>LR990039.1:20179088-21429088 GCA_905147135.1 Blastobasis lacticolella
CAACAATTGAGTGGCGATTGTCACAATGCGTCCATCAAAATGAACGAAATTGTCTCAAAATTGTCGCAATTGTGTCGAATTCTTGGCCCATATAATTATCTACACAAAAAATCACATCAATCCATTGCCACGTATGCGTCAATTAGTACAGTTTCTGCCCACTTAAACATCATTATGAACGCACTGGGGACCACTCGCTAACTACGGACGTTAACAGCACTGGGGATCGAACTCGGTACCTCTCGCGTACGAGGGCGACCCGCTACTTTGACGTTAGCATTTACTAATACTAGCGACTAAGTATTTTATTAGGCACTTATTAATATTTTGAATAAACAAACTTATGTGGTGGCCATGAAAAGTAATGACAGTGCCATTCCGAAGTGAAAACAGTCGTAAAATGTACAGTTGGAGAAGTTGTAAAATTTTGCACATATTTTATTTTATTATTTTTCATGTATCGTAGATCCGTGATCGTATCGGCGTAATGGCTAGGTACTCGTAGAACGGTAAAAGCTGAGTCGGATGAGAGCCAACACGACGCCAGGATGCTGAAGTTCGGATGAAGTAGAGAAATAAGAGTTGTACGAGTAGCGGCCAGCGGGCAGGAGGTGAGGGCGCACCGCCACCTGCATTGCACAGGCCTCCACCTTCCCTCCGTCGAATGGGATTAAGCAATAGCAACATCCCTGACATTGCAAATGTCTATAGACAGAAGTGATTACTACCTATCAGGTGGCTCGAATCGCTTGCCTAAATGAACTACAGAACACGGATTTAGTAGAACACTCATGTGGTAAGATGTACGCAATGCTGTGATTTTCGTAGCAAAAAATCGATATTATATTCACTTGATTATGCAAAATTATTTACCGATGGCAGTATGCGGCGCATTCGAAATGTTGTTGCAGTGACGTGACATGGCGGTATCATCACGCCCAAATGGCCATTTGCCAATCGTCTGATAATAACTGTATTACTTACACGTTCTACATTTCACTCGCGTTGATTTGACCTGATTCTAGCGCGGTTACAATAAATGCAATGGCAAAGATACGAGGATATTCTCGTTTGTGTGCAAACAATTTATCGCTTTTTTTAAATTAATTTATTGTATGAAACGAAAATTTCTAGATACAGTGTTAATTATATAAAAACCACCAAGGTGTAATGTCGTCTTGAGTCCACATTACATTAAAAACACTTAAGGAATGAACATCGGGTAGAATAGGTCTCGAACATTTCATTTCAGCGCTTAATCACTTCGTCACACAATAAAAAGAGGTTATATCTGTATTGTAAAATTTACTCAACATCTAACTCCATACTATGTGTCTACATATACTCGGCTGAGTTGGAGATCGCAGTACCAAAAATACTCAATAGAAAACACTGCTACAGAGGTATTCCACTAGTCGCCCTATACGACGTTACGCGTGTTACGCGTGTTAATTCACGTCGTATAAAACCGTAAATTAGAGATAAATTTTGAATATACAGATAGATATCGACTAACTGGCAAGTTCAACAAAACCCCCATACAAAGTTGGCTAAGCAACTTTCCCTTTGGCAGCAACTTCGGAATCGAGAACAAATATCAGCTGCTCCATTCATTTTGGCGTGAGGAAACTTCGCGTTTGTATGGAACAGCTGATTTGTTTGCCATTTAGTACAATGGTCGGTCTTGCGGAAAAGTTGTTCAGCGCCCATCCGTAAACTCTGCTTATAAAAAGCAACCTTATGATTATGTAAAGTAGTGCCGATTCGTGTGTCTGACACTGCATTATGTGTCAAGTTATACGTGAATTATTGTGAGACGCGGCCGTTCACGCAACGCCGCAGCGGAGCGTCACCAGTCCGCGGCTAACAGCCACGCGCACGGCATCTTTCCGGCTCCCTCAGCTATAAATTATACCTCATTTCAACTTGACTTCAAAAACGATGTACTGTTTTACCCACAGTGTTTGACCCCGTTTCGAGCTTAGTAGGAAGAAACTTGCGCGATGCTCCAGCTCATATTGCACAGGTTTCTCAGTACCGTCTCTGTGATGCTTTTAATTATTTTTCAGAATTAGAAAAGAACCCCCTCACTAACTTGCTATAAGTTTTTATTCACAATCTTTTTACTGTGGGTTTAATTATATTAAATCAGGTTTTAAAAATCTCAATTTGAGGAATGTCGATGAGGTCGAAACTAAAACACACTATGCTTAGAATATTATTGTATATTTACACTTACCTTGAAAACACCAAGGCTGACGTTGGCCGGGCGTTCCATACCTTGGAAGTAATTATAACATTTTAAATTTTGAGATTCTTATCATTTTCTTAAGATTTTTACGTAGTATATTTTTTACTCTGAGTTAGATTAAGCAAGATAAAGTGTATTTTGCCCTACATTCAATTTACACGAAGTGATTTTACACTTACATTGCCAATTTTAAAAATTGACAATGCCGCCGAAGAGCGCTTAAAGCTTTCTTCTGTGCGAAAGTCTGCATGGAGGACTAAGCGAGTAAAAAATTTAAGATAAACATTATTTTGTTAGATAACTTGGCAACACCGTAATATTATTTTTGTAGCCACAATAGGCATTTAGAAATCTAGAGAGTTGATACTAGTAAGCCGCATAGTTTGTAGGTATTTTATTTCAGCTTTACATGGGTACGATGTCCTAAATATAACTTTATTATCCTGACGAGATTATATTGGTAGCGTAAAATGTTTCCAAAATAGTTAAGGATTTTAGCCCGGCTTGCACTAAATTCTTAAACACATTTAAGTCTAACGTTTGACATCATTTTGCATGAAAATTTGGAATGGAATGGAATTGGAATTTGGTTCAAGCTACCTTGAAAGTTGCTAAGGTATTTTGGATTTAGCCATTTCAGCCATTTAAATTCAGCTCCTCGTCAGCTCGTAAACTGAATAAAAACTCGTCAAAATAAAGGTCTTTTGCTGATATGTAGACTAAATAATGTTTTCAAATTGTTATTGTAACTTAGCTTTTTCATTAAGATAAATAAATAAGAAACACTTCAAATGTCAAGGAACCGGAGCCGACCTTAATCAGTTAGGTACAGATTTGTGTAAATAGATTTCTTCCTTTCGAATCTCCTTAATCAAATAAGCTACATGGACACGTGATCAAAGTAACTGGTTCAAGGGCCAAAGCAGCTCAAAGAAAATCGAATTGCAGGCATCAAAATACTTCGAAAGAAAGCGAAAACATTAATTATTCCAATGCCAGTGGCCGGTATCGGCATTTAAAAAAGAGAATCATTTGAATTTTTTTTCTCTCATCCGAAAGTCGTAATGGACGACAAAAGTGTCGCCGTTAAAATATTATTCACTTTATTGGATCTAGACACGGGCTGAACAGGAAAATGGCGAAATGAAAAGGCGCAAATATATTCTTGAGAAAATCACTCGTTCGAGTCTCTCTTTAAATAATGAGTTTGAGCCGGCAGGTGAGGCGCGTGCCATTAGGGGTGGGAGAGGGGAGAACATTAATTTAATCCTACTTCGATAATGTATTCGTAAACTTTTTGGCAGGAAAAAGCATACTTTCGGTGGGCCGCTGCTGCGGCGCCGCCGCGATCGCGCCCTGATTAGTACGCACCTCCACACTGAAACCAGCTACCAATCAATTTCGTATGGCTTCAAACCTAGCTATATTTAAATTTATGCTCCAAACATATTTCTAAGAAAAGCGTTTGTCTGCTTCCTATGAAATTTAATAATACAGCGTCTTTGTGTTAATTGGTTGCTCTTAACTAGGCAGTTATTTGAAATCACGCATATTTCGAATTTTAGTAAAGCTACACAATATCGATTAAGTACAGCTTGTGTTTCGTAATACAATTGAATTAGTTATTTATAATCGGCGAGATCCACGTTACCGGGCCTACCTACCCATTTAATTTCCTTTCATCAAAACCATTTAGACGTATAAACATTTGCTAAATATTATATTTGTAAGTTAATTAACAGCGTAAGATTTAAATATACAAGGTGTAAAAAGACCGCTAGCATTAATTGAAACCTCATATTCTACCCATGAAACTGAACAACTTTCCCCAAGAAACATACCCGCGGAAATGACTTCATAATTTCGCTACCTAAAATAAATAATGAATTGCGACGCGCAATGTTCATCGTCCGGCGCACGCCTTATCCCGTCGTGCAGCCTTATATTTTTGTCAGTGCCAATCGTTCCATTTGTTCGTCCATACTATACTATAATATTTTATCCTTAATACTCTCATCGCATGCAACGATATGTATAGTTATAGTATATCAGGGCACGGAATCCGCCAGCGAGCCCATAGATCCTGCTCCGGCTGGCCAAGGTTCGAATCAAAATCCATGATCCCATATTCATATTGATTGGTCTGTGACATTATTGTAATATTTCGGAAAAAATAATTATTTTTAAATTTGTAATGAATGGAACAATGATACTTATAAATGAAAAACGGAATACCTATAGAATTTCTCTATAGATAATAAAATAACAGGGTGTAATAAAGCGAAACATTGGACGCAAATAATGGGGTCTGTAGTTTGACATTTTAAAATAGATTTTAGGGCTCCGTAGTAAAACAAGGACCCTTAAAGCTCAAGTACGTCTGTCTGTCCGCAGTTTCGTAGTGGTACTAGCGCTGAAATTATGGACAATAACCACACTGACAAAGTTGTAAAATAAAATTAAAAGGACCTGCCCATTTGAGATGCAACATGGCATGCTAATTCTTAAAAAATAAGATTGGCCTACGCAACGATAATTGTTGAGGCCCGCTGGTGGATCCCCTAAACCAAGACGAAAGAAATAGTTTCCACAGTTTCGCTCTTGCAATAGGTAAATTAATAAGTTTAGTAAGTATGTAAGGAAATTAGTAAGTCACATTATTTGATTGTCACACACAGTTGGATTAGATAAATAAATACTGAGCATTTCCCCAGAATTCAAACGATAAGTTTATTTCAAAGTAAGTAAATATCGTAGAACTAACGCTGTAGGTCGTTCCGTGGAGTATGTTTGTATGTCGTCCGGGTAACGTGTAAACATTGACTGGCGGCCGGCCAGACTCCGGCGGGCCTCTTGTGGCCACGGCTGCTTGTGATGCCACCCCGACTGGGTACCTAAGTACGAGTATCTACTGCGCGAACATTATTTTTAGTTTACGGAAGGCACACTAACTCCTCGCAAATCCCTCCTACTGCCGATTGCTAAGCGGGCGCATGAGAAAGTACTTGCTCAGTCCAAATAGCATCGGTAACACTGATAAATACAATTAACCCCTAGAAAACAGATTATATCTTAATATTTTTTTAAATTATTGTACTTACTTTTTTAAATTGTGGTAAAGACTTACATTTTTAGGTACATCACACGCACAGTAAAACACAACACAGTAATAGCAGTAAACTGAATTTATACCGCCGGAGCTAAAATGAAACTGTCGACTTGGCACCAAGTTTCTGCTTGTGTGATATGAAAAGTAATAAATTGCGAGGTGGAAGTTGGTTGCTAGGAAAGTCTTGGGCTCTGATGGCGGGGTCTGCAGCCCCGCAGCCCCGCAGCCCCGCAGCCCCGCAGCCCCGCAGGCCGGCCCAAGCCTAATATGCAGCAACAAACAAAATTTATCGTGGCGCGGGACCCACCCTGGACAGCAATACTTCCGTTTAACTTTCAGGATGATTTATCTTTGCATGCCGTAAAAGTCGCAAACTCAAAAATTACCCTTACCGCCAAACCAAACGTGGTCGACGTCCAGCCATTTGTATTAGTCCAGTAAATCCTTAATATCCTTAGTTAGACTTAAGTAAGTATAAAGAATGTACTTAGATCATTACTGTTGATTGTTTATTATTTGTAACTTGTTTCATCTTAACTTCTAAAATTAAGTACTTACGCCAATCACACTAAATTAGAAAATAAGCTCTTTATTATTAACTGTTTATTACGATAAAACACCTTTACACGTTTTGTAGGAAAAGGCAATTTAATAATTTGAAATTGAACAGTGACATGATTCACTAACTTAAATAGGCAATCAAAGTTTGAACTCTGCGTGTGGCATTATGAATTCAAAACTCAAAGCTTGCCAAATGGTTTTTGGTAGATAGGCAGTATTTTCACAGCGTATTTTAATTTACTATTACTTAGTTCTCGTAATTATTGAAATTGCTTACAATAAAATAGGCTAATTTACTTTAAATAGAATAGGCAAAAAATGTTTCTTTCTCATTCGTTCTCTTGTGTATAGGTAGAAAGGAAAAAAAGGGATCGTTTTACATGAACGAAGATAAGCTTTAGAAAGGCCGATAAGAATAGCGCCAAATCAGTTCCATAGAGAGCTGAGGGTGGGTTGAAAGCCGCTTCGCGACAGCGGGACTGCAGTCGCTCTGGCATCGCGCCAGCTACTTATCTGGTGCTGCTGCCGAGCCTTCGACGCATGTTCTATCCCAAAATATCACTTTACAAACTTCTACCTCAGACTCTCAATGGAAACAACAAGTACATCGTAAGACAAACAACTTTTTTGTAGTACTATAAAAAAAGCTGTAACAAAGTAAAGGTAGATTTTATTTCCCAATGGCTTATGATACCCTACAACACAAAGAACTAGCTCGGAGCAGCGCAACAACAAATTAGCTTGACACCAGTATATTACAAAAAATAAAACAATATAGACAGTGTCACACAAAAATCAGGTCCGAAGCAACGCACCGGAGCTTAGGCATGTCCGTGCTCATTTTTACTGTATCGTGATTTATAGCCTTACCATCTAATATTACGTACAGCACATTGCTCGCATTAAACCCATATTACTATTCGCTGCTACCAAAGTTGCCAGTGTGCCGAAGCCTCTAAATACTCCCAATCCCCCATGCAAGCACGAAGCAAGTGATCACACACGTATCGTACGAGCTGTCTTCAGAAAGTATCGCCCGGTACGACCGAGAAAAGGATAAGTTGCCTGCAATTCGTCCCTCATGGGAAATAACTACGCTACGAGATCTTGGAAAATTATCTTTGGCAGCCACGCAACGAAAGAGCAAAATGAGGACGTTATACCAATAATGCTCACGAGATTTCCACCTTGCACCATCGAGACAAGTTCCGACGCTAAAAATATAAGCAAACATGTTGGCCAATAGAAATAAAGTACGATATCCTTATTGAGGGTGATTCCTCTGTCATAATAGTCTTTATTTAATACTAATAAGCATTGTGTTCGGAACCCACGGGGTTTTATTTTGTAAAACTTTCAAAACAAAGTACTGAGGGACATTGTAAATGCGCCTTCATCGGGACCTCAATGTGGATCTTGTTGCAACTATAATTAAAAAACACGCCGAAGCCCATGAAAGAAGGCTTCAACATCATGTGAATGTCGAGTCTATCCAGCTCCTTGACAACACGAACATAGTGCGAAGACTAAAAAGGACAAAACCTTTTGAGTTAGTGTAGTGAATATTAGTGATAAGTAGTGCGATGAGTGCTTACTGCAAAGAACACAATAACAATGTGTCTTCCCCTTAATAGAGACAATAAGAAAAGGTGTTAATGGACACATTCTTATATTATTCTAACCTAGCAAATTATGTTAAATGTAAATTACTTATTAGTCTTTAGGCTAGATTGTAATTGCAATGCTCTACCTACTTGTCAAATAGGTAGATCATCTTAGAGAAAAAAAAAAAAAAGTAACGTACTTAATATTTTTAAGTACACTATACTACCGTTTAGTAGTGTATTATACTTATCATAACTGCTACGGCTACTCGACACAATTTCTAAAAATCCAATACTTCGCGTCAAAGGTTTGTGAAAGCCACCGACTAACCATTGACTTTATCAATTTAAATTGCTGGAGAAAATTACACTGCGTGTGCCAACTCCAAGTTCCTCCAGTGCCAATGAAGAACTGTATTGCGCGCCAGTATCCGCCGAAAGCCTCGTAGAGACAAGTGAAACTTGTGTCTGTCGGGAGTCGAATTCGACTGGAAGTTCTGCAATCGCATTAGCATACAGCCTTTTGGGATAATTGCCAAACACTTAGGCACCAGTTAATCTGAATAGCTAATGAAGAGTCAATAATGTTTAATCGATACAATAATTGGAAGCAAAACATTGAATTTTCATTAACATTCTTGTTAGGAGAGAGAGATTGACTACAGTCAACTTTAATAAGACATTCTTTCGAGATTATGGCTCTATCAAGCCTGAAGAGTTTGCCTGGATGTTCTACGTAACTTTCGTTCAAGCAACTTGCATTAGGATGCACCGGCCGAGCTACGGTGGCAAACAAGCTTGCGGTCTGCCTAAATAAACAAATATTTTCTTTGTTCTAAAGCTAGCTTTATTGCCCGCGACTTTATCCGGTTTTTACTCGGTCTAAACCCGTTCCAGTGGGTAACCAAATTTTTGAATTTAGGGAAAATCTAGAGCTTATGTTGCTCGCTGATAATGTAGACTACAGGTCAAAAATTTAAAATGGGTTGAGTTTTTGTGTTTATCCATTACAAACAAACAAACAATCAAATGTTTTCTCTATATAATATCGGTAGATATACCTATCCATTTATTAGATAAATAATGTTCCACTTCCGCATTCACTGGTTGCCATGAATACTTAAAGACAAGTAATTAAATACTCAGAACTAGAAACACATCAAAACCTGCCCTGCCAGGAATCGAACCAGAGACACTGTGCATAGCTTGGTGACAACAATGCTACTCGTCATAAACTGATATTTTGTAATAACAAAGGAATACGGAGATGATTTATTGTGATTGCCACACACTATTACTGAATGGGTGGCAATTGAAATCAATGATTGCATACGGCTTGACAGTTTATAGCGGTTGATTGATGACTTTTATTTTAAAATGTATTTACAGAAATTCCATTAACGTTAAAGTACACGTAACGCATTCGCAGTCCAGCACTATTTTTAAATCGCTCACCTCGAATCCAAAGGTTTTCAATATTGATTTTCGACATGAAATATTACCTCCTTCCTCACCACACTACTAAGCTGCACTACTGGTAGTGTCTTCGATATTTTGATGCATGATCTTGATTTTCCGAACCGAATTTTTTTGAACCGTACTCTCTCATTGTTGCCTATGTGATTTCAAAAACAATGAATTTTACATGCCAAAATTCAAATTTGAAAACCGTTCGAATCGATGCAAGCGATAAAAAAATAGAGCCCTTGGCTCGGCAAGTGCCCAAACGTGGAGTGGCCAATGCTGCATTAAACACACAAAATAGAAAACTAACAGAAGGTCCACTCCCGTCGTATTCGAAAATTGTTACCTAAACTTGCCGAGTCAACCAGGGTTGTTACTGTATTTATTCAGAATTTTGAAAAGATAATTTTAAAGGTCGAATAGAACTTTAAAGATCGTTTACAATAACATGTCCCTTGCAAAGGACCAATCCTTGCCGTAATGTGATCATAATTGCTTCTCAAGCTATTCAGATTGTGTTCAAGTGTATTATATTTTCCGTACCAGCTTCAGACATTATGCCTTTAGTAGGCGTAGTAATAATTTACTGTTTATTCACTTCTTAAAAATTCATTGCCGCCTTATTATATAATCAGACAATCATTGATGAAAATGCAATATTATGGCATTAGTCAGTTGATCTGATGATGGAGATGGAAGGTGGTCAGCGACTAGACAGGTATTTCCGACTAGAAGCCATTAAGGTGGCCATTACGGTTTCTAATTCTGTTAAAAACTGTCACGTGATGCCTGAAACTGTTCAACTAGTCCTAGAGTCTCTAAAGGAAGACCTTGGTAAACCTCGTTTTACCATCGGCATTAGAACTCGTAGCGGTGCTGAAGTTCGACTAGCCTCAAAGTCTGAAATGGTCACCCATCAGTTCTTTCACTCTGCGTGCGTTGCTTGTATGTTATTAAGTAATCTTAGTTAAGTACTTTTATTTTATTAATAATAATATCGTTTAAACCATATTCAATTTAAGTCGACGCTACAACAAATTCTCGCGTTAACAATCGCGACCGAGCACTGCTTGAAACTGCTTAAGAATGCCTGTAAACGTAATGTCAATGTGTGCGTGACGGAAATGGCGCATTGTTTCCAGTGGACCTTCTGCTTGGGGCGGGCCGTTCTTTATTTTGTGATATTAATATAGTTCCTCCGCTGAAGGTTCTTGTTATGCACATATACCGCTGGGTGCAAGTTCAATATCATGAAATTAATTTAATCCAGGTATTAACAGTTTCGTTTATGATCTTCAAAATTTAATAATGTCATAAGTTTGATAGTAATGTGATAAGTTTACAATTAAATATTATAATAGTGATATCGGATAATTTTGTGGAGATCTTCCGGAGGCGTCTTTCGTCTATGAACGTATAATGAATCGAAAGCAAAGCCTTTAAATACATACATACCTAAAGCTCACGCCTACGTCCCACAGGTAGAGTTGGCAGAGACTATGGAAAGACTAGCAAAGTCTTTCTAGATACATAAAGTCCTCTCTGAACAGAGTGATCGTTATCATATTCTTATGTACCGGTCATTTACTTTCCGAGTATATAGTTTTCAATCTCGCAGTATAGCCAGGAGAGCTTGTAGAACAGAGAAATAAATAACGAAAGTCGTCCTTAGTTCAATCGACAAGAAGTATTGTGTAATTCTAAACCAATTTACTGCTTGTTTCTCTTATACCAGGACAATGTTTCTCTGTCCGTATAACCTTTCCGAATTTTATGCAGTTGATTTTTGACGAATATGCAGAGAAGACATTTGCAGAATTTTCAAATTATTCTTTGGGTAATCCACTTCCACAGCTTCTTGAAAGAACAGATTTTGTTTAATGGTTTGACCATTCATAGTTCAACGCAGTTTTTGCAATATAGTTTAGCTCCTATAAAGCAGGTTGTTAATTTGTCGAGCTTCTTGTATTTTCATTCCCATTCCTTGACATTTTTTCTATTTTATACGAGTAGTCTGTTGGAAGAAAATATAGGTATTTCTTCTGCTCCAACTCGTAGAAATTTTTCGAATGGAATTTATTCTCCCATCCTTTTACCCGTCTCTGAGAAAAAGCATTAGGCTACCAATTACAGATGGATTTGATGGGGCAGGGAATGTTTAACACTTTGTGTTGTGACTTTGTGATGGAACTCTATTATATTGTGCATTAAATCACCTTCTGCATAGTGTACAAAAGGTGATTTAATTCATAATAGGATACGAAATAAAATAAGTTTTATGAGTGAAACTCATCAGCCTGACGCTCAATCCCAGTATCCGTCTAAACTAAATCATAATTATTATCATAATTTAACCTAAAGAGCCGATCTGAGCGGCAGTGCGATCTTTGATGTCGGATACGATCCATTTTGTGGTTCCTGTACCAGCGAAATAGTAAGTATTATTTAACTCCCAAGAAAATGTTTAAGTAACTCAACAAATCTGACAAAATTATACTTACTGGTTGGTTCCTCGTTTTATGGAAAACAAAACGATAACAACGATTTAACATTTCATACATACTTAATGCTGAGGTGGAACGAGGAAAAATATTTATTGTCTCGTTCATATTTCATTTTGCTACGTACGAAAGTACGAAGTGAAATGGAAATGAAGATAAGATTCCAACTCTTTAAAGGTATTATTATTATACACGTAGACCTTGCTTACTCTAAATACTCAGAAGCGGTACAAATTGAAATTCAATACTTGTCTAATGTTGTGTCTAGCTTCTCAGGAATATCGCCATAATGCATTGCATAATAACGCAGCCATGATTATTGGGGTAGGGATGAACATATAGTTTCACTATTTACACGTAGACCTTGCTTACTATAAATACTCAGAAGCTGTACAAATTGAAATTCAATATTTGTTAAATGTTGTCTAGCTTCTCAGAAATATCGCCATAATGCATTGCATAATAACACGGCCATGATTAATGGGATAAGACTATTGAAGACGTCGCAACTTCGTTCGCGTGCCGTCCTATCCCTACCCTACAATTAACCTACACCTATCTTACACCCATCCTATACCTACCCTACACCTACCTTACACCTATTCCACACCTACTCCACACCTACCCCCCCTACCCCAGACCTACCCCACACCTATCCCACACCTACCCCACAACTACCCCGCACCTTCCCCACACCTATCCCACACCTGCTCCACACCTGCTCCACACCTACTCCACACCTACTCCACACCTACCCCACAACTACCCCAGACCTACCCCACAACTACCTCACAACTACCCTACACCTACTCTACACCACACCTATCCTACACTTATTCTACACTTATCCTATACTTATTCTACACCTACCCCACAACTACCCTACACCTACTCTACACCACACCTATCCTACACTTATTCTTCACCTACCCTAGACCTACCCTACCCTACAACTACCCCACACCTACCCCACGCCTACCCCACACCTCACAACTACCCTACACCTATCCTACACTTATCCTACACCTACCCTACACCTACCCTTTTCCTATCCCCCACCTACTCTACACCACATCTATCCTACACCTACCCCACAACTACCCTACACCTACCTCACAACTACCCACACCTATCCTACATTTATCCTACACCTACCCCAGACCTACCCCATACCACAACTACCCCACACCTACCCCACTCCTACCCCACACCTACCCCACAACTACCCCACACCTACACCACAAGTACCTCACAAGTACCCCACAAGTACTCCACGCCTACTCCACACCTACCCTACACCTACTTTACCCTTACCCACCCTTCTTTTTCTTGCGTATAAACCTTCATTTTGAATCACGCAATCCGTTGCGTAGTTTAAAAGATGTGTGTGCGTACATAGACAGAGGGACAGACGGCGAGAATCGACTTTATTTTATACTATGTATATGTGATTAATGAGGAATTATTTATGTCTCGATCGACCGGCAGCAGCGGCCAGCAAGGGACAGAACTAAATCTACAAATTTTCGGAGTGAATTTTAAAACTGGCGCAGCAAACCCAGCTTTTTGAAGTGCAACCAGGTCAATTTGTTGCCTAATGTATCTTAATTATCAGTTTGTCCAGCAGTTATTTAGCAGTAATCATATAATGACCGGGCAATGTAATAAATAATTGGACTTTAAATTACATTGCCCGATTCGACTTGTTATTATTCATATTGCCCGGGTATTATAAATAATGTCAGGATTAATCACTTGGTCCATGCCACGAAATTAGATACCTACTCCTTACCCGGTTGTTTGATGCTGTCATCGTGTAAGCTTGTTAAATGATGACAAATTTGAAAATGGAAATTTATATTTGCAATTTTTAAATTTTTCTAAGAGAATCATGGGCCTTATTTTTGAACCGCTCACCTCGAGTCGAACGGTTTACAATTTTGATTTTCGGCATGTAAAATTCAATGTTTTGATAGGTATCAATAAGCGCATTGTTGATTTTCCAATTGCCGAACCGTTCGCTTTCGGCACTTCAAACATAATATTTCATTTTTTATGTTGTAATTCATAATTGAAAAGAGGGAAACTCAAAGCGTCAAAGCACTTGAGTAATTATAACCTAGAACAGGTTTCACTAACCATCAAATGTTGGAAGAGCGGCTTCTGAAATGTCAACATTAATTTCTATCTCGTTGTTTGTGGTAAGAACACAGCCTGAAAGGATCGTAATACAATTGCCGGGGGAAGAGGATTTCACTTCTCTGCAATGATTGCGCGGTTTGTTGTTGCACCGAGGGCGCTCGGCCGGGGCCGGCGTGGAGCACCGCCCGCTTCGGCGGAATGACGAGCAAATATTGAACATGTCTCGTGCAAACCGTGACCTGCGCTTTGCACTATCGACTAGATTGTGTCTGTAAAGTAACCTAAATAGTAACCTATAAAGTATTACCCGGTTCTCTTCAAAGTTTTAGTTGCTTGATTTTTTTTGTTTCTTTGATCATTTCTGCTATTGTTATTGACGTTAATTCATTTTGTTGCTTTGCTTCAGCAATTGGAGTCGTATTCAGAGAACCTCGGTATTATAAAATTTACTGTTCCTAAAAGTAATTTTTCAATGATATTTATACAATACAGACATTAAACACATTCCTTTTTACACTATAATGACTTACCGACAAGAATTAACAGGATTTTTTACGTATTTGACGAGATTTAACAAGATATTTGCTAAGGTCTGCATCGCGCTAGTGAAATTTTCCCAGCGATCAGTATATAAGGCAAACGCGCTCTCCCTTAGTTGGGAGGTCCGTTTCTATGCAGTAAACCAGTACCAGTGAAACTGGTATAACACAATTTCACTGCCTTTCAGATGTGCAAGCTCTCTCTATGGGGGAGTTAGCAAAGATAAAAAATATAAAAATCCCAAAAAAATAGGATAATGCTAGTTGTCCAAACACAACTGCCATAGAAATTATGACTTCCCTTTTGAAGTTTATTAACTTTAATAAAACTGAGGTAATTAGAACTTAACATTTTTCAAGAATAATATTTACAAAAACCAAAATAGTAGTTTATATACACTCATAGCGTAATGTTCCAATTTCATATTCGAAAACAGTTGTTTAAGGATACACTTTTTTCACGCCAGTCTATAAAATTTTAAAAAATTACTTTTCGATACAGCATTTCCCATACTAATTTCATTACAGCTGTATCGTAAAATAACTTTTTAATCATTATGCAACACTTTTATTTTTAAAATTTTTGTTGGGCCCCGAGACATGGCGAAATGTAGGCTGAATAACTAAATGTCTTTCAAAATTTAAATTTTCCTGTTTATATTCGTATGTCATTATTTTCCCGCTAAACAGAATATTTTTTCTAATTGTTGTAATTTGTGTTTGTGAATGGTTTTTCTTGTTTAAAGCAAATAAATAGATAAATGTGAAAGTAGTGAAGTGAATTTCCCGCCGCTTGATATCCTCGACGCGTAGATACAACAGAACTGACTCGCAACTTACTTCCAGCAAAGATGAGAAAATTATAGGTACGAAATTTTAACATGAAAATATGAGTGTTGATAAAGTAGTGTATGCAACTGCATATAATTAGGTATTAAAACATGAGTTTCTGTTATTATACGAGCATTAGTTTGTTGAAAAGAATGAGTTATAGTCTGGCAAGACAGTCGTTACAAAAATTGAGGGCGCCACCATCGTTTACAGGCTATACTAGGCAGGGTTTACTGTATCAGTCTGTGAACTTAAAATATTAAAAAATATATTTTCACGTCTGTGCTTTGCGTCTACTTTGACTAGAAAGATTTGATCCTTGTTCATTTTCTATATCATATCGCTCGACAACAGCGCATGACAGTAAACTGCTGGACGTTAACCACATCAGCCGAAAGGGCTAGTTTCATATACATAGTATAGACTAAGGATAGGTAATGTAAAGGGAAAGCAAGATTGACATAAGGCAGGCGCGGATCCAGGATTTGATTGAAGGGGATGGCGGGTGGGGTAAATGTCAAATTATAGGTATAAATGAGCGAGCGCCCTGAGTTAAAAAGTTTGGGCTTTTTAGTAGGGTGATAATTAAATGAATGAGCGAGCGAGTTCGGAAATTTTAGGTTTTGAAACCTGGGGAAGAACAACGAATATATGAGCGATAATTTTTGTCATTTGGGTCCGAAAAGCTGAGATAATCAATGAATGAGCGACCGGAGCGAGCTAGATGAATTATAAAAAAAGTATCTGGAAACAATTTAGTTAAAACAGTAAATGTTAGTGTGATCAATTAATGAATAAGATATTTGAGATTATGAGACATGAGATTTAGACATTTTGGCTTATGTGCTGTGATGATGTGTGATACTGATCGCAATAAAAGAGAAAAAAAAATTAAATTATTGAGTGAGCAATCGATGCGCGCACGAAACTTTTAACATTGATTCTTTAAAGCTGGTTCGATTGTTAAAATTAAGAGTATCATGATGAAGAATATGAAGAGGTACCTAATATTATATAGTAGGTATAGTTTTTGCATTTTGAGAACTACTGCTCTTGCAACAATAAATTATCTACTGTCAAACTGAGTTCCTACGTCACATTATTGGAGATTGAAATAAAAGTCGTATATATTTATTCTTATTAACAGCAACACTTATGCAAGGAACGATGTAATGTTAAACTGTTATCTATCTTCTGTTTCTTTCTCTCTGTTCAACCAGCCACCGTGATAATCTTACATTATTCTTCTCAATTAATAATATATTGCTTAAGTTTACCCTAGGTTTCATTTCACCAGCTTCGAATAGTCGTACATTACCTTATGTGCCTGGATAATACCTAAAGCTCAGTGCACCAATACCTTCGTTTACTAGCTCCGCACTGTTTTCAGATACACCTGAACGCAAAAATATCAATTAATATTATAATAGGAAAATAAATAAGGAAAATACTAAAACAGTACACTATAATTTGTCGGTTAATTTTGTAACCTAAAATAAATGTAAACCATTCTACAACACAACCAATCATTTCCAAAGGATCACATTTCATTCAATATTTTCAAATTACAGATACATGTTACGTAAAGGTAATCTTTGCTGTTCGACCGTAAATATATTTCAAATCGGACACCAACTTATCTGCTCTAAACTCGCCCATACATTCTTGAACAACTCTAAATATTACATTTCTCGTGCCACTTTTATACATTTTGCATTCATTTCGAAAATAAATGTCCCACGACAACAACAACAACAAAACACCAAATTAATCAAAATGTCTTGATGACGCGACAGCTGAAGTCAGTTTGACCGAAGCTAGTAATAGAATATTTGAGTTTGACATTAATGTGTGGCCAATTTAGGCGACAGCCAATAGTTCCCAAAACATTATTTTCACGACTTTCTTGCCAAACCATATTGGTATTTAAGGGACAGCTAATAAACCCTTTTAGCCAATCCATTTGTTTAACAATGTACCTAATATCCTGTATGTGGCAGTAGCTACAAATGATTTTCTTCTAAAAGCGGTCATTCACTTATGAACGCATTAGCATTCAACTAATGTACATAACTTAGAAAACAGTAATTGGTACATGGCGGCTCTGGGGTTTCAACCCGGCACCACTCGCTCACGAGTCGGACTCTCCAACCATTAGGCCACCGACGCTCTCCTTAACCAATAGGCCACCGTCACCTTTGACGTCATTACTAAAGTTTTTTGAGAGGTAGGGCATAGCGGGGTATCCCGTTCGAATTGGAACCGCCCGACTGGGGAAATACCTCCACCTTACAGAATACCGCAGCTAAACAATACTATTTAAATAGTATTGTGTTCCTGCCGGTGAGTAAGGTTTCCAGTGCTCCATGGGGTGGGGATTTGGGGAACCGTGGCTTTGGCAGTGGAGGGGCATTTGTCTTTTTGCTGCCAGAGCAACGTGTTTATAGAGGTGGGCAACGCATTGGCGATACTCCTGGTGTTGCTGACGTCTATGGGCAGTGGTGGCCACTTTCCAGCAGGTGGCCCGCTTGCCTGGTAGCCTACTGTATGACAAAAAAAAAAGTTTAGAATTACTGAAAGCTAGCTTTTGCCAGAGGCTGTGCTCGCTTGAAAGGGGTTGCCACGCGGCATCTGTGGCAAACGAAAAAACGACAGGGCTCCTTTTCAACACGAAGGACATACAAATCGAGTTCAACTGCTATGAAATTAGGTTTGTAAATCTCTTACAATGTTGACTTGTAAATCAGCGTACTTGAAGTTAATTGATAAATTTGAGAAATAAATTGTCAGATTCAATTAAAGTTAACTAAAATCAAGATAAATCATTTAATACCCGGGAAGTTAATGGTTTGATTGAATTAACCCAGCTCAGCGGGGTGTTGTAAAGTTCTCAACAATTTAATAAATGTAAAGCAAATCAAACGTTATGGACGAATACAGTCTTAGAAGGGCCTTGTCTGTCCAGTCAAATCGGCAACACTTTATGAATTGGCAAACATAGTTCTTAGACTTACACGATATGTTGTCTAAAAATAAAGGTACTGATCTTATTTCAATTTTCTACTACACCTTCTTTATTTTAGTTTTCTGAAGGCCAGTTTTATCAAAAGCTCTACTATTGTACTCTATTTATTATAAACTAGCTTTTGCTCTGGACTTCGTTTGTGTAATTTTCGGTTATAACGTTCCAGAGCAGTTCCCATGGGTACCACATTGAATTTCAGGATAACCTATAACCTATGTGCTATTCTGGGCTATAATCTATATTGCTGCCAAATTTCATCAAAATCCTATCAGTAGTTTTTACATAAAGGAGTAGCAAATATTTATCCTCATTATCCTTTAAACACTCCCAATTATAATATTATTAGGCCTTAATCCTCTGGAAGAGTCTGAAAGGTATTTGCGTGGTGGGCAACACGCAAATGATGCACGGACGGACTACACGACTTTGCAAATCGATAAACGTGGTTGTAACGTGTTAACATAATTTATATAAGTGTGTTGGTTATCCACATACCTTTTTTAACAGATAGATTCGATTCCTCAAAGTCTACAACTTTTCTTTTGATTTTTGTTTCCTTTCTGGACATCGAACGAAAGGTAACAAAGTAAATACATGCTAAAATTTATTAATGTCCATTAAAACATATTCAAATTATTAAAACTCATGATATCAAGCACGTCATTTTTGTCTAGCTATTTACGCGGCGTGTAATTGAATTCTTAACTTTTCCATTTTCCTTGCTAACCGCCTGTGGGAACCTTTCCACGTCTAACAAGTTAGCTTGGGTAGATATCTTACGAAGAAAAGTTAGAGGAAAGACAAAACTACTGTTTGATATTTGACTTTACAAAGAGGTAACTTTGTGTTTATTTATAATCTTATTTGGTGGATGCTAACATTATTTTGTTGGTACTTTTGATTTTACACAGTAAGCAAGTATTTGGTTGGTACACAGTATTATCAGTAAAGTTTGATTAAACAAAAACCAACGAAAGTTACTGCTATTGCTATATTTGTACGGAAGATTGAAGAAATAGGTTAGTGTTAGTACTAGCCATTTAATTAATTTTTGGTATTGGATCGAAACAGTCAAAGTTTCGGCTCTTTATAAATGCGAGCGAAAGTTTTCTGACTCATTTGTAGGGCTTTCTATAGAATTAATAATTCAAACTGTACGGAATAATAAATTAAAGTCAAAACCGTTGTAGTGCCCCGGGCGCCGGCTGCGCGCTCGCGGTGCTGCGACAAACAATGGATACCTATAGCAACTTTATTTTTCTTGTCTACCGTGATTTAAGACAGAACCTTAAGTTCATGGTACGGCCCTGTGCCCTTGTTACTGTTAATTTAATTTAACCCTGGCATTCTCGAGGGATTCCAATGAAATTCAGCGTGAAATTGTTCCAGAAATAGAGAACGAAAGTTAATAACTAGCAGGGTTCGTCGACGAGCTAGCAAGTTATCTACTTCAGCGTTAATAGCTTTCTTGTTGCTCTCACTAAGACTTTTGTTACACCTCATTTTAGTATCGCCTAGACATTCAAGAAAATATCATTTATTTATTTTTTAATACCACTAAAGTGGCAATTTGCCACTGGCAAACAAGCTTACGGCCTGCCTGATGATAAGTTGTCACCGCAGCCTATGGACGTTTGCAATACTAGGAGCATCACCCACGTGTTGTTGCGGGAAATTATAATAATTATTTTTAGCGACTTAAGTAGCACAGTGTTTACTATACCGCCATGCCGGTCTGCTACGCCGTGTTCGATTCCCGGCCGGGCAGGAATCGAAATGATGAATTCACTTTGGGGGGCGGGTAAAGTAGAATATAGCAACCCATCTACTGACAAACATACATACAACACGCCCTTTTCTCGTAGGGATAAGCAGGGATCTGCGGCCCTATTTTTGAACCGTTCGCTTCGAGATGGACGATTTTCTATTTTGATTTTCAGCATGAAAAGTTTAATATTTTGATGCAGGATGCTGGTTATCCCTATTTTTGAGCCGATTGCTTTCGGTGTTTTTAAAGTATTTTAAAAAATTATGAATTTTTCATACCGAAAATGAAATTATAAACCGTTCGACTCAATGCGAGTGGTACAAAAATAGAGTCCTTGGAGCCTATTTTTAAATCGCTCGCCTCGAGACAAATGGTTTTAAATTTTTAGATTTTTCTTATTTTTACCAATTTGATTTGAAAAATATTGAATATCTATATCTAGACGAAAATAAATATTGTAATCCGTTCGCTAAGAGGCGAGCTGTTAAAAAGATAGAGCCCCACATCGTTCCACAACGTCAATTGACACTGTACTGCGAGACATAGGCATCAGTCGCCTCTATGTCTTAGAGGTCATACTCCGTGACCAAAAAAACGGACAACATTTTCTGTTAAATATTGTCAAAACTGCAATCTCCAAACCAATTGCCAAGCATATAGATGATGGCAATACCCTGCACTGTTGTGGAGGAGGCTCAAGTCCAGCAGTGATGAACTGTTGATGTGAAGTATACGTCTACAAGGATATTAAATGGTTTGTTACTATCTACAACAAACCACGGCGAAATAATTAGATATAGATAGACTAGAGCCATAGTTTACGACACAAAAGTTGGATGTGATTTCGTCCATTAGGCGGCATTGGGTGAAAGTTGGCCTGTTGCCGCGCCGGCCGGTGTGTGGACAGAGACTATACATCTTCATTAGCACGCCGGGAGTCGAATGAATGCGAAAACAGACTTATAAAGTATGTATCCTTCTACGACAAAGACTTATTAGTAATCTCTTGAGCATAATGTCCCCAATTCGGCGCCACTAATTAGACTAAAAACTACGGAACCGCGGAATCACAAGGAGTTTGTGGACGAAATTTAGATGCTCGTCATGGTGACATTGAACTTTGCTTTGTACAAAAAGCTCTGACGAGCTTGCTTCACCGGTCGCACATCGTCTCTTTATTTAATGTAAGTACCTATCTGTAGATAGGTTTATAAGTGCTGTAAACATGTATTAAAATATTAAATTAATATTAGGTGAAATATCTAAAGGTACCTTACTGCACACATATATCTTTATAAGTACTGTAAACATGTATTAAAATATTAAATTAATATTAGACCAATTATCTAAGGATCTGTTTAATACAGGATTATTAGGATTAACTTTTATGGAAAATATGGATTACGAAAACGCGCCTTTCAAGCTTCCACTCAGCTAATTCAATAATCAGGAATTCACCGGCAGCCTTTCAGTTTGTTTAGCCTTGCTATGGTACAATGGAAACCATGGCAATTTGATTATGTTAATAATTTACAAACCAATATTGTAACTGACTATCCATCCGCAATGGCTTCGCACGGGGTAACATGTATTTTTAACCGAAATTACAAACAAAAGGAGAGGCTTCTATGTTCGACTGCATTATCATTATTTTATTTTTTACTGTTTAACTTTCCTTATCAATTACGTTTAACAAGTTAATAAAAGTCGCACACAATGTCGAAAAAGTATTTTGATCAAAATTACACTATCGAGAAGTGTCTATAAACATAAAATATGTCTGTATAATTAACATTTTTACCTCTATAAATGATAAAATTGTAACATTTGACCTCTCTTGGCAGGACCGTCTATAAATGAGAAACCTCTTTAAGTGATAAGATATCTCAGTTGTATAGGTTACACTGTATTAAAAATCCGCCTTCAAATATGAAATAGTAACAAATTCACTTTTAACATACAACACGAGTAACTTAGGTAACATTTAATTTTGGAGTCGGTGTCACACAACCCTCCCCCTCTCCTAAAGGTTTACCCCTCCCCCTACGACCCCTACGAAAATAAATTATAACTAAGATTATTACGTTATGTTTCAAAGGTTCCTTATTTTCGAGAAACCAAGCCGCATTTTCACTAAAAATTAATTACATCAGCAACAACAATAAGCCAATTGTAGGTTTCCAAATCTTCAAAAGATCTAGGTGGCTCCGAAATCGCACGCTATCCGATATGTTGACACCAAGGATCCCGATACTATTTGAGATGGAAAGGTGTGTTCCTTGGAACTGCGGCACCATGACAAAAGGATCCTTTTTGGCGGAAAATGCGCAGACCTGTGTCTTTGAGGGTTTGAATTCCACTAGGTTCAGTCTGCCCCAGTGAGCAACTTGCTCCAAGGAGTGTTCAATCTCTGACACAAGTCTTATTCGGCTTTCCGACACCACGGAACAAGGGATATTCGCACGGCCAGTATAACGAGTATCTCCAGTACTGTCATCTGCATAGCAATGAATACTGGGGATTTGCAGAAGAAACAGCGTGGGAGATAGCACTGAATTTTGGGGTACTCCAGCATTAATAGTCTTGGTATCGAAGCAGCATCCGTCGACAACGACTTGGATGCTCCGTCCAGACAGAAAGCTGGATACCCAATTGCAGATCCCCTCGGGAATACCGTACTTCGGGAGTTTTGTTAGCAGTGCCCTGTGCCAGACCCAATCAAATGCCTTGGCTGTATCAAGACTGACAGCCCTCTGGCTGTTCTCGACGGCCTCAGCCCACCGGTGTGTTAAGTACACAAGAAGGTCACCAGCTGAACGACCATAACGGAAGCCATATTGATGGTAACTGATCAGCTGGTGATCCTCGAGGTATCCAAGGAGCTGGATATTGATGACCCGCTCTATCACTTTAAAGAGCAAGGAGGTTACCGCTATAGGCCTGTCATTTGATGGGTCTGAATTGTCACCTTTCTTGGGTATCAGATGCAAATGAGCAAGCATACATGAAGATGGCACCGTTCCAGAGGTATAGAAAACCTGGAATAGGCGCATTAACACGGGAGACAAGGTTGTCCGACAAAAGTTCCCCTCGACAGCTTTGGAGAGAGACAAAAAAGCACGGCTCCCAGAGGGGTAGCTGATTAGTTTCTCTCCAATTCCGCCGATGAATTTAAATTTTGCGCTGGCCATTACCCTCTTTCTAGACCTCGATACAGCATTGTACTTTTTCCTCAAAATGTGGGTGTTAGTGTCCTTTTGGGCCCGAGGCACTGTCCAGGCATGAAAAGAATCCTGCTTGAGGCGAGTTTCTTCAGCACTAGGCCTGTCGTTCCAGGGCTGACTCTTGCCGCCGAGACAGACTACAGAGGACGGAATGAAAAACTCCATTCCCTGCAGTATGACATCAGCAACAGCGGCAGCACAGATGTTGGTGTCATTTGAGGAAAAGCAAAACTGTATCCACGGGTACAACGCGAAGAATTCTGGCAATTCATTCCAGTCTGCTGAACCATAATGCCATACCTTGCGTGACCAACTGGGACGAGCCCGTTCGGGTATAGCAAGAGGCGCCTTGGAACGGACCAGGCAGAGGTCTGATGTCCCAAGAGGGGCATCGACGGACACCTGATAACCGTCTGGATGGGTGGTGAGCAGAAGGTCTAAACAAGAGGGATCATGGCCCACAACATCCGGTAAGTAGGTGGGTTCTGACACCAGTTGCGTGAGACCATGGGCCAGAGAAAATTCATGGGCGGACCTCTCGGCTGGGTGAGTAGGACCCTAGCCAGTCAGTGACCGTTAAAGTCTCCTAGGACTACTAACTCGGCGGAAGGATGCCGCTCAAAGACTTTGTCGGTAGCGCATTGTATGTGCTCGAAAAACCAATTTGTCTCACCTACGCCGTGACGGTTGTTGTATAGCCATGCATGCGTATACGCGGGATAGACCCCCCTGTTCTACGCACACCTATACCACAGATTCGTCACTTAGTTCTATGGCATTAAGACGTCGACAGCAGATATCACCTCTTACGAATAGGCACACACCAGCGCGAGGTAAAAACCTGTGTTCCAACTTGTATCCAGGATAATGGAGATACGAAGTGTCAGCCGGAGGTGATATCTGTATTCGGAAATACAGGAAAAGTAAGGCGAGCTTCGCCGTCTCTAGGTGGTGATGTACGGCGTTTAGATTGGAGTGTAGACCCCTGATGTTGCAAAAGTACACTCGAAGTGTGGAAAGAGGTCCCGCTGAGAGAACCTTACTTTTATTTTTCCTTGCCATTTGTGGTAATATTAAAGGTGGGGATGTAAAGGAGTGCTAAAACATCGGTATCCAGCAGGGCAAGGACGTTTTGCTACTGAACGCTGCAGAGAGATGGGTTATGTGAAAATCTGGCACGAAGGACGGAAGGGCCCCCGATCCCCCCTGAATATGCCTGCCGGGTCCACTCCGGTCTCCCACCCCGGCACGACAGACATATTCAGGTTTTTTCGCACAGATGGTGGGACAGCCTTCCGGGCCGGAGATTAAAAGTGATGCCCGGGTTCGGGTCCCCTACTAACTGGCTGGCGGCCAGCGACGAGCCGTTTCATCGGGTTTCCCTGGCCCCCGCGCCAACCTGTCACGCCCAACCCTCTAACATGTCCAACACAAAACTGGGACCTACAGGATACCAATATTATAGCCCTCGGACAAGGGGGAATGGCTCACGGAGTACTCTGACGGAACACAGCCCAGAGACTGTTTAGCGCCTTGCAGACTCAACTCCGTGGGTGGTCTGCCTGCACTTTTCGCGCCACCCGGGGGTCACGTGAAGGGTCTCTAGGGTATAGCCTGCGGACGTGGTGCAGCAAGACCCCCAACTTTTAAAGCAATTTAACAGATCGTGGCAATCGATATTGCAAGTATATTTAGCGTGGAAGCAAAATCCGCCACTTCACGGCGTCTGTCAAGGGTCACTAGATGATGGCGCTTATAAGTAGTATGTATTTAGTAGAATTATAGGGGCACCGCAATCTGACGCACCAAAATTGTATGAATTTCATTTGGACTCGCCCAAGTCTTTGGATGTATCTAAGTCTGATAAAGCGGACTCCAGATACTTCTAACGAATGTACAATATATTTTGTTTAGTTTAAAGAAGTATACCGAGTTCGCCATAACAAAATAGAGAGCCTTAGTAGCCTTTGATATAATGTCCTTGATGTGGACATCAAATATAAGCTTTGAATCAAGACACTACGGTCTCGAATGTCAGTACGAACCTGAAGAGTTTTTTTCTTTTTGTGATTTGAAGACGGTTTTTCGTTTTATTTGAAAAATTATCAGACTTATTTTAAGTGTAGTACGTACTACGTTATTGCAAAATGATTATAATAAAAATGTCGTATGTGTGTATTATTTTATTACATTTATATAAAAGACAGCAACAGGGGTTCTCTCGCGTTGTATAAAATAATAACACAACTTACCGGTGATAGGCAAAGCATATACCCCAGTATGTTACAACCGTAATAATATAATAATATTGTCTTATATTTATTCTAGTGGACCCGGCGGGTGATCATTCGCGTACACGTACTTTACCACTACCTACCATTTTTTCTTTCTTAGAGTGATTTAAGAGGAAGGTTTCTATATATTGTTGAAAGCCGTATTAAAATCCATTGCGTACTTTAAAAGATCTAAGCGTACTTAGATACAGACGGCGGAAAGCGATTATGTTTTATACTATGTATTTATAGATGTAGAAAAGCCACCCTGCAAACGTATTACACTATATTTCTTTACTTATTAAAACTCTATGCACTAAAGATACATTGGCGGACTTAAAGCTAAAGCAGCCTTATCTACCAGTCGACCGTGAAAACAATATAATCGCAAAAGGTAGGCAGTAGGTAGATAGATAGACAGACTACTATGTCGATATCAAGCCGACTATTCGTTATACAGCTTCCCTGGATATTTTCATTAGCTCGTAAGGGATAGTGGCAAACGATTCACGTACGGCCGTAATAAACCGACTGCTCTGCAGGATGTGTGTCATTAAACTAACCGTGTGAAAGGTGAAAGTAGAAAGAGGCGACTACGTGACACGGCGAACGTAATGGGCGAAATCAATTTTAGCCTTCGACGGCGATGCAGGGCCCATGCGCGATGGGCTGATAAGCCTTACCTGTCAACCTGGATACATGCCAGCTCGTAATAAATATAGAGCACTCGACTAACAAGCCGTAAGCGGAAACCGTGCTATTAGACAATTATACCTGTAGGTATTGCATTGCAGCGCGCCTTGACTTGGGAAATGTACAACAACAAACAACTTGAGACAAACAATGAAATGTTATTGAATCATAGGTCCAAGAAAGATGGATTGTTTTAGAATCAAGCTATAGAAATCTGAGATCTTCGTAAATAGCAGCAGATGACAGACCGCTAAACGAAAATAAAAAAATATCTTTTTCTTTTACTGGAAAAGGTTAACAACTGCGCTCCTAATATATTGTAGAGATAATAAGTCGATGGTGGTGGGTGGGTATCATTGTACTGTATCAGTCTGTGATCTTAAAATCTATCCGGTAAAAGGTATCGTTCCGGCTCTGCCTGGCATTGTCGAGCACGGTTCGGTCGTGGTTGGCGAGGGATACGTTTATCTACGGCCATAGGGCGGTCAGCGTGTCACTGTGTGTATCCTTCCTACTTTCCTACCCCCCCCCTCCTTTTTGACGATTGAAAGAGATATTTAATGTCCTAATCAATAAAGAAATTTGGAATTTTGAATTTTTGAATTTTGAAAATATTAAGAAAAAACTCTTCACGTCTGTGCTTTGCCTCTATGTCCAATTTATTTGCGTCTGTGCCTCGTATACTATAAACTACTATAAAATTTGATACTTGTTAATATTTTATATCATACCGCACGACTGCAGCGCATGACAGTCCACTGCTGGATTTAAACCACATCAGCCGAAAGGTCTAGTTTAGTATAGTTAGATTAGACAAAGGGATAGGTAATATATAGGAAAATCAAGATGAACATAAGGCCAGCTTCAAGATAGCAAGATTAAAAAAAATGGGAGGTTCATTACATGACTATTGTAATAATAATCTAAACAATCTATAAATGCCAACGGATCTCGTTACAAATCCCTTGAATCTGCCCTTGTAATTTACAGTATCATGATGAAGAGAAGGTAATATTAAATAGTATATATAGTTTTTGCATTTTGGGAACTACAGCTCTTGTAAAAGTATGTTACCTACCTATTGTTAAACTGAGTACCCACTTCAGCTGTCACATGATGGTGGAAGATCAAGAATAAGGGGAGGTATTGGAAATTTAAATTAGTCTGGTATATATTTACTCCCATAAATTTATTAACAGCAACACTGTTGTACGTAACGATGTAATGTCAAACTGTTATCTATCTTCTGTTTCCCTCTTTGTTCGACCAGCCACCGTGATAATCTTAAATTATCCTCCTCAATTAATAATATATTTCTCAAGTTTCCCTGACCTTAGGTTTCATTTCACCAGCCTCGATAAGTCGTACATTGCCTACTGTGCCTAGATAATATAGCTTTGTGCGACAAAACCTTCGTTCATAAGCGCCGCCTGCTTTTAGATACACCAGTGGCCCTAGGTGTGTCCGCGACAAAGCTCGCGCCGCGAGTGAGCGTTTGTCTCTTTCTATCAATACTAAGACGAAAGAGATAGCAATATCTAAGTCGCGCTTTTTCTCACTCATCGCGCGCGAAAGCAACTTGTGCTAGGCCTACTGAACGCAAAAATATCAACAAATAATATATTTACGAAAAAAAAATACAGAAAGATGTAACAATACACTATAAAAAAAAAACTGAAACAATACACTATAATTTGACGGTTCATTTTGTAACCTCAAATGAATGAAAACAATACTACAAAACACATTAATTTTGCATAAATTCAGATGATTTTCAAATTCTCTTTGCCAAATGTTAGATCAGTGCCCACTAATGTACAAATAAAAGGCGAAAGTAGGAATCTTGTTGATTCTACAGTATTTTTAGGCTTTACTCTGGATAATAAATTGCAATGGGGTCCTCACATTGATAAATTGGCGAAAAGGCTATGTTCTGCAGCATATGCTGTAAAGAAGATACGGGGTATTTCTGACGAGGCTCCAGCAAGATTAGTTTACTTTAGTTATTTCCACAGTATTATGGCCTATGACATACTGCTGACACGCTGTGGGGACACGCTGCCGACTGGCACAATGTATTTGTATTGCAGAAGAGGGCTATTCGCGCGATTTATCAATTGAGACCTTAGAACTTCACTAAGGGATAAATTCAGGAATATTGATATAATGACAATGCCGTCACAATATATATATGAGAATTTAATGTATGTTCATAACTATTTACATTTATTTAAGAAGAATAGTGATGTTCATAATATTAATACGAGAAATAAAGATCTGGTGCTTGTCGTCTAGCCAAAGTCCACAAATCATTTATGGGTCAATGTGTACGCTGTTATAATAAGGTTCCAACAGATATTCAGAATTTACCATTGAATAAATTTAAAGTCGCTATAAAAAACAAATTATGTCAAAAAAGTTATTATAGTATATCTGAATATGTAAATGACAAAAGTCCATGGGACTGAACTGCTGTTCTATACAGGTATTTACTTTTAGATAGTATATAGGACAAATAATGTATTAATACATAAAAAATGTTAAAATAAATGTACGTAGGCTCTGTGGGTTTCTTGCCGTTTCTTTCCCCCACGGAGATCCACCTTGGAAGCGGCGTTAATTTTCCTTCCTCTCCCACACATGGTGTCTATTGTCTGCGCTAGGGTAGGGGTAGGGTAGTAGTTAGAGTAGGGGTAGGGTAGGGTAGTAAGATAGCGGTAAGGTAGTGATAGGGTAGGGGTAAGGTAGCGGTAGGGTAGGGATAGAATAGAGTAGGGTGGGAGCGACTACCTATCATATGCAGCATGTGTGATGCACGCTTACTTAAAAGTCTGTCTGGCGGTGGCGTGGGGGCCGGGTCGCTCTTTTCCCTCAAATATGGTTGAATTGGACGATGGCTGGGCCCTGCGTTATACTCGTGAACGGGTGCTGCCTTGGTGGACTGGCTTACTCTTGCTGTAGTTTTAGGGGATTTTTCATAATTATACTAGACATACCTATATAATATATCGAACGCGGTCCGGCTCTGCCTGGCATTGTCGAACACGGTCCGGTCGTGGTTAGCGTAGGGTGGGTTTGCTGCGGCCGTAGGGTGGTCAGCTTGTCACTGTGTGTTTCCTTTCTACTTTCCTACCCCTCCTCCTTTTTGACGATTGAAAGAGATATTTCATGTCCTAATCAATAAAGAAATTTTGAATATTGAATTGAATTTTGATCACATTATTTTCAAGTATGAGATACATGTTACGTATCGATAATTTTGCTATTCGGCCGAAATCATCTTCCAAATTGCACAGAAACTTATATGCCATACATTCTTGAACAACTCTAAATGTTACTTTTCTCGTGCCGCTTTTATACATTTTTGTTTTCGTTGCGAAAATAAATGTCCCACACACAGAAATGAAACAAAAACAGAATCCATCGTACCTTAAAGAGATGGGGTGCATGCAAGGTGTGACAAAGTCCTTTTTTGTCATGACATACACTCATCAGGTCTTACAACGCGCCGCCATTTCGTACCGATACCACGTATTTTTCCTTGATTTAAATTATTTATAAATGCCGTCATATGTGCTCAAATGTTATAAAATTAATGTGAAAATATTTAAAAAGTCCGTAGGAATCACCTACGACGCACAAGTAACGTCGATTCATGCTAATTTCTCATAATTATGCTTTATTTACTTTTATGTAAATTTCGAACAAAAATTACTAGATTATGCTAAGATGTTGCTCGTCTTTTTATGGGAAAATTTCCTTAAAAAAGTGGGGAATTCTTTATTTATTGTATTTGTGACTCAGTCAGATCCGGTCCCGAAGTTTTTAGGGTTCCGTATCTCAAAAGAACTTACTAATATTTTTTTTATTTATTGTACCTGTAAGCACGA
This sequence comes from Blastobasis lacticolella, assembly GCA_905147135.1. Lineage (NCBI taxonomy): Eukaryota > Metazoa > Arthropoda > Insecta > Lepidoptera > Blastobasidae > Blastobasis > Blastobasis lacticolella. The sequence goes on from LR990039.1 coordinate 20,208,964, forward strand.
CGCAAGAAGTTTAAGTCGGAAAGCGGAGAGACCTGGCGTAAGCCGGAATAAACGCTACGATGATGATGATGAATTTATGTGACTGAAGTAAATCCGGGATCTGAATCCGAAATCCGATTCCGGAATCCGGAATTTTCATATTCCGAATAAGACAACATAATATTTTTATCGGAGTACGACTTTGCTCAACGGTGGTCAAAATAACTGAATCCAAAGAATTTTTTTTACCTATTGAAATCACGTTTTTGCATTTACGATGGTCAGTTGGAGGGGTCTTTTGATTCTCGGGTCTCCTCACCTGTAATTAAATTTATCTAGACTCATAGGGCGGAAGCACGACTTTGCTCAACGGTGGTCAATATAACTGAATCCGAAGAATTTTTTTTACCTATTGAAATCACGTTTTTGCATTTACGATGGTCAGTTGGAGGGGTCTTTTGATTCTCGGGTCTCCTCACCTATAATTAAATTTATCTAGACTCATAGCTTAATGTTCCAATTAAAAACTCGTAAACAGTCGTCTATAAAATAAAAAAAGGATTTTGTGAAAAGTTTTTAATCATTATACAAAACATTTATTTTTTAATTTCTGGTCGGGCACGTCTTAGTTGGTTGAATACCGCTGAGGGTCAGTGAACTGCGCTGTATGGAATTATTTTCCCGCTAAACAAAATTTTTTTTTTAATTGTTGTGATTTTTGTTTGTAAATGTTTTTATATGTTTGAAGCAAATTAATAGATAAATGTGAAAGGAGTGATGTGAATTTTACGCTGCATGATATCCTCGATGCGGCAATAGAAATGAATTGCAGCTTACTTTCAGCAAAGTTGAAAAAATTCTAGGTACAAAATTTTAACATGAAAATAAGAGTGTAGATTAAAGGTGTATGCATCTGCATAAAATTAGGTATTAAAACACTCGTATCAAACTATTGCGAGAACAACTCACGCGAGTTGCATTAACTACTATGTTTGAATACCCACTGCAATACACGAGCATTGTGTGTATTATACCTACAAAAGATTTTGAAAAATCGAGCACACGCCTTTTCGCCGTAAGGATACGCAGAAACCACATTGTTCTACTTGCTAATTATAATTCAAGAATTAAAAGTCTGTCATGAAGAATTTTATTTATTTATTATTGTACGGTTATGTTGTTAATCTAATACATAAATTAGAAAAGAGGGCAAAATGGATTATGTGTATCATCATCATCATCACAGCCCGTAACAGTCCACTACAGGACTTCGGGCCTCTCCCACGAAAGGGGAGGTTGCCATAATCTCCACGCTTGGCAGACGGGTTGGAGATCGCAGTGCTTAAATATAACAATGGAAAATGCTGCTGCCCATTTTCCAGACTACGGAGACTCTTGATCTTTTGCCTCGAAAACATTAGTCGCCTTGTACGACACCCATGAGTGTTAGGGGTTGGTGCTATTCTACTCTGCCGGACACCACACGGCCAACCATTATGTGTATGGCAACCCTCAAATCACGCACATATGTAAAATGGCGGCCATTCGTATGCTTCATTCATGATTTAGGAGACATGAATTCTGTTTTTGTTTTATTTCTGTGGTCTCACACAGTAAATATCTAGAAATATACACATAGAACGTTAAACATAACAACAACAAAACAACGACAATGTCTATATGACGTGACAGCTGAAGTCAGTTTGACCACAGATAGGTATAGAATATTTGAGTTTGATTGTAATTTAGTGTGGCCAATTTAGCTGAGAGCAGTAGTGCCCAAAACATTCGTTTCACGACTTTCTTGCGAACCTATATACGCTATATTATTGATTAATCGAAAGCCCATTATGGATTTCAATAAAATAGCTAAGGTAAGGTTAATAATGCGTATTCACGTCAAGCATTGTCCGCTAGAACTCAAGCACGGGGACTGTACTGTTTAAATAGAGCTTATTAACTGCGAATGAGATTAATGTATTCAACTTTACAACCCACCCGGAGCTTCATCGACTCTCTGCCTTATTAATTAATGTTGAGCAGTGGAATATTTAACAGTTTACTTTGGTTGTTTATACAAAACATTAACAAAAATAACCGGTACTTTAATTAATCCTCACTAGCCACCTAAACTTCAATCTTTTCTCTTTAGATAGTGGGTTCACTAATTCATCTAGACTAGGCGATAATGTCCTGTTCGTACTCTTGTATGATCCAGGATTTGGCAGATCAGGTAATTACAGTGGAGCAATTGCCATCTGATCTCCGTGACCATGTTATCCGGGGAATCTGACCAGACTGGATCATGGTTACACATTCAGTCGCTTGAATGTGCAGGTTTCATCAAGATATTTTCCCTCACCGTTAGAGCATCGGTTAGTGATCAACTAAAGTACATAACTTAGAAGAGTCATTGGTACATGGCGGCAGTGGGATTCGAACCCGGGACCTCTCGTCTACGAGCCGGTCTTCTTACTACTAGGCTCCCGACGCTCCTCCTGGCGTGTGCACTTAATTGTATAGGCTTAAAATGGATAGGCCTTTTGTGAACAGTGGAGGTTCTCAAGTTCTCTAATTACTCATTATAAATGAAATTTGGCTTTACCAAATTAATATTTGTTCTAATTTTGCAATAGTTTTCGTCAGTGGATTTACAAGACGATCCTTTTGATAAAATCAAGAGGTATTATATTAACTTTACCTAAAAGGTCTATTAAAATCGGCGCAAAACTCTTTTAGCATGATTTTGTTATTTAGAATTTTAGTTGGAAACTGAAAATATTTATCTAGAACTCGGAATACCTACGTCAGCAAATATTGTAAAGAGAAACGAGATAACCGAGTAAGTTAGTTTACGCTGTTGTTGTGATGGCGTAGCGCTCGAAGCTACGCGGAAAGCTCACATACTGGCCGCAACAATCCGGCTTAGTTCAAAATAATATTTTTCAATATAAAATTGTGTGAATTGAAATCCTCCGGCAAATACTAAATATGGGAAGGCGTTGACGCCATTGGTTCGAATCATATAGATTAGAAAGTTAGCTACCTTCTTACCAGTCTATAGAGAGGGCTGTGACAGCTTGCTCATATAAAATATGCGTGCCAGGTCAGAGACAAAAAATAATGAAATCTCGTTCATTTTCTGGCAGCATATGTCGAATTTTTTTTCGATGTATTGTAATAAGCGATATTATCGATATCGATGTAATAAGAATTATTCTTAAGTCATCTTGGCATAATCAGGTACTTTTCCTTAAAGTGTACAATGTCTGCACTTTTTGCCTTGTTCCTTTGTGTATTTCATTTGTAAATTAGCAATTATAAAATTCTTTAAAAATATCGTTTATTAGGTACAGCATGTGTGGTAATGTCAGTACCTACTTCAGTAGACCTTCCGACATACTTATTACCGCGTCACATACAATCGTTAGGTAATCGGTAGATACTAATATTGTGAAGAAAAAAGATTCGTATTTTTCTTTGTTTGTAATAAATTAACTCACAAAGCACTGAGTACTGGACCGTTTTCAAAAATCACTTCCATTAATAGGAAGCTACATTATTCCCAGTGACATAGGTCACTTTCATCTCGGTAAAGTTATAAGGTTTCCGCGGGAAAGTTGATTGTTCACAGAGATCCGAACTGCGCATGGCTTAAAGCCGCTGCTGACTAGTAATAATGGAAATCTAGGTATAATATGAGAGATAAATAGGGAAAACTCATCAACTGAAAATCAGATCAACTTACTTACAAATTTCAAAGCTCTACTATTATTTTAGTGAACAATCACCCCCAATTTTTCACACTCCTCGTGATCAATAGGTATTTTTTGTTTACATCGACACTGGGGAAAAGCAACGAACACATCACTATCACACGCACTATATCTTGGGATTAAATAGGTAATTATGAATTGTCGATGTTTTCACACTATATATTACAGAGCTTGTCGTATTATTTAAGTCAAGAAATTACTGAAACGTCGAAATATTTCAAATAAAACAGCTCATGAAACAAGAACCTTTAACACATTCTGCGAGCGATAACCAGCGACTTTTAATATACTTAAGGTACTCTAATGCACTTCACTAATATAATAAAATAACAAAACGTTTAACACAAAATATTAAATTATTTTGCCAATACATAAACTGAATCGTTTGCTTACAAATTTGTGTCTGACAATCAAATTACTTGTCACGCTGACAGCATGGCATGAACTTTATCCCTGAGGGCCACTCTTCATAACCATGAAGGTAGCTAACTTTCCAATCTCTTTGGTTCGAATATCCAAACAATTTCTACGGTTCTAACAAAGTGAGCGTAGCGGCGCTTTGTCGACGAGGCTGCTCAGCCGCGCTGTAATCCGCAAACAGATTTCGCATTACTTAGGTACTCGGCAAACTTGTATGAATAACTATAGTAGCTGCCGGTGCTGTATGCTATCCTATTCATTCGAAACTATCTTTAGGTAATTTTGGAGGTAATGGTAGTAGGTGTAGCAGTGCAACTGAGACTAACGAATGTTTGGTGTTTTTTATGTCTTTCCCACGCCGTATCTGTCTGTCTGTTAGCGATAAACGCAAAAAGTACGGAACGGATTTTCATGCTGTTTTCAATAATTACCTGATCGCCAAATCCTGGATCATGGTCAAGGCGAGCCCCGGGCCCTCGTTTTCGATGACACAACCGGGACATTAACGCCAAGATATATATATATTTTTTCAACAATAGATAGTGATTCAAGTTATTGAGGAGGTTTTAATGGTAATACAACACGCAAACGAAGTCGCGGCGGACCAGCTAGTGTCTAATCAATGAAATCTATCGTGCCTGCAAATTGCTTGGTTGCTCAAAATACACTGTCTATCACTTATCACAAAAGCGCAAGCCTGATTGCTTGGTAACATAAATAGCTAGCTGGTCTATCAAATTCAATCTTCTCCTCTAACCTCAGACCAGGGACCTAATTCTCGCACAGTGACGTCTCGAATTCGACATTTTTTCTATCTAAATATCTCTATTAAAAATAATTTAAAACGATCTTCGACTATAAAGGATTAACGAAAATCGTATAAGTTCATTAGTTGACTCAGGGATTTTTATGGCTAGAGAATAAAATATTTGTAAGAAAATGTCGAATTTTAATAAGAAAAGCGTGAGAATCGTTCCCGGACTATACTTTTCGTTTGATAACTTAATTGTTATTTTATGTTTCAGCGAAGCCAGTGGTCCAGTCCAGATTCCTAGAAATTTGGTAATAGCAGTCGTTATGCGGCTACGCGGTGGTATCGCTGCGCCCCCTCCCCTAACGACCTTTCATGGACACATTTACCTAACGAATGTCCACCAGAGACTCCGCCGCTGACTGCCACCCTGATTGGACGTTGTTGTGCTAACACCAGAAATTCTAGGGGACGAGTTTGTAACAACCACTAGTATTACTCCCTGCAATTGACGGACTTTAGGACGTGAGATAAACTAGCCAAGACTAGTCGTCGGGCACGTGCAGTGTAAGGTTCCGTAATTGTCTGTCAATAGCGTGCCTTTAGACATTACAAAGGTACAAATGCACCTAACCTCTACTCTACGACTACTAAAGAATTTGTTTGAAATTTGTGATAATTTTCCTTTTAATGAATTATAAACTTTTATGCTGAAAACTACACGTTTAAATAATACCCAAATCCTTAGAATACAACAACGCAACCATATATTGGAAGGGAGAGAAAAATATATTATAGAGCTGATATCCATCTAGTAGCACTCCTCAGACTTGACGAGAGTCGTTACACCGCTACTATGATACAAAATGTAAGGAATAAGTACGAATTAAATTCTGGTTTAAGGCGTACGTCAGCTTCATTATCATCTTGGGGTCAGCCCCGGTTGTGCTCACGCGCGGTGTGCCCGAGCTCCGTGTTCCTACTTCTTTTTGTCCACTTCGCTCGGTTTTCGGCATCCAGTGAGTTTGTTTGACGTCAAACCATCGTTTGGCCGGTCTCTCCTTTCTGTGCCCGGCTATTTGGCATGGCCAAACATTTTTTCCTGCGATTTTGCCGGTCGACGTTGACGTGGCCGTCAAAGGCGTCACTCAGGCAGCTTATCACAGGTTTAAGGCCCGTTTAAGTATCTACATATATATGTAGATATGTATCTAGGACACCAGTTGAATTACTTGGCAACTGGTGCTCTAGTTATGTATAAAAATTCTGTGATTTTAGGAGCGTCGGTGGCCGAGTGATTAAGGTATCCGTCTCGTAAGCGAGAGGTACCGGGTTCGAATCCCACGGCCATGTACCAATAACTCTTTCCTGAGTTGAATACTAACCGATGCTCTTACGGTGAGGGTAAATGTTGTGATGAAACCTGCACATTCAGGCAACTGAATGTGTCACCATGATCAAATCTGGCTAGGTTCCCCTTGTAGCTGGGTCACAGAGGTCAGATGTTAGTCGCTCTACTGATCTGCCTATCTGATCTATATGATCTGCCAAATCCTGGATCATGATCAAGGCAAACCCCGGTCCCTGAACAAAGAGCGAACCGGTACATGAACGCCAAGATAATTATTCTCTGGTCCTTGTGAAATAACTCATAATTATATGAAAAAAATGTAAATCTGTTAGTTAATGAATCATTTATATAAAATAAATATGTCCACCGACGCCGGAACAGTCCGCGATAATTGGACGCTGTTTGGCGCACTGCATTTACCGGAACGACCGGGCAACGTGGTTGTTACAAAAACCGGCCCAAAAACCACAACAGCGTTACTCGCCCTGGCTCTAGGATGTCAGGATCAAAGAATTTGGGCTATGTCAGTATTTGGTCAGGGTCTTATTATCTATTTTAGAAGGATAAAAGGCAGTGGTTAATTTAATTTATCAATTTATTTACGAGAAGAGTTCATAAAAGACTTAGCTAACTAAATAATAAAAGCATAAAACCTGAAAAATATTTTTAGATTGAAGCAACTAATTCCGCTTTCAATATCTAAATGTATAAAAAATGACGATACCTCGAATTATAAAATAATGATTAAAACTAAAACAATTACATAGTTTTTGGATACTTTGTTTTTCTGTAATAACATACAGAAGGTAAACATACGTATTAGTAGAACGCACCAAACCCATTCTAGCATGGATCTCGAGTAAAGTAGTAATATAAATATGCCAGCACCCTTATTCTGTTTAGTGTATTTTCTGCAGCGGGATTTTAATCCACCTGACAAGCGACATTATGGTAAATACAGAGGGTTTGAAGAGGTTTAGGTACTTCCATTCCACCCTGCCCATCCAACCCAGCTAGAGCAGGGTATGTCATAAATAATGATGATGAGACACATAATTTAAATTAACTTCACTATAAAATACATACTTCACAGACATTCATCTGTATAAATGATTATCCCTAATATTGCTGGCGATCTCTGGCTCCCAGCGGTCGCCGTTGGAGAGGAGCTTCTCCTTGTTATACAGAAGCTCCTCGCGGGTCTCCGTGCAGTACTCGAAATTTGGCCCCTCCACGATCGCGTCAACCGGACAGGCTTCCTGGCAGAACCCGCAAAAGATGCACTTGGTTAAGTCGATGTCGTAGCGCGTGGCTCGGCGAGCGCCGTCTGCTCGCTCCTCCGCGTCGATGGTGATGGCCTGCGCGGGGCAGATCGCCTCACACAACTTGCAAGCGATGCAGCGCTCCTCCCCTGAAGGGTACCGCCGCAGCGCGTGCTCCCCACGGAACCGAGGCGACAGCGGACCCTTCTCGAACGGGTAGTTGATCGTCGACGGCTCCTTGAATATGTGACCCAACGTCACCGCGAAACCTGCGCAAAATACGCAATCTATACTATACAGATGCTCCCACCACCTACCCTTGTCTCGTACCGACCAACAATCACAAACGAGAATCCCCTTACGCCGCAACCCGCAAACCAACTAGCAGCACCGGTAAAATGGGCGCTGCGGTTTTGCCACTTTAAAGCTGTTTATACATTGACATAATTCGGTGTACCTGTTCTACTCGACGTGTCGAATACTTCGTTACATCATGTCACGTCAATGAGTTGCGGTGTAGGACAGGCTTTTATTTATTTAATTAAAATTTCAGGCATTTTAAGTGTTATATTTGGATAAAAATAGTTACTAAATTGATTCTTATTGATACCACAGACGAAATAAAAAATATTGATAGGGGTAATAAATATCTTTACGATAATTTTCAAAAGGATTTGGCACCATAGGTAACCGGTATTTATTGTCCAAATCACAGAACAATAATCGAGCCACACCGCCCGCGCCCCCTGGGGCGATACCTGATTTTCAAAGCTCTGTGGTCCAAACCAATATTTTGACCACGTGATTAAAATGAAAATTCATAGTTCGTTGATGGCCGGCGCTGAGGCCTCAACATAAGCTACTATCTTCCGACGCGTTGCACATTATATCGCACGTCCCGTGGAAATTGTAGTGGATTTTGAGATCAATTAAAGCCATTGGGGCTAGAGTCGCAAGAAGATTACCTGTACATTATCTGAAACTCATATCTACCTCTACCGTCGACCGGCGCCAGCTTATTCAATATAGACATCCTCGTGATTTATTCTGTCACGTGGTGAAAATCCATTGCGTAGTTTCGATTTAAAAGAAAACAGAAGACGAAAAGTAATATTGAGGGTGAGAATTTGGCAAGAAATAAGTAATAGTAGTAGAAGTAGAAATAGAGTTTTTTCGTGGACGGCACACATTTAGGACCACGCTAAGTCCGAACGCTTTTAAAAAAAATTAAATAAAAATCTCTGTATGGCAACAAATGCTATGTCTTTTATCCGTCATAGAACGTCATTCATAAAAGTCATAACAAAGAATTTGACTGCTTTGAAAAATATTGTTGAGGCGATTGGCACATTGGAGCGCAGCATTCATTCTGGCGAAATTTGGAAATTAGTGTAATTTTTATATTGTTTTATATACAATATAAAAAAAATTATATAAAAAATTATATAAAAAATTTAGGAATTCTCCAAATTGTTATAATCTTTTCATAAAATTATATTATTTAAGCGAAAAATAATTAGAGAACTGAGTAACGGAATACCTATTTGACAATCCTGGAGACCTCACTACATAGCAGCGGCCTATTTGACGCCTTTTTATGTAGAAAGTACAGCGCCAAAAACTTATCTGACCCGCAGCCCGTGTCAAATGTGTCAATGAAAATAAACGACGGATCCGCACGAACGCGCGTGGATGCGTTTTCAGTGTGTTCGACTAAGATTAATTTCCATAGAAACCGATGACAGCTCAAATAACTTTATGCCACGCACTAACGCACGTCACGCACAACTGTACGGTGCTGCGTTCCAGTGTGCGGATCGCCTAAATAATAATGGACAATGACTGACAAGGACAGATTATCCAATAGATATTGCCATATCCACATTTTATATTTTCTACCACTGTCAGTTGATTCGGACTAAGCGTGGTCTTATTATAGGATTGAACATCATTAGAAATACGATAACTTGCAGAATAGTAACCTCTAAATAATTCCGTCCAAAACAGGACTTGGGCTGCTCTCTCGATTATGTCAAACGTTGTGGTTTTAGGCACTTTGTCCGCAACGTATATGAAGTTGACATCGTATTTTGTCCTGGGACAGCACGCGAAGGGGGGCAGCCTGCCGTCCTTAGCGCCGCGCGGGAGCTTGGGGGGGCAGGCCTGGTGGCCGCGGGGGCCCGTGGCCAGGGGGGGACAGTTCATCGCCGGCGGCAACTTCCGCGGTTGTGGCTGCGCCATCCCACGGAACGGCGTCGACACCATGCTCTTGCAATCGTTGAACAACTTCGTACGAAACATTATTTCAGAGGTTCTTATGATTTCACCTAAGAAATTTTATACATTAACGTTTAATTTTATAATTTGAGTTTCCGATAATAAGTTAGATGAGTATTAGACATGGGTATTATGAGAGGTCTCAGATCAAATGTACTTTATGGAAAAGAAATAATCTACCGAAGTAGACCAGGATAATATTTGTCTGCTTTGCGTAAACCTTGGGCTTAAACAATGGTACGAAAATAAACACTCGTGTGGTAAACAATGATTTAGGACAATAATGGATGACATCTCAACTGTCATCTCTCGAGCATAGCATAGATTATGAATTTAGTCTATGTTATGCAAAAGTTTTTACTACGAGCTGGGGTTCATTATTTAAAGTTGTTTATAATAGGGTTCCGTTTCGTGGGCATTTATTTTCTGTAAAAAATATGTATCCAATGAAATCACAGACATCATTTTTTTCTCTATTAATGAAATATACAATATCTGCATAAATAAAGTGGCGGCAGGTCCCGGATACCCTTTAAACTTAAACGGAAAATCTACAAGTTGATCTCCTGCCGAGATAAACCTTTCGTATTGTATGGATCATTATTTTGGACGAAGTATAGAAGGCGAGTGCCTGTGGCGGAAATGAAAAAACTAAGATAGATAAGTGGAGTGACGAGAATGGAGAAAATTAATAATGAAGGGGAATTCCGAAAGTAGTGATGTCCATGTCCATACGGAAGAGCAGCAATACTCCTCTTCCGTATAGCGTATATTTACGTATAGCCATGAAAAACACCCGAGAAATGGCTACCTACGAATGAGTAGAGAATTAAAATATAAATAACGTTTCTTGTATGGTGACTCATTTTACTTTTTGTCGTACTCATAAGCAAGAGATATTGGGTTCGAAACAATTTACATGTAAAGTACAATATTTACTGTTTTTTGTTTTCTTCATATATATAAATATTCTTTATCACAATTTAAACATTTTTCCATTCGGCCAAACCATTTTTGGAAACATGAGGACCATTGGACTAAGGGCATGTTTTTTTGTTGGCTGAAAGCTATCACGGCCTTCGGCCTTATCTTCCGGCCCCGTAAGTATCAAACCTTTCATGAAATCGTAGATTTTTGGTAAAATAAAGAAATCGCATAGTGCCAAGTCTGAACTATGTGCAGGATGGGTTACTAGCTCTACGTTTTCAGAAACCAAAAATGTCTCCGTCTTGTTCACGGTGTGCGCCGAAGTATTGTCATGGTATAATAGGATGCGACATATTGGTCGTTTTTCTCCGTCCTAATTTTTTATTCAAAGACACTGGGCAAACAAATGGTGGTGTACCACTTAGCATTTACTGTATCTTGTTTTCCAAGTAGGACCGTGCAGACAGGAACCGTCCGGGAGAAAAAAAGCGCAATCCTTTTTGTTGGTTTGTTGTCGCCTTCGAACATCCATACATAAGACTTGCTTTCTTTCCCGCATGTAACTATTTACTACTTTGAAAAGAGTGCCGGTACCACACTCAAACTTTAATTTTCTTCACTGATTCTCTTTTTCCAATTAAAATAAGCGCCATGACTAGTGTGTCTAAACAACTTTATGGCGTCTTTTTTATGTCTTTTTTACTAATATTATTATGCAGTAGCCAGTCCTGAAAATAGAAAGAAATGCTGTTTCGTAACTGGTTGCGAAAACACAGTTACGAACGTGGATTAATTATTATTTTTTGATAATCAGTTACGAAAATATGAATAAAAAGTATTAATAAAAAACCACTTACTACTCGTAGAAGTTTTTGAGACGTAGTCGTACTCTTATGGTAGTTTAGCTTTTGCCCGTGCGACCATTATAATATGACCACATACACATGCATCCGTAGCTCCGCCGTAGTTGGGTAATAATAATTTTAGCTAATTAGTACGCGGTTAGTATGTACTATCATGCGCCCAGCTAATACGAGTCGATGTCGCATCTGATTTTCTATCATTTTAATCTATGTCGTCATCCTTGTCACACGCGTGATTTAATAAAATTGCTGTCTCTTTCCTTTCTGAAAACGAGTTTTCTTCAAGAAAAATTCTAAATTAATGTAAGTAAAAGTTTAATTTTTTATAAACATACGCAAAATAAAGAGACCCCTTGAGTTTTATTTGATTTTAATTGAGAGTTTGTGTTCTTCCGAAACATATACGACGACATTTTTCTTATTCTAGGCTTGACAGTCAAGACATATTCGTTGCCTTGTTGAACTGAGAGCAAGACCGTACAATTTGTTGATTTTGTAATCTCAACCCTGTACATCTACCTCTATGTACGAGTATATGTCAAAATCTTTGCAATGTTTCATCTCCTATCATATCGCACTTAAACAACCGTTTTTAACACCAATCAAATCTGTCCGTCCGTTTTTTGTTCTGGGATGATTTCATGATGAATCCAGCGGCAACAAAATTTTATAACTTTTAAATGTTGTTATCTAACTTTTAAAAGTAAGTTTTTTTTTTAATTTAGCTTGTACCAATCGCCAAATTTTTTCGAATCTCCTCATAGATGATATGCCGGCTATCTTCAATTAGTTGCTTGACTGTAGCTACATTTTCCTCAGTTATCGCAGTTGAGGGCCGACCTTCACGATTTCATCGTGCAAAGAAACACGGCGTCTATCAAATTCTGCGTACCAACGCCTTGCGATACTCAAAAAAGCAAAAGCATTTTGTAGACTAGCAGTGCAGTCTTGCGTAGACAGTAAACTTTTTAAATAATATAAAGTCAACGCTCTAAAATCGTTTCGCGTTTTTGCATTGTTGCTACGGATGACGATCTTCAACTTGTGCTAAAATCCAGTTGACACGCGATTTCCCGCCAACATTTTTTTAAATCAATAATTGAGCTTCTTATGTTTTGAAAAATTTAACATTCGACATTCAAACATTTAAGAGCGGCTATGACCTCAAAGCTTTCAGTGTGCTCCAGTGTATTAGTTGAACACTACAAAACTATGCAGTGCCGTGTGCCGGGCAGTGCCACGGTTTACCCGTCGCGCTCCATTGCGGAAAGCGCCGACTCAAACGCAACAAAGGGAAACGTACAAATAGTTCTCACAAGCCCTTTTTAAACTCCCGACGAGCGTCACTTGCGCCGGCGATATCGACGAGTAAGCGCGATTTTCAACATTCAATCAAATCGTTATTTTTATTGGATAACTAGTAGTGCCCGCAATTTCATTCGTGTGGACTACAGGATGTTTGGTATGTCTAATATTTAGCAACACGGTGGTCGAGTGGAGCGCTCTTACCAAAAAAGGTGCTTTTAACTTTGGATTTGAGAACTTGCAGGTTGTATTTATCAACAGACTATAAGTCAGGTAGAGAGTTCCGTCGCTGAGCAAAGTGGTTGTGCGAAATTTGAACTGTAAAACAGTGTAATTTAGCTGACGCTTTTCTCGTTTGGTGGTGGAACTATGATTTAGGTATTAGATTGGGCAATTCCATTGCAGTCTCAGAAATGTATCTGGTAACATAATAATAGACATACATACATTCATACATGGATATATACGCTCGATATATATAACCCTCCTTATGTCGAAGTTATACGAAGAAAGAGAGAAGTTCCAGGTTTTAGAGTTAGGGTTTTATTTAGGCGTAAGTAAGCGTCTTGCTCGTCGTGCATCACTACCCGTCTTCTTCACTCCTGTCCCGTTGGCGAGTAAGTTTGGAATAGAAGGAATAGGATTTTCATGGAAAAATATCATTTGGTAATATCGGACTTCTTTGAAGTGGTTGGACTTTGACAATAGGCCTATACAATGAAGTGCACCCGCCAGGAGGAGCATCGGTGGCTGAGTGGTTTAGGTATCCGACTCGTACCTGGTTTTTTATTTTGTCTAACTGAGTGGTTCAGTGATTAACTTCCGGTCTGCCACGCAGAGGTTCCGGGTTCGATTCCCAACCGGACAGAAATTGAAATAATCAATTTTAAAATCAGTTACGGGTCTGGGTGTTACATGTATAATATGTTATTTAAAAAGTATATAAGTAAGTCGTTTATCAGTGGCACCCATAACACAATCTTTGCTTACTTTGAGGCTAGATGGCACAGTGTTAATTGTCCAAGCATATTTATTTATTATTATTATTATTCATAATTTCCCCTGAAAGAATACGTGTTTCGTACTTACGAAGCACGTGATCAAATCAGCGCAGGCGAGTCTCCTCAATCTTGTCCGTGATGTCTCTCACGCTAAGGCTACCACGGATGTACTTGTTACGTATTTTCATTTCGTTGGCGTGAAATTTGCGGACGTGCTTCGTCAGCGTCGGCCAAGTCTTATAGAGCATTACACTGTAATATATATACCAGGGCCTGTAGACTTAGCATTACGGGCCCAAATTATGCTCATGGTATATAAGTCCCTTGAGTTTGGGGATTTTACGGTCAAGGCTAAGCCTACCGCAAACTCCCGCCATTTGGTACAAGCAGCCTATACTTTGGTACTGGACACTGCTTTGCCTATACGTAATGCAAAACGGCTGAGAAATATAGCGTATGCAGGATTTTTAAGTATCCATATTTTATTTTATAGACCCATATGACCAACATCTCAGAAACAACCGCAACGCGTGGGTGATACCCCTGGTATTGCAAACATCCATAGGCTGCGGTGACGGCTTTCCATGATGCAGACCGTAAGCTTTCTAGGCAGGTGCCTAAAAAGCTTGGTGGTATAAAATAACTGGTTTCAATAATAACAGAGGTTAATAATAGATAAAATATCATTAGTTCTAACGATACAGCGCATATCGTTGGTATTATCAATAGGTGTGTCCAAATATTTGATAGGTATTTTTTCATTAGTCATTTATTTATTTTATTCATTCCATCGAACTAATGAAAATTCGTTCCAAATTAATTGAGAATAAAGGGACACTTTCATCTTACGTAATATAATTACATCTATTATTAGGATCCCTCTGTTTATTATTATGAATATTTTGCTCATTTATGGGCCGCGACCGATCTGTCTAATAATAAAGTGATTATTAACCCGCCTGCCAAGCGTGGAGATTACTAGAAACCTAGTAATTTAATTTGGACGAGCTTTTAGTCTATAGATTTTTCCGGGCTAACGATAATGTTGACTTGAGTAAGTATTAAGTTAATATTAACGTCTATTTCAGAAATTTGCGATTCGAAGAAGTTCTTAAGCTCACAAATGAATGAAGATCGTCAATGAATACAGTGCGATCAATTTATCTAGTTTTGGTAGTTTGACACGATTTGGTATTCTGCTACTGTTACTAATTTCTCTATTGAATTGTAATTGAATCGCAATCGCAGTTCAACGATAGTTTTATTACAATTTAATTGAGGCAAGTAAATTAACGAACTCGAGGCCCTGATCAGTTGTCGTCGTCGCTGGTTAAGTGGGCATCTCAATCTGCCATTTTAGTAAATTCAGACGGTTACATTTCCAAAGCAAAGATATTATAGATAACAAACGCAAGAGCACCACTTCAAGACTGAACAAAGTGACGAAGAAGATTTCAGCCCCACAGAGGAGTCAATTGGCCGATAAGATTCCTCCGACGAGTTAGGGACTCATAAAAGGGCAATGCAATGTATATGTTACTTAGGTGCGTCAGAAGGGCACGTCACGCCCGAGGGTCGTTAGCTAGTCGTTACGCTAATAGCCCTGCACGTCACGTCCTCACTTACACTCATTGATCTACCAATAACTACTTACGACGTCTTGGGCATCGGTCATTACTTACGTGTTGCCATGGGATCACCCATGTCCAGCAGTGGAGTCTCGGGATGTTGATGATGATGTTGGTACTTTAAGTTTTGTTGTTGTTGATCTCCGAATTCACTCTCCTCGACTTGAGATGAAATGTAGCCTGTATCATATGTCCATCTTCTTCTAATGAATCAATAATGCCTGTTCAGTGCCTACTATAATTACCTGCTATGCAATCCTGTCATAGACATCAATTTTTCAAATCGGTCAATGTGGCATCTTTTACATGTTTTATACCACTACAGTATCTAACAAGCTTACGACCCGCTGATGGTAAGCAGTTACCGAAGCCTATTGGCAATCTTCTTCAAATGAATCAATAATGCCTGTTCAGTGGAGGAATACAAGCCTTTTACTTTTATAAAATAAATTAGGCATTGGACACACTCCAATCCAGTTTAATCCATTAACTCTTTCCTGGATTACACTTTTTTATAGGTCTGTTTGATTGAATTAGTAATGAATTTACGACTTTCTAGGGAACTCGGAGGCATGATCTCTCGGAGTTTAAGAACATTGTGAAAATTCGTGTGACGAAGCTTTTAAATTATGTAACAGATTGCAGCAGTACCTATCTATATAGGTATTAGTTCGATTTTGTACTTATTAAAAGAGTTTGAGAACAAAAACTGAATATCAGTGAAACCACTTTATTAAATTTTATATGCTATCAGTTACAGAATATGGATTAGATAATTTGGTGCAAGTTTACGTAAGGTTAATAACGCAATCCTGTAAGTTTACAATACCTACTAAATAAAAAATCTTCCAATTCCACTTCTGAATAATTTTGCACCTACAGGATTATTTTTAAATACTATTTCAATTATATTTTTTAAAATAATTTCAACTTCAAAATCCCTTGCGACAAGGTTTATTGTATACAATAGTAGCGAACTCATGTCGATGACAATAAGCTATCAAGCAAAAATAGATATGTTATTTTATCACACAATTTTGGTAATTACATAACTATAATGTGTTTAGAACCCTCTAAAAACTTAGAACTATAACACAAAATACATTATTAGTTTTACTAAATGGCTAGTAAATATGCTTAAAATTATAATACTGGTAAAAAGGTGTCCCAAGGCTTTCTACGAATCGTAAAACAGATTTAGAAATTCCAGTCCCATTATAGACTTCAGACTAGACTACTACTAGCGTCTTTTGTTCATATAATTTTGTTTAGCATATTTTTGATCCATATAACATTTTTGCACTTGATAATCTAGCCGCACAATAGTGCGGCAGTGCAATTTTAATGAACGTCTTATAATGGTGAAAATTTTATTATTGACAAAATACGAGTAGCTTCACGTTGTCTCTTTCATTTATAATACGTTAGTAGATTGTGTCTGCTGTGTCTTCGTTTTGTATCTACTATGTTTAGATAAGTAAATATTCGAAATAAGAGTTTACAACATGTAGGTAAAAAGATTAGGTTTCGGAAAAACAAATTATGTAGAAACAACGCATAGTAGGAAATATTCGGTATTTAAAGAAAATTAGGAGAAAAGAACGTTATGCGAAAGATAAAAATGAGTAACAAATATTTACGAACAAACATGGGCTATAAAGGCAGTCATTGAACATTGGGTACAGGGGGGGAGTTTTGTTGCTCATACAAAGTTCTAAAATAATTTTTTCTTACACGTTGACTCTTTCATTTATAATACGTTAGTAAATTAATACACAGTACATCAAATACCACTTTTATCGCACTTATTATCGGGTTTAATTACCATGGTTAGTATTGTTTATACCTCCACATTTCAACGCAGACGTGCGTCATTTCACGAGTAGACTGGTAACGCTGTGTAAAGCATTACAACATGTACGATGAAAGTATAGTGATTAACCATGAAAGTCTTAAAACCTATATTAAATACCGTTTTCATCGCACTTGTTATCACGGTTAGTGTAACAACGTGTGCGATACAAGTGTAGTAATTAACCGCGAAAATCTTAAAAGAATAAAATACCATTAATTAATAATTTCGTAATTTGCCTTGAAATGTGGGCCCGCCCGTAAACTAAGGTCGTGGTAAGAAATCCAGGGAATATTTTTAAAATGTCTAATAACGACTATGTTATTACTGTTTAAATCACTACATCAAGCTGACCCGCTGTGTCTTCGTTTTGTATCTACTATGTATAGATAAGTAAATATTCGCAACAAAAGTTTACAACACGTAGGTAAAAAGATTAGGTTTCGGAATAACAAATAAAAAAAATTCGGATTTAAAGAAAATTAGGATAATTTTTTTTTAATTTAAATTATATAAAAGTCCTCAATGTAGCTGGTTTTTACAAAATTGTTATCGGGTTTATTACCATGTTTTCGTATTATACCACGTATTATATTTTGACGCAGTCATGCGTCATGGTCCTACTCGTGGCGCTGTGTGAAGTATAACAATATGTGCAATGACAGTGTAGTAATTTACCGTGAAAGTCTTAAAATACCATTTCAGAAGCTCGAGCACTTTTCAAAAATCGTAAGCTCGGTGATGCAATTTCTTGCATGCCTTGATGCAAGGCAAAAGTGAACCGGTCTTCATAGAAAGGAATTTGATTGAAAAAAATTCTAAATTAAAAAATACTTAAGTCAAATTTGTTTTGCAAAATAATAAAAAATACCTTAAAATTTTTAAAATGGACTGTCATCGGTAATTGAAGATTAACTGTTCACATTAGATGTTAAAATATATTTTTTGTAAATCAAAAGTTTTTGACTTATTAATGCATACCTTGCATTTACCTTGGGACACTTTGCATTTCTTTGATTTGAGACTCGTCATACTACTAAAGTTCATGCACTTACATGTTAATCCAAGATTGAGACTGAAATCGTAGTTGTCTTATTATGTATGTATAAATTACACAAATACCTTAATCTACATACATTAATTATGTCCGTTGATAAGTTGGCCATTAAAATTTGTTAACATTGATTTCTTAAATAGTTTCTTGTTTAACATAGACATAAATATATTATAAACACTTAAATATTATCTAGAGGTTTTATACCTCTATCAAAATATACCTGCTAAAAACATTCAAGATATTCCCTTTAAATAAGAGACATTTTAGTAACTTTTAGCCACGGTGCAGATAGAGGAATTAAAATTTTCATAGGAATGTAAATTAATTTTAAAAAATTAAGGGCGTCTTGCACAATATTCTTCAACGCATTTAACTTAATACTTAAACAAAAAACCTCATACAAAAAAATGTACTCTTTATTCTTAAATGCGTCTAAGAATTTGGTGCAAACCCTGCTAAATCTATGTTCAAATTATAACTGAGCTGTAATTTATTTGTTAATTATGTATTTAAAACATAGAGAGAAAAGCTGCTCTAATAACGTGTTGGTAAAGCTTTATTCGAAGGTGATGGTATGCTTTCTTCTGATATTTATCAGGTCAACATTTTCACAATAAACAAGATACATAAAAAATAATTAAATTAATTGTAGATACACGTTATTAGCAATGGGAGCATATATGTTTAATTCAGGTCGCCATTACAGTGGGGTAAACAGTGCGAGACGTTGCTATTAGTACATGGTACATGATAATGTATAAACACGATATAATATTTTTAATTTTAATTGGTTGCCAGCAAAATTCCAGAAAGTTAGAATTGTCCATACAGCCCCGAGTTGGTGGAGCCTCCTCCAGACTTTTCAGCAAAACTATGCATTTGGGAAACTATTTTACACATATTCTAATTAATACATTTCCTTAGGATTGATACATTTCCTGTTACAGACATTATCGGTATTATAGTATTTTAAGTATACAGACATTAATTCTATGTGTGTGTTATATTACGAATACTTTTATACCTATTAAGTTTACATTTCATAGTCCATTTATTATGGTGTTGCTATACTATTGCGATGGAAGTGTGGTGACTTATGACGCATCGCCGCCACTGACCTGCCGGGTTTTCCTAGACTTTCCGTCGTTTCCGCTTACATTACAGTTGGTTGACGATAAGGACTATTTTACTTAATTACAAATTGGTACGCGAAGTTAAGTTTACACATACACGCCACTGAAATTGCCTTTTATCAAATCACCAAAATGTACACTTTCTGACTGTCCAAATGTTTCTGACACTGTTGCGAACCCGCAAGGCGTAGGTAACTAGATTAAACAAACTGTTTATTGCTATGACATAGTATTCAATCTGTACACAAATGTTTTTGGGTTATACGTATCCATATGCTATTTGTTTAGTGTTCGTAACTAGATTACACAAACTGTTTATTTCTATGATATAGTAATCAATCTGTACACAAATGTATTTGGGTAATACGTACAAATTGGTACACGAAGTAAAGTTTACACATACACGCCACTGAAATTGCCTTTAATCAAATCACCAAAATGTACACTTTCTGACTGTCCAAATGTTTGTGACACTGTCGCGAACCTGCAAGGCGTAGGTAACTAGATTACACAAACTGTTTATTTCTATGATATAGTAATCAATCTTTACACAAATGTATTTGGGTTATACATATTCATATGTTATTTGTTTGATGTTCAGCTTACAGTGATTATTTTAATTAATTACGAGTACACAACATATATTTCTTATGATTCCAACTTTCCATGTATTGAATATGCGTATCAAATTGGCATAACGTACACTTGGGCGGCTGACGCTACACGAACGTAATGACAATCAATAATTAGATCATGCCATTTGCGCTGCATTCGCTTTCATACAATATGACACTTCACATGTGTAGTAAAATCAGTTGTTCGTTTTATAGCGCGACCGAAATTATGCTAGTGTGGTATCAACCTTACTGCTTCTCCGAGTATTAACAGCTGACGCATAATAGCGGACCTGTAACAGTAGTTTCTAGTCTAAATTTTTTTTTATATTTTTATATGTTTGTATTATTTGGTATTTTATAAGGTATTTTGTATTATTATTCTCTATTATTTAAGTAAGTATTCACATTCTATGAGATTTGGTGTTCAGCTTACAGTGACTTTTTACGAATAGGTACTTGTTGTACTTTTATCATTTAGAATTATCGGGAAGTAGTAGTATATTTAATGATTATATTTTGTTAGTGCTTATATGGCTGTAACAGTAGTTTCAAAGCTAAATTTTATTTTTATTTTTTAAGATTTTGTATTTTTATTCTGAATTATTTCAATAAGTATTCACATTCTATGAGATTTGGTGTTCAGCTTACAGGACTTTTTACGAATAGGTACTTGTACTTTTATCATTTACAATTATCGGTAAGAAGTAGTATATTTAATGATTATATTTTGTTAGTGTTAATATGGCGGACCTGTAACAGTAGTTTCTAGGCTAATTTTTTTTTTATATTTTTTATTATTCTGAATTATTTCAATAAGTATTCACATTCTATGAGATTTGGTGTTCAGCTTACAGTGACTTTTTACGAATAGGTAATGTACTTTTATCATTTACAATTATCGGTAAGTAGTAGTATATTTAATTATAATATTTTGTTAGTGCTAATATGGCAAACCTGTAACAGTAGTTTATAGGCTAAATTTTTTTTTAATTTTTTATGATTTTGTAATTATTCTGAATTATTTCAATAAGTATTCACATTCTATGAGATTTGGTGTTCAGCTTACAGTGACTTTTTACGAATAGGTATTGTACTTTTATCATTTACAATTATCGGGAAGTAGTAGTTTATTTATTGATTATATTTCGTTACAGTATTAATATGACTGTATTATTTTAATAAGTATTCACATTCTATGAGATTTGGTGTTCAGCTTACAGTGACTTTTTACGAATAGGTATTGTACAATTATCGGTAAGTATTAGTTTATTTATTGATTATATTTCGTTACAGTATTAGTATGACTGTATTATTTTAATAAGTATTCACATTCTCTGAGATTTGGTGTTCAGCTTACAGTGACTTTTTACGAATAGGTATTGTACTTTTATCATTTACAGTTATCAGTAAGTAGTAGTTTATTTATTGATTATATTTTGTTACAGTATTCCGTAAGTAATGTACAAATACAAGAAAATTCCCTCTAATTGCGCTATTGCATGATTGCTTCTTTCTCAGGCCCGCGTGTAATGTTTTTCTATCTCCAGTATCCTTGGTTTCCAAACTCCCACTATAAGCTCACAGTCAGACAATTAGCAGAGGGAACTATATGGTTAAATATGTCCTTAATCTTATTGTAATTAGCGGCAATTTACAGTACAATCACACACCACACATACCTACCATGCCATCATAAGACAAAAGGGCGCAACGGACAGTTTGCAATAAATTAAGATTTTAATACCTCTGGACTTAGAAAGAAAGTGCTTCTGCAATTTTTTTTTATCTTTATAAATTAACGTTTTCTCCAAAATACTTAAGGGATAGGGATCCCTTAAGGATAGGGTTAGCGCCATAATCTCCACGCTTGGCAGGCGGGTTGAAGATCGCATTGTTATAAATGGAAAACGCTGCTGCCCATTTTCCAGTTTTCGGAGGCTGTAGATCTTTAGGCTCGAAAGCATTAGTCGCCTCGTACGACACCCACGAGTGTAAGGGGTTGATGCTATTCTACTCTGCCGGACACCACACGGCCAAGACGCAATTGGTAATCTAAAATAAAGTGTTCAGAAGTTACAAAAACGTATTTGGTAAAACTCAATAAAAAAGGCCATAACCGACGATAATACTTACTAATAGGTTACTTCAAAATTTAATCCGAATATTTGTGTCATTTACGTAGAAGAAAAGGCTTAAATAACACAACTGGTAACTATGTCTATTTATTATAACTTAAAATATAAAATAATTAATACCGTATTAAACTTTGTGCTAATTCCTGTTTATTTTCACTTTCACCTAGTATATTCTTTCGGGGCCAGCAAGGTTTTAAAAATATTTGGAATCTTTTATCTTTTTGCACTATTTTTCATATTTGTCTAATGCGCCCTTTTGCACTATGGCGGCAGTATAACGCTCACACACTCGGAAATGAAAAAGAAAAGAGCTTGAGCTTTTCTCCGTTTTGTGTGCTCTCTATAAAACGAATGCTCACCAAGAGCAAATAAAATCTAGTAAAGTTTTTAAATAGAACAGACAGCTCCATAACTTTTGGCACATGCCTTGTTTAAAGTTTCTCATTATTATGTATATACGTTATATATAAAGAAAGTCTTTTGCAGTAAATTGAACAAGTGAGAATGATTGTATGATTAGGTTCTGAGGTTGTGATACCTTCAAACAAATTAAACCATAAATGATAATTATAGAAGTAACACCGACATCCCATCAGAGTAGAGGCGTAGCATCCGCGCTTAGCAAGTCGTATGAAAACTTATCGAACAAGTATTGTAATTAGTACCTAATAAAATGGGAATTTTTAATGGTGCAGATTAAAATGCACGACTCTCACTGAACCTCGGTGAAACGGTAGATGGGATGCGCCGGTCGCAGGCATGACTACAGAACAATGTCGGCCACTCACTTAATCCAGCGGCATGACATGTCAAGCCAAACTGACCGTGTAGAGAGAAATCTAGAAGAATGTTATGTGGAGTAAAATGGGAATGGGATCAAGATGCGTGATGGTAAGTGGCAGGCATCAGAGAACAAACATATTTGACAGTTACAGCTACGATTATTACAATATCGTGTTAGAGTATCAGAATATACATAAATAAATATTTAATGTAATAAACATCTAATAGTACAAAAATATTTTTGAGAGCTAAATAGTTTTTGCATCAAATATATACAAATAGTTTTGCATACAAATATCAACAGTTTAATTTTATTCGTTAGTCTAGAATGTTTTTTCCTCAAACAACAATTAGGTCCATTAATGTCCATATTTTAGTTTTACACTATGTCATCTTCGTATTCGTATCATATATCTTTGGACTCGAAATTAGGTGGAGGGCGGTACACACGGTGCAGCGCCGCGAGTTCCGCGCGGGGCACGCCCGGCGGCGGCGGCGTGGCGGGCGGCGGCGCTGCCAGCGGCACCGTCGGCGGCGGGAAGTAGTGCAGCGCGGCGGCGTCGAGCGAGGCGCGGGCGCGGCGCGCGGGCGGCGGCGTGGCGGCGCGCTGTTAGCTGCCCTTACTCACCAGCTGGTACGGCGCGTGGATGGTGGCCACGCTGCCCAGCTCGGTGCGGCTGAGCAGCTCCTCGGGGTGGTCGTGCGCGTGCTCGCGCCTCTTCTCCTCGTTGGTGTAGTAGTGCGCGGCGCGGCGGCGCGTGCAGCACAGCGCGCCCGCCGCCGCCGCCACCACCGACACGCAGAGCAGCATCAGCCCCGCCACCACGCTCATCTGCGCCTCGTGCGCGCCCGGACACGCCTCCAGCCGCTCGAACGCCAGCCCGCCCAGCGGCGCGCCGTGCAGCCGCATCGGCGAGTAGCACTTCAGCTGCCGCAGCGTGCTGTTCAGCACCGTTGTCGTCATGTATATCAGCATGGCCCCCAAAGAGCATTGATCACAATGCCAGCTATTTTTTGACAAGTTAATGTGTGCTATAGCTTCTAAGCGATCCAAATCCTGTTCACTTAACCTTTGTATTTTGTTATGTGAAATATCTAATCTCTGTAAAAATTTAGTTTTGAGCAACAATTTGTATGGAAATTTCGTCAGTTTATTCCAAGAGATGTCTAGTGCCGTGATATGCTCATTGTAAATGAAAAAGTTTGGAGGTATCTCTTCTAGGGACAAGTTAGCTAAGCCTACTCCGTTGATTTCTGGCAAAATTTGTAGGACAATAGCAATTTCGTTCATTGGTAAGTTGTTTCCACTGAAATTAATGGTGCGTAAGCTGTCGACGACGGGGGCGAAGGTCTGCAGGTGGAAGCGGTCGATTTTGTTGTGTGAGATGTCGAGGTGCAGGAGCGCCGTGAGGTTGGTGAGCGCGGCGGGCGCCAGCAGCGCCAGCCGGTTGTGCGCCAGCGCGAGCGCGCGCAGCTCGCGGTTGCGCCCGAACATGTTGTCCACTACTACCGATAGCTGGTTTCCGTCCAGTTTCAACTTTTTCAATTTCTTCAAACTTATAAATTCGTCAGACGTCAAATATTTAAATTGATTTTCTCCCAAATCCAACTCATCCAAGTGAGGTACTAAATGGTAGATCTGTGTGTTGACTCTTCGCAGTAAACATCTCCTGCATCTAAATATTCGTAAATGTTGGATGTCTTTGAAAACCTCAGGATTTAAATCGTCGAGAGGGTTATAACTGAGATCCAAATAAAGTAGTTTGGCCAACATTCGAAAAAGTCTCGGCACTAGAACCGTGATCTTATTGTGCGACAAAATGAGAGTTTTCAATGAAGTCAGATGCTTGAAAGTTTCACTCGGCATTTGCTCTATGTTATTGTGATCCAAATTCAGTTCGGTGAGATTTATGAGTCCCCGGAAGTTGTCGGCTCCGATGCGAGTGAGATTGTTGTGGGTTAGGTTTATTAGTCTCAGGTTCGGGAGTCCCCAGAAGGAGTATTGGCCGATGGAAGGAACGTTGGAATTGACGATGTGTAGTTCGTGGAGGTTGGTGAAGGGCGTGGGTTGGGTGAATATGGGTCCGATGGTGAGGTGGTTGGGGTTGTCCGGGGGGGCGGTGATGGAAATGAGTGCGGCGGCGCGGTCGAATGCGTCGACGGGCACGGCGTGCATGCCGCCGAGCGCGCATCGCACGCGCAGAGCGTGCCCGTCGGCCGGCTCGTAGGTGGCGCGGCACGTGCACTCCTCAGGACACGGCGGATTCGCGCCGCGCGCCACGCCCAGCACCACAAGGCTCAATACCAATAGGTGCTGTCGCACATTCCTGGAACAAATATAGATATTTAAATACTGCCAATTTAAACGTGGGGTTTGCGGGGTGATGTTGGCTGCTTATCTTATTGAATGTTAGTAGAGCTATCTAAAAGTTTTGTGTGATATTTATTAGCAAAATTTCTTTTAACACGGTTGTTCTCTAACAATTAAACTGGCTTTCAAATATAAAAAAACCGCATTGAAATTGGTCCATCCGCTCGGGGTCTACGCTGTCACTGTCTGACAAAGACACATATACAGAGCCACAGATACAGCCGTTAAACTGATTACGCCCCCCTTTTTTCGTCGGGGGTTAAACATATATGAGTAGGTAACTGGCTAGCCAACATTTCTCATTGAGTGCTCGAATAGATTGTTTATACAATAAACTGAAAAGCAACCGCATGTAACTTCGAACAGCCGGCATGCGCTTGTATACAGCTTGGAAGCAATACCCAGTTAAGAGTTGACGACTCAATAAAATAATTAACACCATAGGGTTTATGGGCAAGGTTCTCGGGGCGGAAGACAATGACGCTTTTAGGGAGTTGTGCCGACGATTTGCGGAGCCAGCCGGAATAAATCAAGGAGAATTAACGAGCTAAACTGTAAAAACTTGCCTAAATCCTGTGAACTAGGAACGAGATTACCAGTCCCGTGAAATATGCGATTCGCTTTGTCCGGGGAATCCCAGTCCCCTGAAAAATAACGTGCAGATAACAAAAGGCTTTTTGACGCGGTGCCTAAGCGCTATCCATTCCATGGAATTCCACAACATCCCGTTCTTACCTTAATGAAATGAAAAATACGAATTTGAGTAAATGGGTACGGCCGTAATAAAAAGCCTGTAGGTATGTTTTTTAATGTTCCTAAAATATAAACTACCAGTTACGCTACCTGGTTATAACGTGTAACGGAAAAAAAAATCAATTAATAGGTATTGAAAAAGCAAAAAGTAATGTAGGTATAGTACAGATGCAGATAGACCAACTAAAAAGCATATACCACAACGAACGTAGAACAGAAAACACGTTAACAAAATTCCAATAGTTCATAACTACTCCTATCTAGCTGCGTGAATGCCTCCAATAAATGTATGAATAGAGGCCTCTAGGAATTCCGTGACGACAATTCGTGCGCCGATACACGGCGGGCCAACATAACAGCCGAGGCGGCCTCGAAGCGAGTGCATGCCGCCATGGCACCTCGATAAGCACCTTTATGGACCCACTTTGTTATCCAAGCTGTAAAAGATCAGCCGCCAAACGTTGCTCAACACCCGTATTGATAACCATTGCGTACGACCGTACCGACTGTCAAACGAGTCTTGAACACTCACCAGAATAACAACTAAGCTATTGACTACGTGTACAGACTGCCAGGAAATTTGTCTCGAACTCTTTCTAACAAGCGGCGCACACGGGCAGAAAGTTTCGAACATGAGGTAGGAACAGTTTACAGTGGAATTAACATGAATTAGCCGGTCGGAGAAATAAGTTAAGACTATTTATGATGTACATATCTATGTAGGATTAGTGTGCAACATTCCTATTCTATGGCATAGGTACCTATAGTAGCAAGCTATCTCTCCGTTGACGTACAAGTATAAAGGCGCGACAATCAGCCGTAAAGGGAAGTACATTTTTCTGTGTTCATTCTGAACTTTGGTTTGGAAGTAAAGGAATGTAAATAGGTAAGTAGGTAACAATAACACATGATGCTTTCTTTATATGTACTTGCTTATTCTGTGTATAATAAGTATGTATTTAAAAAAGTATTTAAGTAATATATCAGTTATCTAGCACCCATAGTACAAGCTTTGCTTAGTTGGGGCTAGATGGCGCTGTGTGAATTTGTCCACGAATATTTATTTATTTTATTTTATTACTTTGTTTCTTGAAAAAGTAGCAGACGAAACTAGCGTTATTGAGCTTACACGTTTGTGATATTATATCATATGTGTGCAAACTTTATGGTTTGTTACAATTATTTGTAGTACCTATACGTCGGTAGTATATTTATTAGTAGTATAGGTACCATTCAGGCGACTAAATTGACCATGATCCAATCTGGTCAGGTTCTCCTGATAGCAGGGTCATGGAGGTCAGATGGCTGTCGCTCCACTGTAATCACCTGATCTGCCAAATCCTGGATCATGGTCAAGGTGGACCCGAGCCTTTGTGCGCTAGAGCACAACCAGGACATTAACGTCAAGATGATTATTATTATAGTATACTATTGCCCCATTACACTGTAATTCCCTACGTTATAAGGGGCTCCCATAGCTATAGATTTTTCTTGCAAATCGAACTCCCGTATTCAAAAATAATACTTGCGCTTCTAACCTTTTATTCCCGGTCATACCCACTGGGAACGTGCCCACTGGATACTACTGGGAATAAAATTCCAATTCGTACCCACTACTATTGTTATCGTTTGAATATTTAGCAGCTCTTATAAGTGAACGCTTATAGAGAAAAAAATACTATGTTGCGCTCATTTTGACGGAGGGTCACTCAAGTATCAGTGAATAGGTTTTAGGAACCCTGTGCGGTCGCGCGCACTATGCGACCTCATAGTTACGTTTCTGAAACCGGGTGTAAGTACTATACGTATAAATCATATCAGATACTTTAACATGAAATAAAATGACGAGTATTTTTAGTGTAATACTGTATGCAGAATTGAATGGGGTTGTAAACAATTTATTGCAAGAATTTTAAATGGTCGGCGAAAGCTGAAAATAACAATGAAAGCATTTTAAAAAACTATATATTTATTATTACTCTCCGAGTTAGGTTGTACAAATGGTATAACTACCGAATAAGCACCAAAAGTGATAATATACCTACCTTTTTTTTATTTAGTTTCTTTGCATCTAAATGTTCATTTATAGAAAAATCTGTGAGATGTGTCGAGAGCCCGTTTAAACCAGGGGGTGGGTTGCTAGCAAATTACTATTCAAAATGCTCCTAGAAAACCGTTATATCTTAGTCAATTCCGTAAACAAGACGATAATACATCTCATAAACTCAAATTCATTTGAAATTATTTCCGAGCTGTAAATTAGGAAAGCTTTGGAATAATTTAAATATTATTCGGGGAAATAAACACTTTCTGATGAATTGCTGGAGCGGATCTGCCAGTTAACATCTTCTGAATATGGAGCAGGTATTTATGGGTGCCCGCAGTTACATAACCAGGCTTCGCGGGCCCCGTCGCCGTCGCCATTCCGCCGAATTGAACGGAAACCCAATAAAAGCAATTGTAATTACGCCCGTAAAGACGTAACGTTGCTTAGGCACGTGTTTTGTAAGCTTTTGCGGCTGAACTACTTTGATAAAATATGCCGAGGGAA
Source organism: Blastobasis lacticolella (assembly GCA_905147135.1). Taxonomy (NCBI): domain Eukaryota; kingdom Metazoa; phylum Arthropoda; class Insecta; order Lepidoptera; family Blastobasidae; genus Blastobasis; species Blastobasis lacticolella. The sequence goes on from LR990039.1 coordinate 20,237,756, forward strand.
AGGCTTATTCAAATCCCGAACAAAGTCAAAGCCACTGCGAAGAAACTGCGAGCACCAAAACTTATTTTCCATTCATTTAAATATTAATTAATAATTTCCATATACGAGTATACTAATGCGTGTAGGTGTAAGTTGTTTGTTTGTTGGATAAGAAAGGAATATCGGTGTAACCGCACGCCGCAGCCTCTCGAACACAGATAGTAGCTGCAGGAACACGATACTTATGTGGAAAAAAATCTCTACATTTTATGTAGGGTTCCGCGCAAATTGAAATAAATGGAACTCTAATGGAATCACTCTTGTTGTGTCCGCCACAGACTCATAAGTTTTGCGGAATAGGTACGCGTATATATCTCCGTTCGCGCGCTGTTATTCCATTCTTTTTCGGGCCACACCTAAAAGGGAGACAACATAATTTGCCCAAAATATGTTCGTATTATGTACGTCGATATACAAAGGCATTCCAATCATTCAAAGCATTTCTAAACATGCACGACCAAATGTCGTGTAAGGAGTCAAGGGAAAATTGTGTGACCATTTTAGTAAGTCTAGGAAAACGTGGTCCTACTCTACTTGTTCGTTATGTCGCATATTTATATATTTTAAGAGCATATTACTAATGTAAAACTTTACGCATTATTGCATTAAGCCAATCAAATTGAGACGTTGTCAGCAAGTTATGTCTGCCAAGTGCTTCGAAGCGGTCACAAACGGCCGCACAATCTTCGATAATGGCGGTACAATTTAGTAGCGTACACAAGATGTAAGTAATTAGAGGGTATTATTAGTTGGGCCATAATCAATAAACACAATATTATCGGGGTTGATCGCTGTAGGCCCTATATTCACGGACCGGCGGACTCCAATCGATTGCCTAATAAACTGCCTTATCAGGAGGTCCCTTGATCCTCCGCTATATAATTGATATACGTGCGTCTACGCTCCATCGAATTATTCAAATAGGAATTCACGTTCACATGCGGCCATTGATCACCGTTCGATTGCTTCCATGGATGCGGATTCATTATCAATTATCCAAACATACATTTGTCTACAAACAACATGTGATCCTCTTAATCTGATTCCATTAACAGACAAATATTTAAAAATTTATCACAACCGGAGAAAATATTATCAAACTGGACCTTAATTGATTTTATTTAAATATATTTTTTAATTACTTAAATACTCTAAGAGAAAAAGAGGTAACAAACAACATTAAATCCTATCTCTAAGCTACAAAGTAAATCCCGAATGTGCGAGAGAAGCGAAAAGAAAAGAGTGCGCAGCAGACGCCCGAAACAATTAAAAATGACCATTTTATTAATTGAACGACGTACCGTCCCGACTTTGGCAGGTTAGAGACCGGGTACTTACCAAATAAACCTTCCTCGAAATTCCCTTCCGTCAGGGAAAGCCGGAATAAACCTCGTCTTGTCTTTGAATAGCACGCAAACAGACAGATACATGCGGCGGCGGTGGACTTTATTTTATTTTATTACCGGCTTTTGTCCTCTACGACCTTCGTGCCTTGAACTGTGTGTAGCTGTGCCAAATGATCAGGACAATAATATGATATGCTGTGTTTCGCCGTAAAGAAATGACAAGCAAACAAGTTTCACGTATAGTGTAATGGTAGGATACCATTTTGAATATTTATCGAAAACGATAGGACACATTGAAGAAAAGCAAACCTATTTTCTCAAAAGAGTAGGTACGTAATAACACGTTACTACTATTTTCTATATAGTTGGTAACTTCTCAGTGAATATTTATGCCAATATCTTTAATTTTCCAGCTCCTAGTCACGAAATAATTTACTCCAAAATAAAAATACATCTGCGATAAAATAATTCCAAACTTTTCTCGTTACGATCACGTCCACAAATGTCTTATTTCTGTTACCTTTTTGAACACCTTCATAGATAGGTATTGGCTATACGTGCTTAGATTATATCAAAGGTGAACAGTATGAGACCGAAATAGAATTTGGTAAAATACTTTTGAAAACGTTCTCTGCTTTATTTAACGTTCGCGTGTCACCGCGAACGCGGCTCGGCCGTGTTGTTTCAACTTTTGCAATTAGCTCTTCGAGACTTTTGTAGAACATGTTCCTGTGAATGGTTAAATAGCTAATATTTGGAATGTCCTTTGGAAAGGAAGGAAAGGTCCGTTACTGCGGGACGTATTCTTGTTATTTGTGAAGGGGTAATCGGCGTACGGAGCGTGCTGGTCGCCGGCTCCTAGAGTGATGGCGTCACGTAGCGGTCCCGCCCCCGCCCCGCGCCCGCGCCGCGCTGCCGTCACGTACGGACGGCCCGCGCCAGGATTCACTGACCATAAAGCTACAGCACGCCTTCACAACCGCTGATATCTTTCACTTTTATGGCTAACTCCTTCGTAAATGCAATTATTGCACAAGTCCCTTTAGCTCTACAGCATTCAAAGCGTACCCTCTATTTTCCGCTACACTAAACAAAAGCCAATCATACCCCACTAATTGCTATGCTGAAGATTAAATCTCTCGCACGTAAATTATCAAGAAGCGTAGGTAGGTACGGGGCTGACAGCAAATAATAATTAACGCTCCTTAATACAATGCCCTCGATATCTGGCTCCTAGAGATTCTGTAATCGATCATTATTAGCGGAAGCAATCTCCGTAACACATGGTAACCAACCGTATTATAACAATATTGGGATATGTAAAATAATGCTAAAGTTGTACTTTATGTTTCAGGAGATAGATAAACCCTCGTTTGCCTTCCGACGACATCCTTCGCCCATCGTTGAATTGATCAGCTTATTCTGTAACCGGTATTGAATAAAATCGTACCGGAGCTAAATATGAGGTCCTTGTCTTATGAATAAATAATAGCGGTATCCGTCCTTAGCTATAAAATTGTCGTTTATAATAATGGCTACTTCGAACTAGTAGACTTGGTATTCTAAAATTCAATATAAATCGATGTACGGTAGGAGCAGTCCGGTGATAACAGTATCGGTCTGCTTTCCAGAGGGTCCTTGTTTCGTTTATGTGTTTGTCTTCATACAAGTGTCCATGGGTCCCATGACTAAGGAATAATAGTTTACGGAAGTGTGGCTGTGGAGAGTGGACTATAAAATATATATATACATACTACAGCTGTCCCCAGCCAGCCGTTTTCACGCGCCTGCGAGCTTTAGCTTGTTTGTTTGTTTGTAATCTCTTGATATTTAGATAAATATACAGTTTTTAATATTTTTATGTTTCTAGTAATGAAAGTACAATATGCCACTGTAGTTAATGTATATTCATACTAGTGAAATATTTTTTATGATCGGATTGATTGTTCAACGTATCCAAAAATCAATTATATCAAATTTTTAGTTGTCTGTAATGTAGTTTTGTAATATCCATCTTTATCAAGAAATACAAATTACTGAGAGGGCTAATCAATGCTTTTGTTTATTATTGGTTTTTGAATAAATGTTTTAAAATTCTAAATCCTTCCGTCCCAAACTTTGAGGTGGCTACAAACGTTTGGCTTACGGCAAATTCACCATTATGCCCTAAAAGTCAAAAAAGCTGGGATGAAATTCAATCCAAATTTATACGTTCCACTCTGTTTAACAACTGCACCGACTCTACCCGCGCCAGGTTGGAAGCTGTGTCCAGGTGGGAGTCTGGCCAGTGGCTCCAGGCCAATACTGGCACTTTTTTGGATAACTCCACATTTCGTTTGGCCGTGGCTCTCCGCCTCAGTGCTGCGGTCTGCACCCCACATAATAATAATAATAATAATAATAATAACTCATTTATTATAACTAGAAACGTCACAACACAACATAAACAAAAAAAGAAAAAGACAACGTGACATAAATGACCGGGACGTCGACCACCTGGGACACCACGGTCTATCCTGCCAAAAAAGCACAGGCCGCTTTTCACGCCATGCAACCTTGAACGACATATTGCGCCGCTCTCTTGCTACCGTCAACGCTCCGGCTATTCTAGAGCCGAACGGTATCGCACGTGACGATGGTAAGAAACCGGACGGAATGTCGCTCATCCGTTGGAAGATGGGTCCGGGCCTTAGTCTGGGATTTTGTTGCATGTGGTGTCGAAACCCTGGGTCCGTGGGGCCCCGGAGCGCTCTCTTTGCACAGATAACTTGCAAAGAAATTGGTCGACACCACAGGTGACCGAATAGCTAGCAGCTACCTCGCACAAAGAATAAGCATTGCTATTCAGAGAGCACACGGCCCAAACTTTTTACATATTTTAAGTTAGTTAATTAATTTTTCTTTTTAATGTACATATTTATTTTTATGTTTGTTTATATGTTGTAAATAAATAATAGTATATTTATGTTTCACTACACTACTACTGCACGTACAACACTTTATCATAGAGCGATGTAAAACAGCAAACTGGCAACCACCTGCATACTTTAATATGATATGAACTACACTTGCAGATGACGCTAAAGACTAACTTAAGCTTAAGACTAACTAACTTGTTTCGGTAGTAAAAAGCATAAATATCTAAGTACTTGTACGCTGTTTGCAGAGCTGCTCAAAGCAATAATCTTATGTTTATTAAATTAAAAAGTCACATTCGCATAGCGGCATCTACAACACAAGCATTGTTATTGGACTGGATAAAGTGTATATTACACCTACTAGACTCAAGTACAGTGTTAAAATATATTTATAAATATACAGAATGAACAATCTAAATGGGTCAGTGAGAAGAAACACGAGGCCGACTTCTAATTTTAATTTTTTAAGTCTAATTGTAATTTGTACTACAAGCATCCGTTCAAGGAATTGATTACAATATTTTTGGCAATCTTTTAAAATGTTTGGTATTTCTATCCCATATTTAAACAAGGTTTATTAGCAAGACATGTTGGCACTAACACCCGCTGTAACAATACAACTTTCGTTTGTTTTACTAAATTGGACTGGGATTGATTCTCGGCCGTGTATGAGAGTTATAAATTTTTTGAATGCATTTGTTATTTATTCCTTAATAAGACTCGTTGTTCCTAAAATTAAATTACGATGTCTTGTAACGTTTAGGATTTCTCCTCTCTGACCCATTTAGATTGATCATCTTACATGTATAGATTGAATCCTGGCCCGCAACAGTTACTACCGCGCTTCCGTTATGGAGGTCCCCGAGTGTAAAACTTTTATTAAATCCATAGTTTATTGAGAGGCACACAATGAATACGTAAGTAGAAACAATCGATACCAGCATTATGCATCCTTATAGCGGGTCAATGTACCAACTTATGCGTTCCCAGTATAACACGTCTATGAGTAAGTCCTAGTGTTTGAAACGTATGTATGCACCTATGTCTCTCTTAATTGGTCATGGCAATCAATGTATCCGGAAAATGTCCTTCTTGATTTTTACAAGATTTCATTTAACTTGCACTTATATGTAAGTTGTACGTAAAAATTTGCAAACCATTTATCGACCATTTGTTGCTATCCGATTGAGCTGAAATTTGGTATACCTATGTAACTTTGATTACAATGCATTTATATGGTACCATGGAGCTGGTCTGATGATAGAGTCGGAGGGTGGTAGGAACTAATGACCGCAATAAGATAATCGCATCGTGTATGGGCTCTTTGGAATGGTCTTGATGTAGAGGTTCTATACCACGCGATAAAAGCTTGTTATGAAAAAATATTTTTATTTGGAAATTTATTATTGGGTCTTCTGCAAACAACGTATGTAGCTTAGGCAGTGGACAAAATTACAGAATTACGCATAGTAGGGTTCACGGAAAAGACTAATTTATTTGTGATTTGTAAAATACAACGGTAAAAGCTTGGCCGTGTGGTGTCCGGCAGAGTAGAATAGCATCCACTCGTGGGCGTCGTACAAGGCGACTAATGATGTCAAGGCAAAAGATCTAAAGTCTCCGTAGGCTGGAAAACGGGAAGCAGTTTTATCCATTGTTATATTTATACACTGCGATCTCCAACCCGCCTGCCAAGCGTGGAGATTATGGCAGTAACCTCCCCTTTCGTGGGAGAGGCCCTAAGTCCTGCAGTGAATTATTTATTTATTTATTAAATTTTCATACACAAAATAGTACAAAGGTGGACTTAAAGCTAAAATAGCCTTATCTACCAGTCATCCAGGAGTTAATGGATAAAAAAAAGGTAGGCGGTGCTAGTGCGAGAAACTACTAGACAAAATGGAGGATAACGGAAAATAAATTATTATTAATATAATAAACCTAGAAATCAACGTGAGTGAGTGGGTAATATAGCAAAAATAGATAACCATATAAATACTCCGCGAGTAAAGGAGGACAAAACGAGAAGCTCAGTCAAACAAGGGGGAGATAGGAGACAAACTCGTGAGCCCCAACACTAACGATCCTTCAGGTAATGCTCACGAACAGCTTTCTTAAATAAGTATTTGCTGGAAGCAATCTAAGATTGGGAGGGAGGTCATTCCAGAGCCTTACAACCCTCAGTACATAAGAATTAGAGATAAAACCCGTACGGTGGAAAGAAAGATTTAATAATTGGTTACTCGAGGAGCGAAGGTCACGGTTGTGGGTGTCAGAAAGAAACTTCAATTTAGTTTTAAGGTAGCCACTTAAGCTTGGCACGAAATTCGGAAATATGATCGTACTTGCGCAGGCCGAAAATGAACCTGATGCAGTTATTCTGAAGACGTTTCAGCTTAAGGAGGAGATCTTGATTAATGTCAGAGCAACATACGTCAGCATAGTCAATAATGGGTAAAATTAGGGACTGCACAAGTAAGATTTTATTTATTTATTAAATCTTTATGCACTAAAGGTACATTGGCGGACTTAAAGCTAAAGTAGCCTTATCTACCAGACAACCGTGAAAAAAAAAAAATCGAAAACAGTAGACGGTGCGGGATAAACAATACGATAAGGATTATATATATTGGTATAAGGTAGGATTTTAATAGCAGGAAGAAGAAAGAATTTAAACCTGTAGAGGGAGCAAAGAGTCCCAGTTACTTTCCTGCTAACCTCAGTCACGTGGGCTGACCAGCTAAAAGTACTATCAATGTGGAACCCCAAATTTTACCTGGGGAGAATAAGGAACAACCACACCGTTGAAATGGATTGGAGGAACACGTGAAATGTCGAGGCGTTTAATTTGATACGGGCTACCCAGCATAACGGCTTGGCACTTAGAGGGATTAACAGAGATACCAAATTTAGAAGCCCAATTCTGGACAGCATCGAGATCAGACACCGCATCTGAGATATAAGAATCCTCCGTGAAAAAAGAAGGGGGAAAGGATACCACCCTGCGGGACACCCGTCTCAAGATTACACCAGCTACACGTTAGCCTATCAGCCGCAACTGCCTTCTGACGACCGCGAAGATACGACGTGAACCCATCAATAACCGAGGACGACACACCGAGATGCGATAAGACAGCCAGCAGGATGTCATGATCGACGTCGTTAAAGGCATTAGAAAAATCAATTAATACAAGGATTGACAATTTAGTTTTCTCCATACTCTCCCTCACTTCTTCGGTAACCTTAAGTAGAGCAGTAGCCGTACTTTGTCCAGGTCGGAAACCGGACTGGAACGGATTTATGAGGTCATTGGAGAGCAAAAAAGGACGACAATTGTTTGTCGACCATGGCCTCGAGAATTTTCGACAGATTGGGTAGAATTGATATTGGTCTAAGATGATTTAACGAAGTAGGAGAGGATATTTTGGTAAGTGGAATGACCAATGCCTTACGCCAAAGATTAGGAAAGGAGGAAGTAGAGAGTGAAAAGTTTATAATACGCGTTAGTAATGAAATGACAGAGTTAAAAATGTGAATCATGTGCTCATCCCATCGCATCCCACCGCTCTAGATTGAACGGATTTCAGAGTTTTCCTGTTTCATCCTCAGAGACCGAGCAAAATTCAAAGGACTGAACTGAACGCTTAGGCAGAGACAAAACCGATAGTATCCGCCTTAATGTCCTTATCCAATTGAGGTGTAACACAAAAATGACGATAGGACGTTAGAACAAAAAGGCAGCTTCTGCTCCGGAGCTCGTGGCTTGCCGACACCAACCGTCTTAAGACATTTCCATCGGAGGAGGCGGAGGAATCAGTCAGGCTTTTGTGGAAGTAGCGGTATTTCTCGTTTCTAACAATTTTATTGCTCAGATTGCGTGCGTATTTATATGATGATCAGTTCGACTCAGTACGATCCGCTTTATACTTACGAAAGGCCTTGGTCCGTTTGAGTATGGCCATGCGAACCCCTTCAGTAATCCAAGGGCTCGGCGGATGCCTAATCCTTACAGTACGTTTGGTTGCATGCGTATCAAATAAAGACAAAATGGATTCGTTGAAAATATATATCTTTTCATCAATGGGTGGTGCGTGTCTTGACACGCACTCCAATCCAGACTGCCGCATCCACCCCAAGCGCATCCAAGTCCATGCCCCTAAAACAGCGCAGATTAATAGTCACCGGTTTAGGATTATCAAGGGCTGTGATGATGATGATGATGAAAAGCTGGAAACTTAGTGCCGTATTGGTATTGCATGGAGCCGTTTGCTATGGTGGCCACAGTTAATCCAAGACATGCTCAATTCGCTCGACTTGAGCGCTGCCCTAATTGGCAACAATCGTGGGACCATAGTCGTGCGTGCGTTTTTGAGGTCTCCTAATGATCGGGCGATGTGCGTCGTACGAGCATGGTCGCACAACCGTTGCCAGTACGTTAAGACTTCGTTACTTAAAAAGTTAACATCGATAAGGTTTTTTTTTTGTTTACCGCAATTTATTAAGATACAAATTACATAATAGTTACAATTTTACATTTTCAATGTTTCAAACTAAGTTAAATTTAATCGATAAAGTTAACTAGCCGAAATATTAGGTAGGTACTTATATGGCTGCTTTAATAAATTACATAAGACAAAAATAAGTAAGAATTATTACAGGCAAGATGGAATTTGTTAACAGTTACTGTTAATAAATAATACACTTATAGACTATTATTAAAATTTATCGCTAGCCGTTCCCAGCGGCTGTCACCCACGCGCAGTTCGAATCTCATTAACATGCAACGTTACCGCATGACCCTATTATTTTCCCGGGATAAAAATTTTATGTCACTCGGGAATAATGTAGCTTCCTATTAATGGTTTTTTTTAAATCGGTTTGAGTTTATTCATAACAAACATAAATACAAATCTTTACTCTTCATAATATTCGTATAGACTAGCTTTCGCCCGTGATTTGGTCAGCGTTTTTTGTGTAACTGACTAAGTAACTACACGTAAAGGGGGGGGGGGGGGGGGATAATATTATTTTCGCGTATCGTCCATTAATTGTATGGGGCGTCGTTAAATTGGTCTTTTGAAATTATTTAGGGTAACTTAAAACGTTTATGGATTAGGTTTTCCGTTTCCGATATATTTAGCTTCAAAATGAAATTTTTTGTTAGTAACACATACCCTCTAACAGCTAATACTAGGTTACGTGCAAAGTATTAAACATAATAGTATTTATATCGAAGTTAAGAGGAAAACTATCACAGCATAGTAGACTCTTAAAGTTAACGAGTAACAGTCGACCAACTTATGAAATGTTATTGGATTAGCAAACATTTCATAATAGCCAAAACAGAATAGCCCATTTATTGCCTCACAGGCCGTCTGAGTAAATTTACTTACAATAAAAGTCATTCAAACACTTTTATTGGATAACAGCTATTATTAATAACCACAAAACATGAAAAAAACTTTCGATCTAGATATCACGCAAAAAGTTTCCATCACGAGGCCAGGCGAAAAGTTATTGATTCTTCTCCTATCTTCCACTATAAATAATGTACCTCCCTTTCCCATCCTTTCTAAAGCGGGACAGCATAGACAAATTACATTTTCGTTAGGGTGTCCGGGAATCTGGGCATAAAATGTTCATAAATCTCATGATGCATTTTTCATGGATGGTCAAGCGAGTAAAAAGAAAAGCCAGATTTTATATTTGGCTCGTAGCTACCTACCTACTTGCTTCGTGATATCGCCCGAGCGATTCAGCATTTACCGTTTATCATATGAAATGCCCTTAATGAATGAAGGCAAAAATAAAGGTCTTTGTATTCGACCAAACAAAAACAATACTGAGGTTATCAGTTCGAGCCGACTGTGTTTAAAATTTGAGTACCTTTTTGCAGTTAGCTATGTGTGCGATTAATATTGCGAATTTAAACAAACACGAGCCCCGTTTAAATATTTAGTGATCGGAATATTTGGTTAACCAGACTAAATTATTGATAATTATGCAAATCGTGGAAGCGGTAATGAATTTCCAGTTATATGTCCCAGTACGTGTTATACGACAAAGTCCCAGGCCGCGTCTGTCTGTCTGTTCGCGATAGACTCAAAAACTACTAAACTAATTTTCATGCGGTTTTCACCGATAGATGGAGTGATTCATGAGGAAGGTGTAGATGAATATTTTGTTACATGGGCGAAGTCGGAGCGGGTCACTAGTAGTAATTATACTCAGATACAGACACATTGGATCGACAAACAGCTTAAGATTATTGACCACGTGTGGGCGGCGTTCTTCGCTGCCTGTCTCCCGTTTGCTCTTGACGTAAAAAAAAACCTGCCCGATGGTCTTTATTTGTATGCCCAACACAATGAGATAAGGTGTTATCATAGAAATGGACCTACATATCATACATCACACCTCAATGGAAAGGTAATGTCTAAAATATCCTCTTCACTGCCAGATAGAGAGCCTTGATCGTTATTATTTATCCTCGAAACACATTTGTAGGCGCTTTCCTTTATATCCCTTTATTTTTACACTACGCCGTTGCCGGCACAAATTGATTTTTCAAGGTCTTCCTGAGCTAGGGATCGACAGGGTTAGGTAAAGATAGTCGTAAAGGGTAGCTCCGCTCCTTATATCTTTATAATTTGTTACTTTAGTACATACGTATTTTAGGTTCTTATTGGAAGCGTTGAATTTAATTTTAGAGTATTTTTAGTTTATTTCCACAACTAAGGCACTTAGACTAATTCTATTACCGGCTTCACATTTTTATTAATAAAACCTCAGGTGGCTACATATGGTTCCTAGCCGTGCAAAGTGCAAGCATTGTCAGGGGCTCTATTTTCGGACAGCCCGGCCGAGGCCAACGGTTTTAAATTTTTATTTTCTGCATGAAAAATTCAATGTTTAGTTGTACGACCCTAATTTTCTCTATTTTCCACATATACCCATATTCTTTTGGTGTTGCTAATGTAAATAATAAAGAAAGAAATAAATATGCTTGGACAAATTCACCCATTAGCCAAATAGCCCCAAAGTAACCAAAGCTTGTGTTATGGGTGTTAGATAACTGATAACTATCTACTATCTACTTTTTTTTTCACTTATACATACTACACCCGGACCCGTATCAGAAATTAAAATTTATCATCTCAGTTTCTGCTCGGCCGGAAATCGAACCTGGGACATCTGCTTGGCAGACCGGATGTTAAACAACAGAACCTCAGGTCGTCGTAAGGTAATAAAGACATTATTAATTTATTATGATAAAAATAAAAATTGAAACCGGTACTCTATTAAAACGAATTTGTGATACCATTATGGGCAATTTGAAAGGGACTAACCAACATGCATAGTAACAGACTTTTACAAACCCCTAAAGCTGATACTTAACCGGTTATAATTATCTCCATACCAAAACGCGCCCCAGAATTTTGCCGAAACTTGTTCTGGCCAAGAAAACGTTTGTTCCACAAACCCTCCAGTCGGCCGACGAGGCGTCAGGTTTTTGCATCGTTTATTAGTTTTTACAATGCGCAGTTCTTGCGAATAGACAGACGAGAAATAACTTATCTCTTTTGTGTTTCTACCCCTGGCGGCGGACGGGGCCAGCTGCCACCATTAGGGTCTTTTCGCTCCTTTATACTGCTACCCTCCTGAATGTAGGATCTCATTGAAGCTGGCCGTGTGGCCGTGTACCAAAACCGGGACGTGAATACAAAATATGGAAAGATAACTGCGCAATCAACCAATTCAATGGCCAACTTCACATTGAGCATGAATATAAAGAAGGTATCGTAAGTATTTTTTCATTTTTTGTTGTTGTTGTGTACTAGGAGCATGTTAAATGTATATAACTCAAGGACGTATGTTTGATATTCCGTCTGTTTGGGCTTAAACTCAAACGATCTTGGGAGAGTTGGGTGGGTAGGTATTATGCTATCAAAGAACTCCCCTCCTGCATATTACCACAATGAAATAAGTATTCACTCACTCACATTATTTGAAAACCGGTAAGTATTCAAGTACATTTCAATTATTATCAATATGTTAAGTACTGCCGATATGGTTTAAACATACATATTATAATATCCGAGACATATACCTAATCCCAAACCTGAAATACAACTTTGCATCAGCCTAGGTACTAAACGCGCAGTACACCAAAATAAGATTAATAGTTTGATTTCCGTGTCTACTTAATGTAAGAGTATGCCTAAAGACTAAAGTCAATTGAAAAAAATATATAAAAAAGAAACCATACTCTCGTTCCCAAAAATATTGTAATCTAGAATACCAATAAATTATATAGAGAAATAAAACAGACTTATTATATTTTACAAAAGCCTCAGTCTAATTTAACAAAAGCCTAATCCAACCAAATCTATGTTTTGTCTTAATAAGCTAGTAATTTTGTGGTACAAGTACTTTGTGTAGTTAGGCACAGAGTTTAAGTATCAAGATAATGCGATCGATTGACGTCTGTACGAGCATGCAAGAGAATAACTTTATGAATTAACATGCAAGACAAAAAGCCGATTGTTAAACACGTTCAATGCGTGGGTGTGAATGAATAGAGCTCTACGAATTTAATGTAATTTGAGCAACGCATCGCCGGCCGACCGTTTTGTCGGCGCCCAATGCCCATTGACATTCAGAAGGAGATTTTAAATGGAATAAAAGTTGGTATTGATGCGAGTGTGTGCCGCTGAGGGGCGGAGGAGGGGCGGCTCCCCTAATAAGAACACCGTTGTGGGTAATAGGGCAGGATTTTGTTCATGGAGAAAAGATTACGCAGCAGCCGAGACCTTTTCGCATACCATCCATGTCGCGTGTAGGTACGTATTGGTGTTCCGACACCGCGGAGCACTGCGTAACAACACTGTAGTGGGAATGAATTACGAATTGTCTCACATTATTACCCCGCACTTAGTTTTAGCATTCTGTGGCCGCTCTATAATGAAATACGCTTCTTTCAGGTTTAGGTTAGAATGGGCCGATTGTGATTTGAACCGAATACGAACTTTGACTGTGCATTCGGTAAAAATTCAAAATCCGGCCGAAGTTCGGTTATTTTCGCTCCGCTATCTCGAATGGGATATATCCTACTATCGCAATTAAATAGTCGGACAGTTTTGGGAGAAGATTGGCACCTCGTGATGATATATTATTTTTAATTTTAGGAGAAAGACTTGTTTTTCCCCGACTGCAACAAAGCTCAGATGGACAAGTACTTATACTTATGACATACTTTTTTCTTGTTCCCTCCCATGGTCACTAAGTTTTAGTGTTGGCCGTATTTTTTTTTTGCTAAAATAGTGGAGACAATTCAATGTTTCCTTGAGCCGAATGTTCGGTGGTTTGAACTGATTTTCGGCCGTTTGCCGAAGTTCGGCTCAAGCCGCCGAAGTTCGGTTAAACCAAATGTGAAACGAACTTCGGCCCATCCCTAATTAAAAAAGTTATAAAGGTTCTCGAAGAGAACAGAGTACAGCTTACAGGTATTACAAGTGAAGATATCCGTAACAGAACTAAGGTCACAAATATAAAGGGCAGGCCACGTAGCCCGCAGAACCGATGGCCGATGGGGCGGAAAGGTTCGCGAGTGACGATGGCGACCACGTGCCGGAAATCGCAGAGTAGGCCAGCGCCCCACGAGATGGCCAGACGACCTTGTAAAGGTCGAATCGAAGGCCAATGGATGCAAGGCGCGATACAATCATTGTGGAAGGCGATGGCTGAGACCTATGTTCACCAGTGGACGTCCTACGGCTGAGATTTGTAAAATTATAAGTACATACTAAAGCCAAAATATTTGCAGCTTTTTGCTCTGTATTACTAGAGTAGACATTTGTATGTTATTAATGTACGTAATATCATTCATTACATGTAACATATTTATCATTCGTATCAACTAGCTAGTTAAATAATAAGGTGTTTTAATGTTTTCAATGCGAAAGTGTTTGTTTTATTCACTATTGTGAAAAATTAAGTACGTAATCAAAACTTTAATGTTCATTTATTTTAAGATGGTTCTCCACATTTCCCAATGATCAATGGGTAACTCCAAAACGTCACTCCGAAAGGCAAAATGGACAACACACATTATCGTATCCAACCCACAGATCGTTCTGTAGCACCAAGACGTTAACTGTGACACATGCATTGATTAATTCCTACGTTCCGGCTGCATAATGCATCACTCAGACCACAACTGACGTACGTCGCGTCTCAATTATACCGGCTGTGTAATTGCATTGGCTACCTGAAACAATATGCTCAATAGTAATTTTGATCAAAGCGATTGCATTCAGGTTCATTGGCTCGATCTGCGGTTTCGATAACAGAGCCAGGAAATTCAGAAAATAATTTCCTGTTACACTACAGTTCACAGGCGTTTATTTCTAGCACTGAAATGGGAAACTGAATATTTCTGTACCGCAGATATCAAAGTCATAACCGATCCCAATATTATTATTCCAATATAATTACAAGCAATACTCAATATCTATTCACCGTTTAATTTTAGTGAAATTATATTAGTAATAATATCTAGCGGGGCACGTGAAGTTGGAATCCCCTCCGACGTGGGGTGTTCGTAAGGTGGTTAAAATGATCCGCAACATATAACTTGTATAGTTCAATGTATTGATGATAATTGAATGCGCGCATTAAATGTGGAACGCTATATTAATACCCTATTGCCGTAAATGCTTACTGTGTGTATTGACTCAATAAGTCTACACTTCATTTCCTACAACTAATAGCCTCTAATTAGTTGCTCGGTAGACTATGTTATGTTCGAAACGAATTAGTGAAATGGTCTACACGTAGAATGTACGGCGATGAGGTAAACAAATTCCAATAGAATGTACACCGCCCACATTCCCCATTCCAGAAGCTATATACGCGTCCTATCACCCGTATTTTCCTATAAGGGTGTATTCCTATTTGTTGAAAGCTAGCGCGGCAAAATTACATTTTTTCCGTACTTGTGGATCGCGCCGAGACCGTTCTCGTATCTACTGATTCTATACACTCCATCGAGAATAATAACATCACTTCCATGGCTGAACGTTACGACCCCTACGGCGAACTTTTACAGTACTACATCAAGAGATACTGTAAAAAATGTGGTGAATGTAATAACGAGGCGTTCGCAGCAGGCAGGCGGCAGTGGGCATGTTTCTATAAACTTTAGTTTTTTTAATATTAAAATAAATATTTATTTGGACAAATATTCCGACCGATTTCATCGACGTGGACTTCAACTCATTGATTTTGCCTTCGGGAACAGAAAAAACATTGTATAAGCCGTACTTACCGTGTTCAGCTTCGTAATATTGGCAAGTATAGGTACAGACGTCTAAACGGTGTAAACCTCAACAGAGTGAAAATTACGTAAATGAATGTGAATACTAGACTCGTATCTCATTGGAAACGCTACTTGTCCATTTACTTACATAGTTGGCCGGGAGTTGTACACAGAAACCACAAAGCCGACCGCAATCTACTTGAGCAACTAGATCCAAGACTCCAAGTGGATGTAACTTTTCTATTTCTGTACTTCGCCCTCCTTGACAGCAATCTCTAGTGACCACTTGACCATTGATTTCTTATTGGAATTAGTTTTAAGATCAAAGGTCCTTCGACCCAGTATTTAACCTTATGGCCATCTTAATGGGTCCAATTGATTGATATTTGTTGCTAGTAATATTTTGCTGCGTCCTATTTCTTGCCTAGTAAGTGTGAGGCCAGACAGGTTATGGTAAGTTTCCTGAATAAATACGACGTCATTGTGGCGCGTCGATAATTTTTTGAAATCTCGTTTGGTATCGGCACTTAACCACGCGTCGCGGGGTCCGCTGGCCGCTGGCGGCCCGGGCGCGTGATTGGGTTATGCAAACCCAGTTATGATACCCATCAAATGATTGCGGCCCTGTTGCTTTGCTCGTAAGTGTATTATGCGGACGTGACTTTGCTAGATAATTATGATTTCAGTACACAAAGTCCTCTCACCGGGCTGTAATTTTATCGCGACAATGTGTTTAGTTGTTTGCTCGTTATGATATAAGCGGATTGAGAAAGGCCTCGGGGCTGAAATCTCGAGCGGCCTTGAACGACAGCCAGCAGCCGCAACGAATTTATTTACTGTTTTGTGCTCATACAAAAGGCGCCCCAAGTAAATATCGTCAAAATAAATTCTTTGTTGGCAGGTGAGCTCAAAATATAATTATTTTGAGCTTTAGCTTTATTTACAGGACGGTATAATAATTATGAATAAAATTTTTTAACTATTTAAACACAGAGACAAATATTTTATTTAAAATTAATATTTCCTAGAAATTCATGTAAATCAAAGCGTACTAGGACTGTTAGATGATGATGAAAAGAAATTTAAATATTTAAGTTACAACCTCTTTAGCAGTCAGGCTCTCTAATAAACTAAAAATGAAATATTCAAACAAGTTTACCCACGCCCTTACCTATCAAAAGTTACAAGCAGAGATTAATTTACAAATTTTCAGAATAAACATACCTACACTTCATGTAGGTACATAAATCCCCATAACCGTTTAATATAAACATAACTGAAAGCGGCGGCTTGTAAGGAGCCGGAGCCCGGCCTGGCGGGGAACTTTCCAAATCTATTCACTAACTCAGCATTTTAACATCAACTTTAGTTAGATTTTAAAGCATAAAGTTGCTATTCTGCTACGTATAATGCTTTGTTCGCAAGATTGCAATAAAATTACAGAGGGCAGGTATCACATTTTAATGGAATTTTGTATTTACTATTTGGCCTTTATTAACACGCATGACACGCACAAATAGATCCTCCGAAAAACTGAAAAGGAATAGAAGCGTTTTCTTTCATATTTTTCCTAAACAGTGAGATCTCCAAACTGCCTGTCCAGTCTGATGATCACGGTAAAACTATCTACATATTGAGAGGAAACTGGAGTCCGCACACTGTACCTACTGCTAGTTACAGACACAGGTACAAGCTAAGGTGACAAGGCTGAGAGCAACTTAGCATAAATTACAGAGCTTGCATTGCATGTGTTCTAATTTGGCAAGTTTAGTCCGAGACACTTGGACACAAGGCAGCCGGCAACCCCTACCAATGCATAAAACGAAGTGACCGAATATTTCGACAACGCTTGATTATAATTACTAAATGAATTTTGCACCAATGTAGAACACATTGGTGCATTGGACAACTCTAGAGACGACCCAAAAAGTCCCACTCAATCCCAGGTGGGACAATCGAAATAACCTGTACGTGTTTAGGCGGGCAACGCATTAGTGCTCCCCTGGTGTTGTTGATGTCCATAGGCGGCGGTGACTACTTTCCATCAGGTTGCCTGTTTGTCTGCCGAATAACATAAAAAATAAAAGGACACCCAGGATACGGTGCATCCTAGTGGATACTACTAGTGGATCCATTTCTTAACAAGAATAAAATGTTCGATTTATCGAGATATTTTCGTACCTACGTATCTTCTATGTTACAAATACGTGCGTCTGCTAATATAAAAATTAACAACGTCGCCACAGCGAAATCCATTACCAGGACAAACTAAGTTACCTGCCTGGCCTAGACAGAAGTTAGTGAGTCCTCAGATCGGGTTTTGTGTTAAACTCGTGAAAGGATTGGCCTGTTCTTAAAGTTTTTTCGAAGCGTCTGTGGCTATTAGTATTCTCTGGACCACACTTAACCGAACAGACATGCTCACGCGCTGCCATGATGGATAGATGAGGTGGGTTGCTTTAACACCTACTAGCGACCCACACTTTTTCGGTTATTAAATATATAAAACGCGCGAAACCCAACGCACGTGGGCTACAAAACATAAAAAATAAAACAGATCAGGCGGTAGGTATATTGCCATCTACATAAAACATTACGCTCACTCCGTGTGTAGGAGAAGCGCCACCTAATTTCCATTCACCCGTTTGTGATAGAAAGAATTTTAGATTTTTGTCACACAAGTGCTGGCTATTACGCTCTCAGGGGTTTTACTCTGAATGGAGGGGACCTCCGGGGGCAGGAAGTACTTAAGGGTTCTTTATTAGGTAAAAATTATACAAGGAAATACGATTTCTTTTTCAACACACTTGCTTATAAAGCGGCTTTTAAGCCCCGTTCTTTAGCGCCTTACGCTCTGTTTAGCAGGTCTTGCTCTAAGTTTAACGCACAATGTAATGTAATGAGTAGTAAAACACGTGAGTTTTTTGTTTATAGCCACCCTTGTACACTAAAGTACAATTTGATGTAGGAACAATATTGGATGGGTTCCTAACTACAGACTACGAAGCGTCAATATCCTCTTATTCTTGCCGATGATTGTTTAGCAAATCAGAAACGTGTGTATGTCTTGCAGTTTTTCCAGTAAATTATAATTTGAAGTAAATAAAAGGGATAAATGTACGCTGTTAATTTAACGTCATGTTAGAGATCAAGTAAGTAAGTGCATGAACTGTAGGTAGACAAATTCGAATGCACCTTATACTCTCGCGTACCATGAAAACGTAGGTATTTTCCAACAGAACGATAGCCCGTAAAATCATTAGTGAACAAACCCGCAGCGAAGGGGGACTATCCATAACACAACACGTTACCGGGCCCGCCCGCGCCAGCTAACTTAATTAAGACGACTCATTAGCAAATCGCACACTACACAGGACGTTGACGGTGATCAAATAACCACAATAAGCAACCCTTGTATCGGTAAGTACTTACACGTTCCAGAAATATTAATTGGGATTACGAAGATGTGGATGTCATATTACACCGTTCTAATGGTTTGTTTACGAATCGTTAATCATCACAGCCCGTAACAGTCCACTGCAGGACTTAGGGCCTCTCCCAGAAAAAGGGGAGGTTATTGCCATAATCTCCACGCTTGGCAGGCGGGTTGGAGATCGCAGTATTTAAATAATACAATGGAAAATGCTGCTGCCCATTTTCCAGACTACGGAGACTTGATCTTTTGCCTCGAAAACATTAGTCGCCTTGTACGACACCCATGAGTGTAAGGGGTTGGTGCTATTCTACTCTGCCGGACACCACACGGCCAATCGTTCGTGATCGAATCGTTAATGAATGTCTTCAATTAAATGCCTTCTACTTTTTAATATTAGGTATCACAACGTCTTTAGATGTCGCTGATCTTCTTCGAATTAATCGCTGCTATTCCTACGTTTCATCCTTAATCTGAGAATATTAGCGATAATCTTGGAAATAAGGCCGGGGGAGACGGCCGAAATACAAAAATAATTCTGTCAGATTTACGCTTCTTGCCTGTAAAGCAGTGTACTAGAAGTATAATTCCAACATTAAAGTTAATTATTCTCTAGGTTCTAGATATTTATGTCAATGTTTATTGTATGCTTGGATGGATATTGTCTATAAATAGGTACTAATAACAAATTGTTGGACACTCACAGTCCCTCAATAATGCTCCGCTTGTATCGTGTGCACTATCCAGACACAGACCTAAAGTAAGATAGGTGTTTAAATTTGCCGCAGCCGGGCAGTGGTAAGCAAATAGATAGTACCCAGCACATTTTTGCATTCTACCGCTAGTTTGTCTTTAAGGGAAGTTTGTCTGGCGCCTAATTACAATAATGTGTTAAGGTTGGGTTTGGTAATGTTCTGTTTGGTCCGAACTCAGGCAGTTCTACTTTACGACTATCCTCCGACGATGCTGTTTTCCTCTCCATTCCTTTGACCTTAGTTTATTTGTTAAGTAGTAACAAAGGATGAGGGTACTGTTTGAACCCAAAGCAGTTGGTAATAAAGAAAAATGTAGGCAAATGTGTACATGGAGGGGAAAAGAACCATCCAATTGTCTGTTTAGACATAGGTAGGAATCTGTATTCCTACAATAGTTATTGAATAGATTGAACAACCATCTATCCGTCCAAACAAGATGAGTTACGAGCCAAATTGATAGGAAACAGTGTGGTGCATATAATGAGCGAGGCAATATCATCAGGTGGCAGAAAAGCAATTTAGTCTGTCAACACGATTATCCGAGAAGTTCCACCGCGAAACAAACCACTTAAGAGCAACATAAAAGTGATTATCTACATTTCATAGCGGGTATATCGCGGCGCGGGCACCACCCTTTGTGCACTCGGCTGCTCGGCCGACATTAACACAGCGCTGTATACGAAACGGTTCTTTTATACCCCCTTTCTCTTTACAAATGGGAAATCGTACCCACATTATTACATGTCCGGGCCTCTCCCGGGAACTTAGGTAGCGACTTTCGCTATCAACAGAGATTTCGCGGAATAAAACATTTAACATAAAACCTGAACATGGCTGACGATTATCGAATGAGGGAAGCTACAAAGCAGTGCAAAGTTCTTGGAAGAAAATTCTTAACTACAAAAGGCAATTATTTTATAAGTAATTTTCTAGCTATCTTACGCTTTATTTCGTATTTTTTATGACTGGGTTTTTTTGTTGATCTGATTGCGAAATTCCAGCTTTGACTGCTGAATGGGCCACTAACAAGCCTCGGAGGCGAAGAACTGGCTCGTGGAACACATTCCGCATTCACTCAGGGGGCGCCCCACTGCAACCCAATCTAGACCATGCATGCCAGATCACCATATACATGGACATAATTATTCAACACTTTATAAATAAAAACTCGGTTCTAGAACTAGAGTGAATAAAGTATGTTTCATTTTACAAGCTTTTATTTAACTTCACGTGTATGTCCTGGAATATTGCAAGCCTAATTTGACCACTTCCCGTCGTTCGATTAAGCTGAAATTTTGTATACCTATATAACTTAAATTAGAGCTGGTCTGATGATGATGACGGAATTTGGCTATAGGAACTAACTGAACGCTACAAATATTATATTCCCCTATGATCTTTTTTTTTATAATAAAATTTTGTAATATTTTTTTCATTTGGCAACTTCTTTAAACCTAGTAACGGTCCGTCAACTTTGGACAAATACTAATGCTAAATTAGCTATGAAAACAAAAATAGCGTATAGCGATTAGAGGCATACAATTTCCTGTTCCATTTGACGATTAAGAGATATTTAATATCCGATAAGGAAGTTTTGATTTTGATTATTTGTATTTTTATAGAAAATGTCTTTTTCAAATGGTCTAATGATTGTATGTCAGGAAATGTCAACGTAAAGCGGGCAATATACTGTCGCTCATAATATCTATTCATGCAAATGCATGAAGGTGCAACAAAAATGCAGAACTAAGATTAAATGCCTCATGCCTGTAAATGGGCTGGCTACCTTATCCTTCAAACCAGAACATAAATTTGGATTTGAATTTGGAACGTTAAAATTTGCATGAAAACTCTTGGCATGATGTCAAAATATTTGGCATGCGGTTTTATTCGAAACCGCACCTTCTTTCTTTTTTGTTACACAACATAAAAGAAAATATATCTGTTACTAAAGACAAGGCGGTATAGTTGCTAAATCATAGAAATGAGTAAAAAATTTAATTTAAAAAGTCTCTATCGTTATTTAAATTCAGTTGCAAATCATTTCTAAATAATATTCTTCCTTTAAGATGAACATTTCGTGAAGTTATGGGTACTGATTTGACTCCAGAATATATTAAATCAAACGTTTTAGTTGCTTTATTTATTGTCTTAAAGATGATGTGAAAAGTAAGTTATTAGCATCTGGGATAAAGCTGTTTTAGTTTTGGGCGGCTTGAACCCCATGATTGGAACTGTTGGCAACAGAGTAACGCAATTAGCCTACAGAACTCCACGTAAGAGTCCTTCACTACACTCGGGATCCAATATGCCACTCATGACATAACACACCGTTTTATCTCCTTGGTGTATAATCTACTAATACAAGTTAACATCTTATTTTACTTATTACATACAACTTAAGTTAGTGTAACAAGTAAAGTAGGTAATATTCTTTTAACCTGATAGAGACGTAAAAAAGTTAATCCATTAACAATATAGCACAGCGCAAACTTTTCTAGCGCGGTGTTTGCGAGCCCTGATGACGAAGAAGAGGGTAGGTATCGTACTTTACTCCATTTTATGATTACGACTATACAAATGAATCCCTCTTTTCATTTAAGTAACAGAACCGAGGCCAGGGCAGCTTGTGTTTAATAATTATTCTTATTTTATCCACTTTCTAGATACTGAAGGCTAATTCACCGTTGCTGAGTGGTCTGCATCGATTACAAGGTGCTCTCGATAAATGCTTGGAAAGCGAATCGTTCTCCACCAAGTTTGGCCACTTGAATTTTAATGGTTAATATTTTGTTGGAAGGAAACTGCAATTTCCCGCAGGTCTCCTGCAGCAGCGAGTTAGAGAAAATAAGTGGGAGAAAATGGAATTGTGGACAACTCACGGGTTCGAAAGTGGTTTATTGTCTAGCGGGCCCGGCGCGGCGTCGTTCGAGTGGCGTCGTGCCCCTACCCTTCCCTACGCCTACTTTACCCCTACCTACCCTTTTTTTCTTCTCTATAAACCTTCCTCTTGAATCACTCTATCTACTCTCTATCTAACTCTAGTAGTTAAAAAGATCTAAACGTACATAGATACAAACGGCGGAAAATTACTTTGTTTTATATTATGTAGGTATATCATCTTCTAATATATAAAATTCTCGTGTCACAGTTTTCGTTGCCATGCTCCTCCGAAACGGCTTGACCGATTTTGATGAAATTTTTTGTGCTTATCCTATAGCTTATAGTATCTATGAGAATCGGCCAACATCTATTTTTCATCCCCCTAAATGTTAGGGGTAGTCCACCCCTAAATTTTATTTTTTATTTTTTAGACAAAATTTTTAATTTCTATTTTTTTATGATACAACATACAAAAATACATACAATCCTCAATTATTTATATGGCAAAACAACGTTTGCCGGGTCAGCTAGTATAATATAAATTCACACAATTTGAGTGTTTGTGTTTGTAAATCATGAATTAATGCTAGAGCCACGAGCTACATAGACACGATTTGTAATATATTCAAAAATAGCAATATGTAAATTCAGTGGATGCAACTACTCAAAAAGCGTGGAGCGACTTCGAAGTTACCGCGGCTGAGCGTTTAAAAGTTATTGAAATGTTGTCAAGGCCGAGGCAGCCTCGAGAGGCAACGAATGCTCGCTCAGTCAGGATGAGCCTCGAGAGGCCATAGGCAAATGCGTGCCCAGCTTACAAGCCTCTGTTAGTGTATTGTGCCTCCGGGGACTGCTTGGTCAGCTTATGTGTTACATTCGGTTAAATTTAGAAGCATAAAGCGTAAGATACTGACTATGCGTCAGTACGCTATGCACTCATTATCGTAATGTCTGCACTGTGTAATATTAAAAAATAAGGTCGTATAGATAACTCTACTCTCTGCGCAAGGTTTGCACGCACAGCTGAACAACAAAAAGCTCATAGTTCCTCATAAACAATGAGCTAATGATATTAAACTGCGAACTGACGCTTTTCCCAAGTTTTAAAGTAACCACGTCGGAATCGTCTAGTTCGGCATTTGTAACAGAATTCTTGAACGCGCTTCTGTACTTACAGAGATTGCAGGAGAGAGTAAGTGTAGTGTAACCGCCAATGACTGTCTAAACTATACATGCAACAAACCCCTGGTCCGATACGTAAAGTATAGGTATCGGTATTCAAATATATCCTTCAGAATATACTCGTGTATAAAATTTAATCTTTTGATAGCGTTTGTTTGATTTTGTTGTAATATAAAATGGAGGACCGGTAAAATATGTGGATCTCAGCCTATATGACCAATAACGGTAAGCAATATGACTGTCGTTGGAAATATTTTCTTATGTTCCACAACTTCTACTAAGGTCGCGAATCGCTGTGGGAAAAAAACTTAGGTACAAATAAAAACCTAGCATTTGACCGTACATTTTAGGCTAGGCTAGATATATACCAATAGCGCTAAGCGACATGTCGTTAGAAAAGTTTCTTACACTCTACAAGTTCTACTACAGCGTCAAGTTCTAAATCAATGTGGGACAAAGCTATTAAAGGTACAAGAAACCGTGCATTTTATTCGGTTTATTATCATGACAATTTAATTTTTCTTTCATTTCGTAATGTGATTTTGATACATACTTACTTATTCATACTTTCTTATTAGTCTGGATTAATTTTATTTACAAGTAGTGTAGGTACTACAACATAAATTCCTACACTTTATTATTTTGTATTATGACCGATGACTTTAACTTTAACCTGTACCTGAGAGGCAAACATAAAACAATAAAAGCATAGGTAGTTTGATTGGTGTATTACGAGTATTGGCCATGCAGACAGGAAATCTGTTATTGTTCGTTATTGCGTCGCAGTTATTGAAGCAAGTCAATGCGTAAATGCAACCCCTTGCAGACGCGCCCTCGTTGTAGGGTAGGGTGCGCGAGGGTGCGAGGGCGCAGTGAGGGGAGCGCGATAGGACTGGACCCGGACCCTCACTTGTTTTCGCCTAGGGCCAATGCTAGTAGTTTGATAATCAAAAGTTAAAAATTGATTTTATTGTCAGCTGGATGCGGGAGGCACAGGACCGGCCTTTGTGGAGATCTCTGGGAGAGGCCTATGCCCAGCAGTGGGCGTCTTTCGGCTGATATGATGATGATGATGATTCTTGTAGCTAATTTTACCTGACTTGTAGTCTTAATAAAAATAAACTTATACGCAGGTAAGCACTTCATTGTGCACGCTGTAAGTAAAGAAAAATCTATCAGTGTAGCACTAATATTTTTTGTTAGTACTCATTTAATTCATTTTAGAAAAACAATTTGTATTTTCAAGAAGCTAAGACATGTTGCGGACTTTTAATTGCTTCGAACACTTTATTATGCTTTAGTCCAGTCTCAGTCAGTCGGGTATTGTATCGTAGTATGGGGTGGTGCATGTAAGACATTTATGATAAATTTAGAGAGAGCACAACGGTCGCTTCTGAAGGTTCGCTCCTTTAGTCCGTTTAGGTTCCCTACAAAATTACTTTACGACAAAGTTGGTGTAATGACTGTCAGACAGTTATATATTCTACTACTAGTCTGCAAGCAGCATACTCTAACCCCGTTTGATAAAAACAGTTATGCTGAGAAATGAATTATAAGATATGACTATCTCTTGTAGAACCGCTTCAGCTGGGCGCCAACAAGGCCCTATGCGTATATCTGTGTACAATAAAATTAATAGGCACCTAAATATCTATCCGCTTACACTTCGTGAGGTAAAAGGCAAAATGAAGAAATGGTTACTCTCTAAAGACTATACCCAGACTGAAGTTTTTGCATTAGTTTATTTTATTTTTGTACGGGACACGGTTTTCATGTTATGTAAGTATTCTAAGTATAGACATGCCCAACACACAGACACACAGGTTTTTTATTTATATCACAAAATTACATTTCCTACACAAAGCAATATTGTCGGTGTCGTAATTCCCGTTCTTGGGAAGAACTAATATTCCTATTTCTATTGTCTTTTTACGTAATACAGACAAGATTATTTTGTTCTACATTTGTACCTATGACTGAATACGTTCAATATCTCAAAATAAAAGCGGAATCACTATACGTACTCGTACTTATACTTATTTAATCATTTTTTCGTCCACCTATTTCGTGACCCTTTTTCTCATTGACGCACAGAAATAAAGCAAATTTGAAATTAAATGCAATTACTATTAAATTTGTCAACATACTTGGTCGTAAAGAGATAATTGTTTAACCAATTTTTTTATTCAATGCCGCCTGTTTGCCTGTTATACACGCGTGCTTTTTGTATAAATCTTTGCCAGGCGGTGACCTGGTCCACCTAGTGGGTGGCCTATCCACGCTACGTCTTCCAATACGTGGTCGCCACTCGAGAACTTTACTGCCCCATCGGCCATGTGTTCTACGAGCTGTGTGCTCTGCCCACTGACATTTAAGCCTGGCTAATACTGGCTATCCTTTGAGCTATGTCGGTGATCTTGGTTCGTTTGCGGATCTCCTCATTTCAAAACCAAAGCAAATCATTGTAGTTATTCGTTTAAAAATAGCACTTTGCCCGATCTTTTGAAATCAATAATTTGGTTTTAATTTTTAAAACAAAGGAGACTGGGTAGTTATGTAGGGGAAGTGGACTATGGCTGATTAATGACATGTGTATAGTCTTTACGTTTAGCACCCTCAAATACTGAAAATGAGAAGAGTGAAAGAAAGACAACAATGAAGAGAAAAGCATCTAAATCTCACCGGCAGTTCCAAAAAAGCATAGATATTTACTTAATACATTTTCTATCGAAAGTGCCATCTATACCATAAATCGATGGGGGTATGCTTACAGTATATAGGTTGAGCACCTTCAACTATATCATTATGCCGCACGACATCAAAATCGGTCCCGGTAGTTTCGAGAAAAATGCATGCAAGTTTATTAGTTTAAGTAGTATTTGAACTAGCAGCGACGGAAAAAGCTGTTAACGCAATTTAATTCATATGGTAGAGAGTAGAATCGGTCAAGCTTTTTGAAAAATTTATTAAAATGCACTCACGGAGTCCATTTTCATTTTTATTAGGTGGAACGGATTATTCGCTCCTAAATTAAAGGAACGAATAAATCCGACGAAATCCTGAGTTAATATACCCGTTCAAACAAAAGACTCTTCACAGACACTTTTTCTAAAGCTTCTTAACTGATTAGGTTCTATACACTGGCTGTAACTCAATTTGTTAAATCCAATGTAGATAGGTTTTTCTACTTTAGATCGAATTAGGGGACGCTTCGCATGAAGTTGCACGTACTAGACTGGTGCGATGCTCGATGCGCATTGGTGACCTCACTTGACATGGTGACGTCAGCTCGGTCTACACTTTATTATTCTTTTACTATTTTCTTTGCGTTAATTTTTTCGGTTGGACTCTCGCACCCGAGGGTCCATGGTCCGTCTTGATCATGATCCAGGATTTGAAAGATGATATAATTGTAGCGGAGCGACTGTCTTCTACCAGAGGCACTTGATCAGATTGGATCATGGTTACATATTCAGTCGCCTGAATATGCAGGTTTCATATTCACCACGTATTTTTCATATATGTTTATTTATTTTATTTAACAATGTTTGTATAAACTAATGAAAAATTATAAACAGAATGGTATCTACACAATTACAGTTTACAATATTTAATAGATTATAATCTCGCACATTGTAAACTAACGGTTTTTACAATCTTGTGGTGACATATTTTTGCCAATAAAAGAAATGTGCGGGTGTGAAAGATGTATTTTTTTGTATAAGTTTCAGTTTCGATCAAGTCCGAGATATTTTATAGAAAGGTCAACTTAGTACCTTAAAACTTGATGAATGTGGAAGAAGTGAGAGAGGTTAGTTCAAAATAAAATAAATTTCAGTTACTAATTAATGCAGAATACCTACGTGAATTATTGTGAATTAATTGTGATCTCATTCATTAAGAATCATCTCAGAATTATGTGTGTGCATTCTGTGTTACCTACATACGTCAGGTGTAACCTCTTTACCTATTCCAGGTACGCCTGTTCTCTACGTTAGACATCAAGCTTACATAAATTCAAAGGTAAACAAAAAGGTAAGACAGATTCAAATGTAGTCGGTCGATGTTTAGAGTGTCATAGTTAAAAATACTACAAAAGGAAAAAAATGAACTACCTACTTTTGATTTTGTGCACGGGTTTAGTTATTTAAATGTAAAAATCGCGGCCCGTGATTTTTACCCGCATGAAATGGGAATGTGTACAATGTACATATGCATGTGAAATGGACCATCGGAAATTTACCAAAGTAGTGAAAATAAAATCAAAAATGAAAATAAACGCTTGTAACTGCTGTTGGTTTTCTGAATAATAGAGAAATTTGGGAACAGCTTTATTTACACAGTCTTCCGTCTGTCTCTCTTTCAAAGCAACACATTTTACTGAAATCATGCATGCATTGTTGCCAATGTTGTATAGCACTTATGGCCCATAATAACATAGGTATACAACAACCTCGAAAGCCCGTGACTACTAACATTGGAGCACACATAACCTTATTTTAGTTATAAATAAATCATGATTATTAAATCAATTATAAAGTATCCAACTAGTAGACTGTAAAGTTTAAATTTATCTGCGGGATTCATTTATTTTCTTGGACGATATTTTCTTGGATAAGTATATTATGTCGCTCGGTGGGTAATAGAGCAATTTCTGAAGTCATTATTTTCTTCTTAAACATATGAGTAGACTTACACACAACGTACTTAATTATTAGTAGGTATACTAAGTCCCGCTTGCACCAAATTCTTAAACACGTTTAAGAATGATTTTTAACGTTCTTTTAAGTGTGATGTTTTTTGTTTCAGTATATATTAAATGCGCTTAAGAACTTTCAGATTCAGCAAGACCTTAAAGATTTTTAAAAACGTAAAAGTAGCCAACTCAAATCCTTGCACTATGTTCACATATATTTGTAAATTGCTAACCATTTAAATTATGCCATGATCGTATTCTAAGCTGACGCGGTATGTCTAGTTTAGGTAGGATAGGATTCATGGAATGTTAACCATTGCTGACTTTATATTAGGTACCTACGGTAGGTATTCGGTTTCATGACTTAATTTCCAATTTACGGCATTTCAAATCACATCAAAAGTGTAACGTTTTAAAGTTTAGTATTACAAAACAATTATGTTGAGTAGTATGAAGTAGTAGCAATAAGTATTTTGCATCAATAATTAAAATACCCCGCTACCACCACACCATGGCCGCATTGGAATGTTTATTACTTACTGAAGGTTACAGTCGCGTTGCTCATATTGAAATTTTATCGTTTATTTTACGTTCTGTTGGTAGTGAAAGGCGGTACAGGGGAAGCGACGCTTTGATTGCCTCCGCCATGTTACGCCCACTGCGAGCAAATGTGATCCAACCTCGCCGTGGTTTTTATTTCGTCTAGCTAGTTCAATCAATTTTATTACTTTATGCAAAAAGCGTCTTCAAAAGTAAAGTCATTAATGGGAAAAACCGACCTTTGACAGTAATTTTCTCGTTTTATGAGAGTATAGTGAGAAATCCAAATGGGTAAGTGAGCAGAATCTAAAATAAATAGATATTGCAATTTGTTCTTAGGAACTATAAGGTTGAATTTCCCAGTGACAGGTGCCTTGTTTAGTATAGCGTCTGAAGCAGGGATGGCGAAGAGGTCGACTGCGAAGGCAACTGAGGTAGCACTCGAGAGGTAATTAAATAAATTATGACAAAATCACATCTTTTGAAATAGGACAGGACCTGTCCTGTCCTGTGTTGAGATTCTTTGTTTAAAGTTGATCTTATCCGCCATCAAAATACAAATTTATCACAAAAAAAATTATATTATCTCTCTTGTTAACTGCAGTCGACTCATAGGTCACTAGTAGACCTTTTAGGTCAAAAGTTTGGCCACCCCCGGCCTAGAGTTTAGATAGAGGCCTAAACGGTAGCGACTATAGTTGCCACCAAGCGAACATTCTTTAACTTCGCTACGCTCTAGCTAGGTGCCTAGGCGTTAAGCAAGCCACCTACGTATTCTTTATTCTAGAATCATACCCCAGTGGGTGTCGAAGGATGGGTAAACCACGTCCTTTTATATTTACTTATCCTATTTGTGCCAGCAAATATTGCTAATTATATTGTTAGGATAAAGATGTCTTTGGTAATTTGTTAAGGTACGTAGTTATAGGTCTTATTTAAATGAGTAATGTAAAAGTTTAAATCATCTATAAAAATATTGCTATACCATATATATGCTATAAGATAAACAGAAAATGAAGTAAATCGTCATTCTTAAATTTCGTATAAGAATTTGATGCAAGCTTGGCCTAGTATGTTTAAACATAACTGATAAAAAATTTAGTATAGTTTTAATTTAATTTCTGTTGTTGCCTATGTTAAATAACACTTTTTCGCAAAACAAACTATGTGATTGACTAAAACGTTGTAGTTGTAGTGCTGCATCACTACAAAATTTGTATATTTTGTATGTATATATTTAATTCATTGTAAGTACATTTTGTTTCTTAATACTAATTGACTCAAAACCCGGGTGGGTTTGTCTGTGTCTACTTGGATATAACAGATGTATAGGTACAAAACAATAAGAAAAGAAGACAACAAAATAAAAAATATAGTACATAGTATAAAACGTGGTATACCTATGTATCTATAGGTAGGAGAAAGACGATCGTTGGAACTTGGAAATGATTAGAGCGGAGCGGAAAAAATATCCGCGTACTGGAAGTAGCCACCCAGAAGAACTAAAACTAATACAGGGAAGTTTTTATTGGTGTTTTGGCTATTTGCTGGGTTTGCTTCCGGGCCCTTTCCACCGATAATATGAGCGTGTAGATAGTAAAAAATATCCCGTCTTTTTTTCACACGCCGATATTTTTCATTTCCGGTCACTACGGAATACTGACTACACTCACTAGATCAAAAAGCTAGATCGGTGTGATCATTTTCATAAAATGGGATACAAATAAAACTATGATTCTGTTTTTATCAGAATCACCTATGAAAAAATATTTTCAAGCGTAGAGCGATCGTGTTGAAGACATTCATTAAATACTAGGCTATCAAACCGCGAACACTTAATTAAACTCGATTAAGTATTTATGAATATAAAGACTGATTTGTATAGCCAGAAATGTAGTAACGTAAAAGAAAAATTATTAGATGGGCAAAATTGTGCCGACGAATGTTTTAAGTTAGACGTGCGTGTCTGTGGCTCTGTGTATCTGTCTGTGGCATCGTAGTTGCAAAACGGATTGACCGATTTCGATTGAGTTTTTTTAAAAAGCCAAGCTTTTATTTTTGAATAACAACAAAAATATAAAATCTGTCCAAACTGACTAGTCTTATTTGGTTAAGGAAATTATGTATTTAAATGGATAATGTGCAGCAGTATTCGGTGAAATTCACATTCTATGTGTTTCTTATATAATTCTCGACATCTATACACAATATACGTAGCGTAATTGATAAGGCAGGTCGTGATATTGGGCATTGTTTGTTCACCAAATAAGACAAGTCAGTTTAAACAGATCATCATCACATCACAGCCCATAACAGTCCACTGCAGGACTTCGGGCCTCTCCCACGAAAGGGGAGGTCATTGCCATAATCCCCACGCTTGGCAGGCGGGTTGGAGATCGCAGTGCAGTTGATGTAAATCTACCCAGAAAGATGCTGCTGCCCACCTTTCGGATTTGTCCCTTAGTCGCCTCTTACGACACCCACGGGAAGAGATGGGGTGGTGCTATTCTTTGAGGTGGCGACACCACACACCACAACAACAAACAGATCACAGGTACTTAATGCAGTAGGTACAAAATGTCAAGATATTCCGATAATAAGCCAAGTTCTATGATAGTTGACTGAAAACAAGTAATAACCAATAGAAGACAACTAAATGCTAGACAGACAAGCTATGTGAATAAGGGAAGCAAAATAATTCCTACTAAAGTATATTAATACTAATTGTTCCTACTAAGGTATACTAATTGATATTGAAGGTGGAAGGTTGAAGGTAATGAAAAGCTTTGAAGTTTTCGATTTGAACAGTTTTTGAAATATACTTAATTATGGAACATAGCTTAGCAAAGAGCGTCGGTGGCCGAGTGGTTAAGATATCCGACACGTAAGCGTGAGGTACCGGGCTGCGACCATGTACCAATGACTCTTCTCTGACATTTATAGATTATTAGTTGAATGCTAACCGATGCTCTTACGGTGAGAGAAAACATCGTGATGAAACTGGCACATTCAGGCGACTGAATGTGTAACCATGATCCAATCTGGTCAGGTTCCCCTGATAGCACGGGGCACCACGGAGGTCGGGTGGCAGTCGCTCCACTGTAATTATTTGATCTGCCCAATCCTGGACCGTGATCAAGGTGGACCCCTGGCCCTCGTGCACTCGGCATTAAATAATAAATAATAATAAATATTCGTGGACAAATTCACACAGCGCCATCCAGCCCCAAACTAAGCAAAGCTTGTACTATGGGTGCTAGATAACTGATATACTACTTAACTACTTTTTTTTTTTTTTTAATACATACTTATTATACATAACACCCAGACCCGTAACAGAAATTAAAATTCATCATTTCAATTTCTGCCCGGCCGGGAATCGAACCTCTTGCGTGGCAGATTGTGGCGGCATGTTGACCATTGAACCACTCAGGTCGTACATTAACGCCAAGATGAAGATATTTTATACCCCTTCAAAATGCGCCGTGGTTAACTGACTCATCGGAAAAATTCGAGTGGGTCCACAGAATATTAATACTAATGTAAATCTGCGAACCAAGCCTAAGCTTGAGAGAACTAATTCTCTAGGCTAATAACGACCTCCAATGCCAACCTAAAACGTTTGTGTTTATTTTTAAGAGCTTCATTAACGTTACATTGTTTTCCTCTCAGAGATTTAATTTCCGCACAGTATTCTCGAAAAATATTATTTTTAGACTTTCCTTATTAATTTCAAATTTTCGTTTAAACACCGATATTAAAATTACAATAAGCTGTTTCGCCGCCTTTCTTGATGAGCGTTTCGTTTGAAAAGTTCTGACCATCTGATTACGCTTGCATTCTGTTATTTATTAATTAGAATTTTTCGTAAAATTATTGTAATTACAAGTTGAGTAATATTAATTTGAATATTCATTTTTTGTAGGACTCCTCCTGAGACCTCCACAAAGGCCGGTCTTGTACTTTACGCATTCATCCGGTACCTGCAATCTTTACCAGATCATCGGTCCACCTAGTGGGAGGCCTACCCACGCTGCGTGGGTACGTGGTCGCCACTCGAGAACTTTCCTGCCCCAACTGTACTGAGAGCTATGTGCCCTGCCCACTGCCACTTAAGCTTGACAATCCTTAGGGCTCTGTCGGTTTGTTTGCTAATTATTTTTTTAATCGAAACTTGTACTACGGTAAGACAAAGTCCTGCTAGCAAGGCTGGTGTCGGGAGCCTCGTCCCCTGTCTGGTTGCCATCGCACCGTATGTGCCTTGGCTCTCCAGAGCGACGAACTTAAACATTGTGGCAAACAAGTACATAGACACCTACAATGTTTAATAATGTCCACTTTCAAATGCAAACGAGACAATCTTCCTGGGTATTCGAAGTTTATAATCATATTCCAGTTAGGTATTCAAAAAAGGGGTAAGACTACCTACCTCCTGCAAAGTAGTTGACGGAGGGAGAAAAGTTTTGGTGATGGAGCACTTTGCAGGAATACGTACCTACACAGTGTAAAGAGGCTTCAATCTTGTTCGAAATTCCGATAGAAGTGAGTACGCGAAAGTAGCACTGTCTCGTAGAATATAGTATGATGTGTGTGTGTGTGTGTAGCTACAATACGGGCTGACAATTATGATGATGATGAAGTAGGACCTACATATAATAATAAAATTTATTACACGTTTACATTTTTTCTTTGCATAAAAATTTTACATGTCGAATGAATGTATCACTCAATACCAGAAGCGGAAATATTCCCCCACACGTCAGAGCAAGAATATTTTTATAAGGAACAATCAGCGAGCCGTGATTGGATTCATCCGTGGACGGGAAATTGATTTATTTCCCAATTGGAATTGTTGTGTACATCCCATCCTTCATTTACGCCTTCCCCAGACAACGAAAGAAAGAGGTCGGAGCACGTTTAAGTGAAATATTACGTTATTATGTGTGTCCGCAGCAACTTAACGACCAATTTAAATACAGTTTTCGCCGGCAACCTGGAATTTATGGATCCAGTAACTATAAGCTGGCGGCCGCGATAACTACCCTAGTTACGAGTATGATTTACCCAAGTATAAAAGCTTTTAAGTCTACGTTATTTATTTGAGATCCCCATCGTTAATTCCTAAATATTCACAAATCAACCACCTACTTAGCTACTACCACACACCCTTACATACTTCAGTAAAGAGCTCATACGTGTTTCGTACATAATAACCGCTAACAAACGCTCAGCAAGAGGTACAATCGCCGTGTAAACAATAATTCGTGAGCAGTAATAAATATGACGCGAAGCCAACAAATTCACACTAAGTAATGCAAATTTAACGAGTGCTTTAATTATTTGTAATAAAATGTGTACAAACCTGAAGGTGGCGTTGGGCGAGCGGGTTCGGCGGCTGGCGCGCAACATTTCGCGCTACAGCGAGTTCTCGTGCGTCCGGACAAAGTTGCAGCGGCACATGCCGCCGGCGGGCGAGGGCGCGACGCGAGCTCCGCGGGCGAGCGCTCCGGACTGAGCGAGGCGAGTGGCGAGCTAGGAAAGGAAGGGTGGCTCACCCCCCGCCCCGCCGCCCCGCGCGACCCGCCGCGAGCCTCCGCTACCGCACCGGTCACTAAGATAAAACATTTATAATAATATTACCCATACAAAAGATAAATATTAATTTCTCGTTACTCACCCAAAGTTAAGTTGTTAAAGTGTGCATTTTGTTTAATAGAAGGCGCTTTCGACGTTATTCTTTTAGTCATTTTTAATCGAGAACACATTATTTGCTACGAGATGTTGTCCGAAACCGGTCGCAGTTAATTAAAGGTTTATAAATACAATATATTTAGTGGAACTAGTGTATAAAAGTGGTTTAATCTATACCATTATTTGCATTTACTAGACTTTTTTTTCGATCGCTGTTCTATCCTGCTGTATTATGCCTACAACGAACGACCCACTCGTTTGAACTGTCGAATGGAATATACCCCACATACCCCAGTCTTCTTAAGAAATCCAGCTATTGTTATCTCTGCAATCGTTCTATTACCTACCTGCTCGTAAATACTTAGAATAATTTTAAGCAAACCTTACATTCACTGTTTTTCACTTATTCGCTTTTTACGCCCCTGCGCTTCAAAAGTTCTAAGGAAAATGACGATAATCTATTAAATAATAATCATAAATAATTTCTTTTAATAGACTAATTGTACCAAAACATCGCTCGAATAAAGTAATTTACTCGTGAATGGGTAACTGTATACGTTCTTATAATAAATTACGAATAGGTATATTTGTCTAAATTACGAATAGGTATAATCTGCAGAAACTAAATTTAAATGTAGGTATAATGACTGAGCCAGAAATAATTTTCTAAGGTATCTAGCTAGATATTTATATATCTATGTGGAGTTGGTTCCGCTATTCCGCGTTCCGAAAGCCGCTGTCAATGATAAAAGCTCATACTGTGATTTCAAGTTTTATTATAAATTGTTATCCATGTTCGAAAGCGATTTGTTAAATCCCACTCGAAACAATGGCATTTCATTTAATATCCAATTATTTAACAAAATATTCCCAATGTGAAACCTCCTTCTCATAAACAATAACCTGCTGAGAACCTATGTAAATAAAACTTTGAGCTTTAATGAAGTGTAACTCGAGGCAATGTGAAAAATCAACTTGAAAAGATTCCTTCGGCTATGAGTTAGAATTTCAACGGTATTCTTGGGTCTTGGAATAGTTTAACATTTAATAGCTAGACTTGAAACCATTCAGTAAAATATTCTGAGTAATGTCTTATTAATCGTTTGTCTGTTGGTACATATACAACATAAATGAGTATCTAATTCTGAAGTAGGTACATTCTTTTATGTTTTAAAAAATAATAAAATGTATAACGGTTTAAATCAGTTTAACTGTATATACGTTTTACGGTATTGTCAGCTGTGGAAATATCCTGCTCTTTTAGAACACCGTGAAACATACCCTCATTTCTGTTTTGAATATTAATTTCGACAATTCCACCTGGGTCCAGGCATCATTGCCTATTCGTTATTGAGGTCTGGGTCTTTGAAAAGTGTCGAGTTTTTGTCCTCGATAGCTCGCAGACCCTAATTATAAAGCTTTTGTTAAAACTGGGAGCGTTTGAATCGACATTCTCCAACGAGGCCAAAAATGCTTGGCAGTTAGCTTGCCCGGAGTCTGAGACTCCAACTAATCCTTGCTCGCAGACGCTTTGGGACGAGCTGCTTTGCAGATTGGTACGAAACAACCTTTTAAGCGCTTCAGCCAACTCTGCAGAGCGTGCTCGTCTCCAAGTAGCTGGCTTGTGGGAGTCGGGTCTCTGGCTTCTACTTGACCGTGCCACGTATAGACTTGCCCTTGGCCCTTCGTCAAGGCGCTTCGTATCAATGTCGCTGTGGTCGGCACACTCGGTGAGCGTTGCGAGATTTGGACGCTTCCTAACACTCCGTATTATGTAAAGTTTTATCAAAATCCGTTATTACGTTAAATGTTAACCGTTTGAAAACCATATAGGTAAGCACTTTGCTAACTATAATTTATTACGTTATAAACGCGAAAGTTTATAAGGATTGATGTTGATATGGAGGTCCAGCAGTCCAGCGAGTCCAGCAGTGGACCATAACGAGCTATTGGTGATAATGGTAAAGAATGATTCTTTTCTGAGTTATGTACATTACGTGAATGCTAATCGATGCTCTTATGGTGACGACGACGGATCGCGATGAAACCTGTACATTCAGTCGACTGAATGTGTAACCATGATCCAATCTGGTCAGGTTTCCCTTTTAACAGGTTCACGGAGGCCAAATTGCAGTCGTTCTACTGTAATTACCTGATCTGCCAAATCCTGGATCATGGTCAAGGCGGACCCCGGGCCGCACAATCGGGACATTAAGATCAAGATGATGATGATGATGATGACGATGGTCATGAGCTTTCTACCTTCAATATTCACGTAAATAAAATTAAAATACAAAAACCTATTCAATGCCATAATTCAAATTTGTGCGCGAAAGTTTATTGAAAAGTAATCCTGCGAGGGAATCCATGGTAATGTCAGTATCGCGTTTCAGGTCTTCGGATAATCGAGCGCCTCCTTTGTCGAGCAACTACCTACTACTAACTACATGTAGGCGAAATCGTATAACAACTATATTTACAAATTTCTATTTACTCTCCTTCAATTATACACAGTAGGTAACGAATTCCCTACGAAGCTGTTTAAAATAAAATACACACATTTGCCAAAATTGTATCCATCGATCTCCGAATCGTTGATGCGTGAAACGGCGGAAATGATGGGTAATAATGTATTTTTAGGTGGGTAACGTATTACGCATATCATAAATGAAGCAAATTTACTTAAGTGCCAAGGGTGGAGGAACATTCATTTATAGTAAAAGGCTCTGAAGTCGCGGCTACAGCTTATATTGACTTGGCGTAGGCATCCATCCGTAGGGCTATCAAATCATTTGTCCATTATAGGTAAGTGGATTATTTCGAAACATGTCAATATTAATATATACCAATAACGTCATACAAGCACCACTATAAAGCAAATGACAAACCAAATGTGTGCAAAGCGCCAATAGCTAAACTTGGTCCGTTGATTTACCGGCAAGCCAGACCCACCGTGACACGTTACACCCGATCCGATTTCTTTGAACGATCGCTTTTTTATCAACAAATTTGCTCTGGCCGTCCGTATTGATGTCCCTCATTACTGTTGTAAGCAAAAAAGGCCAGGTCAGTTGGCCGTTTGTATAAAATGCTGAACCTCGAATAAACCCCGAATAAAAATTCTGTTATTGGTAAGGTTTTTTTTGGAGCCATGCTCGTTTATTACGGGCTCAATATTAAAGTACTAATTGGGCACTTGAATGTCCGGTGTAATGGGCACTTTTGGGGCTAGCGAGCGGAGAATCTCGTTAGCTTATTCACCCACTTTGTTTGGATTGTGTTTATCGCATTGTTTGCACTTGCATTCACGGTTTTGTTGTATCGATATTCCCAATTAACGTTTAACCCATCGCCGACCACCGGGGTCGCCTTTATTTTAATTATTCGCTAACATAGTTTCTGATCTACATTATACTTATCGTGTTTACTTCAATTAGTATTAATTTTCGTTGCAAAATTCAGATATTTTTTACTTAATACTAGTGTAACGAACTATTTATTACCAAAAGTTCATTACTGGTCATCCAGAATGTCAATCCCGGCTTCTGCCAGTATCCGCATTCCTGCTCATTCTCCTCCACGGAGTTGCGGATTGGATTGCGAAGTCGAGCAACGCCGCACATCCACCACATTTTATCGTCAGCGCCAAAGTACGAGTAAATGTTTCTCGCGCCACGAGTGTTCAAAACTAACAAATATTAAACATTTTATCAAAATCTGTTCATATGCAAAGTACATACTCACATTACCTACATTTATTAGAGGTTCAAAAAGGATATTTTTAAGATCACATTCTATGAAATCCAGTTTAATTTCCTGATAAAGAAGGATCTTGAATGTTCGATAGAAGGCAGGCAGAACAAAGAGATACTATAAGGTTTATTTTCAGATTGGACGAGTGCACGCAAAATAAGTATTGCCTTAATATAACGTCAATGTCGTTGTTTTTATTGTTTTAATTCTTGTCTGTCAGTTACAAAATGTTTGGTATTCCACTTTAGTCCCATTCTCGGCCGCGTGCAAAGTTATCTTGCGCGCACTCTACCAAAATTCTATAGATAGGCTATTGCAAAACATAAAACTTGCAAGCGCACAGAAAGGTCAACGTGTAAATCAATAATGTTTCATAGTCTCTCTGTTAAATCTCTAGCCGGCTCACTGGTATGAATAATTTATTGAATTACATTCACTATTTCCAACAATAGCGACGTTTTCAGTTATTTACTTTGTCGGGCAGACTAAGTATGTAGTGAAGGAAATACTGATACAGCCATGCAAAAAAGATTTTTCTATAGCAACATTTACTATAACGCTCTCTATTTAATGACTCATAAGTTATCCGTTGTCGTGTGTTAGTTTTTCTAATGGAGCGTAGGTATACAATAGAACAGCGACACGCTGCCACGCCTCTGCATCAGTGCGAATATGTACGTACATTTTCCCGGCGCCTCTCTGAGGTAAGAAATTTTATGCTTATGTTTTATCATACACTGGCAAAAATATGTTTATACTGCTGCCGAGCTGTAAAAAAATAATATGATGTCGCGTTGTACTTACATTATGTAAAATATGAAGAGCCTGAGGGGCCAACGTATTCGCTCGCAGGCACTCGAAGTTATTAGTCGGAAATGGAGTTTTTGGAATATAGTCATGGAAACTATTCATTAGATAGGTATCTATGGTACTATACATAAATATCGTACTTTTTATTTTTTTAAATGCGGTTTAATATTAACAGACCGCATTATTAAAGGAAAGTAGGTAAGATATCACAATATCAAACTCTAAAATAATCCATAATTCTGTGTAGATTGTGTACCTAAAGATTTTTTTTAAAGAAGGCATAGCGCCTACGCTCCGCTCACGTCCATTTTTCCTGTAAACTCGTTTTATGGGCTATACGCGCCATATGAAACTTTATAAAGGTTTGCACTTCTTCTTTTTAGGTAATATTCTCCGGATTGTACTATTAGATATATCTGCTATTTGATGAAATTGCATACAGACGTGTAACTAACTTCCAAAAAGTTCATAATTATTTACGTTTGTCAGATTTTCTCGTTCACTTTAAACATTTTAAAAATTATTTAGGAACAGGGCTCATTGTACACAGTTCGGTTAGGTATGTTAAATCATGATTTTATCTGGTTACTTCGGGCATTGGCAATTCATATTCTGTGGCATGGGTCAGAGAAGTAGCCTAGGCCCTTTGCCGCCTGGTACCGTCTCCCGAGGCGCTGCGCTTGCCTGCGCCTTTCCTACGCGCGCAACCGCCTGTTTGTGCCATTCGACATCCTTAGTCATTCTCACCAAGGAGGCGATGCTAGCGCTGGGATATCTCAAATTCGATATTTTCTGCAGTAAAAAAACTGTATTAAAATGTCATTAATATTGATTTTCGGCAATATACAACAGTTGAAGATAGTTGAGAAAATATTTTTGGCTGCATAGACCTTTTAATGTTATTATTAATGGAGATATGTGGGTACAAAAAATTTCGAATTCGAGTTGTCACAGCGCGTGAATTAGGCACCACGGCACTCACACCCATCATCGACATACTATAGGCATTTATATTCGATACCCACCTAGGTCATTCATGCACAGTATTTAGGTAAACTGGTTGAATACACAAGTATTTATTCGTTTGAGCTAAGCATTAATTAAGTAATGGATGTATTACTGCTTGAAATAGATACATATTGATGATTAGGAAACTGAAAATGGAATTACAAAGACACACCTGAAAGGAAAGATATGTTATAAAGTTTTGTCGGTCTTCTTCTTCATCTTGGCGTCAAATCATAGGGCACAGATAAGGCTTCGCCAATATATTTCATTAATATTCTTTACATCTTTATACTAATATTGTGGGGAGAAAAAGTTTGTCGTTATGTTTCATGTAAAGAATAAATAAAAAAGACTACTAGACTGATTTAAAATATTCTTTCACTGATAGAATGCTATATAATCGCTGAGTGACATGTGGGATACGTTTTATCGGATAAGTTGATCGTTGACAGAGATCCGAACTGCGTGCAGGTGAAAGCCGCCAAAAAGGCTAGTAGAAAATAAAAAACACAACGCCAACGTGGTAAAAATTCCTATTTTGGTAGATAGATATTCTGAAGATTTCTAATTCTTAATAAAACATTTGGCACTTGTAATTTATGGAAAATTATTCAAATCGTAACGTGGCACCGTACCGTGTGCGTCTATGCGTGTGAGTGAGGCTGTTTCTGTCCTGTATGCGTGCGTTTTATTAATTAAATCTGGCTGCCACAAACACAAGCAAGCACAGTGAGCATTAATAAAACATTACGCGCTGTATACCTACACCGAAATTCGAATAAAACGAGTTTTAAAATGAAACGCTTTTGCGGGCCGCAAGATTTCAAAGCGGACTCCTCAGGCCTGACAAGAGTCCAGGAGTCATATTTTTTAATCGTTCGCCTCGATTCGAAAGGCGTTCAATTTTTTTCGGCATGAATATATCGATATTTTGAAGCATGATGGTGATATTCCCAATTTTTAAACCATACCCCTTCGATGTTGCCAAAAGTATTGAATGTTTTATGCCGAAAATAAAAAATGAAAACCGTTCGAATCGAGGTGAGCAATTCAAAACTTGCCACTTGTAAAACCTCCACTACCACATATTTGCCACAGTATAATAAAACATATCATCAACAGCCCCGTTGCACTGCTGAACTTGAGCCCCCCCATCATTGGACGGTTTTGACATAATCTCCATTGGCAGATGGATTAGCTGGTTAACCTGTAAGATATTAGTGGTACCCAAGTCGAAGGGGTTCGTGCAATATTCGATACTGCCAGACTCCATACGTCCACGACGATGGATATTTCATCAATTATTATTCAAATTTATTTCCTGTAGAAATGTTCCTATTAGTGGATACCACTGGATATAGTGATCGTTTCCCACCGCTATATCCGTAATTAGACAGCGATACAAGCGAGACAAAGATACACTATAATATAAATTATTAATTGATTGTCTGGTCAGATATTACATGGGATTTATTTCACAAGACGCATGATAAGAGTAACAATAATAAATATGAATACTAACCTAACATAATACAATATTAAATATTGTATTATGTTAGGTTTGTCACTGCGTAGAATACAAATATTGAATATTTGTATACTACGCAGTGACAAACAAGCTGACAACCCACCTGATTGTAAGCGGTAACTGTCGCCTATAACACCTGTGATTAATGTATTTAGGTTTCTATTTATATTTTACTAATTACAAATTTACAAAAAGCAACTACGGTAACTAACTAAAACAGTCACCAAACCTAGTGATAGAAAACTTGTCGCACATACACAGTATCTATTAGGAAACCTGTCCAGACGATTACAATTTTACAAAAAACAACAAAGGAACCTTAATCAAACTAAATAAAACAATCAGCAAACCTACAGATAGAAAATTTGTCCCAGGTATTAGGAAAGCTTCCCAGAAGGCTTGTCGCTTCGCACCGCTGGATAGCGAGGCTACATTCGCTGACCGAAGTAAAGGCCAGCCTTCTGGTCTTTAGTAATATCGACCAGGCGCCTAGCTAGCTCCCGAAATAGGGAGTGTGCTCGTGGTCTCCACGGACGACACAAATAGGTATGTGGTCTTCACCAAGACTTGCATATTTATGCCGTTTGGCGTTTTCAGCTGAGGCGACGCCGACCACAGCTCCGATCGATCGAGCGACCGATTCATACGCAACTGATTGGTCCCTCGGTCCATAAGCACTCATGACCTCTCTTGGTCTACCCTAGAAAATTAAATTCATGATCTTTCTATGATTCTGTTTGCTAAAGTGTTCCTTGTCTGATACACTGACCCATATCACCCTAATTTTGCTCACTAAAAGTAACGTATATGTTACTTTGCTTTTAGCCATTACGAAGTTATCCACAAATAGAGAAGATATTTTAGATATAAGTTTGGACCATGTCTTTTAAAAGTTAGCCATATCTCACTTATTTTGACATCTTTCTGCACTTAAATATTTCTAGTGCTTTTTTGGGTACCGACATTTTTGTTGTAGTTAGTTTTGGTACCTTTCCTCAAAAGCTTCTAAAATTGGTGCCGAGGTGAATAGTTTCCATTTGAGACCGGAACCGACAGGTGACCTGACAGCTGGTTCGTTCCCCGGGCAAAGAATGACCATGGCTTTCCAACAAGGCCAACCTAGACAGCTTTCTGGACGACACAGCGGTATGGGCGACGTTATTCCTTTTTAATTTTGTTAATTTAATTAGGTTAGGATATTTAAATTATAAACATAGATTAAAATTAAAATAATATATTTGAATGGTGGCAATTTATTATATTCTAGTTGATTACTAAATCAAGCTAAAAACCACACAAAAATAAAATATGTCACTTAAAATTAGATAGGTATAATAAGACCACGATAAGTCCGAATCGCATATAAAAAAAATCACTGTATGGCAATTTATGCCAAGTTTTTTATCCGTCATAGAACATAACAAACAAATTTATTTTTGTAGCACTGTTTATTTTCGTAAGTTAAGAAACATATGATTAAATAAAGAGCAAAAGTATTATTAAGGTAGTGCGGAAGATAGTTTTCACGATGATTAATAATTTAGACAAGAGTTCAAGCTAATCGTGACCAAATAACTGAATGTTTACAAGAAGGACTGACAAGGACTGACAAGGACAGATTATCCCCAGATTATTGCCATATCCACACTTTATAATT
Source organism: Blastobasis lacticolella (assembly GCA_905147135.1). Taxonomy (NCBI): domain Eukaryota; kingdom Metazoa; phylum Arthropoda; class Insecta; order Lepidoptera; family Blastobasidae; genus Blastobasis; species Blastobasis lacticolella. The sequence goes on from LR990039.1 coordinate 20,281,315, forward strand.
TGTACTACTGTCAGTTGATTCTGACTTACCGTGGTCCTATTATGTCTGATTGTAAGTCAACTCTTTATTGTATCGCTTCAAAAGTACCTAGAAAACACATGCCTGGAAAATATAGATTGATTTCTATAACGTAACAGCTTTCATCACGAGTATATTATTTTATAAACATTATTTTACATTGAAATATCACAAACTCTTTTATCAATAAGTATATAAATTGAAACTATAAATATACATAAATTACATAATTTATAGTGACAACAATTAATAGAATAACATTTGGAAATTACAATTTCTCTGTCTACGATTACAATAGTATATCATCGAATCAATCAAGTTGTATTTTTACGAACAAGAGACTACAGCCTGTCAATGTCGAGTAGATAGTGGCCTTGAAAAAAAGGGATAAACTTTCCAATGCAACACCTTCCCGCAACGGATCGATCAGATTCCACAAACACAGTAAAACAATATTTTTAAGAAATATAGTACCTTTATATGCCACGACAGTACGCCTAAAATTTATAAATTTTCAATTCAGTATGGCGCTGAGTGCTTAGATATTCAGGGCTAAGACGCACATTTATATCCACAACGAGAATCCGTTCGAAATACGAACGAAATTAACAAACAAAGGTTTCGGGAAACTTTCATGTCTTTACGGTGAGGCCACAACACTGCGTTGCGGCGTTGCATCGCAAAAACGGCGTCGCACCGTAATACGATACGGTGATGCAACGCAAAAGATTTCAACGCAACTGCATCGCATAAGAAATCAACGACTTCAGTTTCCAGTGAGACGTATCCCAAAAGATGGGACATTCCTCAATTAAAGAAGTGAATTAGTCTGTATCGTAATTAGTCATCTTGTTCTGAATTACGTACCTGTTCGAGGACTGGCCACTGACTGAAGGGTAATACGTAATCAAATTGCGGATTTGTACGGTGAGGCAGCGTATCGGATAATTCCGCGAAGCGTTATACGACGCAATAGGTTTCTACGAAGCGTCGTCGTGTAGCAGTGTTGTGGCCTGGCCCTTTGTACATTAACTGTCAATCAACTCGAATGGTAGGCTTATGAGTTGAAATCCACACTGCGTATGAATCCTCAATAGACATGGGTGGAATATTTCCACAGTGGAATTATGTACCTATGCATCTTAGTCCCCCTTGGCACTACACTTCGTAGACCTGTCACATGAAACAAAACTCAACCGTGAGTGCAACACCCTTGGCTTCACGTTCGCACCAGACATAATGGCATGCCGTTTCGTCTCGTTCACAATAATTCCAATTGCAAAATTAATTTTGGTATTGTAATTGATTGGATGATTAATTAATTACGAATATATGATTTATTAATAGGCTTATGTCCTCGCAGTGGACGTTGTTGATGTTATTGTCAATTAAATTATAATAGAGTAGTAATATGAATCACCATCAAGTTAATAAAATCATATTATAATTATAATTTTATTAGACGTGTGGTGTCCGGCAGAGTAGAATACACTCGTAGGTGTCGTACAAGGCGACTAATGTTTTCGAGGCAAAACCTCTACAGTCTCCGTAAGCAGGAAAATGCGCAGCAACGTTTCCATTGCTATATTCATAACACTGCGATCTCCAACCCGCCTACCAAGCGTCAAGATTACGGCAATAACCTCCCCTTTCGTGGTGTTTGTTCTGAAGAACTGTTTGACATGATGCCTACAGCTACAATATGCCATCATCGCACTGCTCGCCACCGACATTCATTCATGGAACCAAATTGGTTACGAACTGTGCGGTTCCAAAGGAACTTTCTCCCACGCAAACTAAGGTTGTGGAATAACTACCTGGAGAGGATTTCCCTGGAGAGTACAACATGGAGTTATTCAAGTCAGGGGTAAAAAGGATTTTACCGGGGTCGGCAACGCGTGGGTGATGTCCCTGGTATTGCAAACATCCATAGGTTGCGGTGACTGCTTACCATCAGGCAATCCGTAAGCTTATTTGCCACCGTAGTGGTATAAAAGAAAATAAAAAGAGAGTTCCTAAGTCCTGCAGTGGACTGTTTTGGGCTGTGATGATGATGAATATTATTTATTTAAAGTTAAAGAACTTAAATCTAACATACCTACCTGAATCTCAATATAGCCTACTATCTACTCTCCCTACTAAATCTAGCTCTACAACACAAACGTATGCCTAAGTCTTATTAAGTCGTAGTCTATATACTATAACGTATTCCAGCCACGATTTGCACCTTAATAGACAGTACACACCCCCGTATTAAGACGTTAACGACGTAACCGATATCGACAGGCGTCGTAGATAGCATCTAGATTTCCTGTACGAGATAAGTGCGTCAGACATTCCCCGACATCCGACGCACAAAGTGCCGATACTAGCGACACGTCGTCGGTATATGAATCGTAACTCCGGTGAAGAGCGTGTAAGCCAACTCTCGTGTAAACGGGCACTCGTGCGGGGTATAGTACACACTGAACAATGTAGCGGCCGCACTATACAACATACTTCCTTTTCTCATTCACTCCGGTATTGTTCGCCGTGGTTATACCATAGGAGTACCTAGTGAACAATAACTTACACAATTGTAAGGAATTTATGGGATGCGACGTAGCTTCTTATTTAATATCTACCTACACATAAAATTATATGGAATTGAAATTATGATTATTAATTTATGTTACGGGTCTGGGTGTAGGTGTGTATATAAACTATGTATTTAAAAATAAAAAGTATATATGTAGTTTATGAGTTACCCATAACACAAGCTTTGCTTGCTTTGGGGCTAGACGGCGCTGTGTGAATTTGTCCAAACATATTTTTTTATTTGTAAGATTCAAAGTAGCTCGTGATGATGCTCGGTTCCTTCTGATCCTATCCGGCGTCGTTATTTGTCTTCCAATATTCATGGGGTTAGATTTCACCCCAAAAATATAATTCAAAGCGCACAAAGTCTCAATTTGTTCCGCGGGTGAACCACAAACGAAACAAACGTAACACTTATATTTGAAGAGATTTATTGCGACAAGTGTGTGTCATACGCTGGAGCGCGGTGCCACATATTATGTGGTAGTGAGAAGGTGGAAAATGTTTTCCAGGTGCCTACAGAATCGAATTTCCGTAATCAGCTCTACCAAATAAAAAGGAGGACAAAGATCTAGAGATGTTGGGGATAAAGGAATTCAGTATAAGTAGGTAAGATCCTATAAGTAATTTTATTCTTTCAACGTAGGTATTAAATATGCGAAAGACTGTTACCTATACTTTCACACGTTGTTGGATGGCTTCTATGAAATTCCAAAGTAATCAAACCCGTGATACTTAATTGAATAATTCCTATAATTTTGACAATATTCTATCTTCAGTGTTAATAGATTAGGACCACGCTATAGCTAGGAATAGTAGAAATCTTCCCCCAAAATTATGTAACATTGATTAAAGAGCACGTTCTATCTTGACGAAGTTAGATACTCGTAATTAAAATATCGTAATTATGACCCAATATGGAACTAGAACCGTAGCTACGGTGAGGGAAAACTTCGTGATGAAACCTGCAAATTCAGGCTACTGAATTTGTAACTATGTTCCAATCTGGTCAGGTTCCCCTGGTAGCAGAGTCACGGAGGTCAGATTAGTATCTGACCTCCGTGACTCTGCTACCAGGGGGATCATGGTCAAGGCGGACCCCGGGCTCTCGTTCTCGAGAGCACAACCGGGACATTATCGCCAAGAAGATTATTTTTTAGAACCGTAGCTAGCTATTCTACAAGCAACCGGCAAAAAGATTCATACAGTATTATTTGAAAAATAGATTTTGCATTACTCCTATGGATTTACAGCAATATTCCGGAGATAGACGGAACAACCCAGACACCAAATTGGCAATAATAGATTTGAAATTGGCGCCCAACATGTGACCGAGCCAGATATAGCGTGCCTTAATCCGCATTTGGATATGTGGCGCTCCCCATTTTCGTTCTAAATAAAGTATAATGTTGCTTGGCAGAGAATATTTTTTCATTTCAATTGGTAGACAACAGGCGAAAGTGGTTACCACTGCCTATGCCTATATGATTATAGAATAACACAATTGTGATAGAAACAATATTACGCACCGTGTCGTGATCAAGAGTGTGGTTCTTATGGCACACCCACCCGTTTCATGTGAAACCGCAATAACTGAAAACACACGAATACTCAATACGAACTTAATAAAAATACAAACATACGTGTACATTGCTAAAAATATATGAGGTAAATATTTGATGTTGTTGCCGGCTTGCGTCAGTTGTACCTTTATACATACCTATATGGTTAAAGACGAGACCAATTAACAAAGAACTCTATAAAACCGAATTACGTACCGGGAGATGGTGCCTAAAATGAGAATTATCTTTCTAATCACTATACTTATCTATCATTATCTTCTGAAATAGACAATTCATAAAGTATTTTACATTTTCAGAAATTTGAATGGCGATTTATACCAATTGTAACTTTTAATGAGGGGATCAAGATGGTTATTTCGCTTTTTTAACGAGCCTCCGCTCCGGAAGTTAGCATTGAGGTGTAAAATTACTGAGATTGCAAATTTATTTTTGATGTTAAGTCACCAATTATTCTGTTTTACCTTTCTCTGAATTATCGCGTCCTTAGAAAACGAAATACATGAGTATAAAAAAAATTATACTTATAAAATATGAATAAATTGATTGGTGAATATTGTCTAGTGGATTTAAAGAATTCCAAGTTTTAAGCACACTAATACGTGAGTATGATTATTCAGAACACTACATACCTAAATAGGTATTCAAACTTTTTAGTTACCTACGTTTATCATAAAGTATGGATATGTACCTATCTAAGCAGAATCTTTGTATATCTCTAAACTGTACAAAACCATAATTTGTGTGTGGGTAACCTACTTGGTAAATGAGGCCGTCAAGAATAAGGCATGCGAATCAAGTGGCTCGTTATTTTTTATTCATTTTACAAGTAAATTGAGAGGATGCGGTTGTGGAAAATTGCCAAAGTCGAAGGCCATTTATCAACGCCACTTTGTGACGTTTTGCGCCTTCGTTGAATCTTAATGGAATAGACACCGCGGCCGGCGGGCGGTGGGCGGCGCGGACAGCGGCGGTCTCGGCCTGCCGAGACGCTACTAACCACGGTTTGTCATACTATCAAAGTATATACTTTTTTATTGCTTAGGAAGGCACACGGACTGGCGGTCCCCCCGATGGAACGTGGCCAGCATCATCCAAAACATCTGCAAACAAAGGGGAGCGGATATGCTGCTGGCTTTTGAGGTACCTGTAGACATGCTTTTTGAAGAACCCCATATTGCAATGCAAAGGCATTCCTCACAAAGTCTTTACTTTAGGAGAGAAAATGGCTCGCGATGCTTGTACATTGCACTGTACAAGTGTGTAATATGTTTGAATAAAATAAAATATGGTCTAATCTATCAATTATCAATATTAACAAAGAACAACGAGAATTTTTGTGTCAGAATCGTGACGAATAGAGACGTCTCGACTAGTAGAAACGGAACAGATCCAGTCGACGTTTCAATTCCGATTCCAATCTCATGTGGACCACGAAAAACTCTCAATTTATTTCAGCTTACTACAAAAGTTTTCATATCTTTCACCAGTGGACGCGTTGGGATTTCGGCGAGGCGAGTGTTTCAGGAGCCCTCTCACGTCCTGCTGTCACAAGTAGTAAAATAAAGCGGGGACTCCAAACGTCTTCACTTCAAACCCCTTATCGATTTATAGAGTTAACGTAAGGCAGCATTCCTTCTTTGTCGAAAAACTTTTGAATTTGACAAAGAAATTATAATGGCCATTATATTTACTGCACTCACATCGCGCACTCAACATGAAAAGCATCTGCTCTGAGCTCTGAGCTTCTAACAAAAAATACGTTTACGTACTTGCCTGTATGTAACATAAAATCCCCGTGTGAACTAAAAATTCTCTGCGAGCTCCGCGCATAGAGGACGGTTCTAGTCGGTCTTTATCCCAAGCATTCCTTTGACGCGAAAGTTGTACAGCGAAACAATCCCACTTAGGAAATTTACGGTACACCTATCAGTGAGACGGTTTTATTACGGCGACAGCTCAGCAGGATGTAAATAAACCGTGTTCCGTTATTGGATATGATAATTACAGTATTTGCATTGTGGAGTGGGACTGATATAGCGCGTATAGCGGTAAGGCATCAGGCGGAAGCCGGTGCGACAACACGCATACCCAATAGACACGGTGGGCCGCCTAGCATTAGGCACTATTAATTAACATTATTAACACTACATGCACAGACGTAGCGATAGCGGAGGCGCGGGAGCCGTAGCGAACTGTATGGGATGAAGAATGTACGTAAAGTTGGTAGGGAAATGTTTTTTGTAGTATCCGTCTAAATATACACCTCAAAAGAGTCTAGGGTTAAAGCATGTCTTTTTCTCTAGACATCCGTCTTTTTATTATATTTAAAAATATATATTAGACATAGATTTATTTGACATCACAAAAATCCATAAGTGTAATCCTAATGGATTGTGGGAATAAAAGACACTGTTGATGTGTAAGTGTTAAAGTTGTTTCATCAAATTACAATATATTATATACAGACTGATAAAAAATATATAAGTATCATTCGATGTAAACGTTGCAAAAGTTTGTATTAAGGTGGTTTGTCACCCATACTTAATTTCTCTTGCCATTTTTTTATTCGTTTGAGTGTTTAGTAATTGTTTTATGGATTATACTCTTAGTAAATGTATCAAATTGACCGCGAAATAGATTTCTATAGCTTAATGATATAAAATAAAATCGGTTAAATCGAAAAAACCACAATTCGCAGCAAGATGGTATTGTTCTTTGATTTTATAATTTTTATTTTTTAATTGCTTTGTTTTATATTATTAACATGTGAAAATCCATGTCGCGGTTAATTTAATACAATGGCCAATTTCACAAACATGCATTAAAAACGTGTAACCCTTGCAAAAATGTACATGAAACACAATATAAAATTTGTACAAAAATCGTACCACCTCAATGGAGTACCGACCTAGTTGCTCTTACTTAAAATAGATCGCTCCAGTATATTGGATGTTGATAGGGACAGAGCACATATACTCGACGTGCATTTTCCAGAAGGCATCAGAGCGAGCAGATCGCATTATCGAATCGCAGCCGGATTTAGCTGGCGAGAGTCGCGTGCGATAAAATGCGGCGGTTTTGTCGCTCCGCCATTTGTCATTGTGAATGCAGCTTAATAAAGACACGGCGCACCGTGCGGTTATGCGGCTGCTGAGGAGCTGCACTGGCTTCGACGCAACATGCACCGAACATAGCCCCTCAATATTGGCTGACACGTCCCCATTGCGAATTCAGATGTAAACTCTACGTAGCTACCAACTATAACCATTTGATTCTTAGATTTAAGTAGGTATCTAATAAATTGCTTTAGGGGATGGGGGCAAGTGTTTATTTTTGGAACGTTTGGAATGTTTTAAGGCGTAAAAGGGCGTAAGTCTCGATTTAGCTCCGCGGATTCGGTAGGCAAGTAAAGCGCCCTCCCTGATATTGTTCGTATAATGAAATGCCTTTTCGATATTAAAGGTTTTGCGTCGAATCAATTACAATGAGTCGTTTGAACTCCTCATTTTAATACAAACGGCTTTAGTCTTAAACTATTGAAGTGTTTAGCGAAATGAATTCAATCAATTTTAGGTCGGCTGCTAGTATAAAGACCTTATAGTAGAGACGGTGTGAGATTTGATTAAACTGTTTCGAATTTCAACGTCTCCTAAAGGACTAGAAACACTTTGGGTCGTTCAACCTTCATTTAGTACTTAATCCACTTAAAATATTAACAACTACTGGACCCTGCGCGTTTGTTCGCTTACACCTACTTTATCCCTATTTGCCCTTTTTTCTTGCTTTTTTCTTATGTTACTCAGCAGACAAACAGGCAAGCGGGCCACCTGATGGAAAGTGGTCACCGCCGCCTATGGACATCAGCAACACCAGGGGAGTCACCAATGCGTTGCCCGCCTCTAAAGAGACCTCTAATATACCTCTTGAACGATCCCATGTCATAGTCCAAAGGAAACACTGTGGCTGGGAGCTCATTCCACATCCGAATCGTACGAGCGAGAAACGTTCTTTCGAACCTTTGCGTGGTGACCAACAGAGGGTCTACGTAGTGGGGATGAGTATCCAGCCCACGGCGGGTGGTGCGATGGCGGAATTGTGCTGTGGGCACCAGATCGAAAAGTTCCTCGGAACACTCCCCATTGTACAGCCGATAGAACACACACAGGGACCAAAGTCCCTTCGGTTAGCCAGTGGTTCTAACTTGCTTGTTTGTATGGGATCGTCGACAATTCGTACGGCGCGTCTCTGTACGGAGTCCAAAGGATTAAGCAGGTCGGCAGTTTCGCCGGCCCAAAGATGAGAACAATACTGCTTATAAACCTCTATTTATAAAAACCGCACTAAAATCCTGTATTTTTTTCTTTATATTATTTGTTGTGCACAATAAATGTTAAATAAATAAATAAATAAATCCGTTGCGTAAAAGATCTTAAGCGTACGTAGATACAGACGGTGGGAGCGACTTTGTTTAATACTATGTGTATATGTCAAATAATTCCAGTAATTCCGAATAACCTTAGCAGAGAATGTTACCTACAGAAACTACCCTGCCGAAATATAAACAGCAGTAATCCCAACTCTGGACAATCACGTCGCTCTAGGATATTACCCGGGGACACCTTGCCAATGGCCCGATAGGGAAATTGAAACGTCAATATTTTTCACCGGGTCAATTTCAGCGAATACCTACACATCTTAGATTGCGCAACAAAGATTCCGGGAACACTTTCGTACAGTATCGTTGGATTACGGCAGTACAAAAGACAAAAGTAGCACACGACAACCGTAAGTATTACACAGAAATCTAAATCAACTGACTTTTAATATATATTATGCACAGAAATCTAAGTAAATTGAGTTATATTAATCTTGGCGTTAATGTCCCGGTTGAAGCCTCGCGCACGAGGGCCTGGGGTCCGCCTTGACCATGATCCAGGATTTGACAGATCACATAATGACCTCCATGGGAAACTGACCAGATTTGGTAATGGTTACACATTCAGTCCCCTGAATGTGCAGGTTTCATCTCAATCTCAACAGTCAACTAATGTCCAAAGAAAAGAGTCATTGGTCCATACTCGCAGTGGGATTCGAACCCGGTACCACTCGCTTACGAGCCGGACACCTTAACCACTCGACTACCGACGCTCCACTTATTTTAATGTCAATAAGTCAGTTGATTGAAATTTCCGTAGATAATACTTATTTTGAGATCTGATTGATACCTCGTGACGGTATATAATTATATTATTTTTATAGTTTTATATTGTTATAGTTGTCGTGATATACTTTTGTCGTTTTCTATCGAAACTTCCTTTAAGTAACTCCCCGACCTTTCACGTACGCTACATAAAAAATATAAGTAGATACTAGATATGTTGGTAAGTATCTTTATCTCCAGGGTACAGTTCTGAAACGTACAAAAAGTAAGGAGAGTTGGACGCGTGGAAAATAAATGTCTCTTTTGTGGCATTACTGGCTTAACTACCCAATTAGAGGCACATTATGAGAAACTTTGGGTCAGTAATCCCAGGCTAGCGCTGTGTATGGCGTATACATATGACAAGAATATGCTGTGGGCATTATTCAAAACAGATAGGTAGATAGTACCAACAGAGTAGGTGTCACATTTAAACCTATTTTAGAACCTATTTCTTATGTTTGGCTCGAGGTCGTAGGAAGCCGATGGATACCCAAGGTGCGTCTTTATGATGCTCAGCGACAACAGTCTATCTGATGGAAAGCGGTAACAGTTACCTATAAAAAATGCAAAACTGCAAGTGCGTTGACACTTTTAGGCCTATTGCCTTTAATTATGCCGGCTACCTTATCCTTCAAACTGAAATATAATAATGTACTGTTGCTTGGCGGGAAATATAGATAGAGGATGGTACCCATTTGGGCATAAATTCTTATATATAAAACCGGTAAAAATAGGCAATCTCTACACTTTAATGCATCGTAGGACGGAATGAAATTTCATTAAAAACCTATCTGAAACCAAGCGCCCCTAGTGTGTTTATAATTAAAGGGGTTTATTAATGTTTTTAGTCATGTATGTTTATTCGTATTGCATATAGATTAATCTGTAGCCTTTGTCGGAGTCGCCTCACGCGGCCCGGCGCGCCAATTCAAATGCAAATTGAAAATCGACCCCCCGCCCTCCTTCGGGCGATCCCCCTTCTTAATTACCGAGTTCACGTCGCCGACAGGAGCCGGCCACTGTCTAATTTAGTCCAACTTTTACACTTTTTATCATGAGTTAAACAAAACATGAAAGCAGGCTGCCCAAGAGGCGCGGGGCGTCGGTTCACCCGGGAACAATGCAATTCATTAGCGGGCCATATCGTACACGCCGCCCGCCCGCCTGCTCGCCTGCCCGCCTAATATCGTCGGGATAAATACTAATACATGCAATTATATTGTAGCATGCTACTGACACATGCTATTAAGTTGAACGCTAATACGGTCTAGCGTGTGATATCCGGCAGAGAATGGTTAGCACCAACATCTTCGCCTCGTACTGGTATTAAAGTCTAAGTATTATGTAACCAAGTGTAGAAAATTTGTAAACTAGAATTTGGGCAGCAGCGTGTATAAGATTTTTTAACACTGTAAAGCATGGAATAGGCTAAAATCTGTTGATGGTGATGATGATCAAGACGCGCTTGAGACCTTGAACACACTTGTGTGTGTGTGTGTGTATGTGTGTCTGTTTCGATAAATGGGTTGAAACAGCACCAGCGCCAGCTGATGGGCTAGCGTAAAACGAATTTTTGAACTTCTGAAGCTGCCTAGATACTATATTTTTAGCATTCAGTAATAGGCGTCTTTCGGCTGATATGATGACAATGAAGTAATGCAATTTATTACATTTTTCCAAACAATATTAATAACGTTACACCTCAAAATTCGAGATAACGTTAAGAAAATATTGTCATTTCCTTATTGACGTCCCTCAGAGCGGCAAATTGGCAAGTGTTGCCCCAAATATTATATCGTTGCCTGTATCGATAGCACTGAGCTAACACGAGTAAAACCCCAACATTCCACATACACAGTTTATTAAATTGTAAAGGTCACGTGCCCGCGTGACTGCCTTAAAAAAATTAAAAGGCCTTGGCTATGTATCGATTGGCTATGTATGTTAGGAACAAAATCTCGTATCAATTGCGTTTGCAATTAATAATATAATAATAAAAGAAAATAATACTATGTAGAAGCGGGAGAATGTGATCTTTGCAAACCCTGTTACGGCATGTTATATTTATTTATGAAACCATTTTAGCCAGTCTGTATATTACTTTTATGTAGGTACGTATCAAACACTTCTCCCATTTTGAAATAAGTTGGTATTCTATGGAGATAGTTTCGCGATGCCATAGTCTAACTGCATGATTGCAGTCATGTAGAAAATTATGTAATAAAATACTCTTGCACGCAAAAGTTACAAAAATTGAAAGAGCAACACAGACTCGAATGTCTACGATGAAATAGAAATGTATTCTTTAATAGTATACGAAAGAAAAAAGGTAGAAAAAAACGAGCCCTTCCTACTTCAAAACATACATATAAATTCAAAAATTCTTATGTTTAAATTATTACGTTGAACCGAACTATGCTAATCAACTTGTCCACATCGCGTTCAATTGTAATTTGGATAGGATTAATATCGCCACAGGAAATTACTCCGACACGGGTTACTAAGCTAGCAGCCGCCAAAAAGTGACCACTTTGTCGTTAATACGTCTCACGTAAAGGTGCCACTAATTCTCTTAAGTACTTACCTACTCCGGTTCGGCATTAACTTGTCAATTAATGGATTTCCCTTCGTTATATACCTTTCCATTTGGTTGATTGTTTTCTAATCCACAAAATCGTTGCTCTAGCACACCGCGTCAATGTTGTTTTTTCGTTTCTGAACATTGCCAGGCCGGGATGGACGTCACGGACGCTTTTTCCAGCCCCAACGCAAAAAGAGGGTGGACATATTTATTCCAGTACGCAGTGTCGATTTCAATTCACAAGTCTACCATTCGGATTGTTTGACAGTTAAAATGCTAAATACATCATAGAAAAAACTGTCAAAGTAGAGGAATTGCTTTCGTAGACCATCCATCAGAAATGACAGTTCCGAGAATTTCCGAGAGCAGGCTGTGGATTTAAAGTGTGCATCTTAGCACCTCTGATTTCGGTGGGGTTTTTTTAATGAATTCTTTATTTAATTAACAATTATGAAATATTTCCGTAAAATAATGTAAAACTGTCGAAAATGGTATCGTCATCTGTTGGCTAGTCCTAAGGTAAATAGTTCACCTTTTCACTTAATAATTACAAATAGTTACTTTAAGCATACATCGTTGATTTCAATATGAGCATTCTGTTAAATATCTAGCTATTCTTTAATGAAGACTGCTTCCTTAATTTTTTTTTGGGCTCCCCAATTCTCGCAATGCAATTAAATAATGCAAACAACTGTCCTTATTATATGCACAATTGAATAAAACATTTCACGCGCAATCACTTCATCTGGCTTTCCATATCACGCCAACTTAATCTTGTACTGATTTGTCGTTATATACCGGTAAGTTAAGACCCGCCCTCATAAGACAGATGGGATGAGTGGAAGTTAAGCCAGTCAAGTGCACTCCGACAAAGCTGCTAGATTAAGGCTTCGGTCGGGCTCAATATGTATACGACGTACGTCTACCGCTGCTGAGCGGTAGTCGCATTGATCAAGAATACTTATTCGGACTAGATTTCTGTGCCAATATTAGAAAGGAATTAAGTTGTTGGTAGGTAGGTTGGTAGGTTATAAAAATTCTTTCACTGAGAGTAGCTCTATAAATTATTAAAAGCACTCACAACATTTGATGTTATAAGGCGAGAAAATTTAAAATACCCTTCCAGTATAACTGCGTCTGAAAATGGCAATTAAGTGAAAAATTTTAATATAACAAAATATATATAGTCATTAAAATATTAAATTCCTAAGTACTACACTTCACTCTATTTTCAGCATCCTTACGTCGTAAGCCGTTGACTCTCGTATCCGACTCTACGATATTAATTCATTACTCTTGGGCATCCCTGGGGATCTCTTTCCTGGTATCGGCTGTTTATCCATGTATTTGTCACGTAGCCCTGGGGCTCACAGCACACACAGTGCACCTGAGACAGCACGGGATTAAACCAAAGCAGGCCAAGCTCTTTATCTCAACGATATCTCTTACTCCAAAACTGCCGCGGATGTGCTTATTGCGTACTTGGCTAAGGTGAGTAACGCTGTATAGCTAGTGTCAAATAAGAAGAGACTTGGAGGGTCACGTGGTTCGACTTGCGCTGCATACGATTACCTGCGCGAAATCCCCTCCACTGCCATTTGACAGTGGAGGGGATTTCTTCTTTCGTGACGCAGGTTATACCTATATCCACCTACATCTATCTACATTTTCAATTCGGCGGCGTGGAGTTCGCAGTCTGTGAACTGCACTAGCTTCGTCAGCGCCGGCCAAGTATCACAGCTGTAGAATAGCCCTCTTAGTATAGCCCTTTGACCTTGCCAAGGAGTTTAGTTTAGTTAAGGTCACAGTCCTGCCGTCAGATCCTGCCATTTGGCCCAAGCTGCAGTGTTAATTATGACTAATTTCTTGATATTCGTACTTCAACAGATGAGATGAAGTTAGTCAAAACCGCCTCGATCCTTTATGTCGGTACTACGCTAACGTATTAGTAAGTTGCAACAGATCTACTACCATTCCTAAATATCGAAAGCGTTTGAACTCGGTAAAAAGCTTGCTCAAGCGACGAGTAAGAAAACGCTTCTATGAATAAGGCGTCTAACAAGCTTTATCGTATGACTTGGCGCTAGCGCTCGACAACGCTCACAGATTCCATTAAATGCACTCGCGTAGAGAAATTTCATCTCATTATAAAGATAGCAAGGGTGGATTAACCAAGTAATTTACACGTTAACTTGGCTGGTGATTAAGTTTGCTAAGCGACTATCGGGCAGCGGGTCTGAACTTGTCGCGAACTTGTGGGAATTAATAGCCGTAAGTGAAAATTAAGTGGTCCTCGGCGCCTCTACTCGTTATCCGTTTTGAATTAGGAATATGGCACGCCGGGTCACGTGGTTGGCCGTTCTTGTCACTGTTTTATTATTATTTTAGGTACGAACAAAAACACTGCTTTTTTTAGTTTTTTTTTGTAACGAAAGCTTTAAGTAAAATACATCAACTCCGTTGTCTTATGGCCCTTGTGCAAGGTGACCAATGTAGACCAAATAAATCATTCTAGGACCAAGAAAATAGCTTAACCTACATTGCTGCGACGCATATAGCCAGACAAGCGCTAATGCGAGCGACAAGAGTTAATGGCAAAAGACTTCTGCCCGATTGCAATAAACTTAGGTGACTCCTACGGTAAAATCCATGAAATATTCCTAAGCACTTAGGGGTTACAATATCAGTGTCATAAAGTTAAGAGTGACTTAGCGAATTAAGTTTTCGCATTAGGTTAGTGTTGGTTTTCTTGTTATAAATATTTTAAATCAATTTCAAAATTCAGAACTATAAAGCGCGCAAGAAAATCAAAATGGAATGTAGCCAGACTGAATTTAGCCAGGTTTAATAAGCTCAGTAGGACTTAGGAGTCCCGTAAAGTTTAATGCAATCGAGCGGGCATTCAGTTCACTGAAGAAGGATCAAGTCCTACAGTGGATTGAAGGGGTATTGGCTCAGACCATATAGTTAAATATAATTTCCGCCAGGTACACCAACTTTATGGCTCATTTATACCTTGGCCGGAGTAGATAATATTTTGATGCTATCATCGAAATAATCGCATAATATTTCAATGGAGGCTATCTAGATGAGGCATGACCACGACACGCCGATTGCAATAATTAGGAGGTTTGACACCAATTTAGAAAAAGAATAAAAATAAAAATATGTTAGTAAGTTTTAATAATTTTATCTAAGTGCAAATTTATTGGACTCATTATTTAAAAATCGTATTAGTGAGTATTGTGTCTTAATCATCAGCCTATACATACTATACTTCATTGCTCTAAATAGGCCCCCCAATAAGCGCCAATGGACCCGGCCCCTATACCCCCACCCCCACCTGCCTTTCGGAAATCGGCACTCCACCACTGGCTGTAGGGCATCCGACCCAAATTCCACATACACATTAAGCCATTAGCTAGATTCATTCCATTGGACGCAAAATCAAACGCTACTGGCGGGTCATGTGAATAATTCGAATCCGCAAATTGTCGCCTTCAGATATTCACAACTCAATTTCAACGCGCTGCCGTCAATAGGTATGCTAACATTTCATTTGGATACCAACCATAGTTATTGAGTCGAGATATTCTGTTTGGAAATATCATCGCCTTCCTTGCTATCATATCTGCACTACCACCACCATCGTATGCGTCGAATTTTTGTTTTGTTTTGCTTGTTAACCGTTTAGGAGATACTATAACTTTTAGAACTGTCGTATCTGCAACCTTTTTATAGAAATAAGTTCTCACTAACTGCGCTATGCGTAGATAGGGCAGTTATCAAGAAATTAAGGCAGTTACGACAGTTGTCAGAAATATATTTTTTTATTTTAATACTATATTCTACTGACGTGATATGACGTTAAGCTGGACATTTTGTTAGTTCTTTATTACAAATGCACACAGTTCATTTGTTTCATTTGAAAATCCACTTACTATAATAAGCTTTTAATTAAAGTAATCATCATCATCCGAGCTCTCAATCCCGGCTCTGCTAGCGTCAAATTCCTGCTATTTATCTAATTCGCCCTGTCTTTGACCTCTTCGCACTTTAAGCGAGCGGCTACACAGAAAAGACGTAAGACGCAGACACATCGCAGACGCGGCGCCCGTTCAATTTACTTTCATATAAAATGTGTAGAAACGTCCGACGCAAAACATACAGCAAAGACAGGGCGCGGACAGGGCGCAGACAGGGCGCGGACGCGTCGCAGACACGACTTAAAACATACAGAAAGGACGGGGCACGGGCGCGCCGCGGGCGAGACAGGAGGTGCGGGCGGGGCGCGGGAGCCGGGCTTCGCCCGCAGCGCTTGCTGTCCTTGTCTTGCCTACGCTCTTGACTGATCCGGCAAGATTTAAGTCGCGTCCGCGTCCCGTCTGTGCCCCGTCCGCGACGTGTCTGCGTCTTTTCTGTGTGGCCGCTCGCTAAGGAATTCCACGTCTTTCCTGATAACGACCAATTTAACCACCTTTATCTCACATATTTCTCCCTGAAGCTTTCGCAGCACGTGACCAAACCTGAGCAGGCGAGCCATATCCTTGAAGTCCAGAACACTTTAAATCTACTACGGATACATGTAGCTACTTGTTGACTAGATACACGATTCGTTTAAACATAAACCTTAAAATGATATTAACTTGGATTTATTTTAATTTTAGTAATATGAGTTCTTGTCATATCTGCATTTTAGGATAGAGTGTAAAAGAAAGTTCTCACAAAGCCACGTATCTACTTTAAACCGAAGTAACTATTACATGGGTGTTTAAACGATGTAATATGTATACAGAGATTGAAATGATTTTCTTTAACATAAAAGTCCAATTTGTTTTTATAAACTCAATACCAGCCGATGCAAAAACCACAGGAGCTCAACAGAAAAACAGTTGAATGAACAACAACCCTGAAATGTTGCAAAATCCTAGTTATGTCAGTTAGCAAGGAAGGCGACGATATAATGGGCAAAAAATTATGTTTAAAAACATACTTGCTTAATCTATTCTCGAAATGGAGCATTAGTTTTGTTAAAATAAAAATGGTGACGCAATTGCTAGACTCAAGAGCCGATTATACGTTACTTCGGCATTTAATTCGGCATCCATGGCGCAAAGAAGCTTACCTACCTACTCGAAAAGAAAAATCGAAGAGCAAGAGAATATTTCAGCATTAGAAAGATGAATGAAAGGGAAACTTCAGTTGAGTATGTAGATAAAACCCGCAATTCGCTGATTTTAAACTGGACGGATATGATGAGAATAGCTTGGCACCGACAAAAACGAGCAAACGAATAAAACTCTAATTTACCTTTGTTTTTTTAAACATAAAATTCACGAGTTAATACCTACCTACCCACAAAAACGTTTTTTAATACATGAATTTTAGCTAATTTAAATAGAAATTATTGAGCGCGCTACCTATCTTTTTCACACTCGTGGTAATTTGCTAGAGACAGAAAAGACAAGCATTAGAAGGCGAGCACTCCCGTGGATGCGAGCGGTTTATAATAATGAAAAGGAAAATATGGCCCTTGGAAGATGGCTTGGACAAAGCCCGCATGGTATTTGTCCTGCAGTACCTAGAACATGTTAGAACCATGAATCTACTTGTGTCTAAAATCATAACAACTTTTGACCGTATTTCGAATTACGGTCCAGTTTAACCTTAAAAATACACAAGTGTGCTCATATACCTACTGCAAAAAACAGTACTTCGCCGGGGCTCTCTATTTTAAGAAAAGGCGGATATCGAAATTATTGGCGTTAAAATCGAGTGACGTCCAATTTTGTGGTCAAATAGAGGATATGCCAAGCTGCATTCAAAAAAGCTAACCTGTGTAGGTACTTGGTAGATTGCGTTGTATTTTTTTATTTTATGTCACTGTCAGGCCGCACATAGAACAGTGTTCCCATCTTTGGGCCGGGGCATCTCAATATCAGCTTACTATCTTTAAACCGCGTTCAACGTAAGGCGACCCGAATTGCCTACACTGAAATCCTCATCCGCTGCCTCGATCTTTTGGAACTGCGGAGAGATGTTGCATCTCTGTGCATTTTTTACCGCCTTACGACCGCGTTAGCCGCGTACGACCATCCTATAGGATGAGATTCCCGAGCCAGTACGATATTAGGGCTTTCAAGAAACAAGGCTACACTTTTCTCAAAGGCTGGCAACGCATTCGTGACCCCACTAGTGTTGCGTTGTGTCCATGGGCGGCAGTGATCACTTACCATCCCATAGGTGACCCGCTTACTCGTTTGCCGTTGCCACTAACAAATTTAATCTAGGTTAGTGTTGAACTAATGTAGAACCTACCTCCTACTTAACTCAGAAAATAGGGTACGAGTTGGACCCCTTAACCACCACTAACGCTTTATGGATTTATGAAAATAATAGATGTGCGATTAACGACAAACTTGATTTGTTAACGGACAAAAGCAAGTTTTGTAATTCAGTAGTGAACATGCCGGTCATAGAAAGCAGAAATTCCTGTTTTCTGTTTTTTAAGATGCGGCATCATGGAAAACAGAATTTTTATTACATTTGAGCCGCCATGCCAGTCTACTAGGGTTTTCTACCTAACCCGGGGTCGGGTATACCCGGGTATTTAAGGGATTTTGTACCCGTGTACAATCTGAGTGCCATACCTGAGTACTTAGGTAGCGAGTATTTAAAAAAAAAATTGATGCGGTAATGTAACACTTTAAAGAGTTTTAATAGCGCATATCTTCTCCGATAAGAAAAATCATATTATAAGTCAGGATAAGTTTACGTATAGTTTATTTTTTTATAATAGTTTTATTTTCTTATAAACCTTTGGTTTTTAAATTGATATTAAACAAAGAAGAATAGTGCGTAGGCGGCGGTGACCACTTTCCATCAGTTGGCCCGCTTACCCGTTTGTTTGCCTTGTAACATAAAAAATTAAAAAATACTTAAACATCGGTGAAACTAACTTTATTGGAAAGATTGAAATGTCATTTATGTTTGAATATTCTATCGGCCATGTGGCCGCCGCGACTGGCCCGTAGATAGCCTAATTTGGACGTCTAATTTTCACACATTTTGCAGCAAACGGTAGTATTTCACTAATAACTCACCGAAAGTTGTTTTTTTTTTATAGAAAATAGTCAGGACTGCCATCTCACCTGGTGTTACGTGCAGTTGCAGTCTACGATGGCGCATACCTGTCAATTAAATATCTCTTCACTCTTGTCTTAAAGAGACTTAAGTTGTACCGCTCAGGGAAAACATGTGCATGGTAGCGAGTTCCAGTCCCTTGCAGTTCGCAAAAGAAGAGTTAGAAAAACGCTGAGTACGTGTTGGTGGAATGTCGACAATATAGGGATGGTACGCTGACCTACACCTGGAGCCCCGAAGATGGACTGGGGCTGGTGGAACTAACTCGTGTAATTCCGTCGCCCATTCCCCAAAGTGTACTCTGTAAAAAACCGCCAGAGATGCCACTTTACGGCGGTGATCCAGATCCTGTAGGTTTTCCTGCACCAACGGGAGATTGTCTATCAGTTTCTTGACGCGTCTCTCAACCGAGTCCAGAGCAGCCAGATAGACCTTGGCAGATCCGTCCGATAGGTAACAACAGTATTCCATGCAAGGTCGAAGTGGCAACGTCTGCTCAGATGAGAAATACCGCCTTGCCCTAGAGAGGATGCCTAGATTAATGGCAGCAGTTTTAGCTATGGACTTGATATACCTACAGGCGGAGGCTATCACGTATTTGTACACCCTGGCACACCCTGCATAGTTGGAGTATGACGGAATGTACTTCGCTTGGCGGTGAACAAACAGGCCTGTTTTAGACGCGTTGAACTGCACAAGATTGGCAACTCCCCAATCAGAAACATTCTGGAGAGCTTGGTCCAGGCTCGACATCCTCTCTCTTAGCCTTTGCACTGGGTGTGTACCTGTCCGTCACTGTGGTGCCATCTGCATACCCAAAAGCACCGGACACGAGCAGATAATTTACGTGCAACAGGAACAGGGTGTTCTGTTCTGTACAGGGTTGTATTCCAGCGTCCCTAGTTTATCAGCGTAGACATATCGACAAAGAAAATAATGTAATGGATAACTCCATTGCTCCCAGTTTTGGTTGAATGTTTTTGACTTTTGTTAGAATAAACACGCAGCGGAATCTCGTAATCTTATTTATTAGCTTTCCTTTAAAGCCTTATTTAATATCAGTGAAACTAGCCAGTTTCAATGATAAATAAATATATTTTTCTTTGTTATAATTAAATTTGAAACAATAAGGTCTTAAGGTTTAAAAAATACCTTTTACTCACATTTTCTTAATAATGGGTAAATACCCGGGTACCCGGGTATTAAAAATATTAATACCCGATACCCGGGTATCTAAAAAGGTCGGGTACCTATTCGAAAACCCTACGGTCTACCACGCTCCTGACATTGATTCCCGGCCAGGCAGAAATTGAAGGGATTAGTCTGCTAAGGGGGAATTATTTAAACTAGTTCCCCTCCGTCTGAGGGTAATAGCCAAAATGTAATTTGTACCTACTATATAGAGGTAGGATCGCAAAAGGAACGTAGGTATTCAATATTTGAAGTAGAAGCAGATGTAGGTACTTACATAAATAATGTTATAATATCAAATGTGTTTTTTCTTTTCACACTTTTTCGAGAGTGAATTTTTTCTGTTTTCATAACGCTCTCAAATAACAAAGAAACGAAAACAATCCGTTTATCCTATTGAAGTAAAAAATCGCTTGGGGTTATTTGAAACGAGAAGGGTGAACGAAACAGGTATCGTATCTTTACGCGCCATCTGTTGAATTTTCTGAAAACCCAACTGACGACAACTCCAAGGACCAAGAATTTTAGGCCCTGTGTACTGGCTTGCTAGATCCGCAGCAGGGGCATATTGTAAACGCCATGTACGCACAACGCAAATGGCGTTGCAGATCGCATTGTAGTTTATTAGTAGAATCGATGATTTTCATTTAGAAAATGTATTCCTCCTTCGCAGCAGCGACATATTATTTTTTCCTAAATCACAACCAGGTGCCAATAAAAATTAATTGACAACTGGTTAAAAAATACGCGTTATTATAGTGCCTATCTGTTTGTTAATTTTTCAGCTAGTCAAAACAGCTTACAATCCAAAAAAAGACATTGTAGACTTAAACTTTATTACGATTTATTAAATAAATAGCTATGAAAATGTTTTAAAGCAATAATTAAAAAGAGCTCCTTGGACAATTCTCACAGCGCCATCTAGCCCCAAAGTAAGCAATGCTTGTGTTATGGGTGCCAGAAAACTGATAAACTACTTATATATATTCTAAATACATACTTAGCATTAAACATACAACACCCATACCCGTAACAGAATTTCAAATTCATCATTTCTATTTCTGCCCGGCCGGGAATCGATTTCGGGCCCTCTGCATAGCAGACCGGCTAATATCCGGTCTGCTATGCAGAGGTCCCGGTTAGTATAACTAACCGGGATGTTAACCCACTGAACCACTCATGTTGTCAAATTACCAGAATCATTTCTTTGTTTGTTATTTTGTCTGCTATTTAAAAATTATTCGATCAAAACGAAAAATCGTTACTTTTAGTTTTTCGATATATTTAAAAAAAATATTTTTGGTGGTTAATTTTATACGAAAATGATATCAATGTTGCAATAGTAGTCAGCTGCAAACGTTTAAATTAACATTTTTTAAATAAAGTGTTGCAAAGTAAGGCAGCGGGGTCTTTTGTATTTATATATGACGGATGCGGTTAATAGTATGGAATCATGTGGTCAATAGTACGGACTCATGTGGTCAATAGTACGGACTCATGACGAAGAAAACGGAAGTGGGAGTGCACCCTCTGGTGGGGCGTGCTGACAGAGTCTCGACGGCACGACTCGGGCGGAGTGGCGGCCATTCTTGGCGCGACCGCCGCCGAGGAGTGACGCGTCTTGAAACTGTCTCCACATTTCGTTTATACAAAGTGTTATTTACGTTTAAAAATAAAGTAATTTTAAAATCACTGTTGAAATAAGAAAGTTAATTACCTCAACTGCCTACATTGTGATACTGCTCTGATTTCAAGTGAAATTATAAGTGATGTGCAAAAATGAATTGGAATAAATACAGTGGAGTAAATGTGAAACTTTTCTTTAATTTATCTGGACGATCTAATACTGATATCACCACCCTGATGACAATGATCCTGAAAATTCAAAAATTCAAAAATTCGAAATTTCTTTATTGATTAGGACATTAAATATCTCTTTCAATCGTCAAAAAGGACCCCGTAGGAAAGTAGGATGGAAACACACAGTGACACGCTGACCGCCCTATGGCCGTAGATAAACGTATCCCTCGCCAACCTCGACTGAACCGTGCTCGACAATGCCAGGCAGAGCCGGAACGCTATATACTATTATATAGGTATGTCTAGTATAATTAAGAAAAACCATCTAAAACTACAGCAAGAGTAAGCCAGCCCACCAAGGCAGCACCCGTTCACGAGTATAACGCAGGGCCCAGCCATCGTCCAATTTAACCATATTTGAGGGAAAAGAGCGACCCGGCCCCCACGCCACCGCCAGACAGACTTTTATGTGAGCGTGCATCACACATGCTGCATGTGATAGGTAGTCGCTCCCACCCTACTCTATCCTATCCCAATCCTATCGATACCTTACCCCTACCCTATCCTACCATTGCCTTAACCCTACCCTACCACTACCTTACCCCTACCCTACCACTACCTTACCCCTACCCTACCACTATCTTACCCCGACCCTACCACTATCTTACCCCTACCTCACCCTATACTACCTTACCGCTATCCTACTCCTACCCTACCCTACCCCTACTCTAACTACTACCCTACCCCTACCCTAGCGCAGACAGGAGACACCATGTGTGTGAGAGGAAGGAAAATTAACGCCGCTTCCAAGGTGGTTCTCCGTGGGGGAAAGAAACGGCAAGAAACCCTTGTCCTATATACTATCTTAAAAGTAAATACCTGTATAGAACAGCAGTTCAGTCCCATGGACTTTTGTCATTTACATATTCAGATATACTATAATAACTTTTTTGACATAATTTGTTTTTTATAGCGACTTTAAATTTATTGAATGATAAATTCTGAATATCTGTTGGAACCTTATTATAAAAGCGTACACATTGACCCATAAATGATTTGTGGACTTTGGCTAGACGACAAGCACCAGCAACAAGCTTATCTTTATTTCTCGTGTTAATATTATGAACATCACTATTCTTCTTAAATAAGTGTAAATTTTTATGAACATACATTAAATTCTCATATATATATTGTGACGGCATTGTCATTATATCAATATTCCTGAATTTATCTCTTAGTGAAGTTCTAGGTCTCAATTGATAAATCGCGCGAATAGCTCTTTTCTACAATACAAATACATTGTGCCAGTTGGCAGCGTGTCCCCACAGCAGTATGCCATAGGCCATAATACTGTGGAAATAACTAAAGTAAACTAATCTTGCTTTAGCCTCGTCAGAAATACCCCGTATTTTCTTTACAGCATTATGCTGCAGAATTTAGCCTTTTCGCCAATTTATCAAGGTGAGGACCCCATTGCAATTTATTATCCAGAGTAAAGCCTAAAAATACTGTAGAATCAACAAGATTCAAACTTTCGCCTTTTATTTGTACATTAGTGGGCACTGATCTAACATTTGGCAAAGAGAATTTTAAACATTTTGTCTTCTTGCCATTCAGTAATAAATTATTAACCGTAAACCAGTTTACCACTTCTGCAATAGCCTTGTTCACGTCTTCATATGTTAATTGTTGTCTTTTTACTTTAAACACTAAAGATGTATCGTCCGCGAACAAGACAATTTCATGGGTATCTTTTACAAAGTACGGTAAGTCATTTACATAAACAAGAAACAAAAACGGGCCCAAAATAGATCCCTGGGGGACACCCATAGAGACAACAGACCCCATAGATCTCTCTCCGTTCACATCAACTTTTTGAATTCTATGACTCAAGTATGAATTTAGCAAGTTCAGGGCCAAGTCCTTTATTCCATAATGTTGTAATTTCCTGACCAAAATATCATGATTAACGCAATCAAAGGCTTTGGATAAATCGCAGAAAACCCCTAAGGCATCACGTGATTCCTCCCACGCCCCAAAGATATGTTTAATAAGATCAACACCTGCATCAGCTGTTGAACGACCGCGAGTAAAACCGAATTGTTTATGATGCAATAGGTTACCTCCATAAAAACGAGCCTTTATTTGATTTAATATGATTCTTAAATATTTTACTTTTAGTCGGTAAAATTGAAACTGGTCTAAAATTTGTAGGATCCGTTGTATTACCAGTTTTCAACAATGGAATAACTTTACTGTGCTTCATCAGGTCAGGAAATTCACCATTATCAACACAATTATTAAATATATTCGCTAAGTGGACAGCAATAACATCAATTACAGAGCTAATAATTTTTACTGACATACCATCAATGTCGGCAGTTGCTTTCATTTTTATGGTTTTAAAAACCTTAACTATATCTTGTGGTGTTGCATGCTCGAACTTAAAATCGATGACACTCTCGGGTACATTTTGTTTTAACAA
Organism: Blastobasis lacticolella; assembly: GCA_905147135.1. NCBI lineage: Eukaryota > Metazoa > Arthropoda > Insecta > Lepidoptera > Blastobasidae > Blastobasis > Blastobasis lacticolella. The sequence continues at coordinate 20,305,896 of LR990039.1, forward strand.
GGATTCAGCGAGACTGATCGAAACCGTCAGAGAGATTGGGGGATTTATAAAGTAAACAACAAATCATCTGTACCAAATGGGTCATGGTCAAGGCAGACCCCTGGCCTTCGAGAGCACCACTGGGATATTGACACCATTATTAAAAATCAAGTGAAAATTACTATGGACGGCACTTTGGTATGGTTTCTTTGTTTTTGCGAAATTTAATTTAGATTACTCATGTAAAATATGTTCCTCTTTTAAAAAAAAAAAAAATGTTAGTTCAATCAATTGCGTAGTTCTAAATTAGAGTTTATTCAATGACTTTAAAGTAAATGCTTAGATTAAGATTCATTTAGCAGTGTGGTTTGACACCACAATTAAATTAATTGCTTAGATTTCTGCCGATAAAATTCAATCAAACGATTAAAAACAGTGTGTATTATTATTTATTTTTTAAGTTTCACTAATACATTTTTTTCTTCTATTGCATAACAATGGTGTACAACGGTTCGCTTCACCTTCGAGAACAACATTGCAATGCAACGCTGGACTGGTAGCCTCAACGTGATTGTTTCAACATGGGACGATGGTAGACAATCAGCGAGTGTTGCGTACATGACTGAGAAATGATGTGATATTAACAGTTCCTCTCTATCTGGTGAGTCCTATACATAATTATTATTTGGTAAAAACCTGTGCTGAAAAGAGGCTCCCTAGCGGATTTTAGGAGTTATAGTTTGATAATTCAGAAAACACTATTGATACCTTAGTAGAGAGAAGGGCAGGTTTATTTGTATCTTTAGTGAAACTATAAATAGAAAGAATGTAAACAAAACAAAAACAACGTCAGTTACCTACAGTGTTACAAATTGTTGGTATATATGTCAAAAACTACTGCCAAGTTTATTAAATGTTAGCTTTTGCAAGTACCTATGTCTATTAATGTGGGCTGTCTGATAGAATGTTAGTAAGAAAAAAATCACTCCACAAAAATAGTAAGAATTATGTTAAGTCCCTCCCAATGTTACAATACACAGTGTTTAAAGTAAAATAGTGATATTTAATCGTAAGATTACTTTACCATCTTGAAACATGGTACGCTATGATTTAACGTATTACCAACATCACGTCCGTTATCGGAAAACAAAAATAAGAAATACTTTAAAGCATAGTCCTATTATTTTTATAAATTGAGTACGTAAGCATCGTTATGGTGGTGCTGCTGCTAATTGACTTCTTCTTCTTGATCGTTGCCTCACTGCTGAGGATCGTGACATCATCGGAGTTTGTCAACTTCATGTCTCCATCGGTTTCGATCAGTCGCCTGATGTAATACGACGTTGACGGATGTATCGTTATGATATTTGGTCAAACCATCTCTTCGGACTTCGGCCTCTGGGTCTGTTGCCTTCGACTTTTCCCATCACCATAAGTCGTTACAGATTGCTGATTAAGTAAATATTTGATAATACAGTAGATAAAACAGTGTGGCAGGGATGCCGTAACAGTGAGTTTGTGGAACAATTAGCTGGTGTACTTTAGGATGTTGTGTCTTAGAGATAGGATAGGCTTCGAATGTGCAAAATTTCAATAATGACCCAGTACAGTTCTCCGCGATTTCTATGCGAGCGGGACAACATGCCAACATGTATCGAAAAAAAAGGGTAAAATTGATAGCGTGTTTGTTTACATTTAACCGGAGACATTCGAACGAAATTTTCCATTTTTCAGTATAACGTTTGTTATTGCGGTCGTAGTTTTCCAATGATATAGAAGATTTCCGCGGCAACAATGGGATCACCCATATACGTCTCAGAAAATTAAAAAAAAGGGTAGTTTGGTTATTAATTTAATTTTATGTTGGTATCAAGTTATTAATCGAAAAATAAGTAAATACGAGTAAGTGAACTGATTGACGGTAGATAATTTCGAATTATGTTTTGAGAAACTAAAGATAAACCTGTGACTTAGTTCGACCGAAAACCATTTGTACTATGTTAATGTGACTTAGTTTGACCTGGATGAAGACTATGTTAGACGGATCTATCTAAGAAGCTAACTCTATATGTGACGACTATCGAGCCGAGGTTTTTATAAGATTTATGTAATAGTTTTGTTTTCTCAAAATTTGTTGCATTATCGGATGGAGGTGATCGTGTTTTATCAATGATGGTGGGCTGAATGTGGCCTATGGGAGAGTTTTATGGTTGCTTACCGGCCTGATGGAGGCTATGGGTGCGTGACTTTTATAGAAGGTAGTTGTTTCAAGCTTTGTGAGAAAATGTTGATAGTCCAGATATTTTGGTGATTGTTGATAGGTCGGTTTTATAAATTAACTTTAGCTTCGAGTACTGAAATTTCCTTGATTACTGATATTAAGTAACTTTTTCGAGTTCTGTTGTTGGACTAGTAAGATGAGACAGTGTAAGCAATGGTGAGATTTTATATCCTTCTGCCAGTACAAGTTTAGTAGTACCTGAACTGTTGTTGAAGTCAAACATCCTGATTTATTTGGCTGACTTGGAGTGGCCTGGGAGTCATGTGTGTGACTCATTGGGCTGAAAGCCCCGAAAGTCTCGATGTTGTGGCTGTAGATGGCAAATTGAATTATGTAATTTTTTTTAGAAGGCGGCTGGATATGAGACACCTTCATTATTACAAACATTGTTAAATCGTTTCAAAATTGGAGCTTAAACGTAACGTTAAGTCTAGATAGAGCATACTAGTTCGAACAGTTAAAATCGTTGATTATTACTTGTTTAGTTGTGGTGTGACTGGCGTATCAGATAAACGTGAGAGCTTCTTATGATTAAACTCCTGATTTAGTTTTGATATTGAGCAGTAGAGATAATGATGTTTTTGTATCACCGTGAACAGTTGTTCGGGTTTGTGACGATTACTTGTTGTGTAACTCGTAGACCGTAGCTGAGAGTCTATAGATAGTTATTAGTGAAGTAAAGCGTGTTAAAGTTACTACTTTATAATTTTAGCAATTTCATATTGAAAAGTATACTGTATAGTCTAACAGTAGATACCTACGCACAGGTTATATAAGCACGGCTACTACAGTAGTGCCCCTATATTATAGATAGAGGTATTACTAGAGTCTATAAGTACCTACTGGTTTAAAAAATGTGACGAATGAACAACACTGAGCTGATATGTTGGCAATGTTTATTAACTTCTATTTATTTGTCCCGCCTGTGTGGCTCCCGCCTGTGTGGCTCCCGCCTGTGTGGCTCCCGCCTGTGTGGCTCCCGCCTGTGTGGCTCCCGCCTGTGTGGCTTCCGCCTCTGTGGCACCCACCTGTGTGGCATTCCGCCTGTGTGGCATCTCGCCTGTGTGGCATCTCGCCTGTGTGGCATCCCGCCTGTGTGGCATCCCGCCTGTTTGGCATTTCGCCTGTGTGACATAAAGTCTGTGTGACATAAAGTCTGTGTGACATTTAGTCTGTGTGTCATTTAGCCTGTGAGGCATTCCGCCTGTATGGCATTTAGCCGGTGTGGTATTTTCCTGTGTGGCATTTTGCCTCTGTGCCATTTACCCTTGTGTGACATCTTACCTGTATCGTGCTTTGGCAGCTACAGGATAAATAATTAATAGACTCATAGTTTGACCATTAGAGTGGCACTGACCATAGTGACACCCAGTCTGTGTGGCACCTAGTCTGTGTGGTATTTCGCTTGTGTGCAGGTCCAGTTGCGTGCCGGCCCGGTTGCGTGGCTGCGCGCCAGATAGCGTTCGTCAGTGTGGTGGTTCGCCTGTGTGTCATTTCTCCTGTATGGTAACATTACTCTTATTTTTAAAATTAGAATGGCGCTGACGGATGACCAAAAATCATATGGCATTTAATGAAAGAGTGTTTCGATCACACTCGAAGTAACATTGGGTCTTTTGCTGAGTACTAATAATTGTATGTCACATATTTGTAGTGAATCTAAGTGCCTGCAGTAATCTAGGTCGGGGACAATACGCGAGCTTTGTGATTGGAGTGGGGGGAAAACACTGGTTTCATTGGTAGTAATTGTGATACGGTTCATAGTCTGGTGTCCTGTCATGCCTCTCGAATAAACCGTAGCTGAATTTATGTCGGCAATTTATAAAAAATAATTTGTGTACGAGATGATGTTGTTCTCTCAAGTCTCTCTCAATCTACGAAAGTTTTGTATGATAAATGATAATGTACGTATGTTTTATGTGTACACAATAGCAGTTACTTAAGTATTGGTGGGTTAATGCAGTCGTGATAGATACAATCACATGATTCATAAGACTTACTTGGGTGATGTGTTGTGGTCAGAAGTGACCGAGCGAATATGGTACTGTGCTATGGTTTTCATGTTTCAGTTAACACACGACGTGTGTATAGCAGGACGGCCGTGACGGATGCGGTTAATAGTATGGAATCATGTGGTCAATAGTACGGACTCATGTGGTCAATAGTACGGACTCATGACGAAGAAAACGGAAGTGGGAGTGCGCCCTCTGGTGGGGCGTGCTGACAGAGTCTCGACGGCACGACTCGGGCGGAGTGGCGGCCATTCTTGGCGCGACCGCCGCCGAGGAGTGACGCGTTTTGAAACTGTCTACACATTTCGTTTATACAAAGTGTTATTTACGTTTGAAAATAAAGTAATTTTAAAATCACTGTTGAAATAAGAAAGTTAATTACCTCAACTGCCTACATTGTGATACTGCTCTGATTTCAAGTGAAATTATAAGTGATGTGCAAAAATGAATTGGAATAAATACAGTGGAGTAAATGTGAACCTTTTCTTTAATTTATCTGGACGATCTAATACTGATATCACCACCCTGATGACAATGATCCTGATACACCCTTTCCTTCACGCGACGACATATAAATATAATAAAAAATTATTTCGCTTTTTCGTCTATGGTATCCCCTTCCCATGGCAGTAGCTTTTATTTCTTGTGTAATTTGTGTATACCGTGCCCGTTCGTAATTAGGTGGGTCATACTTTTTGATGAATAAAGAATGTTCTTTAAGATTATGGTTCTTGTATTAACGCCACCTATTAAACAACACATCTAAATATTCAACAAACTTTATCGACGTTTTGGCATTTACTTGGTAATGGCTTGCTAACTCCGCAGGCGCTTCAGCTTTTTAGTCTGTGGGACTGATTTGACAGGATTGATGTTTTGTCTTGTCTGACAGATTGGCTTTGCATTGCAGCTGTGTGTGTGCGTACTGTGCTGTGATGTGATGATGAGAACAAAAATTTTGCCAGCTGGGCGGTTCCAATAATTTAAAACAGAACTTTTGTGAAGAAATATTGATCACTAGTTTTATTGCTGCTATCGATCGGCAAATCTCATGCCATTCTGGTTCACGGAGTAAAAGATGTAAGTACTGTAAAATATTAAAATACTTGTTTCTTGTACTATAGAAGTGCCAATTCTAATCAATACAGATTGTAACATTCGTTCTAATTTGCGAAAGTAACAGGTATACATTACGGTGAAGCGATAAAGTTAAAGGTGTATGTTTTGGGAGATTGTAAATGTTATTGAAAACAAACAGATTGTTATGCTTATGTTATTTAGAATAGTTTTCCTATGATCACGACATAACAAACCAAGCTATTCTACCTATACGCTTAACGGAGTGAAATGTGTAACGCAATTTTATGTTGAACCAAACAATTTAGAAATATGTAAACAATAGAGAATTAAATTATTGATTAAAGGCGATTGGTGAGCCTTTGACTTGTGTGAGCAGGGTTTATTTACAATTTGCATTATTTATTTCATACCAAATGTATCCTACAAGATACCAATTAAGCATTGTCATTATACTATTAGATATATTTAATACTATTGAAGCTATACTGGCCCCAATGCTAATTATTGTTCTCTATCATCACAAAGGCCATTAGTCTGCAGTCCATTCTTTCATAAAGTCATCATCATGGCCTCAGTATCACGGTTGAGCTCCTGCTCGCGAGTGGCGAATGATCCAGGATTTGACAAATCAAATAATTACACTGGAACTACTGCCATCTGAATTCCATGACTCTGAACAAGGGAACTTGACCTGATTAGATCATGGTTGCAGTTGCATCTATTGCAGTGATATAGAAATTTTAAAAGATTATTTTGTCCATAGATATGTAATCTACAATTTTATCAATGTTCTGACTTATAATGGCTTAGAGCAATGCGAGTGAATTGTAACATTAAATATTGCACTAAGCGAACTTAGGTTCTACAAATATTTATAATTTCTAATAATAGGTATACATCATGTTACATCTTTTTCCCATGTTATAGACAGATACCACTCAAAATTCTATAACGTGCTAATTATATTTTCAAAAAATTTGTGCTATACTATTCTCAACCCCATAGGTTTAATAGGTATTTAGCACTTTTGATGTAGGTAATAATTGGTTAGAAAAGCATCTTTTGTGTCCTTATCATCAAACTTACTCTTAAAAGCCAACTGCAGGATCGGAATCTCCTCAAGTCCATGCTTGGCAGGTAGGTTGGAGTTTGCAGTTTTGAAAATATACAAAACACTGTTTACTATTTTCTTCTGTCCTTTGGAAGACCTAGTTGGGCTGCCTCTGGTATTGGTAGCCTTTTATGACATCCATAGCTCAAGGAGATTGGGGCCATATTGTACTCTGCCAGTCACGAAATGGCCAGTGGAATTGTTATCTCTTCATTTTTTAATCTTCTTTTAAAAATTAATAATAAAGAATGATGAAAAAATTATTGTATCAAGTAATCATCTTCTCTTACTCATGTCATCCATATTGTAGTAAGCCCTCATACGCGCTGATCGGTCTGCATGCATCGCCCCCTACCTGGATGAGCTCGCTTAACTTCCCTTTGTTTTCCGTTAGATTTTTGACTTTTGAAAAGAGATTAATTAACGTAATCCTAATTCAATAAATACTTTTTCATTTTCATATCAAAAGATTTGTGGTTCATCCTCAAGTACACTTTATTACATTAAACTCAGTTGTTACAAATAAAAGAACTAGATTATTCAATCAACTACCTTTGCTTGTTGTTTCACTCTATAAACCTTCCTCTTGAATCACTCTATCTATTGTTGAAACCCGCATTAAAATCTGTTGCATAGTAGAAAAGATCTAAGAGTACATAGATACATATATAGGGACAGACGGTGGAAATCGACTTTGTTTTATACAATTAAAGATGTAACTAATTGTAAATGTCATTAAATAAAAATGAAATTATGGTCTTTCTTGCACAAAGTAAAAATATGAAGGTAGGCATAAGCCAAACAATTTCAAAAAATACAAAGCACACAAAATACATTTACACTGCTAGTGATCTTAACATTCACTTAAAACTTGCATGGAGTTGATTGATTGTGGATTTATTACTGCAGGTGTTAAAAACCCTGATTCTGATTGAAATATTGACCCACTATTATCTCAATTCACCAAATGTTCTAAAGTTGTGTTCAGAAGAAATGAGTAATTATTTTAATTGTCATGGTAAGCAGTTAGTTTCCCATGTAATTTCCTCATTGTCCTCGTCCACTTGAGATTTCATGCTAGAAGCTATCTCTTACTTTCATGTATTTTCGGATGTGCATTGCCAGATCATTCGTGATGAGTACAAAAACACTGTATGTACTGTATTCAATAAAAATTACAGTCACAATGAAAAAAAACCACTGGAATATAAAAGGTTTCTTTGCCCTTTATTTTAATTTTTTTAATTATATACGAGAGTAGAGTCAAACTCTCGTAGAGTGAACTTAGAAATGTGAGCTACCTACAAAATTCTAAAATAGCCCTAATTATAAAAATGGGTTTCTGTGATCTTATTCGTGGATCTGCTCTTGTAGCTCCTTATTATTGTACATATTTTACTGCTCTCGTAAAAGGCGGCCATGTGTCCCGGTACACCAGGACATGTCCCGATTTGAAGCGTTGTGTCCCAGTCAGCAAGTCATTTGTCCCAGCAAACCTGTCCCAACTCCTCGCTCATCTGGCCCATTTAGCCGTTGATTTCCGCACCTATCACGATCTGTTTGGAGGATGGTACGTCGCATGGTATCTTAGAAAGTATGAGCTATGAGAAGTAGGGTAAAGAAAAGTGACACCGAGAACAGTTGACTTCAGTTTTAAGAACTCTAGTAATCCATGGTTTACTCTATTTCTGTTCTAAATGTCCCGGTCGGCACTATGTATGTCCAGCAGTGGACCGCTATGAGCTGATGCTTTTAAATAAATAAGAACCTGTTCAGGAGTATATCCTCAAATGGCATATCACTTAGACCCTTAGTAAAAGTCAAATAAAATTAGCCAAATCGTTTTTTGTAGTGTATTTTCGACGCGGAGATCTCCAACCCGCTTGTCAGTGCGGTGCATGTAGTTTAAATCACAATTTTTTTTTAATTTGTGATTTAGTTGACTCCAAGCAAGCAGTATTTATTGCTACAACCCAAAGATTTTGACATATACATAGCTACAACGGATTTCCAGTTGCTGTTGCGTAAAATTGTACACCTATACATTGTGGATGTGAAATTGGAAATTTAGGTAATAGTGAATATTTGATGCTGTATTTATTAAACATATCGGTTTTGTTATCTGTTATACTTATTAAACTATAATGATGTGCGGCGGCGGCGCGCGGGGAGGGTGCTCGTCACCGTCACAGCGCGCTGCGCCGTACATCGACCCACTCGCTGTCCCGTTTCGTTTCGTCCGCGGCCAATAGCCTCGTCTCGTACGCGTGCAGTTCAAAATGTTCGCGTACATTTTTTACTAGCTTACTTTTTCTGCTCTCTAATTTTCCCGCGACTTTGTACACTCTTTTTAGACGGCGTAGGTATATATCGCTGAGTCGGATGTGAGGGCCAATGGCTTACGGCGCGAGGATGTCGAAGACCGGGCGAAGTTAAGGAGAAAGAACAGGAAAGCGAACCCGACGCCCTAGCAGAATCCGGGACCGACCGCTCTCATCGATCTACCTACAGAAAGCAACATCTATTTCGTTTCGGTTTTCACCCGCGCGAAATATGAGACTTTGTAAACATCAAACTTTCACCCGCCGTGCCAGATCCTTATTTTGTCGTGCTTAAGATGAACAATTTTATTTTCTCACAACCACGTCCACACATCCAAACGCAGAAGACGTTAGTCATAAGTCATACTCAAATAAAGACTCCATTATCCGAATTCCCTTCCATGAAACGTACGCTACAGCGCAAGGGAGTTCAATATTATGAGTAAACCATAATCATCTAAACTGGTTATACCTATTACGTAATAGTAGGATCACCTGTTGAGACGGTGCGCGTGCGCGAGAGCAGCCAGCCGAGAGAATGGGACGCGTGAAGCGTGTGTCACTGGCTGGACTGTGAGTCACGGTTGCCTGCCCACTTGGTTGCTGTCCTCGGCGGCTCGCAACCACCCACAAAAAATACCAACACACAAGCACGCAGAGAGAGGCACACAGCGCGCCACCAGTTCAACCTTGAACGTTCATATAGAAAAATTGCTCGCTATTATGCTATCAAGTTATACTCGGGTCTCCTAGGTTTTTGTGTGACGACTAGGTTTTGTCTGCAACGTTTGAGCGAAATTAAAAAATGACGAAGTCGCCCGGATTGGAAAATGAAACGTTACAGATTCGCATTTTTTTAAGTTGTACTAGTAGTGCTACTTACATTATTTTATTATTAATTTATTTATCACAGTTGTACAGCAATAACATTTGGTTACAATCAAATACAGATTAAGTAATACTGCCAATTACAAAACAGCAATATACAAATGGGATACCTCCTCCTGAGTAGGTAACGTCGATAGTTCGATACTTCCATTAATAGTCGAGTAGATGAAAGTATAATAAAATAAATAGGCTTACAGTTACGATACGTATCTCAAATCTCTATTCCAAATTACAGAAAATCAATTTGTTTCGACTTTGACCTAAATCAGAATTGGGTTTGCGTCTATTGTTGTTTTGTTTCCTTGTCTTATTAATTAAGTAAAGACTTGAGTGTCATCTTCATTAAAATTCATTGTTTGAAAAATCGGTTCACGTTCCGAACAGATCTAGGGCGTAACTGAAGGAATAACACTTTGAATTTGAAACACGGTTATTAATTATTTTATAAAATTACGTCCGCTTAAGAACGAAAGGGTGTAACCTACGGTCCTTCGTTACTTTTCTATTTTAGCGTGATTTTTATAAACAAGCTTTGCGATCGTTTATGAATATTATTTACGACTGTAGGTATTCTAATTTTGCTGTGCGTCGTTGCATGCTCTACGATTTCAATGTTGATGCATTAAAATTTAACCTTCGTTTGTAATTGTACTTAAAAAGTGGAACTCATTCCACGCAGTGTTGGGTTAACGTTTCGAGTGTCTATAATGTCTAATTTGTTGTTTCCTTTCAGTTAATGTTCGAGCAGGCGCCCGTTGTGACGAGTACACCGGGATTTACTTTAATCAAAGGTATGTTTCATGTGTTTCCTTCCGTATAAGTTGTTTTTGTAGTGTCTAACCACCGCACCGCGCTGCGTATTTCACCTTATGAACTTTTAAGCCCCAACGCTAAAAACGTTGCTGTCACATGTGAACTGCGATGATGGTGATGCAAACCAAAATCCTTTATCACAACTTTTTACTCTACAGTGACACCCATTTATTTTTATTTCGAACCTTTTATGTCTACAATTAAGTTGCAAATCGCCAATCTTACCGCAGCTCGACGGCAATAAAGTCGTTATCGATAACGAAAGATTTAAGATAAAAATAGTCGCAACAGAACAGCACAATATGAAATAAAATGTAGCGGCTTATGTGTTTGTTTATTGTGTTTCGTGCGTGTGTGTCTGTGTGCATCAGACTGGTTGTTTGTGGGATGAGGTGTTATGACATCTTTAAAATTTGAATAAATATGTTATTGTGCCGCTTTATTTCTCTGTGCTGAAGCACAATAAATAAATAAATATGCTTAGACAATTCACACCCCAAAGTAAGCATGTGTTATGGGTGCTAGAAAACTCATAAACTACTTATATAGTTTTTAAATACATACTTATTATACATACAATACCCAGATCCGTAGCAGAAATTAAAATTCATCATTTCAATTTCTGCCTGGCCGGGAATCGAATCCGGGACATCTGCGTGGCAGACCTACATGTTAACCAACTGAACCACTCAGGTCGTCAAATAATAATGCAAGCAATTTACGTTTAGCGTCAGAAGTAGCTTAACGTAACCACTCGGACTGTCATCCTTCCGCGAATATTGTTCTACGTCACGCTGATTCAGAAATAGGGTAATTGAAGGGCAACCACAGATCAAAGCGACCAAACCCATAAAGCGAATACGTAATTATTTCCAATATGAACATATCGCTGTGATGTAATAAGGTAACCATCGTTCTTCGGTAACGGTTCCCGAGCTAACTGTATCGCGAATAGTCGAGCGTGCGCCCGCGCAGGTCGCTATCACAGTCTCGTCACTTCGCCTGGTCGCAACAATCACATGTGTCATGTGTCTTATTATTATGTAATTACCGCATCCTTATGCGCAGATCAATATTTGAAGTAATATTGAATAATTTAATGTTAGGTAGGGTTCTGAACTTACAGATTTATACGAAATTAATCAGTTGATCTCAAGTTATGCTGGTTTAAGGAAGAGTCATAAAGGCAAATAATATTTGGATATATTTTATTTATACAATACAACACAGTTTAAAAAATGAAAGAAAATGTATTAATTTAATATTTTATTTTAATTTTTACTTAATATGTAGTACATAACCTGCCTGCAATATAACACCGGCGATTTTTTTGCAGGATTTACACTTTTGACGAAATTTAACAGTAGATACAATACATTTTTAAGTTCCTCTGTCGACGAATTCATATTTTTGAATAGTAAAGACTATGCAAACAAACCTGAGAGACGAGAAACTCAAAGAAGAATTTGCATACAAATTTCGTGAAACCCAGCACCGCAGTAGCCCGTACTGCGAAATTTCGTCAAAAGTATACTGCCCTAGTAATACCCTGCCAAAAAAAGCAATGGTCAATCTTGCCTCCGTACATTATATTAAGAAAAAAAAGTAAATAATTACCTAGGAAATAATTTTCTTTTCTTTTTAAAATTCAGGTTCTAGTTGGGATACCCTGTAAAGTACATTCTGCAGTGCATCCTTTATGTCCCATAAAGATTACATGTAACAAATTACAGGACAGCCATTACATATTATATTATAACTAGCGACACACCCGGGCTACACTCGGGTGTTCTAGGGGTTTCTCTATTATAATTATACACCTGTAGAGCTCGTCTAGTCTAAGATGACGCGCCCCACTACTTAGTTAGTTGATTACGATGTGTGAGTGCAAATATGGATAACGACACTTCATCTGTGTGGGAGCCAATGAACGACGCGTGTTCCTACGTTTGAATTTCACCGGCAACTGAATGACCAATTACAACGGCATTTGTATATGTATTGCGTCCATATTTTAAACTTGCTTGTGTGCGTTAATGCGATAGTGGGGCGCGACATTTTAGATTAGACGAGCTCTACAAATATTATCAAGAGAACAGATTTGCAGTTTTGTTTGCTACTGGGCCGATTTAAAGAATTCTTACACTAACAGAAAGCTACATTATCAACTGTGTAACATAATATATAACGTCCCGCGTAAAAGTTAATTGTTTACAGATATCAAACATCATCCCAATCTGTCGCCCCATCGGCCATCGATATCTCTATGAATTTGGTAATTCATAGAGTATAGATATACACAATAGTGCAATCACAATTCTAAAGTTACCTCACCGTCCGTACTAGGATGACCTCACGCCAGAAACTCTTGTCAAGTGTTATATGTATGGCCACGTTGAGTCAAGGATTTCGTTTTTCTCATTTTGGTGGCCCAAATGAGATTGTTCTTTATTCAAGAAACTTTATTACCTCCGACTAGAGAGTGTTTCTTTTGTTAATCACTACTAGGATGAAAATAATTTGCTAGCGGCCAACTTAACATTCTGCCGCCTGCATAATCCAGTGGTTAAACCTCGGAACATTGTATGACTGTATTTCCAGCAGCAGTCAGTACGTATAACCGTCTGTATTAAACTCAACCCTACCTTTGGAGATGCATCCTAACTGGCAACGTAATGCACCGCAAAGCACTTGAAACAGAAATACGTTCCTATAAATAGCTAGGCTAAGCACTCAGCCTTATTAGTTTCATATGAAATATTTCACGCTTATGTAGTTGGACGGCGACTTATACCTCATTCATTTTAAAGATCAGAATAACTACCTACTATTAGCATACGTAGGAATGTGAACAAAACATTGGAGACGTTTGATTTGATTATCACATATAAATCCAACTATCAATATTGAATTAAGATTATCCTTGGGTTGCTGTGCAGCAGAATAGTATTTCCATAATAACTTTGTCGTTGGTAGCCGTTGGATATTGTTAAACTTTGCCCCAAATAATAGAATGAGCTCCAGTGACCCCAGTGGCGACGCCCTGGAACTTCCAACTGTAACTTGATTTGTTTGCTCGGCCCTGAGTCAACATCGTACAAATGGCGACATTATTGGTGAACCTTAAGAGCTTTTCATTTCTGCAAACAAAATTATAAAGCAGTCCTAGTGCGCCTACTATTTATTTCCTTCATGAACATATATTTGGAAAATGTTACAAAATTTACTTTCTACATTATCTTTCGTCATCGAACATTAATTGAAATGGAATCGTAAATAGATAAAAAATGACGATTGCTCCATGTACCTCCATTTTTGCTTATTTTTAAACATTTAGCCTTAGCATTTTTATTTAGGTAGTAGTTTCGCAGCTAGCCGCAGCCAGCCCTTGAGGGTAACAGACATGCCTCTGCATAATTTAAACAGAAACTGACTGCAGAGAAACTGCATATCTACCCTCTAAGCTTCATAGCTCCACGGATTATATTTTGCCACCGTAAAAATTTGAGTGTTATGTATTTATTTTATAACTAGCAACCCGCGCCGGCTTTGCTCGGGTACAATTTAGAGTGGTAAAGGGAAATTGTTTCTCTGTTTCGAGAGGGAATCAGGAGGATATATAGAAAATTATTTATCAACATCATTACAGCCCATAACAGACTTAAGGCCTACCCCAGAAGAGGGGAGGCTATTGCCATAATCTTCACAGTTGACGGTCGGGTTGGTGATCGCAGTGATACAAATATAAAAATAAAAAACGATGCTGCACATTTTCCAGCCTACGGAGACTAGATCTTTTGCCTCAAACGACACCTACGAGTGTAAGGGGTTGGTGCTTTACTACTCTGCCGAACACCACACGGCCAATGTAAATGATTGATTGGCAAATGATTTATACTTGGGTATAAACCTCCACTAATGTAGAGGAGGCTCTTAGTCCAACAGTGGACTGTTACGGGCCTTTGGATGATGATAATTCCGTTATAGAATATTAATGTTCAGTTTAAAAAAAATTATATGCGCATTTTACAAAGTTGGGCTTCAAAACCCTACCACAATGTTTTAAACTATCGCGGTTATTATCACACATTTTAATTTTATGTTCTGGGTTATTTTAAGTTATGTACGAGTAGCCCTATATTTCGACGCAGTCAACAAAGGTACGCGGTAGGAAACCCGAAACACATCTTTAAAATGTACAAAACCCGAGGCTTTTCGCTTTGTGCAGCCCCGACACACTTGCCCGGTTTTTGACATTTTGTGCGAGAGAGCAGTCGGTGCGGAAGCTTGCTTTCTCTAAGCATTATCCTTCAAACGTTTAGCTTCACAGCCATTACATATATCAAAGGTAGAGCGAAATGGTTAACGCAGACACATTGGATACAGTAGACAACGCCGGCTGAGACAAATAGGCGCTCCACTTGAAGTGTTCTATACCAGGGACAATGTTTTCAGACTACTTACGATGATGAAATGCATTGAAATTTTTCAACGTTGAACACCGCACGGCGTGCGCTCCTTAAATAATTCAAACGGCAAATTACTCTAATCCGTCAATACCTGCCCTGCAAAGAAAGTATTGATGTAACCATGTAAATGTATACCTATTTTATCGTGTGAGTTCAACGGTTTCAATTGACATAGATACGACTACGAGACTCGGATATCGATCACAATGCAATCGGAAAATGTCAGTGGTAAGAATACACCGATTGAACAGCTGAAGAAAGTAGAACTAGGTATCTGTTTATATAAGCCATACATTTTTTTTACAAATACGCAAAGAAAACCAGACTTGTGCAAGTGTCGAATTCGGCCGATTTATGAGTGTTTTGTTAGGTATATTCGTGCATATGTATTGGCATTTAGGTAATTTATTATGCAGTGAATGATTAACATATGAAAATTGTTTTATTAAAGTTAAGTATTACTGCACAGCAATTCAAAATAATACTATATACTATTCTGTAATACTCCCACCCTCTATCGTTGCACCCATCTTAAGCGGGTGTTGCCCTCTTGTCTAGCAACGTTACGAAAGTATTAATCCATACACTACACCGAAGACACACTGCAAGCTGATACTGACTGTTATTTCTTTAGCTAGTTGTAATTGGAGTTTTCACATTTTACATGTTCGTGCACAGTACACACGTATGTAGTTATTGTGTGCTCTAAATACGTCTAGTCGATCAATGTGCACCGAATACAATTTTTGTACATAGGTGAACTGAAAATATAATGAGTGATCTGAATTGTGTGCGGTAACACGAGACGCCTGAGTTGGAGTGCATAGGAAAGTGTGGCGTAACTCTGTAGATATTAGGGCGAGAATGAGACGGCGGCGGCGGCTCGGGCTGCGGCGTACCGGCCTTCATGCTTAGTGGGCGGATGACTGCGGCGCGGGCATCATTCCGCCGCCCGACGACTCCAACTTTCACCTAACGTGGTGATGCCGCGGCGGTTTCGTCCAAACATAAATACTCTTTCGCAATAGTTATATTCCCTTATCCGTGCAATCCTGTATCCATCCTCTACAGTGAAATAAGTTATAACTAAACCTAAAGGAGTGAGTTTCTGTACATGTTC
Source organism: Blastobasis lacticolella (assembly GCA_905147135.1). Taxonomy (NCBI): domain Eukaryota; kingdom Metazoa; phylum Arthropoda; class Insecta; order Lepidoptera; family Blastobasidae; genus Blastobasis; species Blastobasis lacticolella. The sequence goes on from LR990039.1 coordinate 20,321,970, forward strand.
AACCAAATAAAATAATATGCCATTCATTGCATGCAAGGTGAAATCACTAAGTGTATCACTTTCATCACACATGCATGGATAAGCCATACTTTACAACCGAATCAGTCAAATTGGTAGCATTTCGATAGTTAAAAAATAATCAAGCTCTCATTTCATTTATTTGTTACATAGTATATTCATTCTAGATTTCTATGTATGGGCAAGACGGCAAAATGAGTTGTACCTATTCGTGAGTACATTAAAGTAAACAACATACGCGTCACTCCGCCGTCTTGCCTTTTATTTAACAAATTATTGGTATTTATTTTCAGAAAAACGAGCTAGTTCAAAACGGTCAGGGAATAATTTGATACTCATTAAATTAAACATTTATAAAAAAAAAGTTTACAAGCTATAATTAATGAGTCATGCCGTGAAAAGTTCAGAAAATTATGAATATACTAATACGATTTATTTCAATAACAACGTCCGAAAACTCCGGTGTAGGATGTAGGTTCAACACAAATGTGATCAATGCTACATAGAGTCCATATTGTTGGGTGCAATAGGAGTGATGAAATGACGGCGTGACTGCGTGTCTGGTGCAGTGAGCAGCACGCGGCGAGGCGGGCCGAGGGCGGGAAGGCTCTATGGTGAAGACCGGGTTCCGCCATGAAGGTGGACGCCGACACCAGAGAAGCGCCAGCTACGCCCGTCGCGCACCCCACCTCCGCGATCGCTAGTAATACAGACTCGCCTGTGTCATCCCTGGACGGTTTGTTGGGCCAACACTAACATCAACTAACTCACATGTAAATACGTAGCTCACATCGTGACCTCTGTCCCGACCAATAACATCACCACCGACGCCATCATACGGGACTCGGGCTCGTTGCTAACCCACTTTGTTCTCATAACCTTTCATGTCCTATCCGCCTCCCACCTCGGAGTTCATGTAATGTCATCAATATGCTATCGTAGTCAATATTTGTCTTTAACCTAGGTGATAGATACAGTTATTTACCATTAGCTACGTAGGTACTTATAGGTGTACATAGGTCACGGGGTTCAAAACTGTACAACCAGTCTCAGAGGATGTTTAAAACAATCCTGAAAAAATAAGAAAATTTGAATTTATATACGTAACTTAAGATACTTCTGCTGTTAAAAATGAACAGTGGGTAAAGTAACGGTAATTATTTCTGTACCCAAAAAAGTTAACACTTAGAATAAGTTCTATAATCACATACTACACATCATACCGTACCTGAATAGTCCATATTCGAGTAATTAGAATTAATAATACTCGTAATATAAACTGCCATCCATAAAACTGTACCATGAAACAGTTCGCACCCGGTAGATGAGTCACTTCCTATTTTTTTATTATAGCAAGCTGTCAGCGTTTTACCAGTATCATTACTTAGTTTCTATTATACACGCTTCGTTAATTATTACATATGCTTAGTAAGAAATTTTCACTTTATCCTTAAATGCACATATTTTAAGTTGCACTATAACATTATTTTAATTAGTGTTTTAGTCTATTTTAGTCGGTTGTATTACTCAAAATAGATTAAGAAACTCGGATCTTATACATTATGTTTATATAGAATTTTAGACGTAGCGAAGGAGTAGCCACTTCTATGTATTCATTAAAGTTTAGATGTAATGGAATCTATTGAAATCCCAATTTAGACATGACTGAGTTCTTACTTTCAACTGAGTGAATTCCATTAATCCATACAACAATTAAACGTATAGCGTTTCATAAAGTTTTTTATGGGACCATCATAAACAACAGAAGTAAACCAAGTTCTACAATGACAGTGGTCAGGACTAAGTCTCATAATTTCTTGTGTTGTTGGAATGTTTATTGCTAAGAATAAATTAGGCTAAGTAGCAAATTAAGTAATTTCATAGAACTAAACTAAATTTCAACACCTTCGTTGTGTCATTCCATTTTTTTGAAATGGTTTGACGTTATGGTAGTCTCTCTATCTTTATATAATTTTATTAATAATGAATAATTATTTTTTGCATGTATATGAATGGTAGGTAGAGTATGGAGGCCAAACGGCGTCCGGAGTGAAATCGTGTATTATCGTGTAGCTAGCACTTAATCTGTCTGCTGTGCTAGTGAACATTACTGCTACCTTATTGGGTCATAATATTTATTACAGTAGGATAATTTGCGTGGGCTATGGTTTTCATGGTTAATTATCATGATAATTCACTGGACTACGTTCACGTACAAAATGCTACGTATTTTTTTAATATACTAATAGCAATAAGTACAATAGTTCAAGCTGAAATTATCCTATTTTTATTATAGTAGTGTATGTATTATTTAGGTTTGTATTTATTATTGTAGTTTAGGTAGAATACTAATGAGCCGTTGGCTTATTGGTATGGTTGAGTATATATATTATAATTTTAGGTACATACATCTTTGCAGCGCTGTAGGTTTACGAGCTTTTAAAATAGAATGCCAATAACTTTTATTGCTTAAGCTTGCAAAATTATTCATCCAAGTCTACTGAGTTAAGTCAAACAAGCACATTTACATTTAATAATTACTCGGCCAACGGACTTAATTTGCGAGGTGCAATTAATGGTGCAGCATTGCCTAACTTCACTCGTCATCAACGTCATTTACGACCTGTCAAATGAGGAGGACACTCTTGGCTGCTGGTGTGTTTGTGTCTTTTGTCGTATAAATTCGTCTCATTTGTCCAACGAGCCTTTGAATACTAAAAACCAAAGTCCAAAATAAAATGCCACAGACCACACTCCTCATTTGACGTCGTGCCTAACACCGAATCGATCACGAGTGAAGTCCACCCGGGCCCGACTGCCCGACTATGCGGTATCGTATGAGAGTTCGCCAAAAACGTGTGACCGTCGTGTGCGCAGACTGCGTCGCGCCGGAAAGTGACACCATACCGACGCCCGCCCGGGCGTTGCTCGCCAAGCTGGAGGAAGAGAACAGACGCATCGAGGCGGACGCCAAGTGCCCCTCGCTCACCAACGTGCACAGCCGGAAGAACTCGGACACCTCGCAGATATCGCTCGCTTCAGGTCAGTTTTTTTTCCTTTTTTTTATACCACTAAGTTGGCAAACAAGCTTACGGCCCGCATGATGATAAGCAGTCACCGCAGCTTATGGACGTTTGCAATACCAGGAGTATCAGCCACGCGTTACCGACCCCGTAAAATCCTTTTCACCCTATTCTTGAAGAACTCCATGTTGTACTCTCCAGACAAAACCTCTCCAGGTAGTTCATTCCACAACCTGTTGGCGACGAAATTAAAGATCAAAAATGTAAACACACAACTGTCAATGTCAGAGAGACTATTCAGGGGTAAAAACCTTTGGTTTGCATCACCAAATGGTTATGCATCATGCACACTTTTCAGTGTGCTTTACAATGGCTGAACTTCCGAAAACGAAACAAATCGATTTACCCCCATTTATTCAATTGATTAAAAACTTAATAAGTAACTCGGAAACTATTAGTCCAAGAACACTAGTTAGAAAATTCCAATATTAGAAAGAAGTGGCCGCCATTTTGAATCTTATATTATTTTATGTATTATTATCTCTGTATATCATTATTGTGTACAATAAACAGTTAAATAAATAAATAAATTATTTGAGAAATTAATTAAATATATCTCGGCGTCATTCAATCCCCTACTTTTCAAGATTTTGCAATAATGTACCGTAACAACGAACCAAAGGTTTACAATTTCTTACCATTACATAAATAAATAAATGAAAACTACCTATATTTTATTGAAACAGCACAAATATGTAACAAAAAAAAAATAGTTCCCTAGTTAATACAGTAAAATATTTTAAATAATTCATATGATTTTTTTTATTTTGAATGTAATACTTTTAATCAATATTTCAATGATTTTAAATAATCCATATGTTGGGTTATTTTTTTTATAGTAGCAACCCATTTGTTTACATTTTTTATCTTTAATTCGATCTCATACCTTAGTGTGCGTGGGAGAAAGTTCCTTTGGAACTTTGGATGAAGAATGTAGTGTGTGTCAGTGTGCACTAACTGATAATGGGGTCTCGTACACTTATGCCGTAATGCAGATACTAAGTGCCGAGGGTAGCCGGCCCAGCTCAGAATTACATCAACGGCGCTCGTCCCGTAAATGTCGTATGGGGGAGAGTAAGGTATATACGTACGTAACCTGATTATTGAGGTTAGTTTGCACCAACTGATGAGGGGGTCTCCGGAAGTGCCGCGTGGTAGCCGGTCCAGCTCAGAATTATATCAACGGCGGTCGTCCTGTGCATGGGGCGAGGAAGGTATATACGTGCGTAACCTAATTATTGAGATTTAGAAGGACTGGCGGTTATGGAGAATCCCGTTTCGAAAGCACGCCCTTTTCCTAACTAACTAAAAAACCTGTATCTAATAGAACATAATGCTATGCGAGGGCTGTCCCAAAAGTATTCTAAATGCGAGAATTTAAATCTAAGCTATCCGCTTTCATTTATCGGTGCTCGGATATATGTTTGTTACTGTTACTTGTGCATATGTTTACTATTTGTTTTTACTTTCAATATTTAATAGCAGTCGGAGTTTTAGTTTATGTACTACTTAAGACTTATAATTTTATCCATTGATACTCTTGCCGCGCCACCACAACGAATCAAACGACAAGTGTAAATTGGGTACAAAATTTAATTTCCACAAACGATCGGCTCACGTGCATGGTGTCTAGTTTTATATAACACCATGAAAGAACAACCACAAATACATAGCCTGATAGACATAGATAGATAAAAATTGCATCAGCGCGGAGAAATTAAGGCAGCCCAGCCCGCTCAGCCCTATGAGATAGCCTTGTAATTGTATTTAAACCAATTTTGCGGCAGCGGATATTGCGAGCAAACTTAATTTGCATCCATCCCCCTAGAGTTTATGAAGTATATATCCATAGATACACAGCGAACAAATTCGCTCAAATTCTACCTATTTTAGAGTATTATCTAGGTCATGGTAATTGTGCTAATCCACGCAATGCCCCCAATAAAAACGGGTGTGTATCGACACGCACTCGCGCCCCTATTGTCTGGAAAATAGATATTCCTATTTCCGCTTTCTACTTAGCTAGCTACGCGAATCAGCTGGTGTTTAATGACCACCACTTCAGGTTGTAGAAATCTGGCCTGCCGATTTCAAGATAGTTCATAAGCATACCTAACTTAAGGTGTAAAAATATTAACTATGTATTTATATAGTTATCTACCATCCGTACTAGGAAATTAAATTAGATGTTAACTAGATGTCTTTACGTTTAAATTAATACTTCCGATAACCACAAAGTTGACTTGAAGATTAATAAAATAGCAATGTTCGAAAATGATGTCAGTTCTCGATTTCAATTATTCATGTTCACTCGACTGGAAGCCCAATATGGAAAGTGTTGCAAGTGCCTATAAAAATTATAATAAAAGAAAGAACCGACTAGATTTTTTTTCACCGTTTAAATATGTCACCGGTTGTTTACTAACGAATATAGTTGTTTATACTTACACGTGTTAAATTTTTGAAACATCGCGTACGTTGTTCCAATTAAATGTGGGATTATCTTTAGGTCAGTTCATACCGTTGCCTATCTTGTTCCTGTGTCTTGTTTGTTTGTATCATGATATAGTGCGGTGTCTTATCTATTGCTCCTTATCACAGTTTCAGAGATTTTACGTAGCCTCTGTATTTGTCACTGCACAACGCTAGCGTCACCGACGCTTAGAACATCGCTTGTACAGAAATTGTGTTAAAATGTGGTGCAAATTAATTATTGATCCGACAAATAGTGAAACTTGACGTTGTTTTTATTGTGAACTGTTGTGTTGTGATAAATTACGGAAAAATAATGGAGGATAGGACCGAATCCTCCGCTCCGAAGAGTGTACTCGAATTCTACGTTTCCAGTTTCATAGAAAATTTGTCTTTAGGTGTGTAGTTGTCTGTCTCATATTATTTGAGTGTTTCTAACCAACCAAAATAACACTCATCATCCGCCCGCCCTTGTCCAACTAGGTTGCGTCCGTCTACCAACAAACACTATGCGCATATAATATCCGTTCCACCACGCTAAATCACTGCATCAAACTACAAAGAGCGACATAAAATGTGTTTACCCTGCCTCCCACAGCTACGAGCTCCAGCTACGAGGAGTCCCGAGTAGCCGGCAGCAATGGCGAGGAGGACCTCTGGAGCCTCTGGGGGCGGCTGGTCAGCAACTGGGAGACCGAGTGGAAGCGTCGCAACCAGTTCGTGCGCGACCTGGTGCGGCAGGGGGTCCCGCACCACTTCAGAGGCATCGTGTGGCAGCTGCTCGCCGGCGTGGACACCTCGCCCGAGAAGAAACTCTACGCCTCGTATATTAAGGTTGGTTTTCGTTGAATACCCGGTTTCGGTAAGGTATTGATCACCTGGGCCTCTGGTCGGCTAATTAAGTAATGGCTCGATTGAATTGCAATTGAGTTGCAATGGCAGTTTGATACTTTTTTAGTATTCTGCGACAATTTAAACTACCATTGAGCTGCTATTGCGATTGCATTGAGCCTTAGTAAATTAGCGGCAAGTTTGATGAGTAGTGGCCCTAGCACAAGCACCTAGAGAGAGCGTTTGTCTTTTTCTCTCAATACTAAGACGAAAGAGATAGCAATACCGATGTCGCGCTTTTTCTCGCTTATCGCGCGCGAGAGCATCTTGTGCTAAGCCTACAGGTGTTCTTTCCAACGCGATATTGTGAGTGTTTTTGTCAAAGTGGCTGGCTATTATTGGTTTCCAGGTCCTTGACGAGTCCAGTTTATACCTATTGTACTAGTTTTTTTTTAAATTCAGTGATAGGTATTTGACCTAATAGTATGTGTAAATACAAGTGGAACACACCGCTTATTAGGTAAAGGCTTGGACTAGTTCGTTCGATCGATGATGACGTATAGTCAACCAAACTCGAGATGTCACGAATGTTCGACCACTATTCGGTATTCCGCCTATTCAGTCACTTTTCAAATATTCGGTACTCAGCCGTATAGACCGCGATATTTAGCCGAATACCGAATATCAAATTATGAGAAAATATGAACACATATTATTCAAAGCTGTACTTATTTTAACCACCTATCAGGCATTCTATGATTATTATAATCTACTAGTGGAGCCGGCGTTACTTCGTTCGCGTACACCTACTTTAGCCGTACCTACCCTTTTTTCCTGCTTATAAACCTTCCTCTTGAATCACTCTATCTGTTGTGGAAAAGATCTAAGCGTACATAGACACATCATAGATACGAGGTGACTTCTTCTCTACCTAGGTTATGTCTGTGACTTGTTGGGCTAACCAGCAAGTATCTCCGTAACAGCGTTTTTGTCAAGTCTCCTATTTTTAAAACTCCAGTCCGCCTATCAGGCGTGAAGATAATGACAATACGCTGTACAAATATGGAGCATGCTCAATTCCAGCAGTTAGCTGTTGTGGGCTATCTCTATAGCAGCATTTTGTGTTGAGTATTTTAGACACTGCTATCTTGAATAGTGCAAAAATCAAAAGCGTGGAGACTGTGTCAAAACCCTCTACTAATATCTTCTGTCCAAAATCTGTCTGTCGCACGGTGTGTTGTGATGAATAACCGCACACTGGTACTACTGCTACTGGCATCTATCTACCTTGATGTTCGATATTTTATCGTAAATCCTTCCCGCCATAAGCCGTTCCGTGACGGCCATATAATTAGGAACGGTTACACCAGAAAACAATTCAAATATATGTATACCAAAATACTTTTCTACACTGTTTGTGTGTTAATTTGTAAATAAATAACTAATAATCAATTTGAATATTGCTTAAACATAGGAACTGAAGCAAAAGGCTCAAGTTTCTAGGTAGACCTAATAATTAATAACGCTGATCATTTATTTATACAGATATTAATTTATACAAATAATTATTTTGTATAAAGTATTGGTATACAATACATAATAATAGGCAACACGTTTTGCGGTTCTTGTAAAATCATTCTTAATTATATGTTCGTCATTGCACATCATTCAATACTTCTACGTAATTTGATCGTAACACCAAATTGAAGTAAAAACCATACCGATGCCATTGCATGACACACGTCGTTGTCGATGCTTATCTTCAATGTCCATTATCTGCGTTTTATACCGTGTGGCCGTGTTAGCCTTTCGTAGATCAATCACACTACAGCGCACGCAAAAATCAAAACAAAGGTATATAACATAACTATTAGTGTCCGACCAAAGGTCGAATTTGTGGCTGATGCCGAACCCGAAGGCTTAAAAGTTCTAAGAAACTTTGTTCGAGATAGGCTACCAGCTACAATTAATAATGTAAATGATTTTATAACTTTACAATTGAAGGTTTGTATTGACTGTATAATTGTTGGGCTAGAGATGATATAAAAGTTTCCTTGTAAATATAAAATTTATGAAAACCAAAAAAGCAACTTATGGCTTCGGCCGGGATCGAAGCCGAAGTCGAAGCTTCGGTTGGACACTATTATAATAACTATATATACCTACTACTCGAATTATTATCTGTACATATCTAGTATAAAACAAAGTCGATTCCCGCTCTGTCCCTTTGTATGTACGCTTAATCTTTTAAACTACACAATGGATTAAAATGCGGTTTTTAACAATAGATAGAGTGATTCAAGAGGAAGGAAAAATTTATAAGCAGGGAAAAAAGGATAGGTAGGGGTAAAGTAATTGTACGCGAACGTAGTGGCGCCGGGTCTTTATACAGGAAAATACCTAATAATGACCGTTTTCACCGTGACATTCGCTAACATCTTGTGCTGGTTTCAGCTTGAAAATCCACGCTTAGTTAATGGATTTACTTGGCAAATTTGGGATGAATTAATATTTAAACAAAGCCCGTTTTTTAACCTGATTAAAAATGTACTATTAACAACTGAACCGATAATTCATTGACTGACAGACTAAACTACCTACTACTCCAGGAGCCTACTTTATCAGGTGGTAGGACTCTGTCAAGCCTGAGGAGTCCGCGTGGGTGAGTACCAGCCTTATCTGTATCTGCCGCCAAGCAACAATGCTTGCATTGTTGTTCCGATTTGAAGGATAAGGTAGCCAGCGAAATGGCAGGCATTTCATCTTAGTCCACTTAGTGACAACGCACATGCGGTTCTGAATTTTTGTTACCTGCAATCTAAGCTAAGCTGATTGCTCGTTTTTCACTGAATAGCTTAATAAACTTGGAAAAAATGCATCTCTCGGATAAAGCGAACTCCCGGTGAAGCCTTGGTAACCATTACTGTTTATTCCACAGGCAAAATCGGCATGCGAGAAGGTAATCCGGCGGGACATAGCGCGGACATATCCGGAACATGACTTCTTCAAGGAGAAAGACGGCTTGGGACAGGAGTCGCTGTTCAACGTGATGAAGGCGTATTCGCTTCACGACCGCGAGGTCGGCTACTGTCAGGGCTCCGGGTTCATCGTGGGCCTGCTGCTTATGCAAGTGAGTTGATTCCGTTGAGACCTCATGTGCGTCGCCAGACTTAGACTAATATTGAATATTGGATGGTGCCTAAGTGTAACACTTTGTGTTGTGACTTCGTGATGGAGCTCCATTATATTATGATTTAAATCACCTTTTGTACACTAGTTCTACTTTATTATATAAATTTTACTAAATTGCAACCGGTTTCGAATTACTCGAATTCGGTTTTTAATTGCCTGAAGATGAGTAATTCGAAACCGGTTGCAATTTAATAAAATTTGTAGAAGTAGTGTACAAAAGGTGTGATACAAAATGTGTGACAAAGGATGTGCAATTTCTGGACTGTAAATGTTCAAGAGAACTGTAAAGGTCCTGACACTAAGATTTTTATCTCCTTGCACGATGACTTTCGAGCTTCGTGGCAATCATACGAAATACTTAATTAGGAATCACATTATTTTTAAATACCGGACGCAATATGTACAACCATGCAGCTAGCATCTAGACACTACAGCAGAACACAATGGTTTTGTTTACTATTTGGGTGTTTACTACATTTTTTGTTTAATAAAAACAAATTTTGTTTACTTGCTGACTACTAACGTACTCCTTCATACTTTAATCATTCGGTGTGTATTCACGCAGCTCCAGTCTACGTTGTTGTACGCGCTTTTCCTGTTAATTTCATCCTATTACTTAAACTAAAGTCTGTGCAAACATTCTACGTCTGCAAAGTTCAGCTGTAAAGTATTTAAATATCTGTATGTTTCACTGCGTGAGCACACAAAACAGAAATGGTAATACAATCGCGGTCCGTGTACACCTAACAATTTAATACTATTAGAGACGATCGTTGGTTTCTCTCGCGATCGATTCGGTCGAAAGCTCCCTTAATCGACGAGCATGGATGAGAAGGTTGATGAATGTGGAAGAAGCGACAGAGTTTTGTCAGCACCGTAGCAAGTGGAACAATGTGGTTTCTGCCTACCCCTACGGGAACAAGGCGTGACGTTATGTATGAATGTATGTTTATATTCATAATATTACCCATCAGATGCCCGAGGAAGAGGCCTTCGCGGTGCTGGTGAAGATAATGCAGCAGCACAGAATGCGAGACATGTTCAAGCCAAGCATGGCGGAACTCGGCCTCTGCATGTTTCAATTGGAGAACCTGGTACAGGAGTTGCTTCCGGACCTGCATGTTCACTTCCAGTCACAGGTATGTGGAAAGATTTTAATACCAACCGGTCGCTTTTCTTGTGCTTTCTTGTCTACTCTCGCTTAGATCTCGAACGCTTGCCTGTCGTCGTAATGTTTCACAGCGTTAGGCAATTTTTGATTTTGTTATGAAGTGTTTTGTGGAAAGGAGCTGATAATTATTGACGGATACTTGTACAGTCATTTAAGGAATTAGTTTACCACCTGACCGTATATGGTAATCCGTATTATGACAATATAGACTAAGTGGTCAGTTAATTTATGGTATAACTGTAAGTGAGTAAGTTGTGAGGATGATGATCATCAACATTAGCCATGATCATAAACAATAATAATAAAATATGCTTGGACAAATTCACACAGCGCCATCTAGCCAGCAAGCAAGCAAGCTAGCAAGCTTGTATTATGGGTGATAGATAAGTTTTAATCTACTTATATTACTTTTTTAAATACATACATATTATACAGACCCATACAGAAATTAAAACCGTCGATGATTATGCCTTGTGGTCTTGTGGATTCTATAGTACTACTTATATAGTATTGCTTATTTCTTGTTAAATAAAAACTTTACTAACATTGCGTTGTATCAAGCCCAACCACATGTACCGGTCAGTTTACCTAAGCCCCTTATCTAAAAATAATTTCTGTTCCCTTCTTTGCAGAGTTTCAGCACGTCAATATACGCGAGCAGTTGGTTCCTGACGCTGTTCACCACCACTCTAACGTTGCCGCTGGCTTGCCGCATCATGGACGTGTTTCTCTCGGAGGGCATAGAAATCGTCTTCAAAGTGGCACTGGCAATGCTCACTCTCGGCAAAAACGATCTGTTATCGCTTGACATGGAGAGCATTTTAAAGGTATAAAATTGAATTTAACTCAGGTTAATTCTATTAATATTTATGAACTTTTACCTACCTACCTATCTACGTGATTCATCATTGTCATCCGAGTAGACAATCCCGGCTTCTGCCAAAATCCGTTTTCCTGCACTTTTTTGTCCACTTTCGGCATCCTCACGTCTTAAGCTTTTAGCTCTCGCATCCGACTCGGCGATGTCAATCCTTCACTTGTTAGGTCTCCCGCGGGGCCTCTCTCTTGCGGCATGTTTAGGCACATATTTTCCATAACTTTGTATCTGATTATCTAACATAATTGAAAAATTACAGTTTATCCAAAAAGAGCTGCCCTTGAAAGCGGAAGCGGACCAAGATGCGTTCATGAACCTCGCTTACTCGATAAAGGTGAACCCGAAGAAAATGAAAAAACTGGAGAAGGAGTACACGGTCATCAAAACTAAAGAGCAAGGCGATATTGCCGTACTGCGGGTAACTTTTTATTTTGATTCTACGGGTATTTGATACGTTTTGTTTTGTTTTTATGTAGTAGATAGAAAGACACAGTTGAGCAAAGGTGGCTATGTGTTTTTATATATTTTAAAAAGTAAATTAACATTGTAGATAATTCAGGCTACATACAGTCAGTGAACAATAAAATGATTTCAAATACGTTCTACGTGGACTTGTTCGCGCTACAAGTCCACGTAGAACGTATTTGAAAATATTTCATGATTGTAATGAAGTAAAATTGCTTAACCATTTCGAGATGTTATTGTTGTTTCCAACCGTGACTACAGACGATCTTGAAACCCTAATTAATATTTTATGCATAAACACATCATAATCGACCTGCCCTTATCCCACTAGGTGGAATCGACACAATATTGTTATGTAAAAACACATAATCATACCAATTTAACCGGATTAAAACTACCTTTCTGTTCAAAACCGTTACAATTCTCGCAGTGCCTCCGCCAGGAGAATCGTTTGCTGAAGCAGCGGGTGGAGTTATTGGAGAAAGAGAGCTCGTCCCTGGCCGAAAGGCTGGTCAGGGGCCAAGTGGACAGGGCTGAAGGAGAGGAGGAGACCTTCGCATTGGCAAGGGAAGTGCAGGCGCTTCGACGAGCCCACGTGGATGCCCAACAGCGACTAGCTGTGGCCCAGGACGAGATACGGTCGCTGGAGATGACCATTGCGGAGGTGAGGGATTTTATTTGGTTTGGGAGAACTCTCGTTAATGACCGTAATGAGAACAGAACTTAAAAATATAAAAATGTTTATCTGCATTGCTTAGGTAATAGCACAAAGAGAAAATGCATTAGTGAAATGAAAAATCCTTTCCAATGACACATCGCTCAACGTTATTGGTCATATAGGCTGAGTTGTCCGGTCCTCCTTTAAACAAGAATTGAATTAATAAATTAAACTTAAATACGAATCAATAGTACAAAAAACGTACATTACATTGTCTGCACTAACGTTACGTTTGTTACGGTGCCAGAATCTTTCGTTCGGATGATTCATACATATTCTATATTATTATGGCTCTTTCGCTGAGTTACTATTGTTTGCAATAACGCGTAAGCCAGCAACGCGTCAGTCAGTCAGTGAACCTCCGACTGGAGATCATCCTTACAGCCCACAGCAGTCCACTGCAATACTTAGGGCCTCTCCTACGAAAGGGGAGGTTATTGCCATAATCACCTTGGCAGGCGGATTAAAGATCGCAATGTATAAATGTAACAGCCGCCGCCCACTTCAATCTACTGAGAACCTACATCGTTTGCCTCCTAAACATTAGTCGTCTCGTACCATACCCACGAGCGCAAGGACTTGGTGCTATTCCACTCTCCGGGACACTAGCTCCGTAGAGCGGCACCTTTTTCCATTGTTACCACTGCTATCTCCTGCCAAGCGGGGCGATTCCGGCAACAGCATCGCCTTTCGCGGGAGCCGCCCCAACTCCTCCGACTCACTGTTACCGGCTAACCCCTCCCGCCACTCCCCCCCGCCCAGAACAACTCCCGTCAGTCGTCGCTGGAGGGCGCGGCGGGCCCGAACGGCGAGGAGCTGGCGCGCTGCCTGCAGCGGGAGCTGGTGCGCGCGCGGCTGCACGCCGCCGAGCGGGAGGCCGCCGAGCGGGAGCTCACCGCGCGCATCGCCGAGCTCGAGAACGAGAACAAGAGCCTGAGGAGGCAGCGGGTGGACAACAATGTGGCGCATTTGCAGGTGAGAGGGGGTTTTTCGACGACCTGAGTGGTTCAATGGTCAATGGTCTGCCACGCAAGAGGTCCCGGGTTCGATTCCCGGCCGCGCAGAAATTGAAATGATGAATTTTAATTTCTGTTACGGGTCTGGGTGTTCTATGTATAATAAGTATGTATTTAAAAGTATTTAAGTAGTATATCAGTTATCTAGCACCCATAGTACAAGCTTTACTTAGTTTGGGGCTAGATGGCGCTGTGTGAATTTGTCCACGAATATTTATTTATTTTGACGTGACAACGCCTTATAATTCGATGGAGCCGGCTGCACGCTCATGCGGCGTCACCTCGCTCTGACGCGTTCCATTTAAGGCTTGAAGTGCGAGCGAGAGCGCGGAACGAGCGGCAAAGAGGCACAATCGGCCTCCGCGTTCGGCAGCGTTCGACATCTGTCTCTCTCCAACAAATTAAAATTTTCTTTTGAAAAATGCAACCATTCCATCAGTATTTTCTTATGACGTTCTCACGTTCAACTATCGTCAGTAAACCGACTTTACAGACAACCGATTTTTTTATTAAAGAAATAAGCCGGTGGAAGGTCATCCTAGTGTAAGAGACAGTGCTCGCATGGGCTGGGTACACTATTTCGTACATTACAGGTTTCTCAATCCACTTGTTGCTCGTGTTAAGTACTTAGTTTGTAACACGACAAAATGTAGTGGTGCCTATGTGTGTAACTCATGGAATTGTGTTACATAAAGTTATATTATTATTATTATTTATGTTTGAGGCGGACGAACAGGCAATCGGACCACCTAATGGTCTGATGTAAAGTGGGCATCAGCAACACCAGGACCGCTACCAATGCGTTGCCCGTCTCTGAAGAGACCTCCAATATACCTCTTGAACGATCCCATGGCATAGTCCGCGTGTACCGCGAAGAACGGCACCGCATCCCTCTTTTCATCAGCTACACCAGACAATGAGGACTTCTCATGTGATAGAATATTTTAGTTGTGTCAATGAATAATTAGATTTACCGAATGTCGAATGATGCCATCGTTGATAGATGATGAATTAATTATCTGTGTGGGATACGGGTGTGAGTGTGTGATGCATGTATGGGTGAATTTTATTGGAGTTTTTGATTAATGCTATTTTCGATTTTGTGATATAGTCTCCATACTTTTAATTAAACTTCCCACGTCAGACACCGAGAGTTATAGTATCCTCTACACTTGGTGGGGTGGCTACTGGAGCATTGTGCTTGAGTAGAGTTTGATGTGAACGACCCAGATATTGGCGATGTGTAATTATAAATAGCACCACTTCAACTGACCATATGCAGTGCTATATTTACTCATGGTGTTTTGTACATAGGGTCTAAAGTCAATTAACTGAGGTAAATAAATGTTACTTTCTGCACGCCCCTAAAACATCGATCAGGTATAACCCGCGACACGAAAGAAGAGACTTGTCAAATGGCAGTGGAGGAGATTTCGCGCAGGTAACCGTATGCAGCGCAAGTCGAACCACGTGACCCGCCAAGTCTCTTCTTATTTGACACTAGCTATAACGAGCTTTTACTTATGTACAGGATGAGTTGATCGCGGTGAAGTTGCGGGAAGCGGAAGCGAACCTGTCCTTGAAAGAGCTGGGTCAGCGAGTCTCTGAACTGTCGGAGGCGTGGCAGAGACATCTACAGGTAATAAAGGGGACACATACGGTACACAATACGGTAGAAACCTACACTTTCAGGCCAATTAATGTGTAACCATGTCCCTATCTGGTCAGGTTTCCCTGGTAGCTAGTAGTATGGAGGTCAGGTGGCAGTCGCTCTACTGTAATTACCTGATCTGCCAAATCCTGGATCATGGTCAAGGTCCCCCCCTGGCCCTCATGCGTGAGAGCACAACTAGGACATTACCGCCCTCACGATTTTTATTTATTTCTAGGTAGTTTACATGCACATGATTTTTTTATTAAAAGAGTGAATTCTCTTGAATTATTCAAAACTGAGAACTACTTTAGCAATTTGGTATAACTATTGTACCAGAAGTTTATAAAACACATTTTATGTAGTAATACAAATGCTTCTACAATTTTACCACTTAAGCTGTCCCAATTATTGTTTTTGGACGTTGACAAGAAAAGCTTTTGACAGTTTATAAACCAATTGAAATGTAATACGACCTTACGAGTCGATGTAGGTAAAGTTGTTGTGATAAAATTTTAAATGTTAAGATTGTTATACACACATAAGCAGCGTGGATAGGCCTCCCACTAAGTGGACCGACGATCCGGTAAAGATCGCAGGTAACAGCTGGATATGGAAGGCACATGACCGGCCTTTGTGGAGATCTCTGGGGGAGGCCTATGCCCAGCAGTGGGCAGTCTTCCAGCTGATATAATAGTGATGATGATGATGATGATGGTGATGATGATGATAAGCGCACCGTCATTTTAGTTCGGCAGTATTTGTTGAACAACATTGGGGAATGAATGATTGCCGTGTGGTTTCCGGCAGAGTAGAATAGCACCAACCCCTTACACTCATGGGTGTCGTACAAGGCGACTAATGTTTTCGAAGCAAAAGATCAAGAGTCTCCGTAGTTTGGAAAAGGGGCAGCAGCATTTTCCATTGTTATATTTAAACACTGCGATCTCCAACCCGCCTGCCAAGCGTGGAGATTATGGCAATAACCTCCCCTTTCGTGGGAGAGGCCCTAAGTCCTGCAGTGGACTGCTACGGGCTGTGATGATGATTGGGGAATGCCGGCCCGCTTATGTGCATTAAGAGGGTTCTGACCTCCGTGACCCTGCTCTGCTACCAAGGGAACCTGACTAGATTGAATCAAGATTTCATCACGATGTTTTCCCTCACCGTAAGAGCATCGGTTAGAATTCATCTAATGTAAATAACTCAGAAAAGAGTCATTGGTACATGGACGCTGCGGGATTCGAACCCACTACCTCTCGCTTACGAGTCGGATACTCAACTGCTCGGCCACCGACGCTCCTTCAAACTGAATAAAAACTATTTATAAACGAATATATATTGGATTGTTTGTCCCACAGGAACACAGACAAGAGGCCGCCCCTCCCCCAGTGCAGTCCAACGTGGTGTCAGACATCATGGCGACGCCCAAGAAACTGCTCCGGGCGTGGGAGGGGCGCTCGGCTGACGTACAGAAGCTGGACGAGGAACTGATGAGCACACGCATCAAGGAGGTCGAGGCACTCACCGAACTGAAGGAGCTTAGGCTCAAGGTAATTCAGCTTTTTCGATTCCCGGCCGGATAAAAATTGAAATTATGAATATTAATTTCTGTTACGGGTCTGGGTGTTGCAAGTATAATGTGTATGTATTTGATAAATTATATAAGTAACTTATCAGTTTTCTGGCACCTATAACAAGCTTTGTTTAATTTGGGGTTTGTGTGAATTGTCCAAGAATATATTTTTTGCGATTTTTTGCTCTTACTCCTGTTGTTTGGTGAGTTCTAAATTTATCCTTTTGAATAGTAAAGTGCGCATCGCGTAATAATAGCCCTCACGTATGTATGTGTACATTCGCTCATTGCTCTGGATGAGCGAATGTGGGAATTGTGAATATATGTGAGGCTAGGGAGTTGTGTCAGGACAGAGCAAAGTAGCTGTCCATAGTATCTGCCTAGCCCACCTGTGGGATGGAGGCGTGAGCTTTATGACATCATCATAGCCCATAACAGTCCACTGAAGGATTTAGGGTCTCCCTCTTTAAGTGGGAGGTTATTGCCATAATCTCCACGCTTGGCAGGCGGGTTGGAGATTGTAGTGTTATAAATGTAACAATGAAAAACGCTGCTACCCATTTTCCGGTCCACGGAGACTAGATATTTTGCTTCAAAACAATTTGTCGCCTTGTACGACACCCGCAAGCGTAAAGCGGTTAGTGCTAATCCACTCTGCCGGACGCAGCACGGCCAATTCGGGATTGTATCTTCGAAATAGAATTTACGCTGATCGAGTTCCGTCGCCAAATTACGCCTACACCTTATCTTGTCTCTGCCAGGTGATGGAGCTAGAAACCCAGGTGCAGGTCTCCACGAACCAACTACGCAGGCAGGATGAGGAGTCCCGACAGCTGAGGGAGACTCTGGACGCAGCTCTGCAACGCGAGCGAGCACTACAGTCCCGCCAGAGAGAGTTCCAGCACAAATACGCCGATCTCGAGAGCAAGGTATAGAACAGAATAAAGGTATATGTTTATTCCAATAGTATATGTTTATTCCAAGAAGCAATACAAAATATTCATTTATGAATTTGTTTCTCTCGTGTGTATATGTACTATGGTCGGTACTTTGACTTACTTTTCAGCTGAGAATTTATATGGAGCGCAAAATTTTATCACGAAAGGGATACGGCTTTTACACAGGGCCAATATCCAGGACAATCCACTAAGCCAGTCCAATATTGACATTGTAATTGGGCTTGAGGACAATCCGGCGCGTTGGAGAGTAGAGACGGAATCCTTACGATTCCAATGTTGGGTTGCCTTAGGCAATGCAATTGGCCCCAGGGTGGCCACTTTTATGACAGTGAATGTTGTTGATGAATTTAGTATGATTTCTATCTCAAGTTGTAGTATTGAATTGTCAAACGAAACCAAGAGTTGTACCTACATAAAACTCTTTGCAAGCGATGCCATATTTTTGCTTTGTATTAGCTCATAAGAAGTTCTCTGGTTCTGGTATAGTTGATCTAAGTTAGATCTAGAAGCTAATTCAGCCTGTAGTAATGTGTTTATACAATATCTCTGTTACCTGATTATTTGTTTTCCGTTAGGCCAAATACGACTCCATGCAGGCAAATATACGGAACATGGAAGTTGCTCAACGAATAGCTGAATTGGAAACTGAAGTCTCAGAATACAAACTGAAGGTAATTATCATTTAGTATTTACTTATGCCGAAGTAATTGTAAAAATAATAGTGAGCTGTGTGAAAACACAGATCATATTTGGCAATGCATTTTATTATGCAAATGTATATGCAACGTCAACGTTCTATTGACAGCATGCTTACGAAACCGTTAACAAGAGTCAAAGAACGCTAGTCCAGAAACTGGATGGGTGACCGTTTCGTACGTTAAAGCTTATCGAACTTCAGCACCGCAACGAGCTCACCACTCGTTAGGTGTGCTAATACCGCTGACGAAACGAGGTTGACTCCTGCCTTGTGTGGGCAGTGGTTACTGTTCGCTTCTACTAAGGCAACATTTAATGTTGCTGTAATGTGCATGAAGTTTTAAATAAATAAACATTTATTTATTCAGAACGAGGTGATGGCTACAGAAGGCGAATTGCGCAACAACATGGACGACTCCGATCGTGTGCGCGATATGCAGGAGCAAGTGGCTGAGCTCAAGGCCGAGGTGAATATGTCTCAATACCACTAGCTTAATGTCATTACAATATTATATTTAATGTGTCAAACTGATCGAGAAGGTTATTATAACCAGTTTACTAGGTTTTCTTTCTTTAAGCTTCATACAAGATATTGCGATGAGTTACGTACTCACAATAAAATAAACTATACAATTTATTTATGAACAATAAAACTAGGTTAAGCTTATATCAAGACCATTTGATCATCCTAAAAAATTCTGTGAGAATTATTTTATTGTTTTAAGTTCCAAACTAATTATAATCTGCATTTCTGTACTATAAGCTTAATTAAATGTGTGAGGGATATGTAAATAATATCATGGCACTGAACATGCAAAGGATTTTGATGCACAATGGTACTATCACGATTTCCTTCTCCGCATCTACGCTTTGTGTTATTAGCCCATATTGTTTGTTTAACATTAAAATAAGGATTAAGGTTGTAGTATTATGGGGTCTTTAATGTTATTCAGACATGTAATTCATCATGGTTATCAAGCAACTTAAGAACGAAGTTTTACAGCGAAAACTAGCTTTCGCGAATTTATTGTTGTATTGCGTCCGCTTCACCATCTGATATATATTATGTTTGGCACTGCACAGTATCCGACACCAATCACCAGTCCGGACACTGAGCCCTGGAAATGGCTCGAGTAAGTCACAAACTCAACCACATGAGTGTTTGGCGTTATAACCTGCTAGAAACACATTCTAATCGGAAAGTGACTCGACAGATAATCGCGGTCCATCCACCTTAATATAATAAGTCAAAATCTAGATCTAGTATAGAATATTTTATCTTAGATATGAACAATGAATTCTGTATTAAAGTATTAAACAACGAACAATATAGTAGAACATAGTTATAATTAATCAAAATGAGTATTTGTTATACGCAGTATAGCCTCACGAAACAATTTGAGTTGGCTGCTTTAAACAGTTATTCGTAGTACCGGTAAAATAGCATGCAAAAAAGAGAAAGTGAAATAGCAGGTTATTCCGCGAATAACGTTTGGAATGCATTTTGTAATCTCTGCATTAAACATTGTAAATTAATTTCTGTTTTGTGTTGTTTCTTATTTAGCTAACAATAATTGCATGAACTTCAGTTTTTATGCTAACGTCGCTCGCTTGTTACCTTTACAGTCTTGCATCGTCGTAGCTAGCTATTTAAATTATTGGCTGTTTGTGATTATTGCTTTGTGAGAAAAATAAAGCGATTTTATACTTTTTAATGTATTTTTTTATGTGTTTCTTCCTTCTAATATTCTGATAACGTGAGTGCGTCGTTATTCAGTACATTACTTACTTTTAGCGTAACGAGTTTTAATTATTATAGTAGGAGCGTGTTGTGCTGTTTACCTTGTTGTTTTCCTCAATTTGTTTTACGTTGATTTGATGTTAGTCACTCAATGTTTAATATAAATATTCTGTCATAAGTATTGTACGTACTGTAACATAAGTATTCAAAATAAACGGGTTTGAAGATTTTACTATGGTCCATGGGTTTTACGTGGCAGTGGCACAGAAATATTTCTAAATAGTTATAGGACACTGAGATAATTTTAATTTACTTTTTAATATTTTTGTTTAGATGCAAAAAAGTTCTTTTTATTTAAATCTCTGCATCCGCCATTGATACATCTATATCAAGCGGGTTAAGTGTAGGTCGCAGGCACAGATTTTTTCTAATGTCTATTTATCTGAATGCTGTAACGTGGCCTTCAGTTCTTCATTCCGAGAGAATCGGTCATTTTTCGTCTGAATACTACCAATGGCTGATTATCTTCAAACCCCTTTCCATCGTTACGTTCTTTTCTACCAAACTAGACGAGTTTCGGAGAATAATAATTAGAAACTACTCGTATTTATTAATTATTGTAGTAGTGCTAACGATAAAATTGTAAAAACAATTATTTTCCGTTCCAGGCAAATATAATATAAAATTATTTGCCTGTTGTAAAAGCAGCATTTTCCCTGTCAGACAGGCGGTTTGCCTGTACCTACATTTTGTGTATTCGATAATTTTTTACGTTCAGTATGTGAGCTAGGTAGTTATTCGTGTAGTGTACCAAAGGCATTCTTCGCAGGCGTCGTGACTGACTATGCTTGGTGGTTCTCAGGTCATGAAGCTAGAGGCGTGGAAAAGGCGGTCGCTGGGGCTCGCGCAGTTGAGCCGTGCGGTTTCCGTGGAGGACGAGTTGGAGGAAGATGAAAGGCTGTTGGTGCTCCGCCGGGAGTCCTGCGCCTCCCTGGACCTGCTTCCGCGCGCGTCGCGCCCCTCGCTTACCCAACCCCACTCCCCTTCACCCCCCAACACTCACACGTTCCATTAGAGCTCAACAAATTACACACTCCAGTCAATAGACGACGACGCTCGACTCGTGCAATACGATGACGCCGTAACGACGTTGACGATGCAGTGGATTAAATTGATGTTTTTTATTTATTAACTTTGTAATTGATTTATTTGTTTATGTATATAAAATAAACTACTTACCTTTTTGAGATTAAACACAAATATGACGAAATCGGCTGTCACCGTAATCGTCAATGTGATTTGACTTCGTTACTTTTTTTCTGTTGACTGGAGCATACTTCTTTTTTTTATGTTACTCACCCTAAAATATTTGAGACCATGACAGTTGAAGCTATAGAGTGTAACATAATAGGTCTTACAAGCCAAACATTTTTTATGAAACTTAGAATTCGTAAAGATTTTTCTGTAGTGTAAAAGATAGCAGCATAGAGGCAATTAGGATTCACTTATCTACGAAGCAGCTCTGTTTTCGGTACCACAGTAGTAGACTATAGAAGGAAGGGATGAACACGTTAGGTTTGGAACATCAATTTTATTACGCCCTGTATATTTTTATAATGGTTTGAAGTACACTTCGTTATTTTTGATAGGATAGTATGTTGACTTTTTAAATGAGTTTAATGTAATATTAATACGACTAGGATCCCTAGTTTCTTTATTTGTATGAGCCCTATTGCGAAGTGAATTAAAAATTAATATAATTTGCAATATGTTTATATGCAACGGCGACTATTTTGTATAAATTATAGTTTTACGTAATATTTTTTCCATTGCTTGGACATTTAACATTTAGCAAAAAATCAGACCAATATGTCGTATAGTATGATCTCGTGGGAATGTAGGTATATAACAAACAATATTACAGTATGGTCGCCGTTTTATATATGCACTGCAATAACTCGTCATTATGTCGTGATATTATATTCCTTTTAACGAGGTGTCAGCGGGGGACTGCTGGGTGATCCCCTAATAATTTTATCCTTATTGATATTTATTTCACGATGTAGCTTGCAGGAAAAAGTGTATCGGAACCATGAAAAATCTTAAATGTTATTTATAATAATTAATGTAACTAGTAGTAAGATTTGTCAATTGGTATCATTACGAAAATATGTGCAATAATTGTCTTAAATTCACACAATCATAATGAAATTATTCGTGTTTCATCTACGCGCATACAAGATAACCGATGGACAGTAACAATAAATTTTTATATCTAATAAAATATCTCGTGATGCCAACTCATCAACGCACGTAGAAATGTCGTTTATATCAAGGCCGTATTTCACTTTAATTGTAGTATAGGTTGTAATAATACCTTTGTAGGTGTTTCGTATGTTATATGTATTTATAAAAAAATGCCCCTTTGGCGAAAAAAACTGTTAGTAAAGTTATTTTGAAGTGATGAAATCACAAAAATTGTTTTTTATCATTCCGGTCCTCACATGCATATGTAGAGGTAGTAAAACATTAAATGAACATGAAATTAATTTATTATATTTTAAATTCAAAACGATGCTGCAATTATCATAACATTTTATTTTATAATTACCTAACGACTTTACTTTTAAATAACATTCCATTTGTTTAAAGGCACCAGTAGTCGGAATAAAAAATGCCGCATGGGGAAAACTGGTTGACAATTAGCACAAAGTTGTAAAGAATTGTGTAAATAAAATGCATTGCTACTGGTCCGCGAATACTAATTTATTGTGAACGGTGATTTTGTTTCGGTACTGAAGCTGCGGCGTTAAGCTATTTGAAGTATATTGTAAAAAGAACTCAGGAGAGGCTCGCCGAAGCCGAGCTCAACTTTCGAAATGAGATGACTCGCTACGATCTTCCGTTTTGCGACAATTAGGAAACTTTATAATAATAATTTACCTTTATACATGGTTACTTTTTGAAGCAGGGTACTAATCCCATAGTATGGCAATAAGATGCGTACTTATTTAATATAGTGCTTATAAATAGACTTTTTAATTAAGATAAGAACATGTTCTCATGTATGTGTAGCTAATAATTGTCGTTTCTAAGTTTTATTGTAACCAAAAAGGCAGTTGAATTTAATCAATTACAAAGTGTTTTCTATAACTCGTTTTAGTTGCGTCAATATTATTTGGACGATGTGCAAATTCAATTTGAGTTTAATTTACAGTACATACATACATTAGTTTTTAATTATATAAATCGTATTGTTTACGTTGCCTTAAATTTTATTTTTATATGGTTAGCAATATCGTTATGTGGCTGTATTTAATATTCAATATACAGTATTCTCTGACCCCCGGCTCAGAGTAACATTAAATAGAAGTAAAACTTAAAACATCAAATATAGCTTCCCAAAATCCGTTCCATTACAAATCGGAATCGCATTCAATAAATAACTAACTTATAATAATTTAGTGCTAAATCCAATCACTTTAATTTTGTTGCAGTGTGTTCAAAGATTGTTCTGCATAGTTTTAAATATGTACTTATTTCCCTACGCAAACGTGAGGTAATATTTATAAATGTAATAGGTATATAATTAAGTCTAATTATATATAACTAACCCTATTTATATATTATTTCTGTTCTTACCTACTGTTGTTTTTAGTTTTAAATAAAGCTTTAAAAATTTATTTTTATATACTTTTTATTTCGTTCAACTCGAGAGGTCTCGTGATATAGAGTACCAAGTAATGTGGACCAAAGGCTATATGCTATCAGCTGCACAAAAATAATTATTCGAATAAAGTATTTAATTTTACCTCCACGTCACATATGAATATAAAAAAAGTTATAATGATTTACCTCACGTTGTAATTTTATAGTATTTGTTTAAATTATGGATATTTTATTTATTTCTTAATCATACATGTATTTTACCTATTAACTCCTGAGCTATGAAATTGTAGTTTTGCCACAGTCAGTGGCGAGTTGGCGAGGTTGGCGCCGTTTAACCAAAAATTAAATTTGTAATAGAATGAAACTTTCACTGAAACTTTTATCGATGAATTCGTTTATTGTAGTGTGATAATTGTTTATGATATCTTCGCCTGTGGCATTTCAGATTTTCGTTAAAATATATCGTTTAAAATATAAAGTTGAGAGATTTAAAATTTGTATGGGCATCATAAATCCCGTGCAACTTTGAAACGAATATTTTAACGAAAACCTATCATACCAAAGGCAAAGGTTTCTGGAACACATCTACAAGATTTCATTGGCTTTTATTGAGAAAATGAGCGAGCGTGCTCGGAAAACACTCCTTTAATGTTTATATTCACTTCCTTCGCCAGAAAATTACATCTGGTTAAGTAGCTACTTACATACTTTTGTTTTCGAAAAGACGTTGTATTAAACATGATCTTGTATCATCATCCTAAGTTGAAGAGTGTAACTCTTGTCAGTGAAGCAATCGCCACTCCTCTGCTGTCCGCCAACCTCTTCATTTCTTTACAACCAACGGAGCTCACTTTGTAATTTTATGTGTTGATAAAAAACTGCAGTTTCATAGCTAAGATCCCTCTTAATTATGTATCTACCTACCTGTGAGTTGAGTGTTATGTAAATAAATCGATGATATTTTATTTCTGTTACTAAGCCTAATTATTAATAGATTGTATTTTAAATTAATTTTTCCGATTCCTTCCAAAAGAAATTAATCAGTATAAATATTTTAATAGACGTTCTTTTTACATTATTACATTATAATATACTCGTTAATATAGACTGCACAGCTCACTAATCTTATTCGGTGACGTTTCTGTAGGTACCTACTGAAAATAATTATTGTCATTCCTTATTATGTCGTCGAATAATAATTTATTTCATAATTTTATTTGTGCGAATTAGAAAATATAAAGTATTGAAGTTATTGTATTCAATTTATTGTACTTTTATATCAATCAATACATACTAGCATATATGACTGAATATTTTATTTTACTTTGCCTAATGGTGACCCCATTTAGCTATAAGATTCCTTAAGGACCCATGTTCTTCTTCAAGCAGCTCGCCAATTAATAATGCTTTACCTGGGGGCCTACTACGAACTTAGAATATTACTTAAATTGAACTGCTCTGGTTGACACAACAACAACATTTAGCAGGCCTGCGGCAGGATACGAAAATAATGTAGTTCAAAAACCGTTCACCGAAATGTTGTATGGACTAATCGTACAGTGACGCTCAAGTGAACGATCATTGCGCGGTTGTAATCACTACATATTATAAAACAAAGTCCCACGCCGCGTCCATCTGTCTGTCTGTTCGCGATAGACTCAAAAACTACTGAACGAATGGTGGAGCGACTGCCGTCTGACCTCCATGACCCTGATACCAGGAAACCTGACCAGATTGGATCAATGTTATACGTTCAGTCGCCTGAATAGACAGGTTCCATTACGATGTTTTCCACCTTAAGAGCATCGGTTAGCATTCCAACTAATGTACCTAATTTGAAAAGATTCATTCGTACATGACCGCAGTGGGTTCAAACGTATATACTATAGTTCGTGCCAAATAGATGGGGAATAGCGTGCCTTGATCTCGCGGTCAACTACCTATTGGCGTTATTTCATGAAAAATACATGAAATATTATAAACTTTATTGTAACGAATACGACTATTCAGTGCGTTATAGCTACCGCATGGACCACTTACAAATTAGTTCGGATCGAGGATTACCGTAAAACCTAAGTACATGAGTAAGAGAGCCAGTTATCGCTTTCTATCAGGTAGACTGCTTTCACTGAGTACCATAGAATAGACTAGGAGGTGAAGCGCTTGTGCCTGCCCAGCCTGCCTAGGGAATTTAAAATGCTCCGGCCAATGGATGTGTGGAATCTCTTGTAAGTTTGTTCAAGACTGGTTCGGTTTAAATTATCGGTATGGTTCACAGGACGACGCGGCGACGCAAAATGGGTTAAATTTTTATATGAAGATACATTTAACGAATGTCCGTCACGGGGTGCCAATCGGCTCTCGAGACTTAACTCAGTCTCAGCGTCCCGCGGAAGACCTTGGTCAACTTCGCTTCGCCAACTTGATACAACTTTATCACATACTGACGCTCGTGTGTGGGGGACATCAGCTATACTTAAGTAGTATTAAATTCCATTTGGCTTCAAAACCACTTCATCGTTTTAGGCCTTCGATTTTACGCTGACCTAATGATTTGATGAATTGCTGATTTAAAAATACCTTTAAATAATACAATAATAATTTGTTAGTCAGATTTTTTATTAAAGCTATGTAATTTCATAAAGGCACAATATTTATTGTTATATTTCTATAAAATGTTACTTAAGACTAGGTTAAAAAATATATTTTTGTTTTTGACATGAACACAAATACTGTTAGTATTATTCTTTGTTAGTGTCGCAAATGTTTTTAAAATTATATAATTCGCTTAGGCCATGCTCTTGTACTTGGTGAATAAATTATACAGCACTCTGAGGGTAGATTTCAAATCCAGGTTGACAATGTCTGAAAATGAAAAATCAAGTTATAAATCCCACATAAAATAAAAACGAGAAAAGTCCCATATATTTCTATGAATCCTCTATGAATTACCTTCAGGCCTAGCTTTTGGCTTTGCGAGGCCCACATCTTGCATCAGCTCAAATGCAAATAACACATTATGCACTTTCTGATCAAAATCTTGAGGAGTCAGATGAAAATCATATAATGGCACAAAGAATCCTTCCAAAAGACCCATCAATAGGCATAGATAAACTCCATCATGGAACTGAGTGTCCAGATCCATCACTTCGAGATTCACTTTGCTCAAATGTTTATTTACAAATGTGATGAGAGACTGGAAAATAAATAACATAATTTAATGTCAATACAAACATTTCTTTAACTAGGTATCCTTAAATGAAATTGGACCTGTTATAACATAATTTAGAATATGTGATAAAGAAAATTTTGGGAAAGGTTAGGCTCGTTTTCAGGGTTACTAGAATTACCTTTTTGACAACTTGCAATTTCTCAGGTGCATGATCAAACAAGGCATCAAACGCATCTCTTTCACACTTCATGCCAAGGTCATCATAAGTTGTAGTAATATCTTCAATATATGTCCTAGAAAGTAAAAATAACATAAGTGATAAAAGTGATTTACCGGGAAAGTTATGCTGGATAAGTTCAACTGAAATTACCTGTGTGAGAGTTGATTTGGGGCATCTTTCTTAACAACCACCACAGTCACACTCACATTCTCAGGCAGGCGAACAGGGGCACGGAAATGACGGGCCAATGAAACTAAGAGATGCAATATAGACACTACATTCTTTGAATGCACAGAATCCACACTCCATTTCTGTACAGGTTTTGTACTCCCAAACAGCACCTGCAGAGCAAATTACTCATTAAAATTGTAATCATAAGACTACTGTTGTCGATGCTCAAAATAACATTATAATAAACCTTACCCTGTTGACTGCTCTTAAAACAACAGCCAACTTCTGACGTTGGCCTTCTTCTGATTGTGTTACCTCTGGTACATCAAGCTTGGTCTCAGTGAGCTTTTCCAAAAGCTTTTGCAAAACTTGTCCATCATACAGATCTTCACTAATATCTTTCACAATAATTCTTTGCATAGCCAATTCATCATTTATCCAGTCAATGAGCACCTGGATCAACTCTTTGACTCTAGGGTCTTCAAGGGATCTAGGTTCAATAATGGCCCTTTCTTCATTTTCATCTAAAATAAAAACAAGTTGCAAACTTTCAAAAGACATCTTTAAGTATACACCATTTATGATTCAAGAATTACTAGACAGAGCTTTTTTGTTCTTTGATTAGTTGAATAAGTCTCTGCCCAGAATCCAGCTCCAGAACAATGAAAGAAAAAACTTAGGTGGGGTGTAGTAGGGTGGGGGTCTAGAGTCCAGCTTAATGTTTAATAATGGATCAACTACATCGAAATGGTTCAATAAAAAGAAAAGTTTCATGAATCCGCAGCTTCACGAGAACCTTATTGTAAAGTAGCATCTAATTATATTTAATGATATGATATATGATCGGTAGCATACAAAGGTAAGGTAGGTAATGATACTTACTCAAGCTGTATTCTTCTGGAGGTATTTCAGGAGCAGTAGGGCTTCCAGGTGAATCAATTGCATATTTACCTTCTGCTTGAACTTCTTGCACTAAAAAAATTATTGATTGATATGTTTAGCAGCTACCTAATGATTCATGCTTATTTTCCAATACACAATATAAAAGCCTTTGATGGTGATATAAAAAGTATAACTATAAATTCAGATCATACTCTTACAAATACATTTGGAATACAGTTATCTGACAATTTATAGTGCATTCCAAGTTTGACGCTGTAAGTTCCAACATCACCGAATACAAATTCTATAAGCAGTCAATGACTAAATAGGTCAATGAGGTAATCCATGGCGTACTCCGCCCACATCACAAATGTTTTAGTTTCCTTGTAAATGTTAGTCTAATACCTTCTTTTATGCGTTTTTTTCGGCCTATCGTTCCAATTTTATCCCAAAACGACTCTTCTTTGTCTTCCTTTTTAGGCAAAACAGGAGTTCGAGGTGATTTTGGGCGTGGCGAAGACATTATTTTCCTTCACTGAAACTTTAGTAGGATTTATCAAATAAGATTCAAATCACATATGTAATGTAAAATTTTGACGATTGATTGTTAAACACCTTACCAAATGGAAACGGTTTAAAACTTTAGGAAAATAAATAAGTCCGCAGCAATTTTTAACATAAACAACAAAATGAAATGGACAAACTCACAGACTAACAACTATATATATGGACTAACTTCAACCAATGTCAAACCAATGAGGCTATAAACATGCTATAGCCTATAATTGCCGACATCAAATAATTAAAACAAAGGCTCTGTTATACGACACAATCTGGTTGCGGTTTGCAAAGAGATGTGAAAGTTAGCTACTTTCTTCATTAACCATGAAGGCCGACAACCCTAATTGAGGTCTGTAGGTTAACAAAAAGTGTGAGCCGAGCTCTCTGCCACAAAAAAGAAAACTTACAGACTCTCTTACACCACTCCCGTCGTCCTTGAAAATTATGACGAAATCTTGCCGAGTCGCTAGGGTTGCTACCAAAGAGATTGGAAAGTTAGCGACCTTCTTGTTAGTATGAAGGTCGCTAACATGCCAATCTCTTTGGTTGCTACTACATTGACTCCGTAGGTTTTTTAATTTCATTGACACTGATTGAAACCCTTTTCAAGTTGTGTATAACAAAACTTTCCTGTATGATATGATATGTCAATTACATCATTTTGGTCCATAACCTCCTTCATCTTCAAAGAGATTGGAATATTAGCGACCTTCTAGTAGTATAACCATGAAGGTCGCTAACATTCCAATCTCTTTGTTCATCTTTAGCCATGCGCAGAAGTTTGACAATGTCGCATTTTTCCCGCACATTGACATGTAACATAGCCTCCTTCATCTTACGGAGGAGGCCAAGATGAAGGAGGCTATGATGTAAGCAATGAGTCAATCATAGATAATTTTTTTTTATCTAAAGCAGTATATCGGTTCAGACATGTTCAGGGGTTCTAAAAAGGCCACATTAGCGTTTCATAATATGATTCATATTTATTTGACACAAACTTATCTGCAGCAACGCTGTTGTTGACATTGACATGACAATTCAAAATGGCGTCACTTAGTTCCAGCACTGGCCACCGGATCAGATAAGTTTGTGGCACTCTAATATGAATCATAATATGAAACGCTAATGTGGCCTTTTTAGACCCCCAGAGCTTTCTAAGGTTCAGAGCGATGTTGCCGATCCGTCCTATAGCACGGCTTGACAGATAAAGAAGGCTATGTTTTGATCACAAACAAAAAATGTTATGTAAAAATGCGCCAAGTTGCCTTGTTGCACGTTGCGTTGCAAAACGTGCATTTTTTAATTAGATAGGTAAGTAAAAAAACAGGATTTAAAAATTGTGACACAGGTCTTACAAGATATTCACTGAAAAATATTTTCGTCGATTGCGACATTGTTTATTATATATTTCAGCGTGTAG
The DNA here is from genome assembly GCA_905147135.1 of Blastobasis lacticolella. Classification (NCBI taxonomy): domain Eukaryota; kingdom Metazoa; phylum Arthropoda; class Insecta; order Lepidoptera; family Blastobasidae; genus Blastobasis; species Blastobasis lacticolella. Next base: position 20,352,531 of record LR990039.1, read on the forward strand.
AAAAGTCGCATTCTCAGATAACGTTTTTTTAAATATATGATGAGGAAACGTGAGCAAGGCATTGGAATAGATATATTATGAACTTCTTTCAAAAGATTATTCAGTACTTTACAGTTAGTGTTTATTTTTTTTAAATAAACCGAATTTATCGTCCATTGCTTCAACAAATGCCACAAAAATGTCTTGCGGTATAATCAACAAAGTGCTTCCTCCATATTTACTAGTTAGTTTAATGCGCTGTTTGCCGATCTTGAAAATGATTTCATAAGACAACAATATTTGTGCTGGTCAAACCATATACCTTCACTACAACTGTAATAATATCATATATTCATTTTGACAACACGTTTCGCCAGTCGCGTTTGAACTCTGCATGAAAATGTCTGTAAAAATTATTTATTATTTTGTGTCTCTGCGCACACTCACAATAAGTCATTGTTAGGTATCATATTCACCCCGGGTCTTTTGAGTCAAAATTCGAGCTTGCTCATTTTTAACGACACTACCCACGCCGTGTAATGAGGAGTTTTCCAGTAGGTATTGTCAATTGGTTTCAAAAAGCATCAATAGATGGCGCTCCTACAATTTTGGTAATTTTTTACCGAAAGGATCAACGAAATGTATTTTAATCCAAACCTTTCATATTTGTATTGCGTCCATTATTGATCCCAGTGTCCATGAAACGAATTGACTCAGTCAAATTGATGTTTGTTTTGTTGGTAATAATTTATAACAACCTCTAAAATGGTTGAAAACTATTGATAAATACAATATTATCCAATACAAGGTACCCAGTGTTTATATCCTCTTTGCTAAGAACCTATTTCAAGCGATTATCAATTACCAAAATTGTCGGGGCGCCATCTAGGGAGTGGTTAGGAATGCTTTAGATACCTATTGGAAAACTAATAATAATAATAATAATGGTGAGTACTTGCACAGACATAACCTGGTAGACAGGATTATTCACCAGCAACTTGCTCTTCAATATGGTCTTGTGGAGTCTGAGGTGCCATATTATAAATACGTGCCAGCGCCAGTTCTTGAAAATGGTCTTGCCACGCTCTATTGGGATCGATCTGTGATCACGGACAGGACTATTGTAGCCAATAGACCTGATATTGTGCTCACAGAGCGATCGAAGCGCCGAACATTGCTCGTCGATGTCACTATCCCGCATGACGGAAACTTTGTGAAGGCCGAGAAGGACAAACAGTGTAAGTACCTTGACTTGGCTCACGAGGTGACCGCCATGTGGGATGTTGATTCGACGATCATTGTTCCGATAGTCGTATCAGTGAACGGTCTCATAGCGAAGAGCCTCGACCAACATCTTAAGAGTCTCTCGCTAGATGATTGATTCAAGGGCCAGATTCAGAAAGCGGTTTTCTTGGAGACGGCGCGTATTGTCAGGAGGTTCCTGTCTCTGCAGCCCTAACCACCGGTAGCTTGGGCCTCGCCCCGGTGCTGGTGGTACTCTAGGTTTAGGTTTTTTATAATATTTATTTTTCATATATATTGTAAAAAATTTAGACCTAAGAATGAAAATAAATAAGGAGAATAATAATAATAATCGTTGACAAATTCACACAGCGCCATCTAGCCCCAAAGTAAGCAAAGCTTGTGTTATGGGTGCTAGGTAACTGATAAACTACTTATATACTTTTAAATACTTATCTACTTATTATACATAGAACACCCAGACCCGTAACAGAAATTAAAATTCATCATTTTAATTTCTGCCCGGCCGGGAATTGAGCCCGGGACCTCTTGCATGGCAGATGTTGACCACTGAACCACTCAGGTCGTAACTGCTCATTTATTCGGATTTTAAGATCCAACAAATAGGTACACAATAAATTTTCAAGCTCGCTACGCTTGCTCTATTTATAAGTATTCACACCGCACGTCCCGTGTTTCAATTCAGATTTTAGGAGTCAATATACCAAAAATTCTATTGAGAAATAATAATTGGTTTATGTTACATTTAACATGTTCAATCCGGCTCTTTAGGGCAAAATTCGAAAAATGTCTAATATTTACTAAATTTACGCCGCCTCACCCAATCATCATCGCAGCCCATATCAGTCCATTGCAGAACTTAGGAAATTAATTAATTAGTTATTAATTAATAACTAATTAAATAATTAATTTCTTAATTATTAGGTTATTAATAATAACTTAGGGCCTACCCCATGAAAGGGGAGGTTATTGCCATAATCTCCACGCTCAGCAGGCGGGTTGTAGATCGCAGTGTTGTAAATATAACAATGGAACATGCTGCTGCCCATTTTCCAGCCTACGGAGAATCTAGACCTTTTGCCTCGAAAACATTAGTCGCCTTGTACGTGTAAGGGGTTGGTGCTATTCTACTCTGCTGGACACCACACGTGGAGATTATGGCAATAACCTCCCCAGCCGAGATTGGGGTAATATGGGAAATGAACTACCTGGACAGGTTTTCCCTGGAGAGTACAACATAGAGTTCTTCAAGAAAGGTGTGAAAAGGGTTTTACGGGGTCGGCAACGCTTGGGTGATGCCCCTGGTATTGCAAACGTCCATAGGCTGCGGTGACTGCTTACCATCAGGCAGGCCGTAAGCTTTATTGACAACTGTAGTATAACAAATATTTAAAAAAGTTGGGTTACCAACTTGTCTTTTGGCGCAACCAAAACATAGTAGGCCGATTTTTAGAAGAGAGAGAACGAGAGATATTTTATGATAAACTCTTACTTCAAAAAGCTAGGAACCGCGTAGGAAATGGTTTGAGTCCCGATTGTTACACAAGGAACGTGAAGGTAGATCTCATAATTACAACCAAACTGTCGGTTTTTAACGATATCGCTGTAATCGCCAAGGTGAGAACTGGTAGCGGTTACCTACCAATTGAATGGTAAGTCTAAAAATCTTTAGTCGGACCAGATCATATCTAAAACTCAGAACTATTTATGTATATATAGGTTTAAAGTCGGGCAAAATGGAGAAGAATGAGTCGGAAAGCCAGAATTAACGCTAGGATGATGATGATGATAAAAAGGTTTAAATTCAATATTATAACAAAATATAAATAGGTACGTCAAGCATATTTTCTTTAATAATAAGGCACAGGTTTTTTAAACAAAAATGTACGAAGTAATTTATTATTACTAGATCTTTGTAAATCTTCAGACGACTTAGTTTTATCTGTATGAAAATCTGTCAATTTTGATGTTGTTTCAGAGGTAGATTCTCGTTCCTCAATCATTCTATCGAGTAAAAGCTTTTCTTTTTCTTCTGGGGTCAAATGCATAGGTTCATTTTTAGGTTCCCAATCATATTTATGTCGCGATTCCAAATTCTTAATTAGCTTACTATTGTAAGTTTTCAATGACGTCTCCATATCTCCAATTACTGTGTAAGCATTTGGTGCTGGAGTTAGGAAACTATCTCTACGAAACCGTGGAGAACGGATAAGTGGACCACGATGAACGGCAGGTCTACATCTATATTTTTCAGGTGCGTAGTAGCAAATACCTGGTGTTTTAACTTGCCCAAAAGCTGGTAGCCAGTCTGGCCACGGTCGAAAACGTCCTTCGGATGAATTAAATGGAGCATTGTATTGGATTTGACGTGATCTCCTTTGAGCTCTTTTAATAGGTGCATAATCGGCTGGACTAGCAGAATTTAAATTCTTTTTCAAAGGATGCATTCGTGCGACGACTGATTTAAATTGATAAGTTCCAGGTGGGCAATCATTACTTTCTGTTTCTTCTTCAGTTGTTACTGAATCATCATCATCATCTTCATTTAAAATGTTAGTGTCCTTAAAACGTGGGGCAGATGAACCAAAAGGCAAACAATGCATAAAATTACATATCTTTTTAGTTGTTGTGTAGTCTGCTGGACCTGGGCCTACTATATTGATGTTTTGGAATCTTGGAGCTGTTCCGAATAATCCTGGTTTCGCAAACTTTGCGAAACATATACATTTTACATCAGGTGGATCAAACGCTCGTTTTATGTTGTAATCCATGGGACATGGACGAATTTCATACTTAGCTGATGGAAACCTTTCAGCTTTTGTACCAGACATCTTCATTTTTGTGCACTGTGGTGGGTTCGGCAAATAATCTGCTGGACCTGGTCTTTTTTCCAATTTATTCTTGTATTGTTTAGAAGTAAGTCGTCTACTTTCCCTTAGCTTTTCCAGACATATTTCGAATTCTGTCGGTTTTTTTTCGGATATGTAATCTGCTGGCCCTGGAGTATACAGAATTGGTTTTTGGCACCTCTTGCCCTTCCAATTACTCCATTTCCAGCCGTGATAAAAAGCGGTTGCCTCATTTACTCTGGTGTCGTAAAATGGCGGATTACAAGTCAAAGGAGCCGTAGGAATTTTCCGAACTGATCCATCTGGTAATAATTCAAAACCGCGATGTCCTCTGGACGGAACTGAAATGCCTGTACCTAAAATACTGCCAGGAGTATGACCTATGAACAGACGATTGTATGTTTTTGCAGCACATGTATTTTCCTCTTTTGTGTTTTCTTCTGGAGGACAATCACATGTAGTTGAAATTCCACATCGACAAAGAACTGCTTCTAAATCTTCTTTACTGAAAGCCTCATAAGGAAATCGGGGCGTTTTCGACATCAATGACGTACAAGTCGGTATTTTCGGCTGAATTTTATTTGTATCGTATATTTGTTCTGTATAAATTGTAAGCTCTAGTGTTTTTCTTTTTGAGCTTGAGAGAAATGGTGCTTTGTTTTGTTTAAATGATTTCCCAGGAATTGTGGTATATGATGTAGGATCCAATAATTTATAACATTTCTTCGAGCGAGGCCATCTTTCACTATGTCCGTAAGCCGTCATTTTAATATTATTACAAAATAAATATCACGTAAATATAAAAAACTGTCGTCGTTTATCTCCTTAAAAATAATTTATGCAAAATTTAAAACATTTTCTAAAATATACAATTTTAAAATGCCATTTGTGGCGTTTGCACAGATGACCATAAAGAAAAAAAATCACTTCTAGAATACGGGGAATCAGGAGAATCCAAAGAGTTTGATGCGAATGCGAAACTACGAAATAGCTCCTGTAAATAAAAAAAATCTCTATCGTGTAAACAGCCTTTAAACGTATAATCTGTCAAAAACGACTTGTCCTATTTGATTCTACAAATTATGTATTTAAATGGATAATGTGCAGCAGTATTAGTTGAAATTCACATTCTATGTATTTCTTGTATAATTCAAAATACATATACACAATATACGTAGCGTGATTGATACGGCATGTCGTGATTTTGGGCATTGTTTGTTCACCAAATAAGACAAGTCTGAATAAACAGATCATAGTGTTTCTATTCTCTTTGTATAGTCTGGTAAGAAAGTCGTTAAGACGCTCGGCACATTGGAACGCAGCCGCGCGCGTGGCTGCGGATCCGAATCACCGTCCGTTTCCATAGACAACTCCAGAGCTGTGTTTCCATAGATAACTCCAGTGCTACAAGCATGCTACAAGATTGGGCGCTTTATTTGTCATTCTGGCGAAATTTGGAAATATATGAAATTTTTTATATTGTTTAAAACTATCAAAATTGAAAATTTTCTAAATTGTTTTATCATAACATCACAACGTTTCACACAATTGCATTATTGCACATTAATTGGTCGTCGTCCATTTCTACCCGACAACCTTTTCCGGCAAGCACTGGATAACGTTTGAATGGAAATTTGCCAGTCCCGGTGGATGTGCGTGCGCCGATGAGACCGGTTGCGCCTGGCCCTGTTCTATAGGTCTGTGCCCAACCTTAGTTGATTAAAGATATATTTATAACAAGAATTAAAATTAACATTTAGGTTATTCTATTATTTTTAGTAACCAAACTGTCATCCCTGTTTGGATTTTACACTAAGAAACCTTTCACAACAACGATTTCGACTCGCGCATACTGTACGGGATAGGCTGACTGATCGAATAAAAATACGCACGTGTCGAAATTGTCGTTGTGGATGGGTTTTTAATGTCGTATTAATAAATTCTTAATTTAAAAGAAAATAGATAGTTTATTTTGTAAAATACATACAGCATACCCATGCAACTATCGATTTCAACTTATATGAGAATGATAATCGATAATTGAATAGATTTAATAACGATTTCACACTAGCCTCCCTACTGTGAACTGTCAAAATTATCATCCTATATTTGACAAAGTATAGTGTCCATCTGTGGCATAGCCTTAAGGAGGCTATGATCTGTGGTGTCCATGAAACGACTTGACTCAGTCAAATGAGCAGTTTTCCAATAGGTATCCAAAGCATTCATTACCACTCACTAGATGGCGCCCCGACAATTTTGGTAATTGATAATCGCTTGAAATAGGTTCTTAGCAAACAGAATATAAACACTGGGTACGTTGTATTGGATAATATTGTATTTGTCAATAGTTTTCAACCATTTTAGAGGTTGTAATAATAATGGAATATAGTGCCAAATTCTATAAATATTTCTTCTTAAACTTCGTTCAACCTTTAACAGTTATGTTTATATTAATAAACATTTTATTGTTGAGTTTAGTATTAGTTGGCTGCATGAAATCACTGCCACCATCAAACAGATTATAAAAAGATTACCAAAATTGTAGGAGCGCCATCTATTGATGCTTTTTGAAACCAACTATCAATACCTACTGGAAAACTCCTCATTGATGTTTGTTTTATTTGTAATAATTTATTACAACCTCAAAAATAGTTGAAAACTATTGATAAATACAATATTATCCAATACAACCTACCCAGTCTTTGCTATTAAAAGCGCCATCTAGGGAGTGGTTAGGTTAGGAGTGCTTGCTCATTTTGACAGTTCACAGTAGGGATGGGGTAGTGTTAAATCGTTATTGAATTTATTCGATTATCGTACTCATAGAACTCGGAATCGATAGATTGTTATGAACAGTTTTCCAGTAGGTATTGTCAGTTGGTTTTAAATGCTACAATAGATGGCGCTCCCACAATGTTGTTACATTTTTTTCATCTAGTGAGTGGTTAGGAATCCTTTATATACCTATTGGAAAATTGTTAATTGTTGGGATGGTTATGCTGTGCGTATTATACAAAATAATCATGCAACTATCGATTCTAAGTTCTATGAGGACAATAATCGAATAGATTCATTAACGATTTTACACTACCCCATCCTTACTGTAAACTGTTAAAATTATCATCCTAAATTTGACAAGGTATAGTTGCTTGTGAGGAAACAATCGAAAAAAAAAACGGTAAAATGTATAAACTAGTGTCATGTAAGAAGAGATTTGGCGGGTCACGTGGTTTGACTTGCGCAGTAGGCGATTACCTGCGCGAAATCCCCTCTACTGCCATTTGACAAGTCTCTTCTTTCATGACGCGGAGATAACATTTAAAATTAACATTTAGGTAATTACATTATTTTTTGTAACTAAATTCTTATTTATTGTTTAGATTTAACTCTCTTTCGCGACAACGATTTCGACCCGTGCGCATTCTACGGCGTGCATATCCTACATTCTTATAGGCTGCCTGACCGAATAAAAATATTAACGTGTTGAAAAGTGGAAGGGTTTTTAATGTCGTATTAATGAATTTTTAATTCAAAAGAAAATAGATAGTTTATTTTGTAAAATACATATAGCATAACCATGCAACTATCGATTTCAACTTCTATGAGAAAAATAATCAATAATCGAATAGATTCAATAACGATTTTCGCCACCCATCCCTACTGTGAACTGTCAAAATTATCATCTTATTTATGACAAAGTATAAATAAACCTTTCTCATGAATATGAATCTCTCTGTCTATTGCAGAAAACCGAATGAAAATCCGTTCAGTAGATTTTGAATTTATAGCGAACAGCAGACAGTGATAGTGATGTATGGTGAACAGTTTCTTCTTGCGTTTCGCTAGTTGTAAGAAAGAAAAAAGCCTTTTATAGTGATTTATTGCTTGACTTTATAGTGATTAATTGTCTCTGATCTTGGTACTTATTGAAATTAATATTGTCTGCAAACCGTTTTCAAATAATTTTAATAAAGAGTTTCTTCTCTGCCTACTAGTACTGTGGTAGTTAATATTTTGATATGTTTGATAATATTGTGACATACTTCTGTAATGATAACATTACTATCTAATTTATTTAACAATAAATCACCTTATCTTAATCTATGTTAAGGGCTTAGGTTGAATGTATATTAGTTTAAACAACTGAACAACTGAAGTGAAGACATTCGATATAGATACAAAGCAGCATCATGGTGGTTATAAAATGGCAGATTCGATTAAAAGGCATCCACCAAAGAATAATGTAAGTAAAAGAAATTTACTAAGCGGGATGTGTGATACTACATAAACTGTCACTACTGGGTAAAAAAATAACAATGAAATGTTACAGAGTTTAAATAAGGAGTATTTAAATTAGGGCCGATTGTTCAATCCTCAGATAAAGTTTATTTGCCCGATAAAGTAATACACTGCCAAATTAAAACAAACTATAATCCTTTACAATTATGAAGTAATGATACAATTTTATTTTAGTTGCATAATAACTTATCAGACTGATATGTTTTATTCGAGGATTGAAAAATCGGTTCTTAAACACATTTTTATATTTGTGTCTATAATACATTTTTATTTTGTGCAATTTTTTTAACAAGGCAGAAAAGCAGATCCGTAGGCGCCTTTGTATACCTATGGACCTGAGCTTCGGCTTTTTAGCCTTTTTGGCCATTATTATTTTTTTGTTCTCGTTTATTTTTTTGTTTGTTTTAGTCACTGTTTTTTACATTTATTTTATTTGTATAAGTTTGTATAATTTTTTTACCCTAAATAAATATTTTTAATTCATTTATTTTATAATATTTATAACATAGTATAAGTATAGAAGTGAATGTTGGGTATGGCAGAATCATGAGAGTCTAATAAATGAGGTGGAAATGTGGTCACTACAGTGGTGTGTGGGGTCGCCGTAAGTAATAGAATGAGAAATAGTGTGAATTGAGTTTATTGTAAGAAGGATTATGAAAGACTAGGATTGAAAGATGAATGAAAAACTGGCTTACGAAAGGGTTCTATCATGTGAATATGAATGGAAGCGTCAACTAAAAACTGAAGATTTTGTATATTTATAAGAGGCTGACTAGTTGCCTCTGCATTAGATGTCACCTCTCCTTGTTGCTCTGAATTATTTCCATGCTCACTGTAATCATCATAATCATTTATTTCAAAAGCATTTTCTTTGTCACTATTTACCTATAGCATGCACTTATGTAATGGTTTCAATATATTTGCTTACTAAAATCTAATATGTTAAGAGTGACCGTACGTGCCTACTAATATGAAACTTAAAGAAATTATCTATAACTATCATAATGAAAACCAAAGGGCACATTTAAATATTACTGATAACATAAAATAATATGAAATTATGTTTGTGAGTTTATGGAAACATATTTATTTATCTAATTAATATTTAATGGCAACCTCTAAATTTGAAAGAAGTTGCATTCTAGACATTTAAAAGTGTTGAGCTGTCTCTAGCAGCCTACAGGGGATACTATCACTGTATGAATGTCTCTCACAGACTATCTTTCCTCAACACATCAGCTTATATATTTAATAAACTGTATGCCACTACAACATACAACAAAAATAATAATGTTTTATGTCTGTGTTCTAAAGTTGCATTAAATTTTTCAGGGGATATATTAGATGGAAAATATCACAAGCAATGTTGACTGCTCAAGCACTGACTTACAATGAACATATGAGCATGAACTACATGGTTGATGTGTTACTGGAACCTATATTTTGGTTTGTCGACAATTTTGCACAATGTCTTGGAAAGGTTTGTATACATTTTACTATAGAGGCTTTAATGCAATATGTGGCCGTAATATTGTCACTTATGGCAAACATCATGTTGAGTACAAAAGGAGTGAAATTACAATATTAATTAAAAATTGCTGGCAATGGTTGCCGGCAATGCTGGTCACTGTGTTGGAAACACATATTTCTTTTGTATCTCTTTATTGAGATCTGTTTGTAAAACATTTAGCAATATATTAATATGAAGGAATGTTTTGATGTGCCCGTATCACTTATCGGAGTAGATCATGGGGTGCTCTTCTTTTCAATTGATGAACATCCATCAAATGTTTCACCAGTATTATTTGGGTAGGATTGCAGTCGTTTTCGTACATGTACCGTTATCCCTATTCATAGTTGAGACTGCTCTAGGTGACACCAATGCGTTTCCTGTCACCATTGAGGTACTTATGTGTACCTACATCAGGGCTCCATCATCATCACAGCCCGTAACAGTCCACTGCAGGACTTAGGGTCTCTCTCACGAAAGGGGAGGTTATTGCCATAATCTCCACGCTTGGCAGGCGGGTTGGAGATCGCAGTGTTTAAATATAACAATGGAAAATGCTGCTGCCCATTTTCCAGACTACGGAGACTCTTGATCTTTTGCCTCGAAAACATTAGTCGCCTTGTACGACACCCACTAGTGTAAGGGGTTGGTGCTATTCTACTCTGCCGGACACCACACGGCCACAGCAAAATATTACACGTTCCGTCAGTCCGCAACCGAATCTATCATCAGCTGACGATACACGAACAGAGGACGATATTGCGCTGGCAGACTGTTATGGAACGCTTAGTTCAGGTGGAAAGAAGCCCTCGAGAACGGCGATCGAAAACAGAGTCATCATCATCATCTTATCCCGGCCTCTGCCAGGGTCCGCTTTCCTACTCCATCTTCTTCAGTTCGCCCGGTCTTCGGCATCCTCTTGTAGTAAGCCATTGGCTCTCGCATTCAACTCAGCTATGTCAAACTATCGCTTCTTGGGTCGCCCACGGGGCCTCTTTCCTGATATCGGCAGATTCAGGCACCTATTTCCCACGTATCCCACGACCAAACCAGCGCAGACAAGCCTCCTCAATCTTATCTGCGACATGTACTCGTTACGTACTCGATCGAGTCGCGTAACTCCGCACATCCAGCGCAGCATTTTCATTTCGTTGGTGTGGAATTCGCGGACGTGTTTCGTCAGCGCTGGCCATGTATCGCAGCCATAGAGCATCACCGGTCTAATTATACTCTTGTATATAAGCCCTTTGAGCTTTACAGGGATTTTAGGGTCACAGGTGACTGCCGTGAGTTCCCATCATTTGGCCAAAGCTGCAGAGATTCGGGTCTTGACATCGGGGCCGATAACGCCGGACTCGTGCATCACGAATCCGAGATATTTGGATTTATCTGTTCTATTGACAGCTACGAGGATAGTTTCGGGATCTGCGCTGCAGCTAGCCGTATATCGAAACAGATCAGATCAAAACAGCGGCGATCGAAAACAGAGTATATGGCTTTAAATACTGCAGATCTACAATACAAATCCGTGAAATCGGAAACGGTCCAAAGTCGAAACAGGATGCTGGCTGGTGGTGGAGGAGGTGCTGCTTTTTGTAACACGCAAGTGTTGCGCTCATGTACCTACTTACATAGTACCCACCTTCCCGATGCGTCCATTTCGTGCAACCACACCCACGTACAAGTGTCACTTCCTCATCTGGATGAAGCTACGTTCACACACTTAATTGGCGTATACGGAGCTACGCCAACCCACACGAGGTTCACTGCTAAGGGTTGGAACTGCATTCCTCGAAAAATAAAATTATGGAGTCTTCAAGCCTAAATTGTGTAACTTTACTTATCATAAAAACACACTAAAACATATCAACATCAATCAGTTACCATCTTACGGAAAACATATGAGCAATTGCAGCCTTATCGCTAAAGTGATCTCTTACAGAAATTGTCACAGGAAACACAGCAGGTGGTATTGAGCGTTTTATAATACATAAGTGATATTTTTTTGTTTCAGGCATTTGTTTGCGCGGTTACAGTATTGACAGCAGCTGTTGTTGTAATTGCCTACTGGATAGGTGTACCATACTGGTGGGAAAAAAGTCCTTATATGACTATATTTCTTGTTATATTTGGAAATTGGCTCCTTATGAACATTTTGTTCCATTATTACATGGGAGTTGTTACCCCACCGGGCTATCCACCTCACGTAAGTTGCGTACTTTTCACATCTTTACATAGTTGTTCTGACATGATGTGACACTTTGTTGCACCATCATACCACAAAGTGCTTGACAGGTACATTAAAAATTAATGAAATAGTTTGTTATAAGATGTAAGTATCTCGCGCACGAGAGTCCGGGGTCCGCCTAGATCATGATCCAGGATTGGGCAGATCATCATCATCATCATCACAGCCCATAACATTCCACTGCAGGACTTAAGGCCTCCCACGAAAGGGGAGGTTATTGCCATAATCTATGTATAACAATGGGTAAAAAGGTTTTTACGTGGGTGATGCCCCTGGTATTGCAAACGTCCATAGGCTGCGGTGACTGTTTACCATCAGGCAGGCCGAAAGCTTGTTTGCCACCTGAGTGGTATAAATAAAAATACCCTTACGAGTCGGATACCTTTACTATAAGGCCACCGATGTTCCTTAGCAATGTTTTGTTATAAGTACCTCAATAAATATGTATTACAGTAAACTAGCTGTATCCTGCGGGTTTCACTAGTGTATGCTTATATTCGGCTATCTCGCGGGATTCTATTATATTATTGATCAAAAATACCTAGTTAACTAGTTTTCGAAATCGGTTATAATCTAGGCTCCATTGACCAATAAATCATCAATCAATAGATTACCCCAACCAACATACAAACACAAACTGTTCTTCTGAGCGAATCAGTAATTTTAAGGAAGGCAAGGCTAGACTATCGCAGCGGCCGCTCCTAAACTAAGTTTTATTGTAGTTAAAAAAATTAATTTAAAATATGCTATGTTTTTTACAGGGAGCTATGATAGTTGAAGCGGCCAGTATTTGCAAAAAATGTATATCGCCAAAGCCGCCACGGACTCACCATTGTTCCGTATGTGATCGGTGTATACTTGCAATGGATCACCACTGTCCCTGGTTGAACAACTGTGTGGGCTATTTTAATGCAAGATATTTTTATTTATACATGGTCTACATGGTTGCTGGTGTGATATTCGTGATTATAGCGGGCAGTGAGCTAGGATACCAGGTTCTTTTAGGAGACAATCCAGGCGAGTAATAACATAACGTACGCCGTTCTATTTGTATATTTTATGCGGTCTGTATATAGTATTCTCTTATATAGGATGTACATTCAATAACCTAATTTGTTTTCTATTGTAGTTGCAACATTACCCAACGACAAACCTGATCCAGATCTTATTGGGCACCCGGTACGCATCAACCGGACTGGGGCACTGGTCCCTGTGAAGGATATAGAAGAGTATGACTCGAACAATTTCCCACGTGAGCACGTGTTACCTGTACCAGAAATAACAGAACTGCACCGCATCTGCGCACACCCATGGAAACCAAAAGCTGTAGTCTTTATGGCTGTCACATGTATAGGTTGCCTGTTTGCTCTAGGTGTCCTTGTCATAATGCATGGAAAACACATAAGCAGGGGTGAAAGCAGTGTCGAAGGTCATATTAACAATAAGTTAAAGCAAAAAGGCCATTTCCGGAACCCATATGATTTTGGAAGAAGAAAGAATTGGTATTTATTTTTAGGAATCACTCAAGGTAGAACATTTATAAGGCATGTATTGTTCCCTTCAAGACACACTCCAATAGGGAATGGGATGTCGTGGTACACAATACACAATACTTTGGAGGATTGGCCATGATTTGGCCATGATGTTAGAAAAGGTTATAAAAATATGACAGAATATTTAAAAAATATATTTAATGTAGTATAATTACATTTTTGTAGATATTATTTAGTGGTGATGCAAGGGACGTTAGGCTTTTAGTCCTCTTTAAAACTAGACTAGCAAATAAGAGGATCACAAGGCTAGGCAAAAAAAGGCTTTGAGGCTCTTAGTCATTTTGGTCTACATTTACCGGTCAGACCCGATTTCAGACCATTGCTTTGTCGTAATAACCCAAAATCTGTTCGGCCTAGGCCAAACTAAACTTTTCAGGACACTAGTTTGACCTGAAATCGGGTTTGGTCGCTACTAATCCCTAGTCCATAAGTAAAAGTATAAAATTAAGTTTAACTTAAGGTGGTTCGTCCATACTTAATTTCTCTTACCAATCTTTCATTCGTTTAAATGTTTAGTAATAATTGTTATTATGGTTTATACTCTTTAGTAAATGTAAGTATTCAATGGTGTACCAATTGGCTTTCCATAGCTTAATAATATAAAATAAAGCAGTTACATCGAAAAATCCATAATTCTTTTAATGGTTTTTTATTTTCCTTTTTCATTGCTTTGTTTTATATTATTATCACGTAGAAATGCATTTCACACTCAATTAGATACATTTACTATGGCCAATTGCATAAAAATATATTAAAAATGTCAAAATGTACATACTGTTACGTGCTAGGGTTCGTTATTTGGAGTGACACACTGATGATGGGTTCCTAAGGTTTATTTTATTCCTCGGCTTCCACTAATTCCACGTTAAGCTGATCTTCCACAGTCGCAGGTCTCTCGTAGTCTGTATGTATCGTCGTAGTCGTAGGATGTCGCTGGTACTCGCAGGTTATCGCTCGGTATTCGCTCCGAAGTTACCTGGCTCCGATACTGGAATGTTCTAGTGATCTAGTCTCAACGTTTTTCGGGAACGACAAGTCGAACCTCCCCAACTTAGAGAAATCGCAATTGCTAAAAGTGATCACCGCCCATCCTAAATACCTAAGATTTTTGTTTATTTGAATAACAACTTAAGTACAAAGAGATATTTTATACTTTTTTAATTAACCAATATTACTATCTACTGATAGTAAAGCATAATAAGTACCTGCATTTTGTTTATGTTTTATTTTTATAATACATAAATATTTTATTTTATTTACGTTAGTTAAAAAACTTTTGTAATCTTAATGTCCAAATATTTGTATCTGACTGATGTGTGTGCCGTACAAGGATTGTCAAGGGTTTTCATAAAATAACCTCATAGGTGCCGTAACTTTTTGTTTTGTGTAAAACAGACCCTCTAGGGATTAATTGATCAAATATTAAATGTACTCATCAAGAACGTCGGTGGCCTAATGGTCAAGGTATTCGACTTGGAAGCGAGAGGTGCCGGGTTCGAATCCCACTGCGGCCATGTACGGCCACGACCAAAGACTCTTTTCTGAGTTATGTACATTAGTTGAATACTAACCGATGCTCTTACGGTGAGGGAAAACATCGAGATGAAACCTGCACATTCTGGTGACTGAATGTGCAACTGAGTTAAACAGGTAAAAAGTGCAATATAGTTGCCTCTGTCTTACGAAGGGTTACAACAACCCTGTTTAATTAGTTGAGATCTAAAAATAAGTCGATAACTTATATTTGAACATAAAACCTAGGTATAGTCTTTTGCATCGTTATTTATGATCTCTATAGTTGTGACAAAAATTTGTAGTTTAAACTGATAAATACTGCATTATAGCAAATTAACCAACATTATGCTATTGTCCAAAATGTTTAGATCTACCTAGGTGTTTAGGAATCTAATTATAAAATGTGTGCATGTATAGATGTTGTACGTTGCACCCTTCGTGTACGAGTATACTCGTATCCTTACTGTTTTATCTATTTTTATAATACGTCCGACGTTCATTTTATTCTAACTATTTCTTAATTATTATTTAACTTTACCTACTTTATATTGTCGGATTTTTATCATTTGTTAATATACTAAGACCACGCTAAGTATGAACCGCTTTAAAAAAAAAGAATTAAATCTCTATGGCAACTTATGCCAAGTTTTTTAAATGTCATAGAACGTCATTCATAAAAGTTATAACAAACAATTTGATTTCTGTAGGATTGTTTATTGTCGTGAGTTATGAAAAATATTATTCAATAATGGGCAAAACATTTACAGATTATTGCCATATCCACACTATAATTTTTACTACTGTCAGTCAATACGGACTTATCGTGGTCTTATTATAGGTATTCAATTTTAGTTATAGTATGCATAGAACACCTATGTGTAACGATAATAGTACATTTTGATACCGATTAAGATACCGATGAACCGATTGCTAGGGCGTAATGCTACAGAGTTTCATAGATATTTTTACATACTATTCTTATAAACCGATTGACTAGGTTTTAATGAACGTAGCGTAAAAAAGAACTAACATTCCGCCACATAGCAAACTTCCTTTTTCCGGCCTTCACATGTAAATATTGGTTTGTCTATTGAGACTCACGTTCATTATGATCCTTGTCGCATTTAGGTTAGGATTTCGACCGGACTAGGAGAAAGTTATAGTGGTATTATGTCTACCTACTTTGCGCTAAATAAAAGACATGCTTTTGATAACTATGTATCACATTAAAAACTGTAAAGCGAATTATCTTCTTAGATTTCAGGAAGAATATTAAATGCAATATCTTTATACAGCTTTCGTCGCTGATAAATAAAAATAAATTATATATAAGTTTTTTTTATTTAACGCAATTACCTGTCCACTTATTCCCATTGCTATTTAAATGATATGTTAATAATATGCTTGGACATTTCTCACAGCGACATCTAGCCCCAAAGTAAACAGCTTGTGTTATGGGTGCTAGACAACTGATAAACTACAATACTTTTAAATTATTTTTTTATACCACCAAGGTGGCAAACAAGCTTACGGCCTGCCTGATCGTAAGCAGTCACCGCAGCCTATGGACGTTTGCAACACCAGGGGCATCACCCACGCGTTGCCGACCCCGTAAAAACCTTTTAACCCCTTTCTTGAAGAACTCCATGATGTACTCTCCAGGTAGTTCATTCCACAACCTTAGTGTGCGTGGGAAAAAGTTCCTTTGGAACCGCACAGTTCGCAACCAATTTGGCTCCGAGGTGTGAGGATGAACTTCCCTGTCGATGGCTAGAGGTGCGGTGATAGAACGTAGCTGTAGGCATCATGTCACAACAGTTCTTCAGAACAAACACCGTTGTACAAGCGGTAGAACACACAAAGGAAGAAAGGCTCAATACCACTTGTGAGCATAGTATCATCGAATATTCTCACAGCGCGCTTTTGGATCGAGTCACAAGGACCAAGCTGATATGCCGGTGCTCCCGCCTATAGATAGGTGTATAATAGATGGGTTATACTCCAATAGGGTCTGACTTGAGCCTTGTAAAGGAGAAGTCGTTGCCCCAGCGTGAAGAATTGCTTTGATCTGTTAAGCACACCCAGCTTTTTAGATGCGAGTTTGACCTTTTCTTCCAGGTGACTGCGAAACTGGACGTCACTGGAGATGTCGGCAACTAGGATATGTATGCTCTCAGAGATGGCAAGCGGTGCGTCCTACTTATTATACGTAATAACACTCAGACCCGTTACAGAAATTGAAATTCATCATTTTAATTTCTGATTGGCCTGGAATCGAACCTGGAACATTTGCGTGGCCGACCTCGGATGTATTTAACAAAATCAAACAACAGCTGTTGTCAGATGACGTGTTTTTCTCATAAAATAGGGAAAAAGAAAGACGGCATCTGACAACGCCTACGGTTTCATTTTGGTAAATACGTTCAAATTTAGCGTTTCATCTGCAGGTCGTTCAATTTATAAGAGCAGTTGGTTGAAGTTTGTATGGACGCATATACGTATGTGTGCTACTTACGTAGTTCTTTCAAGGTAAAATACTAAACGTCATCTTTCCGCCTTTATCCCAAGTAGGTGTGGTCGACAAACCACGTCGCTTGCCTCCTATAGCGCTGTCCTCGGTCGTGCTCCTTCAGATTACTAATCATCATCGTGTTTAGAACACATAAAAAACGCTCGATGTCTAGCTGTTAGGGCTTTAGTCGCCGTGAACGACACCTAGTCGAGGGGGTTGAAGCAATTATCTTCAACCTTCTATAATAGTTCTTGAAAAAACTACTGAACATAGGTATTTAGATTAAAAATTTACACAGTTGCAGTTTATTAGGTACTTACCAGATTAATGCACAAGATATACTTAATTAGGTCAGGATCTGATGATGGAAATCTGTGAAATCGAGGGCATACCTCGAAAATTGTAGGCACGTATGGTATGCTTGTTACATTACCATGTCTAACTCAGGTGTTCGCTTCAGGGTATACCATCTGATGCTGCTGTGCTGATGATGAAGCCATAGAACTCCTTAACAATTAAGAGTTAGGGAATAGTACTGCATTTTATCGGCAGGAACTACTTAGCAGCATCCAGTGCTAAGGTAATGTATGAAAGGGCATAACTTCCTAAGGTGCTCTCATTTTCATTAGGTCAGGATGTGATCTCGAAATTTCAGACACATCGAGGGAAACCCTCAAGATTATGTGCACGTTTAGTTTGTTACGTATCGAACTGCAAGAAAGGTATTCAGAATCTGTTGGCTAATTACGTAACGCTGTTGCCAACAATTCTCTGATTTCAATGATTGAAATTGTTACTTTTGCGATTACGTATCATCGATTTCATGGGTCCAGTTGCTAACAAAGTTCCATTGCAATAAACTGAAACTATGAAGTCGATCATATGTAATCGCAAAAGTAACAATTTCAATCTTTGAAAACAGAGATTTGTTTGCAACAGTGTTACGTAATTAGTCAACTGATGATGGAAACTCTGTGAAATCGAGGGCAACCCTCGGAAATTGTAGGCACGGCTGGTGTGTTTTGTGAGGTCGTCATGTTTTATTAAGGTGTTCAATTCAGGGTGTCATCATGTGATGCTTCTGTGCTGATGAAGCCACAGAAGTCCTTAACGAAAAGTTTCAATGTAATCGGATTTGTGATTTTTATGAAAGAATAATGTGACACAAAGTACCCAGAATGTAGCACTTTCTTACCTACGTACCTACCTCTGATGAAAGACCGGATAATTCTGATAATTTTATTATACCTTGAACATAGCTCAACTCTAACATACGTATATAGAAATGCGTTAGAAGGCAAACCCCATTTCAGGTCAAGCTAATTTGTCCTATGTCAAACAAGTTTACTTTAAGTGCGTCAGGATCAACTAGTTTGATCTAGAATAAACCAGTTTAGCCGAAAAACCTTAGAACAAACTAGCTTACCCTAGACTGATTTTAAGTTCTTATTAAATTATAATGATACCAGCCACACCGACTAAACCCAACCATATTGACCTACGCTAAACCAGTTGGTCCGAAGAAAGAAAGTTAGAATAAACTAGAAGTTAGGTATCTTCTAGGCACGCATGCTACATCTTCGATATCATCGTCGCTTTCCATCAGGTGAGTTGAGGTCAAATGCCAAAAAAAATCTAGTTTGTCCTTGGATAATTAATTAGTTTGGCTTAAAAACATTAGGATAATAACCAGAACTGTGCACGTGGTAGTGAGTAGCCAAACGGCATCACAAAAGGCACGAATGGCTATTCATTATACCGTGTTCGTACCAGCCCTTATGTATGGAAGTGAATGTTGGGTACAGCAAAAGAAACATGGAAAGTCGAGTAAATACGTTTTATTATAATACTTTATTCGTAGTACATTACTTACTTATCTAAAACTTGCATGATATTTTTGTTAGTAAGAAAATTTACCTTAGGTATAGGTAGGTAGTAAATGTTCTATGAGTAACTTGGTGACTAGAAATATCAATGTAAGAATCTGCATCGACTTAGTGACTAGATAAATAAAAGCTAAACATCACATCGTTGCCACATACTGTACGTACCAGTCCTTCGCCTGAACCATTTAAAAATCGAGTAAAAGAGCACTATGTATTTTTATTTCGTTGTTTAATTATTTATGTAGGTATATAGTAGATAAGTAAATGTAAGGTGCACGCCATCTGCCTCTCGATTTTGCCCTCTTTCTTCAGTTGGTCGGCTGGAATATATTTCTTTAGAAATAAGCTGTACCTGTTGTGATCTTATCTGTATGTTAATTTTGTATACTATTTATTGTGCCAATAAATGTTAAATAAATAAAATCGTTTTCTGATTCAAAACTGCACTCACAGGTAAAATTTTTCGTCCACCCCATATTTTTCCATATTTGTACGCTCATACATTTCTGTTGTTTCAAATCATTCTTTAACTTCCTAAATACTCGACCCATTTTAATGAGTTTTTTTTCTGTTTGATAGCCAATAGGAAAATTATTACCTCTGTACTTAAATAATTTCTTCAAGTCTGCGGAAAGCTGACAGTTATTTTAATAGGCTGTTCTGATTACAGCTGTTTGAGTACGAAAAAAGCTTCAAAACTACCCCGTACCCCTGAGCCAAGAACCATCGTGTGTCTTATTTTTACCTAATTAAAATCGATTAAATATTTGTGAAGATAAAGACTGATTTGTAACGCCAGAAATGTATGAGCGTACATAGAAAAATATTGGGTTGGCGGCCGATGAGTGTATTGTATATTCTAAACTAATATTGCACATTTTGTACTAATATGTTACTACTTAATATAATATATAATATTAACACATTATTCTATCAAAGTTACTACTAAGATTTCAATACAGAAGTACATACATACTTTCACACCTTTTTCGTGTAGGCAACAGTATATTTCATTTGTTACTTATAGTTTTCCAAAGGGAACTACACTTTAGAATTCAGAATTTTATTATCATCCTGGCGTTAAAGGCCGGTTTCGCTCTCGTGCCCGGGTCCGTCTATATCTACGCCTAAATACGCAACTTACTGTAGGAATATTTTTTCCTAGCTGCCCTGCATTAATTCTATTTGGAATTTAAAATATTCGATATGTATCACAGGTATTTCGATATATTGGAGAATAAAAGTGGAACAAGATTTCTTTTCTAAACTAGCATGAGGGTTCGTTTAAATATGTTAAGTTTTTTGAGAGGTAGGTATATATTTCTACGAAATCCTTATTTTACAGCATATAATTTACGGTTTAATACGTCGTAGAACTGAATCAATTACCTATTGAGCGAGGAAGATAACGGGTTAAATGCTTATTACACTTTGCTAAATTCAGTTGACTAAATTCAGAGTGGAATGTATTTGTTGCTCATAGACTAAGAGCGACGCGTAACTTAAATAGTGGTCACGCTTTTTGTTTTAGAATTTAAACGACTGAATTTAGCTAAGTGTAATAAGCCTTTTATTTCTCACTTAGAGCATAGTACATGTAAAGAACGCCACTTAAAAACATGGCCACCGGCGAACTGGGTGGCAATGTGGCCTGAATTTTCGACCCTCTGTTGCTAGTTGTGTGAGTACTGCAGGCTGTCTGAGCCGAGCGAGAGAGAGGCGAGCACGCCGCGTCTCTGCGGATTCACTCCCAGGTTCTCCCAGTTGATCCACGACAGCCTTGCAGTCAGGTCTGAATAGGAATAGCGAGTTAGAACACTTATCTTGTTTTGTTTTCTGTGGATAGTTAATTCAGTGTGGAAAGGATGGAGGCCGTTACAGTTTCAGTAGTGTAGATAAATTATATTTTAAGGAATGTTTAACATAAGTCGTTGTATTTTACACACTTATTAAATAAATATAATATTTATTTATATATATATATATATATATATATTTTTTTCTTTTTTAGCTTTCTAGCACAGGAAAAATATGCATGAAATTACTGAATATATATGTGCATTCAAATAAACGATGAGGTTTGTTTTGTGACGACATAAAAAATGATTTTGCTTTTTTGGACATTATAGTCGAGATTAATTGATAGGTATTAACGGTCATAGGCTGCGGTGACCGCTTTCCAACAGGCAGGCCGTAAGCTTGTTTGCCACCTTAGTGGTATAAAAAAAAGGATTTTGAATTTTAAGTCTCACCGCTTGTGTTCCAATGGGCTCGATCCGCTTTGATTTCTCCACGAAGACATTTTTCCACGTAAGTAAGTGGGTCATAATCAGCGTCCAAAACCTAAAATGGGAAAACGGGGTTAATGTTGCTCCATTGCATGTTGCGGTGCTGCGATGCCTTGCTGGTGCATACAAAAGACATAAACGCGATGCGCGTTTGAGACAAAATAAAATTGCAAGATATCTCAAAAGAATTTCAAGGAGTGCGGTGCCTATTAAACTTTGTGTACATGTGTATATGTGTTTGACATACTCTGTGAAATATATTTTGGCTTAAAATATATTTCACGGAAAAAGAAATATTAATTATAAACAATATTAAACAATTATCGTTAATTATTTACAGTTTAAATGCAACTTTTCCAGTTGCATTTAAACATTACAACAATGGCCAACCAGGCCATGTACTTCAGGGCTCCAAAAACGTGTTACTTCCGTCTCCAATATGCTAAACATAGAGGTTAACAAAACTCTTCATTCTCATTTCTTCATGTACAGGTGCATCCAAGGCGGCAATTTTGCCGTAATAGACATCGTGAATAAGATTTATAAGGCTTGCTAGTTTGGTCATGTGGTTAATATGGTCCCGCAAGTAGCGATGCAGACCGAGCAAAATGGACAAAAAGAGCAGGAAGCGGATCCAGTCAGCAGCCAGGATTGACCGCTTGGATGATGATGACATCTACAATGAAAGAAATCACTCGCCGTCTGTATACTAACAGCTACTTACTATGTACCACCTCGTTTCATGCCTAATACTACGCATATTGGAATAAAGTGTAAGTCAGAGTGCATCGACTGGATACGAAGAAGTGTACGAACCTCCCTAAGCAGCGCGATGTAGGCGATGGCCAGCCGCAGCGTGTCGATCTTGCTCAGTCGCTTCTCGTAGGGGAACGTCGGCACGTGCACACGCAGCTCGTCGAATGCCGAGTTTATACTGCTAAAGTCACAACGCGTGCGCGCGGTATAGGAACCCTGTCACATTGCATGGGCTGCACAGATGGCTGGCTAAATAGTTGCAGCGGGGTGGTGAGATTGTACAAGAAAAGTTTGTGTGTGTAATGAGAGGGGGTAAGTAGTGTGTACTCTTTAGAGAGATACCCACTGTTGGGTATAGGCCATCACTGAAGATCTTTACAAAGGCCTATCCTGTTCCGTCCATAGCCAGCTGGTTCAAGGTACAAGGTATCAGATCGTAGGTCCACCTTGCGGGAGGTTACCGCGGGGCGTGTTCTGCCCCAGCGGCCATCTGTGTTGCGAGCTATGCCCATCATAGTGGTCTTAAGGTTTATACAGAAGAAACGCGGCGAAGAATCGCGGCGGCGCGCGCGGCGGCGCGGCGGCGGTTAATCAAATCGCAAAACGTAATTCTCCTATCAACAACAACGACGCTATGCTGTATAACTAAAAAGTTTATTTTAGGTTTCTTCGATTATCTGCCTTCGCCGTGTCTCTTCTGTATTGATTTATTTAAATTGAATGCACAGTTATTATAAACGGTGGACTTAAAGCTTCATAGCTTATCTACCAGCCAATCGCAGAGCTTGTGTAATTGAGATTATAAGGCGGTGCAAGATACATTAAGCAAAATTATATGTAAAATAAAAAAATCAACAAAGTAGAATGATAAGTATAGAAAAAATATCCACAAACCGAGAAAGACAGTAAAAGATGAGTCCAGAGTCCACAGGAAAAATTAAGAAAAAAAATAATGTATGAACCGCGATTTACAAACTAAAATCCATGAGGCATATTAGTTTAGCCTTTACAGTGATGATAGCGCATCTGCAGTCCTGCTAATTTGTTGTAAATCTAGAAGATGTAATGAGCGCTAGTTTTCGCATTTCAACTTATGAACAAATTGCAAAACATAAGTATAAAAAAAAAATATACTGAAATATGGAAATGCTGGGGGCAACTCTGTAAACCTCTACGTAAACCATTTAAAGAATCTATTAATAAATTCATTGACATTTATTATCCGAACAGACGTGAGACGTTCGTTACGAATCATGTACTTATAAACGGCCCCCTGTTTCAGAGTTTAGAACTGGAAGCAAGTGGGGTACCCATTGGGGCCGGACCTCAGCATCCGTCGGCGCTCGCGCACGTTGGCCGCGGCGCGCTGCACGCGGTACGGGGAGCCGCCGCACTGGTAGTCGGGCTCCGCGGACGCCTCCAGCAGCGCGTCTGCGGGTACGTATTACATGTATCCGGGAAATCTTGCGACTACTTAGCGTAGGGGTAGTAATTGGCTCCTAGATACTCTATTAAAAATAAAAACATAGGTACCGTCACGGGATGTCTATTTTATGTCGATACACTATAGTTCTTGCACACAGACACCTGAAAAAATATTTAGGTTGCTATGTTCCTGCCATTGTAACTACTTCAGGAAGTACAACCGACCTTTAAGCCTAACAATCGAAGGGGTTAATGGTCGTCAGAGATTCTTATGCTGCTATTCTGTTGCAGGGGACTTTGCAGTTATCTCTACTTCTTGTCAGATAGGCTCTACACAGATGGCTATCCTTTATAGTCTATCGAACTGTGATGAGTAAAATAAATAAAAACGCTTGGACAATTAACACAGCGCTATCTAGCCTCAAAGTAAGCGAAGCTTGCAGAAAACTGATAAACTTCTTAAATATTTCTAAATAACTATTTATTTTACATATAAAACCCAGACTCGTAACAGAAATTAAAATTCATCATTTCAATTTCTACCCGGCTGGGAATCGAACCCTGGACCTCTACGTGGTAGACTGGCATGTTAACCAATTGAACCATTTAGGTGGTTAACTCAAATTCAGCTCCATTACCTGCGTGTAGTTGTCTAGTGTGCTGATGAACGTAGGCGGCAAGCGGCAGCTGCAGGCGGCCCCGAGCCGCCGCGTAGACGCACGAAGGCAGCTCCGTGGCCAGCGGAGCACCCTCGTCGTCGGAGCCGTCTATGTACGCGAACTTCAGACCAGAATAGTCCAGCCGGCGGTTCTCGCTGCGGCAAACAAAAACGAATGTTGGAAGGGCAATGGTTTATGGTCATTGTAGAAGTGAACAATTCAAAGGTACTTGCTGGTAATAAGGGCCACTATCGTAAAAAACACAGATCTAACCATTTAATAAGATTGTGCACCTACACATACACAGCAGAACCAATTATAAGACTAGCTCTTGAACTTCGCGTCATTGTGCGTAACGTAAGTCAGTAGCCCTGACAAAATGTCACTCCATTATAAAGTTTTCACCGGGTTGCTGGGCAACCGCGTAGAGTCATTGCGCGCGCATAATTGAAAGATGACACGACAGTGTCAAGACGTCGAAGTGATTTGTATATGATATAAATTTTTATAGTGATCAAGAAAAAAACAATGGTTTATATGGAATTAGCGTCCAGGAACAGAAAGTTGAGTTTACTCAACCATAAGTTCTTAACTTATAAATATATACATTTTGTTTACATGCCTATGTTGTCGGCTGGTAATAATGATAGTACCGACATTCGAGAAAACCTTATCGATGGAGCCCCTTTATTTCAGTGTCCCCATAGCCCCCAGGCGCGCTGTTTCAATACCCAACGTGGTCTAAACATTTACCTGGAAAAATTCAACAAGAAAAACCAAACTATACTCGTTCTTTCATACATCAGTCATAACCAGTACCCCTACATCTAGCTCTTCGCTGGACGAGCCCCTGTAGTCATACCTTTCAAAACTAAAGCAGGCAGTGCCTATTATAGAAAGAATACCACGGGCGCTCATATTATAGTAGTACAAACTCTATCATCCATTATTAAAAACACAGTAAAGGAAAACTCGAAGCGCGCCTGGACTCGGCTTCTAACATTCCCATTCCAAATTCTAAATGTCAACAATAAAAATTAAACTAAATTGTTCAAGTAATAACACAGTACAAGAAATAACAGTAGATCATTTTTGTCGGCCCAATAAATTTCACAAAATTAATAAAGTGCGAAAAGTCGAAGACAAGGTCAGCGATGGGGACATAAAGGGAGCAGCGCAGCTCCTATTCTCTTAGGACTTCCTCGCCCCTGACTCTGAGGAAACTTTAGTAACTCTGAAGGAAAAATCCGTCTGCGCCACAGCCCGATCTGACTCCCCCTGACCATTCCACCACTAACTGTGATGACGTCATGTCAACGGTGAAATATCTGTAGTGCAAGTCCTACGGGGATGCTGGTGTCAAACTTTTGAAGGACCTTACCGCACTGATTAATGTCATGTTAGCGGGGAGGGTAAGCTCTGAAATTATTGAGGTCTCATATGGTGCAAACCTTTGCGGTTTGATGAAAAAAGATGGTGGAGTGAGGCCGCTGTAGGGACTACCCTTCGGAGACTCGCTTCCAAAATTTCCTGTAAAAAATTGGGCCCTAAATTAACGTCCATATTTCAGCCTACTCAGCTTGGTTTTGGGATCAACGCTTTCACGCGTTCACGCTTTGCGTGCTTTTATAACCGACAACCAAGCTGAAGTCGTTCTGAAAGTGGACGTCAAAAGTGTTTTCAATTCGATAAATAGAGACTTACTACTCATAGATGTAAATTGTGATCTGTAAATTAATGGAAGAAAATAAACGTTTATTTATTTTATTTATTTATTTATAGAAATTAAACAACAATGCCCAGATCTCCAGAACGTCCAGAACCTTACATATGGCAATGTTACAATACCCCATCTAAATTAATGTACAAATCTAACGTTTCGAATTCAGAGGTAGGATGTCAACAAGGGGATCCACTCGGTCCTGCAATTTTTAGTTTGGCAATACATCCAATGATATCAAAATATCAGTCTAAATTAAATGTTTGGTACCTCGATGACGGGACACTCGGAGGTGAAGCAGCTACGATTTTGAATGATTTAAGTAATTTAACTACAGAGTTTAACCTCAAATTTCTCTAAATGCGAGTTATACATGAACCCAAACCTGACAGACCAAGAAAATATTATATCCGATTGAGACACTTTAGCTCCGGGAATAAAAATTTTGAATGGCTACAACCTCCGCCTTCTGGACCAGTCCATACTGGCCTTTTTAAATGAAAAGCAATCATAATTCCAAACGTATTGTGAAGAACATGTAAAAATCAAATCACACATGGCCCTATTTATACTCCGTTTCTGCCTATTCGTCCCGGAATTCACTTACTTTTTGTGGTGCAGTCCGATATGGAAATTCAATAACTTAACAATACCATTAGATAACGAAATCAGTTCTATACTCTCCAAAATTCTAAATTTAAATCTAAATTCACGGAATTGATCCCAAGCTGCACTTCCGGTTCGTCTAGGCGGGATCGGTGTACGCAAAATTTCACGTGTCTCTCTCCCGGCTTATTTGTCATCTATCCACAGCACGAAAAATTTGACTTCCAAAATCCTAGGCTCAAAACAAAATTTCCTACAAAGTTAATGCTACGTGGATGCTAAACAATCCTGGGTGAACTTATGTCCGGGTGAGTCTCCGCCAGAGTGTCCGATACATCAACGGCAACGGGACGAGCCACTTTGTAAAAAAATTCAAAATGATCTGATAGCCTCTGCGGCCAATGTTTGGAACGTACCCGTCTCATAGCCATTGCAAATTATTTAGTTTCAAAATCAGTACTATATCCAAACAATTTGGCCAGTAGTTGAGCGCATTGGTTTTCTGAATAGGTTTACGGGAAAAGTTTCTATAAGGAAAAATATGGAATGCTAACAAAGTTGTCGGGAAAATAGTATGTGGCTTTTTCTACTAAAGCGTATTTTAGGTAAGCACACGTTTCTCCGTGATATGATCGGCTGTACCTAGGGAAAGCAATCCCGCAAGATCACTTCAATCCAGGTATTTGCGGGACTGAACCATCTTAGTCCCGCTGGTCCAGGTATCTGCGGGATCCAGCAGGATGGAGATCGATTTCAGAAATCAATTGGCCGTGTGGTGTCCGGCAGAGTAGAATAGCACCAACCCCTTACACTCATAGGTGTCGTACAAGGCGACTAATGTTTTCGAGGCAAAAAATCAATAGTCTCCGTAGTCTGGAAATGGGCAGCAGCATTTTCCATTGTTATATTTAAATACTGCGATCTCCAACCCGCTTGCCAAGCGTGGAGATTATTGCAATAACCTCCCCTTTCGTGGGAGAGGCCCTAAATCCTGCAGTGGACTGTTACGGGCTGTGATGATGATGATGAGATCTTGTTTTTATGGTTTTAACTTTAATCCAAATTTAGGAAGTTATTTGATACATTTAGACATCAAATCAAGACATAAATTGACATAGAATAAGATATAAACGTTACAGTGTCTTGAAATATTGCGCGTGAAATATAATTCAGAAGTGACGTCGCGAGCACCCACTCAAACACTATTAAAATTTAAAAATGTTAACCCAGCCATCATCCTCATCAGTCCATTCTACGCGCCACCCGCCACGTAATACGTACTAACTAAGCTTCTATGTAATCCTGCCAGTCCAGCGGGATCCCGCAATATTTTTGACCGAGATTAGTCCCGGAAAATGTTATGTAATGATCCAGGTATCCGGGTATTGCATTCTCTAGCTGTATCCAGTGGTCGTACCATTCATAAGGGCTTTAGGTATTTGCCAGAATTTTTTTGAAATAAATTTCTATAATTCAACCTCTCTACATTGCAAATCAAAAATAAATAATCATCTTAACGTTAATGTCCCGGTTGTGCTTTCGAGCACGAGGGCTTGGGGTCCGCCTTCACCATGATCTAGGATTTGTCGATCGGGTAATTACAGTGGAGCGACTACCATCTGACCTCCGTGACCCTGCTACCAGGGGAACCTGACCAGATTGGATTATGGTTACAAATTCAGTTGCCTGAATTTGTAGGTTTCATCACGATGTTTCCCTCACTGTAAGAGCATCGATTAGAATTCAACTAATGTGCATAACTGAGAAAAGAGTCATTGTTACATGGCCGCAGCGGGATTCGAACCCGGTACCTCTCGCTTACGAGTCGGATACTAAACCGCCCGGCTACCGACGCTCTTAATGCTCTTATCTACACTGTAAATGAAAAGAGTACCTAAAATTGTAAAAACTAAATAAAATTAATGTGCTGTTAAAATTACATTCTGAAAGAAAAAAAGCTATGGTCTTTTACCATAATTTAATAATTCAAAAAACCATAACCCAATCTGTTCGGGTTAACAGGGCCACGAAGGTCAGTCGCTCTGGTCACAGTCGCTCTACTGTAACTACCTGGCGCTCTATTTTTAAACTGCGCCCGCCTCGAGTAAAACGGTTTTCAATATTATGTTATTCATGAAAAATCAATATTTTTTAAATTACTTTGGCGACACCGGCAGCCAACGGTACAAAAATATAAAATTTCATCATCAAAATATTAAAATTTTCAGGCTGAATATAAAAATCTAAAACCGCTCTATCCATTCTGTCTGTCATTACATCTGAATCCATAGCTATAATATGCCTATTACGGTTATGTTTATCCTCATTTAAATTACGGTATCATTTTCTGGGATAACTCGTATATGTCCAATCAGTACCTATTTATAGCGCAAAAAAATGTTAGCGAAATATTTTTAAAATGAAAAACTGAAACGTTACGATATAAGTTCAAAGAAAATAAAATATTAACAGTAACTGGAATTTATATACTTGAATTAAGTGTATTTTTAAAAGCTAACGATGACACATTTTTTAGGAATACCAGTAGATTACACAGACCGAATTACGAACATAATATAAGTATACCGCAAAGTAGTAACAATATTTTCTATAAAAGTACATAGTAGGGGAGCCAGGGGCTTTTATTGACGGGGGTATGTATTAACAGGCCGATTGCCGCCAAACTATACATAAACGACTGAGGTACGTACGGTTATAGGCGTCAGTGAATGACCACAGACATGTTGCGGCCTATCAGTCGCCAAAGGCATGCCGCAAAGCAAGGTTATGTATGAGGCGTGAATTTTGTCAGGTAAAAGAATTTTTTTTAACTCGTTTTTTTATTTGTTGCTTAATTATTTACGTAAACGGGACTGAAATTATTTTAAATGGTAGTAAATATCATCTCGTATAGTATTTTGTTTCCATTTAACCACATTATAAACGTCCTTTTCTTTGATTTATATTTTTGTGATACATCTTTTTCTGGGGCAAGTGTTAACAAATCGTATGGGGCAAGTATTAACAAGTATACCCCCGTGTATTTTATGCAACATGACCGATCGGTTAGGGTATCCGACTTGTAAGCAAGAGGTACCAGGTTCGAATCCTATGCGGCCATGAGTTATGTCCATTAGTTGAAACCTAACCAATGCTCTTACGGTGAGGGAAAACATCGTGACGAAACTTGCACATTCAGGCGACTGAATGCGTAACCATGATCCAATCAGGTTAGGCTCCCCTGGTAGCACGGTTACGGAGGTCCGATGGCAGTCGCTCCACTATAGTCAAGGCGGACCCCGGGCCCTCGAAAGGGCACAACTGGAACATTAACGCTAAAATGTTTTTTATGCAACAATACTCTTTTGAAAAATATTATAATAATTAATTTGGCGTTAATATCCCGGCCCGGGGTTTGCCTTGACCATGATCCAAGATTTGGCGGAGCGGATGCTATCTGACTCCGTGACCCTGGTCTCAGGGTAACCTGACCAGATTGGGTCTTTTGTACTATTTGCCACAAATAGTACAAAAAACGAATTAAATATTACAAGTTGATAACTTTCTGATAGTATAAACGTTAAATATGATATACTCTCTTTTATTTTCTACTCATATTTATGAAATATTATCATAATCATATCAAGGTACTATTGTTAATACTTACCCCAAGGTAGTTAAAACTTACCCCCAAACTGGGGCAAGCAAAACAAGTGTGTTTTTTTATAAAACGTATGTTTGCGGCTAAAATACAAGGCATTAGTTGGGGTTTATCAATTATTGTCAGTGTTTTGTACAATTAACATTATTCTATTCTATTCGATTTGCTGCAAGTGGTTTTCAAATAGGGCCCCGCTGATCTGCCAAATCCTGCATCATCGTCAAGATGGACCCCGGGCCCTCGTGCCCTAAAGCACAACCAGGATCTTGACGCCAAGATTATTATTTTATTTATATCTAAAAAGCAGATAACTATTCGCATTTTACAGCATAATAAAATCATTTTCGCAGCAATGTTTGCAAAATGATGATTACGACTCAACTGCAATATAACTGGCTTCATGCCATGCAATAAAATATTTAGGTTGTGGGACAAAACAGGAATACTTAAAAATAAATAATATTCTCAAATTATTTAGAACGTATCTAAGAATAGTATAGATTTAAGTTTTCATAGCGCACTATATTTGTGCTGGACAGAACTTTTTAATATTTATTTGCGTATAGGTACCGAACCTACTTTAGTGATACCCCTGATATTATACCTACCTACTATAATTAATTAATAAGTATAATTAGCCATATTAATTTAAATGGCTATAAAAAAAATGATGTACTAACCTAGATTACAAAAAAAAAAAAATCGCAAAGCAATATCTAAGCTAAATTTAATCATCTAAAATTAAATATTTATGCAGTTACTGCTATAGGCGAAAACTTGTTAATGGCTCATGAAGAACTTTATTATTAAGTATATCATATGTTAATTATTGTTGTCAGTTTTCAAAAAAAAATATATATATATATTTTAGCTAACCTTAGCGGCGGCGAAGTGGATGAGTCCGCCAATTGAGTTCTTGTTCCCGACATAACGCTGGCTCGGAGTACCGCGACACAACCTGACTAGCACTGGCGGTCGCCCCGAAATTCTAACTGCGGTTATCCGAGCTGGCAAATAGTTTTATTCGCAAAGGGGTGGTCCTCTTTTGTGACCCTGCGACCATACGGCGTTAACGTCCGCATCTCCCGCGAGCGCGCACCCGACTGTGGACTTATGGTGCACGAGAGAGATACGAGTTTCGTTTGGCAGTACGCGTGTTATTCGGGACATCTATTACGCGAGTGGGTGGCGCTTTATAAAATAAGGTCAAAATAGGCGGAGTCTTCGGGCTCCTCGGGAAAACGGTCGCAAGCGTGATAGCATAAGCTGGTTTGGTGAACGCTGAAATTTTTAGTCATTATCTATTTTCTCTAACTTACTTGCCTGTCTAGCGTTTTATCTGTTAAACTGACTATAGGAATAGCGTGATTTTTCTTTCCTAGTTATGCCTGTTTACGCGTAATTGGTTTATACATTTCAGTTGGCTGTCCCAAAATTATTTCGGGGTTTTATTAAATTATATAAACATGGATTGCGGGTGGTTTATAGGTGTGAACTTTGAAGTTTGTAATAATAATTTATTCGTTCAACAGTGGGGATTTTATAACACATTTATTTACTTACAGACAATAAGAATTAGACAAAGAAAAAAGAATAGTGAAAAATAAAACAATTAGGTTATCTACAATTTAAAAGCATGTGCATTACCACTCCAATAATATTTCTCTGCAGCTGTTTAAGGTTTTATAGTAGAATACCGTGGAATATCGTGGACTGACATTATCCAAGAGCCATAAAAGCATCGCCTTTCCTTGATAGTCCGGTATTATTGTATCGAATCTCAAATGTACATTGCCTACTTGTCTACTTGTTCTTCGAATTCCGACTTCCACCATATCCATGTGAATGATTGTCTGGAAGAGATCGCTGTTGACGATAAGCCCGCCCTTGTACTGGTTATAATCTTACAGAATCTGTAATAATTATACTATTAATGTACAATAAATAGTTAAATAGATAATAAATAGTCCAAAGCAGAGTTTTGGCGTTTTTTGGGCACGTGTCTCGGCGTGATGCTAGTTGTAAACGGCAGTGTGGGAGGCAATCGGGCTCGCGGCAGATCTCCAAACTGGTGGACAGACCAAGTTAGAATGGCTTTTGATGGGCCCCTTCACGAGTGCACGGGACAAGCAGCCATAAGGGAAGAATGGCAGCGTCGGTAAAGCGCGCCACCAACCCATAACGGCCACGACCGCTCTGCAAAGAGTGCTACAACTGAGAAGAAGTAGAACAAGATGATCCGCAAAATGTTTCCAACTTTACCATCGGCGGGACCCAAAGCTTTGCTGACTCGACTACTTAAATATGGGCCTTTGAAGAGACCGTAAGTTCATCATCATCATCCATCTGCCCTTATCCCCCCATTGGGGTCAGCACAATATATCGTGTACGACCAGTTAACCCAATCACTCGTCTTTTCGGTACTCAGAACTTTCAGCTGGCTATTGGCAGGATGGAGAAACTTTTTATTTGTGGCGGATATGTAAGTTAGAACTTAGAGAGCGTCGGTGGCCTGTGGTAAAGGAATACGGCTAGGCTAAACTAGAGGTACCGGGTTCGAATCCCACTGACTGTTATCTGAGTTAGGTACCTACATTATTTGAACATTAACGATAAGGGAAAACATCGTGATTAAACATGCACATTAAAGTGACTGAATGTTTAACCATGATCTAATCTGGTCAGAGGGGCCCTATTTTTGAAACCGCTCGCATCCACGCGCTACCTAATTCTTTCACACTGGTGGTAAGACGCTAGAGATAAAAAAAACAAACATGAGAGTGGATGTGAGCGGTTTTAAAAATAGACCCCTTGGTTCCCCTGGTAGCAGGGTCACGGAGGTCAGATGGCGGTCGCTTCCCTGTAATTACCAGATATACCAAACCCTGGACCATCGACAAGGTGGACCTCGGGCCCTAGTGCGCGAGAGCACAATTGGGACATTAAGGCCAAGATGGTTATTTTTTTTATGTCGGTCAGTTCTTTTAATTGCCTGAGGCTCTTTTTTTTAACCTTTTAGATCTGCGCGAGCGCTCGCATGCGCTAGCTTTCACATTTCCACTCGTAAGTTTGTAGATGCAGAATAGACAGGCATTAGATGGTGAGCATTTGCGTGAATGCGAACAACATGCGAGTACCTGCGACCTTTACCAGGTCCACCTTGTGGGAGGCCTACCCACGCTGCGTCTTCCGGTACGTGGTCGCCACTCGAGAACTTTACTGCCCCATCGGCCATCTTCGAGCTATGTGCCCTGCCCACTGTCACTTCAGTCTGGCAATCCTTAGAGCTATGTCGGTGACCTTAGTTCGATTGCGGATCTCCTCATTTCTGATTCGATCGCGCAACAAGGCTCCGCGCATTTTGGGTAACAGTGAGCTTTCATATAAGGCCCACAGTGAGCGGCCACGTTTCAGTTCCGTAGGTCGTCATTGGCAACACACATTGGTCAAAGACCTTCGTCTTGAGACACTGCGGTATTTGGGGCGAAAAAATATGGCGTAGCTTCCCGAACCTTTCGCCGAATGTTTCTAATATTCTAATCTAATTCTGCTTATCGCAATGGTTGCTACTTTTTCCGCGAACGACTGAGCAAAGCATTGGATCGATGTTGACTGCTTTCCCATTGGTGGAGAGGTCTGCTGCTGACAGCCGCAATAAAATACTTCGCCTGCTGGTTGTCCCCACCCCTCACCCCGCGCCAGACACCCCTACCCGCGTCTGTATTTATTGAAAAATCTGTTGTTTATTTGCTACCTACCCATGATTATATAATCAACGCAGCTTTAACTGAATACTTTATTAAAAAGACTGTTTACCTTACAGACAAATCATGACAATGGTTTTGTAAGAAAATTATATAAGACATTTATGTAGAGTTGTGTACTTACTAACAAATAAAAAATAAATAGTAGATACGTCTTGTGCTTGTACTAAGCCCCCGCTCATTCCTCTTTACGCGATTTCCAGACAATCCATAATCAAATACTTTTAACGGAATAATTGCGGTTTAACATTAAATCATAAGCAAGAAAACATCGGCCGCCTAAAAGTAATAGGATTTGCTTCTAGAACTAAGCTTTTCTAAATTTTGCCCCGTCTATAACAGTACAGTACAAGTACTTGAATTTTTATACGTGGGTATGTAGGTAACTACATACCCACGTATAAAAAATCAAGTAAGAGGAATTCAAGTGCATACGACGTTTAACATGCATCAAACATCAATCCATCGTTTCTTGGGCCTCCAGCGGAACCTCGTTCCTGATACTGGAAGGTTTAGGTACCTATTTTCCAGGTGTGTTGGATCTAGCAACACGTGACCAAACAGTGCAGGCAAGCCTCTTTAATCGTGTCCGCGATGCCTCTCACTCTTAAATAAGGGTAAAATTTTTTCTCAGCTCTCACGTCAAGGTTGCCATATATACTT
Source organism: Blastobasis lacticolella (assembly GCA_905147135.1). Classification (NCBI taxonomy): domain Eukaryota; kingdom Metazoa; phylum Arthropoda; class Insecta; order Lepidoptera; family Blastobasidae; genus Blastobasis; species Blastobasis lacticolella. The sequence goes on from LR990039.1 coordinate 20,387,693, forward strand.
CCTCGTTACTCATGCAGAATATATATTAAGGATAGTGCCATAGGGTAACTGTATGCCATGGCAGCATCCCCAAACGAGGTGGTCAGAGATGTGAACAGAAACATTACATCCTTCGACCAAAATATTAATGGGTGTCGTACATGGCGACTAATGTTTTCGAGGCAAAAGATCAAGAGTCTCCATAGTCTGGAAAATGGGCAGCAGCATTGTCCATTGTTATATTTAAACACTACGATCTCCAACCCGCCTGCCAAGCGTGGATATTAGGGCAATAACCTCCCCTTTCGGGGTTTGAGTTTGAGTTTGGGGCTAGATGGCGCTGTGTGAATTCGTCCACGAATATTTATTTATTTATTTCATGGGAGAGGCCCTAAGTCCTGCAGTGGACTATTACGGGCTGTGATGATGATGATTTAATCATTTTGTCTCGATGTTTCGATCACTTTACAGTTAAAATATTCACGATATAAAAGCGCGATTAATACGTTAATAGTATTTTATTTGGAACCCATGAATAAATATTTACGTAATAATGCGTAATAGCCACCCCGTTTAGGGATAGGGCCTGGATGTTACGTATACTTTGGTGTAGGTACTTATTAATACCACGTAAATGTGGTTTCTAATACATAAATGTGGTGGACTAATTTAAAGTACGTACCAACTTGTATCTATTACCGGACGGATACGGACTGCAAACCTTGTAAAGATTCTTTATCCCGGAAAACTAGAGATTTCCAAACTAGTTTCCAGAATTAAGAACACATCAATTTAAACTACACGTCCTCGTTCCTATACATATTTTTAATATTACAGATCAAGGAAGACGCTTATGCCCGTCACGTCACTCACGTTCATTACAATCCCTGAATTGGACTATGTGAGCACTGTAGGCACAGCGCAGTGTTTCCTGTAGATATGCATTTTCGACACTGCAATTTCCGACTCACTCGCCAATATCTGTCGGCATCGTGGATATGAAATCGCCCCCATCTGTCTAGGAACAGACGTAAATCCATCAGACCGCATATGGGCCGACATATTGGACAAGGAGCGTTCACGCTTCCAAACTTGCCAAATTGAATGAAACTTTGTAGGCGTGTAGAGTAGATGTGCTATTTCATGCAGGACAGCCGTCATATAGACAAAGTAGGCCATTTGAATCTATAGGCTTTTTTCGTGCCCCATCCCAGAGTAGTGCTAGAATACATTTCGTCGATGACTTCTATTTGGATCACACACAAGTCCCAGCTTTAAGGGTATACCTAATGACGAAAATGAGACAACACTATTTACGTCAAGACTTTACAGCATTGCAATAATTAAATTAACCCCCTTTGAGACCTTGCATGAATGTAGGTACTTATTGTGTTATGGGTGATATTACTGTTACCTGTACCGTTTATCATTTCCATCGCATCAGGTGGGAAGTCTGCTCCACAAACTATGAACTATATGCTCGTTTCTGTAGATAGTTATACTTATACGTTATACGACACTTGACAGTCTTTTGAGTTGTAAGTAGTTTAGATTAGAATAAAAAAGTTTGTAAAGATTGCTACCTTCATGGTTAAGCAAATTTTTTTTATGCTCTGTGATGAGAACACATCCACTCGTCACGACAAAAAAGTGTCCCTTAAAATTAGCAAGTAATTTCGGCGACAACTGTAATTTGGCGGTAATACCCGTTCGGAAGTCGTGCCCCGGCCGACCCCTGTAATTGGTTTGTCACGGGGGCGGCGCCGGCGCCGGCGGCGCGCGCGCACGCGGCCGGCACGCGCGCCCCGCCCTCGCGCCGCGTGGGACCGCTCCTCGGCAGGCCCAGGGCTGCGGTGGCTGCACTGAATGCTCTTGACACACCAAACAAATTAATTTTTCTGCCCGTTTAACACAAGCCGCACCCGGTTTCGAGTGCGTCGTCGAATGAGTGCTCGTGGCGGGACAATCTGTGAGCTGATTTGTTTTGGGCGCTTTTTTTTGTTATTTTAGAAGTTAAGAAAGAAGAAGATAGAAGTGGGAGACATCTTCTCATCGACGACGTCACGTTTTTCTTTGTTTTACCCCTAAGTTCCGTTACAAAACTACTCTTGAACATATTAGATAACTTATAGTTAGTTTAACAGTCTTTCAGAAAACTCGACGTTTTCTGTGTGGAGTTTCTCCCTTTAACGCTGCAAATAATTAAGATCCCAAGGTCTCGACCTTATCAAAATAAACTATAAATTAATACAAAAGGATTTAATTCTACATACGCTTTTGTTATTTAAATTGACGCGCGGTTTGATTTAAATCTGAGATCAGCAGGCCGCGGATTTTTGTCTGGAAACCGCTGTTGGCTTTGGTTAATTTATTTATTTGCAAGCGCGCGCTCTGCGGGGATAAGCGGGCAGCGCAGGCGACTGCGCGCCACGCGCCGCTCACGCGCCTCTTAAAGTGCCCGGAACATGTCAATGGCTCCCCTTGCAGCCGTTTCCCCATGGCACTCAATTAATCCGTGTCGCGAACTATTTATAAACACTGTTATCAAAATCGTCACACTTTTTAGATTCGCACGTTTCCATACGTTTACGCTGGCTGTTGAGTAATACAAACATTTGGTTCGCTATGTAGAGCGTAGCTATCGCTGTTTAGGTGAAAATAAACAGGTGAAACCGTGTTTGTCACTATATTTGTCTGGCCGGATGGCATGAGAAGGTGTTAAGCAACTTTGTCAGTTGTCAGCAGCGTTGTCAGTTCTCAGTACTGCGGACCCTCTTTGAAAATGCTGGAAATTCTGGCAAAACTCTCCACTTATATGGAAGGGGCTTAAATCCAGCAGTGTACTGTTTCGGGTTGTGATAAAACCACCACACCTTCACAGATCATAAAATTGTTATTGTATTTTAATGTGAAACAGGTAGGGTGAATACTTTAATCAATTATAACGATCTACTTAATGTAACATCATATCATCATACAAAGACAGTCAGGTGTTGTTTAGCTATAGATACTGTGGTTATTTTAAACAGATCTAAAAATATGGTAATCTGATCGGTCCCTTACAAACAAACCCCAACCCGTATTTGTCTGTTTGTTGTATTTAAACATTTATTATACGCAATTATCGACAAGTCGCCAGCAGACGCGCACTCTTCAATTGTCCCGCTGGGCTGCGGTTCTCAATCTGCGGTCCATTACTGAAATGCAATGTTTGTTAGGAATTCACTTTATCTTCATCACTACAAAGAACTCGTTTTAACGGTGTCTTTTTACTCATAGCTTTTGCTTTTTGTATTTTTTAAGTTACGCTTACGCTCGCTATTGAGTAGGTACCTAATTACTTTTAAGTTTGAGTTTTAAATTAAGTTATAGTGTATATAAATTCGCACTGAGGTTGTTATTTTTTGCTCACAGAATGACCTTACACTAGGAACTTATGAACAAAGTGGTTTTAATAGTAAGGTTATGTTACTTTCGACATTGCTTTCTTATTATTAAGCCCGTTATTTCGACACAGTTACGACTCGAGGTGAGCAGTTCACAAAAGGGCCCAATGCACACGCATGTTTATTGCATTAAAGCACCAGCATCATGTTCAAATGTTGAGTGCCGCTGTGTATTTGGCACCCCTAACTAGTGCACCGACGAGGGGTTAACCGCTGCCCCACTCGAGTCCCAGGATCCTATGGGAACAACACACAAATTACCCAAACCTAATTGTCTAATGCGTTCACGCCATTTAACTAAACAGATTGAGGTCATCGAGGTAGTTTTTTGCCGTTGCCAAATATTGAGATTTCTCATGTTACGAAATGTTTGCTTTGTTTGTTATAAGTTTTGTACCTACGTACATGTTGTTCTCAAAATTTTTTGAATTTATTTTTTAGTTCAGTTTACAAATTATTTTAGTTTACGTAGGTAGTTTAGTTTAGTCTTTTGATGATAACTTATCTACTGATGTAAATTTAGTTTTTTAGGTATAGTAAAGAGTAGGGGAGGCGTTCTTTATGCTGTAGTAGAGTTCTAGTTTGTTCATTTTATAAGGCAGGCAGAGACTATCCTGTGCCACAAGATACGATCCTGATACCTGATACACCACTTTAGCTTTTCCACATTCATAAACTTTCTCAAACATATACGACTTTTGAGGGTAAGGTACTACACCACCCTTTTTGGATAACGTAATTAGTTGAGCAATTCTCAAAACACCATCTTCGTATCAAATTTTTGTTGGGAAGTCAGCAAATAGAAGGCTCTAAGAAATAACAACGAAGCACTTGATCGTCATAACAAAATATATATTGTGAGCGTTGTTCTTGTTTAGCTAGTCGTTTCTCTGGTGCTTCTCTGGTAGCTTGATCTCCTCCACCGCCAGGTCCGGGTCGCTGGAACGGTGCTGCGCGTACTTGTACCGAAGAGCCATTCCCGTGAAGATCAGCATATCGGCCAGCATCAGGCCCGCGAACAGGAAGAACTCCTTCCACTGTTAAGGTACAGAAAATTTAACAGGCTATCGGGCTGCTATTTCTATAGGCTTGGTAGAGTCTGTTTGGGTGGCCGCTCTACAAAGGGTGCGTCCAAATCTCACGAATATACAGTTGCAGCAACGGCTTAGGCGCTGGCAATTGGCAACGGTCGTACGACCATGGTCGCCTTTTCTCGCTTATCACGCGCGAGAGAGCAATTGTGCTAGCCGTGCAAGTACCATAAAAGGTACCATACCAGAAATCATTTAAAATGTAAAAGGTCAATTCGATTTTACGGCTAAAATAAATCAAACTTTTTAGCGGCGTTCATCGCATAAAATTGAATATGCCAAAATGAACGTCCCTTTGTTCCCAGTAATGGACTTGTGGCTCGATTTTTCGCTTATTGTGCTATGCAGTTTACTCTCATCAGGTTGACATTTTCGTAAACAATACAATATGGTTTAGTAAAAGGCTAAACGCGGACTATTTTGGTTGAAGGGGTGCTATTTATGTTATTCAAATTCTTATTCACATTGTTTGTTCTTGGTTGGGACTATGAAGGTATTTTATAGTACACAATATTATGTTTTAAGGTTTTGCAGTCGTACTGTTAGATAAAAATAATAATAAATAATTTATTCTTAAATCACCATTTGCAGTGGGTACATCAGGTTGAACACTCCCAGTAGACAAATATTATTTGTCTCTGTTGGGATAGTCCGCTCCTCCTTAACGCTGTCTTACATTTATTTTACGTTAATGTTATGTTATGAGTTACCTGACCCCTCTCAAATGTGTGCGCTAATACAGCTACAACTTCTTTAAATTAACTGCACTTTGTTACCCATGGCCCTTGCACCAAATTCTCGCCAGTTACCTGAGCATCCATGAAGTTTCCTTCCACGACGAGCACGACGATGAGGTTTCCAAAGGCCACGGTGAGGAGCCAGACCGACTGCAGCACGGACTTCATGCTGGTGGGTGCTTGGGTGAATGAGAACTCCAGTCCCGTGACCGAGAACATCACCTCCCCCATCGTCATCACCACGTACTGCGGCACCAGCCACAGGATATGGACGCTGTTCGCGGGCGTGATCATCACTGGGTTCGCGGTCTGGTTTGGAAACAATGGGCTTTAGATATGTATTACCTCTGTGCGAGTCAGCGTATTGCAGCCTAAATATATTTTTTAACAATCTTGGACACTCGTATATTGTCGAAGGTCAATTTCAGTGACGTTTTTATATAGTTTTATGGTAGAAAAAATGACCAATTTTAGATGTCACAACGCGAGAAGCGCCCCCAGACTACTAACTTGATACTTTATCAATTTATTATATTTGCGGATTCTTTTTCCGGGTTATGTTACACATTTATGTATTCGTAGGTATTAGGTTAGTAACGTTATTCGGGACAAAGGCCTGTTCGAAATTTTGAAAATGTTGCGCATCTATATTCTCTTAAAAATTAACGTCAATTTGCTAGTTTTCTATTCTTGAAAGACTACAAGCCATCTTTCAACTGCCTTTCGCACAAATCAGACTTATAACAGTAGGTAACATCGGTTGTGCCGGGTAAGTACTTATTCAAAGTAACAATACTTACAAATATATTACTCCGGTCTTCGTATACATTTATTGTATAAACAGCGCCAGATTTAAAGGAATAATCGTTTAGCGCTATAATTCCGTCAACCAGTACGTCATAGCGCCCTCTCTCTATCGTTAGTTGAGTATCATTACTACTTGTTAATTGTAAAACCGTATTGTTCTTAGAATTTCTTAAAAGTATTGGTACTTGAGAGCGTACGTTTGATAAAAATCTGGAACAAAAAACAAAGAAATAAGTACTTCCACGTCACGAAACTAAATTTTATAATAAAAATCGATACCATTCATTGCAGTTTTTGTTATTTCCCAAATGAAAACAATCGACAGTTGAGTGAACTTAATATCTCAGTGCCGATAATGTAACATTTCGCAATCATTCGTATGAAAGTTTGCAGTAAAATGAGTGATGTATTGCGAAATTGTGTGGATTTTCATTATTTCATTGTGGCCCGTGAGTTCGCGGACCGCCATCAAGTTGAGACAAGGGACGCTGATCGGTTCTGACCAGGCGACTGTGTTCGGAGGGCGGCGGTACTACGCGTTCTATGGAGTGCCGTACGCGGCGCCGCCGGTGGGGCGGCTGCGGTTCCGCGACCCGCGCCCGCCGAAGGCCTGGGACGAGCCGCTGGACGCCAGCGTGGAGTTCCACGGCTCGTGCGCGCAGGCACACGTGGTGCACAAGCACGCGCTCTACGGCGTCGAGGACTGCCTCTACCTGAACGTGTTCACGCCGCACATCCCCTCCGACAGGAACGAGACCATGAGACCTGTCCTGGTGTGGATCCACGGATACGCCTTCTCTACGTCCTTCAGCCACATTTACGGTTCAGACTTTTTAATAGACAACGATGTGCTGCTCGTTACCCTCTCACACAGGATAGGGGTATTCGGTTTCTTGAAAATGAATAAAACTGACACCAATGTCAATATGGGATTGAAAGATATAGTTATGGCCCTCAAATGGATAAAGAAGAATATATTATATTTCGGTGGCGATAAAAAGAAAGTGACACTGATGGGCAGCAGTTCCGCAGCTACGTTTATTTCATTGCTTCTGATGACTAAACACAGAAAATTGTTTTCGAAAATAATATTACATAGTGGGGCTTTATTCTCTCCTTCAATATTTCAAGGTGATCCCGATTTAGAACTGTCAAGACTAAAAAAGAATCTCAAAGAGATAACAAATAAAGACATAACTAAAGCAGCAGCGAGAGACATAATACAAGCCTCTCTTAAAATTTACTCAAACAGGGATATAATGAATTTTCAAAGATCGGTTGTGCCATTTTCACCAATAGTGGAAGAACCACGCAATACGTCGTTGATCACCAAACATCCAGACGATTTCTTTAAATCTAACAGGAAAGTATTTAACATTCCAATTTTAACCGGATTCAATAGCCAAGAAAGTATCGCAGAAGTTATTCCTTTTTTACACAATCCACGATTTTTGAAATCTTTATCCACTTTTTTTAAATACATGGTGCCATTTTCAAATAAATGCGCGTACAATTACACAACAGAGCACTTTAAAAAAATATCACGTTTAGTTAAGGATCACTATTTTGAGAAGGGTATTTCTGAGACATCAATCGACGATTTTATGAGATATGTTTCAGATCTGTACAAGTTTCCAATATTGAAAATGGTTGATGTTTATTTAAAGAAGAAAAAAGAAGTGTACATGTATAAATTTAACTACGTCGGCACACTGAACGCAGTGAAATCCACCGCGACCGCCGCGCTGACCGTCAAGGTGAAGGGCGCAGCGGGCGGAGATGAAACTTGCTACATATTTAGATGCGAGCCGCTATGGGAACAGTACAAAGCTTTAATGGGTAATGTCTCCAACAAAGACCGAATCTTGATTAAAGTATTATCAGAGCTATGGGCTAATTTTGCCAAAACCGGCATCCCCACCGCGCCAACAAGTGCTGCTAATATTACGTGGCTACCGATGACTGCAAAACACGATTATGTTTTATCGATAGGCAGTGAACTAAAAATGATTGCTTCTAAATCTGAAAAATCTATGTATAACTTTTGGCAGGGCCTGTTCAATACCTATTACTCTGATGATGTATGCAACAATTTGATAAATAAACACGATGAGTTATAAAGTGACTACATATTACCTGATATTGACCCCATCTATAGCTTTATCATTCTTATCCGTAAAAGCCGATACTTCATTGTTGTTTATAAAGAAGGAATTGGCTGTTTTCCCCTTGAGGTTGAAAACTCCTGTGTAGCTGATGTCGTTGCAGTCGGTATTTGGCTCTCCACTTAAACGGTAAGGCAAATCTACCATAGGTACAGCCTTTATGTTAAGATTCTGGTATGCGGAAAGAGGCCCGATTTCAATCAGGTCTGATCCATTGTTGTTGAGGTTCATGGTAAAGTTACAATTGTAACCATTGTACACTCTTAGTTGAGCTACACCTTCTGCCACAGGGGTACCGTAGGTTGGCTGGAAGTAAAACACAAAAAATTAAAAATAATTTCAGAAACTATTTTTTTCTGATTTCAAATACCAAAATTATCTTACCAATAGGTGCAGTTCAACAATTCCCGAAATAACAAAGGCGGCGGCGGCTAGCATCCCGCCCCATATCATTTTGTGTAAAGGTTTTCTTACTAATTTACACCATTCTAAGAACGGATAAATTGCCTGCAAGTACAGAATGCGCTCAAGTACACTGATATAAGTTGTTTGTCTAATAAATAACATACTACATCATACACTACCTTGGTATTGTACTTACAATTTCGAATAGTGGAATGAAAACTAAAATTAGCAGAGGATTGAGCACTTGCATTTGATCAGCCTTGAGTGTCCAGCTGCCTATGTCTTGTTGCATCCTGTCGGCCTGGAACGTCCATCTTGAACCCTGTCCACAACAAATTAAACTAGATTAACTGTTACATTGATTGGTCCTGCGAGTGAGACAAGAAGTCTGTACATAAACATACACTCATAAATCATCATCATAAATTACCTAGACGAGGCTTATTATTAACTGCTACTTCAACGAGGGCAGTCTTAGCTATACAGATTACAGATATCTACGAGTACCTACATCGGGTTCTCGATTTTTTTACGTAATAATAATCATTTAAGACGTCAATATCCCGGTTGTAATCACGCGCGCGTGGGCCCGGGGTCCGCTTGGATCATGATCTAGAATTCGGCAAGTCAGGTACTAAACTTCCATCCGAGCTCCAAAGGTCTTCCGCTGAAGATTTTGCGACTGACAGTCATGGGAGCCGATTGGCACCTAGTGAGAGTATTTCTTATTATTTTATTAATGAAAAATTTAATCCAAAGTTTCTGGAAATTCGTTTATATTGAGGGTAAAATAGGGGTGAATTTTGCAATTATGACGGCTATTGGAGAACGCACAGCATTTAGCATTATGCACCTGCAGATAAATATGACATTGCATGCAAACTATGATACGGAGGAAGGCTAAATATTATAACAGTACTATTGTTATTGTAATACTGTTACACCAATGAATTAATAAAATGAAAATATACTCTCACATTGTAATAATAAGTTATGACACGATAAGGTACCTTGCGATGGGTACTTTGGCTGCATATCGACGACGAAGTGCTAATATCTCCTAACTAAAAAATTACAACTTTTAAGAAAAGAAAAAAATGTCCAACAATTTTATTTTTTATAGAAGTTAATTTTTTGAAGGCTTATTTTATTAGTGTTTAAAGTTACGAAAAATCTAATATCAAACTTAGGGGTCAGCCAGCACGTGCGAAATTGCATTCTGCGTCGATTGATATTAAAATCTAAAAATCGCCTAATGGAACTTAGGGGATATTGGTACTACGTCGTCGATATGTCAGTTGTTGTCAAGACAAATAGATAAACTATTACATCTATATCCATGAGATTAGATTCATGGATAACATTCCTTGTGGAAATAATAATAATTACATAATTTGTATAAACAACGAATGTCCTATTACGACGTCACCGCGAAACCATGGAACCGGTTCTTATGGCACGTTGCGTATTGGAGTAGAACTAACTAACAAAGAATACATCAAATTGGCATGGATTGTACCTACTCTGTGAGCAGGAAACACGAGCGAAATCTAACTCGCACTATTATAAGCCAATTTGTTATAAGCCAACAAGATTCGCGAGGAGCATGCGTGACGAGTTGAGAAAAATCGTGTCGTGTTTATGACTAGTTGCGATTAAATCTACTATGTGGGGCGACTACTTATTTAATTTGGCTATCTCTGACATTGGATGGCTTCATAGAAATAATAAATGTCCTTGGCGTGTATTTCCGTTGCCTGACTGTTGTCTCTTGGCTCACATCAATAGCCACGGTGCACTACTGGACTTGAGCCTCCTTCGTATTCGTGGAGGGCTTTGCTTAATCTTCAAGCTATGAAGGCGGGCTGGAGATCGCAGTGTTTGAGATCTAGTTAAAAGAACACGCTGCTGACCATTTTCTGGTCTAAGACATTAGCCGACTTTTACGACACCCTATCGAAGGGTTGGTGTCACTTGTTCTTATTTTGTTGTATCAAAAATCACGCAATTTTTATTGCGCTGTTCCAATTTCGGCCTTATTTATACACAGAACTTTACGTTGCATTTCAATCGCATTCGCAGAAACTCGCAGAAAGGCTGACACTCGTATTCGGAAACGATACCACGAGGTCTTCGATCATACAGGATTTAAGCTTGAGTGGCGATTAGCACTATCTGTCCGTCAAAATGAACGAAATGGACCTAAAATAGAGCCGTATTGAGCGCAGTGTGTGCACTTTGAAGTCAGGCACTACAAAACCGCATAGTAATAATAACCTCCAAATACTTGTACTTGGTTCTTGGACCCGGTGGCCGGAACTGGAACTGGAAAAATTTCGCCATTTCATTTTGAAATGTACTGTATCTTATTTGACTATCTGATCTGATCTCTAATGCCGCCCCCCCACTTGTTAGTACAAAATAAAAGATACGGCATCACAGATATCTGTCACATACGATATCGGGAACTTATCAATTACATTTTGTGTTACTAGGTAATCTCGAACAACCGACGTACTAAGTCAACGGAACCAACGCCCTTCGGCTAGTTTGGCTTAGTAGACCGTTATGTCGGCTCGAACTGTAAGCCGAAAATAATCGACGTGCATTATTTACTATCCTTAGCTGTATGAATATTCCACAAACCTGCTGATCAAACAGGGCCCAAAAGACGGGGAGGGGAATGAAGAGGACTAGCACGCTAAGCAGCGCTTTGACATCCTGAATGAGGCCAGGATCGTACGTCCCCTCCGCGTGGTCCAACCAGTGGTCTTTCTTCTCTTTCGATTTGGTCGACTGCACCACCGCATGCTGGAAAGTTCATTAGCTTTTACACGACTGCGTGAGGGTTATGTTTATGAGGGTTAATAGTGTATTCTACTTAATTAAACTTTTACTGTGGCAAAGTTAAGAACATTGGGCCATCAAGTAGGCAAATGGGTTGTTCAGTTTCCGCGACTTTACAGAGAAAGCTTTAAGCACCAATTTTTGCAGTTCGGATGCACAGAGGGCCATTTTCTAAGCTCGTTGATTATCCTAAACCACCTTGAACAAGACTATAGTAGGGGATTTTTCAACCGCTTGCATCCACGCGGGCGCTCGCCGTCTATTCTTGTCTCTTTTATATTCGTAGTAAGTTAGTAGAGACAGAAAAGACTAGCATTAGAAGGTGAGCGCGCGCGTGGAAGTGAGAGGTTCAAAAATCGGGCCCCAGATGTTCCAGGGCAAGGAATAGGTACAATAATATGATATCGCCTTGTCAATGACTTTCACAATACAATGAAAATTAAAATTATCCGTCCAATGGTTGAGTGACCATAGATATTGACATTGACGCAAATGGTAGGTGTAGTTACTGCCTAGGTAACTGCTATTTCATTATTACGTGAAAATATAATAACACCACACATTGCTATAATTCTATTAATAGTGATAACACAGACTTGTTGAACTTTACGTCAAGAATTCAAAATAAATGGCGGGAATTTTGTTATGTCACATTTTTCTATAGAAAGTCTCGGTTTTAAAACATTAGTTTATAGAAACATGCCTACAATTTGTCTAGACTAACATGAGGGCGCTACTTCTTTCTAGCACATAGTCAAGGAATTGATAGACGTCATAAAATTTGTGGCTGTTTCTACATTTTTTGGACGAATACACTGAATTAATTTATCGCCCAGTTTCAAGTTACGGAAAATTTATATAATATCTTAGTATGTTGTTACAAATATTAACATCGACAAGATCTATCGTATTTCATGTTTGTAAGTATTTAGAATAACCTACTGGAAATATTTTTTATACTGTTAAGCGAATGAGGAAGTTTCCTAAAATCTCTGAAAGCGCCTTAAAATCAAGTTTCATGTATGGAGACCCCCTTTATTTTTAATTTTATTATTTTTATTATTATCTGATGTTATAGCGGCCATAGTAACACATAATCTATCAAAAGTTAAAGTGTCTAGCAATTTCGGTTAAAAGATACAGTCACAAAGAGTGCATGGGCAGCGCCATAGTGGCGGGCGGGATGCCAGCCTGGTGACGTCACGCACCTAATGAAATTATTCTTGCAATCGCAACTTTAAAGACTCATAACTTTTTTGTTTTACTAGACATATTAAAAAAAGAATTCACCCGTTTGTTTCATTCGACTCAAATTTTTAAATTCAATTAAAATAAATTTGGAAACTTCCTCATTGTGATAAAAAATGGTAGCGTTCTGAAAGCACATTGCTTAAGAAAAATATCATAATACATCAAGATAACGATAAGTATTATCCACAGGCATCTAAGTAAATTGATATCTCGGTGGTCAGGTAGGAGTCTACCAGCACATCACCGCGGCCGCTGCAGTCTTCTCGTCACCACTGTGGGTGTAACCCTACCGAAACGTCGGGAAGAAAAATCGAAAAGGTACGGCGCATGTAACTCACGTCTAATATAATAATATTGTAATCACTGTTGGTAAACGGAACTGTTCATTGTTCCTATTTGTAAACAGATGCATCGATTAACTTTAAAAATACGCGTCACGCACGTGATGATGTCGACTTCATTGTCATTATTTGCAGAGACTGATGCTCGTCGTATCTCAGACCTAATTAATGATATCATTGTGTAGGAATAGTACTACTTCCATTATACGGTTTGTGTCCATCGACAATAGTATACATTGTTATACATAAAGTACCTACATTAGGATTAAAACATTGTTAAATGTCTGCACCATTCCTATTCACCTACTAATATAAGCTAATGGTTACATTTGTTAATGTTAAAGATAAAACTAATAACACGAAAGTGTTTACTCCTTTACAGTACCGTAGGCGGACTGTGAGAAAGAATTTAATTCCTTTGTATTACCAGTATTGTATCACTACTAGATCTGTGACGACAGTCTTATTAAAAATTCCATAAAAGTCATAATTACACAATACGTTACGTACTTCTGCTTTAACACCTACACTAAACATAATATTGTCAGGTTTATATAACACTATAAACTACGATTGTATTATTTATTAGTTTCTATCGAGTATAACTATGTCGTTAAAGTAGGTACACGTTATCATTTAGCAATACAATATGACTTTGTCTAGTGCTATGTTAATAAGGTATGTGAACGTACCCCGATGCAAGCACACACTCTTCCTAGTACGTTCCCCGCTGGGTTCTTGATTATGTACATCCTTTTACCAGCAACAAAAAATACTGAAAAATAAACACATATTATGTAGTTGATACTTATTGTTGCTGTAACATTTTTAAACATACATTGTATACAAATAGCTTTTACCCGCGACTTACATCTTTCCCCAAAGGTTACTCTCTCCTTGTCAAATTTCATCTTAATCGGTTAAATGGTTTAAACAATTATATAGGGGTATATTGAACTCTAGGTGGACTCGATTTCGATTGATTTATACGTGACAGCCTTGCCCAGCTTTGGCTTGAGAGACATTGTGAATTAAGTCGAACGGTTTTCAATATTGATTTTGGCATGATAAAATCAATATTTTAGTGCTCGACGCTGATTTTCTCTGTTTTAAAACCGTTCGCTTTCGGCGTTGCCAATCGCGGCGATGTTTAAGGCGAACATTTGACGGAGAGCAGTAATGAGCACCGTTCCTAGTGCAAAGGGTTATTGAAAACCTTATCTAAATTTATTTACTGGGAACCTGTATTACTTACAAATGGAAACGATCATGAGTAGGCCAGGTACTCCGAAAGCAAGCGAATAGCAGTCGTTCTCTCCGAAGCAGTGGACGTCTGCTCGCAGGATGGGCGTCAGGAATGTGGAGATCAGGCTGCCAGCGTTGATGGCGAAGTAGAAGAGCGAGAAGAAATAGCCCAGGTACTTCTCCTGCTCTGGCATCTTGAACTGGTCGCCGCCGAAGGCTGACACGCACGGCTTTATCCCTCCAGTGCCAAATGCGATCAGCAATAACGCTATGATTGTGAATGCCCTGGAAACAATAAAATCCTTGATACTGGCCGTGGCCGTGTAGAGTAGAATAGCACCAACCCTTTACACTCGTCGGTATCGTATAGGTAAGGCGATTAATGTTTTCCAGTCAAAATATCTAGTCTCCGTAGGCTGGAAAATAGTCAGCAGCATTTTCCATTGTTATATTTATAAAACTGCGATCTCCAACTCGCCTGCCAAGCGTGGAGATTATGACAATTAGCTCCCAATTCGTGGGGGAGACCCTAAGTCCTGCAGTGGACTGTTATGGGCTGTGATATATAAAATTCTTGATACTGCGATTTTTGTCATTTTGGATATTTGAAATGTTAACTGCAAGCATGAAGTCAACATTCTCTATTTATAAAATGCAAATTCTTTAATAGGCACATTGGTGCAGTACAAGTATGTGGTGAATTCAAAATAGGTACTTACAATGGTGGCAAACTAACGGGCGGCATCGCGGTAAGTGATATGAGCACGCTGCCCGCCGCGTATACCATTGATAAAGAGAGTATAGTCCTGAAATTACACACAATATAAGTTTTACTTAAAATGTAACTCGTCTCATTTTAAATCAAACTATTTTAGGTTCTGACAATGTGATTGCTATGGTAGCTGTTAAATGCGTAGACAAACAAATAAATAGCTCCTAGGTACATTTTGTATCAATACAAAGACGTGAACCTACAATAAATCGTATACAGCTACTCAATGCTAAGTACTTGGCAATTTATGAGCCATGCCGTTGGGCATGAATGGGTTACCATCACGACTCATTCTCACCGCTGCAACCACATCTGCAACTTTAGTTTGGCCAGTCTCAGCGGTAACTCGTAACGGTGACATGCATATTCGTTTATTTTATTTTATCTCAGTTACTTAGTATGACCGGTAATATAAGTGAAGTTCACGGGATTACTCCAAGTGAGCTACATTTTCAATTTGGTTGCGAGAACTGTACCTAATTGAAGTTACTGAGAACCACGATTAAAATGTCGTGGTTCTTACTAACATTAATTAGGTGTAGTGTAATTGATAGATATGAACTGTTACTTTATAATTATTTCATTATTGTAAATATTGTTTGAATAAAGGTTAAGATAAAAGAATAGAATGGAACAAATATTCATTCAAAGCATCCCTGAGAAGATCTAGAAGCACCAGGGTCTTACCTAAACCGGCCGAGCCATCCGTCGGCGATCATAGCCCCGATCAGGGGGAAAAAGTACGCGAACATAGTGAACACGTGGTATATGACTGTCGCCCCATTGTCGCTGTAGCCCAGTTTGTCGCGCAGGTAAAGTGACAGGATCGCTGTGGGGACACAGTTGTATTATTGTATGGAATTCCCATCCGCCCCGGAATCACAGGGGCAGGTGGGAAAAATAACTATTTTATCGACCTCAGTCCGGGCGTTGAAGATTGAAGATGGTACTGATCAATTTTCATTTATCTCGGTATTTCTTTAATGTTGGTGGAATCATATTGGATGTAATACTGGGGTAAATTAAAAATGATCTGTATCATCCTCCCCGTAAACGCCGGGCTATGGAGATACGCCGAGGATGCGTTCACTGTTACGCATAATGAGGAAACCTGTATGTAAATTGTAGCGATTGAATGTGTAACCATTATCCAATCTGGTGGAGGGGACTGTTAACAGGGTCATGGAGGTCAGATGGCAGTCGGTCCATTGTAATAACCTGGTTTGCCAAATCCTGGATCATGGTCAAGGCTCGTACAGGTTCCTGGCGTGCGAGAGCGCAACCGGGCTATGTGACGCTAAGATGATGATTATGATGATGATCGTGGTCTATCAAAATATATTTCCCATTTGTCCTGTTTACGGGGCAAAGCCACCGAAGGCGGATGGGAGCGGCTTACTGCACTCCGAATCTTCGACGGGCAGTGGGTAATATTCACCTTTTCAACGCCAAAGTCACCATATATGTGACATCTCATTTCCGTGCCCATGACGAAAAAAACTGATATATCAGAGAATAACAAGGAATAACAAGAGAATCAGAGAATAACAAGAAAATAAGTTATAATCAACCATTATTTTAATTGCACACACGAACATTAACACTGAGTTTATTACCTAATGTATCGATATGTATTATGTTCACAACACTACCTTAACAACATCTTTTTGAACGTGGCGTAAAAATCGTAAAAATCCGTCGTCTTGAATGGGTTGTTTCGGGGTCCCACTTTCGGGGTCTTCCCAATGACTACGAGAAAAGGGAATTAACCTAAGTAGTTGTTGTTGTGTGTAAATGGAAGTCATCATAATTTCGACAATTAGCGTGTAATTTCGATATCTTAAGTTAAAGTGTAGTATCTTATTTATAGTTGATCTCTGAGACAGCTATCATCGGGAGTAAACGTATAAAGTATATTGTAAGTTTTATATTGAATACCAGCAAGCAATGTCATGCTTTAATGGTGTGGTAACAATAAAGTACTTCCAAGTAAATTTCAATGGAAAAGTACATTAAAATTACTCTAAGGTATTTTATTATAATATGAGCCGATAACAGTACGAAAACCTCTATTATCATAACGCACCACTGAAAACAATACAAAATGGAGAGACAACGAAACCGAAAGAATTTTATAATCGCATACATAATAGCGCAAAAATATTCATTAGTACGGTATTTAGGTTAAAGGTTAAGGTATTTAGGCTTATGGCTTTCCTCTATGTAGTTTATTATTAAATATTATAACTACCTATCGTTACTACTACTTACTTTACCTAAGCATTGTATGAAATACCTAGGTATTGAATGGAATGCCATTTTTACCGTCTATTCGAGAGCTGTATTTTATTCAATTTATACGACAGTAGTGGACCCGGCGCGACTTCGGCCACGTACACCTACTTTACCCCTATCTACCCTTTTTTTCTTGCTAACAAACCTCTTGACTCAAACTCAAACACAACATTTCTTTACTGATTAGGACATTAAATATCTCTTACAATCCTCAAAAAGGAGAGGGGTAGGGAAGTAGGAAAGAAACACACCGTGACACTTTGGCCGCCCCATGGCAGGAGCACACCTACCCTACGCCGACTACAGCCGGACCGTGCCCCATAATACCAAACAGAGCCGGATCGCGTCCGTCTAGTATACTTAAGAAAAACTACAGCAAAAGTAAGTCCACGAAGGCAGCACTTGTGTAGCATAAGTGCATTAAGAATCGTATTTCGGTGCCGTTGTTAAATGTTTTATAGCTCATTGTTAGAAAGATACTTAAAGAAAACGGAGAGCACAAATAGCTTCTAGTTATTTTTTATTTGAAATTCAAATTTGTGTTATCAGTTTTCGTATATAAAATTAATACAATACAATACAAAATCATTTATTCAGTTTAAGTTTAACGTCAGAAAAACGGATAAAGTCAACTCTGTGGCCATGTACACTCTCTTCTGAGTTATGTAAATTAATTGAACATTAACCGATGCTCTTACAACGATGGAAAACTGGTCAAGTTCCCCTGATAGGAGGGTCACGGAGGTCAGATGGCAGTCGCAGTAATTATCTGATCTGCCAAATCCTGTATCATGGTCACGGCGGACCCCGGGCCCGCGTGCGCGAGTGCGGTACATAAAAAAGTACGGTTTCAAAGCGTTTAAAATTTAATATCATTTTTGTGTACGAGGAACATAAAAGTACATAAATTTCATCAGATGTTGCTTTATTAACTTACACTCTAATATTGAGATAGGGTTTTAAAGGGATAGCCCATTGACACCATAATGTTCAAATTTCATTAGCAGAGTGTCAAACGCTTTGGAAAGATCACAGAAAACGCCAATATCTTTCTGTGAAGTGTGATCTCTCCCAAGCATCATAGATACGATTTACCAATTTTACCACACCCGCATCCACAGTAGATCGGTCTTTGGTGAACCCAAATTGATTACTCAAGCGGCACTATTTTACTTAAGTATCATTAACTCAGAAAATACCCTCTCATCAATACATTTACTAAATACATCTGCGAGGTGTGTTGCTAACGATGAATTAAAAACGGTAAGGGAGATTTTTTCGTTGTTAAAGTTCTGAAAACTTTAACTTTATGTATCAGTTTCATTGATGGGGCTGAATTTAAAATTAATCTTACACCGGTCAGTACTATATTTAATTGTAGCAATGACTGCGCTGCAGATGAGGAAGACTTAAAACTTTTTGTTGTATAAACATAATAAAAGCGAGGAAATAAAGCCTGTTAATAAAAAAGTGATAAAATGGAATATGGCTCTGGGTTACTACTCGTTGTTTTAGATAATCCGCATAAGCGTGAGATATATTAATACTTTTCAAGTTGTATAATTCATATAAGTAGTCACTTTCTTTTTTTACTATACCTTCAGTGGCCCCGTCACAAAATCCAATAAAAATAAACTAAAAATACTTCTTTTAAATAATGTATTTTACAACTTAAAAGAATTATATGACTACAAAACCCACTAGTAGACCTAAGATAATCTAATCTAAGATACCTACTTGTTACAACTCATGCTTTAAACAGTAAGTACGTTATATTTGTTATTGTAGAAGTGTCTTTTTTAATCAAATATCCTTTTAGTTTAATTAAGCAAGTTGTAACTTGCTTACATTGCAATTGCATACCCGCCATGGGTAAACTGTTGTTCTTCCTATTTGCAAAACCATCTGCAGTAATGTAACTACACAGTTGACGCAATAAGGTTTATTCTATCCTATTCTATTCAAGATTTATTTTTAAAATACTTCACAATAGTTTCACTATATCGAATATCTCGATATAGCGACAACTGCAGTATTTGTTATCTGAACACCAAGTAATAATTTTATTATCCATAGGTAGTTAGACAAGCATTCCAGATACGGCTGAGGATGGAACATGCCTGTTTAGAAAAACATAACTACATTCTGGCCTTGAAGGAGTTCGAATACATTGTCCTTTTCGGGGAACACACCTATTGTCAGGCAAACCGTTCCATTTCTTAGCCGTACTCATTACAAAGATCTAGCTATAGCGGTTCGTTCCTTACTCCGAAATGTAATTAGTTCTCAAATGATAATATTTTTCATAATATGCTTTCAACTGGAGACCGTATACGATCAGACTACTTGTCAAGACAAATCAAACGAGCCCAAACTCAATGGGTTTCTCATACGTAGTTTTCTTGTGTCCATGACCAACTTCCGTCATCATTATTATACCTTGAATGTCACCTTGGGCTATTGCCGCAGTTTTTGCTCTGTATTTGATGCACTGGCCATAGATGAGAGTAAACATTAGCTCAACATCGAGGTTATCGGTTAATGCTATTGTATCCCGGAAAGGCGGAGCTAGAAAACAAACACACCTGTGTTTTTGTATTTGCTCTATTTTAACATTTAAATTCAGAGACATATTTAAAACTATTAATTTGGCAACTCTATTAATTACGGTTTTATAAAACAGTTTCGAAGGTAAGGGGTCCTCTTTTTTGTCAAAATTCGGAGGAAGTAAAATGTGTGGACATTATCTATGTACAGCACGAAGGAATGAATCACTTTTTGTGTATGCAGTAAATCACTTTTAGTTTATACATAAACAATTTATAACATGTAGAGCTTGTTGGTGAATACGTGTCTCAAACACTTGACGAATTAGAAATTTGCAGCGCAGTAAGCAGTTTTTTATGTTTATAAATAATTAATGCTCTTTTTTTATTTTAAATTATCAACTGTTTAATTTATTTTTTAAATGGGTTTGAATACAACATTATTTACCTATACCTAAACACATGGAATTGTAAATTTTGAAATAAATGATTATATAAATAAGTTAGGTGTGAAATTGTTAGGCGCAAATTGTACTGCAACTGTTAGGCGTGTATAGGTTACGAACCGTTGTCACGTTGACCTTTCAACCCTACAAAGTCAATTCTTTGAGCTCTGTGCGGCTAAATTCAGCTACAATTACAAATATACAATGAGCCACGTGTAAAGGCCTACGCGGTCCTTTGGCTTCACGGAAGGGAGGAAAATGACCTTTCTTTCTTCCCATAATTACCATTCCTGGTAACTTTTACAATTTAACTTTTATAAAAGGACAAGCAGTGCCTGTTGTGGCATAACTGTATGCTCTATCGTGTGAACAATAAACTGTTAAATAAATAAAACGACGACTTTAAAAATGAATTTCTCAAAGCGAGACCTTGGTTCAAATAAATACCCACCTCTCAATGAACAGATTTTAAAATATTATGTTTTTGTTAGATTAAAGACCACAAAGGACTCGAGTCCGGTTTTAGGCTTCCGATTCTCAGTAGGTAAGAACGGATCCCTTAGGATCACATTGTTGCCTGTCTATCTGTCTGACACTCAAGAAGCTTTGAGAAAGCTTCTCTGAAAGGTATAAATAAGGTAAAATTTATCTACCATATGACTGTTTGAAGTTGAAATCACATACTACGAGAAGGATTTACATATGCTATTTATATTCTGCCATGCTCTTACGTCTAAACATTTAATACATCGATAAGTAGACATTTCTGTCATTTTATTTTTATTAGGTATGTTAAAATTATGAATTTAATTAGTATGCACAAAGAAACAAATAAGTAGATTACCTTCATTGCTTCGATACTTTGACCGTAAATGTCTGGGTTTAGGATGCAGAAAGAAATAATAATTTTGTTACTTGAATTAAACACTGCTGTGCTCTACTTCCTTCTTACTCTTATTCGAGTTACGAATGTATACAGTGCGTTTCAAAACATGAACGTGTTTAGTAGCAGATTTTCGGCTACTGAAGTATCGATAAAAAGCAGATGCGTGAATTTTGGTATATACTCGTAATACAAAGTACCGCCGCGAATTGGTAAAAGTTCATAATAGACAAACAACATTATAATAAGACCACGCTAAGTCCGAATCGAATATAAAAAAAATCTCTGTATGGCAACTTATGCCAAGATTTTTATCTGTCATAGAAAGTCTTTCACAAAAGTCATAACAAACAAATTGATTTCTGTAGGACTGTTTATTTTCGTAAGTTATGAAAAATATTATTAAATAAAGAGTAAAACTATTATTAAGGAAGTGCGGAAGATAATTTTAACCATGATTGATAATTTAGACAAAAGTTCAAGCTTTTTTTTTTACCACTAAGGTGGCAAACAAGCTTGCGGCCTGCCTGATGGTAAGCAGTCACCATCAGTCAGCTAATCGTGACCAAATAACTGAATGTTTACAAGAAGGACTGACAAGGACAGATTATGCCTAGATTATTGCCATATCCACACTTTATAATTTGTACTACTGTCAGTTGATTCGGACTTACCGTGGTCCTATTATATATCACTTATAAATTTTGGGTCGAGTTGTTCGAAATGCACAGTACTACGGTTATCCTTGTTCAAGCAATATATTATATTGCTTCCATTTTATTATAATGTGATATTGTCCATTATTGGCCATGTAGCTCGCAAATCTGATGGCGGATGGTGTGAAAAATTTGGAGTGGCGGTGGCGAGCACGTACCGGAAATTGCAGCGTTGGACGGCCCTGCACGAGCGCGACGGAGAACAAAGTGTAGTAAAAGTCTAGTGTTGTCAACTTGCCAACATGACAAGTTGACAACCCAGTACTCAGGCCGTAACTGGGACTTAAAATCCAATGGGGTTTTGTTTTAAAACGCCTAGTTAAAGTTCTGACTTCTTCTAAAAATAATATCGTATAATACTCGTACTTTGGGGTCAACCACACAATAGGAAAACCAAATCGTGTCGTCTCGTGTCGTACGAGCCAAAACATATGCTACATATAAATAACTTCATACGGTACCTAAAATTTTCATACTTCGATGGACACCAGTCCGGATTATGTACCGATAAGCACTTAAGTTTCCAATCTCGTATACTTTCTCACGATTCCGTAAGCTACTTTATTGTACAGGTGAGTGTTGTCGACAGGTCTTTTGTGGTGCCGCTTGATAGCATAATAGCCTGTGAGATTAAAACCTGGTATGGCAAACGTTGCCAGTTGCAGTTTAATTAAAATCGAAAATTGTAACGTCGAGTGGAGTATGAACAATAGTGGTAAATATTAGCAGACTGAACGATTTAGGTAAAGGACGAGATTGGAGATTCTGACTCAGTACCCAATATATATCCCAGTCCCTGTACCAAAGACACTTTATTATTCATATCCGTAGTCAACAGTTTTCCTTTGCACACGCTACGGGTTTTTATCGTGCTGATGATGAACTTGCGAATTTCAAACTTACATAGATAAATTCTTTATTGCTCACATAAAAATTGCAAAGAAAACCCTTATCTAGTTGTGGGTAAAGGCGGCCTTATCGCTGCAAGCGATCTCCGCCATAATTTAATTAAGTACAATACCCAGGCCTTTTCGTGAAAGTTTCTGGTGTCTAGCAGGTACTGCCGAAAGGCCCACGGGTATTATGGTCCAACCTCTCAACAGTTTTAAAATAAAAGCCTTATGATACCTACATACGACCCACGGTGTATACCGTGATACACGGACCAGTTTTTCTTTATCAGCTAATTGACGTTGCTGAATAACGAAGAAATATAAAAAGAAAAATGCTTGGAAATTTCATTCAGCGCCATATAGCCCGAAAGTAAGCTTGTGTTGTGGGTGCCAGAAAACTGATAAACTACTTATATATATTTTTAAATACAAACTTATTAAACATACATAACCCAGCCTCGTAACACTAATTAAAATGCTTAAATTAAATTTCAGCCTGGGCAGTAATTGAACCCGGGATTTCTGTGTGGCAGACGCATGTTGACCAACTGAACTACTCAGGTCGCCAAATTGGTGTTACATACGAATATTTTCGTATTACGCTTGTCCTGGTTACTTATCTACAGTTCGCGTTTATAAATAATGCATGAGTTAACAGGTTGATGTTGTTTAGCCATGACCTAACCAACGAAGATATTGCAGTGCGCGTTTTCTGCCAATAAAAGCATGCAGAAAATTTTATGATCGAATAAGTCACACGGAAGATAACAATATCGAACGCCGATTTTGACCATACAAGAGTTTGACCATACCTAGGTAGTTTTTGACGAAATAAAAGTACAAAGAACGAATTTAGTAGGTAGTTGGCAGTCAGTAGGTACAAGTTTCCTACAAGTGCACGTGGAGCTGAACGTGTCAATGCTGCTGTTTTTTTACTTTTAGCGAAACAGGTTTTGAGGAAAAAACAAATAGAGGGACGTCATGTTCTTAGTTAGTCATCTTCTCAGTAGGTCAGTAAGCTTGCAATTCGTATCACAACGATGCAAAAACACAACTTTCTTTTGGCGAATTATGCAATACAAAGTCTTAAATACTATCTCGTTATAAATAGATTGCGCACAGCTATGCATTGAAAACCACCTATAATAATATGTACCGGTCTATATATGTACTTATATAAGTATAGACCGGTAGTATTTTATAGAATTTACCTCACAAGAGATTTGAATGTTTGTGATTTGAACTGCTTCCGATAAAATAGTCCTTAGAATTTTAATTGTTGTACAAAGTAACAAAATGAGTTCGTTTTCTTGCAATACGCGGACAACTTAAACTTGACAGAGTATAGATACTTTAGCAGAATAAGGCTCATTAGCGATAAGCGATCATTAAATCAATAATTTTCCAGAATTTGGATTGAATATTTATTTATTAAAGCTTTATGCACAAAAGTACAGTGGCGGACTTAAAGCTAAAATAGCCTTTTCTACCAGTCAACCGGGATAATTTAAGCCTGAGATCGGTAGGCGGTGCAGGAAAAGAAAGACAAAAAAATACAAAACTACTTGAGTAAAATAGTCCGGAAGCACATACTAAATATATATACAAAACCATAAAATAAACATATGAACTTAAAACTGGATACAATTTATAAGTAAAACCAAAGGTAAAATAATATTCAAATTGAACAAAGTGAAGAGACGAGAGTAAAGTGAAGTGGGTCGAACAGGGAGGGAGAACGTGTATTATGGAGCATTCAAGTAATGACCATGCACCGCTTTCTTAAAAGAATATTTGTTAGGTAATAGTCTTACGTCAGAGGGAAGATCGTTCCAGAGCCTTATGGTCTTAACTGCAAAAGAGTTAGAGGTAAAGCCGGTGTTGGGAAGGGGCCCCACTTGCGCAATAAAACTTGTACACCACGCGGGGGGTGACTCAGGCGAAAAGATAATTTATAATATAAGATTATTAGGATAGGGTGCATATTACGTAAAACGTCGATGAGAGATCCCTGCCTTTATGCATGTTCATAGATTAATTTCCAGATTTATTACTTACACAGACTTAATAGTAAGGCCGTGTATGTTTATTTCCTAATCTTTCGTCACAATACATCATTAAAAGATAAAGTGGTTTTAATTTAGTCAACTTATGACTGTCGGCGGAGCGCGCATGGTTAGTACGTAGGTACTTACTGCAAAATTTAAAAATTTTAGTGTCGTTCACAGTCGTGATTGACTTTGAGATCACTGAGGTATTGAAAAATAACAATCATCATCATCAACATCATCATATCAGCCGGAAGATGTCCACTACTCGACATAGGCCTCCCCTAGAGATCTTTACAAAGGCCGGTCTGTGCCTTTCGCATCCAGCTGGTACCTGCGATCTTTACCAGAACGTCGGTCAAGGTCCGCTTTCCTAGTCAATCTTCTCTATTTCGCCCGGTCTTTGGCATCCTCTCGTCGTAAGCCGTTGGCTCTTGCATTCGACTCAGCGATGTCAATCCATCGCTTCTTGGGTCGCCCACGGGGCCTCTTCCCTGATCAGATCCCTGATTAAATCAGTCATTTAATGAGAAGGCTAGTCCGTTAATAAGTAAGTAAGTCAATTGAATGCCTAGGCCGATCGTTGACTTAACAAGCATCCATTAAACTTTAACTAGTTGGCTTATAGTAAGCCAGCCCTTTGAAGACGGCTAACGTAAAATCCGGCTGGTGATTTTAATTAAGTTCAAATTTTATCCACTGCAGCGCTGGTAGTAATCAAAACAGATATGGCATCATACAGCTCGCACAACAATATTGTTGAATTTTTTTCGTCTTTAGTAAATTTAAAGTGTGGTATTAATACAAAAAAAGTGTGACACCATGGATGTGCCTGATATTCCACCGCCGTCTACATTATTTCAAGATAAGTTTAAGTCTAATCTAACTGAATAGGAACAACAACATCTAGGTAATGTTAAATAAGGTTAATTTGAGAGAATTTGTTTCTTTAGCCTTGTATTTAAATTAACGTGACTACAATAATAACATAATAATCTGGTGTTATTTTTTCAGGGTCCCAAAGAAAACCATCAACCACCGAAAAACTTTTAGAGGTTATCAAAATAATTCGAAAAGTCATGTGACCATGAGTTTCAAGCAATCCAGGACAGCAATGGATATCAAAGTATGACATTATGGTAATAGGAAATGAATATTACTTGTTAATCGTAAGTATGGTACGTATTATTCTTAGGAACGAATATTTTGGCATATTGGAAGAAATCCATAAATCTTACGGTCATGGTCATGGAGGACGAGACAAAATGAAACATGCTGTCAAGTCAAGATCTTATATACTAAATTAGAAATACCTCCGAAGTATTTTAAAATACATGTTTTTAAGTAAATATGAATATGACTTTATAAGTAAGAATTAAGTTAGAGATAACTTAATTTGTTCATTTTCTTTTTATACTTATAATATGTCTTATGTCAGCCAAAATTACGTGCCATTTTATATCTAATATTATGAAATAAGGAAATTCTTATTATTCCTTACTAGATATTAGAGATGTGACTGCTATACACTACTTCTAACTATTGACACTACATAGTAAGACGTAGTTATTAAGCTTTTATTAAATGTTTTATTGTGTTAAATACTATCAATGTTATAGGTACTCACAATACAATTAATTGTATCTTTACAGAATTTGTTGCCACAAAAAAAATAGAAGTGCCACTCTAGCTAACCATCTATATCCCCTTTAACAAAACGGCTAAATGATGTTCAGCCAAGTAGCTAAACGATACACTTAACTACTTGGCTAGTTGTCCTTTAGCCATTCAACTGAATGCCGGCATTTAATTAGCGGCAATGAATTCCTTCTTACTGCAGTGAGACTCTTGGAGGACTCTAAGGGAAAAGATTGGATCATGGTGCTGCAGCCCGGTCTGAAGCCGTATTGGCATTCCGACAAATAATCCTTTCGAGTAGCTTCATTGTGTGGCTCATGAGTTTGATACCTCGATAGTTGCCGCACTTCTGCACACTGCCCATTCTTTTATAGATTGGCGTAATATTGAGTGGGAGGCCTACCGACGCTGTGGAAATAACAATGCACCGTATTAATATCTAAATAACTGTGTTGGGTACATTGTGCCATCGCATACGTCGCCAATTTTAGTTTAAATAGAACATTATTTGGTACTTGGCGCAAAATTACTGTAGAGTCCTTGTCCTACGCATAATCAGAAATACAAGCTGTCAATACAACATAACATAATTCTATGGCATTGTTATCATTACCATAGCATAGCATATTATGTTGTGAGTTGTTATGATGCAGGATGTAGGTATGTCACGGGGTTTTAAAGCGTTTAAAACCTAGAAATATTTTGACACATTGTTATTTGATCGCAATCCTAACGGCAAATTTTTCAATAATATCTAGATATATTGAATAAAATTTGTCATACCTCATATTTAAGTAGTAAGTACGGCTTGCACCAAATTCTTAGACGCATTTGAGTTGATACTTAAACAAAAAACGTCATCCATAAAAAATTTAAACGTCATTCTTAAACGCGTTTAAAATTTGTTGTAAGCCGGGCTTATTCTACACAGTGCTAATAGTGCGAATGATATATTGATAGGTATGTCGATGTTTCTCAAGCTGTCTATCTGAGAAATTCACTGTCGTATTGAGCAGGTTGCAATGCCAGGTATAAAGCGTATAGCGACGTATAGTTAGAAATGTCTTTAAATCCCCTTCGGCCGTTTACAGAACCGGAGTTTCGGAACTAGCAATCATCGTGGTGGTCGATGCCAATCCACCCACAACACCACACCACACATCCACCGCTTCCAAATTTTATTAGCGTGGAGTTTGCGGACGTGATTTGTCATATTTTTGAACCGCTCGCCTCGAGTCGAATGGCATTCAATTTTTATTTTTGCCATGAAAATTCAGTATTTTAAAAATTACATTGACAACATCGACAGTAAAAAATAAGCAAAATCAGCGTCATGTATCATAATATTGAAATTTATATTATTATATGCCGTAAATAAAGATGTGCGGTTCAAAAATAAAGTCCCATGTCTCGCAACCATAGATCCTCACAGGCCTTATGCTCTTGTAAGCCCATGAGTTTGATAGGGATTTTAGGGTCAAAGATCTCTCGCAGGACTGTGAGCATCTTTGCATGAGAGCATCTTTCAATGCCTAACATGTTATCAGAGAGAATTCTAAAGCCCTCACGATCAATGCTGGACGATATCTTTCAAGATTGATTAAGTAAGCCAATAATTGAGCTCACTACTACGATATATACAAATATTGATTGTAGCTCTCAAGTGCCTTCATTGTCTGGGTAAACCCCTTTACCAATGAATCAATACTTTACTTGTTTCGTAATAAACAATCAGGTTTATGGTTACAACATTTTCTTGGCTCTTCTTTAATCTATAATATTTATTTTAGATTAAATATTGAGTACAAGATATATTATGTTGAAATCGAATGGATTGAGGGGCAGTGTCCGTCTCCTCATGACACATTTAACAATAAAACAATATAATAGTTAACTACTTTTATGTCTATGTCAATTGTGAATGTATTTAGTTTTGTGTGAGATTGGTTATAATAAACGTTATATTTATTTAGGTACAGATCTCAATTTATTTCGCTTTATCTAATTTGTTTAAAGCGTTTATAACTTTCATTAATTTAGTATGCATTGCAGTCCTAACTTAGATCATTTGGTTCAACTAGTACAAGCTAAAAATGATTACTAACCAGACCACAGACCGTGAGATTGAGATACTACTGTGCATTATTGTGCATTTCAATGCAGCACTATATCTATTTATAGCTCTAAGATTATCATGTCGTCTTCTACTATAAGGCGCTGTCCTAATAGGCAAAGGTCGTGGGACTATGGTCGTGCGACGGGCGGTTTTGAGATTTTTGTAACCCTACGCTGCACCTTTTCCAGGATATTGAAGTGCTTCGGTGTCCACTTGTCCAGATTGGGAAAGCATATTCGAACATAGTCTCAAAAAAGTGCTAGTTGTAAAATAATCTACAAGTACTGACTGAAGTTTTTTAGAATAATAGTACATACAATGAAGTCAAAAGTAAATTATCACAGCCTAGTGGATTCTAAGCTAACGAATAAGAGTCGAACAACTTATAAAGTTAGTTGGATAAACAAATATTCCATAAAAAATGTATGTAAAGAAATTGGAGCTAGATGCATATCTTTGTATTGAGTGTGTTTATAGTTTCATAAAGTCTTCTTATAAGAACGTAAATATATTGACCGACCCTGGAACAACACGTGGACCGACACTTATAGGCGGGTTTTTGTTTTGAGATTGACACGTGCTGGAATCTCGGACTGACCTCGACGGCTCTGAGCCTCGGAGCTGTTAAAAATTAGCAATGGCTACCTCGGACAGTATTTTCTCGGGTTCGGCATGGATGCAGGGATTATCACCCGTATTCAGAAACGTCAGAATTCCAACTGACAATACTTTAATGGCCACCGGGTCTACGTGTCCGTGAAAATGAACGCGTAGCCAAGGAAGCGTGCAAATTGAATTGAATGCAGTGTACCGCATATCACACCACATTTGCGGTAGAGTAGAAATATATATTAATGCTTTCCGCAACTGGTGTCGTACGGTGATGTCTAGCTAAGTCCTCCAAAAAGCCCTCTGCTAATGTGGAGAAGGATCAAATTCAACAGTGGATTATTATAAGATGTGATTAATTATGGTGATGACTTAAATATTTATACATATAATATAGCTATTTCATACAACGTGAAAACGAACTCTGTCTAAATGAAATAGCTATTTTTTTTCCATCAGAATTGGTGCCAACGTAAACGTTGTTAGTTATCACGAGCACATGTATACCCCTTGGTATCAATAATTAATTAAAAGTCACCATACTTATATGAGTATATCTATTGCTATTTTTGAAAAGTACATTGAAATAATTATCTTTGACTATTTTAACAACGACTAATAGTACGCCATTGCCTTATCGATAGAACAAACAAGCGGAGTTGCAACTAGACACTTCGACACAAATTCTTCGTAGATAATAAGCGAAAACCTGTCCATATGTAGGGCATGAAGTGCAGGCATAAAGTGAAATCAATTTGACTAAACGTCTCACTTTTACTGAGTTTCGTTTGTTGCGTATTCGAAGGTACGGTGCATTGCGATGAATATTTTTACGATGAAAGACATATTGTGCCAACTTCACCTGTGTGGTAAGGTTAAAAAGATGATGGCAATGATTTTCACTTAAAAAGTGGTTCAATAGTTCATGTTATCAATCTTTATTAATAATATAACTTGATTTTATAAGATGAAAGAGCCAACGACTTATGACGCGCGACGTGATGATGCTGAAGATTGTACGAATTGGAGGAAAAGTAGAAAGCGGACCCTGGCAGAAACCGGGATTTTCCATTAAAAAGGCGTCGAGAGTATTATTCAGTATTTATTCATCATAAATATAAAAATCGAACTTTTACTTACTTCGCATTCCATAGTATGAGAATCTCTCGCAGAACTCGTTTGTGACAATAAATCCCACTTGTTTTGGATAGGGCAATTTCTGAAAAAAAAAAAACGAATTTCCAGTGACATTACTCTTGTTCCTACCTCATTACTCTACTCCAGAAGAGAATTGTACACCCTGCACGCTTGGAAAGCGGGTTCGAGATTGCATTTTTGATCACCCCTTCGGTCTCACTTCGGAAAAAACACTTGAGAAATTGCAGGGTTCATCACTTTCTGGTCTACGTGCTAGGTAGTCTGCCTCAGCAATATTAGCATATCGCAGGACATCCACCGCTGAACATAGGTTTTTCCCCCTTTCGTATTTCTATATAATCCGTCTTGAAACATTAAAGGAACGAGCTTACACCTATCTCAAATAGTGTTGTTAAAAACTCGAGTTCGAGAGTCTATCTTTTAAGACTCGCCCCAAAATTTTGCGACTTGACTCATTATGACAAATACTCTACTGCTCGAGTTTTTGAATATAATCAAGTTTGCGATACTCGGGAGACTACGTAGCTTCGAGTTAAGTTTTCAAACTCGATTTTATACCCACTTCGAGTTATGTTTACAACTCCAGTTCTTTTTTATACTCGAGCCCGTACTCTGATGACTCGTACTCGACTCGGCTCTGGACTTGTGAGTGTTTAGGTCACTGAGCCCTGCAAAATTAAGTTTATAATTTGAGACACCCGGACTCGAGATTTCACAACACATTCACATTTGATATACAAAGTCCGGAACACATTCGCGACTCCGTGGGTGTTGGGATGGGCGGCTGTCACTTTCCATCAGATGACCCTAGCTCGATGCCACACTCTATTATAAAAACAACCCATACCAAAAATACTTAGCATTAACTTAGATAATAAAGTAAGAAAACTTAATGGGCATATTTCCAAGTCTGCGACGAGTTATTTACTTATTCTATCGATGTAGACCTCAATTTCGTGCTGAATACGTAATATTTTTAAGTCTTTAACTTAGGAAGACTTCCCTTGACCACCTTTTTACTACGAGTACTTGCAATTAAATCCGATAATACCTTGTTTGCTGTGTTCATTCCAAAGCCCAATTAAGTAGTTAAGACAAGACGAGACTTTGTTAACAAGATAACAATATTTAGATAAATGTAACTCTGACCGAGGTGAGCATGGAAATTTGTCTTATCGTAAATTGCTTTGATAAATACTTTCTATTTGACATGAACAGATTGTTTTTTTATAGATAATAGACTGCCATCTCACATGATGTTAAGTGCAGACGCAGGCTACGATGGCGCATACCTGTCTATTAAATACCTATTCACCTTATCTTAAAGAGGCCCAAGTTGTAGCGTTGTTTGATTCGAATTAGCTAACCAGTTCGAAGTAAGTTCAAAACTCTATACATTACCCCCGATAATGACTAATGTGTCTGAATACTTGTCCAATATGAGCAATAACGAATAGTGGCATGTGTATTTTAATAACTATATTAGTAACTTTGATCGAATACATAATCTCAACAAGACAACTTCCAGTAACCAATTAGCAGCTATTAGTATTCCATTCAGCCTAGTTAGGACCACCTTCGCACCTACGCAGCTAGGCTAACAGAATAAATATCTCCGATTTATAATTCGAGGAGGAGACAATTAAAAGTTTTACCATGAGTATTAAGTAAGCAAGTTTTAATTTTGTAATTTTACCGATTCGAATTTAACTTTTGGACCATCTGGATTCGACCACTTCTTTTTAATTAAAACAATTCAAGCGATTGCCATTTTTGGATTTGACCATCTGCTTTATTTGGGACAAAAACTACCTACTGCATAAAATCAAGGTACCTCATCGCAATAATATTAAACGAAAAGGGTGTCAACATAAAATTCCTTTTTATTTTATGTATGTGACACTGTTTATGGAATTGCGTATAAACGGTTTTTTACGAATCAATACATTGGCGCAGTCTGTTGTTTATGCGCCAACCGAACGCGGACCACGAATGGCAGAGAAAGTTTGCGTATACTGCACACCGGATTACGTCACGTCAAAACTATAAAGCGGATTGATTGCTATACTTCCATATCAATAGTTTGGCCAGATGTATAGCAATTACGACTGATTTGTTGTAACGGAAGATTTAAATCCTTATATTTTTATATACTTTTCTATCAACCGCGTCTGTGTCCTAAAACGTTAAGGCTTTTCATGCGATTTCCACCATATAAAATTCAAACAAAAATTTAAGTATGTATGTACCTGTTTACAATCATGATGAAATATTAAATTGGTTCATAATTAAGTAGTCATTAAAATATATTTGGTAGGGACTATTATTTGGCAGAGCATAACTGGCACTGTCACGCAATGGTGAAGCAATTTCGTTAACGAAGCCTAATAAAAAAAAACCAAAAACGCAAGTAGGTATTAGTAGTGAGTGCCTAAAACAGTCACTCACAATAATCGTAACACAAAAAGGTTAGGAGATCAGGTTAAATTCGGACGATCGCATTCCTCGTGAACCGAGCTGACGAATCGTTGAACTGGTCTCAGCCGGTTATGTAATCTTTGTCGGTGCCTCAGGCCAATTAGATTCATTGACGGGCAGAATTCGATGCTCCATAGGCAGGCATATGGTGCAAGCGTGGGACTGACTCAAAACCCGCCAAGGATTTACCATTTATTCCTTTTAATGCCACACTTAGCGGCATGCACCAATAAAGATGACGTTTAACGTCATTTTGTCTTTATGCAAGCCTCTCTGTCACTTTTACATAGCTAAATAACTGGGCCGATTTGGACAGAACGATCGGTTGTGATAGATGGA
The DNA here is from genome assembly GCA_905147135.1 of Blastobasis lacticolella. Lineage (NCBI taxonomy): Eukaryota > Metazoa > Arthropoda > Insecta > Lepidoptera > Blastobasidae > Blastobasis > Blastobasis lacticolella. Next base: position 20,420,944 of record LR990039.1, read on the forward strand.
GCCTTGTAGGTACTCTCATTAAACTTCATGGACTGTTTTTCAAAGTATTGCGTGGCCGTGTGGTGTCCCGCAGAGTAACTACTAATGTCTTAGACCAGAAAACGGGTAGCAGCTACAGCGATTTCTGTAGGTATATATTTCTGCATATTATATTTTAATCACTGCGATCTCCAATCCGCCTGCCAAGCGTGGAGATTATGGCAAAGCCCTTCACGTACGTGGAGGAGACTTAGCCAAGCAGTGGACTGTTATGGGCTGTTGATGTGATATAGGTAGATACTAATATCTATTATTTGCGGATTGCGGATTTATCTGTTGTAAAGTATAGGTACGTAAGTCCTCCATCAATAAAAATCACATATATTATGCCATTGCCAAACATGATATTTTACAACACCTACCTATACCAAAATACGCGCAGTGTTCCGCGCACGAGAATTCCAAGAAAGGAAGAAAATAATAACCTATTCGAAAGTGCCAAACTGCGCCTGCAGGTTCAGTGAGTCCCGAAAATAATTGGATAATTAAAGCTATTTGAGCTGTTAACGCTCTGATCATTACGAGCGCAGTTTGGCACTTTCGAATAGGTTATTATTTAACCTATTCGAAAGTGCCAAACTGCGCCTGCAGGTTCAGTGAGTCCCGAAAATAATTGGATAATTAAAGCTATTTGGGCTGTCAACGCTCTAAAAATTACGACAACATATACAGGATCGAAGTGAAGCGTCTGTCACAACGAAACCAAAATAAAATAAGTGACGGAAAACTTTGTTTGATGACGAGTGGTGTTTTCATAGCACCTTAGCTATCATCATCATCATCTCCCTTCCCTACGATCTTTACAATGTTATACATCTTCGGTGGAGCATCTTAGTAATAAAAGGAAAAAGGTGCACTTAATAGCAAAACTAAGAAGACTAGGGTAAGACCCTTTACCCCATATCTACGTCAGCCAAGCTTATTTAACAAAATGACTTAGAAGTCTTTGAAGCGAAGTTTACATAAATCTATACATAGTATAAAACAAAGTCGCTTCCCGCCGTCTGTCTCTATGTACGCTTATATCATTTAAACTATGCAACGGATTTTAATGCGGTTTTCAAGAATATATAGAGCGTAGCTAGGTATAAAGGGGTATGCGAACGAAGTCGCGCCGGGTCCACTTGTTATGTATATGTAGTATTTGTAATATTTTGGATAGAATGACCTATTTTTTCATCGTTAACAGCCCCACAACACTGTTGCAGTCAACTGCTGGACTTAAGCCTGCTCTATTCCAAAATATTGGAGGATTTTCTGGTATAACGATGTCATTTACATCATCATCATCTTGGCGTTATGTCCCGGTTGCGCCCCCACGCGGCAGCCGAGGGCCCAGGGACCGCCTGACCTGAATAACAATGCCATTAGCAGTAGCCTAAAAGGTATTTTAGCATATAATTAGTTTTCAGTAAGCTTAGTCCAAAGTGATTTGAATCGAATTGAATCAACTCAATTATTTTTGGCAACATTCGACCTAGCTCTAGATACTTTTTTGGTCCTACCTAGTTTCAAGATTAGTTTACGCAAGCCAGATGCAGTTTTGAGACCGCATACTATTTATGGCTTATAATGTGTCCAATGACATCCTTTTGACCGTTTAGGCGGTTACAAAATATACTAGGTATTTGCATTGTTTTGGAAGCTTACGAATGAATTGAATTGAATTGAATGCGTACGAATATTTACGATCTATTGAATAAATACAGCTGTCTTGCTAGTGAATACATTGGTACGACTTAATGGACGAGTATTATCGATATCATACATGTTTTAAGAGGTTGCAGATAACATGAAAATCTTGTAAACTCTACGTCATGCATGTGAAATTTCAACATAACAACACACTAAAAGGTGTCAATCCACTTAAACAGCGCGACACACACACACTTTATCGTGTTAAATATCATATCAATGAATACAAAAAATATATAGTCACCTGCTAGTGAAATGCTTTATTTCATTTGTGGAAAATTTATATCTATAGGTATTCGTATTGTCCTTTATCTAACATATTTTCTTTATATTAAGTAGGTATATTTACGTAATCTCATATTTTAAGCGTAATTTCTGTATTTTCTAATTTTAAACTTTTTTTTTTTTTAATTTGAAAACAATGACATCAAAATAAATGGAATTTATAACTGTTGGAAAAGTATGGTAATTTTTATTTGAATTAATAATTATTAATAGTACTTAATATTTAATAATGTATATGATTATTTAGTTTAGAAGGTAAGTCTAAGGGCCTGTTTCACCACCTACATAAATTCCCGATCTCTGTGTCTTTCGTTTTGTACTAACAAGATCATTACAGATATTTGTCAAATAAAATAATAATAAGAAATATGTTTGGACAAATTCACACTGAGCCATCTAGCCCCAAAGTAAATAAAGTTTGTGTTATGGGTGTTAGATAACTGAAAAAAATCTTATATAGTTTTTTAATCTGGAACTTATCAGTAGATGGTGAAACAGGCCCTTAGCTCGAGTAAGTAATTGGCGCGCTATGCTATTAACTTTCTGAATTGGTTTTCGGATAATTCTCGTCCGGTTTTCGGTTATAGGCCAGCACCGAAGTCATTTACTACTAACGGGATATTTAAGTACAGCATAAGTACCTACGTTATGTCCTGCGTCCCGTGTACGTACGTACCTACACAAAATGAGGTGCAGTAAAATAAATAAAATATGCTTTGACAATTTTCACTCAGCGCCATCTAGCCCCAAATTAAGCAAAGCTTGTGTTATGGGTGTTAGCTAACTGTATACATTATACCTGTTAATGGCCTTGCTGTTATATATGTTTGTAAGTATTACTTGTAATTTGCTGTTGGTGTTCTGAATAAAGTAAAATAAAATAATAAAAAATATACATTAGCTACTTATATACATTACTACATACTTATTATACATACTACACGAAGACCTGTAACAGAAATTAAAATTTATCATTTCAATTTCTGCTCGGCCGGGAATCGAACCCAGGATCTCTGGGTGGCGAAGGGCATGCTAACCAACTGAACCACTCAGGTCGTCAAAAGTCAGTCATCGAATATAGAAGATACAGCGAGTGGGAAAGGATGATTTATCGGGTCGGTCTCTAAAGATTAGCGGAGCGCTGGCCGGTAACGGTCTGATTATTGTGGCTTATGCGACGGACAGCGACTGTAGATAATTAGTGATTTCAATAACAGTTTTAGAGAAGCTGCAGCGCAATAAAAATGTCGTCTGAACCTTAGTTCTGTTAGTGCACTGTATTCCGTACCATAATGGCATCACTGTATTGTATAAATCGTTACTCTATACTTAGTCCCCGAGCGAGGCTTATTAGTAAATCATTAAGTTAATGAAATATTTCAGGTATTTTATAATGAAATCTCTGCAGCGAAAAACTAGCATACTTCTCACAGCCATATGGTTTTGATTCGCGTAGAGCCTTGGAAAGTGAGAGTTGAATTGAATGTATTGTCACAACAACAGTTCGGCAAAATTGCGTTGTGTAATTTTACACAGATGGAATCTCCAAATAAGTTTAATTGATGTAGTAAACGGTGTGCCTAAAGAAGTTAAGTTCAACTCCTACTTTTATTCTCCTTGTTTTTATGTAATCGTAAAGTAAAGGTCGCGATGACCTACGCGGCGAGGACAATCAAAAACATTGTCACAGTCTTTGGTTAACGCGCGACGTAAGAAAATTTGTCTCACTTTGGTCTCAGTAAAGGACCTTGAATCGTACAATTAGTATTTTTCTTTCATTCACAGGCTCTTACATGTGTTGCGGACGGCCTCAGTTTAATGAGAACAAAGATTTTGACATAATAATGACAATTCTATTTTCATTTAAAGGGTTCCGTAGCCCCAAAAAAAAAAAAAAAAATCTTATTGTCATATCTCTTCTGTTCGTCGGTCCACAAGTCTAACATGTTGAATATATCGGAAACACTGAAGCAAGCGAAACAAACAGGTTTGTTTAAATGTTTCCAAGAAGTTGTAAAAGAAGCGGACAACCTCCGATCAGGTTTTCCTGTTGTGTGTTTTCCTCGGGCTTCAAACCGCCTGCCAAGCGTAGAAATTAATGTAAAGTCCTCCAATAATGTGAAGGGATTTAAATCCTACAGTGGATTGTTACGAGCTATTGAAAGTGCGATAGGTGATGGATGTTATATGGTTGCGTGTTAAATATATTGAATTGATCGCAAAACCAGTGTTTCACAAAATAAAGAATCTGGAATCTTGAACGAACTTGGTTCACTTGTATAAAAACTAGCGCCCGGCCCGGCCTTCCAGAAGAAATTCTCTAATTGATGATGAAAACCGACCAAAATCCGTTGCGTTGTTAAGGAGTTGGCGGAAATACATACAGACAGAGAGACGCGGAAAGCGACTTCACTTTTTTATTCTATGCGTATATTAACGTACTGGGATCGGAACCCTACGCACTTGATTTAGACTCGCGCTAGTCAGATTTTTTATTATACCCATTTAAAATACATTTCGCTTATCTCTAAATAAAGCGTTATAAGGTAAGATTTGGCTGCTTGTAGACAAACCGCAATGTCATTTTATGTTAATACACAAAATATTATAGTACCAACTTAGGTAGTTATTATAGTACTTTGAACTTTCATCACACAAGAAACTAGATACGAGAGATTTACATACAAATGTGTGCCTTATATTTTCTTGCTATGTTTTTTAATAGCTAAGTAGGTAAATACACAAATTCGTCGAGTTTTTCCTTAAAATTACACCGTGAGACGTCGTACGCGGTTTGTGGAACTGGCACATTAAATACCCAGAAAATCACGTGATCTGTTACTAATTACATTACAGTACAAAAAGAACATCAAGTTTATTATCGTCTGTTAACACAATATTAATATTAAACCCACTTATAAGAGTTAGATCCGTAATAAAAAGTTAATCGACGATGTCTAGATACTGGTTTAAGATGATTAAACTGAATAAAGATGAAACGTGCTATGAATAAAGAACAATAACATTTCTAACTTAATATTCTGTGAGTTCAACAGCCTTCGACAAAACATTCGTCCTCCTCGGGCTGATGGCGCATGTTATTCAAGTGCCATATTCTACCCACACTCATTGGTACCTAGCACAAAAAAAAACAAACACAAAAAGTACCTACTTACAATTAAACAAAAAATAAATGAACCATCTTTAATGGTTACGACGTATCAAGATCATTATACTTTTTATACTTAATTGTAGTTATGTATATTCTAGAAATCGGGAGTACCTCAATGACATATTTTCATTATAGACAGTATGATTTTCGCAATCATAATTAATAGTCACCATACAGTTCGCAAACGCATCACAAGGTAGATTTAAGTAAGTAAATAAATAAAAGATTTGGTACCAACCCCAGTTGTTTTAGCTTCCATGTTTGCAATTAAAATTTCAAATCAGTTGAGCATTCAAAAACTTTCACTGTGTATTAGAATTTGTAAAAATACTTTTAGTATTTATTTTTATAAAATGAGAACGTTGGACATCGTTCAGTGCGCAGGCGGCGGAGGGTCGAGGCGAGCGCGCGAACCGTCAGTGCGCGCGCTACTGTAACTGGCGGGCGGCGGCAACGCGCGTGCCTCCGCGCCGGCGGCGCCCGCTGTCACAGATGTTTTCCTCTTCTATCACTCTGCCGGACTAACGATATTAGCAGTAACTCCATTTTTGACAAAAATGAGTTCAGAACATATTCGGAATCAGCGCGAAAAGCTCTACAAACTGATTTAACTCATATTTTATTAACTTACCGGGAACCCATAAATATTATAACCATAAAAGCAGTAAGTGCATTAATTGTCATGGGTTCCTAATTATAAAAGCAGTAAAATCACTTACGGCTACTTTTGTAGTACCTACTGGCTTACATTCATTTACATTGTTGCTAATGATATTGACAGTAACTGCTCATACTGCGGATATGATAGGCAAATGTCAGAATTTTTCAAAATATTGGTTGGTTATCATATTAATAATTATTTAATGAAAGGCCTAGAAACATGTTCTAAGGGATTTCAAGTTATGATTGTATATTATGTGTGTATAACTGTAACATATTAAGTATGAGAACTATAAGGACTGATTATGGTAATTGTTGATACGTATGTCAATACATGCAGTACTAATGAACTGCCGCTGTGATATATCCCTTGTTATGATCACATTCGTAAGCATATTAAAAAATCCTTCGACGCGAATCTATTCCTTCGACGCGAATTAACATTGTTTTCAACAAAAATTATTATATTATTATTATTCCAGTAAAGTTGAAAAATTGAAGTTGATAGTAATGAAGTATGAAATTTTAACATGAAATATTTTCATGTTGTGTAGATAAAATAGTGTAGGTATGCAACTGCATAAAATTAGGTATTAGAAAACTCGTGTCAAACTATTATCATACGAGGCGTAGCCGAGTACAATAAACATACACCGAGTTGCATAAACTACTGTAATTTTTATGTGAATATAGCATAAAGTTGTGTTATTTCAATATAATTTTGATAAAAACACATTAATGTGTTTGGCATGATGACGTCTTCTTATGGTATATCTGGATTTGTAAGTGATATTATTCTTAAACAATTGTTAATGTACTTTTACCTAAGGTTTCCACGGAGTTCTAAGTTCATGGTCCTTACCTACGAATTTGGTGTTTTGTATGGGGAAATGACGGAAAATGTAATTTTCAGACACGCAAAAATTTCAACAAATTTCTCTGAAACGTCAAATCCGATTACAATGAAACTTTGTGGGTATAGTTAGACAACATTAAGCTAACGGGTGCTTAACATTTCATGTGATAACTTTTCCTTATATAAAATTACACCTAGTCAAAGAGGCAAAACCGACGATTAATGAACAGGGATATTTTCATACCCTTATAATAATATTTTTTATTCAATTTTAGGGACTTGTGGGCATCTAAACATGCTGTATTTTCGAAATCAGGTATTAATTTTAACATATTATATACAATTAAAAATATTGGAGCATATGTATATTTGCGAGAAAATCGGCAATTTCATAGGAAATGACCCAATAGTTTTGTAAATCAATCTTTTTAGTAAATGTACGATGTAAATACTAAATTATGAGTATAATATTTCATTAATAATAGTTTTATCATACTGTAGAAATGTTTATTATTGGTTTCACTTTTCAAATTACAGTAATATCATTATTGTAATCATACACATTTATTCAGTTATGTTGTCACATTTTCCATATTTTTTATGTTTAAAATATTGGTAATGAATATTTTCTCGAATAATTTTTACTTTTGAGTACAGTGGTGTGTTATTTATTGACTTAATTACATTTTAATTTTCTTAGAAATATTATTAATAAGTATATTTTAAAAATACAATAATATGTATTTTGACTTCACTTAACAATCGTCTACGTTATATGTAATAGTAGGCATAACAACAGTAACTCCGTACTTACTGCAGATATGCTACGTGATCAATGTTATTGCTTGTAAGGGACACACTTAGCATATTCACATTCTTCGAATTTAAATTTAATACAGTAAATATAGAAGATAATCAATAGTCGAAATTAACGTAAGAAAACAATTCGTGAAAACAAAATATGTAAAAAAAAGTTTGGATGCCAATTTCTCGAAACTATGAAAATGGACTTACTGTGAATATCGTTAGCACGGCAGCACTGCATTGACACTGACACTGTTTCGTATACGGGTACCAGTGGGTATTACTGCACTGCAGGATCTTTGTACATATCGACTGGTACCCAGGACCAATTCATTCATAATACTCACAAGTTTTGCAAGTGTAAAACTACCTAAGGTTGTGGGAACTCCCTGGAGAGGTTTTTCTTAAAAAGTACATCTTGGAGTTCTTCAAGAAGCCGGTAAAAAGGATTTACTGCGTTGGCAACGTTTGGTATTGCAAACGTCCATAGGCTGCGGTGACTGCTTACTATCAGACGAGAAGCTATAGGGATTAGTACTGAACTTTAAGAAAGAGGCGATCACAATAGATCAGGAATGGTCGCAGTGATACTGGGACTGAGAAAACCTTGGAGAGCCCACTTTTCAAATAAATAAATGAATAATACTATCAGGCAAGCGTTAAGCTTGTTTGCCACCTTGGTAGTATAAAATACCTGCATAAATACTCAAGTACCTATCTAATTAAACAAAAATTTTATAATTCAGTTTTACACATGACAAAAACTAAAAATAATATTGAAATCAAAGGTGAAGGTAATATCCAGCAAACTTATTTTTAATAATAATATATGAGAGCAGGAATACATAACAGTTAAAACAATTTATTTGAGGTATATGCAGAACGGGCGTACCGTAGAATTTGCTGACTATGTTAAGAATAACTTGAAGTTATTGAAACGCGTTTGAAACGCGCAACAACTAATTTAAATTTTATAAATAAGTGGCTGAAAATCCGAGCCAGTTTTCTTGCGTAAACAAGTGCCTGCGAAAGCAAAGCCCCTACAGCAAGAAAAAACCTATGACTAACAAATTTCACCATCCGTTCTTTAACCCTCCTGCTGAAAGGCTTCCACCCGGAAAACAACTACCTTGTCTTACCTGGAAGGCGCTTAATAGGCTGCGGGCCCAGGTGGGTCGATACAAAGAGAATCATTTCAAGTGGGGTTATGTAAAAGAAAATTCTCCCTGTATTCCGCAAACCATGGACCACCTCGTCTCATTCTCGGATTCCTAAAACTTGCACAATGGAGGACTTGTTCGAGGCCAGTCCAAATGAAGTATGCGTTGCCGGATACAGGGCGAACAAAGTGTAAGTGGGTGTTAACTGTAACTGTAATTGGGTTGTTAATTTGTTGTTACCAAAAACACGGAAGTTGCGGAGGTTTTCAAAAAACTTTTTACATCCAATTTCGACTACAAATCTTCAAATGCGTCTTCTACTCTCGCCGAATGCTTGCTTAAACATAATGTAACTGAGTATGTCTTAGATTTTAAGTTCAAACGTCTAACAACTTAAGATATAGTTCAGGTTTTTAACATCATAAAAATGAAAGCGATTAAACAAATATTAGTTCTGTAATTTAGCGATTAAAATGGCGAATTTGCTGACCTGATGAAGCACAGTAAAGTTATTCCACTGTTAAAATAGGTAGATAATATACCTAGCGCCTGCTAGAAAATTTAGAGTTATAACTTGTCTAGAGGATATTGCTCACAACGTTTTATTGCACGTACTGCTCGCGATAGTAACCCCTCACTCGCCCGCGCACTTTGAAATAATATCATGCCTTTTATAGGATGAACACGATATTAAAGAACCGTTTGTACCTTTTTTCGATACTACACTCCCTTCAATTTCAATACCTTTTATTAGGTAGTCTACTGCGACTGGACTCGAGCTTACTCTCGAACTTACTTGCTAAGCCTGAATATTTAGGTAAGGCAAATATCCAGGCTTGAAGGTCGAAATGGCGAAGATACACAATAAATGACCCTTTCCTGGTCAACGGAGATCCTTGTTAACTGGTCTGCCTTTAGGGCTAGTAATATGTCCTTGCTTGTTTAAAATAAATTCGCTTTCCACGTCTGCCTGCCCGTATACCTGGCGCGAATTTTAATAGGATTTTCACTTTAATTTACAAAATTTCTTCTAAAAGATTTATTTATTTGTTTAATACATGCATATTAGATATAATGGAGAAAACCCGAGAACACCCGTGCGAAGCCGAGGCGGGTCGTGAGTAACATAATAGATTTCTACTTAAGTAAGGGTAATTATTCAAAGTTTGTTCGCCTCCAGTTTAAATACTTTGCGATTGCATAAAAAAAATGCTCGCATTGATGCCTTTCTGAAGCATAGTAAGCTCCCATATGAAAGTCATCTACGTCTATACTAAGTACAAGGTGCATTTAATACTTCATTCCAGGCACCTTAAACTGTCAATAATCCAATATAATTAATTACCAGTAGCCGTATTCACAATGGCTCGGAAATCGGATTCGGATACGGAATCGACAAAGGACCTCGCAAAAGTTCTTAGAAAAATGTGGTTTCAGTTAATTTTGATGAAATTTTCATATGTTATAGAGAGTAGACTTTCCGTGGAATCTATCGGGATTCTGAACAACAGTTTTCAAATCGATCGACACGGATTCGTCGCTCACGAATTTCGTGTCAAATCGTTCGGAAACGGTTTCGAATCATTGTGAATACGGCTACAGTTTGTAACAGTCTGACCCTTAGGCCAAAATATTTCACGCGAAAAATATCCCACAAATATGTACTTCGAGTTCGGGAGTCGATACCTTTTTTTTAATAGATTATAGGTTTAAGTTAAAATAAAACGGCTTCGTTCAAAACTGATCGCCAGTGCTGCTAGAGTTTCGAAATGATATTATTCGTAAATATTTTGTTTATTGGAGTCCATCGAGAGCGAATCTTTCTAAATTGAAACCAACGCCACCTGTAGAATTTATGACGAAGTTTCACAATATTACGTTAGCAGCGTCATGTTACAGTTTGACCCCTAGGCCAAATTATTTCACGCGAAAGATATTCCACAATTACGAACTTCGAATTTGGGAGATGATACATTTTTTTAAATAGATTATAGGATCAAGTTATAATTAAACGGCTTTGTTCAAAACTGATCGATCACTGACGAGTTGCGAGAGATTCGTAATTATTTTGTTAGTTGGTGTCCATAGGGCGAATCTTTCATATCTGTTCCGCAACTAACGCCATCTGTAGATTTCGATAGATACGATTTGACGAGGTCGCTCAATATCACGTTAACAACGTCATCTATGTGCGGAGTATGGTAACTGTTCTACAGTTCTCTCATGTTTGGAATGTGTTTATCTATTATTTGGGTGTTCTAAAATTATCTTGGTTTTAATACTTATAGGTTTAAATATTTTAAATATTTATAGGGCTGTTGAAATCAAAAGAAATCATGTCAATGTGTATGGCTGCATGAATATAATTTGTGGCCACAAAGCTTAGAGAAAAAAAAAAAAAGTAAGCATGAGATAGGAGGTGGGGTGGATTGATAGGCAAGGTCGAGTCGACACGAACCGTCGGGTTCCGTAGCTGTCTTTCACTATCCATAATTTAAAAGACGAGTAGTTTATGCTGTATTTAAACATATTTTAGGACAGTAAATGCATCTCATTTCGATGTCATTCAATAGGTACCGATTAAAGAAATGTCTGGTTATCAAATAGGTACGTCGCGAGTAAGACTTGTTGATTGAGGGGTTTTCATGTTTCGCTGAAGGAACCCTATAAGGTGGCGTGATCGCTGTGTTGTTTTTGTTCTCGAAAGATCGACAGATTTTTGGAATCGATATATAAGGGAGTGGAAAGTTCGATGGGGGCTTTTTCTTTGTTCAACAGTCGACGAAGGCGGACGTCCAGGTTTTTTTCTCTGATCAACATTCGACGAAGGCGGACGTCCGGGCGGGACGTATTCAATACATTTGGGGTTTTTCCACTCGAGCTTTAGCTTCGAGGCAGTAGATTCAGTGTGGTACAAAACCAGGTATGTTAGTGTTCTAGAACAGTGATGAAAAATACTAATTGTTTGTTTTTGTTTCAGGGACCCCTTGGCAAGGCATTGCACACCGCCCTTGCTTATGCTTTCAGGTCCTACTAAGGTTGAAGACCTTAGGCCGTTTGATTCGGACAGCAAATGGCTGGATGTTACATAATATTCCATTATTAACCTTTTGTTCCGAATGGAATTAAGTAATTAGAAACTTTCTCTGGAATTTTTGTGTGACATTCATAGATCGTCTGACTTGGAATTTAGGCACTACGAAAGGATCTGGGATTCGTCAAGTGTTTCCACGCAAGGTTGCAAGGCCCTCGCCTTCGCTTCCCAACAGTAAGCCCCGTAGTGCCGAGGTTCCGAGGTCTTGTCACACAATGTATTCGGCATGTCCCCAGGCAGTATCATGTCGGATATTCTTAGGAATAGGTACAACTTCTGGCTACACTGGTCAGACCCACCACTGACTGGCCCAGGAGACGTTAGGGAATACACCTTAGTACATGGTTGAGCGATCTCGGTCGCTATTCCAGTGCTGAAAGTTAGGTTTAGCTAGTCTTTATTCTAGTTATGCATAGGACTTATGTATGGGACACTTACATCACACTTACACAGTAAACGGGGAATTTATTTGCACAAGGAAATGCTTAGGCTTCGATTATTGGGATAAAGAAAGGGGAAGGCCCAAAAGTAGTTCTCTTAGGTTATCTTTTAATTAAGCAAAAATCATCTCATCTAGTAATGTAGGTATTTAGGCGTGGAATAATATATTCATATATCGTTATATATTCACTAAATAATCATTAATTCTTTAAAATAATACGGAATTCCTGAAGAGTTTAGGTTACGGAGAATTTTATGAAATACGACCGATCTAATAGTGGTAGCATATTTCGCCGCGCGTTCAATAGTTACAGTTGCTTGTCTAGCGAACGTTCGACTTTACCGCGGAGTCAACCAACGTTCCCGGGTTCGATCCTCAGAGCGAAACATCATAAGTTTCAAAAATGTTTTTTCTTAATTACCTTTTATGAAATATTAGCTGCGTCACATTTAATACGGTTATTAATAATCGCTTATACGTACTTCAATCTTAGATTAACCTTTACTAAATTATCTAAAAGTAACGCGGTAGACGGCTTCTGTTTTGTACTATGTACAGTTATTATACTCTATTATTTGAAAAGGATTGAAACAATTACCGTATAAATCAATGTAATAAAGGAATAGATTTGAGAGAGATAGAGAGAGAGATGAGCGAGAGTGAGTGCGTTAGATGTACTAAAGATTTTCTAGTCCGAACGGATTTAGGGGCGAGAAATGAATTTCATACATTCCTTCGTTGTCAATCAGTATGTACCTACGTGAGAAAGACAGAGCGTGCGTTTTTGGTCTATAGTATGGACGATGTTAGTGAGTATGTTATGTATGTATGAGTGCGTGACAGAATTAGTATGAGAGCGTTTGTTAGTTGCCTTTAAGTAAATTAATAAAGTTGTAGGCCATTATTTGTATTAAAATAAGTAGGCTATTAGGAGTTGAATGTGTTCTCACATCTTGAGAATAAATTTATAACGAGCATTTATTAATTCGCTATTTTGAACGTTTAGTGCTGTTTGGAATGAAATACTTTAGAAGTGGGATGACTTCATTGAGCATTGTAATTTGGATTTTAAATCCTTAAATTATTTTCTTTGTAACTTTAATGTGTAGATATTACTTTAAATATATTTATTAGAGATGGCATGGAACATGATTTTGATATAAAAATATTTAGTATCCTTCTTTCGGGTAGCATACGTGACAGATCGGGTTTTATGATTGGGGTCCTGTTGGAACACCAGTATTTTAGGGCTTAGTCCGCGCAATCCATTTATGGGTGAGTTGGTGTTATGGTGATGTGGAGAGATTACGGTCTTGAGATATCATTATAGCAGCTAACCTATCTGAATCTAAGGTATGTTGCGAAAACGTCCTAAAATCAGTCTTTTCTCTTCTAAATCATCTTAGAGCTTAGTCCGCGCAAGTCAATTTTTGGGCGAGTTGGTGTTATCGCGATGTTAATAGATTGCGGTCTTGAGACATCTGGATAGCAGCTGACCAGTCTAAACCTAATGCATGTTGCGAAAAGGTTCTAAAATGTATTGGCAAAGCTGGAGTCCGCATAGACAAGCTTTTGGGTGTACCGTTGTTATCGTGATATTGAGGGACTTCGGTCTTAAGATGTCCGGATAGCAGTCTGTCAATCCAAATTTATTGCACATAGCGAAAACAGCGATGTTAATGTTTGTTGTTTTGATGTTGAGGAAGCTCGCTTCCAATATAACGAGATAGCAGTTAGTCTTTCTGAATCCCATGGTTTTTGCAAAACCTTTCTAATACTTAGTGGTGTGCCGATGGGACAACTTTAATACGATCAAATCTGTACGTTGGAATTGCTTAGGACCAATGAATAAAGTTCATTGTTATTTACTTTCATAACTAGATGGTTCAACAGTATACAGACCCCTGATACAGTTGTAACACCAATAATATTCTATAACTAGAAATAAACTTTGGAGCTACCTTTCTATACCAATTGGAGTCCATCATTTGAAATATTTAATTGAGAGTACCTGAAGTTACAGGCCTCAATTTCCAGTTGTTTATTACAATATTAATTATTTATATAACTAATTTAAATTAGCCTTGAGCTATTTATCGATACTGAAGATATCTATAATTTGTACAACTTACTTACTTGGGAGATTTATATGAAGAACTTGATGTGATACATCAAATACATTTGGGACTACCAATTGAAATCATGATCCTGTTCGCCTGCTGTCTTTACATTATATCAAGGATTGAGTTTTGTACCCGTGAGATGTTTGGCTGTGTGAGAAGCTGGCCGCTTCGTTCCTCACATGTAGGTTCCATTTCCGGAGCGGTGGTAGCCTAAAATATACCTGCACTACCTTACGGACTGACCTATGGGACTCTATCTCTTTTCCTTTAATGATTACTAAAATATTGTGGCTTTAGCCATTTGGAACAACACCATGGTTCTCTGGAACTTATCCATCACTGGATTTTGAAGAAATATTACAAACTGGAAACTTTATTATGCATAATCTGCATTTGTGTATGGAGCACTCTCTCCAGGGCTAACTGCCGATTCTATACTATTCTACCTATACTATATCTGTGCTGCTGAATTCGGGCCCTTTATTGTTGTCGAAGGAACACTGTTGTAGTCCGCCTTTGTATGCTTATGGGGTATCCAAATCTACATCGTCGAGTCTATTGGACCCTGCATACGCGATTGACTCAACCTGTGGTGTATCCTAAGACTTGTCATTATGCTCATGAGTAAGCTCTGGTACATGATATACGTTTCTACAACAAGATGATGTGGAGAGACCTGGAGTAAGCTACATGCTTTATTGAATTAATCAAACCTACAATTATTATATGGATATGATCCACAGGCATTGGTTGTTGTTGTTGTGCCCTCTTACATTATATATTATGAAATATTAATTGACTTGACAAAGACCTAGAATCTTGTGCCATCTCTTAAATAAATATCAGGGTAGGATGAGGATGTCTCTGGTTGACTCATATAGTAAGCTGCGGAGTGAAGCATGGGCTACGAGTAGCGAAGTTCATGCTGGAGTCAGTTATCTGGCTTTGGAGCAGCTTACCCCTCCTCTAATGAGGGGGGCCCTGTTTGTTTCCCTTGGACATAATATCTGTTTGTTTCCCTTGGACATAATATCTGTTTATTTTCCCTTACACATAATATCTGTTTATTTCCCTTAGACCTAATATATGAATCTGATTTTAAATTTAGCTATAAAACTCTTGGCAAATTAATCTCTAGTATAATTATCTCTTGTATTTATTTAATTATATAATTTCATACCTGTTTATACTTCTCCACTCTAAAAGCATCGGGGTTACTAACATCACAACGTAGAGTTCCATAGACGATCACAAATGGCCTTATTTAGTTTAAAACGTCGATAATAGATTCTATAGTCTTACGGTTTAGAAATGGTAGTTTTAGAGCTTAGGTTTCAATGTGAATGAGCGTGTGTGTGAAAGTATGAGTGAGTCTGTTTTGCTGAGAGGGCGAACGTTACAATATTGGTAAGCGTGACCAGGATATTACCACTGCTATATCATCATCTGTTTTGTCATCATCATCACAAATATAATCGTCAACTGTGACGATATTTATACCATAAAAAACTTGTAATTTACACGAGGTTAGTGGCTTTCTTCAAGAGAGCACAATTTGTTGTACGTGAATTGGAGATAGTGGAAGTATTAAACAGGTTATTCTTAAAATTATAAACAAAATATTTGTATATCTTCTATATTGACATTATTTGTAATTCTGCTAGAGTAATGATAATAAATTTACATCATTTCGGACAAATCAATAAGTCATATAGGATGTTGCTCAATTGTCGTTTTTAGGCCCAATAACAGTTGAATTGTTTTGGAGGGAAAACGTGTGAAACGGTTTTTCGTATAAATTGCTATGAATGGCCATCATAGTTATTTGGTTTAGAGAAGCCGTAGATCGCAACCCTGTGAAATAATTTTCCTTGATAGGTGACCGAGTAAAGTTAGTTTTTAGCTTAATTAAACCTAGTACACCAAAAATGTCATCAAAGTTTACCAATTATTTACTTGATCGATCTCAATTACAGGAACTAGGTTGTAATTGCTTTTAAAGGATAAGGAAAATAGCTCATATTAAAGACGGTCAATCGTAAACGTTTACAGGATTCACTCTTCTTACTTGTCATTAGGGAATGTGTACATGTATGATTGTGATGGAATGAAGTTGGTACAAATTAACTAAATACAAGTTGACTTTTGAACACTTAGGTATTTGATAAACACGTAATATTGTGACGCCAAAAGTTGTCATTAACGTCTTAAAACTACTAAGGTGACCGACGGCATTCATAGGGTTAGCAATTCATTCGTTCCTTTTATTTAGGTAGGAGGTTTGTCTAAAGCATATATGCTTTTTAGGTATTATACGGTTCCTCGCGCCTGTGAGTTCCAAGTATTTCTGGTTAGTTCGATAAATCATTCGTAGATCAGTCCTCAATGAATAGGAATCCCAGAGATCGTAATATACTTTTAAAGGTTCGCAGAGAAGTCCTTATAGACTTATAGACTTTCCTATTGAGTCGCACTGTATGTTGTTGGTTTGATACTTACTGCGTTGCATTAATAGTTAGAAACTTTGTTGTGTACTAAGTATGTATGAAAGTAGCGGTGAACATTTTATTTCATTATAGGCCCATTTTCCTGTTGTCTGTTAGGTTAGAGTAACGATATAATCCAAACATAAATAAAGAAATACAATAAACGGACATTTTTACGTATAGGTATAGTGATTGTATGGGGGCCGGAGTTACTTAACGTATACGAGAGGTGGAGCTACTGGTATTTTATATCGCGCTATTGGCGCTTACCATGACTTTAGGATATGTATAATCGTAAAATTGAAGATAACTTTTATAGCTGGGGTATACAGGCAAAATGCGAGGTGGAGGAGCTGCCAATTAGTGGCACTAATCCGAAACTTTTATCTTATAAAAATTTGAGATTGACACTTCACGTAATAATTTTTATAAATTGTTTAGACGAAAAAATTATTGGTGCATTTATGGATGTTCCAACACATCAAAGAAAACTAGGTACATAAATCTGATGGTGTTAAATTCTATTAATTTCCAACGAATAGTCTCTTATATCATGGCTACGTGAAAATCGAAACAAATTATAAACACAGAAAATCTGCATAATTTAAAAGCATTTAGAAATTATTGGTTAATGCACAAATATGTTTCTTGTTATATGTGGTCACATGTTTGTAGAAATACCAAAGTTTGTAGTATAGAACACACCACTTAAACGAATCTTAGGTGCACGCGCATCATAGGTATTTCACGTATTTTATTTACTTTTCGTCGCGTTGGCTAGTCTTTACTTTGCTCGCTGTCTGTCACAAATTACAAAATATTCTCTGTGATTTAATTTTGTTTAAGTAATGAGTAAGGTGAAACCTCTAATCACTTTTGCAGCTAGTTTGCGCGTTGTATTTTTTTTCTTGTCCCCTAGTTTGCCCAAAATATTGAAACTAACGAAAGTCGCAAGACAGAATCGTCAGTAATCGGTGAACAAAGCATAAAGAGGTGAAGAATACTACTTACATTCTTGATTCACGGGTGGATTACAGTTTTGTGTGCGATTCGAATGTGTCTTTAAAGCTAATTTAAATAGGTACTTATTAAACAATACGTTAGGTATCATTATCTAAACATTCGAAATATTTTATGTTTCTGAACTTCTTAGACATGCCTAGAATTGAAGAGTCTTTGACCTCTATGTAATTAGGCTATGCTGCCGTTTATTGCTGTTCGACTGAAATTCATATTTTATCATTTTAATATTATTAGGTATAAACATTTTTAACATAGGTATAGGTAATAAAACTTCATTATAATAAATTTTAATAAATTTACAGATGCAAATCTAGACAGGTCTGGAAGGTTTCTTTTTATCCGCACGGTGTCTCTGGTGTAACCTATTGTGCTGCCCTCTATAGTTAACGCACGATCCCAAAGATCTTTAAAAATGCATTATTTGTTTTTGTTTTGCTTGTTGCGCAAAATGTAGTGGAGGACCTGAAGCTGGAATGGCTTTACCTACCAGTCAACTCAATCGCAACGTGTCAGTTTAATGTTATCTGTATTGCAGTTCGTCATACTTAACACATTTAAGTGTAGATACATGTTCATTCAAGATAACTAAAGCTTTAGTCTACACAGCTTACTACTAGGGCATTAAGTGACTTAAATATTAGTGTTTTAGTATAAAATATTGTTCACAACTGCCTGCCTGATAATTAATAATAATAATAATAAATATAGCTTAATTTGGTTTAAAATAAACTAAATCAAACATAGTTAAATCTTTATAAAAAATTATCGACAAATAAACGGTTGATTGAAAACTCGGATAAACAATTGATTAAAATATTACCTTGAAACATTTTGGTTACTTTAGAAAATATTGAGATAAATAGTACTTAGACAGTCTATTCGAATTTTTATTCGCTTTTAATGTTCATAAAAATTCAGGGGCGATTGTAACAGTCTGACCCTTAGGCCA
Source organism: Blastobasis lacticolella (assembly GCA_905147135.1). Lineage (NCBI taxonomy): Eukaryota > Metazoa > Arthropoda > Insecta > Lepidoptera > Blastobasidae > Blastobasis > Blastobasis lacticolella. The sequence goes on from LR990039.1 coordinate 20,439,732, forward strand.
AAATATTTCACGCGAAAAATATCCCACAAATATGTACTTCGAGTTCGGGAGTCGATACCTTTTTTTTAATAGATTATAGGTTTAAGTTAAAATAAAACGGCTTCGTTCAAAACTGATCGCCAGTGCTGCTAGAGTTTCGAAATGATATTATTCGTAAATATTTTGTTTATTGGAGTCCATCGAGAGCGAATCTTTCTAAATTGAAACCAACGCCACCTGTAGAATTTATGACGAAGTTTCACAATATTACGTTAGCAGCGTCATGTTACAGTTTGACCCCTAGGCCAAATTATTTCACGCGAAAGATATTCCACAATTACGAACTTCGAATTTGGGAGATGATACATTTTTTTAAATAGATTATAGGATCAAGTTATAATTAAACGGCTTTGTTCAAAACTGATCGATCACTGACGAGTTGCGAGAGATTCGTAATTATTTTGTTAGTTGGTGTCCATAGGGCGAATCTTTCATATCTGTTCCGCAACTAACGCCATCTGTAGATTTCGATAGATACGATTTGACGAGGTCGCTCAATATCACGTTAACAACGTCATCTATGTGCGGAGTATGGTAACTGTTCTACAGTTCTCTCATGTTTGGAATGTGTTTATCTATTATTTGGGTGTTCTAAAATTATCTTGGTTTTAATACTTATAGGTTTAAATATTTTAAATATTTATAGGGCTGTTGAAATCAAAAGAAATCATGTCAATGTGTATGGCTGCATGAATATAATTTGTGGCCACAAAGCTTAGAGAAAGAAAAAAAAAGTAAGCATGAGATAGGAGGTGGGGTGGATTGATAGGCAAGGTCGAGTCGACACGAACCGTCGGGTTCCGTAGCTGTCTTTCACTATCCATAATTTAAAAGACGAGTAGTTTATGCTGTATTTAAACATATTTTAGGACAGTAAATGCATCTCATTTCGATGTCATTCAATAGGTACCGATTAAAGAAATGTCTGGTTATCAAATAGGTACGTCGCGAGTAAGACTTGTTGATTGAGGGGTTTTCATGTTTCGCTGAAGGAACCCTATAAGGTGGCGTGATCGCTGTGTTGTTTTTGTTCTCGAAAGATCGACAGATTTTTGGAATCGATATATAAGGGAGTGGAAAGTTCGATGGGGGCTTTTTCTTTGTTCAACAGTCGACGAAGGCGGACGTCCAGGTTTTTTTCTCTGATCAACATTCGACGAAGGCGGACGTCCGGGCGGGACGTATTCAATACATTTGGGGTTTTTCCACTCGAGCTTTAGCTTCGAGGCAGTAGATTCAGTGTGGTACAAAACCAGGTATGTTAGTGTTCTAGAACAGTGATGAAAAATACTAATTGTTTGTTTTTGTTTCAGGGACCCCTTGGCAAGGCATTGCACACCGCCCTTGCTTATGCTTTCAGGTCCTACTAAGGTTGAAGACCTTAGGCCGTTTGATTCGGACAGCAAATGGCTGGATGTTACATAATATTCCATTATTAACCTTTTGTTCCGAATGGAATTAAGTAATTAGAAACTTTCTCTGGAATTTTTGTGTGACATTCATAGATCGTCTGACTTGGAATTTAGGCACTACGAAAGGATCTGGGATTCGTCAAGTGTTTCCACGCAAGGTTGCAAGGCCCTCGCCTTCGCTTCCCAACAGTAAGCCCCGTAGTGCCGAGGTTCCGAGGTCTTGTCACACAATGTATTCGGCATGTCCCCAGGCAGTATCATGTCGGATATTCTTAGGAATAGGTACAACTTCTGGCTACACTGGTCAGACCCACCACTGACTGGCCCAGGAGACGTTAGGGAATACACCTTAGTACATGGTTGAGCGATCTCGGTCGCTATTCCAGTGCTGAAAGTTAGGTTTAGCTAGTCTTTATTCTAGTTATGCATAGGACTTATGTATGGGACACTTACATCACACTTACACAGTAAACGGGGAATTTATTTGCACAAGGAAATGCTTAGGCTTCGATTATTGGGATAAAGAAAGGGGAAGGCCCAAAAGTAGTTCTCTTAGGTTATCTTTTAATTAAGCAAAAATCATCTCATCTAGTAATGTAGGTATTTAGGCGTGGAATAATATATTCATATATCGTTATATATTCACTAAATAATCATTAATTCTTTAAAATAATACGGAATTCCTGAAGAGTTTAGGTTACGGAGAATTTTATGAAATACGACCGATCTAATAGTGGTAGCATATTTCGCCGCGCGTTCAATAGTTACAGTTGCTTGTCTAGCGAACGTTCGACTTTACCGCGGAGTCAACCAACGTTCCCGGGTTCGATCCTCAGAGCGAAACATCATAAGTTTCAAAAATGTTTTTTCTTAATTACCTTTTATGAAATATTAGCTGCGTCACATTTAATACGGTTATTAATAATCGCTTATACGTACTTCAATCTTAGATTAACCTTTACTAAATTATCTAAAAGTAACGCGGTAGACGGCTTCTGTTTTGTACTATGTACAGTTATTATACTCTATTATTTGAAAAGGATTGAAACAATTACCGTATAAATCAATGTAATAAAGGAATAGATTTGAGAGAGATAGAGAGAGAGATGAGCGAGAGTGAGTGCGTTAGATGTACTAAAGATTTTCTAGTCCGAACGGATTTAGGGGCGAGAAATGAATTTCATACATTCCTTCGTTGTCAATCAGTATGTACCTACGTGAGAAAGACAGAGCGTGCGTTTTTGGTCTATAGTATGGACGATGTTAGTGAGTATGTTATGTATGTATGAGTGCGTGACAGAATTAGTATGAGAGCGTTTGTTAGTTGCCTTTAAGTAAATTAATAAAGTTGTAGGCCATTATTTGTATTAAAATAAGTAGGCTATTAGGAGTTGAATGTGTTCTCACATCTTGAGAATAAATTTATAACGAGCATTTATTAATTCGCTATTTTGAACGTTTAGTGCTGTTTGGAATGAAATACTTTAGAAGTGGGATGACTTCATTGAGCATTGTAATTTGGATTTTAAATCCTTAAATTATTTTCTTTGTAACTTTAATGTGTAGATATTACTTTAAATATATTTATTAGAGATGGCATGGAACATGATTTTGATATAAAAATATTTAGTATCCTTCTTTCGGGTAGCATACGTGACAGATCGGGTTTTATGATTGGGGTCCTGTTGGAACACCAGTATTTTAGGGCTTAGTCCGCGCAATCCATTTATGGGTGAGTTGGTGTTATGGTGATGTGGAGAGATTACGGTCTTGAGATATCATTATAGCAGCTAACCTATCTGAATCTAAGGTATGTTGCGAAAACGTCCTAAAATCAGTCTTTTCTCTTCTAAATCATCTTAGAGCTTAGTCCGCGCAAGTCAATTTTTGGGCGAGTTGGTGTTATCGCGATGTTAATAGATTGCGGTCTTGAGACATCTGGATAGCAGCTGACCAGTCTAAACCTAATGCATGTTGCGAAAAGGTTCTAAAATGTATTGGCAAAGCTGGAGTCCGCATAGACAAGCTTTTGGGTGTACCGTTGTTATCGTGATATTGAGGGACTTCGGTCTTAAGATGTCCGGATAGCAGTCTGTCAATCCAAATTTATTGCACATAGCGAAAACAGCGATGTTAATGTTTGTTGTTTTGATGTTGAGGAAGCTCGCTTCCAATATAACGAGATAGCAGTTAGTCTTTCTGAATCCCATGGTTTTTGCAAAACCTTTCTAATACTTAGTGGTGTGCCGATGGGACAACTTTAATACGATCAAATCTGTACGTTGGAATTGCTTAGGACCAATGAATAAAGTTCATTGTTATTTACTTTCATAACTAGATGGTTCAACAGTATACAGACCCCTGATACAGTTGTAACACCAATAATATTCTATAACTAGAAATAAACTTTGGAGCTACCTTTCTATACCAATTGGAGTCCATCATTTGAAATATTTAATTGAGAGTACCTGAAGTTACAGGCCTCAATTTCCAGTTGTTTATTACAATATTAATTATTTATATAACTAATTTAAATTAGCCTTGAGCTATTTATCGATACTGAAGATATCTATAATTTGTACAACTTACTTACTTGGGAGATTTATATGAAGAACTTGATGTGATACATCAAATACATTTGGGACTACCAATTGAAATCATGATCCTGTTCGCCTGCTGTCTTTACATTATATCAAGGATTGAGTTTTGTACCCGTGAGATGTTTGGCTGTGTGAGAAGCTGGCCGCTTCGTTCCTCACATGTAGGTTCCATTTCCGGAGCGGTGGTAGCCTAAAATATACCTGCACTACCTTACGGACTGACCTATGGGACTCTATCTCTTTTCCTTTAATGATTACTAAAATATTGTGGCTTTAGCCATTTGGAACAACACCATGGTTCTCTGGAACTTATCCATCACTGGATTTTGAAGAAATATTACAAACTGGAAACTTTATTATGCATAATCTGCATTTGTGTATGGAGCACTCTCTCCAGGGCTAACTGCCGATTCTATACTATTCTACCTATACTATATCTGTGCTGCTGAATTCGGGCCCTTTATTGTTGTCGAAGGAACACTGTTGTAGTCCGCCTTTGTATGCTTATGGGGTATCCAAATCTACATCGTCGAGTCTATTGGACCCTGCATACGCGATTGACTCAACCTGTGGTGTATCCTAAGACTTGTCATTATGCTCATGAGTAAGCTCTGGTACATGATATACGTTTCTACAACAAGATGATGTGGAGAGACCTGGAGTAAGCTACATGCTTTATTGAATTAATCAAACCTACAATTATTATATGGATATGATCCACAGGCATTGGTTGTTGTTGTTGTGCCCTCTTACATTATATATTATGAAATATTAATTGACTTGACAAAGACCTAGAATCTTGTGCCATCTCTTAAATAAATATCAGGGTAGGATGAGGATGTCTCTGGTTGACTCATATAGTAAGCTGCGGAGTGAAGCATGGGCTACGAGTAGCGAAGTTCATGCTGGAGTCAGTTATCTGGCTTTGGAGCAGCTTACCCCTCCTCTAATGAGGGGGGCCCTGTTTGTTTCCCTTGGACATAATATCTGTTTGTTTCCCTTGGACATAATATCTGTTTATTTTCCCTTACACATAATATCTGTTTATTTCCCTTAGACCTAATATATGAATCTGATTTTAAATTTAGCTATAAAACTCTTGGCAAATTAATCTCTAGTATAATTATCTCTTGTATTTATTTAATTATATAATTTCATACCTGTTTATACTTCTCCACTCTAAAAGCATCGGGGTTACTAACATCACAACGTAGAGTTCCATAGACGATCACAAATGGCCTTATTTAGTTTAAAACGTCGATAATAGATTCTATAGTCTTACGGTTTAGAAATGGTAGTTTTAGAGCTTAGGTTTCAATGTGAATGAGCGTGTGTGTGAAAGTATGAGTGAGTCTGTTTTGCTGAGAGGGCGAACGTTACAATATTGGTAAGCGTGACCAGGATATTACCACTGCTATATCATCATCTGTTTTGTCATCATCATCACAAATATAATCGTCAACTGTGACGATATTTATACCATAAAAAACTTGTAATTTACACGAGGTTAGTGGCTTTCTTCAAGAGAGCACAATTTGTTGTACGTGAATTGGAGATAGTGGAAGTATTAAACAGGTTATTCTTAAAATTATAAACAAAATATTTGTATATCTTCTATATTGACATTATTTGTAATTCTGCTAGAGTAATGATAATAAATTTACATCATTTCGGACAAATCAATAAGTCATATAGGATGTTGCTCAATTGTCGTTTTTAGGCCCAATAACAGTTGAATTGTTTTGGAGGGAAAACGTGTGAAACGGTTTTTCGTATAAATTGCTATGAATGGCCATCATAGTTATTTGGTTTAGAGAAGCCGTAGATCGCAACCCTGTGAAATAATTTTCCTTGATAGGTGACCGAGTAAAGTTAGTTTTTAGCTTAATTAAACCTAGTACACCAAAAATGTCATCAAAGTTTACCAATTATTTACTTGATCGATCTCAATTACAGGAACTAGGTTGTAATTGCTTTTAAAGGATAAGGAAAATAGCTCATATTAAAGACGGTCAATCGTAAACGTTTACAGGATTCACTCTTCTTACTTGTCATTAGGGAATGTGTACATGTATGATTGTGATGGAATGAAGTTGGTACAAATTAACTAAATACAAGTTGACTTTTGAACACTTAGGTATTTGATAAACACGTAATATTGTGACGCCAAAAGTTGTCATTAACGTCTTAAAACTACTAAGGTGACCGACGGCATTCATAGGGTTAGCAATTCATTCGTTCCTTTTATTTAGGTAGGAGGTTTGTCTAAAGCATATATGCTTTTTAGGTATTATACGGTTCCTCGCGCCTGTGAGTTCCAAGTATTTCTGGTTAGTTCGATAAATCATTCGTAGATCAGTCCTCAATGAATAGGAATCCCAGAGATCGTAATATACTTTTAAAGGTTCGCAGAGAAGTCCTTATAGACTTATAGACTTTCCTATTGAGTCGCACTGTATGTTGTTGGTTTGATACTTACTGCGTTGCATTAATAGTTAGAAACTTTGTTGTGTACTAAGTATGTATGAAAGTAGCGGTGAACATTTTATTTCATTATAGGCCCATTTTCCTGTTGTCTGTTAGGTTAGAGTAACGATATAATCCAAACATAAATAAAGAAATACAATAAACGGACATTTTTACGTATAGGTATAGTGATTGTATGGGGGCCGGAGTTACTTAACGTATACGAGAGGTGGAGCTACTGGTATTTTATATCGCGCTATTGGCGCTTACCATGACTTTAGGATATGTATAATCGTAAAATTGAAGATAACTTTTATAGCTGGGGTATACAGGCAAAATGCGAGGTGGAGGAGCTGCCAATTAGTGGCACTAATCCGAAACTTTTATCTTATAAAAATTTGAGATTGACACTTCACGTAATAATTTTTATAAATTGTTTAGACGAAAAAATTATTGGTGCATTTATGGATGTTCCAACACATCAAAGAAAACTAGGTACATAAATCTGATGGTGTTAAATTCTATTAATTTCCAACGAATAGTCTCTTATATCATGGCTACGTGAAAATCGAAACAAATTATAAACACAGAAAATCTGCATAATTTAAAAGCATTTAGAAATTATTGGTTAATGCACAAATATGTTTCTTGTTATATGTGGTCACATGTTTGTAGAAATACCAAAGTTTGTAGTATAGAACACACCACTTAAACGAATCTTAGGTGCACGCGCATCATAGGTATTTCACGTATTTTATTTACTTTTCGTCGCGTTGGCTAGTCTTTACTTTGCTCGCTGTCTGTCACAAATTACAAAATATTCTCTGTGATTTAATTTTGTTTAAGTAATGAGTAAGGTGAAACCTCTAATCACTTTTGCAGCTAGTTTGCGCGTTGTATTTTTTTTCTTGTCCCCTAGTTTGCCCAAAATATTGAAACTAACGAAAGTCGCAAGACAGAATCGTCAGTAATCGGTGAACAAAGCATAAAGAGGTGAAGAATACTACTTACATTCTTGATTCACGGGTGGATTACAGTTTTGTGTGCGATTCGAATGTGTCTTTAAAGCTAATTTAAATAGGTACTTATTAAACAATACGTTAGGTATCATTATCTAAACATTCGAAATATTTTATGTTTCTGAACTTCTTAGACATGCCTAGAATTGAAGAGTCTTTGACCTCTATGTAATTAGGCTATGCTGCCGTTTATTGCTGTTCGACTGAAATTCATATTTTATCATTTTAATATTATTAGGTATAAACATTTTTAACATAGGTATAGGTAATAAAACTTCATTATAATAAATTTTAATAAATTTACAGATGCAAATCTAGACAGGTCTGGAAGGTTTCTTTTTATCCGCACGGTGTCTCTGGTGTAACCTATTGTGCTGCCCTCTATAGTTAACGCACGATCCCAAAGATCTTTAAAAATGCATTATTTGTTTTTGTTTTGCTTGTTGCGCAAAATGTAGTGGAGGACCTGAAGCTGGAATGGCTTTACCTACCAGTCAACTCAATCGCAACGTGTCAGTTTAATGTTATCTGTATTGCAGTTCGTCATACTTAACACATTTAAGTGTAGATACATGTTCATTCAAGATAACTAAAGCTTTAGTCTACACAGCTTACTACTAGGGCATTAAGTGACTTAAATATTAGTGTTTTAGTATAAAATATTGTTCACAACTGCCTGCCTGATAATTAATAATAATAATAATAAATATAGCTTAATTTGGTTTAAAATAAACTAAATCAAACATAGTTAAATCTTTATAAAAAATTATCGACAAATAAACGGTTGATTGAAAACTCGGATAAACAATTGATTAAAATATTACCTTGAAACATTTTGGTTACTTTAGAAAATATTGAGATAAATAGTACTTAGACAGTCTATTCGAATTTTTATTCGCTTTTAATGTTCATAAAAATTCAGGGGCGATTGTAACAGTCTGACCCTTAGGCCAAAATATTTCACGCGAAAAATATCCCACAAATATGTACTTCGAGTTCGGGAGTCGATACCTTTTTTTTAATAGATTATAGGTTTAAGTTAAAATAAAACGGCTTCGTTCAAAACTGATCGCCAGTGCTGCTAGAGTTTCGAAATGATATTATTCGTAAATATTTTGTTTATTGGAGTCCATCGAGAGCGAATCTTTCTAAATTGAAACCAACGCCACCTGTAGAATTTATGACGAAGTTTCACAATATTACGTTAGCAGCGTCATGTTACAGTTTGACCCCTAGGCCAAATTATTTCACGCGAAAGATATTCCACAATTACGAACTTCGAATTTGGGAGATGATACATTTTTTTAAATAGATTATAGGATCAAGTTATAATTAAACGGCTTTGTTCAAAACTGATCGATCACTGACGAGTTGCGAGAGATTCGTAATTATTTTGTTAGTTGGTGTCCATAGGGCGAATCTTTCATATCTGTTCCGCAACTAACGCCATCTGTAGATTTCGATAGATACGATTTGACGAGGTCGCTCAATATCACGTTAACAACGTCATCTATGTGCGGAGTATGGTAACTGTTCTACAGTTCTCTCATGTTTGGAATGTGTTTATCTATTATTTGGGTGTTCTAAAATTATCTTGGTTTTAATACTTATAGGTTTAAATATTTTAAATATTTATAGGGCTGTTGAAATCAAAAGAAATCATGTCAATGTGTATGGCTGCATGAATATAATTTGTGGCCACAAAGCTTAGAGAAAGAAAAAAAAAGTAAGCATGAGATAGGAGGTGGGGTGGATTGATAGGCAAGGTCGAGTCGACACGAACCGTCGGGTTCCGTAGCTGTCTTTCACTATCCATAATTTAAAAGACGAGTAGTTTATGCTGTATTTAAACATATTTTAGGACAGTAAATGCATCTCATTTCGATGTCATTCAATAGGTACCGATTAAAGAAATGTCTGGTTATCAAATAGGTACGTCGCGAGTAAGACTTGTTGATTGAGGGGTTTTCATGTTTCGCTGAAGGAACCCTATAAGGTGGCGTGATCGCTGTGTTGTTTTTGTTCTCGAAAGATCGACAGATTTTTGGAATCGATATATAAGGGAGTGGAAAGTTCGATGGGGGCTTTTTCTTTGTTCAACAGTCGACGAAGGCGGACGTCCAGGTTTTTTTCTCTGATCAACATTCGACGAAGGCGGACGTCCGGGCGGGACGTATTCAATACATTTGGGGTTTTTCCACTCGAGCTTTAGCTTCGAGGCAGTAGATTCAGTGTGGTACAAAACCAGGTATGTTAGTGTTCTAGAACAGTGATGAAAAATACTAATTGTTTGTTTTTGTTTCAGGGACCCCTTGGCAAGGCATTGCACACCGCCCTTGCTTATGCTTTCAGGTCCTACTAAGGTTGAAGACCTTAGGCCGTTTGATTCGGACAGCAAATGGCTGGATGTTACATAATATTCCATTATTAACCTTTTGTTCCGAATGGAATTAAGTAATTAGAAACTTTCTCTGGAATTTTTGTGTGACATTCATAGATCGTCTGACTTGGAATTTAGGCACTACGAAAGGATCTGGGATTCGTCAAGTGTTTCCACGCAAGGTTGCAAGGCCCTCGCCTTCGCTTCCCAACAGTAAGCCCCGTAGTGCCGAGGTTCCGAGGTCTTGTCACACAATGTATTCGGCATGTCCCCAGGCAGTATCATGTCGGATATTCTTAGGAATAGGTACAACTTCTGGCTACACTGGTCAGACCCACCACTGACTGGCCCAGGAGACGTTAGGGAATACACCTTAGTACATGGTTGAGCGATCTCGGTCGCTATTCCAGTGCTGAAAGTTAGGTTTAGCTAGTCTTTATTCTAGTTATGCATAGGACTTATGTATGGGACACTTACATCACACTTACACAGTAAACGGGGAATTTATTTGCACAAGGAAATGCTTAGGCTTCGATTATTGGGATAAAGAAAGGGGAAGGCCCAAAAGTAGTTCTCTTAGGTTATCTTTTAATTAAGCAAAAATCATCTCATCTAGTAATGTAGGTATTTAGGCGTGGAATAATATATTCATATATCGTTATATATTCACTAAATAATCATTAATTCTTTAAAATAATACGGAATTCCTGAAGAGTTTAGGTTACGGAGAATTTTATGAAATACGACCGATCTAATAGTGGTAGCATATTTCGCCGCGCGTTCAATAGTTACAGTTGCTTGTCTAGCGAACGTTCGACTTTACCGCGGAGTCAACCAACGTTCCCGGGTTCGATCCTCAGAGCGAAACATCATAAGTTTCAAAAATGTTTTTTCTTAATTACCTTTTATGAAATATTAGCTGCGTCACATTTAATACGGTTATTAATAATCGCTTATACGTACTTCAATCTTAGATTAACCTTTACTAAATTATCTAAAAGTAACGCGGTAGACGGCTTCTGTTTTGTACTATGTACAGTTATTATACTCTATTATTTGAAAAGGATTGAAACAATTACCGTATAAATCAATGTAATAAAGGAATAGATTTGAGAGAGATAGAGAGAGAGATGAGCGAGAGTGAGTGCGTTAGATGTACTAAAGATTTTCTAGTCCGAACGGATTTAGGGGCGAGAAATGAATTTCATACATTCCTTCGTTGTCAATCAGTATGTACCTACGTGAGAAAGACAGAGCGTGCGTTTTTGGTCTATAGTATGGACGATGTTAGTGAGTATGTTATGTATGTATGAGTGCGTGACAGAATTAGTATGAGAGCGTTTGTTAGTTGCCTTTAAGTAAATTAATAAAGTTGTAGGCCATTATTTGTATTAAAATAAGTAGGCTATTAGGAGTTGAATGTGTTCTCACATCTTGAGAATAAATTTATAACGAGCATTTATTAATTCGCTATTTTGAACGTTTAGTGCTGTTTGGAATGAAATACTTTAGAAGTGGGATGACTTCATTGAGCATTGTAATTTGGATTTTAAATCCTTAAATTATTTTCTTTGTAACTTTAATGTGTAGATATTACTTTAAATATATTTATTAGAGATGGCATGGAACATGATTTTGATATAAAAATATTTAGTATCCTTCTTTCGGGTAGCATACGTGACAGATCGGGTTTTATGATTGGGGTCCTGTTGGAACACCAGTATTTTAGGGCTTAGTCCGCGCAATCCATTTATGGGTGAGTTGGTGTTATGGTGATGTGGAGAGATTACGGTCTTGAGATATCATTATAGCAGCTAACCTATCTGAATCTAAGGTATGTTGCGAAAACGTCCTAAAATCAGTCTTTTCTCTTCTAAATCATCTTAGAGCTTAGTCCGCGCAAGTCAATTTTTGGGCGAGTTGGTGTTATCGCGATGTTAATAGATTGCGGTCTTGAGACATCTGGATAGCAGCTGACCAGTCTAAACCTAATGCATGTTGCGAAAAGGTTCTAAAATGTATTGGCAAAGCTGGAGTCCGCATAGACAAGCTTTTGGGTGTACCGTTGTTATCGTGATATTGAGGGACTTCGGTCTTAAGATGTCCGGATAGCAGTCTGTCAATCCAAATTTATTGCACATAGCGAAAACAGCGATGTTAATGTTTGTTGTTTTGATGTTGAGGAAGCTCGCTTCCAATATAACGAGATAGCAGTTAGTCTTTCTGAATCCCATGGTTTTTGCAAAACCTTTCTAATACTTAGTGGTGTGCCGATGGGACAACTTTAATACGATCAAATCTGTACGTTGGAATTGCTTAGGACCAATGAATAAAGTTCATTGTTATTTACTTTCATAACTAGATGGTTCAACAGTATACAGACCCCTGATACAGTTGTAACACCAATAATATTCTATAACTAGAAATAAACTTTGGAGCTACCTTTCTATACCAATTGGAGTCCATCATTTGAAATATTTAATTGAGAGTACCTGAAGTTACAGGCCTCAATTTCCAGTTGTTTATTACAATATTAATTATTTATATAACTAATTTAAATTAGCCTTGAGCTATTTATCGATACTGAAGATATCTATAATTTGTACAACTTACTTACTTGGGAGATTTATATGAAGAACTTGATGTGATACATCAAATACATTTGGGACTACCAATTGAAATCATGATCCTGTTCGCCTGCTGTCTTTACATTATATCAAGGATTGAGTTTTGTACCCGTGAGATGTTTGGCTGTGTGAGAAGCTGGCCGCTTCGTTCCTCACATGTAGGTTCCATTTCCGGAGCGGTGGTAGCCTAAAATATACCTGCACTACCTTACGGACTGACCTATGGGACTCTATCTCTTTTCCTTTAATGATTACTAAAATATTGTGGCTTTAGCCATTTGGAACAACACCATGGTTCTCTGGAACTTATCCATCACTGGATTTTGAAGAAATATTACAAACTGGAAACTTTATTATGCATAATCTGCATTTGTGTATGGAGCACTCTCTCCAGGGCTAACTGCCGATTCTATACTATTCTACCTATACTATATCTGTGCTGCTGAATTCGGGCCCTTTATTGTTGTCGAAGGAACACTGTTGTAGTCCGCCTTTGTATGCTTATGGGGTATCCAAATCTACATCGTCGAGTCTATTGGACCCTGCATACGCGATTGACTCAACCTGTGGTGTATCCTAAGACTTGTCATTATGCTCATGAGTAAGCTCTGGTACATGATATACGTTTCTACAACAAGATGATGTGGAGAGACCTGGAGTAAGCTACATGCTTTATTGAATTAATCAAACCTACAATTATTATATGGATATGATCCACAGGCATTGGTTGTTGTTGTTGTGCCCTCTTACATTATATATTATGAAATATTAATTGACTTGACAAAGACCTAGAATCTTGTGCCATCTCTTAAATAAATATCAGGGTAGGATGAGGATGTCTCTGGTTGACTCATATAGTAAGCTGCGGAGTGAAGCATGGGCTACGAGTAGCGAAGTTCATGCTGGAGTCAGTTATCTGGCTTTGGAGCAGCTTACCCCTCCTCTAATGAGGGGGGCCCTGTTTGTTTCCCTTGGACATAATATCTGTTTGTTTCCCTTGGACATAATATCTGTTTATTTTCCCTTACACATAATATCTGTTTATTTCCCTTAGACCTAATATATGAATCTGATTTTAAATTTAGCTATAAAACTCTTGGCAAATTAATCTCTAGTATAATTATCTCTTGTATTTATTTAATTATATAATTTCATACCTGTTTATACTTCTCCACTCTAAAAGCATCGGGGTTACTAACATCACAACGTAGAGTTCCATAGACGATCACAAATGGCCTTATTTAGTTTAAAACGTCGATAATAGATTCTATAGTCTTACGGTTTAGAAATGGTAGTTTTAGAGCTTAGGTTTCAATGTGAATGAGCGTGTGTGTGAAAGTATGAGTGAGTCTGTTTTGCTGAGAGGGCGAACGTTACAAGTTGACCAGTCCAAATTTAGAACATCTGGGAGGAAGGCGCTGGTAGCAAGGTGTACCAGAACTAGATGACAAGATGGAAAAAAAAATAAGAAATACATGATTAATCACTGTCAAGTCGTTGAAATATCGGCGGGTGATTACGGCTGATTAGGTTGCGTGATACCGTGATTATGTTTGATACTTTGATCATTTAGAATAAGACTAGTAACCTAAAGATTTCGTTGCAATAATATTTTGCAAAATGACGTTACTGTACGAGTGCACATTTTATGTGCCATCTTTTCAGTGTCCATTTTCATAAGCATAAGTAATAAAACTATTTCATTTTAACCACGTAACTATGTAAAAATATGAATCCCGTAATTGATTATGTTCTCTGTCTTGTGTGTGGGGTAGGCAGACTCTTGAGACAATCAGATTTTAGGAACCAAAACATAAAAAAGACGGAGCTCGCTCAGCTTGCTCATTAGTTCATGTTCAAAGTCAAAGAAAAGTCAAATAATTAAATCTATCTTTAATGGCATGTTGTTTTAAGGTAAAACATTTCAATTATTGTAAATTCACACTATGCATATTTTTGTCACAACTTCTAAAATTGATTCCCGATAGCCACGACCACGATTGTTTACTTAACGTTGAAAGGATGATCCAGGTGTATTTCCATACTTTGCGCTTTCTCATAACTGTGCCCTATATTACACCGTCTTTTAAATAGTTTGATTTAAATTTTATTAAAAGTTTTTAAAATTTAGATATTTAAAAAAAAATGTCAGGATGTTGGTAGCTTGAGCAGCATGTCGAACGTTCAAAACATTGCGCGCGTCATTTTCTTTGTGCTTATATGAACAGAGGAAAAAACGGGATAGCAAGATTCATAATCATTGTAGAGTGAGCGAACAGGGAATATTTGTGATTTGTTTAGTCTGGTATGTCTGTGGTCCTAGGATTGGACTGAGTGACTGTCACTGTCACTTGGACAGTTTGATTTACCGCCCGGTGGCCCGGATCATCGGTGCACGGTGCAGCGCCGCGTTTTCTTTCCGTACACAAACAAAACAAAAATTATACAAACACGAAATAAAAACATATCAAAGGTGATAACTGTGATAATTAATGGTGTTATCTACTTTATAAAGGTTCTCCAATGAATGAAGTTTTTAAACTAACATACCTCTTATACAGGAATTTTAATAATCGTATACTTAGGAAAACTAAACAGAATTATGAACGTAATGAGTTAAAAACAGCAGGTAAAAATCGTAAACAATTGTGGCAAGTTATCAACATTATATCTAACAGAACCAAACCTAAACATTTTGCAATAGAGCTTATCGATAAAGAGCAATCAATCAACGATGTGAACAACTTCATTGTTAACGTTGGTAAATCACTAACTGAAAAATTCATACATAGCGATAACGCGATAGCAGATTTTCCAAATGAGTCAATGCCATCCTGCCACTCTATGGCTATGATGCCTACTGACTGCAAAGAAGTTTATGCAATAATTTCCAATTTGAAACGTGACTGTGCGGTAGGATGGAATGACATCTCTAGTAATCTTATTATTCTACACAAGGATATATTGACTACCCCCATAACTCATATTTGTAATCTTTCTCTCAGTAATGGCATCTTCCCCACAGCATTAAAAAAGTCCCTAATTCATCCTATATTTAAAAATGGAGATAAGAGTGTAATTAATAACTATAGACCCATTTCAGTATTGACAGCTTTGTCTAAAATTCTTGAAAGATTAATGAACAAGCGACTTGTTACATATCTAGAAAGCAATAACTTGATATCATCAGCTCAATATGGGTTCCGAAATGGTTAGTCAACTGCGGATGCTGTTCATGAGCTCACCAATTATGTGGCTGAAAACCTAGACTATAAAAGAAAAACTTTGGCCATATTTTTAGATTTAACTAAGGCGTTCGACACCGTCTCTTTATCTCTGCTACTATCGAAAATGGAACGTTTTGGCGTTAGAGGTGTACAATTGCAATTATATGAGAGTTACCTTTCCAGTCGTACCCAGTGCGTTAAAATAGACCATCACATCAGTACCGATCTTCCAATTACGCACGGAGTGCCACAGGGTAGCATACTAGGCCCTACCCTATTTCTTATTTTTATTAATGGACTGTGTTACCTTCCTCTCGTAAATGGTAAAATCCTGATGTTTGCGGACGACACTGCCATCCTTTTTAATGACAAATTATAGGAAGAAGTATTCAATTGTGCCCAATCAGGACTCAACGTTGTCACAAGTTGGTTGGTTCAGAATCAGTTGACTCTTAACACTGATAAGTCAAATTATATAACTTTCACCATGACGGTTCATCAACGCTTGCCTGTGCTTCCTTTAGATCAAGTCGCTCACTCTTGTTCCCTTTTTACCACTTCATGTAATTGTCCAAAAATAGAACGAACTGATTGTTACAAATACTTAGGTATACTAATTGACCATAAGCTCGCCTTTCAACCACATGTCAACCTACTTACAAACAGAATAAGAAAGTTAATTTATATCTTTAAAACGCTACGTCATGTGGCTGATGACAAATTATTGAAATCCATTTACTACTCATTATGTCAATCACTTATTATTTACTGTATCACTGTTTGGGAAGGTACGTCCAAGACAAATTTAATTAGACCAAGAAGAGCTCAACGAATAATTATTAAAGTTACTACCTTCCGCCCTTACAGATTTCCTACTTTTGAACTATATCAAAATTATAAAGTATTGACTGTCCGACAACTGTTTATATTGAATATAGTTCTGAAACAACTCTCATATGCACCTACTTCAAATTACACATTCAATTCCAGACGCCCCATAGTTTTCTGTCAAAGGCAAGTGTAAACCAGCGTTGCTCAAAAATTTTTTCTATTCCTTGGTCCATTTCTTTACAATAGAATCAATAGACAGACACAAATCTACACTTTAGCTAAATTCGAAGCAAAACACAAAATAACTTCACTTTTACAAAATGTTAACTACGACGAAACAGAGGCTATTATGCAAGTTGTTGGCTGATGGACACACACAAACACACACACTTACACACATACAAACGCACTACACACCTTCTCATTTATTTTCTTTTTCTTTAAAACTGTAGTATGTAAGTAACTTTAATTAAAATTATCTCTGTTTCTATCTCTCTCTCTCAGTGATTATACTTTAATTTAATCATATAGGGATTCCTGGAGACTTACAACACAGGCTTGACCTACCGTAAGCTCCAGTCTCCCACAATAACAAAATTCATGTTAGAATTATTGTATCCTAAGATTATAAGATTATATTGGGGAAAATAAATATTTTTATTATTATATTATTATTATTTTCACCTCAGATGCTTAGAGCAAAAAATTTAAAATATTTGACATCGCTCCATTGCAAATTTTTTCATCATTACAACCGCCAACGCGACTTGATCAATTAGTATCCAAAATTCGCCATATTTCGAAATTTTTAAACTCGCTATGCTCACTTGTTTTTGAACATTCAAATCGCGTCACGTAATTAATCCGGAGTATTTTTACTTTCATTAGTCTATCTGCAATCGGTCACAAACTATAATCAGATTTGCTTAGATTGAGGTTCCATGTTGGAATTATTTTAACACACATTACGTCTATTCTCTTATTGGCTAACCCTATGAAGTGCCTTCTCTTCAGCCGCGAGACTACTATAGTCTCCTCCAGAATGTTCTGTGGTAATTGATTGGGGTGTCTCTGTAGCCTTTCCATGTATCTATAATGGTATGCTATAACTTCTTCTCTTGTGGTTGGAAGATCAGTGTACTCATGTAGTTCAGCAACACTAGTGAACCAGGGTGCCTTTGGGATGATTTTCATCTTATATATTTTATAGGATTTTCATTGCTATCATTTCGGTCTAACTGTTTAATACGGCTGGCATCTCGGGTAAGCTAACTAGCTCGATAGGCACCAGCTGACCTATTTATTTCTGTCGCTAATAATGATGATGCAGTGAAGGTTAAACAAGTCATTATAATTAATGCATGAGGAAATCTGCTTACTTCATAGCTTCTTAATATTCCAACAGCAGCGAAGCGTGGGCATAATTGTGTTTCTCTAGGTACGATTGTAACCTGTTACAGATGTCTAGGCAAATGTTTACATTCGGTGTTCAGAAGTGTGACTATCGCTGATTACAAACGTAGGTGCTGGAATATTCTGCTGTTTGTTAACTTAGCTGGTCTGTCATTTTAAGAAGATAATGATTCAGAAAGACTGGAGTTAAATCGCACTTACGTCATGCGCGCGGAGTACCTTAGTGCCTATCTATTTCACAATATATTGTGATTTCACTTAATAGTCAAAAGTTAGGCGCAAGGACTTTTACGGCGGTCAATATTAAGAAGCAACTAGACTACGAGTGAATCGGATTCAAGACCTACAAAATAAATTATCACCAGTTTTTTTGTAAGTCAATATATGTACAACTCGAGATCGTCGGTGGCGCCGCGCCGGTAAGGTTAGGTTAGGGGTTCGACTATTAGTAAGCGAGAGGTTCGAAACTCAGTGCCGGGATCAAAACTTAGTACAGCCATGTAGCAAAAAGTTGAATAATGTTTATTTTCTGAGTTACTTACTTACGTACATTAGTTGAATACCAACCGATGCTCTCATGGTGAGGGAAAACATTGTGATAAAACCTGCACATTCAGGCGACTGAATATGTAACCAACATCCAATTTGGTCAGGTTCTCCAGTTAACGGAGGTCAGCAGTGCTCCACTATAATTAACTGATCTGCTAAATCCTGGATCATGGTCAAGGTGGACCTGGGACCCGGGGCACTCAAGACCACAACCTTAACGCCAAGATGGTTATTTTTAAAATTAATGTCATATGACTCATATTGTGTGACGTATACACCTATATTTGTAGTGACAGCACCACACAAAATACGCACATAAACAACAATGCGCAAGTATAAATACAACACTTCACTTTAAAATAGCCACAGCTCTATTCTTGGCAATTTGTTTGATAGCGTAAATACCTAACGCTGTTAGGGAAAAAAATGTATGCTAGTTGTAAAAAACAAAAATTGTAGAATATATTGCTCGGAAAATCCAGGAAAGCAATATCGTCTGTCGACAGGACGCACGTCTATCTGGTCATCGAGTATGATTTTAGTTGAGTACTATAAATAATGCGACACTGCAGTTAACGTATTTGTAGATATTATTTCACGTATGCATTTTACGGTAGAGCCAAACTAATTCAAATATATGTATTAAAGAATCTATTATTTGACGGAGACATTTCGATTTAGTTTATAATTGAATATACCTATTAGTAAATAACGCTTAAACTTTAAGTTTTCAGTTTAAAGAAATATGTAAAAAACAAAAAAAAATAAGTACCTCATCATCCTCCTTGCGTTTCTTCAGTAACGTAGAGTCCGCTCCTGGACATTCTTCTATCTCCACTGTCATTGTTTTACCAATTTAGATTAATTTTACAACTTAAATTTTGTCCCACACTTTTACAACTTAGATTGTAATCACGTTCTAATTACTACCACCACGCGCATGTCTGATAAAGAGGAAACACTGTGACTGATAAAAAATTTCTGAATTACTGCTGATATACGCGTCAACCTAGTATTATATATACCTACGGAATAGTTGGTTGGCTTTACATAACAATCATGCGCATGAAGGTTTAGTTAGTGTAGTGTACTGCCTTGCTTGGTCATACTGACGACGCGTATGATTTAAAATACATGACATGGTCTTATTTTAAAAGTATGCTAAAGTTGCCTACATTTTTTAATATTTAATTAGCGAGTCTCCGTCTCTCTGTGCTCGGGTTTTCTCTATTATGATATACATGTGAACCTTCCGGAAGAAATTCTTTTAGTGATAGTGTGAAAACCGCATCACCGCATCAAAACTCGTTGCGCGGTTTAGGTTGAGTTAGTGGATACACAGACAGACAGACGCGGCAAGCGACTTTATTTATTTACCAACGGTAAGAATGTCTTCTAATCATCCTTCTCTGACTTACCTGACTTACCTATGACATAGATTATTGAAACAGCGTCACTGTAAATGTTAGAAGTTCTTACTGCACTTTCTCTGATAGCTGTACAGCTCAACACGGGAAAGACAGATTCGGTCATCAGTGAACGGACAAGATTATTCGCCTTGAATGGGGTTGTCAGCGCGTTGGTCTCGCTTCGCGCGTTTGTCGTCACCCGAGGCGTTGACATGAACTGCTTTTACCAAACAGAGCAGTAGACAACTACAGCTAGGCTCTCCCAGCTAATACCATTAATATTAAATGAGCTTCCCAATAGTGTAAAATAGAGCGACTTTACAAAAAAAATTAAAACGACATTAAAAACCTTTACAAAATCATTATCATCTTAGTTTACCTACACAAAAGCTATTCAAAATAATAAATAAGCTTATTATTATACAATATCGTAATTAACCGAAATGCGTGAAATTGTTTCAAATATTTTGAACATCGAACCTCCTCCTTTTTGAAGTCATTGGAATACATCAAACTACTTATTTTATTATATTTAATTTAAATATTTTTAATTAAACATCCTCATCATTATCATCTTAGTGTTAACCCGGTTGTGCTCTCGCACGCGAGACGCCGGGTTCCGCCTTTTTTTCTACAAAATGTCAAAAAGTCATAAAACAGGAGAAGTTGTCCTAGCTCTAGTCTTCCTATCTACTAATGCGATTAAACATTTTCATGACATATTTGATTGTTACCTAAGCAAACAGCAGTATGTTTGCCACCTGTTCGCGAATGATTTATAAATTATAATGTTTTGTTTATTCTATGTAGAGATGTCTTATTCTTCCACTTCTTATTTAATATAGACTAACATAACATACATTCCGTAACTCGCTCGCGTTTGATTTTTAATTTAAGTACTTATTTAAAATTCGAAGGGATAACCACAATTGCTGCCATGTGTATTTTAAAATTTCATATAACTTTTATGAATAGCGGACTACCGTTCCTGAACCCGACTCACACACAATGAAAAGAGCTTCGCCTTCTGCTGCTAGGTAGGTATGTCAATTGGGGACAGGTCATTTACTATCAGTAAATCTGCTAACTAGTTAGCCTCCTTCTATTGTATGAAAAAAGCATTCATACAAAATATGAAATGGTCGCGAGGGCAAACGCTGTAATACATTGCGAGTATAATATTTTGCGAATAGAATATTTGGAATGCGAATGTCAAGCTCACAAAGAGAAACAACTTCTTTTCTAAAGAAATCTTGGAATGCAGTTGTAAGTTCAATCAAACAAGCACGTTCATATCTACATACACAAATGTGTTTTGCTTGAGGTCAGTTCTATATTAATCTTTCGCATGCTGAATTCTTCGCATTGTTGACATCCGTCACACGTAAGGTTTTCTTTATATTCAGGCTCTAAAATAGGAAAGCTTCTACAACACTTTATACTTACTTTCAATCCGACACTACTCGCATGTATTTGTTAAACATACAACGAAGATAACACTATTTGTTGTTTGCTAGATATTAACATACAGTAGCCATCTTGTTTTGAATACTTACACCATATTATTAATAACAATGCAATACTTAACCGAAACGTAAAGAATTTGTATTAACTACATTCATTGGTAGACAGGAAGCTTTTATTTGATATAATGGTACTATAAATGTTCGGAGTGTATTAACCGTAAGTTTAAATGGATAGCCAAATGTTTAAACGTTTGTAAGCAGAACAGATAGATATTGGAGGACATTTTGCGCGCCCACAACAGCGTCGGTACCGTGCCGAGGACGTCGCCGAGGCTGCGGGTCCATAAGATAAAGAATTTAACAATGAATGGATTTTTGTGTTTCTTCAACACCGTTCTGATCGGTTCCGATGGCTCCCAAGAGCGGTTTTGCATACCTGCGGTGGAGAAGGCGGTGTTCTGATTTTAGCGGGGGATAGTGGTAATGGGATGAGGAGTGCATGGGGTAAGGTGGGCTAGTAAGCGCCGCAGTAGAAGCAGCAGTCCTGGCGGGGCGCGGCCGGCACAAGCATCGTGGGGTACGTCTGCGTGGAGACGCTTATTTTCGTGAACGGGTTTGGCGGCTCCTTGATAGCCCGCATCCGAAGATCCAATGTTATCCTCGCCAGCTTGTCACCCTTCTCCTCCTCTTTACGAATTTGCAGGAAATACGGACGTACGTCGTTCGAATACATTTTTGCATCTACTTTTTAAATTTATACGATTTTTTTTATAATATTTTTGTTGTAATACAAAATTATTTACCTGATTTTCTAATAAATGCCCGTGATCTTAAAAAAATGATTCAGTGACGTACAATAGTTTTGATGTTTGACTTTATAGGGCATATTTTTTTATCGGACATAGTCATAGATTCTCACTGTCGCGTCTCCTTGTCGGTTTTTTGAGAAACCGTTCGGGGTTCATCAAGCAGCACCCTTGCGGTACCGTACTTTTTTGAAAACGACGTTAGTGAGACTACCGCCATCAGCAACGAGCGCTACAGGTCAATGACAGGTCAGGTCGTTTCGGGATGGTGTACCGCTGAACGCTGAAACACTACTCCCCGAGGCCAACGATATTTGAGGCAAAAATCCTTCAAGTGCATTCCTGAATCCGGAAGGAAGACTCAGAAATCGATGTCAATGTAAAACGGTAGCAACTTATATATGTTGACAGCTATCTCCTAGTGGTTACATTACATGAAAAAAAAAATAGTTATCTACACTCATAGCGTAATGTTCCAATTTCACATTCGAAAGTAGTCGTATAAACACTTTTTTCACGTCAGCCTATAAAATTTTAAAAATTACTTTTCGATAGGTACCTACAGCATTTTCCATACTATTTTCATTACAGCTGTATCCAAAAATAACTTTTTGATCATTATGCAGCTTATTTTTATTTTTTAAATATTTTTCGGGCGCCGGGACATGGCGAAATGTAGGCTGAATACCTAGATGTCTTTACCAAATTCAAAATTTAAATTTTCCTGTTTATATTTGTGTGTAATTATTTTCCCGCTAAACAGAATATTTTTTCTAAAATAAATAATCATCTTGGCGTTAATGTCCCGGTTGTGCTCTCGCGCACGAGGGCCCGGGGTCCGCCTTGACCATGATCCAGGATTTGGCAGGTCAGGTAATTACAGTGGAGCGACTGCCATCTGACCTCCATGACCCTTCTACCAGTGGAACCTGACAGATTGGATCATGGTTACACATCCAGTCGCCTGAATGTTCAGGTTTCAGATGTTTTCCCACACCGTAAGAGCATCGGTTAGTATTCAACTAATGTACATAACTCAGAAAATAGTCAGTGGTACATGGCCGGAGCGTGATTCGAACCCGCGACCTCTGGCTTACGAGTCGGATACTCTAACCGCTCGGCCACCGACGCTCAAAACAGAATATTTTTTCTAATTGTTGTTATTTGTGTTTGTGAATGTTTTTTCTTATTTGAAGCAAATAAATAGATAAATGTGAAAGTAGTAAAGTGAATTTCCCGAAGCTTGATAACCGCGACACGTAGATCCAACAGAACTGACTCGCAGCATACTTCCAGCAAAATTGAGAAAATTATAGGTACGATATTTTAACATAAATGTATGCAACTGCATATAATTAGGTATTAAAACACTCGTGTCAAACTCAAACAGACACTCATGTTTTAATACCACCTTTTATATGTCAGTTGCATTAACTACTATTACTTAGCACATCTATTGTATGGGAAGCGCCCTATACAATGAACTAAAGGCGGTATGCTTACAATACGCAGACAGATCAAAATCGTTGGCGATAATTTCGAGAAAAGTGTGAAGTGTGTGTCCAGTTCAAAATAGCACCACTACATCCCCTACTGTGCAGGACGGGCCCCTGTGGTCGTACCTGGCAGAACTGAAGGAATCAGTTCCTGTTATAACTGTAAATATTTGATGAGTATCTTAATAAAAAATTTATTCGGGCATACCAATATATTATACAAATACATTAAAAATACTGTTGGCTCAATATAACAATGAGTGAAGTGTCTGCGTGTAAAGTACTGAAATAACCATTTGTATTGTGAAAAATATGTGAAAAATAAAGACTTGGCTTAAAGGTCTAGTAACCAGGCCAGAAAATAACAAAAAAAAATAAGCCATATTGTACTATCTGTTTCGTGTGTGTCCAGCTGTGGTGTCCAGTGTCACCAAGTGTCACAACAACAAACCATGTGCAGCAAACTATTAACTATATGTAAAACTAAGAACTATAATACAAAATAGTAATCTGTGACTATGATATGTGTCCCGACCAGTGTCTTGTTTTGTATCATCCGAAGGAAGCAACTTAATTACACTCAAAATGCAATGTATTTATTGTTAAATAAATGAACACAGGTATTTGAAACCATACATAAGTTTTATTTCGGTGCGCTGTGTTGGACACCACACAGGGCACGCGTCACTGCTCCACAGGTTAGAAGGTTAGAAGGCCCAGATATTGCACGTGAGTACAATTCGTTTATATATTCCAAGAAGGAATACAACGTTTTTACTGAGAAATGTCTAACACGCCTGCCAATAACATGAATGGTATAACCTCGTTCGGACGCCTGGATGGCATTTCCAATTATTTGGGCATTGTCAATTAGAAATTTGCAATAAAAATGGCGTTCATTCTGGAAGGGCTTCGGAATTGTGTTATGGGTACCAGACGCTAAAGATGCTCGCGCACTGGCGCGCATGTCTTCCTTTGCAACCAAATTTATACCAATTTGTAAGAGATTGTACTACATCTAAAGATGCTTGGAAAAAGTTATGAGATACATTCGAAAACAAGGGATTGTATCGAATTACGACAACTGCATAGAGTTTAATACAATTATTACACAAATATGTCAGATTAAATTGAGGGAGTCATGCGTCTTGTTGCTCAGCTCCTGGACATTGGCAAAGTTATTGATGATGGAGAAGTTGCTGAGATTCTTTTATCCGTTTTGAGTTGCACCCTTTGGTATCCTCTAACCAGACTTCAAGAGGATTTTTGACAGAATAAAAATGGTACTTTAAATGAAAATGTTGTCCACATTGCTAAGAAGAGTAAAACAATACAAAGCGCTCTTTTAAAAGGAAGAGAGAAGAAGGGCAGAAGAAAGAAGAGCATACAATGTTTGCTGCAACATACAGTGCTAGTAGCTCAGAATTTATCGTCGACATTGGTGCAACCTACCACATGAGCTCAGACCCGAATCTCATTGACCCTGTGACATAGCACTGTACCATTTCAGTGGCCAATGGTAAAAAATTAGAAAGTGAATTTAGCGGTAAGGTTCTACTATCTCCTAATCTTAGCGATATGTGATGTTTTATCTTGAGGGTCTTGGCCACTTAAGATATGTCCATCCTTAATGGTGGTAAGTTCAGTCTTGGTGCTGTTTTTCAGCCAGAAGATGACGGCGCCCGCAGGTGTGTCTCATTCGGGACAAGGAAGATGCACCAGTCTTTGTGCTTCAGGGAGGCGTGCTGCTCAAACACTGGATATTATCCACTCTGATGTCTGTGGACCAATTCAAGTCAGCAGCTGGGGCGGAGCTTGTTACTTGCTCACTTTTACTGACAATTGCTCAAGAAAAACCTTCGGATATCTTATGAAGAACAAATCGGAAGTGAGTGCTCATTTTATATTGTTTAAAAGCTTAGTCGAGACGTCGAGTACGTACTGATAATGATACTGAATTTTGTAACAGAAAATTATCAGATTTTCTGAAAAGTGAAGGCATTATTCACCAGTTGTCAATGCCTTATTGCCCTCAACAAAATGGGGTTGCGGAGCGTGTAAATCGCGCAGTTTTTTAAAAACCTAGGGCTATGTTACAGGAGGCTGTTCTGAGTAGTCGTTCTTGGGGTGAAGTGGTAATGACCGCTATATATCTGAAAAATAGATCCCCAACTAGAGCTCTTTCAGGCTGCATACCTGAGTGTGAGTGGACAGGTTGTTCGATTGACCTGAGCCATCTGTTGCACTGCTTTTTCTCATGAGCCAGAACAAAAAAGGCGCAAGCTCGACGCAAAACCCAAACAAATATATTTGTCGGATATGGTGAAATGTGCAAGGGTACCGCTTAGTGGATCCTGATCAGCCATATCGAGTTGTGTTGTCTAGGGATGTTGCTTTCTTTGAAGATGATTTTATAGGACTACAAAACAAGACTGAACCCTGCAATAATTATTTAATTTTCCATGTCATGCATTTATTTAATAATAATGATAATTTGAATAATAATGATAACAATAATGATGAAGAAATTCTATTCAACAATTCTAATAATAATAATGACAATAAGAATTTAGCCGAGAAGAGTCTAATTCTAATTCTTCGGTTACAGATGCGGAAATAACCCGTCCTGCTCGGTCTCAGCTGTCTGACCGATCCGTTTACCGATCGACTGAGGACTTCGAGGGAGATCTCGGTGATGGAGATGGCGTCTTTCTGGACTATGAGTCTTCTCTGCCGACAGCTTCGTCTCGAGGAGGATTTAGCATTGCCAATGAATTAGATTTAGGGATGGACGACATTTATGTAGCTTTCCCTAATGGAGAATTAAATGGAAGGATTTTTATGGAGCAACCTGTTGGTTTCAATTGTAATAACAAGGATAAAGTTTGTTTATTATTAAAAAGCATTTCTGGTTAAAAACAGGCTAGCCGTAATTGGAATGTAAAAATTCACAAAGTTCTCTGTAATTATGGGTTTTTACAAAGCAAATGTGAGCCTTGTGTCTATGTAAAGAAAAGTATGGATAGCTATGTATTTCTTGCCTTGTATGTCGATGACTTTTATGTTTTTCACTATGGTTGAATAGATAAGGTTTGTTAAAAAGACATTTTGAAATTATATATTTAGGTAAATTGTCTAATTGTTTGGGCATAAATGTAACCAAGAAAGATAACTCTATAATTTTAGATCAATTTGACTACACAAGGCGACTACTAAGCACTACTGTAAGCACACCGTTGGCAGTTGGGTGCAAGCATGATAAATCTGATGAAGAATAATAGGATATGATGTTTATCAAAATAGATAATTATTAGGTTAATTGATGTATTTGTCTATCTACACAAGACCAGATATCACGTTTGCTTGTAGCCAGCTGAGTCAATTCATCACCTGCTTTGATGAGAATCATTGGCGCTCTGCGAAGCGAGTATTATACTACCTGGCAGTGTTAAATATAGCTTGTACTTTGATAAGAGAAAGCATAATTTAAATATAAACGCCTATGCTGACGCAGATTGGGCAAATGATTTGTCTGACTGCAAATCATTTAATGGTTTTGTAATAAAGTTAGGTGATAATGTAATAAATTGGGAAGCGAGGAAACATGCACAGTTTTGTCGAGTACTGAGGAGGAGTATCTTGCAATCAGTGATGTATGTAAGGACATCTTATTTGTAAAGAATTTCTTGATGGAGATTAGTGACAAAAATTATGATGTAACTGTATACAATGACAATCAAAGTGCACAGAAATTATTGCTTGTCAAAGAATATGCGCATAGGAAAACAAAGCATCTAGATCTGCGTTGCCATTTTGTGAAAGATATGAATTCAGACTGGTAGTATTAAAGTTGAATATTTGCCAACAGATCTTATGCTTGCAGATGCGTTCACGAAACCATTGTCTACACAGAAACATAGAAATTTTGTTAATGGTTTAAATAAACGTTAAGGCTTAAGTTTATTATATTTTACTGTTTTCCAGACATTTTAATTGTACCTATCACTTTGTTGACATGCAGGAAAATTCAATAGACCTCATCTTGAAGGATGTAAAGCTTGAGGAGGAGTGTTGACGCTACAAATACCTTGGTTCCAAGCCGTTTACATCCAAAGTTAAGTTGGCGATAGTGGCAACACTGTATCGGCCCATCGACCATATTTTATTACTATCTGTTTCGTGTGTGTCCCGTCCAGTGTCTTGTTTTGTATCATCCGAAGGAAGCAACTTGATCACACTCATAATGCAATGTATTTATTGTTGAATAAATGAACACAGGCATTTGACAAATTGACACCATTCATAAGTTTTACTTCGGTGCGCTGTGTACGAGGACACCACGCAGGGCACGCGTCGCTCTGTCCCACATTTCTCTCAAAAAGGCATCAGGTTACATTGTTATACAGGGTGTTTCAAAATACATGTATCAAGCCGAAAGGGTGTCAAAGTAGAGCTTTCAAAGAGTGCACTGGCGACTTCATTTTATCCGGACATTGAATTTTAATTTTAATAAAAAATATTAATTTTTAAAGATAAATAACCATATCGACTACGTTGAAGCGCAGCTCTATTTCAAGTTGATGATCATATAAAAAACAGATTAACAACCTCGTGCGACCCCTATCGAAACAAAGCAACCTCCTCAAGCCTACTACCAGGAGCCTAATGCTGCGTACACACCGGGCGATGTGTGACGCGCACCCGTTTCGGCCAACGATTGTCCCGTTGGCGTGTGCCGGCCGGCAATCCGCAGTGCAGCGTGGCGGTAACATCAAACGGATAGAAGTAATCATCCAATCGCAGTTTGGGCGGATACCGAAGGCCAACAAACAAACGTGCAAATACGAGCCCGAATCGGTTCCCAAAACTCCCAAAGATCGTTTGCTTGACCACGAAATGCAAGTATTAGACCTTAGAAGTCCAAATAATTCGGCCGACAGCCCTTCGTTGGCGTACGTTGAGTGTGTACACACCATAGAACAAATAAGTAGTTAGAAAAGCTAAGTAGGCGGTGCAGGCGCGCCACAACTATGCGCAAATGAGCTAGTTTCATC
The DNA here is from genome assembly GCA_905147135.1 of Blastobasis lacticolella. Taxonomy (NCBI): domain Eukaryota; kingdom Metazoa; phylum Arthropoda; class Insecta; order Lepidoptera; family Blastobasidae; genus Blastobasis; species Blastobasis lacticolella. The sequence goes on from LR990039.1 coordinate 20,468,526, forward strand.
CAAAAGGCGCGAACGCGCCGTCAGTCTTGCACAATTCCGCGGAGTGCGCATTAAAAAAAAGCTGTGCCTAAATTGTAAAAAATATGCCATTTTGCGCAATAATTAACTGCAAAACCAGAAGCGATCAGGCTTCTAGAACATAAGGAGGAATCTCTTTTCACCGGTAAGTCTAAAAACCTTGTATTTATCAATATTTTAGGAAAAATATTTACCCGCGCTCAAGGACACCTTGCGCCTAATCTAGTGCTGTGCACAGTAACCGACCATATCGAAATTTTTTTTTGTTTATCGATATAATATATTTGTTGTATAGTAGAATTGACATCAAAAGAGGAGGAAATTTTTATTTCGATTGAATGTACTTTTATTGTAGGTACTTGTGTTCTTTGAAATTTCCGTCAATTGTGGACCGATTTTGATGTTAGTTTTTAGTAGGGGTAAGGTAGGGGTACAGCAGGGTATTGTAAGGGCACGGGTGGGGTAGAGGTGGGATACCTATAAACTAAGGAAATCGCGATAGTTAATTGCTTTTTAATTAATGTGCGTCGATTACGACGGCGCACAGTGCCTTACTCCCATACAAGAGATTGCTCGTAATTAAAAAAACCGAAGGTAAGTAAAGTCGATCCTTTTACTTTTATTTTAAAGACACCTTACTAAAGAGCAATAAAATATAATTTTTTTCCTTAAAACTCATTAGAACAGTAAAATATTTTAAGTTGAAGTATCTCTATTCATTGTCGTATTGATACTTGAAAAATCGGGGTTTTTCTTCTTTGCGATTGCGATTTAATAAAATTGATGTACTAAAGTATATGGTAGTGAAAGTTATGCAACTTGCTAAAGAAGGTTTGGACTTTTAAAATATATTATTTTAATTGTGATAATACCGACTGTTTTAAATTAAGATGATCGTAAAGTTGTCATTGTATTCGTTGACTTTTAATTTTTTATATCAACTTTCGAAAACCAGGCAGAAAAGTGGTATTTTTTTATTAATATGTTACACTTCTATAATGCTAAACATATTATATTTAGGGCAATTTGTGCCCCGGAACATAACTTTTTTCAGGTGCAACTTGTACCGTGTTTTGTATGGTTTCCACTCACTCTCACTCACACTTTCAAAATATGGACCCTTTCTACAAGTAGGTACAATTTGGAATGGCAGAAAATTCGAATAAATGATAATGAAAATAATGTTTAATTTATTTTTTATTTTCTCATGTGGAAACCACTGAACAACTATCCTGTGTGTCCTGTTCCACATACCTTTAAAACCATAAGTAAATCTGTGTTTACAACGGTATTTGGTATTTTCTGACTGACTTAAATTACGAGCAATCGCTTGTATGGGAGTGGAGCACTGTGCGGCGTGTAGAACCAAAGTAAAAAACTCGAAGCAAACCATTTGAGCGGCTTGAGCGAGGGATGCACCTGTTCGTAGTAATATTGATGACGTACATTACTTTTTTAATATATTTTATAGTTTTCCTAAAGAGCCAGCCATAAGAGAAAAATGGATTGAAGCAACTAGTAGAGAAGATTGGATTCCTACTAAGTACAGTACCATTTGATCGAGACATTTTAGAGAAAAGGATTATGCTGTGAAAAAATCTGGAAATAAATACTTACTAGATGGTGAAATACCGCGTGAAAAAATTTTGTGTATTAAATCTTATGTATGTTTTTAACCGTGTGTTGTGTAATACCAATATAATTATATTATAATATTATGCATGCATATAAGTGTTTAATTTTATTTAACGCTGTCACTTTCCCAATGCCTTTTTAAAAATAGGGTAAAAATAAGTTTATACTGAACGAAGCTACTTCGTTTGAGTGGTTCCTATTCAACGAACTCCTAGCCCCCCTCTACCTTAGCTCTGCACTATCAGTAACCCTACCCTACCTCTGCCGTACCCCTACCGTATATCAGCCATGACCCTGCCATACTATAACTGTACCCTTACCTTAACACTAAAATAAAATAAATAATCGTAGACAAATGCACACAGCGCCATCTAGCCTCAAACCGAGCAAAGCTTGTACTGTGGGTGCTTCTTCTTGGTCGAGTCAATTTTTGAAAACCCTAGATGTGACCTGCCGTGTAGTCGGCCACGGCAAAGGAACAGTTCCTCCCTAGTGCAGGTAGCAGGACAAAGTGGACAAGAGAGTAAACGCTCCATGGTTTGAGATGGGTGCTAGATAACTGATATAGTACTTAAACACTTTTTTGAAATACATACTTATTATACATAGAACACCCAGACCCGTAACAGAAATTAAAATTCATAATTTCAATTTCTGCCCGGCAGGAAATTGAACCCAGGACCTCTTGTATGACAGACTAGCATGTTAACCACTGAACCACTCAGGACATCGTACTCCTGACATAACTCTGCCGTACTAATGCCATACCCCTATGGTAAATCTACAGTACCCTTACTCTATCTCCGCTTTATGCGTCCTTTAGCGGCTTCAGCCCACCCCCCCCCCCCCTCCCCCCTCAATATAATAACATTTTCAATTCATTATTATTAAATAATAAATACCATAATAATATTAAAATATTAATATCGACAAGAATTCGATTTTGTCAATCCCTAGCGTAAATGTAAATTCAGAGAGGATTTACAGCACACACGCAACGCAATGTGTGTATGTGGTAGTGACCGATTGACTAATCACCGCGCTCCGTTTGACTGTGCGTGTGCGTGCGTAAGCCTGTGCATATTAAGTTGCATGAGTAGTAGTAAAAATAGTGGGGTCGGGAACGGCGGCATCGGTTTCGGTACTAATGGCGAAGATGACACTTCTATCGTGTTCTGTGGTACACACCATAAGGACGAGTAATAACCTCGTGCCATTCAGTACAGACGACTGAATGTGTAAGTAACCATGATTAAATCTGATCAGGTTCCCTTGGTAGCAGGGTTAGGAGCCAGGAATGTCAGATGGCAGTCGCTCCACTGCAATTAATTACCTAATCTGCCAAATCCTAGATCATGGACCATAGTCAAAGCGGACCACAGGCACGGAAAATAATTTTGTGGAGAAAAAATAATTTGTTACAGTGGAGCGACTACCATCTGACCTCCATGACCCTGCTACCAGGGGAACCTGACTAGATTGGATCATGGTTACAATTTCAGTTGCCAGAATTTGCAGATTTCATCATGATGTTTCCCTCACCATAGGAGCATCGGTTAATTTCAACTAATGTACATAACTCAGAAAATAGTCATTGTACATATTGTGGTACATTGCCACAGCGGGATTCGAACCCGGCACCTCTCTCGCTTACGAGTCGGATACTCAACCGCCCAGCCACCAACGTTCTTGAAAAACATACTTAAGATAGCTACATAACTAAAACAGAATTCGTTCAATTGATAAATCGTTCTACACAGATAAGTAGGTACTATGTTCTACTAAAATGGTTCACTCATCTAGGGACCTACGTAGCGTAGGGAACCACTTATGAGACTAGTTTTGTTGAAACAGATTACAGACAGGTTTTACTAAATACCTACATGTTTTAATGAACAGATAAAAGCGTTGTCTTTTCTACCTATTTCCCGTCGGAAAAGAACCTCCTAACGTTACGATTAGGTTCTAGCGAGGTAGAATATCTTAAAGTCTAGCTAGAACCTAGACCTTTAAAGCATGTAGGTACGTACCTTTTTAAAGTTATTTTATGAAAACAAACAACGTCAGGTGCCACACTTTCTTGCTTTCTTGTGGCTCGTATGACTGATAGGTATTAACTATCAAGTAAGCAAGCTTCTCGTATCGTAGCGTAGCTAGGTAGGTACACTCCATACACACAGATACACTCACAGATGCAGCAGGCTCTGGTTGCTATGCAATACGTAAGTAGGTAGGTACCATGGTGTTTGGCCTACTGCTAGCTTGCATTCATGCACAGAATAATGATTATCACAATACTTAAACGTTGAACGCTGAACACAGACAAGACTACGTTAATACTGGTACCTGAAGCTATAATTCATTCGTTCACATCGTTAACACAGTTATCTTCACAATAGGTACTTAGGTATCCTACAACTACAACGCAACAATCATTTCGGTCACGCGAAAAGCTAAAAACTGAATGAGAACCGTGGGTCAAACAACAAAATAAAGAACGGCCCGTCTAAGTATTCTATTTTTAGATTTTTTAGTTTTCAGTTTCTATTTTGATGTCAAAGGCGCCGCCACAGCTCCGGCGCCGGCCTTGACCTTGATGGCACGTGCAAAAGGATTCCTACTTAGGGATCCGTGTTTTAGGGGTCTTACTTATTTCGCCTTTTATGTTCTCTCGTTTTATGTTCTCCTGGTAGTTGCACCATAATGTTAATTTTTTTTTTATTTGATAAAGTGAGTCCAACTGTGGGCTTAATAATAATCCTTATGATGACGGTGATGGCCTACATTTGCTTATCACTATTTTATCGGGTAGTTTGGTACAATTGCAGTAACCTAGACAGTAATTTCTAAAATTGTGTTTGGGTCCGTGCTCCACCTAGGTGACCTAGGTTCTCCAATTGGGTGAAGCATGGGATATTTACAGGTATAGCTCCATCAACTAAGAATCATTTAGTTAATTTTAGTTGATGAGAAATGTTCGTGAAAACGATAGGTACGATTACCTACGCGACACTGAAACATGACTGACAGACATGACATGAGAAAGCAAACTCGTAAAAAGATAAAGATGTTACATTAATTAGAGTTTGCTACATTAATATGCTACAGTAATTTGAATAAGACTACTTTGCTATTAGTTAGGTGGTGGTGCACTTTCGTAAAAACTATGAGTGAACCTTTTGAATTAAAATCATAATTGATTACAATATTTTTTTGTACAGAACCCTCAAACCAAAAAATACAAAACGGATAATTTAGACCTCCTTAATATTGCGCCTAGTACGTGGGGTGTCCATAAAATAAGCCAGTGCAAATACTTATCAATAATATAATATAATCTTAGTCCTCACAGTGACAACGCATCTGCTGTTCTGCATTTTTGTTGCCTGCAACCTAAATGCTTAAATCGTAGATATAATGGGCGACGGTTACCGCTTGCCTTCAGGTGGACTATCACTGCGTAGCATAAAACAAGTAATTGTACTGCCACTAGGCCACTAGGTACATATTTGTTTCTTAAGCGTTGTTGACACTAAAAACTAGTAACAGACGTTCTCCTTTTTCTGGAGCCAACCAACCGTTAGTTGCAGTTGATACTAATCCTTACGCAGGATAAAATAGTAGCATTTGAGTGCGGAATACGTGGTCGGACGTCCGACCAAGGACGGCATTCCCGCGCATCCGTATTACCCCAAAAGCTGCTTTATTTTGTACTTTGTAAGGATTAGTATCGACTGCAACTGATGATTGGTCGGCTCAAGGCAAATCGTAGCGTCTGTTACTAGTAAATTGACGAAATGGTAAAACCGGGTCTCCTGACCGTACCTAGTACGTAAATAGTGTTGCTAGGTATTTTTTCAGCTTTACAAATTAAATATTCACCTTCTTGGATTCATACATGAGTAGAATTTAATCATTACTATTAAATATGTACTGAAATTGGCCGTGTGGTGTCCGACAGAGTAGAATAGCACTAACCCCTTGCACTTGTGGGTGTCGTACAAGGCGACTAATGTTTTCGAGGCAAAAGATCTTGAGTCTCCGTAATCTGGAAAATGGGCAGCAGCGTTTCCATTGTCATATTTACAACACTGCGATCTCCAACCCGCCTGCCAAGCGTGGAGATTATGGCAATTATAGGCTGTGATGATGATGATGTACTGAAATGACGTCTTTCCTTATTTCGGAGCTGGCGAAAAAGTTCAACGAGAAATGCATAAACTTGTGCCAAGGCTCACCACATGCATTCAACAGGATGTAGACTGAGTGAAAAAATAGACAATAAAGTATAACAACAATTTCGTGTAGTTTTGCTGCACTTTCCAAAAATATTAAAATCTAGTGAATGTACTTTATGGACACCCTGTGATATCAGTATCCCGTGCATAGTCCACCTGCTTCAGTCATGACTGCCTAGTACAATAGAAGATATGGCGCAGACGCGAAATCAAGCTGTAACTTTTTTGCCTATTAATGTTTATTGTGTTTTCGCAATTAGTTTAAAGACAAATAAATAAAAGTAGAAACAAACATCTAAATGTCTTGTTTTTGTGCCGGACTGCTCACGAGCTGCTTGTAATAATAATTTTATTAACCAGCCACTTGAGGTATTGATCATAGTGATCTTTAGATTGAATTTTAAAACTCATATGAAACGGTAGGTAGAAAAGACTTAAAGGGACAAAACCTATATCCTATATGTAACTGGTAAAATTGTATTATTCAGTTGATTGACCTGATTATGAACTTGAGTGATCTATTACAACTGATTTCTAGAGAGAAGAAAAAGTTCGATAGTCATTTTCTCGGTAACTATTCCACGCACGAAAAAAAGAATTGTACCTATCGTTTTAATACGTTTAGCACTCCATCCAGTTCACGGCTATATACATGTATTATGAAACACCCTGTATAGATATTTTTAACATTGTACATAGCATTCGAATCCTTATTGAGAGCTCCAGCTCCAGCTACAGACTCCAGTCTGTAGTAGGTTAATGAAAACCTGTGTTACAGATCTCCAGGCTCCGAACTCCTGTATCTCTTACAATTAAATATTTTAAGCAAACAATCTTATGATGATCGACAAAATGTGTGTGTATTTATGTGCGTGTGTGTGTGTGTGTGTGTGTGTGTGTGTGTGTGGGCGTGTGCGCGCCCGTGATTGTGTATGTGGTGTTTTGTTTGTCTGTCTGTTTATCTCAGGATAAAATTGCAATTATTTTTTCTGTAGAATTATAATCAAGATTCTTTAGCCACGATGTCACAATGAGCAGTTTTACGCTAATGGGACATAGTGCCTGCGTACATAATAGTAGTTTATGTCATATAAACAACTGTCATATAAAGGGGGGGTATTAAAACATAAGTGTCTGTTTATCATACGAGACGTAGCCGAGTATGATAATAGTTTGACACGAGTGTTTATATACCGAATTATATACAGTTGCATACACTACTTTATCTACACTCATATTTTTATGTTAAAATATCGAACCTATAATTTTCTCAACTTTGCTGAACTTTGCTGCAACGCGCCGAGGATATCAAGTGGCGGGAAATTCACTTTACTACTTTCACATTTATCTATTTATTTGCTTAAAATAAGAAAAAACATTCACAAACACAAATTACAACAATTACAAAAAATATTCTGTTAAGCGGGAAAATAAACAGGAAAATTTAAATTTAGAATTTGAATTTGTTAAAGACATCTAAGTTTTCAGCCTACATTACGCCGTGTCCCGGCGCCCGACAAAAAACTTTAAAATAAAAGCGTTGCATAATGATTAAAAAGTTATTTTACGATACAGCTGTAATGAAAATAGTATGGGAAATGCTGTATCGAAAAGTAATTTTTTAAAATTTTATAGTCCGGCGTGAAAAAAGTGTTCCCTTAAACGACTGTTTTCGAATATGTAATTGGAACATTACGCTATGAGTGTAGATAAATATATTTTTTACATATCATTCAACCTTTAAAAGCTTTGTTTATATTAATAAATTTATTATTTTTAATTTATTATTTTTAAGTTTAGTACTAGATGGCTGCATGATGTCACTCCTACAAACACACTAATTTAAAATAAAAATAAAAAAATTTAGTTGCGCCATCTATTGAAGCTTTTTGAAACCATCTGACAATACCTACTGGAAACTCCTTTCTCCTACACTACAATTTACACTTTAGATGTATGTGTAGTACTTTATTTTGTTGTAGATGTACGTTGGTTTAAAATAACTTATCTGCAGTATAGATAGTTAATTATGAGTATTTAGTATAAGTATAAGTATTTATTTCACCAAAATTGTACAATAAACTGGATAGGCACAAACACCGGGGAACTTGGAGCCTGCTCTAAGTTTATCCTGTATTGCAGGTCTCCAGGAACCCTCCATGTATCTTGTATAAAAAGGTAATTAAAACTAAAAGTGTGTGTGGTGTGTGTGTGTTTGTGATGTGTGTGTGTATGTATGTTTGCGTGTGAGTGTATGTATGTATGTTTTGGTGTGTTTGTGTGATTACAATAATAGTACCTACCTTAAAAGTTTGTTTGTACATTTACTACATCCATATAAAATACTTTAAATGCTTTAACTACGAGATAACATTAATTACTTGTTCTACAGGGTGTTTCATAATACATGTATAAAGCCGTGAACTGGATGGAGTGCTAAACGTATTAAAACTATTGGTACAATTATTTTTTTCGTGCGTGGAATAGTTACCGAGAAAATGACTATCGAACTTTTTCTTTTTCAATGTCGATAATCACATTTTGAAAACAAAAGACCGCATCTCTAGAAATCAGTTGTAATAGATCACTCAAGTTCACAATCAGGTCAATCAACTGAATTTTTTAACTATCGCCTCAAATTTAAAATCTTGCAGAGAGAGTCGGTGGTGCGTGATCTGGGTGTTCTCCATGACTCCAAGCTTATGTTTGATCATCATATTAATTCTATAACAGCTAAAGCGTATAAGGCACTTGTGTTTATAATGAGATGCTCTAAGGAATTTAATTCTATAAAAACTATTAAAATTCTTTATTGTACCTTTGTCAGGAGTATCTTAGAATATGCTTCTCAGGTTTGGAGTCCGTGTTACGCTGTCTACATTTCACGTATTAAGGCTATCCAAAAAAAGTTTCTGCGTTATGTGTGTTACCGAGTGGGTCAACGCTATGGGTCAGAGCATTACCTTTCTCTGTGCAAGAAACACCACCTTCCTCCTCTCTTCATGCGTAGGGATGTGGCTGATCTGACAATGCTTCTCAAAATTGCGTCTGGTGTTGTCGACTGCCCGGAACTTCTTTCTTGCTTATATTTTAAAACACCTGTGAGATGCTTCAGGCGCAATGACCCGTTGCATGTTCCAGAAGCTTCTACCAACTACAGAAGGAACACCTTTCTATTGCGAGCAATGAATAATTTTAATGTTTTATCCAGGAGAATTGATCTTGATTTATTTAACACAAGTTGTGAGTCAGCGAGGAACCGCATACTCAAGTATTACTTCGACTCGTTGTAGCATTTTTTCAAACCAGATTATTATGAATTTGACTATTGTTGCGTTACTTTCGAGTATTGTAGATATATTTTAGTTTAAATTTGAAATTGTAAAGTCTTGTAGACTGTTCGGTATGCTTAACGATTGGTTAAGTATGTATTAGTTTAACCAGTTTCTATCGGTGGAAACCTGTAATTGGCTCTGTGCTGCCAGTATTATTTCATACTGTAATCATTGCTGTTGGTTTTCCTTAAGTAAATAAAATAAAAATAAAATAAAATAAATCAATCAATTTTACCAGTTACAGATAGGATATAGGTTTTGTCCCTTTAAGTCTTTTCTACCTACCGTTTCATATGAGTTTTAAAATTCAATCTAAAGATCACTACGATCAATACCTCAAGTGGCTGGTTAATAAAATTATTATTACAAGCAGCTCGTGAGCAGTCCGGCACAAAAACAAGACATTTCAATGTTTATTTCTACTTTAATTTATTTGTTTTTTTTGCCTTCAACACAATGTTGCACCTAGGTACACACAATGTTCAAACTAATTGCGAAAACACAATAACGTTCAGTCGTCTGTACTGAATGTGTAAGTTTCATCACGATAATTTCCCTTACCGTAAAAGCATCGGTTAGTATTCAGCTAATGTGCATAACTTAAAAAAGAATTATTGGTACATGGTGGCAGTGGGATTCGAACCCGGTACTTCTCGTGTACGAGTCGGATACCGCAACCTTAGGCCACCGACGCTCCGACTATTTAAGCATACCTACCTATTGAAAATAATTAGTGTAGGCAAGTTCCTAGTTAATTTGGTAGAGCCTATTCATGTAGATAAGTAGGTAACATTTAGTTCGACGCCTGGTAGTAAGATGTAGGAGGTTGGTTTGTTTTGATATGAATGGCACGAGGTTATTACTCGTCCTTATGGTGTGTACACACTCAACGTACGCCAACGAAGGGCTGTCGGCCGAATTATTTGGACTTCTAAGGTCTAATACTTGCATTTCGTGGTCAAGCAAACGATCTTTGGGAGTTTTGGGAACCGATTCGGCCTCGTATTTGCACGTTTGTTTGTTGGCCTTCGGTATCCGCCCAAACTGCGATTGGATGATTACTTCTATCCGTTTGATGTTACCGCCACGCTGCACTGCGGATTGCCGGCCGGCACACGCCAACGGGACAATCGTTGGCCGAAACGGGTGCGCGTCACACATCGCCCGGTGTGTACGCAGCATTAGGCTCCTGGTAGTAGGCTTGAGGAGGTTGCTTTGTTTCGATAGGGGTCGCACGAGGTTGTTAATCTGTTTTTTATATGATCATCAACTTGAAATAGAGCTGCGCTTCAACGTAGTCGATATGGTTATTTATCTTTAAAAATTAATATTTTTTATTAAAATTCAATGTCCGGATAAAATGAAGTCGCCAGTGCACTCTTTGAAAGCTCTACTTTAACACCCTTTCGGCTTTATACATGTATTATGAAACACCCTGTATATAGTACAGATAGGTAGTAAAATTCACATTCGTGAGAGTACTAAAATTTAACCGCGCATGTGCAGGTATTATGAAATTGGATATACTCTTGTACTATTTACCTATCTACCAACTTGCAATTGTATTATCCTAATATTTTTTTTAATGCGAAATATAATATGTGTTTCGTCTTGTACGTAATGGATGTTTGTTACTCCTTCACGCAAAAACTACTGAACGGATTTTAATGAAAATTGGTAGTTACATAGCATATAGCCCCGAATAACACATATGCTATAATTTATCCCGATATTTAATGTGATTTCCGCAGGAACGGGTCCGGAACGTTATAGCCGAATTTTATGCGAATAACTAACAGTAGAAATGGTCAAGAGTTGTTTTTCAAAAATTGTATTAATAAAATTTTAGCACAATTATAAATTTATTTACTTTTATTTACCTTCGTAGATGGTCCATACAAACGCGTAAATTCACAGTTTTATCAATATATTTTTAATTTTTCGTCATAAAATTCATAATTTTCCCGCACATTGAGATGTAAACAATGAGAAAATCGGTTCACAGCGACGTTGCCGTTCCGTGCTACAGCATGGCTTGTAAGATGAAGGAGGCTATGATAAGACACATTGCACTGTTTTGCGGCTTTTCGTAAGCTTATTCCTTGTCTTTTAAGTCTTATAGCTTTAAGCATATTTTCCGATGAATAGTTACCCTTCTTTCTTAATGAAACACTGTTTCATTGTGTCCACCCTACAACTGTGTCATTGTTGGACACCTGGGATATTTTATAATAACCTCAAAAAATTACCTACAAAAACATACAATTTAATAGGTGAACTAGTTCACGTGAATGTATGATACATCTACATAGCAACGCAATACTGAGAAAAATGGAATTCACCATAGTATTTAACTTAAAAATCAAATACAACTTAAATAAAATCTTACTTTTTAGTCAAAAAAAACCAAAATAGCTCCGCAGACACGTCATTTTACAAGCGGCGAGCATGCAAAATAAGTCAGGATCGGGGGTGTACGAGGCTGTCTGGACTAGGCATACTGCACTATCTGGCAACTTCGCATTTCAGAAATATGGCACTGTTTCATTGTGTACTACTGTTTCAACGTTGGACACCCGACCCTACTTTATTTTGTTGTAGATGTAGCTTTATTTAAAATAACTTATCTGCAGTATAGATAGTTAATTATGAGTATTTAGTATAAGTATAAGTATTTATTTCACCAAAATTGTACAATAAACTGGATAGGCACAAACACCGGGGAACTTGGAGCCTGCTCTAAGTTTATCCTGTATTGCGTCTCCAGGAACCCTCCATGTATCTTATATAAAAAGGTAATTAAAACTAAAAGTGTGTGTGGTGTGTGTGTGTTTGTGATGTGTGTGTGTATGTATGTTTGTGTGTGAGTGTATGTATGTATGTTTTGGTGTGTTTGAGTTATTACAATAATAGTACCTTAAACGTTTGTTTGTACATTTACTACATCCATATAAAATACTTTAAATGCTTTAACTACGAGATAACATTAATTACTTGTTCTATATAGTACAGATAGGTAGTAAAATTCACATTCGTGAGAGTACTAAAACTTAACCGCGCATGTGCAGGCTACTACGTAAGCGTAGAATGTCTCCTCTGATGTGCGCATGTGAAAACGTTATGTACTATCGATCAACTTAGTGCCTTAGCAACTCTCACAAAGACTCTCGCGTAGCGCGGTCCAAAATGTCAATACGGCTGAACCTATAAACGTTTCAAAAATAGACTTTAAGTGGCTAAAAGTGAACTCAAAAACTCTGTGCAGTGATGTGTAGTGTTTCGGCTGATCGAGGACAATAATTAAACACACGAGCCCAGATATAGGCACATCAGCCTTTGGCTGCTCGCCTTTTATAATAATAATATAAAAACGGTTTTATAGGCTTGCTGACGTCACATCGGTGACGAAAGTATGCTCGTGACATTCGAAAGAAGACGGCCCAAAACATGGACTTACCACCCAAAGGGACTGCGCACTGCTTTGACTAAAACCGGGCAGAGCGAGAGTCACCATCGATAGTCCTGTGTCCCTTTCTAGTGTTGCCACTATTGTTGATGCAAATTCCGAATTACTTTTATTACTTAGCGCGGAAACCGACCTACCGAACAGGGCCAGGCAGTGCCGGACCGGGTGCAATCTGAAGGTCATATTTTCACCAGGGTTCAGCCCAAGGTTTCCCTGCTACTCGGAAACTATTGGTCCTAGAACACTAGTTCCTAGAGTGAAATTATAGCACTCATCGAGATTTCTTATGACACCTGTCAAAGTTAAATATTTTATAACTCGGACCCAATGCCTATAACACTAGTTTCTAGAGAGAAATTATAGTACTTGTTGATCTACATTCCGGGTGACAGCTGTCTAACACTTTTCTTTAGGAACTAGTGTTGTAGGATAAATCGTTACCGAACTCCTTTATCTGTTTTATAGAACAAAAAGTCATAGGTTAATAATTATGTCGACTCGACGTTTGTCGGAGAAACGTTCAGTAGATCAAAAGGTATTTTGACAACTACTTTTCGGATTGTACGGATTATCCCATAATAATACCAAATTCACGGTAAATATATTTCTCCAATAATGGAAACACCAAACATGACACTTGTCAATTTAGAATGACGGTAATTATGCCAATAACATTGTGTTTACACTGTTAGAAAGGGACAAATGACTATCGATGGTGACTCTTGCTTTGCCCGGTTTTAGTCAGAGCAGTGCGCAGTCCCTTTTGGGTGGTAAGTCCATGGCCCGAAACCACTCAAAACTGTAATAGTAATAGATAATCGCTTTAAATAGGTTCTTAGCAACAAGGATATACACACTGAGTACGTTGTATTGAATAATATTGTGTTTTCAACAATTTTAGATGTAATAAAACTAGGGCGCTAGTATCAAGAATAGAGTATGAAAGGTTTGTATTAAAATGGAACATAGAGAACATATTTTTTTACATATCTTTCAACCTTTAAAAGCTATGTTTATATTAATAAACTTTTTTATTTTTAAGATTAGTACTAGATGGCTACATGATGTCACTGCCACAAAAATACAGATTTAAAAAAAAATTGTAGTTGCGCTATCTATTGAAGCTTTTTGAAACCAACTGACAATACCTACTGGAAAACTCATTCTCCTACACTACAATTTACACTTTGGCGGTGCAGGGATAAGATAGCCGCCAATGTTGGAAGCGAAGATGGAGAGAAGGTAGAAAAGGGTAATTACCCACCTGGCCGGGTGTTGTGGCCAGGGGACCAAGGGCCCCACAGTTGATCGTCGGAAGTTGTATATATGCCGTGGAAGTTGGCACATTTCTCTAGCGCGATGTAGGATTGTTAGCGCCATCTATGTGCGAATGCTTGCCAACCTTGTGTTCGTGTACTCGTAATGTGAGTATCGTTGAGTCTTCCCTATTGGAGCAGTAGAGCGATAGATGTCGCCACAGTGTTGTACTTTTTTTTGTTGTAGATGTAACTTCTGAAGAAATAAAATGTACGTACGTTGGTTTAAAATAACTAATCTGCAGTATAGATAGTTAATTATGAGTAAAGATAGGCAGTAAGATCCACATTCGTGAGAGTACTAAAACTTAACCGCGCATGTGCAGGCTACTACGCAAGCGTAGAATGTCTCCTCTGATGTGCGCATGTGTAAAGGTTATGTACTATCGATCAACTAAGTGCCTTAGCAACTCTCACAAAGATTCCCGCGTAGCGCGGTCCAAAATATCAATACGGCTGTACCTATAAACGTTTCAAAAATAAACTTTAAGTGGTTAAAAGTGAACTCAAAAACTCTGTGCAGTGGTGTGTAGTGTTTCGGCTGATCGAGGACAATAATTAAACACACGAGCCCAGATATAGGCACATCAGCCTTTGGCTGCTCGCCTTTTATAATAATAATATAAAAACGGTTTTCTATTCTTGCTGACGTCACAACGGTGACGAAAGTATGCTCGTGACATTCGAAAGAAGACGGCCCGAAACCCCTCAAATTGTACCCCACAGCAAACTTATCTGACCCAGTGGCCAAAACTGGAACTAAATGTCGCCTTTTTGAAATGTCGCTTTGTTGTAATTAAACTCTTAAGTGGCTGATGGACGTGCGAGTAAGTAAGCGTACTTGTGGCGTGACTCCCTCGAGTATCGGCCTAAGGACGCGTACTTTAAAACCGCAGAGTAAGTTCGCCAGCGATCCAACATTTTTGATTTATGCTCGTAGCTCGAGGCTCGCGGCTTCGGCTCGCGCGTCTGTCAGCGCCGTGAACCGCGTGCCGCCATTTTTTCTGTGAAAGACCTGACGGCGCATCGAGTTATTGGTCGTGATAATATGTCTATCGGTTAGATACTCTTTAGCTGGTCCTTGTTTGTTTTGTTTTGTCGGTGGTTAGTTAACAATGGCAGCGCGCGCACGCATTATTGTGCGCTGTGATGTTCTTGTTTTGATTAACACCAGAAATCAAGCACCCACAAGGAATTGCTATATAAGTCACGAATACCAATACCATAGCCTTTAAACTAACGACGTTGTAAGTTTGTGTCGTGGTGGACCGCGGGCCCTCATGCGCCGCGCTGGAAAAGTCGGCCCTGATGTTAAAATGGTGATGATAGCTCCAATTATAATGATGTCGGCTATCTAGACTCTAGGGCGCCGATAGACCTATCTTGTTCAGTTTTGTTTTATTTTAAAGTGACAGATTTTTGAAGCAATTGACTTGAATTATTTACGGAATATATAGAAAATCGTGCTGAGTAAGTTCGTGAACTTAAAAACCGCATACTTTAAGTTTGTACGTTTATCAGCTACTTAAGAAACCTTGTACTTACAACAACGCTGCTATGCTAACGATATTTACAGTAAGTCCATTTTTGCCGAAAACGAGTTAACTACATATTCGGTATCAGCGCGAAAATCAGGTTTTGGCTGAATTTGCCAGTTTCTACCATTATATTAATAATTTAATTAAAGACTTAGAAACATGTTCTAAAGGATCTCAAGTTATTATTGCATTTTATATATGCATCATAAGTATGACAAATATTAAGAGAAATACATGCAGTACCAATGAACTGCCGCTGTAATTTACCTCTTTCTATGTAAATTATCTCTTATTATGATCACTTATTGAATATATTCATTTGACGCGGCAACAGAAATTACTCGCAGCTTTTTTCCAAAAAAGTTACGTAAATTATATTGTAATTAACTACGAAATTTTAACATGTGTAGATATAATAGTGTGTAATGTGTAATATAATGTAATAATAGTAATATAATGTGTAGGTATTAGAACACTCGTGTCAAACTGTTATCATACGAGGCGTAGCCGAGTACAATAAACAGACACCGAGTTGCCATAAACTATTGTAATTTTATATTACCTATTATTATTATACCGTAAAAGTTATGCTATTTCAAAATAATTTTGTTACAAACATTTTAATGTATTTGGCATGATGTCGTCTTTTTATTATATAATATCTGGATTTGTAAGTGTTATTACTTTTAAACAATTGTTTATGTACTTTTACCTCAAGTTTACAGTGAGTTCATCGTAATATTAGGTCCTTATCTATGAAATTGGCGTTTTGTATGGGGAAATGACGGAAAATACAATTTTCATAAAATAAAAATTTCAATTTCTCGGAATTGTCATATCGGATTACAATGAAACTTTGTGGGTACAGTTAAACAACATTAAGCTAACTGGTGGTTAACTTTTCATTATGATAATTATTCGCTTTACAAAATTACACCTGGTCAAATAAGCAAAACCGACAATAAATGAACAGGGGTATTTTCTAACCCTTATAAAAACATGATAATATATTTTATTTTAGGGACTTTTGGGCATCTAAACATAGTCTATTTTCGAAATCCAGTTAGGAATTTAACATATTATTTACAAATAAAAATATTGGAGCAAATGTACATTTGTGAAAAGGTCGGCAATTTCATTAAAAAAGGACCTAATAATTTTGTTAATCTCATGTAAAATCTAAATTATGACTATAATACTTCATTAATAATAGGTTTGTCTATCAGTAATAATGTTTATTATTAGTTTCACTCTTCAAATTAAAGAAATATTGTTCTTGTAATTTATTCATTCATGTTGTCATATTTTCAATTTTTTTTATGTTTAAAATATTCGGAATGAATATTTTCACAAATAATTTTACTTTTGAGTAAATTAGTTTGTTGTTGACTTAATTACATTATAATTTTCTTAGAAATATTATATCAATTAACAATTTACATTTTTTAATTAAAATAATATATATTTTGACTACACCTAACAATCACCTAGTTTATATGAAATACTAGGCATAACAACAGTATTTTCGGACTTACTGCTGATATGCTAAGTGATCAATGTTATTGGATGTAAGGGACACCCCTAGCATATTAATATTCTTCGCATTTAAATTTTTGTGCAGTAAATATAGAGGATAATTACATACACCATTCGAAAGCCCTCACTTTGGGCTACATATTTTATATCAATAGTCGTTTATGTAACGTAAGAATACAAGTCGGGAAAACAAATTATGTGAAAAAAACTTTGGGTGCCGATTTCTCGTAACTACGAAAATGGACTTACTGTAAATATCGTTAGCACTGCAGAACGATTGCGACTCGCACGTATTCTTCGGAACAGGCTGACTGACCGAATAAAAACACGCACGTGTTAAAAAATTATTAATTCAAAAGAAAATAAATAGTTTATTTTGTATAGTACGTACAATATAACCATGCAACTATCGATTCCAAATTCTATGAGAATGATAATCGATTATCGAATAGATTCATTAACTACCCCATCCCTATTGTGACCTGTCAACATTACCATCCGGCCTCCTTCCTGCAGGACAGACGAATACAATTCGCAGTGGAGAACAAAGTGTCGACGCTTCGCCGGGTCCTCGCCGGCATGCCCCAGGGAGCTGCCTCTCACCGGCTCTCTACGCAGCGTTCGCCGTTGACATCCCAGTGGGCGACGACGTGATGTTGGCACTCTACGCCGATGACACGGCGTACTCCACCAAGTCGCACCACACTTGACGCCCCCACCACCTGGCTCAACAAGTGGCGACTGCAGTAAGCAACGGCAGCGCCTACGTGCCAAGGAGCACCTCTAGGGAGGTAAGGTTAGGCTAGGCTCGGGCTCGGGCTCGCGCTCGGGGTCGCGCTCGCTCTCGCGCTCGGGCTTGGGCTCTGTCTCGCGCTCGGTGTCGGGCTCTGGGTCGGGGTCTGGCTAGGGCTCGGGCTCGGGCTCGGGCTCGGTCGGGGTCAACCCACCTTCACCCAGGCAGTTTTCTTGAGCTCGATCACTGCCCTTCCCTCCAACCCGGTACGGCCCGCTTCCACCTTTCTCATCCGCCCCACCTCCAGGTCCGCAGGCAGGATACCAGCAAGCACCGTCAGAGCGGCAATACTTGTGGTACGGTACGCGTTCGTTAGAAGGATCAGTGCCGGGAGTTCTGAGCAGACGGCTCTTCACGACATAGAACCCGATCCTACTGCATCATACAGAGGCCGCGTACGTCACCGTAGCAACTAACTAATATCCGCGAACTAGTGCGATTTGTCCAGCGTCACCCCCAATACCTTGACGGTCGAGACATTCCTATACTCCTCCTCCATCATCCCGCCCGTTCGCCTACTCTCCTGCCACGCTCTCCTAGCCCGGTTATGTTGCCTCCTCAGCGCATCCAGTTTCCCGGACCACCACTCGTAGCCGGTATGCAGTCTATCTCGCTTTACCCCCAAACACTCCGCGGCTGTACGAACAAGGGCCGCGGTATAATCGGCACATACTTGCTCCGCAGGTTTACGTACGACTAGCCTACACACACGCGTTTGTAGCTTGCCCTGGAAACGACCCCAGTCCACTCCCCGATCCCTGAACCTCTTCGGCTCGCCTGGCTCTGCGTTGCTGACTCGCGGGGCTGGATGCCCACTCACCACTGCAAATGTGATCAGCTGGTGGTCGCTCGTGCTTGCCTCTTCATGAACAAGTGATTTACGTGCACTCCTCTTGTCGACAGAATCACGTCGATGTTCGGATCACCGTCAGATGGCGCTGCTTTCAAAGGAGATACCAGCAAATCACCGTCAGATGGCGCTGCTGTCAGAGGAGATACCAGCAGATCACCGGTAGATGGCGCTGCTGTTAGCTAGCTTAGCTAGCTGCTAGTGCTACCTCGTGTAGCTTCGGAGTACCGGTAGATGGCGCTGCTGTCGCAATCAATACCAGCGCCATCTAGTGTTACCTCGTGTTGCTTCGCAACACCGATAGATGGCGCTGCTGTCGCCGGCGATACTAGCGCCATCTAGCGCCATCTAGTGTTACCTCGTGTTGCTTAACAACACCGATAGATGGCGCTGCTGTCGCCGGCGATACTAGCGCCATCTAGTGTTACCTCGTGTTGCTTCGCAACACCGATAGATGGCGCTGCAGTCGCCGGCGGTACTAGCGCCATCTAGTGTTACCTCGTGTAGCTTCGCAACACCGATAGATGGCGCTGCTGTCGCCGGCGATACTAGCGCCATCTAGCGCCATCTAGTGTTACCTCGTGTTGCTTCGCAACACCGATAGATGGCGCTGCTGTCGCAGGCGATACTAGCGCCATCTAGTGTTACCTCGTGTTGCTTCGCAACACCGATAGATGGCGCTGCTGTCGCAGGCGATACTAGCGCCATCTATTGTTACCTCGTGTTGCTTCGCAACACCGATAGATGGCGCTGCTGTCGCAGGCGATACTAGCGCCATCTAGCGCCATCTAGTGTTACCTCGTGTTGCTTCGCAACACCGATAGATGGCGCTGCTGTCGCAGGCGATACTAGCGCCATCTAGCGCCATCTAGTGTTACCTCATGTTGCTTCGCAACACCGATAGATGGCGCTCCTGTCGCAGGCGATACTAGCGCCATCTAGCGCCATCTAGTATTACCTCGTGTTGCTTCGCAACACCGATAGATGGCGCTGCTGTCGCAGGCGATACTAGCGCCATCTAGCGCCATCTAGTGTTACCTCGTGTTGCTTCGCAACACCGATAGATGGCGCTGCTGTCGCAGGCGATACTAGCGCCATCTATTGTTACCTCGTGTTGCTTCGCAACACCGATAGATGGCGCTGCTGTCGCAGGCGATACTAGCGCCATCTAGCGCCATCTAGTGTTACCTCGTGTTGCTTCGCAACACCGATAGATGGCGCTGCTGTCGCAGGCGATACTAGCGCCATCTAGCGCCATCTAGTGTTACCTCGTGTTGCTTCGCAACACCGATAGATGGCGCTGCTGTCGCAGGCGATACTAGCGCCATCTAGCGCCATCTAGTGTTACCTCGTGTTGCTTCGCAACACCGATAGATGGCGCTGCTGTCGCAGGCGATACTAGCGCCATCTAGCGCCATCTAGTGTTACCTCGTGTTGCTTCGCAACACCGATAGATGGCGCTCCTGTCGCAGGCGATACTAGCGCCATCTAGCGCCATCTAGTGTTACCTCGTGTTGCTTCGCAACACCGATAGATGGCGCTGCAGTCGCCGGCGATACTAGCGCCATCTAGTGTTACCTCGTGTTGCTTCGCAACACCGATAGATGGCGCTCCTGTCGCAGGCGATACTAGCGCCATCTAGCGCCATCTAGTGTTACCTCGTGTTGCTTCGCAACACCGATAGATGGCGCTGCTGTCGCAGGCGACACTAGCGCCATCTAGCGCCATCTAGTATTACCTCGTGTTGCTTCGCAACACCGATAGATGGCGCTGCTGTCGCAGGCGATACTAGCGCCATCTAGCGCCATCTAGTATTACCTCGTGTTGCTTCGCAACACCGATAGATGGCGCTGCTGTCGCAGGCGATACCAGCGCCATCTAGTGTTACCTCGTGGTGCTTCGGATCACCGGTAGAAATGAATAGGATAGGTAGGTACATCATTATATTAAAAAGGCAGCAATTTCTTTATTTTCAATAAAAAATCATAAAATGATGATGCACCATGACAGAAGGGACTTGCATCTACTTATTATCTTGTTCTTCAAAACATTTACAACGCAACACTTCCAATTTGTTTTCGGAAACCTAGAAAAACAAATAAATGTAATTAAACGTAAATACGCGATTAATCCGTTAAGTTATTTCATTAAATGTCTGAACATTTAATATGTCATTTAGGTACATTTTTGGTATGAAACCCTAACTAATACATAAAAATTTAATTTGAATTGTGTACAATTAATACTAAATCCGACCCTGTTAGCATCAAAATATTTTCGAACACCGTAAATTTACTCAATTTGCCAATCATTTTAAATGTATCTTTAATGGCAAGTTGTTTTAAGGTAAATCATTTCAATTATTGCAAATTATTACGATCACACTATTCATATTTATCTAGTGCTGTACACCCAGTGTTACATAGTGGTGTTGGTTTACATATTATCATGTAGTATTATGTATAGAAACTGCAACTATCATATTGACACAGATTATATACAACTACTTATTCATAGAAACTGGGGCCGAGGATACAGATGAATCTGTGGAAAAACTTGGCCTGCAGGTCCCGCCACACAAAACAGCTTCTTGCCGCGGCAGTTTCCGCTATGCATCGACTCGCTGCTGCAACAATCTGCCTCCTCCCTTGCGCGACCTGAAATTGACAGTATCCACTATAAGAAATAGAATTAAAGCGCAACTTAAATACGAACAAAAGAATACCCCGTAGACTTTTATTCAAAATGACTCAGCATTTCAAGAGTGGCCAAGCTATGTTTATATTAGAGATGAAACGGATATCCAGTTACTATCCGGTATCCGACCTATCCGGCCTTAATTTATTATCCGGCCGGATACCGGATAGTGTGTTAATATCCGGCCGGATACCGAATAGTGAAAAATGTATGAAAAGTCCATAAAAGCGATTTTGCTTATCGAAAAAAGTCGTCCAGAAACCATAAATGTTAATCAAAGCACTGTTGATTATGTGCCTACTGTACTGCTATCGTTTATTTGGTAGGTTAGGAAAAAATATTTAAAAAAAATCTATTTTTGCCTTACGCCTTTTCCCTTATTTATCTGGGGACAGCTCTCCTTATCTGCTTTCTATATTTATATTATTTGAGCAGTAGCGGCGTCAATAATGTTGTCCTTCCTTCAGGTCCTGTTGGACCACAAAGCCAAGTGGCGAGGGGTCTTTTACGGCGGCCATCTTCTTCGGCAAATCTAGAGCTAGTTGCGCCATGGTGGTCTGTGGGGCAACGGAGCACATGCCCATTCCATCGCATTCAGATTTTAATAACTTTCTCGAGGATGTGTGTGACTTTGTAACTTCAACGAATGTGGACATTGCATACTTTGTCCTACCGGGTGACACCCGCTGATCAGCGTAACATGCGCATTTCTGTCGTATGTAGTTTTGTAAAAGTGTTGTTTATTTTAATAATGTAGTGTAATCATTTTTCCAAAGTCAATACAGGTACATAATACTGCATAATACCGTATTTCGGAACTACGAATCTGTCCTAGGTGGGAAGAATTGTTCAGTTCAACGTTAAAATTAGTCACATTGAACAAAGACTAATGATATCACTTAAACACATGCAGTCATCTTATGTTCTAGACAAACTTGTTTAGACACGATGTCCTGCTAAATATCCGGCCGCCGGATATCCGGCTATCCGGCTTGTAGGCTGGCCGGATATCCGGTATCCGGCCAAACAACTATCCGTTTCATCTCTAGTTTATATACAGGATGTAAAAAGACCGCTAGCATTAATTGAAACCCCATATTCTACCCATGAAACTGAACAACATTCCCCAAGAACATACCCGCGGAAATGACTTCATAATTTCGCTACCTAAAATAAATAATTAATTGCGACGCGCAATGTACATCGTCCGGCGCACGCCTATCACTCGCCCACGTGACTCGGTAGTTAGACGCACTTGTGGCCGGGCGATCTGCATGCTTTACATTGCGTGATTTTACTTAAAGTGCATTTATTTCAACTTAAATTTGAACTTTGGGTGTCTAAATTAATTGTGAACAATTTAGTTATCGATACTTTATATTTTTCGTACAAAAATACAACTTTTTTTTTAAAAGAATCTCGATTTCTGCCTAAGCTATGAGTTTCTGTGAGTATGTTTCTTGGGGAAAGTTGTTCAATCATCTAGTTCCCGGACCCTGCAGGCGTTGCTTTATCTTGGTTGTTGGTCTCGCACGCGCGCTGCCATTGGAACAGAGCTGCTTATCTAGGTGTAAATGTTGGGATGTGAATATTGATGAATAGTAAAGTTAGATAGGTACTTACTTGTATTTTGTTCACGACAGGCATTGGGATCTACTGAGATCGGTTTCCTTGGGCATGCGTGACCCCCACCAGATTTGGCTGCGACCCTGAAATTTAATGACAAGAAGACTTACATTTTATTGTCTTGTAGTGACAGCGTAGGAAAATAACTGGGTGCCTGTTGCATTGTGTTTTGCCTGCACGTAGTTACGTGAAAAATACTCAAACACCCATGTACCAACTATTATTTATATTTAGGTTAGGGACATGTATTTATAGGTATGTACACGCGTATCCTCAGCGGCGTTTTGGGTTTCTGATGCCATTGTGGGAATAGTGCTCAGTGATGAGCTTGTTCTTTGTACAAACAAGCTCGGATGGAAAGCTTGCTGAACAATTTTTTTGCATGGAAAAAGAAAGGTAGTAATTACACGGTAGGCACCCCCATGATTTAGAACAGCCCGACTTAGATAAAATTGCTTCAAATAAGTGGCTCAAAGTGGGCAATTTATTACCTGATACCGAAGGGTTTGTGATTGTAATAAATGTAATAAATACTAAAAACTATAAAATATACATAATTTAAGACCCTAACAACCTAAATGACCAATGTCGCAGATGTCGTGACCTATGCAGAAACCATACAATATATAACAGGAGCTTGCACCAACCTCACTCAGACAGATTACACCCATAGACAATGTTAATACATCAAAAGCTGGGGATAAATCACAAACTTATAGAAAACAGTAACACACCCCATTACAAATATACTCCATAGGTTATACTTGAAAATGCTTCTTATGAATAATATTACAACCGGGCAATACTTGCCGCCAGGACGATCCACTACAATATACCCGACATAACCCTACTAGATAAACAAAACACTACTACTTATCTCATCGACATAGCAGTTCCGAACACTCACAATATACAAAATACAAGAGTCGAAAAAAAATATAAAAATACAGATCTTAAGGAAGTGGTCATCAGGATCTGGAAACAGGAACAAGTTTATATAATACATATAGTATTATCCACCACTGGAGTCACCCCTAATCACATCCGCAATAGTCTGAAAACCCTTGATTTGCCAGATACGTCGTACATACAGTTGCAGAAAGCTGCCATATTGAACACCTGCAGGATAGTAAGGAAGTTCTTGCAAATAGAGGAAAACACCATCACCTCACCAGCCGTCGACCTTACCTAGAGTAGCACTTTTACTTGGCTTTGACTCGTAGATGCTACTTAAATACCAGCTATGCGCTTATTACACTTGCCTAAATTCAGAAACTAAATTCAGAAACGAAAAGCGTGAGAGCAAATCAAAGTGGAATGTATTGCTCATAATAAGGTCAGTTTTTGTATCACTTATATTGTCACATGTCGCTCCGCTTTTCAAAAATTCGTGATACAAAAATGGACTTATTCTATGATACATTCTAGCAATACATTCCACTTTAATTTGCTCTCACGCTTTTTGTTTCTGAATTTAGGAATGTGTAATAAGCACATTAGGCTGAGAAAGAATTGAAAAAAAAATTACGCTATAATAAAACTGCTGTCACTACAAAACGTCATTTTGAGTTCTGTTTTATTTTGTGTATTATTTACATAGAGAAATAATTTACAAATTAGTGAATTATGATTTTTTATATCCATTTTCACATATTTAAAGTTTTAGTGACTCAGTGAAGTAATATATATATACATTTTCATTTTATTTATTTGCCTTTAACAATTTGTTAACATTTGACATCAAATGAAATTCGACAAATTAACATACAAAAATAGAACAAATAATTACAAAATTAGCAAAATGATAACGAGGAACAAACGGCAAAAGCAAACGCACCACCACCACTTACGCCCGCTCCCGTTAGTTCCTCGCCATAGTCATCGACGAATTTGCCACCACGTCCGATACAGGCGAGTTGAGCGACGAGCGCGCGTTGTCTGCTGCGCCGCCACCTGCGCGACGTGGAAGACCACTGCTGGCACCCTTGGGGCCTACGTGGCGACCTGCCCCGCCAATGGCCCCCGCTACCGGTGGTGTACTGCGTCGCATGTGTTGGACTCAATCCATTATTAAAAATTTGCATGCGCGCCTTTTTATGATTTTTTATATCCATTTTTACATATTTAAAGTTTCAGTGCCTCAGTGAAGTAATATACCATTATTGGAATAGAAAACAGAAAATATATAACGAAGTTTTGTCTTACATTTTCATTTTAATTATTTGCCATTAACAATTTTTTGACATTTGACACCAAATGGAATCCGACAAATATACAAAAATAGTACAAATAATTACAAAATAAACAAAATGATAACGAGGAGCAAACGGAAAAGCAAACATTGAACGCACCACCACCACTTACGCCCGCTCCCGTTAGTTCCTCACCATAGTCATCGACGAATTTGCCACCACGTCCGATACAGGCGAGTTGAGCGGCGAGCGCGCGTTGTCTGCTGCGCCGCCACCTGCGCGACGTGGAAGACCACTGCCGGCACGCTTGGGGCCTTCGTGGCGACCTGCCCCGCCAATAGCCCCTGCTACCGGTGGTGTACTGCGTCGCATGTTGGACTCAGTCCATGAATAAAAATTTACATGCGCGCCTATTATGGTGCTACAGAGGGGGGAACCAACCTGTCTGCGTACCGTGACCGGATGCTACCTCTGTTTCAGGTGCTTGAACCAGCCATCAATGTGACCACTTAACGACTATCAGATCAGGTGCGGGCCATCCAACGTTTAAAAAGGTTGGATGACTCTGTACATGACCGGCTGCGCTTGGAATCGCTACCAATTCGTGTAGTTCCCATTTCAACCCGGAGTCTGCCCGCTACGTCGCCGCCTCAGGTGTCGCCAGCTAGTCTGACACCGCGGGTACTGCGGGCTGACGCCACTGTCGGCGTAGAGGACTGTACAAACGTGAGTAGCATAAGCATAGAAACCAATGAGTATGTGAGGAGAACTTTGGAGGAGACGATTGCCACGGTATCGCTTCGCACCCAACTCTAGGCCACGATTGTCTCGTTTGCCCACTAATAGACGCAACCTTGCGTTAATGGGAGCCATAAATGTATTGCTAGACCTATACATACGGGCTGGTGACAATTTAGTTGATTGCCGCGTTGCTCGCGTCAAGTTATTGGACGCCGACCGAGCTCCACGGGTCGCCGGGGGCGCACCTGCATGGCAAATGCAGATCGAGCTGCATATCAACACGTTTAGGACTCTCATTGCGAAGGTTATCTGCTTCAAAGAGGGCAACAACCATCCTCGAATCATGCGCTTAGTGGACCAGACCGTCGCTGGAACTAGAAGCAGTACACGCGACTATATGGCCTGTGCTACAGAGCGCATTGTGTGCTTAAAGCAGAAAGTTTGTGCGTGGGTAAACCGCATTCGTCACTACAGAGAGCGTGTGGATCGATTCCGGCTCAATCGTCTCTTTCAAAGTGACCAAAGAAAGATATACCGAAGTGGGAGGGAACCAATCAGCGTGTTTCCAACGGGAGCCTTCCCGATGCTTCTGCCTCAAAAAATTGTTGGCGTAGTATTTGTTCGATTCCTGTCGAACACACGGAGGGCGAATGAATGAATGTGGCCAAGTGCGAATGTGAGACCATCGAGCCCACGGCGGCGGTTTCCATCAGCCCAGAGGATGTAAGTTGTGCGATTGATACGGCTCATAACTGGAAATGTCCTGGGCCGGATGGATTGCACAACTTCTGGATAAAATAGTTCCGATGCTCACATGAACGCTTGGCAAGACAATTTCAAGAAGCCCTTGAGCATGGTTCCCTACCAATTTTACTTACAACTGGTATTACCTTTCTGTTCTATAAGTCCGGTAGTACCACAGAAGCGAAAAACTATAGACCCATCACGTGGTTGCCTACGCTATACAAGCTCCATACAACCATTTTGAGAAAAAATTAATTATTACATTATAGAAAATAATATTTTGGCAGTGTCACAAAATGTATGTAGGGTTGGATCTCATGATACTAAAGAGCTCCTGCTCATTGACATGACCATATGCCAACAAGTTCGGCGGAGCAGGGGTCCCTCTCGGCTGCCTGGATTGACTATAAGAAGGTCTATGATTCGGTGCCTCACTCTTGGCTGAGACGGATCTTGAAGCTGTATAAGATCGATGCAACTTTAAGATCTTTCTTAGATGCATGCATGAGGCAGTGGATCACAATCCTTAGTCAACTAGAGGGCGGAGATGACCAATCTGCTCCCCAGGACTTTATTAGGATAGAGCGAGGAATTTTTTAGGGCGACAGTTTGAGTTCACTGTTGTTTTGCTTAGCTTTGAATCCGCTTAGTACATTGCTTAAGCATTTAGAGCTGGGCTGCCGGCTTCGAAGAGAGGGCGAGGTCATCTTATATCTGCTGTACATGGACCTCAAGATGTTTGCACCAAAAAGCCAGGATCTCATGGAGTTATTGAAAATAACCGAAATTTTTAATAATCCGTCAGAATGGAGTTTGATGTAGATAAGTGTGCGGTCATGCATATGCAGCAGTTTTTAAGACGATGTCTTTCCGATCTCTCTCTGAAGCCGAAACTTATAAATACCTTGGTATGTCACAGTCTTTGGGTATTGTGAACGAGGGTGTAAAACAGTCAGTGAAGGAGCGTTTCTTCTTTCACCTAACAAAAGTACTTAATAGTCTTTTCCGGGTGGCAACAAGGTGCGCTCCTTCAATGCTTGGGTGATGCCCCTGCTCACATAGGTACTCCTTTGGCATACTAAGGTGGACTCAAACAGAGTTGGACGCCCTTTCTTAACGTGCGACGACGTGCTGTGGTGGCGATAGACAGAGGCCTTACCCCGCTATCCTTTGCAAACGAGAACTGGTGCAAACCAAAGGTGCTAAGCACCATGGACCGCAAGGACGTATGGAAGAGTAAGGAGCTACATGGGCGTTACTACAAGGCCTTAACAGGGTTGACATCTGTCGTGCATGTCGCTGTCCGGGAGAGTCACTCAGGCATATTACATCCGGTTGTGGTCGTCTTGCTTATGGCTAGTACTTGCACAGACATAACTTAGTAGCCAGGATTATTCACCAGCAACTTGCTCTTCAATATGGTCTGTATGTGGAGTTTGAGGTGCCATATTATAAATATGTACCAGCGCCATTTCTGGAAAATACTCTTGCCACGCTCTATTGGGATCGATCTGTGATCACGGACAGGACTATTGTAGCCAATAGACCTGATATCGTGCTTACAGACCAATCGAAGCGCCCGCCGAGCAGTGCTCGTCGATGTCACCATCCCGCATGACGGAAACCTTGTGAAGCCGAGAAGGACAAACAGTGTAAGTACCTTGACTTGGCTCACGTGACCGCCATGTGGGATAATATAATAATAAAATAAGCATTTATTATCTCTTCACAAATAAATAAATAATATGTAAGTACTTAGCACTATACCATTTTTATAACTATATTTATTTGTGAGAGACTGGTGCCTGAAATAGGTTCCAGGGAACCAGTGATACAGGTCACCAGGCTCCCACCCCACGGATTTACAAAACATAGACTATGTAACAATGTAAGTACTTCTGACCTTAAAGAATAAGAAATTACATTCATTAAGTATATGTTTAAAAAATATTAAATAGACATAATATAACAGCTGCACCATACAAAAATAATATGTTGTAGGTGACTATTTAAATTAGAATTTTCAATAGTACCAAAACACATTTACAATATTATGCATTAGGACGAAGCATACTTTCCGTCATATCATAAGACTGACTTATCAGCCACTGCTTTACAATATTCTTACAATTATATTTAGGTTGAGAGTAAAAAGAGAGTATTCAGTTTATTATATGGGTAAGAGCCAAGAAAACAATAAAGCCTATTTGAGAACTTGGTACTGAACGCCATTGACACACATACCGCTCCCTTTCTTCTTTTACCCGTTAACATATCGGCGTCATATGCGACTTGAGAGTGTTTACGAAGGATCACAGCAAGAACGAACAACTGTCTGACACTAAGAACTTTCCATTTCTGATAAAGATTGAGAGTAGGGTAGTCAAAGGGTAGAAACGCACCAACCGTAAGAATTGCTCGCTGCGCTCTTTCAATTTCTATCATATAGGTTTTAGCTGCTCCCCCCCATAAATAGATACAATAACTCAGTACAGATTGACAAAGGGCATAGTAAACTGATAACAAGGCTTTGCTACTCATAACGTGCCGCAGTGTTTTGAATACATAGATTCATTTCCTTAGTCTACAGGCAAGCGCGTCAATTTGTGGTTTAAAACTAAGTGTTTCATCGACTAGGATACCAAGGTATATGATTACACTTGAACGCTGTAGCATGGGACATATACACTTTGTAGGTTCTTCTGAGCAATATAATGAATGGGCTTTGATTGAAAGTGTCGCGTTTTAAAAGTTTATTTTTTTGTATGGAGAAGCATAAATATTTAGTTTTCTCCACATTTATGGTTAGAATATTATGACTAAGCCATCCACATACATTGTCCAAGCCAGTCTGGGCGTAAGAAAACACTTCTTGCCAAGAGTTTGCCTTAAAGAGTAGGACTGTATCATCTGCGAACGTAATAATTCTACCGTTAGTAAGAGGCATATTGCAGAGGTCGTTTATATACAAAGATTAGGAATAACAGAGGGCCCAAGACACTGCCCTGTGGAATTCCAAAAGTAACAGGTAGCTCTTCACTTAACCATCCATCTATCCCAACCATATGCCTTCTACCTGATAGATAGCTATTTATTAGATTGAGAGGTAGACCTCTAATACCAAACCTTTCCATTTTATTTATTAGTCTGAACACATAGACTAGGAAGATAGCAAGCGTCTTTTTCTTGATAAATTATTCACTTGAATATTTTGATACTGATGGTGATCCTGTGCAGCCAAATGACACCGAAGAATAGTATTCCTGAAACAGAAGAAAACAACATTAATGAAATTAAATTACCACAAAAAAGGGAGAGACGTAAACCTGATGTGTCTGAAGAAGAATTTTTAACATACAAAGAAGTAATGTCTGGACCAGATAGAGAACATTGGAAGAAAGCTATTAACAGCACCCTTTGTGCTGCGGTAAACGCATGCACGCGCGTGGCTGCGGATCCGCATCACCGTACGTTTCCATAGACACCTATCTCACAATCCTGGAGACCTCACTTCACAGCAGCGGCCTATTTGACGTCTTTTTATATAGAAACAATAATCGAATTGAACTGTTCTAGCAATAGGATATATTTACAACATTATCAGCAGTTTAGAGCAAGTATATATGATGGGCAAGTATTCAGATGTACTACTACTTTAGATTATAGTCAGAAGGCGATGGCTTCCATACGAAAGAGAGAAAAAGAGATAATGAAACGAAAAATACGCGGCTATACAAAATATTATCAAGGAACGAAAGATCGTGATAAACAAATCACTGGTAGTCGTGGGACTACTGGTAAACAAAGACTCATAGGAAAAAAAATATCCAAGACAAGAAGTTTGACATCTGACATCCGAAATGTTGGTCTCGACGAGTACTATCATTTCTGTTTAGAAATTAGTATTCTAGGACTATTCGTTTCAGAGTTATTACAGTTTTGAGTTTGATAGCTGTCACCCAAAATTTAGATCTCGACTAGTACTACCATTTCTCTTTAGGGACTAGTGTTCTAGGACAATAAGTTTCAGAGTTATTACAGTTTTAGGTTTGACAGCTGTCACCCGAAATGCAATATTTTCTCTTCTTATTTTGCTCTTCACTTCATACATTTTGCTAAGTGGGGCAGGGGCTAAGCCCATGTGCATGCCGCCATATTGAAAATGAACTTTTCAAATAAGCGGAATGTTAGTTCCTTTTTACACCACGTTTATAATGTATTCTTGATCCTTGTCGGCACAGAACACGATAGAAGTGGCATCTTCGCCATTAGTACCGAAACCGATGCCGCCGTTCCCGACCCCACTATTTTTACTACTACTCATGCAACTTAATATGCACAGGCTTACGCACACACACGCAAAGTCAAACGGAGC
Organism: Blastobasis lacticolella; assembly: GCA_905147135.1. Lineage (NCBI taxonomy): Eukaryota > Metazoa > Arthropoda > Insecta > Lepidoptera > Blastobasidae > Blastobasis > Blastobasis lacticolella. The sequence continues at coordinate 20,499,626 of LR990039.1, forward strand.
GCCGTGATTAGTCAATCAGTCACTACCACATACACACATTGCGTTGCGTGTGTGCTGTAAATCCTCTCTGAATTTACATTTACGCTAGTGATTGACAAAATCGAATTCTTGTCGATATTAATATTTCGATAAAATTCTAACTATTATTATGGTATTTATTATTTGATAATAATGAATTGAATTTGTTATAATATTGAGGGGGGTGAGGCGGGGTTCAAGGACGCGTAGAGAGGAGATAGAGAGAGTAGGGGTACGGTAGATTTACCGTAGTGGTATGGCAGGAATATGTCAGGAATATGTCACGATAGTGTGTGACGTCCTGAGTAGTTCAGTGGTTAACATGCTAGTTTGCCATACAAGAGGTTGCGGGTTCGTTTCCCGGCCGGGCAGAAATTTAAATGATGAATTTTAATTTCTGTAACGGGTCTGGGTGTTCTATGTTTAATAAGAATATATTTAAAAAAAAGGGTATAAGTACTATATCAATTATCTAGCACCCATAATACAAGCTTTGCTCAGTTTAGGGCTAGATATCGCTGTGTGAATTTGTCTACAATTAGGTATTTATTTTATTTTAGTGTTAAGGTAACTGCATCATACCTCTACCCTGCCTATACCCCACCCGTGCCCCTGCTGTGCCCCTAGTAAAAACTAATATCAAAATCGGTCCGCAATTGACGAAAATTTCAAGGACCACACGTAGGTACCTACAATAAAAGAACATTCAATCGAAATAAGAATCTTCTCCTTTTTTGATATCAATTCTACTATACTACAAATATATTATATCGATAAACAAAATAATTTATCGATAAGGTCGGTTCATGTGCACAGCACTAGATTGGGCGCAAGGTGTCCTTGAGCGCGGGTAAAAGTTTTTCGTAAAATACAAGGTTTTTAGACTTAACGGTGAAATGATATCACTCCTTTTGTTTTAGAAGTATGATAGCTTCTTGCTCGCAATTAACTATTGCGCAAGATGGCATATTTTTAACATTTTAGGCACAGCTTTTTTTATGCGCACTCCGTTGAATTCCGCAAGAGACTGACGGCGCGTTCGCGCCTTTTGAAGGAAATTAACTCATTAGCGCATAGTTGTGGCGCGACTGCACCGCCTACTTAGCTTTTCTAACTACTTATTTTTCTATGCTTGTCGGTTTGTAGATACTAAAGCTTTGGTACATGACACTCTTGGTTTTGGCTGTTATATAATGCATTGAACAATCAGAGGGCCTATCGGCTATCTCAGTGGACAACTGAATTTGACATAAAAAAATCTGACACTACTCTAATTTGGTAGACGCTATTGCCAGTTTTCAACGTAGATGACGTGGTGTAGAATTATCTAGTGTCAAATACAGTTGTCAACTGAGTTAGCCAATAGCCCCGCAAAAAATTTCCCCACAAAGCATTAGATATTTTGTACATTTCAATAGGGACAGCCCGTGGATTCAGCCAATATATACTGTCTCTTTTTTGAATCAGCACTAAATTCAGTACGTATTACAGTAGACCTACATGAAAATATTGACTATAGAGCACGCGTGTCAAATGTGTCAAAGAAATAAAACGACGGATCCGCGCGACGGACGAACGCGCGTGGACGGATGCGCGTATTCAGTGTGTGAATCACTTAAATAATAATGGGCAATGACTTACAAGGACAGATTATCCAATCGATTTTGTATATACATTGTATACATATATGTGATATACAGAGTTGGCATTGTTTTGGTTATGCTGTAGCGTCATTTTTGCGCTATTATACCAGATCGACAAGAATTTGAAAGCAGCTAGAGAGATATGGATTGTCAAACCTATGCATAGGCAGCGACACTTATGATGAGGCGGCAGACTTATCTCTGCATGAGGCTTTAAATGGACCTGAAAAAGAACAGTGGAAACCGGCTATGAGTGACGAGTTTCAATTATGCGTGGGAATTGAGTGATCATCGTGACAGTACAGTTGTGCAATGTAAATGGGCACTGAGTAAGAAATACGACAGTGAGAATAAAGTACATTTTCGTGCAAGTTTAGTAGCTAAAGGTTTTTCTCAATTTCAAGGTGTGGATTACACTGACACTTTTTCTCCTGTAGTAAGACACACACACTACTTTGAGATTATTGTTTGCATTGTCAGTTTTGAAATAACACATCATGATGTGACGACTGCTTTCTTGAACGGAACGCTTGAGGAACAAAGAGCATTGAACATTTACTATGGAAAAAATCACCACCCACTTTCCGCCATTTTGAAAAAATATCAATTTTGCGGCCACTCATAAAACTTATGCCAATCGATAGGAAACTTTAAAATCTATCGATCACTTTGTCGAAAGCGGTATATCTTGCGCGATAGGTGCATGCTGTGGTCACTTTTAGTGAATTTAACACTTACCTAAGTTTGTTAGTCATAATTAATGTAATGGATGCGGAGAATCTCCGGAAGAGACCAGGCTACCACAAAGCACGACCCCTGGCCCTGGCCACATACAATGTCCAGACACTGCGGACCGACAAAAAGCTCGTGGAACTGGAGGAAGTGTTAAGCAGATTACATTGGGACCTTATAAGGTTATCCGAAGTCCGAAGAAAGGGAGAGGACTCGATAATCCTGAAGTCCGGAAATCTGCTTTACTTCTGGGAGGGCGACCAACTCTCCCTAGGTGGTGTCGGGTTCCTTGTCCACAAATCCCGTGTGAACAACATCGTCAAGATCGAGAGTGTGCGTCTAGAGTAGCATACCTCATACTCAGAATTACCAAGCGGTATTAGTTGAAGGTCATACAGGTTTACGCACCGACTTCGACTCACTCCAAAAATGATGTGGAGGCTATGTATGAGTATATTTCTACAGCCATACATAACTCCAAGACACATTACACCGTTGTCATGGGGGATTTCAACGCGAAACTGGGCAAACGAAGCGGAGATCAGTTGAGAGTGGGGCAGTTTGGAGTTGGAAGATGGAACGCCCGTGGCCAGATGCTGGCCGGCTTTATGGAGAAGGAGGGACTCTTTATGATAAACTTATTTATCAGGAAGCTGGATCATCGCAGATGGACGTGGGTTAGACCCGATGGTGTAAATAACAAATTAGATTTTCTTCATCCTATCTACGAAACGGCATATATTCAATGATGTATCTGTAATCAACAGCGTAAAAATTGGCAGTGATCACAGCTTGGTAAGAGGCACATTGAATGTTAATCCACAGCTAGAAAGATGTCCATGGGGTCCACGCTCCGGCCTATACCCATCCAAATCTATAAGCCCGAGAGCTTTCAACTCGAATTACAAAATCGCTTCGAATGCCTAGGAGAGTCCGTCGACGTGGACGACTACAATAACAGGTTCGTGCAAACTGTCTATACGGTTGGGTCAACGTTTTATAAGGCCTGCCTTACAAAAAGAACAAACAAAATCTCTGACGATACCCTCAAACTCATGGAAGAAAGACGCTGAATGACTCTGCAATCCCCTGATGATGTCTCTCAATTTAGGCGACTTAATCGACAAATCTCCAAGTCTCTGACTCGCGACCTACGCCGCTTCAATACAACCAATATTGAGGCGGCGATCGAGCGGAACAAAGGCTCTTAAGTCTTTGGGAAAGATCTGTCTGTCTGACAGAGCCAGTTCATCATATCAGCCAGAAGACGCCCACTGCTGGGCATAGGCCTCCCCCAGAGATCTCCACAAAGACCGGGCCTGTGCTTTCCGCATCCAGCTGGTACCTGCGATCCTTACAAGGTCGTCGGTCCACCTTGTAGGAGGCCTACCCACGCTGCGTCTACCGGTACGTGGTCACCACTCGAGAACTTTACTGCCCCATCGGCCATCTGTTCTTCAAGCCAGAGCCAGTTGACGAGACTGAAAACGGATGATGGCAGAGTTGTTTTGACCAAGTCCGAGGTTTTGAGGGAAGTCGAGAGGTTCTACGGACAGTTATACACGACAACACGGGCAACTGTTACAAGTATGGCAAAAGACCCCAGAGCCAAGTTAACCCGACACTACACCGAAGATATCCCGGACATCAGCCTCTACGTGATTAGCATGGCTCTCAAACAGCTTAAGAACAACAAGCCGCCGGGTGATGATGAGCTTCTGAAAGCTGGTGGCAAACCTGTGCTTAAGGCCCTTCAGAAGCTGTTCAATTCCGTCATCCTCGAGGGAAAAACTTTCTTTAAGAAAGGTTATACGACTCTCTTGAAGAACTTCAGACCAATATCGCTGCTGACCTGTCTAGCACGCAAGTTTATGACTTCCAGCCTCCCGAACAAGCTGGGTGCCGAAAAGGTTTTAGTTATACAGAAGACCCAAGAGTATAACCGGCCATTAAGCTTGGCGTTTGTGGACTATGAGAAAGCCTTCGATTCGATCGAAATTTGGCCGGTGCTCCAGTCTCTACAGCAGTCCCAAATTGACAATCGATATATCGAAGCACTGAAGTGTTTGTACGAAAACGCCACTATGTCAGTTCGTCTCCAGGACAAGACCACAGAGCCTATTCAGCTGCAGCGAGGTGTTAGACAAGGTGATGTCATATCACTAAAGTTGTTTGCCGCTGCACTGGAAGATATCTTTAGGCTTCCGGACTGGGACGGACTTGGCATCAATATTAACGGCGAGTACCCCCACTCACCTCAGATTTGCTGACGATATCGTAGTCTTGCATTTGACCTCAACTCACCTGATGGATAGCGACGATGTAGCATGCGTGCCTAGAAGATACCTATTCACTCTTGATTTGAAGACCCCAAGGTCATAGTTATCAGGGAATAATGACTCAGGCAGAGAGTTTCAGTCCTTTGCAGTGCGTATAAGAAAAGTGGATGCAAAACGCTTAGTACGAGATGGTGGGACGTCTACCATAAATGGATGACGATATTTTGTCCCCCTCGTTGTTCGATAATAAAAAGGGCACGGTGGAATAAGGTTGTGGAGCTCCTGGGAGCACTCACCGTAGTGAATTCGATAAAGGACCGACAAGCCGGCTACTCTACGACAGTGTCCCAAACCCAGAAGGCGAGACTCGACATGCGAAACATCACCAATCAGTCTTTTGGCTGTCAGTTAAATAGGCTGCGAATCCAGGTGGGCCGAGGTAAAGAGAATCTCTTTAAGTGTGTAGTAATAATACGAGTAAACATTATTACCAAATGAGCATACAATGCATTTGATTCTTGCAGTGTGTTTTATATAGAATTAGTTAATATTAGACGTTCTCGGTGGCTTTCACCGGCGCGCAGTTCGTTTCTCCGTAAACAATCAACTTTTCCGAGTCACCCTATTATTTTCCCTATGTCACTTTGATGATAAGCCAAGCTCAAGACAATAAGCTCAGTGATAATTCTATTAGTGAAAGATTATTTTTTAATCTGTTTAGTAGTTTCTGTGTTTTTTCTCAATTTATTGATTCAGTAGGTAGAATACAATTATAGGGTCGTATCTGTAATGTCGCATTCTATGACTTAGCAGCCTCCCCCTGCACCTCCCGCACGTGACAGGTTGGTAGAGCTCGTCTAATCTAAAATGACGCGCCCCACTATCGCATTAACGCACACAAGCAAGTTTAAAATATGGACGCAAGACATATACAAATGCCGTTGTAATTGGTCATTCAGTTCCGGTAAGATTCAAACGTAGCAGCACGCGTCGTTCATTGGCTCTCCCCCCTTCTAGTATATATAAGGTGCAACCATAATGTAAGTCAGTCAGTACTTTTCATTCATTGCATGGCGACCCTGCCAGTGCTGCCTCGCGGCAGCGCTGTGTAGCGGATACAGATGCAATAATAAATAATAATAATAATAAATAATCGTGGACAAATTTACACAGCGTCATCTAGCCCCAAAGTAAGCAAAGCTTGTGTTATGGGTGCTAGATAACTGATAAACTACTTATATACTTTTAAATACATACTTATTATACATAGAACACCTAGACCCGTAACAGAAATTAAAATTCATCATTTCAATTTCTGCCGGGCCGGGAATCGAACCCGGGACCTCTTGCGTGGCAGACCGGCTGTTGACCACTGAACCACTCAGGTCGTCAGTAAAAATACATTTAAAACTTCGGTAAATATTGAGAAGAAAATACAAAAAAACTTGGATGAAATAATTTGAAAAAAAGCAGACATAAAAATATACATATAAATAACGAAATGGAGCCCATGTTTTGAGAAAATGAAGAGAAGGAACAGAAAATGTATAATTATAAAAACAAAAATAAATAATTTGGGTCAAAATGTGTGAAGCTGCTGGGAGATTTAGGAGTCTGAGGGATGCAGGAGACCGCAGCCTGAAGGATGGTCATTGGAGAACGAATTGTGGTTGCTGGAGCTGGAGGAAGTGTGATTATAGGTACCGGTAAAGTGGCGGAAAGTGTTTAGTGCATTGAAAAAGAAGTAGATTGTTTTAGTATAAAAGTGTATTTAGTGTAAACCGGCTTGGCAGATAGGTATTCGTTAAGGTAGGTAGGTAGGTAAGGTAGGTGTAGGTAGTTAATAATAAGTTTCCAATAATTGGCCGCAATATTTCAAGGTTCTTATCTAAAATTTAAGCTCTAAATAATCAGGTAAGTGACACACTTGGGAAAAAAATGTTTCTCGGAGATTTCAACTAGGTTAAACAACATTTTATTATTTGTTCATAAAAAATTAAAATCATTAAGTTTAATTATGTAGGTCTTCATTACGTTCAAAACTCATATCATATTGCGAAACATCGACACGTTGTGTGCATTCCATGCAGCGATGCGGCGACACCACCAAGATGCTGACTATGCACAACGTGCGAGTTTGCGCATGGCAACAGTGATGCAACGCAATTATTCATTAGGCAAATCACTTAGTTTTTATCTTCAATTTTTACGTTTAGGTATGGTTCGCGAGAATGACATAAAAAGTCGTTTAAAATAATGTCCAAGTTACGGTTTGATTTAATTATTTAAAGTGCATGTAGAGTAGCGCGTAAAATTATGTATACCTCCTACATTATACTAGCTGGGAGTGAAGCGTGTAATATGCGAACAGCCTGTATATAGTCTGGCAAGAAAGTCGTGAAAAAAATTGAGGGCGCCACCATCATTTACATGGAATCATTGTTCTGTATCAGTCTGTAAACTTGAAATATTAAAAAATTGTATCTTCACGTCTGTGCTTTGCCTCTATGTCCAATTTCTTTGTGTCTGTGTCTTGTATACTTCGACTAGAAAATACTTTTAATTATTTTGTATCATATCGCACGACTACAACGCGACCACCTACCTACGACAATCCAATTCTGGGCTTAAACCGACAGCCGAAAGTGCTAGTTTAGTATATATAAAGTGATTAGTAATATATCATCTTGGCGTTGATGTCCCGTTTGTGCTCCAGGATTTGGCAGATCAGATAATTACAGTGGAGCGACTTCCATCTGACCTCCGTGACCCTGCTACCAGGTTACCTATACACACACAAGATTGGACCATGGTAACCCATTCATTCAGTTTCATCACGATTTTTTCACTCACTGATTGATAATATACATATAGTGAAATCAAGATTAACATAAGGCCAGCTCCAAGTAAGATAGCACTCAGGCGGAGTACTCAGAAAGCTTCCAGGCGATACCATGTGTCTCAGTCATACGTTTGGCGGCTATTAAATGCTACGGGGCTTCATCCGTATCACTATCAACCGGTTCAAGATATTTCGCCAGATGATTTCGCCTTACGAAGGCGGTTTTGTCAGTGGCTTTTGGAGAATGAGCAAACGAACATTCTTTGGACCGACGAGTCTACTTCTACGCGATTCGGACTTTTCAATGTTTACAATGAACACTACTGGAGTGCTATGAACCCCATCTCACGCGACGGAATGCGTATCAAACACGCTTCAGTCTCAACGTTTGGGCTGGCATAATAAATGATACCATAATTGGACCTCATTTTATTGAAGGACGACTTAATGGTGCTGCCTAGTTGGAAATGCTAAGAGACGTGATTCCGATCTTTTTGGATATGCACCATCGTCAAAATTTGTTTTATCAGCACGATGGGACACCGGCACATTTTGAACATCGTGTCCGTGATTATTTGAACGATCATTTTCCGGATCGATGGTATGAACGCGGTGGGCCAGTCGCTTGGCCAGCGCATAGCCCTGGTCTAATTACACTCGATTTTTTTCTCTGGGGCGATATCAAAAAACATGTTTACGAACGCGAAAGTACCACCGTGCAGGAACTACGGCTGCGAATTATAACAGTTTTTGACACGGTCAAAGCAAACAATTTTGGTCTACAGAGACTAAACAATCATCATAGGCGACGGACGGAGTTGTGTTTACAACAAGACGGCTCAAATTTTTTAAATATCAATAATTATTTTAAATTACGTAAAGTTATTTCCTTATTTCACTTGAAAGAAGTTCGTTTTAATTTTTTTCAACGTTTTATTTAGTTTTATTGTACAATTAAAATGTTTACCATGCAATTATCATACGTTTTATTTATTTTATGTAATGTTGCACTAGGTATTAATTATTAGAAGATACGATGTTTCGAAAGTAAGTAGAGTGTTATCAGGTGACATACGACATTTTAAAAGTAACTAGATCGACGTGTTATCTGCTGACAATCAATTTGAATTTGATTTGACGTTGACTAGACAAAGCGATGAGAATCGGTACTTGGCAGAAGTATTCTAATTGTAGAGTGACCATGCTTGTCGTGCTAAATTAAAAACTCAGTTTTTTTTTACAATTAAAAAAATACGTTAGTCACACCAATACCAGTATGAGGGAGTTGATTATAGTAAATTGAATCCATAGGGTTGATCCTGCTCACTCTTCTGAATCACCTGTATAGTGAAATCAAGATTAACATAAGGCCAGCTCCAAGTAAGATAGCAAGATGGAAAAATGGGAGGTTTATTACATGACTATTTAAATCAGGCCCTAAATAATCTGAAAATGTCAACAGATCTTGTTACAAAGCCCTTGCATCTGCCCTTGTAATTTAGAGTATCATGTCAGTATCATATAAAGAGTAGGTAATATTAAATAGTACTTATAGTTTTTACATTTTGAGAACTACTAGCTCTTGCAAAAATAAGTTACTTGCTGTCAAACTGAGTACCCACTTCAGTTGTCACATTATGGTGGAAGATTGAGAATAAGGAGTCTGGTATATATTTACTCTTATTAATTTATTTACAGCATCACTGATGCAAGAAACGATGTAATGTCACACTGTTATCCATCTTCTGAGTCTTACTCTCTGTTCGACCAGCGACCTTGATAATCTTAATAATATAATATACTAGCTGACCCGGCAAACGTTGTTTTGCCATATAAATAAATATATACACCTACACCTACCCTACCCTACACCTACCCTACACCTACCCCTACCCTACACCTACCCTACACCTACCCTACACCTACCCTACACCTACACCTACCCTACACCTGCCCTACACCTACCCTACACCTACCCTACACCTACCCTACACCTACCCCTACCCTACACCTACGTATAAAAATAAAAATAAAAATTTAGGGGTGGACTACCCCTAACATTTAGGGGGATGAAAAATAGATGTTGGCCGATTCTCATAGATACCGGATAAGCACAAAAAATTTCATCAAAATCGGTCAAGCCGTTTCGGAGGAGTATGGCAACGAAAACTGTGACACGAGAATTTTATATATTAGATAAAAATAAAAATAAAAATTTAGGGGTGGACTACCCCTAACATTTAGGGGGATGAAAAATAGATGTTGGCCGATTCTCATAGATACCGGATAAGCACAAAAAATTTCATCAAAATCGGTCAAGCCGTTTCGGAGGAGTATGGCAACGAAAACTGTGACACGAGAATTTTATATACCTATTAGATTTTCAAAATTCCTTGATCCTGAGTTTCATTTCTCCAGCCCGAATAGTCCGAATAGTAGATAATATAGCTCACATCTACAATACAATACAATACAGAAGCTCCACACTGCTTTTAGACACACCTGAACGCAAAAATATCAATGAATATTATATTTACGAAAAAAAAAATACAAAAGGATGAAATCTATAACGGTACACTATAATTTGACGGTTTATTTGTAACCTTAAATAAATGTGACCAATCATACTCATTCAATATTTTCAAAATTTAGGTACATTTTACGTACCAATAATATTTGCTATTCGGCCGTAAACATCTTTCAAATGGCACAGCAACTTATCTGCTATAAACTCGGCCAAGCATTTATGAACAACTCTAAATAATACATTTCTCAATACATCTCTCTTTTATTCGTTTTTGCATTCATTGCGAAAATAAATGTCCAACACAGTAAAAATCTAGAAATATACATATCTCAACTTAAACATAACAACAACATAACAACGACCATGGACTTACTACCCAAAGGGACTGCGCACTGCTTTGCCTAAAACCGGGCAGAGCGAGAGTCACCATCGATAGTCCTGTGTCCCTTTCTAATGTTGCCACCATTGTTGATGCAAATTCCGAATTACTTTTATTATTTGGCGCGGACACCGACCTCAGGGCCAGGCAGAGCTGGACCGGGTGCAATCTGTAGGTCATGTTTTCACCAGGGTCCAGCCCAAGCTTACCCTGCTACTCGGTAACTATTGGCCCTAGAACACTAGTTCCTAGAGTGAAATGATAGCACTCCTCGAGATCATCATTTCGTATGACAGCTGTCAAAGTTAAATCTTTTATAACTCGGCACCCATTGGTCCTAAAACACTAGTTTCTAGAGAGAAATGATAGTACTTGTTGAGATCTACTATTCGAATGACAGCTATCAAAATTTGAACTGAAATAACTCCTAAACGATTGGCCCTAGAACACTAGTTCCTAGAGTGAAATGATAGTACTCATCGAGATCTACATTTCGGATGACAGTTCTAAGTTTGACAGCTGTCATACGAAATGTAGATCTCGACGAGTACTATCATATCTCTTTAGAAACTAGTGTTCTAAAACCAATGGGTTCCGAGTTATAACACATTTAAGTTTGACAGCTGTCACCCGAAATGTAGATATCGACGAGTACTATCACTTCTCTTTAGAAACTTGTGTTGTAGGATAAATCGTTACCGAACTCTTTTATCTGTTTTGTGGAACAAAAAATCGTAGGTTAATAATTATGTCGAATCGACATTTGTCGGAGAAACGTTCAGTGGATCAAAAGGTATTTTAACAACTACTTTTTGGATTGTACGGATTACCTCATAATAATACCAAATTCGCGGTAAATATATTTCTCCAATAATGGCAACACCAAACATGACACTTGACAATTTAGAATGGCGGTGATTATGCCAATAACATTGTGTTTACACAGTTAGAAAGGGACAAAGGACTATCGATGGTGACTCTCGCTCTGCCCGGTTTTAGTCAAAGCAGTGCGCAGTCCCTTTGGGTAGTAAGTCCATAACAACGACAATGTCCAGATGACGTGACAGCTGAAGTCAGTTTGACCACAGATAGGTATAGATAATTTGAGTTTGACAATAATTTTTAGTTCCCTAAACATTCTTTTCACGACTTTCTTGCCAAACTCTATGTGATCGTTTGACCAGTTTTACTTAATGTCGAAGAGTGATTATGGAAAAAGTATTTATTTAAATTTAATGTAATGTTTTGGGATTAACATGAAAGTTAACGTGTTTATGGAAACGTATTATTCGCGGCGTTGTATGAAACATATTTTTGTGTATACAGAGTAGCTTCACTGCGTCTGTATAACACATTTAGGTACATCGGCCGTACAATATTAAGGTATGTGAAATGAGCGATGAAAGATAATTGTTTTGTTTGTTGGTAAGATTGTCAGCACATCTTGTGACAGTTGAATGTTGTAAGCACAATTGTCACCTGCTAATTATGATTAGCTGTTGGTTTTGACTATGGGTTGATAGGTATTATGAAATAGTATTGAGTGGAAAAGTTGGTCGTTGTTATGGTAAATAAAATAAAAGCATTTGATAAAAGTAGTAAGTAAATGGAAAGGTCCGTGAGGATAGTTGGAGATGTTATTGTCTTAAAATATGTCTTTTACTTTAATAAATAGCGAAATGCTATGTATAGATAGGTAGACCGGTTCTCTTTACGATAGAAGGCGCGCGAGTAGGCAGCATTGGAAGGTTCTGGCTACTTACTTTTCTGGGAGTGCACTTGAGTAATATAATGAAAAAGTACCTTTATGTAAAGTATAAAAATGTATGAAATACTCGTATAAATGGGTAGCGCTCGTTAAATAATGTGTCTTGTGTACCTTACCTTAGTCCCTTCCCTTAACTGAAAAAAGGTTTACTTCCGGAAACCAGCACCATCTTCAAAAGCAGCCGGAAGATAATCTCTAAAGTGCTTGGTTCTTCAGCTGTGACGTCATCAACATGGCCGCCGCCGCGTTTTGAAATTTGCATTTAAAACCGAGTGTATTGCACTTAGAATAATGTGTGGGGTATCAAACTACGTAAAATAATGAGTACTATAATATTATTCTCACACACAACCGTGTAAAGATTATGGTTTCAGAGATATTCAAGATTATATTACAATTTTACAAAAAAGTAATTCCGTTTTTATTTTTTAACAACTTAACCAATAACTTTAGAGCAAAATAATGTACTAAGAAGATAAAGGCACATTATTAAGCTATACAAAACTATTTTTTAAAATCTATAAAATTTATAAAAAAGCTAGATATTGTAATTTTTCTCTAGCAACGGGCACCATTTGATGCACCATACGATTGTTAAAAAAAAAACATCTTGGCGTTAATGTCCCGGTGTGCTCTCGAGTACGAGGGCCCGGTGTCCGCCTTGACCATGATCCAGGATTTGACGATCAGGTAATTACAGTGAAGCGACTACCATCTGACCTCCGTGACCCTGCTACCAGGGGAATCTGGCCAGATTGGATCATGGTTACAAATTCAGTTGCCTGGATTTGCAGGTTTCATCACGATGTTTTTCCTCACCGTATTAGTATTCAACTAATGTACATAACTCAGAAAAGAGTCATTGGTACATGGCCGCTGCGGGATTCGAACCCGGTACCTCTCGCTTACGAGTTGGATACTCAACCGCCCGGCTACCGACGCTCATATGTAAAATAAACGTATTATTATGTTATACAGGATGTAAAAAGACCGCTAGGATTAATTGAAACCTCATATTATACCCATGAAACTGAACAACTTTCCCCAAGAAGCATACCCGCGGAAACTCATAGTTTAGGCAGAAATCGAGATTCTTTAAAAAAAAAATGTATTTTTGTACTAAAAAATATCAAGTATCGATAACTACATCGTTCACCATTTATTTAGACACTCAAAGTTAAAATTTATGTTGAAATAAATGCACTTTAAGTAAAAGTACGCAATGTAAAGCGTGCAGGCGCGGGGTCAGTGGTCACTGGTCACGTGGGCGAGCGAGAGGCGTGCGCCGGACGATGTATATTGCGCGTCGCAATTAATTATTTATTTTAGGTAGCGAAATTAGGAAGTCATTTCCGCGGGTATGTTTCTTGGGGAAAGTTGTTCAGTTTCATAGGTAGAATATGGGGTTTCAATTAATGAAAGCGATCTTTTTACACCCTGTATATAATAAATCAACGTATTACATTACATTAAGTATAGTTCGGATTTATCCTTGCAAGCGCAAGAAGTGTTGAGTTTAGTTTGTATTTCACGCACCGACATTTTGTGCACCAGTATTTGCACTTGCAAGACAGTTCTTTGGAATCGACGCTAGCATCTTCCATAACCGTTGTTATTTTTTTGCCATTCCCAAGTGCATGGATTCAGTACTTCGTGGTCTTTATTCAGACAGTGGGTTTAAATTTGGGTCTGGTTTGCCGCTCTTTTACATGTTATCTTGCGTTGGAGGCATATTCATCCATTGTGTCACTTGTGAACCACTAATCCTTTATGAACGCGGATACGTGAATAATTTAACATAGTTTCATCCCACAAGAGTATGCTTGGATATATACAAAACTAAAAGCAAACTGCAAGATGACGATTGGTACAGGAGCCTCTAGGTCAGAACCATAGTCAAGCGGTACTTGATGAACGCTGTAACAGGACGCATCAGGAACATTGCCTGCCAGCTTCTTTCTGCCTCCGGCCAAGCAATACCCGTACTAGAGGAGATGTCAGTCACGATGTATGTAGGCGTGTCAGCGTACATTTAAAAGATCACTGTGACTGAAATTATGAACAACTGCATCTTGGGACTAGACTTCATGAAGAAACATAACTGCAAAATCAATGTCACTGATGGAAATTTTAAGTGTGGTAATGAGGAGATATTTGACATTTCACACTTGGAGGAACCACTGGGAAAGTAACTTGCCTGAACAAAATTATAGTACCTACACTAGCACAGGCTTAAGTAATGGTGAAGTTGCAATCGGCAAGTAAGAACGAGCCGTATAGATGTGTACTGGTGAAGGATACGCCGCGCGCCTACAAAATAACGGCTCGAAAACTACTAACAGCAAGAACCCTTGTCAGTGGAAGCAAAATTGCAGTGGTGAGGGTTGTAAATCTAAACGACCACGACGTTTGCTTGAATGAAGGCGATGTTTTTGGGAAAAGCGAGGAAGTTGTCTGGATGAAAAAGTGCCACCCCTACCTCAGATGAGACGAACACTAAGAATTAGGGTTTTCCAATACCCGACTTTTTTAGATACCCGGGTATCGGGTATTCTTATTTTTAATACCCGGGTATACCCGGGTACCCGAGTATTTACATTTTTTTTAAAGAAAATGTAAGTAAAGGCATTTTTTTAAACCTTTTGTTTTCAAATTTAAATATAACAAAGAAAAATATATTTGAAATCAGTGAAACTAGCCTTATTGGAAAGCTAATGAATAACATTTCGGCCATGTGGCCGCTGCGTGTTTATTCTAACTAAGTCAAAACCATTCAACCAAAAGAGGGCTTCAGCGCCCAACAAAATTTTGTTGGAAGCAAAAATTAACGTCAATGAATAATTAGACATCCACATTGTGCAATCAATGGAGTTATCCATTAGATTATTTTCTTTGGGGATATGTCTACACTGAGAAACTAGGGACGATAGAACACAACCCTGTACAGAACTGAACACCCTTTTCCTGTTGCACGTAAATGATCTGCTCGTGTCCGCTGCTTTTGGGTATGCAGATGGCACCACAATGACAGACAGGTACACATCCAGTGCAAAGGCCGAGAAAGAGGATATCGAGTCCTGTCGAGAGTCTCTCATTGATCGCCTGGACCTAGCTCTCCAGAATATTTCTGATTGGGGAGTTGATAATCGTGTGCAGTTCAACGCGTCTAAAACTCAGGCATGTTTGTTCACCGCCAAGCGAAGTACATTCCGTCGGACTCCAACTTTCCAGGGTGTGCCCCTACAAATATGTGATAGCCTCCGCCTGCTGGGAATGGAAGTGTCATCCAAGCTGGACTTTGTGGGTATATCGAGTCCATAGCTAAAACTGCTGCCTAAAAACTAGGCATCTCTAGGGCAAGGCGGTATTTCTCATCTGAGCAGAGGTTGACACTATATAAAGCCCAAATTCGACCTTACATGGAATACTGTTGTCACCTATGGGACGGATCTGCCAAGGTCTATATGGCTGCTCTGGACTCGGACTGAGAGACGCGCTAAGAAACTGATAGACAATCCCCCGTTGGTGCAAGAAAATCTACAAGATATGGATCACCGCCGTAAAGTGGCATCTCTGGCGGTTTTCTACAGACTACACTTTGGGGAACGTCCGACAGAATTACACGAGTTAGTTCCACCAGCCCCATTCCATCTTCGGGGCTCCGGGTGAAGGTCAGCGTACCATCTCTATATTGTCGACATTCGTTGCGAACGGCAAGGGACTGGAACTCGCTGCCTGCACACATTTTCCCTGAGCGGTACAACTTGGGTCTCTTTAAGACAACAGTGAATAGGTATTTAATAGACATCATGTATACTCGGATCTTGAGGACATAAAGACATCAGCATTGCACTTGGCAATTAGTGACCATATAGCGATATGGTCACTAATTGCCAAGGTAACGGTCTCCCGACTAATTACAACCACTCGACATGTTACTAAAAGACTGACATCGGATTATAACATTTATAACATCAATCGTTTCATAATGTCGATTACACATTACGACTGGTCTGGAACCAATGACATATTGGGCACTTTCACTGCATTGTTTGATCATTTCTGTAAGCGTAAGAAGGTTCACACCCGGTTTCTGAAACGCTTGTCAACGCAAAAATTACGTAACAGCTTGTTAAACTCTGATTAAATGCAGTTTGGGTTTCTGAAAGGGCCAATTGACGGCTTGTTAACAGCTTGTTGACGGATTGTCAAATCTCCAATTAACGGCTGATTAATGTAATTTTGGGTTTCCGGAAAGCTTTTTCTCATGTTAACTGTATGTTATCGCCGTGTTATTTTAATTGGCGAAAATCGACCAATTAACCAATTGTCAAAAGAAATTGTATCCGATTTTCTTGGTCTAGGTCTTGGTCCTGGCCCTGGTCCAGGTCCTAGTTTTGGTCCAAGGCAAAGTCCAGGTCTAGGGTCCAGGATCATGACCAAAACTGCAACCTTGATCACAATTTGAGCTTGAACCAGAACCAGGACCTAGACCAGTGCCAGCACATAGACCATAAACATTAGCTGGACCAGGACCTGGTTCGGGGCCAAGACATGTACCTGAACCAGGACCAGGACCTGAACCACGGACATGTCAGGGTCCAGGACCTGGACCTGAACCAGTACCTGGTCCGGGGCCAGTACCTAGACCTGAATCAGGACCTGGTCCGAAGCCAGGACCTGGACCTGAACCAGTACCTGGTCCGGGGCCAGTACCTGGACCTGAACCAGGACCTGGTCCGAAGCCAGGACCTGGACCTGAACCAGGACCTGATCCGGGGCCAGGCCCTGGACCTGAACAACGAACCGGCCCGTGTCCAGGACTTGAACCAGAATTTAACTAATGGGATTATTGGGAGAAAGTAACAGAATCGATAACCGATGGGGCGGATGTTGTTTAGTGGCTTTCTCTGGATGGCCTCCCAAGAGATGGACGGACGACCTCTTTAAGGTCCTAGGGAGCCGATGGATGCAAGATAACAGAGTCGACCAGAGTGTAAGCCGTGGGAGGCCTGTATTCAGCAGTGGACCGGGACCCACCTAACTGCCTAAAGATGATGATGATGGGATTACTGATCCACTGGAACCTGTGACCCTATAACATAAATATTGTTATATTTTCTCTTTTCTCGCTCTGTATATATTTTTTGATAATATTTGATTTTTATTTAAGTACACGAAAACTATACAATCGCTATCAGTTTCATCTAAAAGTTGAATATCCCGCCGCTATCAAAACGCCGCTAGGGACAGAGACAAATCAATGCGTTAGACAGAAACAAAACATATATGAGTGAATGAATGTGACTGATTTTAGCAGGGGTAGCCAGACGAAAAAATTGATCTCTTGTTAATGGTCGATTAGCTAACAATAGATTGATTGGCCTTTCAGAAACCCACGGTGATTTAACAGCTTGTTAAATGTGACAGTCTGTTAGCTAATCAATGATTTGACAAGCGTTTCAGAAACCGGGTGTCAGTGTCGTACAATACAACAGCTATGGTGCAATAAGAACACTAAACGTTCCACAGAGTTGTTGCGAATTATGACAATGTATGTACAACACTTCCCAAATAACGTAGAATTAAAGCAGTTTTACTT
This sequence comes from Blastobasis lacticolella, assembly GCA_905147135.1. Classification (NCBI taxonomy): domain Eukaryota; kingdom Metazoa; phylum Arthropoda; class Insecta; order Lepidoptera; family Blastobasidae; genus Blastobasis; species Blastobasis lacticolella. The sequence continues at coordinate 20,517,416 of LR990039.1, forward strand.
AGGTTTTAAAAGTAGGCATATTAGTTTGCTCGCACAGACTAGAAAGCAGTTTCTAAATGAATTGGTTTCTACTAATGTTAATCCAGGGCGGGCTTTATGGACCCTGATAAAGTCTGAGACAAATAAAAATCCTCAAATCAATGGAATGGAGATATTGCAACACGCAGTAGGCGGCCCGGGCGAGGCGGGGCGGCAGCGCCTAGAGAGTGCGCTAAATGCGCACTACGTATCCGTGGTAAAGGATACGCCGCTGCGGCCCGACATCACTGTTGCGTTGAAATTATTGCGCGACAATGTCCCACCGGTACATCGAAGTATGTTTTTTAATCCATTTACAGTGGATGAGCTTCACAAAATTATTAGGAAAATTAAACCTAAACATACGAAAGACATTTATGACGTTCCCACGTACATTCTGCATAAATTACTTCGCGGATTTATGGTTACTATGTGTAATTTGTTCAATGAAGCGGTGTGCCACGGAAATTACCCTGATTACTTAAAATTGGTCAAGGTCATCCCAGTTTACAAGGGCAGGGGTAAGAGGACTGATCTAAAGAGTCCTCGACCGATCTCGTCAAATTCCTCGCCAGCAATAACTCACTGTGCCGGCAGCAGCACGCCTACCAGGCGGGCCGCTCCACGGCGCGGCTGCTGCAGCGCACCGTGCTGCGTCAGCTGGAGGCCAGGAGACGCGTCGCGGCCGTATTCTTTGACCTATCTCGTGCTTTTGACTTAGTAGACCATCAGCTAATCTTATCTAAACTTGAGCATTACGGTGTTCGTGCTGTTCCGCTACAGCTAATTAAAACGTTCCTGTCTGGCCGTACATAAGTAACTGACCTGACTTAATAGGTGACAGATCTGTCCCACAAGGATCAAATGTCGGAAATAGCATATTCTTGTTAATGATGAATGATCTGCCGTTCGATTCTGACTTTGTCGAATTCATCATGTACGCGGACGACATTTGTGCTATTGTACACGCCAGCGATGAGCACGAGCTAGGTCAAAACGTTGAAACAGTAACGCATATGATCGCGTCTTGGTCCCAGGCAAACGGCATACAGCTGAATATTGCTAAGACTAACCTGGTAGAGCTTTCGTTGTAGCGAGGTGCGGAGGCAACAGTGTCAGTGCGGGTGGATGATGTGCCTGTTCCCAGTGTTGATTGCGCTCGTTTTGTCGGTTTCGAGTTTGATCGTTACCTACAGTGGCATAATCATATTGACAAAATATGTATCAGACTGAACTCGGCTTTTTTTGCTATTATACGACTATCACGAACACTAACACAAAAAAAACTGCTATCGGCTTATTATGCTTACTTCCACTCCCACCTGGTCTATGGTATAGACCTGTGGGGGCAGGCAGCAGATCGAAATCGGCCATTTTTATTATCGAAGAGGGTGGTGCGTGTTTTGTCCGGTGTGGCGCTCGATACGCCCGCGAGACAATTGTTTATTAATTTAAACATACTCACCCTACCTTCTCTGTACATTTACCAGGTAGCCAAACATGTGATACAGAATCTAAAGGAGTTTCAAACGATCGCACTACGAAGCTCCTCTAGGAGGCAACACGATCTGCCCATACCGACTCACCGCCTTGATAAAACTACTCGATCGTTAGAAATAATGGGTCCGCGAGTCTTTAATAAACTACCGATAGATATACGCGGGAGCAAGACTGAGTACGGCTTCCTCAAAAGATTAAAAACTATGTTAATTGAAAAAGCATACTATTCTGTAAAAGAGTTCATTGATGAGTGATGCCCTTCATTCTCCTCCGCTGTAATGTCTTTGTGATTGTGTTGACATCTATTGAAATCGATTATTTTATTTGACATATTTTTTTTTATATTCTTTTATGTTTTTTTGACATTTTATTGTAATTGATTACATTTATTTCATAATTATTTTAATATTTTTAAGTTGACTTTATTATCTATATACAATTTTGACATTACTATTATAAATACTTGAACGTTTTAAAATGATTGTTATTCGTAATCTAATCTAATTATTTCAATTGTATTTTGATTGTTGATAATTTAATATCACTTATTGTTAGGACGATGTATGTATAATACTATAAAAAAAATCGATGACCTGCTCAAAAATGGCGGCATAAATCGATCCTTAGGTACTTATTAAATAGTGTTTCAACTGATTTTAGTAACAGGTTTTTATACTGACCGATGATATGTTACGCCATTTTCTTTACTTTTGGCCCTCGAATGGTTCGTACAGTTTTTAATGCACAAGATGGCATTTTTTTAAATATCCAAGCTACTGTCAGATTGGTCCGGGTCGCGCAATGTCTAAGAAATGACTGCGGCCAAAGCGTGGTTCAAAGAAATTACTTGCGGTGTCTCCTCTATTACGTTACTAAATATTTTCTCTATGCTAAACTTAGATCAACTGATCGATAATGTTTACACATGCGCACTGACAAAATCAGAGGAGAATTCTACGCTTGCGTAGTAGCCTGCACATGCGCGGTTAACTCTTACTACACTCACGAATATTAATTTTACTCAAAATTAAATATTTTGCATAAACTTTGAGGCAATATACCTACCTATACTCATAATTATTGTGATATAAGTGAATTTCTAGTTTTTGTTGTGATTGTAATGCTCAAATTATCACGAACTAATTGGATATCCCAACCCCTTTCACTCATGGGTGTCGTACAAGGCGACTAATATTTTCGAGGCAAAAGATCAAGAGCCTCCGTAGTCTGGGAAATGGCCAGCAGCATTTTCCATTGTTATATTTAAACACTGCCATCTCCAACCCGCCTACCAAGCGTGGAGATTATGGCAATAACCCCCCTTTCGTGGGAGAGGCCCTAAGTCCTGCAGTGGACTGTTACGGGATGTGATGATGAATTGGATATATATCCCAATGATGACGTGAGCACTCCAAAGAACATAAAAACAATCTATTCCTATCATGGATGAACATGCATACTTTGGTCACCGTTGTGACGTCATCAAGCTTATAAAACAGTTTTTATATTATAATTATAATAGGCGAGCAGCCAAAGACTGGTGTACCTATATCTGGGCTGGTGTGTTTAATTATTGTCCTCGATCAGCCGAAACACTATCACTACATCACTGCACAGAGTTTTTAGTTCACTTTTAACCATTTATCGAGACTATTTTTGAAACTTTTATAGGTTCAGCCGTATCGACATTTTGGAACGCGCTACGCGGGAAGCTTTGTGAGAGTTGGTAAGGCACTAAGTTGATCGAGAGTACATAATGTTTACACATGCGCACATCAGAGGAGAATTCTACGCTTGCGTAGTAGCCTGCACATGCGCGGTTAACTCTTAGTACTCTCATGAATATTAACTTTACTCAAAATTACATATTTTGCATAAACTTCGAGGCAATATACCTACCTATACTCATAATTATTGTGATATAAGTGAATTTCTAGTTTTTGTTGTGATTGTAATGCTCAAATTATCACGAACTAATTGGATACAGATCCAAATGATGACGTGAGCACTCCAAAGAACATAAAAACAATATATTCCTATCATGGATGAACATGTATACTTTGGTCACCGTTGTAACGTCATCAAGCTTATAAAACAGTTTTTATATTATAATTATAATAGGTGAGCAGCCAAAGGCTTATGTGCCTACATATGGGCTGGTGTGTTTAATTATTGTCCTCGATCAGCCGAAACACATCACTGCACAGAGTTTTTGAGTTCACTTTTAACCACTTATCGAGTCTATTTTTGAAACTTTTATAGGTTCAGCCTTGTCGATATTTTGGCTACGCGGGAAGCTTTGTGAGAGTTGCTAAGGCACTAAGTTAGTCGATAGTAAACAATCTTTAAAACTACGCTTACGTAGTACGCCTACACGCCTGCACATGCGCGGTTTCCTTATGAGATGCAAACAGACAGGCACACATTCATATTATTAGTTAGGATTACTTTAGAGTTATTGAGTTATACAACATGATGAAGGAGGCTATGAACATAGGAAATACCATTCATGATTTTCGAAACAAATGACACGTCAATGACGTCATGTACAGAATGACAAGGAAAGAAACCTAAATATTCGTCTAAGGTACGAGTTATAAACGTATATTATCCGTTTTGTCTCGAATTTTAAATAACATGTCAACTGCACCATAATAATCATAACTAGATTACTTGATTTAATAAAAGAGATGATATTCATACGACAAGCTGTCGCATACCGACGGCGTCGCTGTTATTGACAGCAAAGCGACATTTAGTTCCAGTTTTGGCCACCGGATCAGATAAGTTTGCTGTGGGGTACAGTTTCGGGTGGTTTCGGGCCGTCTTCTTCCGAATGTCACGAGCATAGTTTCGTCACCGTTGTGACGTCATCAAGCTTATAAAACAGTTTTTATATTATAATTATGATAGGCGAGCAGCCAAAGACTGGTTGGTGTACCTATATCTGGGCTGGTGTGTTTAATTATTGTCCTCGATCAGCCGAAACACTACACATCACTGCACAGAGTTTTTGAGTTCACTTTTAACCATTTATCGAGACTATTTTTGAAACTTTTATAGGTTCAGCCGTATCGACATTTTGGAACGCGCTACGCGGGAAGCTTTGTGAGAGTTGGTAAGGCACTAAGTTGACCGATAGTACATAATATTTACACATGCGCACATCAGAGGAGAATTCTACGCTTGCGTAGTAGCCTGCACATGCGCGGTTAACTCTTAGTACTCTCACGAATATTGTTTTTCCAAAAAATTACATATTTTGCATAAACTTCGAGGCAATATACCTACCTATACTCTAAATTATTGTGAGATAAGTGAATTTCTAGTTTTTGTGGTGATTGTAATGCTCAAATTATCACAAACTAATTGGATATCCCAACCCCTTTCACTCATGGGTGTCGTACAAGGCGACTAATATTTTCGAGGCAAAAGATCAAGAGCCTCCGTAGTCTGGAAAATGGCCAGCAGCATTTTCCATTGTTATATTTAAACACTGCGATCTCCAACCCGCCTGCCAAGCGTGGAGATTATGGCAATAACCCCCCTTTCGTGGGAGAGGCCCTAAGTCCTGCAGTGGATTGTTACGGGATGTGATGATGAATTGGATATATATCCCAATGATGACGTGAGCACTCCAAAGAACATAAAAACAATCTATTCCTATCATGGATGAACATGCATACTTTGGTCACCGTTGTGACGTCATCAAGCTTTTAAAACAGTTTTTATATTATAATTATAATAGGCGAGCAGCCAAAGACTGGTGTACCTATATCTGGGCTGGTGTGTTTAATTATTGTCCTCGATCAGCCGAAACACTATCACTACATCACTGCACAGAGTTTTTGAGTTCACTTTTAACCATTTATCGACACTATTTTTGAAATTTTAATAGGTTCAGCCGTATCGACATTTTGGAACGCGCTACGCGGGAAGCTTTGTGAGAGTTGGTAAGGCACTAAGTTGATCGATAGTACATAATGTTTACACATGCGCACATCAGAGGAGAATTCTACGCTTGCGTAGTAGCCTGCACATGCGCGGTTAACTCTTAGTACTCTCACGAATATTAATTATACTCAAAATTACATATTTTGCATAAACACCGAGGCAATATACCTACCTATACTCATAATTATTGTGATATAAGTGAATTTCTAGTTTTTGTTGTGATTGTAATGCTCAAATTATCACGAACTAATTGGATACTATCCAAATGATGACGTGAGCACTCCAAAGAACATAAAAACAATATATTCCTATCATGGATGAACATGTATACTTTGGTCACCGTTGTGACGTCATCAAGCTTATAAAACAGTTTTTATATTATAATTATAATAGGCGAGCAGCCAAAGACTGGTGTACCTATATCTGGGCTGGTGTGTTTAATTATTGTCCTCGATCAGCCGAAACACTATCACTACATCACTGCACAGAGTTTTTAGTTCACTTTTAACCATTTATCGAGACTATTTTTGAAACTTTTATAGGTTCAGCCGTATCGACATTTTGGAACGCGCTACGCGGGAAGCTTTGTGAGAGTTGGTAAGGGACTAAGTTGATCGAGAGTACATAATGTTTACACATGCGCACATCAGAGGAGAATTCTACGCTTGCGTAGTAGCCTGCACATGCGCGGTTAACTCTTAGTACTCTCATGAATATTAACTTTACTCAAAATTACATATTTTGCATAAACTTCGAGGCAATATACCTACCTATACTCATAATTATTGTGATATAAGTGAATTTCTAGTTTTTGTTGTGATTGTAATGCTCAAATTATCACGAACTAATTGGATACCTATCCCAATGATGACGTGAGCACTCCAAAGAACATAAAAACAATCTATTCCTATCATGGATGAACATGCATACTTTGGTCACCGTTGTGACGTCATCAAGCTTATAAAACAGTTTTTATATTATAATTATAATAGGCGAGAAGCCAAAGACTGGTGTACCTATATCTGGGCTGGTGTGTTTAATTATTGTCCTCGATCAGCCGAAACACTACACATCACTCCACAGAGTTTTTGAGTTCACTTTTAACCATTTATCGACACTATTTTTGAAACTTTTATAGGTTCAGCTTTATCGACATTTTGGAACGCGCTACGCGGGAAGCTTTGTGAGAGTTGCTAAGGCACTAAGTTGATCCATAGTACATAATGTTTACACATGCGCACATCAGAGATGAATTCTACGCTTGCGTAGTAGCCTGCATATGCGCGGTTAAGTTTTCGTACTCCTGCCCAGTTTTGTCGACCCAGTGTTCTACGGGTTTAGCATTTCGATTTGGCGCACGGGCGCGGTGTCACCATACTCCTATAAACTTCTGGGGTCCTAGTACACTACAGGGTCAGCGTTTCGATTTGACACATGCGCAGTGCAGACAAGCGTATACACATGCGTAGTTGAGACCTACCAGTGCCGGCTTACCGCCCCTTGACGTTAATGTCATGTAGCGCCCATACTTTTCTATTTATCTATTAAACCAAAGAATTTGTAATAATTTCGGAAAATTTTTCACAAGAATTGGGTGTTGAATATTGAGTTGTTTATTTCGATTTCTTAGCTCGGACAGATACCCATGTAAATTTATAACATCTCTCCATTTGCGTGAGGGTTAAAAGGATGATGCCAGGATTTGTATGAACTATTGGTATTGGTGGTATTGGGGGTTATAAGTTTTCAGTTTTACTCATAACCATTGTAATGGGTGAGCTAACATGTGGTTCCTGCTAGGCGAGCCGCCATTGTAACTGTTATTCAGCTCGTTTACAGCTATCTATCAGCTGATAGACGACGTATACCCTCTTCCAATCAAACTTACACAAAAGTTTATAAAAAAAGCACGTGTGCTGTAGCTATGTGTGATGTAGTTAAGAAAGATAGTTTATCTATTGACTATAGTTTTAAGTGATAAAGGTGGTGGAGGTGGTAGGTGGTAACCAACATTTACGTTATCCTTTGAATTATTCCCCTTTTTAGACATTAGAATGATCACAACTACCGTAGAACTTGGTTTTTCTTTTTCCATGCGTAGAACTTGGTTTTAACTTGGCGTAGAACCACAGCGTAGGATCGATAATCGTTGGAGAGACACACAAGAGTAGACGTGTGCCTGAATAGAGACCACGAGAGGCCAACGCAGTGCAAGACGTCTGCGCAAAACGGCTGTCAGTTACTGGATCCACGCCAATGAGGAAAGTCTATGTACAGCAGCGGACTACAGTGGGCTGATGATAAAGATGCTCTTAATAAAGTCATATCCTGTGTAAAACTCATACGTTTGGGGCGGCATAACCCTGAGTCAGGCCCTGTCATTCGCCACCGAGGCCCTGTACGCCCCACGCCTCCGGTTCGTCGTCCGACGTACTAGGAACACACAGAGATGTTCGGACGTGACACAGACAAAACGCCATTCGATCAATAATTTTTTTTTACTTTCTTCGTGCGAGAGAGCGCAGATATTTACTCGATCGCTCAACAGAAAAGCGACTTTGTTTTGTACTTTGTAAGGATTAGTATCAGCTGTCTAGCTGCCCGACAAAAGCTTTCAAGCGATGCTACGTGAAAATATGGATGCCTTGCTCAGTCATACAGGTTATCTGTGACCGGGCGTCTATAATATCTGCTCATCAATCAAATCATCACTTTTAACAATTTTTACCCAACTTCAAAAAACAAAAGATAAGGTGGTTATATGTTCGACAGCATGTTTTGTTTTTTATATCTCCACCCGATTTTGTTTTTTTTTTGTTTGAAGGGATAGGTATTCAAGGTCTAGAGGCGATCGCTTTTTCCTCAGGTCTGGATCTAATGATGGGAACCCTGTGAAATTGAAGGCAATCCTTGAAAATTGTAGGCATGTTTGGTGTGCTTGTTACATTATCATGTCTTATACGCATCTTTATATACATCTTGACACGTGTCTGTGACTGGTATTAGTCAGGTGTACGTTTCAGGGTATCATCATCTGATGCTGCTGTGGTTTATCTAAATATTAACGATTAAGTTTTATAGGATAGTACCTCCTGCAATTTATCGAAGGAACTAATCATCATCTTGGCGTTAATGTACCGGTGGTGTTCTCGCGCACGATGGCCCGGGGTCCGCCTTGACCATGATCCAGGATTTGGCAGATCAGATATGTACAGTGGCCATCTGATTTCCGTGAACCTGCTACCAGGGGAACCTGACCAGATTGTATCATGGTTTCACATTCAGTCGCCTGAATGTAGGTCGCCTCTAGGTTTCACCTCGATGTTTTGCCTCACCGTAATAGAGCATTGTTTAGCATTCAACTCAGAAAAGAGTAATTGGTACATGGCAGCAGAGGGATCCGAACCCGGTACCTCTCGCTCACGAGTCGGATACCTTAACCACTCAGCCACCGACGCTCCATAATTTATCGAAGGACCCTACTTAGTAGTATTTAGGCCTAACGCTTGAAATGGTATACCTACTCCTGTCGTGGTCTCATTTTCACCAAGTCTGGATGAGAGAGAAACCTCCGTGTTGAAATTACCATTAACTAGCAATGAAAATTGTAAAACAAAATATATTAATTATCAATCAATCAAAATGAAACCGACTTCAAATAACAAAATAAGTTTTTTAGATACCATTTGCCTATTTTTGAGTCGGTGTCACACACCATCCCTCCTCCTTCAAAGGTTTAACCCCTTGATCTTATTCTGGCAATGTATCCAAAAATAAATGGTACCAACGCTCGTATTGAAGGTATGTTATAAAGCTTCTTTTTATTACACTACGAAGGAAGGGTTATGTTTAAAAACCCCGACTGCTATTAAAAAACTAGTCGAACGTTGGAAGTAAATGAAGATGGATTAGGGTAAATTATAGTTTAAATTATATATGAAAGCACGCGGGGACTAATTCTAAATTTCTAAAAATATTAACTGTGTCCACCTATATTTGAAAATACCCCCCCACTGCTTCCAAGTTTAAAGTAAAGTAACAGTTTCAAATTAAACATCCATTTACTTTTATCATTCGGCTCGTTTTCAACTTAGTAGTTTTTAGTTTTTGAACTACTTTCTTTTTACTACTATTTTGTTAATTAAAGACGGTTTATTTTTTTATTAAATTATTAAGCTGTTATTTCTAACTGACAGACGATAGACTCTTTTTGTTTATAATATCTAGTTATAATAAATATCAGTAACATTAGCAGGATTTTTACTGATAAACGGAATAACTATACAGAAATGTTGGATATTGTAGATGCCTGAACTACAAAATCCAACATTTCGGCCTATTATAATACCAGGATTAGACCATTTACTGGTTTCAGGACTACGCCAATAAAACCATAGGGTTCAATAGTTTAGAAATGGAAACTTATAGTGTGCTTCAAACTGAATTTATTACCTAATAATTTGACAATACATTGGAACATGCACTAAAATGTATGTAGGCGTAATTGGTATAATCTAGTTAATTCGGTATATTGATATTATACTCAATAAGATCGACATTCAATAAAAATGTTCTTACTACCTACTAACGACAAATGTTTAACGACCTCTCATGCACCTACTACACGAAGTGGGCTTTGGCCTTTCCTGTGTGTGGAAGATCGCTTTTAGTTGCTTCACGAGATCCTTGTAATCCGACCTTTTCAATCCCATCTTTTTTTCTTGGAGTTGAGACAATACTTCCTCAATTTGCGGTGCCACCGTCGTTTTTTGTATTCTTTGGTCGCCAAATACAGAATCGAGTGCCTGTCAGATAATATTTAATTATAATTACCGTAGATTTTTTTGTTTTAACGGGCCTAAAATTTTTCTATGCTCTGTATTTTACAACGAAACAACATTGTAGAAGTGGTTTAGTAAACGGAGGTGCTGTTTTTCAGACGCAGTATGAATCGCCGCTTTGGTACAGGAAGTTTAACAAATTTATCTTGGACATCTTCATGTGGCCCGTGGACTGCGCAAACTTTGCACTGAAAACATTTACGATATACTGCGGTGATACCCATACACATGTTAGCACTAACTGAGCCCCACAAATTTGTAAAGTTTCAAGTTTTAGAATAGGTACATTTTAAATTTGACATGAATTTTCGAATTCGTTGTGTAGCGGAATTTGTTAGGATTTCACTAATAGAAACAGAATACATCCAGAGCCTGACAAACCGCTGCTAGGTTCTTCACAAGTTGTCGGTTCGACAGGTTTTGTATTCACGGTTTTTGTAGAGTGATACCTTCTACAGCCAATACATATCAGGCAATATTGCTTTGGAATATGAATAGAAGTAGTATTTTTGGAGTTTGCGCAAGGGATGTTTAATTTTACGGCGCCTCAGTCAAAGAACAAAAAATAATATTAATTGAGAAATAAATAAATTGAACTACTTACAGCTTCGGTCAGGTTGATAACAAAAAATATAGAAAGAATCAAAACATAAATCAGCTTTAGTTCCATTTTTATGTATTTTTCTTCCGTGTGTGTTTGATTCCAAGAATAAAAATGAAGAATTCAATTGAAAAACATCAATAAAACAAAATAATACAAAGAAATAGAATTATTTATTTCGCAATATATAGCAATTTTATGGAAATTACAATGTAGGTAAACCTATTTTATTACTTACTCTATCGATAAACAAGCATAACATGTAACACATTTTACTTACCTAAATCTACCTAGTAAAAATAGATAAAATAAATTAGAAGTAACTAACATAGGTACCTAACCTAACATTCAATAAATAAATACATAATTTCATAATTTTAAGTGTATACCTTATATGTTGTTAGTTAGTTACAATCTGGCCCGTAACAAGAGCGTATAATTAAAATGTAATCAAGCGTTTTCCATTATTTACTTACAAAATGTAAATTACAATTTGTATTACTTACGGAACCATAGTACGAAACAAGGACTTGACATTATCTCAAAGCGTCAAAGAAAAGGAGGGTATATATTAACGGGCGCAATTTGAATTATACGGATCCAGCGAACTTATAATAGCGCCTGGTGCGGACTTCTATAACTGCGCCCTTGAAAACTGCTGTATATCAAAATATCTCTAAAAAACATAATATCAGCGAGCTCAAATTTTTAACATTTTGAGTCTTATAAGCTATGATCAATGTATGAATGAGCGAACTGAGCAAGCTTGAAATTTTTGACGTTTTAGCTCTTAGTGTTTAACAGGTGGAGAAATCTACTACCGGTTAAAACCAAAGTCGAGCATGCGCTAGCATTAAATCTTCCGATTTTGGACTACACAGATATCTGTTACCTAGACCTCAATGAGAATCTCCTGTACAATCTGCAGCGTCTGCAAAGTTTATGCGTATATTTTATTTTCGGGCTGCGCAAGTTCGACCACGTATCCGGTTTCCGGTCACGGTTGGGGTGGCTTCGGGTCAGATTGAGAAGAGACCTTACTCCCTCCACTCACTGACCTATAGTGTTTTAAATAACCCGCTCACACCAGAGTAGTCAGAAACGTTCTAGTTTCTGGGCGCGGATCATGATCGTGGTCTCCGGTCGAAGTCTGATAAACTTCTTAGAGACCCCTTTTCTTTATCGGGATATTACACATGGGACGCATTGCTGAGAGAAATACGTCACGCTACGTCATCACCTACTTTTAGTTACCTACGGAGTACATCCGTGGCAGCCATGGCGTATAAGATATCGCGTTTGGTCACGTGTTGCGTAAGCCCCAGGGATACCGTCCCAGGAGCTCTATGAGTTATTTACAAAAGATAAGTTATTTCCCATATGTAGGCAGCGGTGTCCACTTTCCATCTTATCCTGACTGTTTGTCTGTCAATTGACATACCTCCCTGTTAGTGACTGTGGAATTAGGTACTTAAGTTGTTACTCATTTTAATAGAAGAAGCAAAGAGAATAAATAATTACAAAAGAAAATAAAGAATTTAGATATTTGATAATACCTAAGTTGTTTAGAAAAATGACCAACAACATGTTGGACCAACCAACCAACAACAATGTTAATCAAATAAAATTATTATTATTAATTGGACTACGTGTTTTATCTATTCATCACATTAACCGAAACATCCTGGTATCCAAACAGGGGGTCCAGCGGCGAGATATGGTATCCAAGTAGGGGCTCCAGTAGTGAGATATGGTATCCAATACGGCGCAATACAAGCAGATGTGCCTGTAAGACAAGCAAAGTTTTTCATGCTTGATAAAAAACACCTAATATTTTACTAGGTTTTTGGTTAGGAAAGTAATAGAATCGTGTTGTTAAAGTTATTCGCATCTTCTGCTTTGATCAAACCACTTACATCAGGTATAAAAACCCTTACCCTAACAAAAAACCCATAATTCTTACTTGGAGATAATTTTTACCCAGGTCCCCAGTATTTGGAAAGGAACGTTGTCACGTTGCCCCACTGAATAGCGAGGCTTATGCGCTGCAAGAGACCAGCCATTGGTCATTCGTAATTTTGACCAGGCGCTAAGATAATGCCGAATAAGCCGTGTGGTGTCCGGAAAAGTAGTATAGCACCAACCCCTTATACTCGTGGGTGTCGTACAAGGCGACTAATAATTTCGTGGCACAAAATCTATGAGTCTCCGTAGGCTGGAATATGGGCAGCAGCGTTTTCCATTGTTATATAAATAACACTGTGATCTCCAATCCGCCTGCCAAGCGTGGAGATTATGGCAACAACCTCCCCTTTCGTGGCTTAGATAATTCCCTGTAAATAAGGAATGCGCGCCTGGTCCGCAGGGACCAAGGGTTTCAACGAAGAATGGCACAAACATGTAATCGCCACCGAGATTTACGCTGCTTGGCGATCATTGCTGTGGCGGCACCAGTTACTGGAAGATGGGACGGCGCAAGCGTATCGATGCATGTAGCATTCCAGACCAAAGGCCCCCCAGCTGCTGGGAGGCCGTCCCTGTATCCAGGGGGGGGGGGGGGGTGTCATTACGTCGGACCTCTTACCATTACCATTATCGCGGGCCCACTCGGTTCTAGCACGGCGGGTGTACCAGCGGAGGTAAAGGCCCAGCGGATCATAATTGCGACCCGCATGCGGAGGAATGCGACCAAGACAGGCCGCGCTGTCCTACAGGACGACCACAGCGGCTTTGATGCGGAGCGCTACAGGGTATTGCAAACGTCCATAGGCTGCGGTGACAGTTTACCATCAGGCAAACAGTCACCGCATCAGGCAGGTTTACCACCTTTATGGTATAGGTAGAGGGTGCGCCAAGATGAAGGACCCTGGCAAGCCTAAACGCGGCATGGTCGAGTAGAGTGCCGATGTTCTTAGAGGGCAAATTATGTTATATAATGTTCTTACAAACTCTATAAAATCTCTATTTTTTATTACATTTCCGCAGCATAATGCCTAACTTTCATCAATAAAGGTTGACATCCTATCACAGATGTACTTTGGTACATTAATATCTTACATGAATGCAATTCTGAATTATATCTTTCCTTACGAAATAGCGACCAATCATTAACCTGTCGAACATGGCGTCGTGCTTGGGGTGGGTACAGTGTGCAAAATCAGTTTCAGTTGCTGTGCGAGGCTCTTATGTTCAGATTTTTTCACACCCTTTTTTTCTTCAATCTTAGACAAGATTTTATCAATTTGCGATGGCTCCGTCGTCACTTTCTTCTTTAATATTTCATCAGCAAAAATGAGGTTGATCAAGGTCATCTGCCGGGGGCCATGAGACTGATTTAACAGTCTTGGGAACCGATTGGCTTTGCGTGCCAAACGTGCCTGCCAGATAATACTGAATTAGTTATAATTATTTATTATTATAATTACCTAACATCTCGCAACTTTTACAAAAAAACAGCACTTCTTGCTGGAATTACTCGTACGTACTGTTTTTAATAAAGGAATAAACGAACTTTGTTAGAGTTTCCAGGGAATATTGTAAATACTTATTTAAATTTTTCATTACTAAAGACTTGCAGTATTTATTAGAACATGGTAATTGTGGACAGTGCCATACGATTTATTGTAGTGGTTCAGAGAAATGACAAAATATTCTGTGATATTTCAAAGGTTTATTTAGATGTACTTTACTTGATACATTTAGAAACGATTAACAAAAATATTAATTACATTAAATTATTATTATTTAAGATTGTCTAATTTCACTATCATTTAGGTACTCTATTACACAGAGACACAACAAAAATATAAATAGTTATATACTAGATAAACAAAATACGTAATCCTAACGTTTTAAAACTAAACTAATCTTTTTTAACCTCTCCAGCATGTCTTTTTGCGTGTGGTGGCCTTAGTGTGCAAAATAGCTTCCAGTTGTTGCGCGAGGCTCTTGTATTCTGACTTTTTCAACCTCAAATGTTTTTCTTGAATCTTCATCAATATTTTGTCAATTTGATTATCTGCTTTCCTTGATTTTGGCGAATCAAATTTGGTTACCAGGTGTACCTGTCAGGCAATGCTGAATTAGTTATAATTATTATCTAAGACATTTTTATAATGAAACAATATTGAAGGAGTTAAATAGTAGATGCGATGTACTGTTTTAATAAAGTAGTGAAAGGAATTTGTTAGAATTTCTACATTTGTGATGACATTGTTGACAGTGGCATATGACTTGCATATTGTGCACTTGTGGCATATCACACAGGAGTGGCTGGCAATTGTAAAGTTTCTCTAATTCTCATTAAATATTAAGAATTGTATTTTATTATTTGTACATTATGGAACAAGTGAGCGAAGTTGGTCATTACCTATACACGAAGTGTGTTTGAACTCGAGCAGAAAGCAAGTGCGACCTAATGCTGCCGAGTGAGTACTTATATAACGTATTTAAATAGATTTTGAGGAAAATAGTTAAATATCATCAAAAACAAAACTAAGTGCAATATTTGTGAAGAATTCCGAACAGAAACTTATTTTTCACGTACTTACCTACACGCTCAAATAAAAGCAAAGGTTATAGCGTAACTGCCTTAAAATATATATTGAGATATACAAAACATTGCGTATTTCTTTAACTATAACATATTCAATTGCAAAAATATAAATAATATGCCTATTTTTAAAAAATCTAGGATAAATACATAGGAACGATCTTTTAATAACATATTAATTTAATAGTGTCACATTCATAAATATTTTTACTGTTTTTGACGTAAAAACTCTTTATTACCTGATTTAAGAAAAAAATCATAACTTGAAAAATTATATCTATACATAGGTAAGCTAAGTAAAAGTAAGTCGTAAAAAAAAGTCGCTTCCCGCCGTCTGTCCCACTGTATTTATCTGTATCTCTGCATATATGTAGGTATGTATGTACCTACGTATGTACGCTTAGATCTTTTAAACTACGCAACAAATTTTAAAGAGGTTTTTATCAATAGATAGTGATTGAAAAATAAGGTTTATACGCAAGGAAAAAAGCGTAGGTAGAGGAAAGTAGGTGCAGGGTAGATGTAGGGTAAGGTTAGGACGCCACACGAACGAAGTCACGACGGGCCCACTAGTAGGTACTATAGTAACATTACCAGCATTCTGCGCCAATGTACACGTTTTATCGTCGTCATTATGTCACATAACACATATAATAAAGGTAGTTTAAGCTCGCGTTTGTACATTCCAGTACTAGATGGATTGGAGGTGCAGTCCACGAATCTTTCAATCAATGAAATTTCCTTGAGTTAGTCATGCATTAAAATATGAATAAAAGAAAGATGCTACCGTTTTGAGGTTCTGATGAACGGGTTGGATAGCTTTGCGATTGCGACACGGCTCCTGAGTAATAATATTACAGCCATGACATATTAATTCGTACATCAATAAATTAAATCACTATACGTTTTACACCTACAGCTTCACTCAGGCTGATGAAAACAAATATAGAAATGATAAATACATTATAAATCAGTTTATCCATTTTAGTATAATTTACCCTTGTAAGTTTGATTCAGAAAATAAAAATGAATAAATCAATACAGCAAAATAGCAATAAAACAAATAATACCATGAAATGGAATTCTTTATTTCACAATACCTATTTTATTGAAATTACGATTCATTTCTACTTTATTACTTACTTTACATATCAATAAACAAATTTAACGTATAAAATATTTTACTTTTCTAAAATCTACTCTAGTTACATTATGGGGCAAGTGCGCCAAGTTGATCATTACACTCCCAGGGACTCTATTTTTGAACCGCTCGCCTCGAGTAGAATGATTTTCAATTTTGATTTTCGGCATGAAAAATTCTTAGCCTTAGGTGTAGATCTAAGACATATAAGTCTTTGTTGAGATGTAGTCAAAAAGCACATGTGTTTACCAACACAAGATTATGAACGTAAATTCATGCCTTAAAGACTTCGAGATACTGTATTTAAAAATATATTACGATAAAGATTTTTTTAAATGCTTTTACAATGTTATAAAGAAAACTTAAGTTAGATAAGTTTCCTAAAATGCAAGAATTTTACGTTCGTAACCATTGAACATAAATCTTCTCCGTGTTCATCCACTCGGAGTTATATAAATGACAACATTTTTATATTAATTAAATATATAAAGAAACATTTTAACTGTTGTTAAAACTAAATATTATAAATTTTCCGTAAATGATATTTAAATATTTCTAGGTGAAACGAAGATTCAATTTTATTTATTAAATATCTGAATTTACAAGTAAGTTATATTTATCTAATAGTTACATTAAGCTACAAGTGAGCGTAATAAAGTATTTTTTGTGTGTATCACAATACACAATATCTAAAAACACTGGATATCTAAAACCTTATAGACGACAAATATTTTATGAATACTTAAGGTTTTAATAATGTTATGTAAGTACGTACATATTGTCAGCATAAAGGATTTTTTTAAGAAAACTGAATTATGAGCAATCATATACACTTATTTTTTATTGCATATCTACCCTTTTCTTATATAAAATCGAAAACAGTTTAATGGTATACAACGTGTAAACTTACCACATGTTTTTTCGTTAATTTTCCTAACATAATATGTCAAGTTGCCAACGTTAGTTAGAAATAGTACACTCTCCAGGCGAGAGCTTCTCGGGCCATAGCGGGAATTTGTCACCCAAATAATAATAGTTTTGTGCACAAGCCTTACTCGTCCACTAAAGGCATGCAGGTGGTAAATTTACCAGAACTAAAAGTACTGTTGTATGGGAATCGCAGGCACTGATTCTCGCACAAAAGTAGTGTATCAAAGTTGTTCTGGTTGCCGCCGCAGCCCGAGTATAAGTAGCGTTTACACGCCCTGCAATAAATTAAAAAACAAATTTAATTTAGTTTTTTTATATGTGTACAATTTTTAATTAGTCTTACGTATAAATAATTATCTTGGCGTTAATGTCCCGGTTGTGCTCTCACGCACGAGGGCCCGGGGTCCGCCGTGACCATGATCCAGGATTTGGCAGGTCAGGTAATTACAGTGGAGCCACTGCCATCTGACCTCCATGACCATGCTACCAGGGGAACCTGACCAGATTGGATCATGGTTACACATCCAGTCGCCTGAATGTGCAGGTTTCATAACGATGTTTTCCCTCACCGTAAGAACATCGATTAGTATAGGCTTCATCCTTACATGGCCATTGGCTCTCGGCTATGTCAATCTATCGCTTCTTGAGTTTCCCGCGGCATCTCTTTCCTGATACCGGTAGGATAAGACACCTGTTTCCCACGTAACCTTCGGGTATATGACCTAACCAGCGCAGGCGAGTCTCCTCAATCTTATCCGCAATGTCTCTCACGCCAACGCATTGACGCAATTAGATCTATCAAATGCTAACCATCAAGAAATAATAGATAATGGTTTACATACCCTCTTTGGGAATCCCAAGCCCATCGGTAGTAATGCCCGAAGCACGTTCCATATTCAAATCGCAACTTACAAAACTGGGGTTGGATAGCTACAATCAAAACATTAAGGAGGTATTTACTAAATTCAAGACAACAAGTTCTCATACACGGTAATGAGTAGAATAAACCAACTTCTTTCCTTATTGTTATAACTTCATCGAACTTAGTAGTCCGCCTAGACTAAGTCACAACAACACGCGGCTGGTGACAAAGTTATCTTATCATCATCATCATCATCATCATTTATATAACAACGTAGTACTCATTGTAACGTAACAAACTTGTTGGATAATTGCACTTACATTTTGGGTCGGAAACGTTCAGAAAACAGTAATCTTTGCATTCTGTGTGACTTGCGAACCTGTTGCCGTTTCCTTGGCAGCCGCCCCAGAAGAAGCGATAGCATCTCTTCCGTTTGATGTCGAAGTACCATTGGATGATGTCCGCGCGGCACGGGCCTGTGTCCGGACGCAGGAAACAGGACTTGTGCCTAGCTGAAATGTGAATTTCGAAGTATTTCGACTGTTTCCATGGACGAGTTGGTAAAAGACGTGGACAGCAGCATTTTATATTGTGCTGGTACTTGCAATACTGTGAACACCAACCGGTTACCAAACGTTGTATGGTTAAATAGCCAAGCCTTCACGATTGGACCGAAAGACGTCCACTGCTGGGCATAGTCCTTCACCAAAGATCTCCACAAAAGCCGGGGTCCTGTGCCAGCTTCCAGCTGGTACCTGCGGTCTTCACCAAGTTGTCGGTCCACCTTGTGGGAGGACTACCCACGCTGCGTCTTCCAGTACGTAGTCGCCACTCGAGAACTTTACTGCCCCATCGGTCATCTGTTCTACGAGCCTTAGGGCTATGTCGGTGACCTTGGTTCGCTTGCGGATCTCCTCATTTCTGATTCGATCGTGCAACGAGACTCCGAGCATAGCACTTTCCATTGCCCTTTTGGTAATAGTAAGCTTCCTTATAAAGCCCATAGTCACGATTGGTGATGGTTTCATATTCATAAAATAATGTTTGCAATTAACCTATATTTACAGCAGAGATAAACGTACCATCAGCGATACATATAATTTATGATCATTTAGGTACCTAAAGATGTATGTCAGTAAGTAGGTACTAAGAATTTCTTTAACGTAGTTATAGATATGAACGGATTGCTTAACTAGAGATTAGGTGATATCCACTATTTAAATTAAGGGTACCAGTATATCTACCTCTTAGAGTATGGGCTAATGAAAAACAAACTTTCTTAGGTCTTCTGTCGTCCTTTACTGTTGTAGAAGATATTATGCCATTAGACTTGCGATATCCATAACAGTCTATTATAAATAGTAAAGTTACTATAATCACAAGGAAACAGGAATCCGTTAGCGATTCCGCGTAGCGATTTATTTTAAATGTGAACATTGCAGCTAACACTGTCCAACCGCAATAAATATTTTACTTATTACGCTATGTCGTAAACTTGGTTTACGAAAACAATAAAACAGCGCAGTTTATACGTCGCCGAGTCAAGTAATTTATTCTATCTAGTGAAAACCATGGCCAGTTAATATTGCCATTGTATTTGGATTCCATGGAAGATGCTGCGTAGACGTCGGGGCAAAACTAAAGAGCCGCCTAGGTTCTTTAACTATTACACTCTGTGTACTTAATCACTTTACTGGGCCAGATTAACAATTATAGAAATTAAGTAACTTTTATAAAGTTATCAAGGTAAAAAATTAATCAAGTTATAACTTCGTTATGCATAATTACGTAAAGGAAAAAGAATCGCGTATGCGAGTGCAGCGCCATCGAGTTGTAAGCTCGAGCACTGCGTCCTGCGCGGGTCAGCAGCGCGGAGTCGCTGGCCGGCTGCGCAGGGCTCGCAGTAGTACCGGCGGCGGCCGCGCGGCGGCGGGCGGCCGCTGCGCGGACTGCGGACACACGGGGCCACGGAGCGGCGCGGCGGCGCGGGCGCAGGCGGGCGCGGCGGGGCGCGGGCGCGTGCGTGCCTGCGCTTTTTGCTCGTGGCGAGGCGAGTCCACCGGCCGGGCAGCGAGCCCGCTCCGGGAACTACCTATTCTATCCATATTGTATTTATTCCGTCATCGGCGCTCTCTCCCGGCGAACGTGTCCGTTGTGCATCCCTATTGACCAACGTTTTTGTAACAAAGACCATTTCCTCTAACGGTGTCATGTCAATATGATGTTGGAAGGTGTCTCTCCTACCGTGGACCGCTCGATAGACATAACATTTTGTTTTGTGAGATAGTGGTATAAATAATTTATTGTTTGACTATTGTATTTTATTTATTCTATATTTGCGGCTGATCTTCATTATGAATATCAATGACGGCGTGTTTCACTTTATTTTTCTACATATTATTTATTTTACTACCGGAGTAGCTTCAAATGAGAAGGTGAGTATCTACCTAATTAAGCAATCATGAAGTTTAAACTCTTTACTTATTTATTGCATTTCATATTTCTTATTTACTTGGCTGTTTATTATACATCGTTTGTTTTACATTATAGTAATTTTAATCGTTCAGAAATTATAACAAATTTAGTTTTCTGGTGAATAAGCTCGTTAAAAAGTTGTAAAGAATATATTATTTATTTACTTAATACAGTTTTTTTTAAATTACATAAGTAAATCTTATTTAATTTTAGTCACAAACAAATATTGGCAGTTAAAGTTTGAATTATTAAATGCACTTTGTACCTACTTCAAGTGTGGACGTTGATGTCTTTTATAGGAAGCTTGCTACGCCTTAGAAAAGACATCAACGCGAGCTTTTATTCAGTCAACCGCTATTTACAACCGAAACTTAGGTTTCGTAATACTAATAATTTCCTTGATTCAAAGAAAAAAAGGAACGCTTAACTTAAAATTTTAACATCCAACGCAAACTAAACTTCATCTAATTTTATCTACGTGGTAAGTACATCATATTTTAATTCAACTAATTCTATTAGTTCGCTGAATATAAGAACATACTCAAGTTTCAGCTAGTAACGCCATCTTACTGCATCCGCAACCGCGGCCGCGGAGGTGATCTTCTTGCGTATTCTGTCAATATTGAAATAAATAGAACATTAAACGAAGTACAATAACGACTCTAACATAAGTTTAAAAAGTACATAATATTCACAAAAGTATATTATAGTACTAGCTTTTGCTAATTCGGTTATTGCGTATTGGACCCGTTACCGAATTTTGTGGTATTCTGGCCATATGCTATTACAAATTATCCGCTATTATATATTACTGTTATAATATATAATAGGTAATCCGATTTGGCGTGATGGAGCAACAAACATCCCAATCTATATATTAGTAGGTTTAATTACATGCTATAATGATTTGTTTGTTTTTAATGTATTTGTTATTTAATGTAATGTAGAGCAATCGGTAAGCATTGGCGTGCATAGTTATTAATTCTCTTTATTGATTGAACACGCTATTTTTCTATTTATTACAGAATGTAATGCTCTATAGCACTGATCAAAGTATTTCTAATTGTATTGCTATCTATTTTAGAGAGGGTAATGAATAGAATACGCTCTCTGTCCCTGATATCCAACTAGATACCAAATTTGGATACAATGGAATCGATCTAACCAAAACTTAATTGGATTCTAGAGAGTTTTAACATTGTATAAACATATGCACTCAAGCAGCATCTTGTAACTTAAGTTAAGCAGTGTGATGTACATACATGGCTTTTTAATATTTGTCCCTAAATGAATCCAAAGTGGACGTAAGGTGTCTTAGTATGGTCAAAAACAAAGTGGATGTTGCGTTTGTAGTACTATACATGCAGCTACTGCGCTATTAATTATAATAACAGACATTTTATTTAATTGTCCATGGACGGAGGTGATTATTTTTCCATCAGGTGACTTGCTTGTGCCTTCTATTATACATTTACAAATACATAACGACATCTTTTTGACTTGCTGATATGGTATC
This sequence comes from Blastobasis lacticolella, assembly GCA_905147135.1. Lineage (NCBI taxonomy): Eukaryota > Metazoa > Arthropoda > Insecta > Lepidoptera > Blastobasidae > Blastobasis > Blastobasis lacticolella. Next base: position 20,539,806 of record LR990039.1, read on the forward strand.
TGCATACCAATCTATTATAAAAATATTATGAATACCTATATGTACAATCAGTGTTCATACATTTTTAACACTAAACACATTCGTGCGACTTTGTTGAGTTATGCGATACGAGTAGAATTCCAATGCGGTATTAATATGCTACCGAGCTTCTTTAAAAGGAAAATTTGTCATCAGAAATAGATTCACAGACTTGAGCGGGTAGAGTGAACCCCAGGACACTTAATATTTTATTTTATTAAACACGGGACGCTAGATCGTTCACATACATAATATTATATACATTAGATATTTTTTACCCATTTAAAGACGAGAGGCAGCAAGCGTGGTTCAAATGGATATATGTAGCTGAGAGATAACAGTACTGACTGGAGGAGGCCTGAAACCAAGATTTTATGAATGTGATGGATGACAGGAATCTTTACCCGCGACTTCGCTCGGTTCGGTTTGTTTTATCGATGTAACACGCGTAGCCCTTAACAGTCCACCATGGACATGAGCCTCCAATCAACGACATTTTTGCCATAATCTCCACGCTTTTTAAGTCGGTTGGATCTGTGTTGCCTATTTCATAGTCCTAGGTAGTTCAGCATCTTTATACGATCACATGCAATATCTCTCAGCTCATATCTATCAGCTATATCGACTGGACACCACACGGCAACATCTAATGGGGAAATAACAGTTACTTTCTTTAAAGACTGCATTCATAAAGGAAAGAAAATATTGAAGCGGTTCACGCCTAAACTACCAATTAAAAATACGTTCGGGGCAACCATCTAACAAACTATCGAATTGTGGCTAACTATGCAAATTCGTTGTATGCATGCATGAAGTGGCGAGCGAAACATGTTAATAGCGCTAGTATAGCCACTTCAGTCTTTGGTTAATAGCTTTTTTTAACTTACATGATAGTTTGTTTTTAATCCTATGAAAACAACGGATGAAAACATTTTCAATACTGAGGATGGGGACCATTTTTTATTTTGGGACTCAGGTTTACGGATGATAATCGGGCTTAAACTAAATAAAAATACTATAATCTCGACGAAATTAATTTTTTTTCTTATGAAATCTATACCCGGGACAAGCCTCTCATAAAGTCCTATAATTTTCCCAGGACGCAAATTTCTGGGATATCGATTAGTTTCGTTCTCGGGAAATTCAGCTCGAGAAAAGCCGAAACATCAAGAAATTGACATTAGATTTACCTATCTCATAAAAAGAAGACTTCTTTTTATTTTTTTTTACTTTTTATATAAATGCGCGGTGGCATTATCCTTTAACAGCGCGGTTGCTGTCGGTCGGTTGACCAATTTGAGATTCAACGGTGGTAGTTGTTATGGTTATTTATGACGTTAAGCTGCCAAGGCGCTACAAGTAATATTTTCTGCAAACAAATGTCGCCATTTATCTCCAAACGGTTTGACCGATTTAGATACGGTTTTTATATTGGTTTTGTGATTCATCAGCGATGATTCTTAATATATAGGTGTTATGATGTTAAGTCACTACGGAGCTCAGCAATCAACATTTTTGGGTACAAACAAATGTTCCTATTTATCTCGAGAACAGTTTGACTGATTGAAATACGGTTTTCTATAAAGGATTTGACATTCATCGGAGAAGGTTTTTAGATAGGTGTTATAGTGTTAACTCGCCAGGGGGCGCTGCTAATTTTTTTGGAGCGGATGATATCGCGGGCGACAGCTAGTTAGGAAAAATTCAGAAAAACCATACGACATGTAAAATTGTTAATTGTGATATATATAATAAACGCTATGCCACATACAAGAGAATACTTGACAAAGGAGCCACTTTTCAGGCTTACAGCTTACAAATCACGTAATAGCCTACTATTGAACTTGAGTCTTTGTCAATTAGTGGAGAGTTTAGTCACCACGCGCTCCAATTTCCGAGAGCACGCTAAGCCCGCAGCCAACAATGCCTCTCGATTTGTAGTAATAACATTGTAAGGACCGTTGTAAGTGAAACAATGTGGTATCTACCCTTACGGAAAAGTGGCGTGTATATAACCACGTCGAAGTCTCCCACTGTGGCTCTATTTTTGAATCGCTCGCTTCCAGTTGAACGGTTTTCAATTATTTTTTTCGACATGAAAACACAATATTATGATATATGACGATGACTTTACCTATTTATAAACCGTTCGATTTCGGTGGGGCGGATGCAATTACAAATATTTAAATCTGTCATGGTAAAAAACACAATTGAAAACTGTTTTACTCGAAGCGAGCGAATTCAAAAATATAGCCCCTGCTCTTCTAATACCGGCAGGTTTAGAGCCCAATTTTCCCCACAAATTGTAAGAAATAACTATCACTAATCTACATTGTTTTATCCCGTAGGTGGTCGGCGATAGGTGCGCGGCGCGCGTTGCGGCGTGCAGCGAGAACGCGGGCGCGTGGCGGGCCGTCTGCGGGTCCGACGGGCGCACCTACGCGTCGCGCTGCGCCCTCGTGCAAGCCCAGTGTGCCGGGGAGCCCGTCTCTATTGCTAGACGGGGGCCTTGCGTAGGTCTGTATGCGTAGTACTTACTTGACAAGAGAGTCGTTATAATACCTCTGCAGCTGAGGTCGGCTTTGTTAGACACACTGGCGACGCGAGGGGCGCAGATTAGTGGTTAGTCATCAGATTGGGTACAATGACAAGTAATTATAATTTTTGCGGAATGACAACAGTCTACTTTATTTTTTTACAATAAGCATGTAAAGAAGTAACTAACAAGCAAGTTAGAACCACTGGCTAACCGAAAGGACTTTGGCTCCCTGTGTGTGTTCTATCGGCTGTACAATGGGGAGTGTTCCGAGGAACTTTTCGATCTGGTGCCCACAGCACAATTCCGCCATCGCACCACCCGCCGTGGGCTGGGTACTCATCCCCACTACGTAGACCCTCTGTTGGTCACCACGCGAAGGTTTGAAAGAACGTTTCTCGTTCGTACGATTCGGATGTGGAATGAGCCACAGTGTTTCCTTTGGACTATAACATGGGATCGTTCAAGAGGTAGAGGTAGAGGTCTCTTCAGAGGCGGGCAACGCATTGGTGACTCCCCTGGTGTTGCTGATGTCCATAGGTTGCGGTGACCACTTTCCATCAGGTGGCCCGCATACCTGTATGTCTGCCGGATTTGGCCCAGGCATGTGACCGCCATATGATCCGTGAAACTAGCTATATTGGAATGATAATTTTTTACAATTCATGTTTCCTCTACAAAAAATGTTCAGCGATGAAGCTAACTTAATAAACCCACGGTGGCCACACGAACGAAATCATATACAAAAATAGATAGCGTAAAATTATATTTATAAGAAAGGTAGTTCCCCTAAAGCATTTACCTTAGTTTAATTTTTTTAAAGTAATGAACCGTTATAAGTGCCACAGCTAAATGAAATGCCTTATACTTAAAAATACATATTCCACGAAAACATTGCGCACCCAGTGTAGATACAGATCGACACACAAAACTATGCTTCCACAAGCTAATTTCGATACCAAACCATATACCAGGCCAGGAAATATACATAAAGGCCTGTTGTTCCATACAGTACGCGTGTGAAAAACATCTTTGTGTTCGACCTTGATGCGTTCTGCGAATCGTTTCTGTAAATACTTACGTATTATTGATTAAGTGCTATCTATACTTGTTACAATATTTTATTTTCATCTGCCACGCGGGGATCTTTACATTTGTAATTTGCAATTATGCCATACCTATTCTTTTGTGTCAATACAGTTTTTGTAAAATGGGATTCCCATATACGTCGTCTAGACACCTACAGACTGACGTGCATTCCTTGTGCAGAGGGTCAATCATGCTTGAGCGCGCTGCGGTACGCGACGAGCGCGAAAGGTGGCCGCCGCGCCACATTCACGCCGCGCTGCCGAGCCGATGGCTCCTATGCGGCGGTCCAGTGCGGGGCTGCTGGCACGGCCGGCAGCTGCTGGTGCGTGGCGCCTGATGGAAAGCCCCTGCCAGACACCACTGTGCGGAACGGCCGCCCGGACTGCAACCGTCCAGGTAACCGACGCGACCGCAAGCGCGTATTGTCACTTTTTTTTTACAATATCCATACAACAGCCAGGCATTAATCCCGCACTCGTGGTGAGTGACGATAGACGATACGGCTAAAGATGGGGCATGCCTGTCAGAAGTAACGTATTCAAATTCTAGTCTCGCTTAAAATTATGCGTTTTTTCTGCGTGATTAATACAAAAGCTACATCTAGTCTCCGTTTTTTTTTCGTGAAGCATTTACATCCGGTATGCGACTAACCTTTTCTGTTGTCTTTTATGTAAGTATAGTATTTATAGAAGTATAGATAGAGTTGGTGTTATTCGTATTTTACTTTTACAAGCCTGGTTCAAATATCACTTTCATCGGTTCTTGTTTGCAGCTTTCATTATTATTCTAAACCAAACGTGCGTTCAAACATAGGTATCTGTTTAGCCAAAGCAAGATATAAATAACGATCAAGAGGAGTTCGACACACATAAACAATCAACCAGTTTGAGAAGCGATGTTTACATGATAATGTATTAGTCTTCAATAGTTTTCAGAAAGGAGATAAATAATAACATATTACAACCATTCATTGCCTGGATCAAAGCCTGTATAGATGAAATTGATAAATACTTTTGATTGATGACGATTTCATATCTAATAAATAAGATTTTCAGTGTTGTGCAGAGTTTCCGTCTAGACATAAATGTTTTGCTTAGATATCGGCGGGAAACTATAAACAATATCTGCCTATTTTATATTATATTTATCTTACTGAGCGGGTGCGCTGAGTTTTTGCGCAGTATCTTTCAACCGAAAAATATTTCGCCCATTTGTTTACTGTTGAGTTGAGATCGAGAGCAGAGCTCGTTAGTGATAGATTTATAAATGTTTTACGTTTGGTACTCACCAGCTATAGTGTGAATGCCCGGCATTGGCTGCGGGAGACGCCACGATAGCATTATATGAAGATCAAAGCTTTTATCTTCTTATATTCAGGATACTAATGATCCGTAACATCGGACGTTAACTTTCACTTAGTAATTTCTTATTTGAATTTTATATGACACCCCATCGACTGAGTGTATCAAAAGGCGACTAATGTCTTCGAGGCTAACCAGCTAGGACCTCCTGTGGAGAAGGTTCAAGTCCAGCAGTGGACTGTTATGGTGTTTTGGACTGTTGATGTGGGTATAATATGATGAATTTGACAACTCTTTTATAAACGAAAGGATTCGTACTGTACACGAAGGATTTTTCTGAAGAATTTAACATTTAGTTGTGTCATATGTTTATGATGTCCACTATGAAAATACGAAGGGGCCCGGCGCCCGTGGAAGCGGAAGATGGCAATCTCGTAATTTACTGGACAGGTACCTATTTATCGAATTACTCTACATTGAAACAATTGTTGGATCTTTAATAGCGTGCTCTGGAAAATAATTCTGTCAGATATGACATAAAGTTGCTACACGGTGACGGTATATATAATAAGTTATAACGTTGAGTTAACCAGCACGTCTTCTTATTCAAAATACACACTTCACCATCTTTTAGTTATGTAGTTCTGTACATTTTTTTGAAGCTGAAGTTTAAAGTGTTTCAGAATGAATACTATTTTTTTAAAGTAGTGGTTTAAAATTTCCTTTTAAAACGAGTAAAGGTCGTTATTCGCATTTCTAATCACTCCAAGTAAATACTCGATGAAATAGGGTCTCACAGTACCGTGCGGTCTCGGATCCCACAGTAGCTGACGCTGGCATAGATTCCTTCATAAACGTGCGTGTATGCGTTTCGTACATACCACACAATTATCACCGATTCGGTGTACCTTTGTTCGGAGAGAGGGTCGACCTACGCAGGGCGTGGGCCGGGACCAGTGGCCGTAATCGGCAGCTTCCTCAGCCGACTCACCTTGCCACCGTCTGCTGCTCAGGCAGGGTTCACTGTATTCACAACTCCACAGGACATTGCCTTATGGTGCTTAATGGTAGCAGATCGATACTTGTACTAAACGTTACCTGTTCATTTTGTGAAATTTGGCTTTAGTTTTTCGATGATACGCCCCGTATCGTATGGTATAGTATCACTTTTACAGTGAAAAATGTTTTCATTAATGTCCCGGCTAATGTGCGCTGACACGTGAGGGCCTTGACCATGAATCAGGATTTGGTAGGTCAGGTTATTACAGTGGAGCGTCAGCCATCTGACCTACGTGACTCTGTTTAACTGGGGAACCTGACCAATGAGGACGTCACCTGCAGTAGAGTGCTTTAGGTTCTGTAATAAAATGTGAATGCATTCTCATAGCATTAAAACCCAGTGAAAGAATATCTGTAATCCATTTTAAAAGACTGAAGTTATAAAGGTTTGAAGGAAAGCACATATTTCATTGCGCTTGACAAAGCGCAATGAAATATGTGCTTTATTGTACGATAATAAGGTTTCTCGATTGCCGAATGATGTCGTCGTTCTTCAGTTTAAGAGATATCGTAAAAATTTCTTCAGTTATTCATGTAGTATCATAAGCTACTGAATATATTCCAGAAAGTGGGAGACATCCTCATGGTTGTCGCCTAAATATGTGGAAGTCGCGAAGATTTTCCCTCACCGTTCTTGTTCATATTGTTCAACTGGGGCGGGACTGGGGTTGGAACCTGGTACATCATTTTTACAGTAGTTACCTACCTGTAAAAAGCTACAAACATTCCTTTTTTAAATACAAGGTTGAGCAAACTTCTATACCTACAAAACTCAATTTTTAAAACAAAATATTTCGATCTTGTTTTGGTGCATCCGTTGATTAGTAATAAAGCCGAAACGTTTAGTATGTTTCGATGTTCCTGTTACAAAAATAAACTCAGGTAGAACTGCCCATGAGCAATAGTCCTGCGCCTGCGACGACTTGATTTTGCACTTACTCTATCAGAGAATGCAAATTAATATGCTTTATTTTTTTTATCCCCAATTTATAGCACTGCGGCTGACTGTTAAGATATGACCAGTTTCAAAAGTAAATCAAATCCAAATTGAATTTTTTATCTGCGTAAGTACATTACATTAATTTATAACGAAGGTCTGGACAGCACTGGAGATTGTTCCACTTGCTTTTACATAATAATAATAAGTTCGATTTGATAACGTGTCTGCATAATTATAAAGAAAAACTAATGACCAACAAAATCGACATTTTGAATTCGCGAGAGCTGCGTGGCCGCCGTGCTGTCAATACGAATATTAGCAATGAATATTCCCGTCGACGTACGAGTATTGTAAAGTTATTTGAATATTAAACGGCACATTAATATTTTAAGCAATCCATTCTCATAGTGCAGACAAGCAATCAATTCCGCTTAATAGTTTTACGTTACCTATCACGTTTGGAAATTGTATAAATCTTTTATAGTGATTACCGAATACCAAATAAACACGTCGTGGCTTAAATGTGTTCCGTTGGACATAAAGTCAGCTTCATTAAAACCTGTATCTCGGAGCACGGTGGTGACGCAGTCGTAGCTAATCTCCCCGAGCCGGCGCTGGCGCAGCGCGTCACTGTCCAGTATTCGCCGTCGCCAATCACCCATGCGAGCTCATTCCAATAAACAGCCGCCGGCAGTGGCGCCTGCGACATGCAATTAAACATTTATTACCACTTGCGTTGACCCGATTGTGAGTAATCTGCCTCCACGCACTTAAAACGTCGACGCGACAGATTTGTAAGTGGACATGCTGTTGAATTAGTTCCACTCGTTTCCGATTCAAGACTACGTAACGCCGCAGCGTAATCTAGACTTAAAGTGCACAACCGGTTCCTAAATTGAAAACAATCGCCATTTAGAACACAATGAGTTAGCAATATTCAATACTTCTCCTATAAGGTTCAAATTCTCGAACGAGTTCTGGTTGAGATAGATAAATCATTACATATAATAGCTTTCTCGGAACCAGGCGGTCCGTCTCAGACTGCTCGACGCCTTGTCACAATGGGGTCCTATTTTTTGCCCTTACGACAGCCAAGAGGTACCCGTCTGGGCCACGAGATGCAGAAAAAATCCCAGACATCACTTTAAAAGCTTTGTTCGGTGGCTACGCTTGCACCTTTCATGTTTTATACTTCGAGCCTACCTGTGTTATAGTTATAATTAACTCATTACGGGAAACAAATATGCCTTTGCGAAGTTCTTAGAGCTACCCGATAGAAAATATAATCTTTAATATAACTGGTATAACATTAGTTTTGACATTCATATTATGGAATTAAGTAGTATACCGCCACGGGGTGCCAATCGGCTCTCGAGACTGAACTGACTGAACAGTCTCAGGGCCTCTGCCGCAGACCAATGACTTCATCATTAGATTAAAAGAGAAAACAAGTTAAAGGATCAAAGAAATAAATATAAGGTCGGTCACGTACGCATGACTACAATAGTCGGCTCACGCTTCAGTGGCAGCCGGCTGACAATTAACGCATTCGTAAAAGTTCTTCAAACCCTTTATTATTTGGGTCAGGCGCCGAGGTGTCTGCGGCCAGCAAAACCCGATTCAAGTCCTGTTCTTGTTCTTTTTTTCGAAAGAACCCCTACGCGTTGATGCTTGGTGTGCGCACGCACAGATCGATATCGATAGCTCTGGCGGGCAGTTTTTAAATGTTTATTGTTATAATATTCGCCCAGCTAAATAAACGCCTAGGAGTAAGAGGAGTGGAAATTTTATATTTGTTTCGTTTTACAAGTAGGTACTTAAACAACTGGCAATCTTGTCTGTGCCGCATACTTACTTCGATGATTTTCAAACCATTTTTACTTATGACTATCTATGAGTATTTTTATGCACTTCCTATTAAATTAAAAGGAAATAGTAAATGTTATTATCCAAGTATGTAGCTCGTTTACGTTTAGTTAAGATAGGTATTATACCTACCTTAACTAAATAGGTGTGTAGGTACAAGGAAAATATCATTTCTCTCGAGGATATTTGATCCGAGAATGAACATTGTGCACTTTATAGCTTATAGAGTTATTTATAGTTCATTTCCGCGAAACGGCTCGTGAGACAATGCATTCAGTGGTTGAGGATGAACCACGTTCGCTCACCTCGGTTTAAAGCTTTTAAATTATAGAAATAACATTTACTTGCTATTGCCTATTACTTCCATTCAATTTAGACTACAGTCTAATCAATTTGGTACCGAAAAATCTGACATCAATTGCAAACATATTGTGTAGTCGAATCACTAAGTTTGTAATTCGATGTTGCTAATAGATCATTGCAGACACTCGTATCCTGCAGGTTTGAATGCTTAATAGTAAAAGCGGCGCGCACATTACCGGTTTTTGTATCGACTTATGATGTACATCACTGCTATTTGGACCGGTTAGAAGACAGGCTCACCTCTCCGTGTATCTCACCTCACCACCTCCTGCACAACAATAATTTACTACATTAATTATTATTAATACCTGTGGGGTAGATAAATGGATAGTCGGCTGATTAGGTTAGTTGTTATACTTGTTACTAAGTAAGCGTTGTAAGTGTTGCCTCTCGCTGGCACGGCGAGTGGGTCGGTGTTTAATGGGTGCCTGCCGTAGAAATATATGCGAATTCAATTAGAAATACGAGTCGGATGCAATAAGCAATGAACAGAACAATGGGTACTTGTAAAATGGTCCATACGATACTAGAGCTTCGTCTTTGGTGTTTTCTTTCAATGTAAAGGGAATGGTCTATTAAGTTCTAGTGCTGGCATTGAAACTGGTGTTATTAATGAGAGTTAATGGGGTAGTGTAGTGTAGTGACGATAGATTGAGAACCTTTATTCGTTCGAATACCTACTTACTTTACGTTTTGTGAACTGTTTCAGGTAAATCTCACGCACGGCGGCGCTCATCGGTGCGAGGTCAACGGAACAAAAAAAGTGAGTAATAAATTGATAACGCACACAATCATTGGCATCACTCTATTTAGGTAACAGTCAAATTCACTGCTAGTGTTATAGCATAACACTACCGAATAAGCCACGTTACAATAAAGCCGATACTCTCGTATTCTAACGTCTTTGTTTTGCATACCGATGTAATAAAAACCTATAGGCGGTCTTGTGTTTTGTACCGTTATACTCCTCTGTTGTCGTAGGAAGCCATTATAATACAAAAACAGTGTAGAGAAAAACGGGATTTTTGGAGATAACCGACGATATAATACAATATGTACAAATGTAGTAGGACTCACTTGACGCACTATGTCCATAACTATTGTGAGAACCGGTATAAAAATTACCTGATGACCTGCGGTGCGATTCTCTAAGGAACATCCTTCATCATGACAAAATTTCAATAGAAATCATAAAAATTACCACGTTGCTTAGCAACCTGGCCACGATCTATCACGTTTTATCGTCGCGCTCACAGATGTTGTCATAGAGAATAACATAGCTTAGTGATTCAGAGGTCAATATGCCGATCTGCGACGCAAGAGGTCCTCGGGTTCAATTTCCGGCCGACCAGAAATTTAATTGATGAATTTTTACTTTTGTTAAGGGAAATTTAAGTAGTATATCAGTTATCAGTACCCATAGTACAAGCTTTGCTTAGTTTGGGGCTAGATGACGCTGTGTGAATTTGTCCACAATTTTTTTTTTTTTTAATATAGATGAAAGTCTACCACTTTATTTAGTCCAGCGGTAAACTTGGGCTGTTGATAATGATACATATTATAAAAAATACCTGATGATGATGATGATACATATTACAAAAAGTACACGACATCGTTTCCGATCGTAAATTCTTCGTCACATAAAATTGATATAAAATGCATACCGCATGGTAACTCGGTACGTTGCGATCGTGTGCAGGCATTTAAGTTAGCCATGTGGGTGGGTGGGAACATTAGCAGTGTTCATCATTTACATCGGCGTTGGGTTGATCATTTGCAACAAGTCGTTTTAAAGCTAGACGTCAACTTGCATAACATTATAAACTATTAAATACCGAGCACGTCCGTGGCAGCCTTGGCGTGAAAGACACGGCGGATAAGATCGAGGAGTCTCGCCTGCGCTGGTTTGGTCACGGCTACATAAGCCAGCACGATACGTGGTTAATAGATGCCTGAACTGGATTGGAAGTAATACGAGAGCCAACAACGGTTTACGGTTACGTTTGCAAAGTGCAAATGGAAAAGTAGGAAAGCGGACCTTGGCATAAGCCGGGATGGATGCCAAGATAATGATGATGATGTTATCTATCACTTGTCGGTTAATTAGTGGTGTGTATCGTTCAGGCTGTACCCGTACTGACCGCGTCCAGTTCAACGGGAATCTGATCAAGATCTTCAGCGGGGAGTTCGAGCGCGCACGCGCAGCGACCGCGGGGACCGTACCGGAGCCCCGCGTAGTGGCCGAATGGAAGTTCCGGGAACTCGACAGAGACATGAGCGGAGGCCTACAGAAAGCCGAGTACAGAGGCCTGAGGAGACTCATCAAAAAAGTAAGCCGAAATGGTACCCACTCGGTACTCCCTCCCTTTTTGAAGTACCTATCTTGGAAGTTGTTTGAGAGCCCAATATCGATGATTTTGGTTCAGCAGTAGGTGGGATCTGGGTAGATATGTGCAGGGTACCCGGTTTGGATCCGGTACCCGGCGGTTCCGGCCCTTTTTAAAGATCCGGCTGGGTACCGGGTAATAAACCAGATATGGAGGACCCTTAATTTTCAAATGAAATTTAAATATCAATTTTGGACTAACCATCAGTGCGATTTGCTCGACTGGGGAATATAAATTTGCACAATTTCTTCAAATGACCTAGATTTTCCCAAAAGCCATATGTTCTTCGTGAAATCGCAGCCTCACTTTTAGCACTTCCACTTGACCAAGCCAAACTTATAATTTTTTTGTTGAATTGGACATATTATCACGAGATACATGGCGGGAACACGCGAGCGATGTTGACGTGTTTCTTGGCCAAATACCCGGCTACCCGGCGGATTGGCCCGCCCATTATCCGGTACATCTCTAGTTCTGGGTACCTATTCAAAACATTGAATGTAGGTAGTTAGGCAAAGAGACAAGCAAGCCACCTGCCTGATGGAAATAAAGACAAATATATTGAAACTGTGCGTCGAATTCGCTGAAATGGTTGCAGAGTCGAACCTAGTAGATGTTATTTAAGCCGCTAAGGTGGCCTACGGTCCGCCTTATGGTAAGCAGTTACTTATAGCCATATACTTCTGCAATATCAAGGGTAGGTACCACTCAGAAGTTGTCTTCATTTAATTAAGTATCTACCTAATACGACGACAAAAAGAGCACTACAACGAGCACCGCGCACCGCGGGCTGGGTACTCCTCCTCAATAAGTAGATTCGTAAACCCTCGGTTAGTGTCCACTCAACGGTTGGAAAGAACGATTAACGCTTGTGAGTACCTACTATTCGGATGTAGAATAACAGTGTTTTTGGAATTCTTATGACAACATTTTTATGACAAGACGTGTATTAGAGACGGGCAATGCATCGATCGCATTGCGCCACTGGTGTTGCTGATGTCCACGGTAGCGGTAAATACTTTCAGATGGCCCTCTTGCCTGTTTGTCTGCCGTATAACATTACGTAAGTACTAAGCTAACTATTACCTGTTACTAGGTGGTGAAGCCCAAAAGGTGCGCCCGCGCCTGGGCGCGAGGCTGCGATGGGGACGGCGACGGCATGATAGCGCGGGCCGAGTGGGTGACCTGCCTGCTGGCCAACCCGGAGCCCCCAGCACCGGACTGTGAGTACCTCAGAGCTTCGTGCTTGCAGTTTCGGCTTGCCACCAATAATTGTGCCAGGGCATGCGGTATGGGAATACACTCACTGGCATAAAGCTATCTTCTTTACCAAGTAATTGTCATATAAATTTTCTTTAGCTTGCTTGATGTCATTATTTATGAGATCACAAGAGAACAATTACTTAGGTCTCACAATTACCTACATCGTTGGTAATTTGCTAATAAATAGTAACATGGAGGTGGAGAGTTTATTATGCCTGTAAATGTATATTCTATAAATATCGGCGGCAACTAATGCACATTGGCTAGTTGGCTTCGTCGTCGCACATGTGAGAGTATCTAAATCATCATCATCATATCAGCTGAAGGACCCCACTGCTGGGCATAGGCCACCCGCAGATATCTCCACAAAGGCGGGTCCTGTGCCTTCCGCATCCAGCTGGTACCTGCGATCTTCACCAGGCCTTCGGTCCACCTTATAGGAGACCCACGCTGCGTCTTCCGGTACGTGGTCGCCACCTACCTAAATAAGAGGCCGAAACTAGCCGGTGTGCATAATTATGTCCCTACTAAATTATTTTGTACTAATCTCACCTAACAATTGAACGCCTTTACGTTTATTGTCGAAACGTTTATTCGTCAATTGTCGTGTGCTTTCTCTCTGCCTGCGCTCCGTTGCTTGTCGATTGTTCACAACTCCGATGTTTGAGAATCTGCGGTAGGCAACAAAATGAGAGCATGAGAAAACCACAATGCAAATATGTGTGCAAACGTAATAATAATATATAGTCTCTTTCCGTTTCTTCATGTCGTTGAACGCAGACGAGGACAGAAGACCAGAACCAGAGCCAGATTACACCGAGGAAGAGTCCCCCCTACCAGACCCGAGTGCAGGTAACGCATTCCTCGCACGTTCCATGGCTAACATTAACCACTCAGAACTGTCTTAGGTTCAGGTACTGGCGATCAGCAACTACGTGGCTACGCCCTAAGAAAAATAACTATAAAAATTTTCGCAAAACTTTATTTTCTACTTTGTTTGATAAAATCGCCAAGTTCGAAATCTGAGCTTGATATACGATTAGTAAGTATGATGGTGCTAAACAGATATTCGCAATGCTTCCACAGTGCTGCCGGCAGGTGTAGTGCGCAACTCGTTCGCGCCAGATGGCTCCGACAACAACCGACGCGAAGACGAAGCAAACGACTGCCTCACAGACCGCCAAGCAGTTTTAGACGAACAGGTTTGACCTTGACTTATTTATATCCTTGAAGTTTGAACTAGCGGCACTGGTCTAATGGCAGCGAGCTTACGAGACCGATGACCAAGGTTACGCAATGCTCGCAAAGTCCGGGTTCTGGATGGGTGACCGTTTCGTACTTCAGCACCACAACGAGATCGCCACTGCTTGGTGCGTGATGCTTCCTAATATCGTTGGTGAAGCGAGGTTGACCGACGTCTTCCGCTGGGGGCCCGGAGACTGCTTGAACAGTTTAGGGTCCCGTGACGGTATTTATTTACTTAATAAAGTTTGAACAAATTAATAAATATACATAAATTAAATCTTCTATGCGAATGTTGACCTTCATGTATGTTTAAAGCTACTGCGAAATTTAATTGCGAAAGTGTGTCTGTCTGTTTCTTTCTTCGATCAACTGTTTTATATTTAAAAAATTAGACTTCTTTTTTAAAAAATCGATCTCAGTAAAATTTAACAAGAGTGGGTTGAATTCCGAATGGGTAAGGTTGATTGGATTGTACCTATACGAAAAAATAAGGTGGACAAAGTCCTATTTGGTTTGGATCCTGAGAAGAGAGTAATTTTATCTAGGTAACCACAATCCTGTACAGGCACTGTGCGAAATCTATCTATTAACACATCAACCACAGCACATAATACAGCTGGACTGCTGGACTTATACTTCTTCGTACCTACCCTTGTAAATCTGTGTTAAACTCCATAAGATTAGCTCGTGCGAACGTGCCAGCGTGGTGTACAAGTCTCAAATGTGTCATGTACAAGTTTTGGTGCAGAAAGCCCCCGGGGCCGTGCTGTACGTGCCAGAGTGCACGGGCGACGGGCGGTACGCGCGCGCGCAGTGCTACAAGTCCACAGGCTACTGCTGGTGCGTGCATCAGGACACGGGTAAACCCATCCCCGGGTCCTCGGTGAAGGACAGGAGGCCAGACTGCGATGCGGCGCCACAACACGCTAGTCCAATGAGAGGTAGGTTTAGCTCATTTAGGTGCATGACAAGGGGAGAATGAATTATCACATTACATCAAAAGCCCGTATAGGCGGACCCTGGGCCCTCGCGTGCTAGCGCAACCGGGACGTAACGCCAAGATGATGATGATGATCAAAAGCCCGTAATAGTCCACTGCTGGACTTGAGCATCATCTATATTAGTGAAGGGTCTGTGGCATAATTTCCATACTTGGCAGACGGGTTGGAGTGTGTATAAAACACACAACTAATTATGCTGCTGCCCGTTTTAAATTCCGACGAAAACAGTGGGGTGTTATAAGCCTGACGTGTGTATCTGTGGCTATGTCAATTTGTCTGTGGTATCGTAGGTCCCGAACGGGTGGACCGATTTCGATGCGGTTTTCTTTATTTGGAAGACAGTTTAATTGATATGGTTCAAAATCGGTTTAGTAGTTGAGAAAATATTTAAGTAGATGTAAACTTGGTCAGATTGCCGTGTGGTATCCGGCAGAGTAGAATAGCACCAACCCCTTACGCTCGTGAGTGTCGTACATGGCGACTTATGTTTTCGAGGCAAAAGATCTAAAGTCTCCGTGGGCTGGAAAATGGGCAGCAGCTTTTTCCATTGTTATATTTACAAAACTGCGATCTCCAACCCGCCTGCCAAGCGTGAAGATTATGGCAATAACCTCCCCTTTCGTGGGAGCGGCCCTTAGTCCTGCAGTGGACTGTTATGGACTGTGATGATGTAAGGGGTCTTTTGACGTTTTCAGTCGGTTAAATTATTTGGTCTACCTGCTTCAGAGTGAGCCAGAACCTGTCCTAATCGCTATGGTACGACCCCCGTGCCAGGAGGTACTCTGCCGGATACTACCTACACGACTATAATTTATTGATGCATAAATCTTGCTTTTAATTTCCTAGTTGCAAAAGTATTTAAAAATTAACAAAGGGTAGTTTCTAAGGTACTATCAAAACACAATAAATCATTACCTCGTACATAAAACTTTATCCCTAATTCCAGGTTGTCCAGAACCGATAAAGTCCCACTTCCTACGCGAGCTAATGAGCTTCTTCATTTCGAAAATGGTGTCTTCCTCCAACGGCACCGGTCCAGGGTAAGTGACCTTCAACCCTGACCTTCTCATTAAGTTTGACTAACTTTGCATAATAAATAATATGATTAACGAAGATAAATATTCCAGGGATATGGTGAAGTGGGGTGCATCGAAGGAAGTGCAAGCTGCGACTTGGACCTATGTAATGCTTGACAAAGATAAAAACAAGGCTTTGGATAGGAGAGAGTGGAAGGCTTTCCACCAGTTGATAAACAACGTGGAGTCTCTACGGCGCTGCGGTCGCAAGCTGCCGCGGTACTGCGACGTCAACCACGACACCAGGATCAGCATCACCGAATGGATGGCGTGCCTCGAGGTGGCGCAGGTGTCACAGGGACAGACCAGTAAGTAGCCACAGGACTAGGCCATTTCTCTGTAATCTGCAAGTATCTGCAGTCTTTTAAAACTAAGTTTATAAAAATCCGTTCAGATTCAATAGCGAAAAGCGAAATAGCGAACGCTTTCGCTTAATTTCGCTTTTGAGATTATTGGGTTAAACAGGCAAGTATTTAAAAGACATTGAATAGTTGCTTATTTTTTATTTTATCAAATAATTGGATGACCACAAAATGCTTAGGTTTCTAAGTATATTTTATAAATAGACCACTTCTCTTTCAGCTGAAACTATAAAAGTTGCACCAAACCCACGTAGAAAGGGACCGAATCCACTAGAATCAATACTTAAAGCCGACGATTGACCTGATCAAGTGAGAAAGAAGTGCTCGCCATTGCGGCAGGCGCGGGCGCTGCGGGCGCTGCGCAGGCGCTCCCGCGCGCTCGCCCCCCGCCCGCCCATACTCTACGGACACCTGACTAGAACGAAAACCACCCACGACATTAATACGTATTTAGGTACAGTGGCAGGTCACAAGCGCACACAACGTGCCATTTTAAAATAAATATTTTAATAACTTATTTCCTGTAGGCTTCTCCTAGTCTCGTAATTTGTTTATGTAGAAATTAGGTTTGTATTTAACATTGTGTAACTTTATTAGGCTTTATAATTAGCTGCTAGCAATATCATGAATCCTCCCAAGTGACGAAACAGCGCGTCCTGCGGTCCTTCCTAAGTATTCTGCTAAGTACTCCGTTCGTAATGTATAATCCCCCGCGGTATTAAATTTCCAGCTACTAAGTACACTATGTAGGTCAATGTATATGTTGTAAATGTTGTGCCCCTGTATAATTTAGTCTCTAACTCTATATGTTTAGTACAGATGTGCAAATGACTATATACAATCATAATACAAATTAATTATAACTATACCAACTTACTTGATTTATACATGGACACGTAAAGTACGTAATATGTACTACACGCTCGGCACGGAACGATTTCATATTCACAAAGTAGTATATTAACGAAAATTTTCCAACTATTTATTTCATTTGTTAAGTTTTTAGCTGCCAAAATGTGTGGAACTCAGTTTTAAATCCACACATTGAGAATGTTACGAAATTACCTTTAGAGTACTATACTTACAAATATTATATCGCCATACCGTGCCGAATAATTAATTTTATAGATAACATTATTTATAGATTTAGGTAGTCGATGTCAAATGTAAGAACTATGTGATATTTTTTCATTTTATAATAAATAATTATATACCAAAGTAAATGTATATACTATCGACCCTTACTATACTACATATATAATAGATCACACAAGTTAGCGCAGTTGCCAATCAACTGAAGCAGTAGTATTATTAAACACGATTATAATTTATAGTGAGTCTTGTTCACATTTGGTGGGTACGATGGTCTTGTATTCGTTGACGGTTTCGCTGAGAATTTTCTGGAAGATGCTCTCGAATATCTGGCTCTTCACGATGGCCTCGTCGGCGTGTAGCGAAGTCCACTCGGGTTCGCAGCGGCGCCACTCCGCGAACAGAATGTCGTCGATGTGGTCAGCACGCCGCGCCGCCAAACCTGCCGGCCAATCAACATTTTAAACGCGAAACTTTGCGAAACGTCAGTAGCCTGAGTATGTATGTATCCGATACGATGTTTTACCCCACCGCAAAAGCCTTGGTTAGCGTACCACTGATATACAAAACTCAGAAAATGTCATATGATCGAACTCGGCACCTCTCACTTACGAGTCGGACCCGTTAGCCATTAGATCACCGACGACGCTCCGTAGAAAATGTAATATGATCTAGTGTAACAGATATAGATACCAGAATAACACCAGCATAATTAATCTCGAAATTCAAACGGGATTCACTCAAAATATTATGTGAGGTAGCCGTGGTCGGAAGCTAACAAAAATAAAGTAGGCCTCCCCCAAAGAGCGTCATTGCGCCACAATTGGCTGACAGTGCTTACTAATTTGCAACCTTTCTCAGATACCCGGTGCGAATATCGGGAAAATAATTGATGCTGCACATTGCAGCTGAATCCAGACCCCTATGTTAAAGACATGTTATAGAGATTACAGTCTGTCTATGAGGGGCTTGGTGACAATGCCCTAGCTGTAAAGCATTTCCTCTCCTCTCTCCGCTTTGACGGAGTTCGGGCCCTGAAGCTTGGTTTTATAACTTGCATTATTTATCTGCGTTTATGTATTATTGTGTATGCAATCGGCGTATGTATAGTGTATGTTAACGTACGTGGGTGATTAGGAGAGTTTTGAGAAACACCTTTTTTTTTTAAAGAGTTGTTTTTGGTTAAATGAAAATGAGTGTCATAGTAGTTTGTTATCCGCTTTTGGTAACCTCGCACCGTTCCGTGCATATATTTTTGGATAGTTTTCTCAATTTAAACAATAACATTTTTCTTTGAAAGATGGTGACTGAATAGGTGAATAAATGAACTGAATGGTTCTGTGTCCCAAAAACGGCCTACAAGGAGATAGAAGAAACCCTTAAAATATCATCGCCGACCATTCATGAAATTTTACACCGTCACCAACATGTCAGAAAACTTTGATTCCTGATTGCTGAACAAAAACAAGCTCGCGTGACACAAGATAATGTTTGTAAAACACTAAAATGGAGAAGAACAGAATATATTTAATATAATTACAGGAGATGAAAGTTGTGTTTATCAATATGACCCACTAACTAAGCAGCAGGTTTGGGTGTTTCCAGACACAGAACCTCCCAGGAAAGTTAAACGTGGGCGCAGTGTGGGCATGAAAATTGTGGCAACAATCTTTTCTGCGAGTGGCGACATCTGTTAATGCCCAATGGTACTCTGAAGTGTGTTAACCAACCGTGTTTGGTATGTTGAAGCAAAAACTCCTAAAACGGGTTTGAGAGGGCTCTATTTGCATCATGACAATGCATCGTCACACAAAGCGAAACTTAAATATTTAAGAATACTGAGATTCAAGAATTAACCCGTCTTATAGCCCTGATCTAGCTCCGTGTGACTTCTTTCTTTTCAAAATGTGAAACTAGGACTTCGTGGCATTAAATTTGATATTCCTGAGGAAGCTCGAAATGCTTTTACTATCGTCAGTGCTTCAAATCTTGGATATGATGGATGAATTGCTGTATAAAGACCGATGGACAGTATTTTGCAAAGGAGTAATATTTTTTTTATTTTATATTTATAGCCTTAATATCTTTTTTGTATCTCAAAACTTTCCTAGTCACCAAACTCACCCGAGACAGAGACCGGCGGCCCTCCGGACAGAATCTCTTTCAGCTCCGTCGTCGCCTTCTTGGCCAGCTGCTCCCTGTCCACTTGAGGCTTCTGCGGCAGCAGGTTGCAAGCGTCCCAGGGCTTGTCGCTCTGCTCCACTTTGTGTTTTTCGATTGACTCCTGACAGAAGTCACTGACGAACATCTCGAAGGCGTCGGAGGGCTCCGCCTGGGGCGCTAGTCGGTTGAAGTCGGTGATAGCGATGTAGATCTGGTTTTCTATGGTGTCGTCGACTAGTAGGGGGTGCAAGGGGCGCGCCGGCCGGCCGCCCGGCGCCGCGCCGCCCGCGCCGGCCGCGCGCCCGTCCGCGGGCGGCGTGTACGGCGGCGGCGGCTTGTCGGGTATCTCTCGCACCAATAGCTGGCTCTGCTGCTGCTCCAACGCTTTTATCTACAACGAAACACGGCATTTCAACAAGTGCCAGACACTGTACACTGGTCTGGGAGGTCTGGGAGGTTTGTAAGCTCGCTCAAATATGCTTCTTGAAAAACATTATTCATAAACGCATATCAGCGCTGCAACGCTCAATAACAGCTCCATAACTTAAAGGAGGCTGATCCCTTCTAACTTCACACGTCTTGCGCAGACCGGCAAGTTAGGTGGGGAACAAGAGTCTGGCCATGCCGCCCCCGCCGAGCACGGTAAGGATATGTGTGCCAATAAGCTCACCACCAAGTATGCCGAAGATCATATAAACCTCTGATATGATCCCTCATATTAGTAACAAACATGGCCGCCGTCACAAGAACTGCGTTTATTCGCTTAGTTATTGCGATTGGCTCGCGACTCCATTCTTCACTTTTATCCTGAAGAGGATAGGGAAAGGGGTTGCATTCATATAACCATGACTTCTATCCTTGTCTTTGAAATTCCGTTTTGATAACAAAGGGCATGGCTAAAAGTCATAGACAAAAACCCAGAATCGCCAGCAACGAAATGAATAAAAATGCGTTCACTGTAGAAAACTCATTATGTTTTTAAAAAATCAGCCTCCTAAACCATGTAATATTGAAGTTATTATACTGTATGAGAATCGTACATACATTGATTTTTCTTGACTTTTATCACTATCACTTTATTAAATGATAATACTTTTATTAAAAAAAATAAAAAAATATACCCTTTAATACATATTTTAATACTTCGTAATAACACTTTCATTATCATATATATGTATAAATATCAATTGCAGTGTGTTAGTCTTGCTACTCGAAAACGGCTAGACCGATTCGTATAATTATTTTTTTGATTGTTCGCTATACTGGGATTGTTTAAACTAAAAGAAAAAAAGAGTATGTAGGGGAAAAGTAGTAGGCTACTTTACCCTTATCTACCCTCTATTTTTCTTTCTTACAAACTACCCCTGTATTATAACCAACGAAACAAAAGAAGAATTATTTAAATCGGTCCAGCCGTTTACGAGTTATAAGCGAGATTAACGAAGAGCAATTGATTTTTTGTATGAACATTGTATTATTTATAAACCAAATATCTAATATACCACATCGATTTAGCAGTAAATTATTATATATGTTTGATATACACATTATGAATATAATAACGGCATATATACAATTTCTGGCGACTCTATGTTTTTTTTAGCCAAGACCTTTCAGTACAATAAACTTTTTTTAGACTTGGCTACAAGCGATTTTCTCTTTATGGGCTATAAATTCATGAGAGCGTCAATATTATTATGCCAATCTATATTTTATCAGACCTTTAGCTAATAGAACTTCATTACTAAAAGTCTGATAAATTAACGAACGTTTATAAATAAGGAATTTTAAAATGCGTTTTAAAGGCCTAATGAGTGTTTTAGCTAATGAACGTTTTATAAGTACTATTAGGTATTTTTAATGACTAAGACAGTAAATGTATACTGTATACATGTATGCAGTACATGGACTAGTCGTGTTTGAGAAAATATGTTGGTACTTGAGGCCTTAGTAGGATGATGATCCTAAGTATCGAACAGAAGTCAATTGACACGCACCTCTTTTTCAATCGCCAACTGCTGCCGACGTAATTCTTCGGCTTCGTCGCAGCACACGGACGTCAGTGAGGACACAGGAGTGGCGTGTGTCTCTACCGAGGAGACACTTTCGCTGCTCTCTGTAATGTATTATTATTATGTTTAGAATATACGCTTACAGGAACTAGAAATTAGTAAATATAATACAAATAGTACCTGTATTGTCATTAGCAGACTGTTCAGCCTTTGGTGCAAAACTGACAGGCAAGACATTCGGAGCCACGTCCGCAGCGCCCACCGGCACCGGCAGAGGTCCTTCTGGCGTGATGCTGCTCACCGCAGTCCTAACTGGTTCCACAGATTGGATGTCGGTTTCTTTCTCAACTACATCACTACGTTGGTCACTAAATGCAATGCTCGAACCTTCACTAGACATTTCAGGGGTACTGCGAACATCGAAAACTCTTTGAACCGACGTAACTTCTCTTTCATGATCGAAGTGAGATATGAGGTCGTGTTCTACATTATTCAACTGATTTTCCTCCTCCGTGAAACCTTTGTAATACTGGTCGAATTCATCCACAAGACTTCGAGCCGTCGATGGGGTGCTGGATTTCTCTAAGTCGGATTTTCTCATTTGATCAATAAATTTCTGAAGAGTTTCACCATCACTTATTGAACTTTGGCGCGTGGTGGTGGAATGCACTATGTTTTTCAAGGCTTCTTCGTTAACTTCGTACTGTTTGCCATTGCTAAATATTTTTGGTAATGACAGATTATTAAATAGTATGTTTAAATAGCCACCGTCAACAGCAACAATGCTTTCCCCAGTGGTGTCGGTCGCCTGGTCGTTCTGGGTAGTTTCGAACAGACTGCAACCGGTTTGGATGCACTTCTCTGCCGATCCCACCGGCGTTGTGCCCGGCCTGAGCAGCGTCGTCTCGGATTTAAGCCGAGAACTAGAGTTTTCGTCGCAGCCGCTACTGGACAAATCGAAGCATTTTAGAGGAGCTGTATTACGCTCCATAGAACTAATCTTTAGCTTCTTTTTACCGAACACTGATCGGTCTACATTCACATTGTTTTTCAACTTGAGTTCGATTATCTTCTTGGTCTTAACGAATGCTACTTTCCTTTTGTCAGAAAGGGCTAGAAGCGCTTTACGCATACGTTGCATTTCCCCGCATTCATGCTGAAGTTTCAGTAAGGCCCCCCGTTGCTTCTTCTTAAGAGTAGATACGTCAGTGTTATCCTGTTTCTTTTTGTTCTCCAGCCAAATTATTTGAGATTTTGTATAGTCTTTTAATGCATCTTCTCGCATTTTTAACACCATCAAGAGATTTTTTGCTCTCCTTTGCTCATCGCGGATGAGTAAATTGAGCTGTAATATAAAAAATTAAAATAAACACAAAAAGATTGCAGCGTTCGAGACAACTGAATCAAAAAAATCGAGTATTCAAAGTGACCGTTCCAGCGAAGAAAGCACACACAACCAAAATAATGTATACAACCCAAAGAATAACACTCACCAGACAAAGACTCTTGGACGCCATTGTTTCGGTGTCTTCGCCGTTTGCCGCGTGTTCAAGTTTAGTGTAAAATGTTTCGTAATCTTCTTGTGGACTCTTCAAATTAAGATCTATATTATTCACCCAATTTTCCATCTTATTTTCAAATAAAGATTGATTCGATAAAGACGAATTTTCTAAATATTGAAGAGATTCGAAAAATGAATCAATAAAATTTAATTCTCGCTGAAATTGTTCACAAACAAAATTACCCTGTAATAAGTCACTATTCATTCTTATTGTATTAATTGTATCTGATGGTTTCACAAATTTTCCAGTAACAGAAGAGGAAGTACTGCTACGATGCCTTATCTCTGTGTCAAATTTACTATCTTTTTTAACCTTTACATCATTTTCCCTTTTTCTGGATTTCGTTACTGTTATTTCTTCATCTTCACTTTTATTAATCAACTTATTTTTCAATACAGATACGACGTTCATAGGATAAGTTAAACTTGATATATGACTGGGTTTAGGTGCTGTTTGCCCATTATCATCTATCACATGAAAATTTATTTTCTGTCTGCTAGTATACGTCACAGTTGCTCGTCTTATTATATACGATCCACTATTACAGACCATTCGCTCATTAATCTTTTTCAGAGGACTCATATTAAGAGATGGGATCTGAAGATTTGGTAATGATTGGCTTTCGAAGTCAAGGGGTTGCTTACATAATTCACTTTTATCCTTCAGTAAAGAAACATTTGGTATATTAAGATCATCAGTATCCTTTATTATAAAGTCTCTGTTGAAGTCATTCTTATTTATTCTATTTTTTAAATTATTATTCTCCATCTCGACATCCTTAACTGTATTGTCAGTTGCTAGTGTTGTTACAGACAATACAGATTTGAATTTATCATTTTGATATTTCTCTATTAACTCATTTTTATTAGTTTCAGTACCCTTGTCCATTGTATCAGATTTATCAAAATATTTTTTCTCTATCTCAGTATTTTTATCTAACACTTCAAACATTTTAGATTCGCTCG
Organism: Blastobasis lacticolella; assembly: GCA_905147135.1. NCBI lineage: Eukaryota > Metazoa > Arthropoda > Insecta > Lepidoptera > Blastobasidae > Blastobasis > Blastobasis lacticolella. The sequence continues at coordinate 20,564,106 of LR990039.1, forward strand.
TCTGTGTTTCTGTACTATTATCTTTTTTTCTGATAAATACATTTTTAATTGGTGCATAATTTTCCAAGTCCGTGCCTATATTTTTCTCTGATGTAGATCGGGATGTTTGCATGTCTGCTTCATCTTTTCTTAAGTGGTTGTCTTTTTCCATGGGTACATGGATTGTTGGCACAGTTTCTGGTTTAGATTTTGATTTATAATTAAAATCTAAACCAGTTTTAACAGCAGAATGCTGTGGAGTTTTAAGCTTTTGTGTATTGAGTAATGCCTTTTCTGTGGGATTATTTGTATGCCATGATGTCATACCCGATTTTCCTTTATAATTACTGCCCATTTTCTTTTTTAATAAATTTGTTTCCATTGCAGATTCATCTGTAGCTTTTGCTTCTTTATTTACGCAACTTTTAGATGAACCCAATTTATCTGTAAATAATTAGTCATAACTGCTTAAAAGTAATTCAAAGATCTCAAGAGCTCAAAATATAAAATCATACATATAAAAATAAAATTTAGCAATATATATCTATAGGTAATCTTACTCAACTATAATAATGTTACTGTAACGCAAATTAAAGAAATAGCAATATGTATTTTTTTACCAAAAATTAAAACTAATTTTACCTGGCATATGGCAATCCTTAGAAAGCTTCATTGAACTGTGATTATTTAATGTTTTAGTTTTAGGGACGATTTTTTGGTTGTTTGCTAACACTCCATTAGCTGCTCGATTGCTGTAGCTATCGCTCTTGGAACCTAAAACAACAATTGCTCTATTGAGGTAGCCATAAATTATAACTTTTAGAATTTGTATAACATAAAGGATTTATGGAAATAAAATATAATGAATATTGATTCAGTGTTAGCTTTAATATCCACATTTGTTAGGAATTCATGACTAAAATTGCTGCTGCCGATTTTATGGTCCATAGAATTTCAAGAGAATCTGTTTCTAGCAGTCTATCCTGCTGTTTCATTATCACACAATTTGTCGACTCGCCCGCGCATCCGACGGTCGGCCGCTTCGACTCGGGAGTACCAATTTAGCAGGGCAGCCGACCGTTGGATACGCAAGCGGCGGGCGAGCCGACATTCCGACCAAATTCCTCACAGTCGCATTTGGAGCGCCGACGACGGGAGACGTAACAAGTAAGATGTACAAGTAAATGTGATCAGTAAATTTTATAATGACTTTCCCTATTTGAGAGATTCAATAAGCAAAGATGTTCAAGCATACTTTTATAGCAATAGGCAACTGATATTCACTTATCGTCTCATTTGAACTATCATTTGGTTGGCGATAGCCAAATCTATGAAGATGACGTTAGCTATCTATTTTGTAGTTCTAAATGAACGGTCGTACTAATATTGCGTGATAATAATAATGTATGGTTAGACATTATTCGCTGCACTCTTCTAAGCCACCAATGATTAGAATAGGTTGGTAACTACAAAGCAGAATTTCAATTTCCAAATGCGAAATTTTGATAAAAGTCATTCGAAAGAGTTTTATTTAGTAATGCGTAGCGAAATAAAACTACTAGACTTCAAAATACGCGAGTTCAAAAGTACATCACTAAATACTTAATTTCGAAGTACGTCAGTGCGAAAGTATATCATATTTCGAAATATATATGACGGTGTAGACCTGGGCCTCAAATCGTAGGTACCTATTCTGGTGATTGTCTACTACTAACGGCTCGATTGATTTGTAATTGCATCGCAATCGCAGCTCAATGACAGTTTAACGCGTTTTTTGTAATCTCCTACAATTAACACTACCGTTATGCTGCTATTGCGATCCAATTGCAAGTCAATTAGCAGACCCGAGGCCCAGGTATCTGACCTGAGCCGCTCGCTAGACCTCATCTTCACTGGTTGGGGATCTGCTCTGTTGCTCTTGTGACTCCTTACACTTTTTCACTCGTTGGACTAGTCGCCCCTTGTCAGAGTCTGTCAGCATACATGAGCAGCCATTGAGGTACCTCATGATAGTCTCGGATGCTGTCTGACAGGTGGTCTAATATCACTTCTATTCACAGAAGTGGGCTGAGCACAGACAGCTGGTGTACCCCAATAAGAAACGGGTTGGTGTCACCAACAGCAGTCCGAACTATGAAATCGGAATCGCGATAGTTGTCTCAGATAATGTCAATATAGGCCTCTGGCACCGAATTGCGTCACAACGCCCACCAGGTCAGCTCACGATGGGCACAGTCAAAGGCCCTTCTGCATCTCCAGAAACAAGAAATGCAGGAGCGTGTTCTTTGATATGTATCCTTAGGGCAAATACGGGGTCCATGAGCCCACAACCCGTCCTAAACACATTCTGTACTCCGAGAAGAGCTTCATGGTATGAGACATCACCTTTATACCGCGCAGGTTGGTGTATCAAGCCTTTGCCCTTATAGCCTTTTGAGAAGGATGCGATTATAAAAACCGGTAAGGATGCTCACACCACGAGCACCCATCGATTTCCACGCCTCATTAGAGGTCGCATAACAGGTTACCGTGAGGGTCATTTACAAAGCGACACATGGACACAGTGCCACATTGACCCTCAATCGTGCGAACTTGTAAATGAGTTTTTGCCCCTCAGTCTATACCAAATTATCGTACACACAAAGTACGTAAATGGTCTGATCTGGCTCTAGCTACCGCTACTTTAATGACACGTTTGGCATACCGGTACGCAGCCTGATCTTCATCAGAAATGGACGTTTGCTACTTTTAAAAGAGGGCTCTCTTCACCCTAGTCACCCTCTGAACTATGGCGTTCCACCACCAGGTTTAATTAACAAGCCTGTGTCCGCCCCGCCCCAAAACTGTCCTCGCCGCCCGTTGTTGGACGTTGGACGTCCTAGAGTTGTTGGACGATTTCATCGTCTGTCGCAACGCTCACTGTCGTTGACAGCAGCGGCGAACTCATGGGACTTGGTTACTTCAAACAGCCAACACCGAGTTTGACGTCGGCACTGCTCCCGGTATTTGCCTCAGAACTTCACGCGCAGGTCCATTAAAGGACCTGATGTTAGGCAGTAAGACACTCCGGGTATGACTAAACAGATGGCCACATTGCCAATTTGTCTCTGCGAGTGATTAACGATTTGGGTGGCACTCCTCCCACTCCTGTAGGTGATCAGATGCTCGGATTTCTTTTGGAAAACGTATTCACGACAGCCAGATTGGCAACCACACACGTCCGGAGAATCTCTTCCCATTCAGCGTTACGGCTCCCAAAACCAAAATGGGCGTGAACACGCCCAAACTCCTCACTCTTTTCACCTACATGACCGTTCAGATCGCCACCCACAACAATACCCTGCGACAACGGAAACGGAACAGCGAGGTAGACTTGGGCCCCTAAAGATTTTCGTTCAATAACTATATTGCTTTCTAAGAGCCGGCCTACATCGAAGCGTATAATTTCGCACTAACTTACTCCGAAGTTGAGTACTTTCAAACTGACGTTTATAGACATTTCGTATTCCGCAATTCAGTATGAACAACACTTTTGAAACAGTAAATTAATAAGAGCTATACCAACTGAGCTGATGTATATTTGTTTCACATTGATTACATCAAGTGACACATATACAAGTAAGTATTCAGTTCCGACAATTGAGATTAATATTTAATGCTTCTTTAAAGGGTACAGCAAAGCAGAACCAAACAATCAAGTTCCCTAGAAGCTCAATTCTCTGTTTAGAGGCTTCTAAATGGGTAATATTTTTACAGTAACATAGTCAAGAAAAGCCGGCTGAAATAACAATAGAAGTGGCCCATCTCAGAAAGCTCATCAATCTTAACAAAAATTCATCAGACTTGACAAACATGTGTGGCCATACTTAATAGGTATTGCTAGAAATATTACCGGCCACTGCGTTGCATTCACTTATTGCAGTAAACATATAGCCTGCATAGAAGCACACTATTGTTTTTATTGGTTGGTCTCGGTAATCAGGCCCGTGTCCAGTTGGGCACCTCTTGTAATTGGGCAATAATAAACGCAGGCAATGGTCAGCCTAGTCAGTAAATATTATTCTTTAACTTGGACAAGTAGTCAACTGATCTTAAAAATAAATGTTGATGAAGCAGTTCTGTATAATTAGGCAACATTCTATAGTTGGACACCGGCATGCAAAAGAAATGCCTGATTTATTATAGTCAGTCACTGTGATATCTTTATACCAATGAGAGTATGTATGTAATGGAGGATCTTCCTAAAGAGGTACTGGAGATTAAAAAGCAACTGCAACCAAACCTGACCACAGAAAGCAACAAAGGAAGGAAATTTCAACCAGAGTACTAGCAAAACTATTCAACCAAATAATAGAAAAGGAGGTCATTCCAGATCTATAGACCTAACTATTGTCCTGCTGCACAATAATGGAGACATACGACATTAATAATTACAGACCCATTAGCCTCACATTAAATGTTTACAAGATGCCAAAGTGTTGCAAAATAGAATAAAAAACATTCGATGTAATCCAGCCTATTGAACAAACTGGCTTTAGAAGTCAGTAGTCAGTTTAAGACCACATCTACATAATGAAACAAATCCTAGAAAAATACAAAGAGTATTACTTGCCCTTGTATTGCTTCTTTGTTAATTACAACAAAGCATTCTACTCTATAAAATAATGATGTGATTTGACAGGCTCTACAAGAACAAGTAGTAGAACAAATGAACATAAATTTATTTATGTCTGCTGAAATGCAACCGCTAAAATAATATTGGAAAAGGAAAGAGAAAGAAAAAATTCAAAGAGGAGTTCGTTAAAGAGATGCACTTTCCACGATGTTATTTTCAGCAGTACTATAAAAAATATTTCGTAGATTTTTCCATTGGTACACATTGGGATTATCTATTGCTGGAAGTAAGCTCACTCATAAAGAGGTTAGCAGGCGATGTGGTAATTTTTGTGGAATCACTAATCATTCTTGAATGAACTTGAAACACTAATGAAGGAAAATGAAACAGTAGGACTGACAATGAATACGCCAAAAATAAAACTTCTAACCAACAAAGGAAAAGTACCCATTACAGTAAATAACAAAGTCATCAAATATCAAGATGAATACTTATAATAATATAATCTGGGTCAATTAATGTCATTTACGCTCGTTTCTGAAAAACAAATGGATACACAAATTGCTAATGCACGGAAAAGATACTGGTCAAGGAAAGAAATAATGAAGGATAGTAAATTGCATATCGAGTAAAGTATTCGACACATGTTACACTCCTTACATGTAGATGTGAAATGTGGGCTCTCACAAAGGCTCCATGCAATAAATGGTTGTCAGAGAGCCATGGAAAGAAATAAGACCAATATTAAAAGGAAGTACAGAACAACAATATATTGATTTGAGAGCCGATACTAGTTATGGATGAACATCAAAGAATTTAACAATGAAAATGGATGTGGGCCGGGCACTTAAGACACGTAGAGTATCCGACTCGTAAGCCAGAGGTCCCGGGTTCGATTCCCGCTCCGGCCATGTACCAATGACTGTTTTCTGAATTATGTACATTAGATGAATACTAACCGATGCTCTTATGGTGAGGGAAAACATTGTGATGAAACCTGCACATTCAGGCAACTGGATATGTAACCATGATCCACTCTGGTCAGGTTCCCTTGGTAGGAGGTCAGATGGCAGTCGCTCCACTGTAATTACCTGATCTGCCAAATCCTGGATCATGGTCAAGGCGGGCCCTGGGCCCTCGTGCGCGAGAGCACAACCGGGACATTAACGCCAAGATGATAAGCGTTCTTGGATGTCCAACAGGCATTTGACAAGGTCTGACATGATGGGTTACTATACAAATTGAAAAAGTTGTTGTCTCACAATATGAACCTAATCCTAAGGTCCTATCTGGATTGTCGAATGTTCTATGTCAGAGCTAATGATACTACCTCTCAATTCTTTGATATAAAAGCTGGCATTCCCCAGGGCTTGGTGCTGGGACCTGCACTGTACCTGCTCTATATGGCTGATGTGCCTGAATCAGAGAGTGTATTGACGGCCACCTTCGCTGATGACATGTTTTAACCTCTGATGAGAATCCAGTAGAAGCATCCAGAATATTTCAACAACATTTAGATAAGGTTCAACAAAAGAAACGAGAAGAGTTGAACATCAGATATAAATCCCTGTCATGGCTGCTCGGTAGGAGATCTCGTCTGTCAGTGGAGAATAAGGTCACAATATATAACTCAATATTAAAACCAGTCTGGACTAATAGCATCCAGTCGTGGGGAACTGCAAAAACATCAAATAATGGAATACTACAGATGTTTCAGAATTGTATTCTGAAAGCGATTGTGAATGACCCTTAGTTTACTAGAATGGAAGACGTACACGAGTATTTAGGTGTACCCACAGTGCGTGACAAAATAAATAATCTAACAACGAGCTACTGGGAAAGGATCAGATAAACTTGCCCAAAAGTTGAAAGAACAACTTAAAATAAGACGCCTGAAGAGGCTGCACTTATGGGACAACATATGACCTGTCTTACGTAGGTAATGAAGGCAACCCAACACTGGAAGGAATAGCCTAACTTGCCATGACATTATTGATAACAACTGCTTATAGTCTTAGAACTGATTGCATGTTTGTATAATCATTAAAAAAAAAGAAAAAAAAAGATTTATTTTTGATTTATATAAATATAATAATTTTCATTATTATATTTATAGCATGTTGGTGGATCTTTTATGGAAATGTGGTCTGAATAAAAGGCTTGAATTTAATTGAAGTATGAGAGAAGGGAGAGAAGCACAGCCAGGATGAGTGTTATTTGTTTTATCTACCCCTGTACCCTTAAAATTATTTTCAATATTGTAACATATTTACATGCTCAACATAAATCACTTAAAATTGTAGATACTTATTAGAAAAAATATATTAAATATAACATACATTTTGATGTAGTTAACCGGCTAATCGTTTTACGTCTTTCTTTTGCTCTGTCTTCAAAATCTGTTGCAGCTGCTCTGTTACATCTTTTTTGTTTAATGGTTAAAGGTAAAGCCCCTACAGGAGAAATATTTTTAGTTTCAATCCCTGAAAAAAGGAATAAGAGCATTACTTTACAATTTATATTGAGTTATGAAGTTATTAATTAAGATATGGTACAGACTGTGCTTAATATGCCGCTGATTTTCATCATCTTCACATATGGTGGCAATTTTTCTATAGGGAGTATCTCTATGTGTTACAGTATGACCTTCATCAGTATCACTTCCACTCTTAACAATATTTGGTCTACCAAGCTTCTGTGGCAGATTATTATAAAATTTGAGTGATCGACTGGTTTCTAAAAGGTGGTCATCTATTTGAATCATCTGTCTTAACCTTGGAGGTAACACATAACTTTGTTTTTTCCATTTAGCTGTGAAACATGATACATATATGTTTCAAACAAAACATTTTAAAATTATTGGCAAAAGTATAACCTAAATACTACAGGACGCCATTACACTCATATCATAAATATCACATATTTCAAGATAGATTCAGGGTCAGAAGTAGTCTCTAGTCAATGTTTTTGAACTAAGTAGGTATTGTAAATACTGAATGAAACAGCGTTTCTCCTCTCCCTTGCATGTCTACCTGCAGTAGCAATAAGGTGATTCTAGTTACAATGTTATGTAGGCAAACTTAATACTATATTTCTCAAATATTATTACGTCAATGACATTCACCGCAATAACATAAAGTAAACGTAGTAGTCCAAAAGTATAAATAAAAAGCAACTGGTTGTTGTTTGTATTGTATGTTTATGAATGGCTGACTATTCAACCTACAATGTTGAGCTTCTTACTTACCTGTAGAATCAAAATCATATTCAGGTAATTTAGCATATTTTATAGTATTTTTTTTGTTATTATTTACAGGAAATACCATATTCCCTATTTTGAATGTAACCTGAATTTTTGTTAGATCGGATTGAGTGCTTTTTGATTCGGGTAGTCCATCCATTCCAAGGGCAGATTATCCCGTTAATTCACGAAAATATTCTTATTTTCATTTTTGATAACAAAAGCACAATGATTTTAAAAAAAATCATTTTTTACTGTTGGGATTGCGGACATTGTGGTAACAGATGAAAGATAATGTGATCCACACACAACACAAACCAACCAAACAAACATTTTGTGGAACCAAAGAGTAGAGAGAATTAAATCGCCAAAGACCAAAAAATTTGACATAGAGGCTCTATGTTAGGCCAAAGACGTTAAAAAAAGAATTTTTGGTAAGAATTTGTGGAGTGAAGCTGTGGTTACTCTTTTATTGGATATTGATGGAGGGAAAAAATTTATAGGGATACGACTTTAGGTTACATTGACACATTGCGGAAAAACGAGTACACAAAATTTATTTTACTTGCAAAAATAAACTGTATAGAGGAAATATAACTCGACGGTATTTACTGTCTAACTTAAGCGCGTTCCACATGTTTGCCGAAACTTCCGGCGAAACTTTTGCCGGGACTTTGGTCGACCCTCTACATTCTCGCCTATTAGGAATGTGGTGGTGTCAAAACGCGCGACATTTTATCGATTCATTGGTGTAATATCGGTAATCTACTGTAAACAGGGTCACAGAGGTGATGGCAGCTTCTCTACTGTAATTACTTGATCTACTAATATCCTGGATCATGGTCAAGTGTACCCCGAACCTGTTACGGGAAAAAGCGCTATAAATATAAATATAAAATCGATCGAATTGAGACGACAACAAACTATCTCTACTTAGTCTATGAAATAGGCGAGACATGCCAAACATGCACGGGACTACACGAATACTCCCTCTACATTCTCGTGTTCCCGCGGAACTGTCCACATGTGGAGCGCGCTTAAAGCGCTCCACATGTGGACAGATCGATCGATTTTATATTTATATTCCTAGCGCTTTTTCCCGTAACAGGTTCGGGGTACTCTTGACCATGATCCAGGATATTAGTAGATCAAGTAAATACAGTAGAGAAGCTGCCGTCACCTCTGTGACCCTGTTTACAGTAGATTACCGATATTACACCGATGAATCGATAAAATGTCGCGCGTTTTGACACCACCACATCCCTAATAGACGAGAATGTAGAGGGTCGACCAAAGTCCCGGCAAAAGTTTCGCCGGAAGTTTCGGCGAACATGTGGAGCGCGCTTTAAACGCGTTTGGCATGTCTCGCCTATTTCATAGACTAAGTAGAGATTGTTTGTTGTCGTCTCGATTCGATAGATTTTATATTTATATTCCTAGCGCTTTTTCTCGTAACAGGTTCGGGGTACTCTTGACCATGATCCAGGATATTAGTAGATCAAGTAATTACAGTAGAGCAGGTGCTATCACCCCTGTGACCCTGTTTACAGCAGATTAGCGATGTTACACGGATGAATCGATATAATGTAGACGCGTTTTGACACCCACCACATCCCTAATAGGCGAGAATGTAGAGGCCGACCAAAGTCCCGGCAAAAGTTTCGCCGGAAGTTTCGGCGAACATGTGGAGCGCGCTTTAGGTGTCAACGTCTACTACGTCATTTGACAAGATTCATAAAGCGCACTCCACATGTGGACAGTTCCGCGGGGACACGAGAATGTAGAGGGAGTATTCGCCTATATTCGTGTCGAGAGGGTTTGATTCTGGATCCTAGATTCGTGTAGTCTCGTGCATGTTTGGCATGTCTCGCCTATTTCATAGACAAAGTAGAGATAGTTTTTTGTCACTCGATTCGATCGATTTTATATTTATATCGGCACCCTAGAGTCTAAATAGCCGACATCATTATAATTGGATCTATCATCACCATTTTAACATCAGAGCCGAGCGCGGCGCATGAGGGCCCGCGGTCCACCACGACACAAACTTACAACGACGTTAGTTTAAAGGCATTCTTGGTATTCTTCATATTGGTATTCGTGATTTATATAGCAATTCCTCGTGGGTGCTTGATTTCTGGTCAATCAAAACAAGAACATCACAGCGCACAATAATGCGTGCGCGCGCTGCCATTGTTAACTAACCACAGACAAACAAACAAACAAGGACCAGCTAAAGAGTATCTAACCGATAGACATCTTATCACGACCAATAACTCGATGCGCCGTCATTTATATTCCTAGCGCTTTTTCCCGTAACAGGTTCGGGTACACTTAACCATGATCCACGATATTAGTAGATCATGTTATTACAGTAGAGCAACTGCCATCACCTCTGTGACCCTGTTTAAAGCAGATTAACGATATTACACAGATGAATCGATATAATGTCGACGCGTTTTGACACCCACCACACGAGAATGTAGAGGCTCGACCAAAGTTTCGCCGGAAGTTTCGGAGGGCGCTATTTTTTTTTCTGAAACGTCATTATTCTTATTTTACAATAGGGCCATGTTAGTTTCTTTTTCCGTCACGTTCTTTATGATCAATGTCGCATTGTTGGTGGCATTTAAATTCTGTCCTAGAATACTATACTTTGTCAAATATAGGATAATAGTTTTGACAGTTCTCAGAAGGGATGGGGTAGTGTAAAATCGTTAATGAATCTATTCGATTTTCGATTATCATTCTCATAGAACTTGGAAGCGATAGTTGCTTGGTTATTCAGTACGTGTTATACAAAATGAACTATTTTTTTATTAATTAATAATTTATTAATACGATATTAAAAACCCTTCCACAACGACGAGTTCTATATGTGCATATTTTTATTCGGTCATTTAGCCTAGTCTCTTAGGGTGAAATCCAAACAAGAAATAAGAGTTATACTCGTAGTTGCGAAAATAATTTAATAATAAAAATAAAAATATTTTTTTATATACATATAAATGTTAATTTTAAATGATCGATTATTTTATTTGAATAACGATTTTCGATTGTCTGTTGTTAATTATTATTCGTGGCACTTCGCTAACGGGGCGGGGCCCGTCTATGAAGTACGACATTATCCGTACTACATTTTATAGAAAAAAAAACACCAGACTTTATAGGCGTGCGCCAAGGACCAACAAATAGTGAGCTGTCAAAATTATCATCCTATATTAGACAAAGCATACATGCTTCCGGTGTTGCTATATAAAACGCAGAACTAGCGCCACCATTGACAGGCCACCTCTGTGGCCGGTCAAGCTTTATATACAGGGGCCTTACCATGAACTCTTATAGCAGGACCTAAACAGAACTGCCCTACTTAGAACGAGACAGCGCTATACGTGTCACATAAGCTTGTGGTCAGCCGTGTGGTGTCCGGCAGAGTAGAATAGCACCAAACCCTTACACTCATGGGTGTCGTACAAGGCGACTAATGTTTTCGAGGCAAAAGATCAAGAGTCTCCGTAGTCTGGTAAATGGGCAGCAGCATTTTCTATTGTTATATTTAAACACTGCGATCTCCAACCCGCCTGCCAAGCGTGGAGATTATGGCAATAACCTCCCCTTTCGTGGGAGAGGCCCTAAGTCTTGCAGTGGACTGTTACGGGCTGTGATGATGATGATAAGAGTTCATGGTAAGCCCTGTGGAAGTATTGAGTCACATTAGTGATAGAATATAATGAGACATATTACACAGAAAATGCAATAAGTGGCAAATACCTGTGAAAGTGTATAGTGATGGAGAATTGCAATAGAAACACTTTGGGTTGTTCCTAGAACTCACAACAAAACCTGGGGTCGTACCGCCGATCTCAAACAGTGGCCGTATTCACAATGATTCGAAACCGTTTCCGAACGATTTGACACGAAATTCGTGAGCGGCAAATCCGTATCGATCGATTCGAAAACTGTTATTCAGAATCCCGATAGATTCCACGGAAACTCTACTCTCGATAACATATGAAAATTTAATGAAAATTAACTGAAACCACATTTTTCTAAGAACTTTTGCGGGGTCCTTTGTCGATTCCGTATCCGAATCCGATTTCCGAGCCATTATGAATACGACTACATAACGTCGCCATCAAGATTGACGTCACAAAATCCAATTCGAATAGGCTCTACTCCAATGGGGCTTACACAATAGAAAGGACTGAAATGTACAATTTTGAACAACATGAAGTTGATTATAGGTACTGTAACCTCATGGGGATGGATGTCACATCCTAAAAATGATTTTTATGCTTTTTAGTTTTTTGAACTCGTTTAATAAATAAATTTAACATTGCATTAACATATGACGCACTCAAATTAACAAAATACTAAAATAATCTGAAAATATTCTATTACGTTAATCTAGCACTTTTTAAATTTAAAAAGTATCCAGTGTATAAGTAGTAAGTATCAAGTATAAGTAGTAAAAAATATAAAGTTCCAAAATCAAAATACGAAACGGATAATTACTGTACTTCCAAATGGCATTCATTTCGATCATTCGTGACCGATACTGAGTTAGGCGGTACGATTCTGTGACGTTATACTACAGGATTAGATCGGTTGGAGATCGACTCGGAGACTGCCCCTGGCGCCAAGCGATTTCTTTATTTTTTAGTGTCTGACCGAAGGTCAATTTCTGGCCGAAGTTGAAGCCGATTAATCAGCTATCGTCATAACCTTGGGCGAAGCCGAAGATTCAAAAGCTCTAAGATATTTTATTCAAGATTGTTACAAGCTACAATTAATAATATAAATGATTTTAAAACTTTAATATTAAAGGCTTATATGGACTGTAAGTATAACAAAGAAAGATTATTTATATCAGCTCTAAAAATAAATATAGATGATGATAAAAAAATCGTTTTCTTCATCATAACCAGTCCACTGCTGGAATTGAGCCTTCTCCTCATCAATGAAGAGTTTGCTATAATCTCAACATTTGGCAAGCGGGTTGAAGATGAGATATTGAAGCAATACAAAACTGAAAATGCTGCTACCCATTTTCTTTTATGGAGATATCAATGGGGCCCCGAAGCATATAACTCTTCTCAATAGCTCACTCCCCAACTCCATACCAAGCGATGTGGAGGAGTAAAATTAACTGCGCTAATGATCATGATTATTCGGTGTGACGCAGGAACACCAATTTCGACCATGATCTGTCCAAACTGACTTGTCTTATTTGATGAACAAATAAATAAATAATCCATTTATTTCTCCACAACAACGTATACATAATATTTTTATGTTTTATAAAACTAGGTACATTATTAACATGTTGGATACGTATACATATTTGTGGCGACGGGTGCCTGAACTAGGGAAACCTGTGCTACAGGCAGGTCTCCACCCCAGAGCAAACTATCTTATTATAAATTATAGATTACAATTACAAATATGCAAAATAGAAACTGGAAGTATATCCATTTGATAGAAGATATTTTGTAAAAAGTGCCCTAAATCACGACTTCTTGTATCTTCTTGTAATCACGCTACGTACATTATGTGTAGATGTCTTGCATTACATAAGAAACACATAGAATGTGAATTTCAACTAATACTGCTGCACATTATCCATTTAAATACATAATTTCCTTAATCAAATAAGACAAGTCAGTTTGAACAGATTGTACCTAATAATTTTTCTGTAAAACGAAGCATACCTAGGTGTACCTATTACGTATAAAATAATCCGTCGAGTAAACAATCTGTCCATTGACCCTCATTGAATGCGCAGCCAGGATTCTGTTAAGGGGTGGCTGGCTTAGCGGCTCGGTATCTCTACGCCCACGTTCAATACGACGCCCCTACGATGTAACTCTTGATTCCCTTCCGTCAAAAAAATGGAGAGGGTTGGAATGGAATGAAATGGAAGGGAATGAAGTTTAAGCATGTTTTCCTAATTTATTTTGAACAAAATAGAATGTTAAATTGAAGAACTATAATATGCTGCAATGTAATGATTATATACCTGTGACAAATGTGATTTACAACACTAGAATCGGAAATATTTACCGCACGCGTTCGTCTGTGATGAAATATATCGACAGACATTTAGAAGCGGGTAGCGTAGGCATTGGAAATATGCTAATGGGATTGCGCAATTAAAAATAATTTCGATGGCAAATTGTATGGAATGGAATGAAGTTTATCGTTTGACTAAAATTTAATGCCGATACTTTGTATGTATAATCCGCACTCTTAAAAATACTATATTACACAGTTTTAATGGTTAATAGATAATTTATTCTCTACAAAAAAAATCTTTACTTTTAATTTTAAAAAGCACAATGATAATCTGTGAACATTCTGAAAGGCCATGTGGATGAGGAATGGAATGAAATTTTTTGTCTGATTCTTTTTCATGTTTATATCTAGACCTAATATTTATAATATAGACCTAAAATTTACGTAAATGTAAACTTTTCCAATTAATACATTTCGAGTAGGTACCTAACTTTTGACTTGGAAAGAGGATTTGGACTAGTCGGTGTAATCATTCATCTATCAGTTCCGGTGGGTTGCAATATGCTATTCTACAGATACCGTACTGTTTGTTTCTTTGCCAGAGTATGTATATTCATCTTACTAGGTAATGTCACTGACACATTTTTACGATTTAAAATCCTATGTTAAATGATGAGGGCTTAGTAGCAATGGCATGCTACTGCTACACAGTATCAGTAGGCATCTAGATAACTGGGCCGTTTGTAGTGAAGTTTTACATGTAAGTACCTAAGTATTAAACTCAAAAATACTGTAAGAAGGGCTGTTTGAGGAGCAAGTAGGTAAACAATACAAAAGCTGATATAATACTCATAAAATTACGTTAACGCAATTGCTTTTTAGCAAAGTAACGAATTTTGATAAATAGACGAACTAGGAAAAAGCCGATGTAGGAAAATGACGAAATAAAACTAAGACAAGTTCAAAATGAGACGAGTTAGGAAAGTGTCAAGATTGAAAAAGGATAAGTTTGAAAAAATTACGAAATCGTCCGGAGCGATTGCTTTTATGTCTTAAGTACATTTGAGGTGACGTGATGACTCGACGACGTTTTCCGAATGCCGCCTAGCCCTGCATCTGCATCCGTCTTCTGGTGTCCCTCTCAAAAATGTTTCTAAAAACGCCGCCAGTAGTAGGAAGCTTCGCTTTGCCACACTGAACGACTTTTTGCTTGTCGACTTGTTGTACAGGCGCCGCGTTTAGTTGATATTCCTATAGGACACGAGGTTTTTTTTTATGTCATTCGGTAGGCAAACAGGCAAGCGGGCAACCTGTAGCCGTATTCACAATGGCTCGGAAATCGGATTAGGATACGGAATCGACAAAGGACCCCGCAAAAGCTCTTAGGAAAATGTGGTTTCAGTTAATTTTGACGAAATTTTTATATGTTATAGAGAGTAGAGTTTCCGTGGAATCTATCGGGATTCTGAATAACAGTGTTCGAATCGATCGACACGGATTCGCCGCTCACGAATTTCGTGTCGAATCGTTCGGAAACGGTTTCGAATAATTGTGAATACGGCTACTGATGGAAAATGGTCACCACTGCCGCCAATGCGTTGCCCACCTCTATAACACGTTGCTCTGGCAGCAAAAAGGCAAATGCTCCTCCACTGCCAAAGCCACGGTTCCTCAAAGTCTAGAAAAATCCGCGAACTCTACGCCAACGAAATGATAATGCTGCGGTGAATGCGTGGCGTTACGCGACTTGATCGAATGCATAACGAGTACATCCGTAGCAGCCTTGGCGTGTGAGATATCGCGCATAAAATCGAAGGGGCACGGGTGCGCTGGTTTGATCTTGTATTGCGTAAGCCCGAGGGATACGTGGAATAAAGGTTCCTAAACCCGCCTGAATCAAGAAAAAGATCCGAGAGACCCAAGAAGCGATGGATTGATATCGCCAATTCGGACGCGAGAGCCAACGGCATACGGCAAATGAAGAAGATCGGGCAAAATGGTGAAAAAAAAGTAGAAAAGCGGACCTTGATAGATGCCGCAACGGGATTAATTGCTGATATCATTATGTTGCTGTTGCGATACGAAAGGCAGCCTACGCCTTGTATGACACAACTGACCCTTGCTCAGCTGCCAGACTGCCGCATTTAGTCGAATGGTGCCGTAGTGGTAATAATATTATAAAAAGGATAAGTTGTACGTTTGCACGTTATGTTGGAAACTGAACCGATTTTGAAAACTACATTATTTGCGACTGTCATAGGGATTGTATCCTGGAAAATTAATAGGATCCCGCGGAATAGTTAAATGTTTACATTTTACAGATATTTCAGATATCCGATTTCGCACGAGGACCTACAGAATACTGATACGCGCCGGTAAAAAACCATGGGGAACGGCTAGTGGCTAGGCTAGGGCTGCGCTTATTACACATTCCTAAATTCAGTAACTGAATTCAGAAACAAAAGCGTAAGAGCAAATCAAAGTGGAATGTTTTACTCATAGAATAAGGTCCATTTTTGTATCTCAGATTTTTGAAAAACGGAGCGACGCGTGACGCGTACAAAAATGGACCTTATTCTATGAGCAATACATTCCACTTTAATTTGCTCTTACGCTTTTTGTTTCTGAATTCAGTTACTGAATTTAGGAATATGTAATAAGCGCATAAGTGTATTCCATCTATCTATTACCCACAGCACAAAGAGAGAATATCTGCTAGGGCCATCTTCAGTTCGCCCGCCGACAAATATGTCATTTTCTTTGGAATGCACTTAGATGCTATAAGTTGCACTTCGCAATAACTCAATTTATGCGTAAAAAATAGACATTACTAGATTATTATTAACGATTTAATTGTTAATAGCGTTAAATGATATTGGATATTACTTAATAGATATGATTACTTCATAGTGAAATGAGAAATTAATGAATATAGATTTTATTGTCTTGTAAAATAGTATATAAATTATGCTAAGCAATAAACAATTAAACAAATATAATTGCCATTATGAAGGTACCTAATCCAAGCTAATCCGTAAAATGCTATAAACAGAAACGGGATTTTATTTATCATTCGAATGAGTAATTACAATAATTGCGTCGCCCATCTAGGGTAGGTATAATTATCCCACTAGAATGAGGTTTTCGGTTGAAAATTTGTATGGTGGAATTTCCAAATTGAGCGGCGCTGGCCCTTTCCTGGCGCGGCCCAGGTTGTCGTAGTGGCTGCCGTGGCAGGGGCAGTAGAAGCCGCCCACGTAGTCTCCGGAGTCGGGCACGGGCACGCAGCCCAGGTGCGTGCAGATTCCGATCACTATCAGCCACTCGGGCTTCTGGCACCGTTGTTCGGGCGTTTCCGGATCCTTCAATGACGACATTGGCGTATTTTGTTCGACACCCTGTTCGGCTGATGTTCTACTCTTTATGAAGAGCGGTTTCCCTCGCCACTTCACCGACAACGTTTTCCCCTCAGCGATTTTGGACAGGTCCACTTCGATAGACGCCAGCGCGCGTACGTCCGCCGCGGCTGCCATGTAATAAATGTAATGTGAGCCGTGCTGCTTCAAGGAGAACGCGCCAGCCGTGAATCCAAGCATAGCGATCAAATATGTGTACCCCGGTTTCTCGTCTCCAGAACCCCAAGAGGTTCTCTTGGGATTTTTGAAAGCGGATTTTCTGTAATCGTCGAAGTTAGGGTACTGTAAATCACCGTGGTAGCGAGGAGGATCCTTGACGAAACGCACTTGGGTGAACATGGCCGGCGGTATACGCATATACATATTGCATACACTATTTCTCAACATAATTGGTAAACATTTCATAGTAAAACTATTGTCGATACCTGCAATAGTATATTTTAATGTTTTGTATACCTTCCGGCAGCAAGGCACAGAACCAGACTTGGCGAGGCTTTGCGGACCTAATCGCCCACTGTTCAGAACATTCATAATTCCTAATAACCTAAATAACTATAACGATGCAATAAATTTTCTATTAAGTCCAATATCACCAAATTTCTCTTCATTTATGATTTATTTATATCGTGTTAATAAAACTGCCAACATTGTCGAAAGCGTTTGACATTAAATTTGTCAGTTCCATAGAGTTAGTTATATCATGGAGTACGTAAATAAAGAGGCTCGATTCTATAACACAAGCTCTATTACAATGGATAGTGAAGATAAAAATTTAATCCCTCCGAAACATTTCATGAGTATGGTTTTCCAAGCCTCGTTGATTTAGCAAGTTCATAATGATATTTTTTTCGAAACCCAATAGAATCGTAAACCTGTGGGGCCCCACCACCATCTCAGGGGTGCAGTCAACCTCATCAGCTCGCGATACCCTTGCCAACAGACGGACGAGGCTCTGGCTTTTCCCTAACGGGTTGTGCGGGATAGATGGTAGTCGTCGCATATAAAACGCCAATAAAACACCGCTAAATGTTAAAATGATGAAAATGGTCTACACAGGCGGCTCGTGGAGGTGGCGTTCATACAAGAACGTAGGTGGCGGGGCTCGAAATCGAGATATATGGGGAAGGGTTGCCAGCTGATATACATGGGCATGGCAGAAGGGAGGAAAGGGGTCAGCACAGTGGTATGCGACGCATCCCAGAACAGCACCTTGGGGTCACCCCCAGGTGAGCAGAGTGAGCGATCAACTCATGTTGGTCAAGGCGCTGATAAGCATAGAAGGATCAGCTATTAGATAACCTCATCAACGCTTATGCTCCTAAGTCCCGATGCCCTCACACCGAAAAGACTGCCTTCTGAAATACGTTCGAAAACACCCGGCCACTTATATCCTCTTCGAAACAGCAGATGTAATGCTTTATAGCTGCGAGACCTGGCCGGCGCTGACGAAGTACGGGTGTACTTCATGCCAACGAAATGAAAATGCTGCTGTGGATGTAAGTACGAGTACTTAAAGGCATGAGAGTCATTACGGATAAGATTGAAGAGGCTTACCGGCGATAGTTTGGTCACGTGCTGCGTAAGCCCCCGGGATACGTGGGAAACAGGTGACTAAACCTGCCGGTAGCAGGAAAGAGATCCCATGGGTTGCCCAGGAAGCTATGGAAAGACATCGCCGAGTCGGATGCGTGAGCCAATTTATTACGACAGGAGGAGGCTGAAGGCCGGGAGAAGTGGAGCAAGAAAGCGTGGCAGACCCTGGCATAAGCCGGGATAAACGCTAGGATGATGATGATTATGATAAATAGAATCGTAAACCTACATCACACGTTACTCCCGAGTACACTCGAGTGCAGTAATGTAAAAAGCAAGCGTGTTTAACAATACATTGCAAGCCAAAAATCGGTTAAATAACGATATCTGTGCAATATAAGCAATTGTGTTGAATAATAGGTGAATCTATTACACCAACAAAGCATACCTGTACATTGTAATGCCTCTCATCGTAATTCATGTAGGTATTCAGGTAAAAACGTCCAATGGTATTACCATATTACGTATTTTTGCAATTACCTATAAAATAACGTTGGGAAACTAAGTGCTTGACCTCCTCCACTTGGTCTCTGCAGTCAATTCATGTAAATGGTGTCATTATTTATTTTGTACCTAGAATACAAGAGATACCCAGGTTTTAGCATTGTCTTTAGTCGATGATCAATTGTAGTAACATACATACCTATGGTATTCTTCGATTGCATGCTCACGGATCTGCCTATTTACATATAAATGCAACTTAGGTACTTTTTTAGTAGTAAAAATCAGCATTGTTTGCATCACTGCAAGCACATAAAAATTTATCTTACCGTTAAAAGCGTAGAGTAATGGCAAAATAGTGGTTTCTACCTATGACTATAACCTTTTCAATCTTGTGGTAGAGTGTGAGGGCACCATAGGTTATCCTACGTCATCTAGTAAAAGAAACATTCCACTTTGTAGCGATAGGAGCGGCTTAGAAGACCCACAAAACGTTGGCTCACAGTACAATAAAAAATGTTAGCGACCCAAACTTTTGACTTTTCCTAGAGATAGTCTTACATCATCTTGGCAGTTTCAAAGACCACACAGTGACTTTAATTTGGCCGATTAGCAAAACTACCAAAACGATGTAAGGCAGAC
Source organism: Blastobasis lacticolella (assembly GCA_905147135.1). Lineage (NCBI taxonomy): Eukaryota > Metazoa > Arthropoda > Insecta > Lepidoptera > Blastobasidae > Blastobasis > Blastobasis lacticolella. The sequence continues at coordinate 20,584,048 of LR990039.1, forward strand.
CAGTTTTTAATTTCTATAACCCACATAAGAGGATATAAGTAAGTACTAGTACTATCGCTACGAAAAATAAAAAAGATATGGTCTCTAAACAATTTTTTTTATTTGGATTGTGCACAAGCAAATCAACGTTTTGTGGATCTCCTAAACCTCTACTATCCCTACAAAGTGATTTTTTTCTTGTAGGTACTCGGTAATGTACAATAACCCACGGTGCATTGCCGTCTATTAGGTAGGTAGGCAGATTTATATTTTCCTATATGGATTATACTCTATACATTTTCTATCGGTTCATAGGATTCGTTCGCTATATTTGAACCCGCTGTATTAGAACGTCCACTGCATCTATACTTAAACAACCAAATAAACAGTAGGTATAACGACGATGCGTTTAAATCAAGGGTGCTGATGTTCTAAAAGAAAGATTATTCATTCACTTGATGTGTAAACATAGGTACTAGTAACTAGAGCAATCAGCCGTTGCTCTGTTATTGTATTTATGTATGCTCGTTTAGGAACATCGACCACTCGAAAAAAACGTAGCTATACGCTAAAAAGAAAGACCTACGTATTTCTGGAAACAACTTGTAGATATTGATAAGGTTTTCACAAAACGATACTAGTGTGTTTCATAAAACATGAAAGAATATCACCATGGACACCTAAGTATTTAGTGGTATCTTACCCTAACAGTGTCCCTGATTTTAAGATCCCAAGCTCAAACCTATCAAACCAACACTTCAAAAGAGCTCGTTGTTTAGTTGATATATTCGCGGACCATAGCGGTTCAAGTCTATCAAATCAACATGCAATACATACAGTGGGCCACGATGTCGCATAGATCGCTTAGGCAATACGAGGTGCCTCATTCCCACTAAAAGCTAATGTAACCCGCGCAGGTGCCTTATACGTGATTAGCAGCAGATTTTAAACGAGTGCCAAGGCTCCGTGACGTAACACGTGAAAGTGCGAGTCTGCGCGCGCGCACCAGTGTTGTCAAGACAAGTGCCGTGCGCGCATCGTACCAAGCCAAGCGTCAGCCTCCGCAGCCTTCGAGTGAGTGACCCGATTAAAGTATCATTATTATGGTCAAATCGGACATTTCTGCTGTTATGTAATTTTACATTATGACGTTGAGAAAGTTTTTATTATTAAAAAATATACTAAGATGGCTATTCTTTTCATTAGATAATGGCAATTTATGTAATGATGTAAACAGATAACTTTAATTTTTGAATTTAACGTGCGGTTAGATATTCAGGCAATTTCTCGTTTATTCACATTCAACTTTCCATTTTTAAATATCAAGACCAAACAATGACCACTTGACTGCATATTTTGAGGTACAGAAATTCACAAAATAATTCATTTTACGTAATTACGTACTTTAGTATAGCATGTAGTGTTTTAACCTTAGCGGAATTTCGTACATATTGCACGATACAAAGCTGATGGAAGCACGCAGTTACTCAACAGAAGTAAGGATCATATAAGCAGTGAGTGGATGATCAAGGAGAGTGATTGAAATATTATTTATTATTGGCATGGAATGCGGATATAAGGTAGTCTACGTCCTTCTTCGTTCCATGAAACCTCTCGGTACATAGGGTTCCTCTAAACGCAATTTACCGATACAATCACTAATAATGTAGACCAATCAAAATGTCTACTCCAGCAACGGCCACTCTACTATTAAGGTCTACTCTACGGAAACGACAAAATGCGCGACGCCAACATGAAGTGCCAAGGTTCCAAGTGTGTCATTGCCCATACACAATACTTCGCCCTATCAGCTCCCGCTGTACAACTCGGCGACAAAGGTGCCGACAGTCGACCTGATGGTCTGCGGTGGATGTGCGGAGTTACGCGACTCGGTCGAGTACGTAACGAGTACATCCGTGGCAGCCTTGGCGTGAGGGATATCGCAGATAAGATCGAGGAGGCTCGTCTGCGCTGGTTTGGTCACGTAATGCATAAGCCTCAGGGATACGAAGGAAATAGGTACCTGAATCTGCCGGTATCAGGAAACAGGCCCCGTAGGTGACCCAAGAAGCAATGGATTGACATCGCTGAGTCGAATGCGAGAGCCAACGGTTTACGACAAGAGGATGCCGAAGACCGGGCGAAGTTTGAGTATTTAAGCGGACCCTGGCAGAGGCCGGGATAAGCGCTACAACGATGATGATGAGTCAACTTGATGGAGTATCTAACTGTCGTCCATTACTACAAAAATCAATCCTACCTGAATGAAGGACAAACAAATATACTGTAATAATAAAATTACATAGTTAGTTAATTAGCAATTAAGTTATAGGGTAAATTAAGACACGATAAAAAGTAATCAATGTGCTTTTCAATTAAAATAATCTTATTTATCTTTAAACTAGATTTTTTTAGAATCGTTACAGTATGTTTTCCTAAATTTTACTTTAAATAGAAAGCTGAAGTTATTGCTGCAGTTTTTTAATATTCCCTTGGCTCAGTCACATTCACCATTGAAGGCCACGATTTATTTTTGGATTCGACCAGATACTTAGTAGTTTATGCAATTTCTTTTAACCTCATAAGTAGGTATACCTAGGCACAAAGATTTAACTTATAGTCCTAAGATTTAACTTATAGACGACCTCATAATAATATTGCACGGTCAATTAAACTCAAAAAGTATTGGGCCGACCTTAAATATTCGTTCACTAATAGAATGCTACATTATCACTAAGCAACACAAGCTAGTTCTTGTCCCGGTAAAAGAATATGTTTCCGCGGGAAAGTTGATTGTTTACATAGACCCGAACAGCGAAGCGCTGACAATGTCTACTGTTAGATAAACTTCTATTATTCGAAGGCAAACGTATCTACTCGCAATCGTAACGAGTGCACTGGTAATTTCTATCTATAATTGAGGCAGCTAAAACTATGCACGCATGTTCATAATTGATCATAATACTCCAATGATTAAGTTTAATTGCATAATCTGGCAATCTTAGTGTGCTCAGTAAGACAGCAGCAGGTCTAAAACCACTTATTTATTCTTAACTTGTATAGGATGTTTCACTGCAAACTTCTGCTCCTGGCGATCATTGGGGGGATCTTTGCGGCTCCGGCTGATGACCCTGAGCGAGTTGACCTACCGGTGTACGAAGCTCAGACTCTGAACCCTGTGGTACCAGAAAACCACCCCGGATTGAAAATCCAAAGCTCTACAGGCAGCAGTATCATAGCGAATAAAGTGAGCGCTCTCACCAGTATACTAAGCAGCAAAACAGCAGCATCTCCCGACCAACAGGTAAGAAGCTGGTGCTTCTTAACTTAATGTTTGCAAGTTTGGATGTTGGGGCTACTTGTGGGATAATCTCTGAAAGCACTGAAACGATTTCGAAAATTCTTTCATTAAGCGAAAGCTACACTATTCCCGAGTGTCGCCATTCCATTTTCCATAATTAGGATATTCTTACTTTTGTTTCATTCTTGTAGGAAATTCTGTCATTATATATTCTGATTCCCTCGGGAAGTGTACCTACACTTAGCCTTACCTATCTTAGATACCTATCATTATTATACCAAGTTCCATTAGTAAAATAATTTTTGAATTCAGGTCAAATAAACACGAAAGGTTGATGAATGTTTAAGAAGCTAATCTTCCGGAATAAATTATCTAACGGATGGTGAAAACCGCATCAAAATCCGTTGCGTGGTTCAGGAGTTAGTGGAAATACAGACAGACGCGGCGAGCGACTTTATTTTATACTATGTATAGATAAGACATAATATTATGTTGCCATTCACAGACCGGATTCGCTAGCGGCTTCTTCAATGCCCCTACGAAATACCGAGAGAATGCCTTGCCAGAAATTGAGGGATGGGGCAGCAAGACGTTATCAGTGAAGGAGAATGTGCAAAACATCGTTGCCGGACTATTTCAGGTATGAGTTAAACGATAAGTATATATTTTATGGTAACGTGGTAACTATAATATTTTTTTAATTATACTTACCGCATCACTTCTATGCATGGTGATCGTGACGGTGACCGCGGCTCCGGTGATCGAGCGAATGCACAGAAATCGAAATTGACTGAATTAGATTTGATTGACTTAATTTATTTCGATTTGACGACCTGAGTGGTTCAATTGGTTAACATGCCGGTCGCCACGCAGAGGTTCCAGGTTCGATTCCCGGCCGAGCAGAAATTGAAATGATGAATGTTAATTTAAGGGTGTAGTATGCATAATAAGTATTTATTTTAAAAAATTATAAGTAGTTTATCAGTTTTCTGGCACCCATAAGACAAGCTTAGCTTACTTTGGGGCTAGATGCATAGAGAAAAAATTACCTAACGTAGTTTGGCTAGATGTTGCTGTGTGAATTGTTCAAGAATATTTCTTTTTTATTTTGTTTCTGTGAGCGCAAGTTTTGTTTGTTTCGGTGTCGCGCCCAAAAGTCAAGCTCATGATATTACACTGTGTGTTTATCATCTTTTATATAGGCTATTATACACAAGTGTCGCTATTTGCTTAGGTAATTGTATTTTTTTAGTACGACGGATTCGTGAAATTATTGTAACGATAGCGCATTTAATGATAGAAGCATACAATTTGGTTACACGTATACAACCTATGTAGAGGGTTGATTTTGAATATGAGGTCATCTTTTATTTCCCCTATAGCAGTAATGGCGGACATTCAAAATGGCGGCGTCTGAATATTGTTTTATGACCATTTAAATTGTGATTATTATTTGTTGAAATACATATACATGCATGACAGAATTATACATTTATTCAATGACAGGTAGGTTGGTTGAACCAAAGCCTCGTTGAACGCATTGGTTGAACACCTTTGTTTTTACCCGACTGCGTGACACAAAGGAGGGTAATGTGTTATATGTATAATATGTATATGTTCCTTTGTGGCACTCTAGAGACTAAACGCGTTTGCCGATTTTGATGATTCTTAAGTAGCTGACACACGTACGTACTTATTCGTCTCCATTGGCTGCAATACAGTCCTTTAAACGTTGAGGCCAGTTATCAATAGAAGCACGCACTGTTTTAATGGGAAAAATCTTCACTGCAAAGCGTTTAGAGCAAGCCGTACTCTCTAAAACTGACCATAAATCATAATCCAGCGGATTAAGATCGGGACTAGACGACGCACGGTCAGTCTTCAGCTCTGATGAAGTCGGAAACGTTTGATTCCAACCAAGACTGCGTGGACCGAGCTTTGTGACCCGGCGCCGAGTCTTGCTGGAAGGACCATTCTTGGTTATTGAACATGGTGTTGTTAAGGGGCCTAACTACCTTCTCAAGAATGGTATCTTGATACACTTGTGACGATGTTTTGATACCTTTTTCACAAAAGTATGGCTCAGTCACTCCTTCATAGCTAACACCCCACCAAACCATCACTGAAGTCGGATAATGCCCACGTTGCTCTCTGTCGACTAATTAGGAAGCATTCTTAGAGCTTTGTGCATAAATACGATCATTTTGTTTGTTAAAATGTTGCTCAATTGTAAAAAAAATCTCATCCGTAAACAAAATTTTTCTGTGACCTCAATTTGCGTACCGCTTCAGTAGTTGTTTCGATTTTACCACCCTATACTTTTTTAAATTATCAGTTAAGAAATGACCAGTACGTCTCTTATAGGGTGCAAGTCCTAAGTCATCTTTTAAAATACGCGACATGGTTCTAGGTGCTATCTTCATCTCCCGAGATCAAATCTTTTGCTTTCGGACAGGATTTCTTCGAATTCTTTCCTTTACTGCTTTGACCACCTTTTTCGTACGAACACTACGTGGACGGCCAGATCTATGGAGAGTTTTAATTATTGCATTTGGCTCCATACCTACTTTATGTAATGCAATCACAGCGATTCGGTTCTCTTTATCACCCCACTCCATTTTAATATCGCAAAATATTGTACAATGTATTGGCGCCAAAATAAGAAAAGACTATGAAAAATCATATAAAAATGACAGATTCCAAATTCAAATGTAATATTTTGTTTATTTTTAATTGTAACAGTATTTATGGCCAGACTATATACTAGAGGTATCACTACATAGTATAAAACAAAGTCGCTTTCTCTGTCCCTATGTCCCTTTGTATGCTTAAATCTTTGAAACTACGCAACGGATTTTGATGCGGTTTTTTTTAATAGATAGAGTGATTCAAGAGGAAGGTTTTTAAGTAAGAAAAAAAGGGTAGGTAAGGGTAAAATAGGTGTACGCGTACGAAGTCGCGCCGGGTCCACTAGTATAGTATAAAACAAAGTTTCTTCCTACCGTTTATGTACACTTAGACATAAAATAGAAAACTAACAGAAGGTCCACTCCCGTTGTCTTCGAAAATTATTACCAAAACTTGCCGACTCACTTGGGTTGCTACTGTATTTATTCTGAATTTTGAAAATAGTATTTAAAAGATCAGATATAATTTTAAAGATCGTTCACAATAACATGTCCTTTGCAAAGGACCAATATCTTATCCTTGCCATAATGTGATCACAATTGCTTCACAAGCTGTTCAGATTGTATTCAAGTGTATTCGATTTTCTATACCAGCTTCAGACATTATGCCTTAGTAGGCGTAATAATAATCTATTGCTTATTCACTTTTCAAAAATTCATCGCCACCTGATTATATCATCAGACCCTGAGAATAACGTTTCCCTGACCTGGGATTTGACCCACATCCCGGTAATCAATTGAATTGAAAATTTCATACACATGTAAGTAAATTGATCGAAATGATATTAATCAGATACTCTTATGATGGAGAAAGGAAAGCGGTCAGCGATTTTTTATATTAGACTAAACAGGCATTTCCGACTAGAAACCATTAAGGTGGCAATTACGGTTTCTTATTCTGTTAAATACTGTCACGTGGTGCTTAACACTGTTCAACTAGTCCTAGGGTCTCTAGAGTAATACCTTGGTCAACCTCGCTTCACCATCGGCATTAGAACTCGTAGCGGTGCTGAAGTTCGACTAGCCTCAAAGTCTGAAATGGTCACAGGGGCGGGCCGTTCTTTATTTTGAGGCTTAGATCTTATAAACTACGCAACGGATTTAATTCAGTTTTCAACAATATATAGAGTGATATATGAGAAAGGTTTATAAGCAAGTAAAAAAGGGTAGGTAGAGGTAAAGTAGGTGTACGCGAACGAAGTCGCGCCGGATCCACTAGTAGAACAAAATGTGTCTATATTTTTTTACACAAAGATTTATTACGCACAGGACAACAATTACTTGCCACTATTTATCATTTAACATCATCAAAGAACATTTAAAGGCAGCATTTATAAACTCTCTGAAGCCGCCATTTTGAATGTCCGCCATTACTATAAAAGGCAAAGTTTGAGATGGCCTCATAGATGGTCCAAATTATATGCTTCTATAATTAAATGCGCAATTCTCCCACCTATCTGCCGGACTATTTGTGAAGTCCTATCCTTCTGTGGTGGTAATGTAGCAGACGCCGCGCCGCGCAAAAATCGCCGGAGTCGCGCCATGCTGAATTAAAGTTTAACATATAACATGAATAACATTTCCAATTGAAATTCATTATTATAATTGCTTTTTAGCCTAAACCCATCGTGGACACCATCGACGAAGAAGATAAATACGGGAACTCAGGCGATAAGTTTTATGGCATCGGACAAGCCGTCGTCGGCAGCGCCTCGGCAGTCTCTTCACTCGTTAACAACGCCCTGGAGGCTAGTATAACCTAGTAAAATTCTACTAAATTTCGAAATACGTTCGTTCGTTTAAAGTTCAAAACTACTGAATCGTTGAAACATTTGTCATTATATTTATCTATAGATAGATAAATATAAACGTATCAAAGTAATGTAGGATTTTTTATCCACTAAGGTGCAACAAAATCGTCTAACCTTCCGATAGTAATAGTACGGACGAAAGTCAAATGGATGCCAATTTTGTATTTCCGGAAAATACTTTGCTTCCCATTTGAGTGAGGGAAAACACCGTGATGAAACCTGCACGTTCAGGCGATTGAATGTGTAACCTATCCAATCTGGTCCGGATCCCCTGGTAGCAGGGTCACGGAAATCAGATGGCAGTAGGTCCACTCTAATTACTTGATATGATGATCATCGTCATGGCAAACCCTGGGCCCTAATGCGCGAGAACACAACCGGGACATGAATGCCAAGATGATTTGATTACATTGGTATCCATTTGAATATTCGCTATCCAAGGAAAGTTCCCTCGAGAGTTCGATCTCGGTCAATTTGATTACTGGACTTGTAGATTTGGCTAGCTAATGGAAAGGTTTTAATTAGTGTGAGGTTAGCTAATTGAAGGATTTAATCAGAGTACTAATCTACTACAACCGTTAAGTAACGAACTGTTCGATATGCTGATTATCTTAAAAAAGTACTCGTCTTTCGAATCTATCTCAAATTATTTTTTAGAACAACTCCTGCAATGCGTAAAATGTTTACAACTTCTTTTCATTTTACAGGTTCCCGGAAACATATTCAAGCAAATTACGAGAGTTGCGTCGGAAAAACTAAATAATTTGGGTGGAAAGCTAATAGGACTGAATTAGATGTTTTGAATTTTATACACATACTTTCTCTAATTAGGTGTCTGTGTAAGATAGAAAAGTGGTAGGTACAAAATGTTAAGCTAAATAAAAATACATTGTATACTTTTGTAACTTTATTTTGAATTAATCAAAACCGATTTAGGTACACTTGGTATCTGCATAATTGAAATATGTATGTGATACAGTAACCCTGCCGTAGTCCGCGGGATGCTGGAGGCAGGGTGCGTGTACAGCATACTCAGAGATTCACCGCCTGCCCAGGCCCGAGTGTCCAATCAACAATGCCAACAATATCAATAACTTTTACGTAATACCATGCTTTAAAACAAATACTTCCTGCTCCTAACGACCATCCTAAGGCTGCATCAAATTAACTAATTATTATACAAAAAATGATAGTAGTCAGGGTATCAAAATAAAAAATAAAAATATGATAATGAAACAGTTGAATGTCCTAATAAAAAAATAATTCGAATTAGCTAATCATTGCAAAATAATAATAATTTCAGACAACCAGTACAATGAATTAATATAAATATTAAATTCTTTCAAATAAATTAATAATCAATCCTTCAATCGTCAGAAATAAAATAAATGCAACAGAAGTAGAGTGTGATAATAAGAGGTGTAAGATGGGCGGGTGAGTAGAACAATGCGGCTTAGAGTAAAAGTTGGGCGCACTAGAATGCCACTGCTGTCTGTAAGGTAAACGCCGTCGTATTATTTACCCGATTTTAGATTCGCAATCACAGTTTTTAACATCTACCATATGGAAACCAATTGAGCCTCTCGTTGCTTACGATTCGTGCCTTGCTACTATCATTTACGACTTCGTTTACATGTTTATATTAACGGAGTTTACTGTGATTCCGATTACCGCTTGACTAACTGAAGCCAGACTCACAAATAACGATTTGTAAGAACACGTTAAAAAGCATAGTAGAAGCGTAATAGCTAACTGCAATCCTGCGGCAGAGACGGTTTACATAAAGGACTGTATATATTAACAATTATTACTAAAAAATTAAAATACATATTACAATAACCAAGTCATTGATCATCAATATCAATTTAATTACCAGAATACAACCGATTTGAAACATAATCCCTAAAACATGGAAATATTCTAGGTCTACATATACATATAGGGGACTACGTTTCTATATATAGGCCCCTAATTTTTGAAATAATCTTAGGATAGTGCCACTAATCGTGACCGAATATCTAGAGCTTATTTTTATATATATATTTACATATAATGAAATCAGTACCGCTGAAAACATATTGATTAGTGATAGTGATGTTTTAAAACCTATAGGTACGTACATTAACAGCAACGAATAAACATGCCAGCAGTCGGTTCTGAATTACATCGTCTAACAAATAATTAGTTATGAATACAAATACACAGTTTTCATAAGATTTCCAAAGCTTGAATCTATTTTAACAGTACATTAATCGATAAATTTAGATGGCGTCCGTGTATTCATTATGAACTTTATACAATAGATATTGTTTTATAAGAGACAACATCTATAGTAGTGACAACATAATTTTAATTTCTAACAATAACAATAAGTAACCTATTTCACTATTATAACTCTAATATTGTAAATATTTATTTATGTATATAAACAAAATTCATAAAAAAATGTAAAAATATAGTGAACAGATACATTCCCAATAAAGTATAAATATTCGTTCAAGTATGCCCGCGACGACTAACATCTGGCCGACGCACGCCACGCGGGCATGGCTTAAATTAAAAGCTCTATTTGGCCTTTTTGGGACATTGTATTTTTGAAGTAAGTCCTAAACAATATGGTATGCTGACAGGCTAAACGGTAAAGTATAAAACATAAATATCTGAACAGAACACGGACTATCACATAAGACTATCTACAAAAATTAAGCTATATGGTGTTGGTGTCGTTATTACACCGAAATCTTTACAGAAATAAGCACCTACGAGATCAAGGCTGCCATGAAAGCTTTGAAGAAAAAGAAAGCTCCAAATGAAGACGAAGCTCGGTGGAACTCCTCCGACCCACAGACGGGATTGTCTGGGCCCCTCAACAACTTCCCGGATTTTCTATTTACATGTTACCCGTTTTCCCTTTGGACCTGATCATTCGGAACATTGTCTGGTGAACATGCCCATCTGCTTGGACGCCCTATCCGCGAGATATTGTGCGTTGTTCATCGCCTTAGATCAAAAGCTAAGGTCCCGTGCGGTCCACTGCGGTCGGTTGGCCGGTTTCATAAATGCCTTAATGCAGTGTAACGTTGGAAAATTGGAAATGCTTCATAATACCTGAAACCTCAACCCCATGAACAAAGGTATGGAAACAACTTCACATGTTAAAACTACTAACAAAATATAATTATACAAACTGCTTATAGGTTCGGCAATATTTAGACTATGGTGGGCAACAGCAATACAATTCGGTAAATATATTAACTACATTACTTAGTTCATGAACAATAACGTATATAATATTTGCTAAATGTACATTATTTATGGAACATGATGGCATATGGCTAAGAACGAGTTATAATGCAATATGGTGAGTTAACAAATAAAACTCTAAAATCTGTTCAACTTGAAACACTGTAAATATGTAAACGTTTGTATTATTATTACGTTAACGTTAATAGTACAGTCAATAAGACATGGTGTATTTTGGGTAGCGTTGATCATACAGAAAAAAATAACACGTGATCTACTGCGTGGAAAATGGAATCAGGTTTTCTAATGCAAAAATCATTTAATTAAAAAATATATATAAATTCATAAATAACATTTAAATAAATAGTAAACCTGAAGAGCAATATTTTTCAAGGAGTTATTTAATGAAAAAGCACTGAACTAGCCCAATAATGCCATTCGGCTCCTAAGACTGCTTAAAAAATTTAAAAATGGACTGTTGAAAGAAAATATATCCATAGTATCATAATCAAACATTTCTACCTACATTATAACAAAACTTAGATGAATTATCCTACCCAAAATACACTAGTACGTAAACTAGTTTTACGCGAAATCTCATGTATAGTAATAATCGTTATAATCTTAAACCGGATCGTCACGGCAATACATTATTAGAATCTTATGACTAATTAAAAAGAGTGACAAAATTTTAAATTACACCAAACCTAGACACACAACCCAAAGACGCATTTGTATTCAACTACATCAAAGGGTTGATAGACTAGAACCACTGTTATTTCTAGTAAACTCTATTATTAATATTATGTTAAAATATCCTGCTCTGCCGAACTCTTTTCGAATCACAATTTTCCTTTTACATGCACGCTTAAATATTCTCAAGACACTAAAATTAAATAGTTGACCTCTATGAGATCTTCACCAAATATGTACATTAAACATAACAGTACTTTTTATTAAATGGAGCTAACTGAAATTTAAGTGTATACTAACAGAGGAAGTATAGAGTCGCAGCAATCTTCCTGAAGATGAACAATCAAACATTAGTTGCTCCATTTAATATAAAGGACTGCATTGAATTTACATTCCCAAGTTTGATATTGGTCTATCTAATTTTATAGTCAAATGTAGGATGTGACAGTCTAAACGTTCGTAAAATTTTCGATTTTTATTTGCACAACCTCTACGTTTGGTAAACTACAACATCCGCCCGCCGGAAAGTTATACGCATCGATGTTAACAGTTTTGCGCCTACCTCTTAATCGTACATGGATTTGCGATAAATTGAATTTTCATCTATTCCTGTTTTTGAAATGCATTTAATTTTCATCTATTCCTGTTTTTGAAATGCATTTACGTATAGGCACCAAACTATTTCAATCAATAATTAGAAAGATATAGGTTCGAGAATCTTACCTTAATTTCGTCCGTAGACTATTTATATTAAAACTTGTAGTGGATTTCACAATTTAATCAAATGCTTCAATAACCTTTCTTTGTCCTCTACTTACAGATTTTGAGAACCCCTAATTTATAATATATATATTTATTATAATATTTTAAAATAAGTCACTGTTTTTAAATATTAACAAGTTTACAGTACAGGATTTAAGTTATTGGCATGTATTTGTAAGCGAAAGCTCTGTGTGGTGGAAAATATTGGACCGTAGACGCCGCGTCGCGCGTCGCCATGCCCTCACGGAAGAAGTAGTACGTGTGGTATATGTTTCACTGCAAATGCTTGTTGGTTGTTTGTCCTGGATAGATGAGATATAAGAGTGAACGAGTACGACAGAAGATACTGCTAGGTGTTTACTGTTCTAATCAGATCTGAGTAATTTGTAATATTTTTGGCTCGGATTTACGCAGATACGAAAATTAAAAACGCTTAACTTAAATCGCAGTACTGTAGAACATTAACGAAGTCGTATTTCATAAATAAGTATACGTTCATTCAGTTTACTTATATCATCAACCATCCTCATGCAAACTTAAAAAAGCTATAAATATATCTTTGTGTAACCGACACATTACGTTACGGCCGTAGGGACGTCATAGTCGACACGGTAAAACAATAAGTACAAAACAATGGGACTTGCGCAGATTGGATGGTGACTGTCGTTTTAGAGATGGGCTGTTACTCATCGTCGGCGTAATCCAACACCGAGAAGTCGATGTACTTATGCGACCTTAATTGTCATGGACGTGTGAGGCGCATCTTGCGCACAGTCTCAACGTAGTGCTTATTGTGCGCGAGGACTGACTCTTGCAGTTTGGGCGGCAGCTCCTCCAGCGAGGGCGCGGTGCTCTCCTCGATGTCGGTTCGTTTGTAGAACAGGATGTAAGGAGTGCTGGACCGGTTGAGCCCGTTGAGCTGAGACTCGTCGGCCGCGGACACGATCTCGTCGTTGTACATGTGCCACTGGTCGTTGTCCTTCGCGAGGGTGTAGTAGTGGCCGGAGTCGAGCGTGGTGCCGGCGTGGATGACAGCTGCGTAGAGGCTGTACGTGGAGTGGTCGGCCTGCGAGCGCACCGTCGGCAACGTCACCGTGTGGTTGTGGAAAATCGAGTGCATCAGTTTGGTTTGCACCTGCAGCTTTGGCTCGAATCTGTAAGCAAACGGTCGGGTTAGGGAACAACTCTCTTCACCTCAAAGCAACGGCGAGTTTCCACCCCAACGATTTGCGGGTTGCTCGTCTTTAAGTACGAGTCGAAAGGAAATTTACTCATCAATGTCATGCTTAACTATTTTATGAGCTATGTTATAAACGTTGACCGGGCGAAATAGAGAAGAATGGGTAGGAAAGCGGACCCTGGCAGAGGCATAAGCGCTATAAGCGCTAGGACGATCGATGATGTTGATGATGATAAACGTTGTCACGACAATGTCGAAATACCATAGTATTACTTAAATCGGTATTTTTGTTTTACTGAAATCGGATTTACTTAATTCAGCGTATGTAAAAAATGCAAAGCAGATACTATAAACAGCAGTGACTTCCTTAAAATGGCGGACTTGGAAGCTAGTTGATTGATTTTCTAAAAGCCTGTAGATGATTAAAACAAAGGGCCTCTATGAAAGGATGACATAAATCGGGTTTCATGATTTCCCACTGAAAAGCAATGAGCGCACTGCAGTGTACGACACCAGCTCAAGTGTAGATCCCTCCTAGTTACCAGGCGCATAACAACTGAACAAAAAACTCACTTGAAATTCTTGAGGACGAGAATCAGAAACTTGGGCGTTGTCTCGATGAGGACGCTCCGCTCAGCATCGCGGAGGCCGCCGCAGTCGCGGCACTCGTACTGGTTCTCGCCTGTCAGGCTTTCCTTCGAGCAGTAGTATTCGAGGAGCGTTTGCACTGTATGCTGCCAGCCCTCCGGCTTCTCGGGGAACGCTAGCTGCAAGTCCCGGAACACGTCGCGGGAAAGAGAGGACGAGTGGCATTCGGTGCATTCGACTCGTGTGAGCAGGACGCCGCCGAAGAGACTGTCGATGAAGGAGTCTCGGCGTAGGAAAGCGGACTCGCCAAGCCGCATGCGTTTCTTGGGCGGGAGGTGAGCCTCTAGTTCGGCCGAGCGTTTGAAACCGCCCGCGCCCGCGGCGCCGCTGCCACTCGCACCTGTAATACACGCTTTATAGTATACAAGGTCGAAGTCTATGGGCCAAGTTATGAACAGGGGCCTAGCCAAGATGCTCAGCGTTTCGTAGCGATTCTCCTTCGTCTGTCCATGATAACTTGTTGACTACGTTCGGCCAATAAACGTCAGCAATCATAAATGCCATTTAGCGATTGCTTATGGTCAAGTCCCATACATTTTCGTTTCTTTTCTACTGTCCATCGAGAATACATAGAATGCATTTTGGCTAGACCCACTTAGCTCTGAAATCTGAATTCGAAAGCGTGCTGCTCTAAAGCAGAAATTATACTCACCCGCAGCACTGCTGCCTGGCCGTGGAGACACCGAACGCCGGTTGGACCCTGGCTCGTGTTCGTTGTCGCTGTTAAACGGACAAGTTTGTTGTAAGTGCGTTTTATTTCTTGTAGCATTTTATAATTGTCATTTATGTTAAATAACACAAAAGGAATTTTTAAAAAACATCATTTGGAGCCAAAGCAACGTAACTTCGAAGTTATTTGTTAGACAACCTCCGACATAGCTTGCGGTCGACGGTCATATGAATTCCGTACAACGCGTGGTGGTTTCGAAAGCGGCGAAAGAAATATGATTAAAGATTGCTCGATTTTGATTTTATTTTCGATTGTGTCATTAAACTTTGACATTGTTGACACCTAACACCTTAATACCGATCGTTGGTTACCTGGAAGTATGTGATGGAGGCGACCCTAGTCCGTGTGCGGGGTAGGATACGATGCGCATGTGGTTGACGCCGGTGAGCGCGGGCGGGCGCGAGTAGTCGAAGTTGCGCTCCGAGGCGTGCTCGTACGACTGCAACAGCTCGAATAGATACCTGCCGAGAGAGCATTCCATTATTACAACCAGCTATTGCTTCCATTCCTGAAATTCTGAAACATCTGTAACACCCTATCTCTTACAAATAAATATTTTGAATCTTCGAATCTTCCTTTTGTCCACCCTACTGAAAAAGCGCGAGGGCGCATTGAAGGAATTAATTAAATACAGAATCAATCATTGCCTTATTGGCTATCGAACCACGAATACCTAATTAAAATTGATACTTGTATTTATAAAGTTAAGAGACTAATTTGTAACGCCAGAAATGTATGAGTACAGAGCAATGTCTCTTAAATATAAGTTCAACTTACCCCAAAAACTCCGAGCTGTCGTGCTGGTTATCCCTGGTGAAGAACGGTGGCTTCACCACGCTGAAGAAGTCGTCCGGATTCAGTTTGGTGGTGACCGAGTGCATCATCATCGCGAACAGCACGCCCATCTTGCTCCAGTACGGGACCGCGGTCATTTTCAACATCACATGCGTGCTGAACCTGTGGATTTGAAAGTGTTATTAAGAAACTGTTTTCTTTTTATAACATGGGCGGGTGCAGGTGACAGTGGACGTCCTTAGGCTGAGATGGGTACTAATAATGCCATGACCATTTCATATTGTTTTTATACAACTAGCTGACAGACGAATGGAGGGAACAGCCCGCTTGATGGATAGTGGTTGCTGACGCCCAATACACCTACGATTCCGTTCGGGGTCACCCGAGCTTTTGGGCCCGCATTTAGCCTGCGGGCTCGGTTGTGACAATTAAGTTTCACGTAAAAATGACCAACCGTCAGCGCTACATTACTGTGAGTACTAAGATGTGATTGCGCTGCCTAAGTTATCCTTAAAACCCGAACACGACATCACTCGTGTGCACTTGGGAGCAGAAATAGGTACAGTGGTGGTTGCCACCCAGGCGGACTCCTCAGGCTTGACAAGAGCCCTATTAGCCTGTATGAATTTCATGTAACAGCTAATATTCACTACTGTTGGACAGCAGTGCAAATATACGCGGGCTAAGTCGTTTATTCTTCTGTTGAGCGAAGGTCTTCCATAAAAAATATCAACAGATGTGCGTCTTCACGTTTTTATAAAATAATTACTTCACAGAAAATTAAATAAGCACATGCAGTATCATGCACAAGACATTTATAGAAAAAGAAATAAGGATAAGGAGCACATAATAATAACAAACATAAAAACAATGCATGCAAGGGCGCCGGTGGCCGAGTGGTTAAGGTAACCGACTCGTAAGCGAGAGGTACCGGGTTTGAATCCTACTGCGGCCATGTACCAATGACTCTTTTCCGGTTTATGCAGATTAGTCGAACGCTAACCGATGCTCTTACGGTGAGGGAAAACATCGTGATGAAACCTGCCCACTCACGCGACTGAGTGGGCAGGTTTCCATAATACAATCTGGCCACGGAGGTTAGATGGCAGTCGCTCCACTGTAATTATCTGATCTGCCAAATCTTGGATCATGGTCAAGGCGGACCCCGGGCTCTCGTGACATTGGCGTTAATGTTACTTTGTATAAAAACATGTTAAAATGAAATGCGAATTCGCAGAATATACACCAGATACAAAGATATCGCAATAAATTATTAAAAATTAGTATTAGCAGCAGCGGCCATAATGATTGATGTCAAGTCGCACTGGAAAGTATATAACGAACAAAAACTAAATTTCTCTCGCCATTGTAAAGCCTAAAGCAGCTCTTTCCCAATCAAATGGAAACACGAGTATTTATGACTTTCACAAAGTAGTATAGTAGTGGTAGTATTGAGTTTCACAATACAGTGGACATTGCCAATTAGTCTCTACTTGAGTTAGTACCTAGTTTGCAATGCCTTCATATTATTAGACTAATACTTCGCTCAATCGCACGGTATACAAAAATTGCCCGTATGATGGCCAGCAGACTAGGATATACTGTAACATTAACCTCTTAAGATATAGATGTCGTACAAAGCGACTAGTGTCTTAAAGGTAGATCGGCTATTCAATATAGCCAAATGGGACGACCCAGCTGTCACTGAAGGACATATTCCGTGCCACTGGCTGGACAAACGCTGAAGGATCTGACCGATCTTCGGAGGCCACAATGAGCCGATCGACATGAGTAGATTATTTTCGTGCAAAGACTTTGGTAGCACACAAGCTTTTGGCCTGATGGTAAAGTCACCGCAGTCTATGGACGTTTGCAATACTAGGGGTATCATCACCCACGCGCCGCCGACCCAGTAACATCTTTTTCGCCCCTTTCTTGAAGAACCCCATGTTGTCACTTCAGACTAACATCCTCTAAGGCATTGAACCATCTTAGTCTGCAAGTAAGAAGACAGACTAGGACCACTGTAGACCTCAGATTATGCAGCAGCGTTTTCCAATCCTACCAATCGGTGGCCCTAGTACAACAGTGGACTAACCGGCTGGCATGATGATGATTAACAATCGCCCATCAGTTCCCGGATAATTACACCATAAAACAATTCCTGCTCGCGAAACAATAACACAAAAATTTAATATAAGAATTCCTCTAACTAAACCCTACCAATAAACATATCCAATGATTTTCGAATGAAAAAATAACAACCTGCCAGTTTGACACACTTCGCATATATAATATTAAAAGTTAATTAACTTGTGACGTACCGAAACTCGTTCACTGAAGGTATAATGGGACAACTTTGCAACATCATTTGTTGCCCCGATTTAAAGGTAGGACTAATTAATTCATAATTAAGCTACGTCACTACTTTCAACAATATCGATAGTTGTTATGTCTATAGTTACTGCCAATTCATAACATAGCTACAACTTTCGGGGCACTTCACTGTCCATGGATGAAAATCCGTGCAGTAATTAATCGGGGTATAAAAAAATTGTCGACAGATAATAAAATATTAATCAAAACAAAATTAAAAAAAATTGCATGTGGTAGGACTCTGTCAATCCTAAGGTGTCCGCCTGGGTTAGTGAGTACCCCTATCTATTTCTGCCGCCAAGCAACAATGGTGGTTGCATTGTTGTGTTCCGGTTTGAAGGATAAGGTAGTTGGAGCAATTACAGGCATAAGACTGATTTCATATAAGTCCTTACAGTGACAACGCACCTGCAGTTCTGCATTTCTGTTGCCAGCTACCTAAATGCATGAATCCTAGATGTTATGGGCGACAGTTACCGCTTACCATCAGGTGGGCTGTCTGCTCGTTTGTCATTGCGTAGTGTAAAAAAACATTCGCGCAAAGTAAAAAGAAAACTACACTTCGCACATAATAAGACGAAATATCGCCAAAGCATCGCAGTTTAAAATTTTTGACTGAAAAATCGTAAGAAAATACGGCCAGTTGTTTTGAGAAAATCGTACTGACAGAAATGAACCCACAGAGCGGGAGACTAAAAACTTAACAAATAATATGTATAAACACTTTGGTTGTAAGTGAACCTTGGCAGTAGTGATAGGACGATGGTGAGGACTTTGACAACTTCCTCCACGTGGACTACACTTTATATCGCGGTCGCCGCCATATTGAAAGTATGATGACGTTACATAGACTATGTCCGTCTAAGGGTTGTCCCTCCCAAGTTTGGTCAAAATCAGGTCACTAGTTTAGCCGTGAAAAGGTTACAGACAGACATGAGTTCCTTTCGAATTTATAATATAAGTTAGGTTAAAGAATAGATTTTCATCATTATTTAATTTTAGTACATAGCAAAATAATCTCGTACTGGTTTTATTTCGCAATGCTAATGTAAGGACATGCACATTAAGTTTCTCTAGCAGTCAACGGGGACATGGATGGAATACACCGTAGTTGCAAATAAAATGGGCACAGACCTAAAAGATTAAAATTTAGGATGCTCCACACAGACACACAAGGTGGGCTACAATTATTTTAATGGCCTAGTAAGGCACAAGACAGACGGTCCACCTGATGGAAAGCGGCAACCGTCGTCCAGGACATCCGCAACCTAAGTTGAGCACATTTTAGGTACCTGTAGACATGCCTTTTGAGGAACCCAATGTTATAGTTAATTATTAAACTTATTTGAATAAAATGAATCGTAGACGCTAGGGGTCACTGCTTTTCACCAGTTGCGGTGCCTGTTTGTTTATTTTAAACCTCGAAAGTTCAACAGAAACGAAACTGACTATAAAGTCTGTGTTGCGAAATTGCTGAAGGTCTCTTCTCCGACGGATTATGTAAACCCGCAAGAAGAATCGGTCCAAAGTAGCTCCGGTAAATTACGCTCCCAAACGGAGAAATAGATTGACAGACACTCTAGCCACATTCGTCGTACTCAATCCTCATACTCATAAAAGGCATTCAATGTCTTAAAGGCGACCGATGTCTTAAAGGCAACTAATGTCTTAAAGGCGACTTATGTCTTAAAAGGCGACTTATATCTTACAGGGTGACTAATGTCTTAAAAGACGACTAATGTTTTAGAGGCAGCTAGGACCTTTGTAAGTCACAAAATGGGTAGCTGTGCTTTCTATTGTGTTTCCAACACTGCTGCCATCTCAAACGCGTGCCAATCATAGATATTATGGAAAAACTCTCCACTGATTTTAAGCACGCAGTCAACAATGGATTGTTAGGGATTGATGATGATTATGTATATGGCTTTTGTTCAATCAGAATAACAGTAATGCGACACAGACTAAAAGTTATTGTGATAAAATATATAACATTCATCATCATCATGATCTTGGCGTTAAAGTCCCGGTTTTGCTATCGCGCACGAGGGCCCGGGGTTCGCCTTGACCATGATCCAGGATTTGGCAGGCCAGGTAATTACAGTGGAGCGACTGCCATCTGACCTCCATGACCCTGCTACCAGGGGAACTTGACCAGATTGGATCATGGTTATACATTAGAGATGTAACGGATATCCGGCCACTATCCGGTATCCGGCCTATCCGGCCATAATTTACTATCCGGCCGGATACCGGATAATGCGTTAATATCCGGCCGGATACCGGATAGTAAAAAATGTATGAAAAGCCCATAAAAGTGATTTTACTCATCGGAAATATATGCCCTTCTGTAGCAGTCGAGTAAAAAGTCGTATTAAAACGTTTAAAAACCATAAATATTAATCAAAGAACTATTGATTATGTCGGCATCGGCACCTATTCTACTCGTATCATTTGGTAGGTTAGATTTATAATAGTTTTCTGGTCTCTTCTTTTTGCACTATGCCTTTTCCATTAGCTGGAGTCAGCTCTCCTTATCTGCTTCCAGTACTTCCTCCATTTCTTTCTATTTTGAGCAGTAGCAGCGTCAATAATATTGTCCTTCAGGTTCCGTTGGTCCGCCGTCAGCCAGATGGCGTGTGGGTGTCTTCCGCGTCAGCGAATACTCGTCTCTAAATTTAGGGCTACTTGCACTAAGGTGATCTTTGGGGCGGCGGAGTACATGCTCACACCATCGCATTGAGTTTTCTTACATTTTCTCGGGCATAGGTGTGACTTGCAACTTCCACGAGTGTGGACATTACGTACCTACTTTGCCCAACAGGGTGACACCCGCTGATCAGCATAAATACGCATTTTTGTCGTGTGTGGCTAATGTGTAAGCCCGTATTTTGAAACTATCAATGCGTATAAGGGCAGAAGAATTGTTCAGTTCAACGTTCAAATTATTCACATTAAACGAAAACTTTAAATTACGTAAACACATGCAGTCGTATAAACGCCGCGATTACAGCTTGTACAAACTTGATCAGAGACTTGACCTGTAAATATCCGGCCGCCGGATATCCGGCTAGGAGGCTGGCCGGATATCCGGTATCCGGCCAAACAACTATCCGTCTCATCTCTATTATACATCCAGTCGCCTGAATGTGCAGGTTTCATTACGATGTTTTCCCTCACCGTAAGAGCATCGGTTAGTATTTAACTAATGTACATAACTCAGAAAACAGACATTATTTCATGGCCGGAGCGGGATTCGAACCCGGGACCTCTGGCTTACGAGTCAGATACGCTAACCGCTCGGCCACCGACGCTCTATACAATCATCATCATCATCATCATCACAGCCCGTAACAGTCCACTGCAGGATTTAGGGCCTCTCCCACGAAAGGGGAGGTTATTGCCATAATCTCCACGCTTGGCAGGCGGGTTGGAGATCGCAGTGTTTAAATATAACAATGGAAAATGCTGCTGCCCATTTTCCAGACTACGGAGACTCTTGATCTTTTGCCTCGAAAACATTAGTCGCCTTGTACGACACCCATGAGTGTAAGGGGTTGGTGCTATTCTACTCTGCCGGACACCACACGGCTAATATACAATATCTATACAATATATACCATTAATTCCAGCAAATAAAATACAGTCATTCACAATGCATATTATCCACGCGAAACTAATATATGGATAATTAATTCACAGCGGCAATTGTATTAAATTCAAACAGACACACACAGATGGTTTCATAATAAACTCGCTTAAATGTAGATATGTTTTTAAATTTATTTTATAACGCAATGGCTCGTTTCGATAAAGGTTTGGGCAAATAATAGGTTATTTAAAACGAAATATACTCACCGGCAGGAAAAGAGACGGACATTTTTGTGGACTCATGAATTGATTAAAAAAGGAATGTTTACCTACCTCTCAGATTAACTCTCGGCATACATTATTAGAAAAAGCGCTTCAAAACACAAGTCAAATTTGAACTTAAATATACTACAATGCACTGGAATCCTATTTGCAATAAGCATTTGAAGAGTGAATTTTAGTTAGCTTTTATAAAATTAAAAGTAGCGACATGCTGTAAACAAGCAACATTCAAACAATAAAAGTGACTTAAAAAGTAAAATCCATAAAACAAAGATAGCGTAGAAGTATCAACCTATAATTAAAATAATAATATACATACTACACCAACTAAAAAGAAATATACACAAATATCCATTGAACTTACTGCCTGGTGACGAGTAGCGCTTGCATGACGCTGTTCATGTAGCAGGTGTTGCCAAGATTCAGCAGGCCCGCCTTGCGCATGGGTGCATGAGCGTTCACCTTGGTCAGGCATACATTGCGCGCGCGCCACGCCGGCACCTGCAGGAATTGGCAGCTCCGCGACGCGATGTGCTGCTCCAGGCACAGAAACTGCAATATAGTCGAACGCCGTTAAAGTTACTGTTCCTTAAATCATCATCATCATCAGTCTACACTAGTCCTCCGCTGGGGGGCTATTGGCTATCTCAGTGGACACTGAATTTGACATATAATAATCTTACTAATTTGGTAGACGCCAGTGGTTAACGTGGATGACATAGTGTCAATTTAGTTGTCAACTGACTTACACAATAGCCCTGTTGATCCTCTAAACAAAATATTAATTAACTTTTTTAAATAAAACTGTGGATTGAAAAGGAAAAGAAATATCCAGATCCACCGATGGGGCGTTGTCACTGGATCTCAGTAGAGGAATGAGAGATATCTTCTGCATAGTCTGCTGCGAATCGATAGCAAACCTCACGAGAGCTCGCAACGTCTATTTAACATGGGTTAGAACTAACGGAAACATCATTATAGGGTTTCATCAAGTTTTACACCACTTATTTGAATATTCGACTCAAAAATTACAAGACTATCTTTCAGAAAAAGTACTATAAGACTCATACCAAGGATTGTTTGAGTGTTGATTTAAGACGAAGCAGTTATTATAAAACTAGTTATTATAAAAAAGACGACACGTCTATTTTATTTATTTGTGTCATGTCTTGTTTAATCATGCTTCGCCTAGACGGGACAATTTATATCGAGCGTCTAGTTAGAGTATGAATCCTATAACAGTAAACAGTAACCATACTGTATCCTCCGACGACACATTTATGAGCAAAAATAGTAGTCACTTACATAGTTTATGGAAACATCGTCGTTTATGTAAGTGACCAGTTATTTTTGTACGTGAGTGTATTAAAGCCAAATGCGATGTCTGTACGTCCTTACCACATCAGCGTATTTGTCTTTAAACATGTCCTGTGCGTCGCCCTTGAGGTTGTCCACGAGCTTTTGCACCATAACTGTGAGGATGTCCACCACCGACTGTAGCAGTTGCCGGCTCCACTGCCCACTATCGGCCGCCAGGGTTGTCAGCACGCGGCCCACGTGTGGAGAGATCTGGCGGTGCCATGGTCGTTATTAGCTTCAGGTATTTCAGATATTTTCCCACCACATCGTTGTAATTGCTACGATCCTTCACACAACCTTTACATATACCGATGTCGGTTTGGGGTACTCTTCACCAGCGCGGCTAGCACAAGTGTTCCTGCGACAATGTTGCGCCGCAAGAGAGCGTTTGATGTAGGCGGTGTCACGGACTAACTCGCGACATTGTTGTTTGACATAGACAGCCGTCGCCTGCGCCAGTGTGACCCGTGCCCGCTTACAGACCGGGAATGCGCGCTCTGTTTGTAGAATGCTTTAGCATACACTTGGCTAGGTAGTGTAGTCGTTTGATAGTTTAAACTGGATAATTTCTGTAGAGTTTTAAAAATAGAAAATATTATAGATTTCAATGTGCTCTTTGTATGAACAAACGTACCACCTTAAATTGTTTTCACTTCAACAGACAATATTGATATCATAGAGTAATTAAGTAAAGAGCAAATCAGTAAGTTTTAGTTCTAAATCACGTTGACGCCGATGTCTAAGAAGTCAGGAGGATTTCGATACCATACTAAAAATAACTTTTCTGAGCTCGTCCCCCCGCTAGCTTTCTAACTTCCAATATGTCTTACCCGATCCAGCGCCTCGGTAGATTCTTGCAGGGATGCGAGGACGTGGAACACGACATCGGAGACAGACTGCCTCAGCGCCGAAGGGTCGGCCATGGTGAGGAACAGGTGGCCAAGGTTGTCAACGGACACCTCGAGCAGTATGTCAAACCGCTCGTTCTCCTGCAATCGAATGCGTCGGAACGTCATATTAAATGTGTCGGCAAATTTTTTAACAGAACTTCTATTTGGTATTCAGTCGGATGGCGTAAGGCAGCGGTCGGTAGCGGATGGAGCTTCCAGCTCGGGAAAATAGGCTTACTACTAGCTTAGCTTTGCCTAGGGGGCGTGCTACCGCCAGCGGCTTTGATAGCCCGTTCTTTATTTCGTGCCACTACAGTGTACATTCTTGTGTGCGCTGCCGCTTCGCTTCAGGCAACCGCAGTCTATGAAACAATACTGAGTATTCAAGGATAAAGTTTAAAATGGTATGATAGTGAATCTTCCGGATGCTGCGCTGCGGGCCACGGCCCCTCCAGTATGGATTGAGCCGTGTGGCGTAATTGTGTGTTGTGTATAATTCATTTATCTCACTAAACAGTTAATTAACTTTGTCCTTTTTGTTACACGTATACTTTAATTTAATTGCATATATATTTCATTAATTTATTTATGCTATGTGCTTCATTCAGGTCTCCTTACCGTCAAGATCCCATTGAAAATAAGAGCTGCAGCACTCGCTGTATCTTATGCTGAGCTGGGGGGCTATCTTTTTTGGCATACTTTGTTTTAGTTTAGTATTGAAGTGTTCTAAAATTACCTTAATATGTAAAATAAATCGATGCTATCTGACAATACGTCTAATATCACGTTGAACAGAACTGGGCTGAGCACAGAGTCCTGGTGTACCCCAACGGTAATCGGGAAAGGGTTGGTGTCACCAACGGCAGTCCTAACTATGGAATCAGAATCGTGGAACATATCTCGGATAATGTCAATATAGGCCTCAGGTATCGACTTGGACCGCAACGCTCACCATATCATCTCCCGAGGCCAAAGGCCTACTGCATGTCCAGAAACAGGAAATGCAGGGGCGTTCTTTGATCTGTATCCCTCCATGAGAGTTCTCAGGGCAAATACGGGGTTCATGGTCCACCAACCCTTCCAATGTTTATGTCTATGTTTAATACGGTGTGAAATCAAGTTTGGAGCACAGTTCACCAGTTGGGTCTCGTGTGGTTCCAAGATTCCAGAACATTCATCAATACCCTTTTTTACGTTTTGCGATAGGCCAACAGACAAGCCGGCCCAACCTAATAGAAAGTTCTCCGCCAATGGACATCAGCAATAAAAGGGGTATCACTAATGCGTTGTCCATCTCTCATGAGCCTCTATTTATCATCTTACGGGATTTGTAATTGCTATTTACAGAAAAGGACAGATGCGGGTATGGTGTGTATAGTTTGTATTCGTGCGAAGTAATGGTGAATCGTATGGCGCCATAAAGAAGCCACTACCCACCTCAAGCGCCTTGATGAATGCCATGACCCACTCTCCAAGGAATGGCGTTCCATGCCACTCGTACACCCAGCGATAGAGGCATGAGAGTGAAGCGCGCAGCCCCGCTCCCGCCGGCCCGTTCTCGCCTTGCTGCACCAGCCAGCGCGCCACGGCCAGTGTAGCTTCGCTGCCGGACCCATCGAGCACTATCAGCACCACCGACGTGGCTGGGCTCACGTCCGATTCTGGAAAGATATAGCGTGTGAGGGATTTATGCTGTTTAGGAATTACATTTTCTCTCCAATAAAGCAAGTTTCACTAGTATTAAATATATTATTCTTTGTTACATTTCAATTTTATCTATTTAGATTATTATCATGACTCTTTAATAATCCCCAAAAACCATATTTCCAAGTCACTGTTATACGCTTTATCGCTGGTAACAGATAGCAGCTCCTGCACTATTTGCCACCTACGAAATCCTAAGGCATTAGGACCGCATTTGTCGCACGTTAGCATCGTTGAAGCACATTAGCGCGACTTAGTCGTGAAAACGCTGCCGAGGCACGACAGCCCCCAGTAACACGACTGCTTAGACGCGTGTCTAAGGAGCAGATGTGAAAGGGCTCAAAATACATCAACAGCACATTTGACGTGATTTCTGGGCTACGGAGGTCCTAGCTTGTTGGTCTCTAAGATATTAGTCGTCTGCAAGACGACTGTGTATATCAATAATCAACTCTGCCGGAAACCACACAACTATTGTGATAGATGATAGTTTAATATACCAAACTTAAGCTATATGTAAATATATTATTAGACGTAACAATACTCACGCGGGTCGGAGATTAAAGAGTAAGACTTGTCAAGAATAGCGGTAACGATGTCATGCCGTACATCCGTGTGGACCGAGTTCACCACTCGCACTAGAAATTCCTCCACAGACTGGAGGAGTTCCCATAGTTGTTCTTCGT
Organism: Blastobasis lacticolella; assembly: GCA_905147135.1. Taxonomy (NCBI): domain Eukaryota; kingdom Metazoa; phylum Arthropoda; class Insecta; order Lepidoptera; family Blastobasidae; genus Blastobasis; species Blastobasis lacticolella. The sequence goes on from LR990039.1 coordinate 20,610,762, forward strand.
TTCCAGTGGCACGGGCTGCAAATGTAAGAAGCTTTATAAGGCTATATAATAAACAAGTACCAATATAATAGACTAGCAGTCCCTCGCTGATTTCGACCATTTCATATTTTTTTTATAATTTGTGCTTTCGTAACCCAATGCCTCCCATACACATTTAAGTCACAGGGTACATGGGACTTATGGGATGAAAATAATTATGTATATAAAAAAAACCGACAAATGCGTTTCGATTGTAAATTTGTTACAGCAGTGACAGTGCTGCCAAAGATACCTAAGAAATAACAGTTGATATCTTTTAAATAGATAAAAACTGTAATAGTTAAAAGGATAATTTTTGTATAAGTTAAAAGGATATCGATATAATTTTCCTGTAACATATAACCAAATCATGACTAACACGAATAATTTTAGAATTTTAGCTTGGTAAACTTCGGAGAATTGGTGGGCGGCCATTTTGCGCGTTTGGGTCGCAAAAATTGGGATGATCTACAAATGAAAAAAGTTCTTCGACATATATTATTTCCTTTACTTAAATCGTACCTCAGCAAAAGAAGTTATTAAGTCAAATTCAACAATGAACTCTCAACCCTCCACGAAATCAAGTCGCGGATTGAGTGCCGCAGGGAACCGTACTGGGGCCAATTTTTTAACTAATATATACTGCTGACATCCGAACCAGTGTCAATACGACGACTGCTAATTACGTTGATGAGACTGCCTTGCTGTCAATATACTGTGATCAGCAAACAACTTCCCAGATGCTATAACAATATCTGAATGAAGTTGAGAACTGGCTCAGAAAGTGGAGAATAGAGGTCAATCAGAGCAGTCCACCCATGTTATTTTCATCCTCAGAAGGGAAATCTTCCCTCCAGTAACATGTAATAATGACGCGATCTCACAAGAAGAACATGCGAAATATCTAGGAATGCATTTTGATAGAAAACTAACTTGGCAAACGCTCATCTGAACCAAGAGTCGACGGAAAACTACGGAGTCTATACTGGCTTACCGGACGTCACTTACAGTTGAATGACAACAGCGAGATGATGGTGTATAATGCCGACTTGGACCTACTTTCGGGCTCAGTCAGCAACAGTTATATAGAGATACTAAAACGTTTACAAAATAAAGCTTTACGAACCATATTTAACGTCCCACAATTTATAACTAATAAGTAACCTATGCTTAAGACCCTTCAGAAGCTATTCAATTTCGTCATCCTCAAGGGAAAAACGCCGGAAGCATGGCACAGAAGCATAGTGATATTGTTCTTCAAGAAAAGTTACAACACTCTTATGACTTCAGAACAATATCACTGCTGATCCATGTGTATAAGGTGGTTTCGAGAGTCATAACGAATTTTCGCACCCAGGTTTGATGACTTCTAGCCTCCCGAACAAGCCGGGTTCCGAAAAGGTTTTAGTACCATACACCACATACATACCCTGCGGCAGGATATACAGAAGACCGAAGAGTATAACCGGCCATTATGCTTGGTGTTTGTGGACTATGAGAAAGCCTTCGATTCGATCGAAACTTGGCCGGTGCTCCAGTCTTTACAGCGGTGCCAAATCGACCATATAAATCGAAGCATTGAAGTGTTTGTACGAAAACGCCACTATGTCAGATCGCCTCCAGGACAAGACAGAGCCTATTCAGCTGCAGCGAGGTGTTAGACAAGGTGATGACATATCACCGAAGCAGGACAAAACAGAGCCTATTCAGCTGCAGCAAGGTGTTAGACAAGGTGATGACATATCACCGAAGTTGTTCACTGCTGCACTGGAGTATATCTTTAGGCTTCTGGACTGGGACGGACTTGGCATCAATCTTAACGGCGAGTACCTCACTCACCTCAGATTTACTGACGATATCGTCGTCATGGCTGAAACCCTGGAAGACTTGGGCATAATGCTCGATGACCTCTGTAGTGCCTCTCAACAAGTAGGTCTTAAAATGAACATGGACATGACGAAAATCATGTCAAATGACCATGTTATACCTACTCCAATGACAGTTGGATGCACTCCAATTGAAGTTGTTGACGACTATACATGCCTAGGACAAATACATAGTCAATTTTTGAGGTAGGTCTAATTTCGAGAAAGAGGTCAATCCAACTCGAATGCAGTTCGGGAAGCTACGCCATATATTTTCGTCCCAATTACCGCAGTGTCTCAAGACGAAGGTCTATGACCAATGTGTGTTACCAGTGATGACCTACGGAACAGGAACGTGGCCCCTCACTAAGAGCCTTATAAGAAAACTCAGTGTTACCCAAAGAGCAATGGAAAGGGCTATGCTCGGAGTCTGGTTGCGCGATCGATCAGAAATGAGGAGATCTGCAAGCGAACCAAGGTCACTAACATAGCCCTAAGGATTGCCAGGCTAAAGTGGCAGTGGGCAGGGCACATAGCTCGAAGAACAGATGGCCGATGGGACGCATGATGCAGGGTGGGCGGGTACTATCATGCGTGATGTAGAATTCCGCCCTGAGTCTTTGGACTTAGGCTGCCCCTTGTATTCTGAAGAGGGAAACGTGTTTCAACCATTCGTTGAACAACGATATAATTTAAGGAGACATACAGTGGTATACCACAAATGAGAGAAACCAGTAACTTTCATAATCGGTTTCAATACAGACCTTGTAGATGTTGTGCAGGAGACAAATGTCATGGAACCTGAACCCACAAGTGCAAAACGGACGCGTCTAAAATGGACTAAAGATATGAATAGTTTCATATTGCGTACGTATTACTCAATTACCAAAACGGAGACAAACACTAAAGGATATCTAGATCAATTACACTTACAATTCAGTGACCGTTTTCCAAACATGGAAACCACAAAACAGAGGTTAAGAGGTCAAGTACGCGCAATCAAAAGAAACAAATTATTATCGACAAACTGTAGAGCTAATTCGTTCTGAGGTACAGACAATGTTACAATCAAATGAAACAGCCCTAACTAACAATACACAAGTTCCAAGTCGTAGTGAAAATAATACTGATAATGAGAATAATAGAAATAAACGAATAAGATGGACGGATAAGTATAACGAAGCAATAATTCGAGCATATTATAAAATAACGTACATGGAAACAAGCCTAACGGCCTACAGAAAGCAATTGTATGAAGATTTTATAAGTTAGTTCCCCAATTTATCACACATAACTGAACAACGAATCGCTGACCAGAGAAGGCTCATCATAAACAATATATACATTATCCATGACCATTTACTTAGTATCAAACGAATGGTAACTGAAGAATTACGGTTGTTAAATGTCAACCATAGTGTTACAGGCAGTAGTGTTATAGAGGCTGATGCAGCTACTAAAGCAGCCGCACATTTAACATCCGACGTTAATACTCACCACCACCACACACACAAGTGCAATCCGACATTTTTTTTAACCCTGAAATACTGACTTCACCATCTATAAATACTTCGCAGACTCCACAATATGAAAGGTCCTGTTTTTTTTTATGTCATTCGGTAGGCAAACAGGCAAGCGGGCCTGACCTGACCTGATGGATAGTGGTCACCACTGCAAATATTTGGTCTATTTCTACATTTAATATTACAGTCTATACATTAGCAACACCAAGAGTATCGCCAAATTTAGAAATAGACCAAATATTTTATGAGCCGTTGCAATATTTTACAAACAGTCCTATCAGCGAAACTATATACCAAAACAAAAATCATCAAAAAGGTTAGCGCAGTTAGTACATTACATTAATTACAAAATTCTCCCCCAATAAGTAAGCTCTGAAACTCTGAGGAAAGAAAAATAATTTAATTTCCCATAATAATAATAAACAAGTGGTTTCGAAATAATTTTATTATTCTTGTTTCTATTTGATTAAGATTTAAGTGCTGGTAATTTTAATAGAAATTTTCAGCATATTGTAATTATCTGCATAATTATTGAGTTGATATGAAACTGTTTCTAACTTACTATATTAAGTGCTGTTATTTAGTTACTATTGTTTCATTTAATTCATATGTTATTTTGCGATGAAAGAATTGGTCACATTTTGGTCTGTAGCATTGGTCACAAATTATTTTTCTACCCATACTTTGTCATGGATGGAGAGTTACTTGAAAAAGTGCATCAAAGTTTTACTAAGGTGCCAAGGCGCAGCTCAAGAGACTTACTTACGATGAGAGATGAAACCTAATCAACTTGACAACATTAAAGAAACACAGAGAATGTGGCGACGTAATTGAGACATAAAATCATACGACGTCCACGTGTTTCAAAATTTCTTTGTATCAAACAAATTCTCCACTTATGAGGGCATCCTTTGAAACTGGATAGTTAGAGAGATAGCGGTTTTCCAAAAACAACTTACACAAACACTTCCTAACCAACTATGTAAGAGCCTGGAGCAGACTGCTTGAAGCGGTGGTGATCACAGGGAACACAAACGTTTTCTTCACTTTCAAAACCTAGAAAAGCTGGATATTATGACACTAGAGACTTTTTTAACATCCATTAAGTTAAGTCATAAGTCGGGGAAGAGGGATGCCGAGACCTGTAATTATATCATCGAAGTACCTATTGTTATACGTAAGGCGCTCATAATTCAAGATCGAGTGTACGTGAACTGGTCATCATGCCCTGTCAGAGATTTCACTCTAGTCACTCGATGCTATAAGTAAAAGCAGTATGGGCATGCACCTAAAACATGTCGTCTGACGGACATCACGTGCGTCCATTGCGGGGATCTAGATCACTCACAAAATGAGTGCACAAAAAAGACAGAGACACCAAGATGCGCGACGTGCTCGCGCTTTAAAAAGCCGAGCAACCATAGAACAGGTTCTGCCGAGTGTCCTGCCAAGCTTATGGCCGAAAAGAGGTACATTAACACAGTAGATTATGGGGACGCTTAAGAGCGCCAAAATATTATCTATACTAGTATTTTAAATTTACATTAACAAATCTATTGCCTACCAGAATCCATTTAGAAATTAATTAATCATCACTTGTTGGTGATGCAACAATAACGACCACACCATTATACTACTAACCCTAAATCGAAAGATACCTAACATAAAGAATGTCTAAGCAAATATTCGACAAATCGGTAATAAAGTTGAAGGTAAGCAATTTTTTGGTCTTGTGTCAACAAGTGGTTAGCTCATAGTCTTACCTAATAATAAGATTGATATTAGTTTCTAAGATAATTTATATTTAAAATATCTATGTACTTATTAATAGTAATACTTGGTTTGTGATTATTTTCAGATGTATACAAAATTGTTCTACCTATTGTTAAATTAGGTTTAATTATTTCTCACCTGAAACACCGGGTATCCTAGTTCAGGGAAATTATTTATTATTGTTTACCTTTTACTTGTTTTGGATGTTACATTAAAATGTATTACCTATACAAAGATATAATCATAAAAAAACAAATTATTTATTATTTTATTAATATATTTAACTGTTTTTTTGTGCATATTTTTTACCACAGAGGTATAATTTAAGGATGAACTACACAAAAATTGATACTATAAAAATAGTGGTATTTGTAAAACAATGCAAAACAAAGCAAAAGTTGTGTCAAATGTAGTGTCAGTCGCATTTGGAATTACCCTTATCATTCCCACCATTCTTGAAGGGTATCTCAATATCTAATGGTGGCTCCACACATGGCTATTTGTATTTGCGATTGCATGTTTGCCATATTTGCCAAAATATGTACAGGTAAGTAGGCAATACAACCGTATACACATGGAGGCAAATATCAAAACAATTAAACATGTTTCCTAGCACAAATATTATTCACATACAAATTACTCATCCATCCCACAAACTATGAATCCCATGGTCCTTCCATACAGGTTGACTGTTCGCACACTTGTGATTAGCCGACCATGTGGCATTTGCGTGATTGCCTATTTAACTCCTTTGATGTGAATTGAAAAACCTAGACTTGCGGTAATGATATTTATTATTGGCTGTATTAGCCAAATGGGCAAATATGGCAATAATTTTGACAAATATGCTCTCCATATATAGAAGTTAATTTTTAAATACAGCAAATACACAAATAAAAATAGCCATGTGTGGAGCCACCATAAAGATAAGAATTTTGCATTATTGTAACCAGTTATAGGATGGGAACATAACTATAGGGTAGCCATATATAGATAGATAATGTAACCCGCTATTTCTGATTTTATTTACACATTACTTAATAGTTAATTAAATAAAAGCAGTTCAACATATGGCTTAAAATATGAATGAAAAAACACTTACCAAGACATTTGACGATATCCTGACAATGTTTTACTAGTTCATTAGATGGAGGCAGATAGTTAGGCTGCTCATTCATAAGCTGTAGATACTGCTCCAATGCCACTAAGTCCAACTGATTGCGGTTGTCATGGACAAGTTCATGTTTCTTAACAGCCATTATTGATCTATGTGAATAAAGACAAACAAATCTATAAAGAATGCACTGTGTTGTTTTTGTTAGCAATGGGCTCAGAAAACTGACCTTTCCTTGTATAATGGTAACAGATGGAGCATTTTGTCAAATTTAATCAGAGTCATTACTGTTCCAATCTAAACATATTGTCACATGATATGTTGCATTACTGCTATTCAATACGAAATTTATCACCATATTAGGGATACTGATATGTGAGATTCCAATCAATTGATATAAATGACGAGGGCGAAATACAAGGAAGAGGCAAAGCACAGGTACGACGAGTGAATCCATTTTTATCATGCGCATTTGCACTCACGTCGCAGTTAACTACAATTTTAGTTCCTACCATAGCACGGAAGATGGCTAGGACTAACTTCATTGCACAGGAACACTGAAATAGTTATATTACTAGGTCGTACTTACTCTCAGCGAAGTGAATCCTTCACCACGGAAACGCACGAACTTTTCACAAATAGGCCACTACTCTTCCACAATCCAATTACAAAAATACATTGTTTCAAATTCACTATCTTTTGAATCTATGATGGAAAATAGGAGAAAGCATAATTACATCAAACGACCATCAGCTATTTGTGGAGTAGAGATATCACTTGCAACTTTATTTCGTCAACAAAGGTCTATGTAGTACGAAAGCACAGAGTTTAATTAAATAAACCGCACACGCTGGATGCTTTAAGCTAGCACCGCTCACATTTAAATAGTTTTAATACGAAGAAAACAATAGCTTTGTAACAAAAGGTTGGTTAGATTCCACGAAATGAATGTTGTAATTCGCTTCCACCTTGCTTTACTTCGTCATGGAACCCATCGAACCCATAATAAAGTCCATAGAAAAAAAATACTACTCTGGCAAGTGGCAACCATAGAGTATAGAATGGCGGCAACTGCCTGTGGAATAGATAATAGAGCGTAGAGTTTGGCTGGCAGTGCCGTTGGTCTTTATTTTCCCTTTCATGTCTGATATTCATTACAAAGAACGATTGCCTATTCATGGCGTGTTTGGCGTTAAAATAATAATTAACTAGTGCCTAACGATGTCTAAAACTTGTTCATTTAGTTAATGAGGCGTTTTCCAGTAGATATTGTCAGTGGGTTTCAAAAAGCATCAATAGATGGCGCTCTTCCAATTTTTTTTTTTTTTTAATCTGTATGATTGTGGCAGTGATGTCATGCAGCCATGGACTTACTACCCAAAGGGACTGCGCACTGCTTTGACTAAAACCGGGCAGAGCGAGAGTCACCATCGATAGTCCTTTGTCCCTTTCTAACAATGTAAATAATGTAAACACAATGTTATTGGCATAATCACCGTCATTCTAAATTGACAAGTGTCATGTTTGGTGTTGCCATTATTGGAGAAATATATTTACCGTGAATTTGGTATTATTATGAGGTAATCCGTACAATCCGAAAAGTAGTTGTCAAAATACCTTTTGATTTGAACGTTTCTCCGACAAACGTCGAGTCGACATAATTATTAACCTACGACTTTTTGTTCCACAAAATAGATAATAGAGTTCGGTAACGATTTATCCTACAACACTAGTTTCTAAAGAGAAGTGATAGTACTCGTCGATACCTACCTTTCGGGTGACAGCTGTCAAACTTAAATGTGTTATAACTCGGAACCCATTGGTTCTAGAACACTAGTTTCTAAAGAGATATGATAGTACTCGTCGAGATCTACATTTCGTATTGCAGCTGTCAAAGTTAAATCTTTTGTAACTCGGAACCCATTGGTCCTAAAACACTAGTTTCTGTAGAGAAATGATAGTACTTGTCGAGATCTACATTTTGTATGACAGCTAACAAACTTAGAACTGTCATCCGAAATGTAGATCTCGATTAGTACTATCGTATTGCTTTAGCAACTAGTGTTATAGCACCAATAGTTTAGGAGTTATAAAAGACTTAACTTTGACAGCTGTCATAAGAAATGATGATCTCGAGGAGTACTATCATTTCACTCTAGGAACTAGTGTTCTAGGGCCAATAGTTTCCGAGTAGCAGGGTAAGCTTGGGCTGGACCCTGGTGAAAACATGACCTTCAGATTGCACCAGGTCCAGCTCTGCCTGGCCCTGAGGTCGGTGTCCGCGCCAAATAATAAAAGTAATTCGGAATTTGCATCAATAGTGGTGGCAACACTAGAAAGGGACACAGGACTATCGATGGTGACTCTCGCTCTGCCCGGTTTTAGTCAAAGCAGTGCGCAGTCCCTTTGGGTAGTAAGTCCATGCATGCAGCAAACTAAAGCGCGCTCCACATGTTCGCCGAAACTTCCGGCGAAAATTTTGCCGGGACTTTGGTCGACCCCTATACATTCTCGCCTATTAGGGATGTGGTGGTGTCAAAACGCGCGACATTTTATCGATTCATCGGTGTAATATCAGTAATCCACTGTAAACAGGGTCACAGAGGTGATAGCACCTGCTCTACTGTAATTACTTGATCTACTAATATCCTGGATCATGGTCAAGAGTATCCCGAACCTGTTACGTGAAAAAGCGCTAGGAATAAAAATATAAAATCGATCGAATCGAGACGACAACAAACTATCTCTACTTAGTCTATGAAATAGGCGAGACATGCCAAATATGCACGGGACTACACGAATACGACCTCTACATTCTCGTGTTCCCGCGGAACTGTCCACATGTGGAGCGCGCTTAATAATACAAACCTTTCATGTTTGTATTACGTCCATTCTTGGTCCTAGCGTCCATGAAACGAACTGAATCAGTCAAATTGATTTATCGGCGCCCTAGAGTCTAGATAGCCGACATCATTATAATTGGATCTATCATCATCATTTTAACATCAGGCCCGACTTTTCCAGCGCTGCGCATGAGGGCTCGCGGTCCACCACGACACAAACTTACAACGATGTTAGTTTAAAGGCTAAGGTATTTGTATTCGTGATTTATATAGCAATTCCTCGTGGGTGCTTGGTTTCTGGTGTTAATCAAAACAAGAACATCACAGCGCACAATAATGCGTGCGCGCGCTGCCATTGTCAACTAACCACAGGCAATTAAACAATCAAGGACCAGCTCAAGAGTATCTAACCGATAGATATGACGGCGCATCGAGTTATTGGTCGTGATACGGTTTTTTTTTTATTTTTTACGGCCGACAAACAGGCAAGCGGGCCACCTGATGGTCACCACCGCCTATGGACATCAGCAACACCAGGGGAGTCACCAATGCGTTGCCCGCCTCTGAAGAGACCTCTAATATACCTCTTGAACGATACCATGTAAATGTAAAAAGGAAACACTGTGGCTTGAGCTCATCCCACATCCGAATCGTACGAGGGAGAAACGTTCTTTCGAACCTTCGCGTCGTGACCAACAGAGGGTCTACGTAGTGAGGATGAGTAACAAGCCCACGGCGGGTGGTGCGATGGCGGAATTGTGCTGTGGGCACCAGGTCGGCACTATGTCAAAAGGGATCTTTTTTGGCGGAAAATGCGCAGACCTGTGTCTTCGAGGGGTTGAATTGGACTAGGTTTAGTCTGCCCCACTGAGCAACTTGCTCCAAGGAATGTTCGATATTCAACACAAGTCTAATTCGGCTCTCCGACACCTCGGAACGACGGACATTCGCTCGGCCAGTATAACTAACATCTCCAGTACTGTCATCTGCATAACAATGAATACTGGGGATATTCAGCATATCATTGATATGCAGAAGAAACAGCGTGGGAGATAGCACTGAACCTTGGGGTAGTCCAGCATTTATAGTCTTGGTATAGAAGCAGACTTGGATGCTCCGTCCAGACAGGAAGCTGGATACCCAATTGCAGAGTCCCTCGGGGATACCATACTTCGGGAGTTATGATAGAAGTGCCCTGTGCCAGACCCGATCAAATGCCTTGGCTATGTCAAGACTGACAGCCAGAGCCTCCCCCTTGCTCTCGACAGACTCAGCCCACCGGTGCGTTAGGTACACCAGAAGGTCACCAGCTGAGCGACCATGGCGAAAGCCATATTGACGGTCACTGATCAGCTGGTGGTCCTCTAGGTATCAGAGGAGCTGGATATTGATAACCCGCTCCATCACCTTAGAGAGCAAGGAGGTTACCGCTATAGGCCTGTAATTTAATGGGTCTGATTTATCACCCTTCTTGGGTATCGGATGCACAAGAGCTAGCTTCCACGAAGACGGCACCGTTCCAGAGTGGGATTTTCGGGGGCTTAACCGCCTAACACGAATTGAACGACGCCATCTTTAAAGCAATAGGTATAGCAATGACGTCACACATTATGTCCTTCGGCGCCTTGAAAGCGAAAGTCAAAAGTCAAAATTTCTTGATTGGGTAGGACATTGCATTTCTCTTTCAATCGTCAAAGATGAGGGGATAGGAAAGTAGGAAGGAAACACACAGTGAGATGTTAGCTGCCCCATGGCCGCAGCACACCCAACCCCATGCCAACAACGGCCGGACCACGTCCGACAATACGAGTACCAGACAGAGCCGGTCAGTGCCCGACATAATTTGTATAGAAACCTATACTATACTTAAAAACCACCTAAAATTAAGTAAGTAAGACCACCAAGAAAGCATCCGTTCAAGAGTATAACGCAAGGCCCAGCCATCGTCCATTTGAACCATATTGGAGGGAAAAGGGCGACCCGACCTCCACGCCGCCGCTAGCCAGACGTTTAAGCGAGCATGCATCACAGATGATGCATGTGATAGTTAGCTGCTCCCACCCTACCCTTACCCTACCCGTAGCCTAACCTGTACCCATACCTACCCTGCCTACCCTACCCCTACTATTTTCCTATTCTATCCTACGCCATCCCCACCGCAGCCAGCGCAGAGCAGACGCCCCCCAGCCCCACTACGACCAAAAGACACCGTGTGTGGGAATTGAAGGAAAGTTAACGCCGTTTCCTAGGTTGTCCTCCGTGGTAAAGAAACGGCAAGAAACCCACAGAGCCTAAGTAAATTCCTTTTTATTGTTTTTTTTTCTTGATAGCCGATATCATTATTACTGGACCTATAATCTCGCCCGAGGGCCCGCACTCTGCCTAAAGTCCGTCAAGACACAAACTATGCTCTGTCTAAAGCGTACTCCACATGTTCTTCATTCCGCGGGAACACGAGAATGTAGAGGGAGTATTCGCCTATATTCGTGTAGTCCCGTGCACGTTTGGCATGTCTCGTCTATTTCATAGAATAAGTATAGATGTATCGATTTTATATTTATCATCCTAGCGCTTTTTGCCGTAATAGGTACAGGGTACACTTGACCGTAATCCAGGATACTAGTAGATCAGGTGGGAGTAATACACGGGTGCGAATGCCGAAAGCACTAATAACGATAGCGCGAAGACGATTGCCCGAAAGCTTGAATGCGCGATGGTTCATTTGTGCAAAAAATCAATTCCGCGAAAGCTTCAAAGAGCGAACGTTAAGTTGTGCGACAATTCCATTGCGCGATAGCTTAAAATCGCGACGTTTTAATTGAGCGAATTATCTGCTGCGCGAAGCAATATTCTAAACTAATTTATAAAGTCGGTTTGTCGGTTTGTTAATACTGGATAAATTCAAAACCTATTAATATTGCTACGTATATTTCGCTCCGGATGATTTTGTCATTTTTTTAAACTTGTCCTTATAATTTTATATTGACATTATAATAAAAGGTAAGGTGTCTAGTGAATCAAACCCACGCCCTGATACTTACCACCGTCTTTTTGATCTCTCGATCCTACATACCGTGAATCGGCAGTGCTTGGTTTTGCAAAAAGGAGGGTTATGATTTTGACCTCTTTTTTTGTTGCCTCATAACTTCTAAACTAAGTAGGTACCTACTTACTTATCGTTAGAAGTATCTTCACTATCCACAGGTTGGCCTATGTGACTTCACAATAAATTGAATATGATGCCCTCTACAGAACATAGTCATAAAAAAAAATATGAAAAGGATAGGTACATTAATTTATTAAACAGGCAGCATATTCTTTATTTTCAATAAAAAATCATACAATGATGTTGCACCAGGACAGAAGGGACTTGCATCTACTTATTACCTATATTGTTCTTCAAAATGTTTACAATGCAACACTTCCAATTTGCAAACCAGACATAGCCATGTCTGGTCTTTAGGAAACCTAGAAAAACAAATAAATGTAATTAAACGTAATTACGCGATTAATCCGTGAAGTTGTTTCATAAAATGAACATTTAAATGTCATTTAGGTACATTTTTGGTATGAAACCGTAATTAATACATATAAAATTGAGGACCGCTATTTACAAGATTTGAGTATTAAAAATTTTATACAATTAATACTAAATCCGACCCTGTGAGCATCAAAATATTTTCATAATAAATATTGCTAAATTTGCCAATAATTTTAAATCTTTCTTTAATGGCAAGTTGTTTTAAGGTAAAGCATTTCAATTATTGCAAATTCACACTATTACTATTGATTACGATACATATTTTTGTCACAATTTCTAAAATTGAGATCCGATCGCCGCGACCACGAATGAAATTACTTACCGATGAAAAGATAATTCAGGTGTCTTTCCATACTTTGCTCTTTCACATAAATGTGCACTAAATTACACCGTCTTTTAAATGATTTCATTTCAATTTTATTTAGATATTATAAAATTTACACAGATGTTTCAAAAGAAACGTCAGGTCGTTGGAGCAAAATGTCGAACATTCAAAACATTGCGCTCGTCATTTTCTTGTTCTCTCCGGGGAAAACTTCTCCAGGTTCATTCTACTACCTTAGTGTGCATGGGACAAAGTTCTTTTGGAACCGCACAGTTCGCGACCAATTTGGCTTTAAGGTGTGAGGATGAACTCCCTGTCGGTGGCCAGCGGTGCGATGATAGAATGTAGCTGTAGGCATTATATCAAACGGTTTTTCAGAACAAACACCGTTGTACAAGCTGTAGAACACACAAAGGCAAAATCCCTCCGCTGACTCAGCGGCTCAATACCACTTATAAGCATAGTATCAAATTCTCACAGCGCGCTTTTGGATCGAGTCACAAGGACCAAGCTGATATGCTGGAGCTCCCACCCATAGTTGGGAGGAATACCCCAAATGGGGTCTGACTTGAGCCTTATATAGGATACAAATTTCGCCAGAATGACGAATAAAGTAATAAATAAATAAATAATAAATATTCGTGGACAAATTCACACAGCGCGGACCCAATCTTGTATATAACACTAGAGTGGACTATGGAATTGCAGCTCTGGAGTTAACTATGGAAACGGACGGTGATGCAGATCCGCAGCCACGCGCGTGGCTGCATTTTCCGCAGCACCGTATGGTGCTCACAGACATAACAGACTAGGCACAAATCACAAATATTCCCTGTTAGCTCAATCTACAATGATTATGAATCTTGCTATCCCGTTTTTTCACCCTTAAGAATGAGCCTGTCAGAAAGTGAAAAGCGCAATGTTTTGAACGTTCACCACGTTGCTCTAGCTCTTTTTTATAATTTTCTTATCAAAAAATCAAACTATTTTAAAGACGGTATAATGTAGTGCACAGTTATGTGAAAGCGCAAAGTATGGAAATACACCTGGATTATTCTTTCACCGGTAAGTAAACAATCGTGGTCGTGGCTATCGGGAGTCAATTTTAGAAATTGTGAACAAAATATGCATAGTAATAGTGTGAATTTGCAATAATTGAAATCATTATCTTAAAACAACATACCATTAAAGACAGATTTACAATTATTACGACGATATTAATTTTCGGACGGTCGCCAAAGATATAATTCATGCAGATATGATGAGGAATTGGATCCAGAATCTTGGGCATGTGCATGTGCCTGCAAATACCACCTATGCAAATTGGAAGTGCTATGTTGTAAACATTTTTAAGAACAAGATAATAAGTATATGCAAGTTCCTTCTGTCCTGGTGCCGTACCTACCAGAATTTTTACTGAAAATAAAGAATATGCTGCCTGTTTGATATATTTATGTACATACCCTTTTCATATATTTTTTGTTAATGACGATGTCCTCTAGAGGGCACGGTATTCACGGTATGTAGGATCGAGAGATCGAAAAGTCGGTGGTAGGTATGAAGGCGTGGGTTTGATCCCCAGACATCTTACCTTTGAAAATAGTTTTTGTATTATATACCTAATTTATATATGGATTCAAATAATCAGTAAAGGAAAATATCGTGAAAAAACTTGCGTGTTGGGCCGGAGTGGTAAACTATTGCCCGTTCTCTCTCAATGAGAGGACAGATCCATTCCCTAGTAGTTATGATGTGTATAGGCTGACGACGACGGTGATAACGATTAGGTCGGCACCTTCATTGCACTTTTATTATAATGACAATATAAATATACAAATCAGATTTGTTTGTGTTCGTTATGGACAGGCGCGGATTCAGGATTTGGTTGAGGGGAGGGGCAAAAGTCAAAATTACAGGTATCTTCTAATTATAGATATTCTCTTATCAATGAGCGAGAGACCTGAGTAAAAACAATTTGTTCTGTTCTGTTAGTTATCTATTTAGTGGTGAAAGGTATGCAAAGTAACTGAAACGTGTGAATCAGCGAGCGAAGCGAGCTCGATATTTGTGATATCTTGAGTCTTAAAAGCTGGACTAGTGAATAAATAAATGAGCGAGCGAAGCGAGCTAGAAATTTTTGGCATTTTGGCTAAGGTGCTTTGATGATGTGTGATGCTGATCGTAATAAAAGACAATAAAAGAAATTAAAATTATTGAATGAGCAATCGGAGCGCGCACGAAACTTTTAACATTATGGTTTTTAAAAGCTGGAGTGATTGTTAAAATGAATATTTGAGCGAGCGCAGCGAGCACGTAATTTCAGGTTTTTAAAAATTTGTGAATAGTATGACATCATCATCACCATCACAGCCCATAACAGTCCACTGCAGGACTTAGGGCCTCTCCCACAAAAAGGGAGGTTATTGCCATAATCTCCACGCTTGGCAGGCGGGTTGGAGATCGCAGTGTTATAATATAACAATGGAAAATGCTGCTGCCCATTTTCCAGTCTACGGAGGCGCTTAGATATTTTGCCTCGAAAACATTAGTCGCCTTGTACGACACCCACGAGTGTAAGGGGTTGGTGCTATTCTGCTCTGCCGGACACCACACGGCCAGTATGACATAACTGAAGGCAATGAATGAATGAGCGAGCGACGCGAGCACTAAATTTTTAACATTTCACTTCTAAAAAGTCGGAGTGAATGATTAAAATTAATAAATAACGTATCTGCAGATGGGCTGCCTTGTTTCGTCCCTGCATTTGACTCAGTGTGTGTGTTATAGAGATGTGTGACATTTCGTCTCGAATTAATACTCGGTATGTACTCTCTGCTTCTGTAGATACAATTTTTTTTCTATGGTAAAAACAGCATGTCTATTGAACAGCGGACAATTTTCGTTGACGTTTAATTATCTGTAAAATCTTTGGCTAAACTTTGTAAATACGGAAAAAACATTGCAAAATGCTATTATAGATGTTACGGTTTTAATAATACAATGTTAACTTATTTATATTATTCTGAGACTTTTATATGAAATAAGTGACGTAATGGCTCTGGCTGCTGCAATGTTGCTACCAGCTTTAGTAATAATATTTTGGGCTCCGTGTTTGAAAAAGGGCTGCTGTGCTGGTCACGGGCCAGTGTACGCTAAAGACCGCAAAAACCGTGTATTTCGAATAACGCCTACTGGCGAATGCTGCAAAACTAAGTGTAGATAGTAATTGTGCTTTATTATTGATGTGGATGTCAGACATAATGTGTACCTATCTAATAAAATAATAAATATTCCTAATATTTATCTTATTAACGAACTTTGTCTATTCCTAATTCCAACTTTATATTTACGTGCGAAGGTATGTTTGGTGATGGAGGTTAAGAACTGTATGCAACTGCATATTAATGGCTAGGGGGTCGGCCTCGTAAGCGAGAGGTATCGAACTCAATCCTCTTGACCAATTACTTTTTCTTAATGATGTAGAGTCAGTTAGTGTTTCCCTGTTATCAGTGTGACGGAGGTCAGATGGTATTCGCTCTACTGGATCATGGTTAAGGCTGAAACCGGGCTCTCGCGCCCAAGAATACAACCGGAACATTAACGCCAAGATGACCTAGCCTAGTTCCATTCCCAAAAGAAAATAATATTGGTTTGAAGATGATCTATATCCTCTGGGCTGAAGCCAACATCACCCGCATGAGGTCCTTCTGCTAACAGACGGAGAAGGACTCTGGCGAATCCTTTCTTATCGTATTTGGGGGTTAGATGACATTCGCCGCAAGTAAAAAGCCAAAACACTACGATTTTCCCTGGCTGGTAGACGCAGGGATTCAGACTAGAATGACGATGACTTAAGAAACTTTATACTATTTTATACCCTATATCAGCCCCGCAGAGTAGAATAAAGTCTTTTGAATACATGGTCTACTACTGTGTCTTACTGACCGGACGACATCCCTTTTGACTTACTGGTGTCGCATAATGGTGAACGTGGAATGACGCGGATCTGGACACGCCGCAGTCCCTACCGGCGCCACAGTTATCGCATTTGTTGACAATTTATCATACCCGGTCGCAATTTCGCACAAGCGAGGCGGTCGTAGCGAACGCGCCGCGCTGGCTTTAGGGTTCGCTGCGACCACCGTGTTGTGATGCGGGTGCCGCGAAACATGAGGCTCGGTATAAGCGTGCGAGTCAAATGACACGAATAGGTTAATTAATGCGTCAACTTTAACTCGTTTGCCTAACTAATTAGCGTTACGCGAATGCCCGGACTCGTCTGGCCGGTCCAAACAAAATAAAGCAAAAATAATGGACTTAATCGGCACCGGACTCAGCTGGGCGGCCATCCGCACACGCGTATGGTATATTTCGGCGGCAGCAGGTGGCAGTGGTCTACCATATTTCAACGCGTTATCCTAAAAAGTGACGAACCGAAACTTACATACGAAAGACATCAACGCGTAAAATAGGGATGATTACTGGGTCACTGACTCAAGGCATGCCAACAATTCTATACTATCAACCTATCATTCTCAAACTATGTTATGAAATAAATTCATCATATCCTTATAATTAACGCGTCCGTTACTTCAACGCTTTATATACTAAAACTTACCATAAGAAAGACATCAACGCGTCATCCGTCCACATTTATAATGTGTAATATAATAACAATAAAAAAATGTATACCAGTGGACCTGGCGCGCTTTCGTTTGCGTACACTTACTTTAACCCTACCTCCCCATTTCTACTGCTTATAAACCTTCTTGAATCACTCTATCTGTTGTTGAAAACCGTATTAAAATCCGTTACGTAGTTTAAAAGATCTAAGCTTACATACATAGGGACATACGGCGGGAAGCGACCCAGTTTTATACTATGTGGGTTACATTTAAAATTAAAGACATCAGATTCGCATACTATATAACTTGGTTTTTATATGCATTATTGCATAATGAAGCACTTTTTGCTGATATCGTGCATGTTTTATTAATCACATTAAATTATGGCTAAATAGGATAAAAAACATTAAGGCTAGGTATAAAAAATATATTACAACTTTTCAAAATACTGTCCATCAGTCTATACAGCGATTTATTTGTCTAAACCAAGATTGTCTTCTTCGATGTCTTCTTTAGAGATGTCCTCAACTGCTGCTATAAAAGCAAAGATTTTGACATAATATAAGAGGTTGTAAGAGCATGCCAAGCGTTCGCAGGACTATCAAATTGAATGCCACGGAGTCACACGGAGCAACATCAGGGCTATAATAATATATAATTCTTAATCTCAGTATTCTTCAAAAATTATTGTGTGAGTTTCGCGTTATGGGCCGATGTATTGTCATGATGAAAATAGAGCTCTCTCAAACCCGTTTTAGGACGTTTTTGATTCAATACACCAAACACGGTTGGTAAACACACTGGGTACCATTAGGTATTAACAGTTTTTTGAGTGTCCAAGGAAATTGTCGCTATATACCCACTTGCAAACAAGAATGTTGCCACAATTTTCTTGCCCACACTGCGTCGACGTTTGACTTACCTGGGAGGTCCTTCATCTGGAAATTACCAAATCATGTACTACCGCTTACTGTAACGTAACACTGTTCCACGGGCAGTGTCAGGTTCAGTTAATAAAGAAAACACAAAGATTCAGGGTAATGGGTTCTAATTCTTTCAGTTCGGATACTAGCTACGTACAATGAAGTTAAAAAAATAATCTAAGTTAAGCACAAAAGTTTCAAAAAGAGTCTACTCTTCATAACCAGGCAGGATCACTGAATTTACTTGGAATCGTTATAGCAAGCCAAAAAGTACCGTTTGCAGACTGACTAGTATTCAGAGAGAATTATTTGATGCAGCCATATGCATTTTTTGGTAACCGGTCACTTGTATTTTAATTTTACTTCTTGAAAAATAGCTTCTTCTGGGTTATAATACTGATCCACCTTCTAGTTCGAAGGCTGAGATAACTCTTTTCAAATAATATTCATTTTTGTAAAATAGCATGAAAAATCCTTCATGTTTTTTCACTTCCAAACTTCAGACTCCCAGAAATCAGTCTGAATTACTTTCTCTCGGCGTCATCAATTATCACAGCCACAGTCTTTTTCGTGGGCAGCAAATAGAAATAAATTATTCGCCATCATGGCATCGATCTATGATTCGTCACTGCCTGACAACTTCACAACAACTTAAAAACACTATTTATACCAAGATATTATTAAAAATTAAATGGAAAATACGTATTCAAGGCCAAAAGGAAATTAACGGAACAAAAAGGTACGTCAAGAAATACATAATTCGTTGACCATGGAGTAATGGTCGCTTCGAAACAAACATAGTTTGCTCCATAGAGAAAATATTTACTAACGTAATAGAGCAGCCATCAAAAACAAAAAAATTGTACTAACCTGTCACGTGCGGGAGGTGCGGGAAGATAGCTGCTGAGTCATAGAATGCGACATTACAGATACGACCCTATAATTGTATTCTACCTACTCAATCAATAAATTGAGAATAAATTCAAAAACTACTGGACAGATTAAAAACATGCTTTCCTAAAAGCATGCTACGTTATCACTGAGTAACATAGGTTTATCATCCTGGGAAAATAATGGGTTGACTCGGAAAAGATAAGTTGATAGGGCTTTTTAACTTATGGAAAATCACGGGTGGAGCAGTATTTCCTTTGGACTATGCAATAGGTTCGTTCTAGAGGTATATTAGAGGTTTCCTTAGTGCCGGGCAACGCATTGGTAGCGCCCCTGGTGTTCGGTGACCATTTTCCATCAGGTGCCCCGCATGTCTGTTTGTTTGCCGAATAACATAAAAAAAGGGTAGTTAAGTGAAAGAGGACTCTAAAATGGTTCTTAAAAGCGAGTGAAATCGCGGGCAAATACTAGTTATAGTATTACGGATACTGTGAAAGTAATTTAAACAAATGTAGGTTTACTTTCCTTAATCTATGACCTGCATAAAAATGGCGGCATGAATCGATCCTTACTTATTAGTAATAGTGTTTCAGCTAATTTTAGTTACAGGTTTTTATTTTGACCGATGAAATGTTACGCCATTTTCTTTATTTTTTGCCCTCGAATCATAGCCTCAGGAGGCTATGCCTCGAATGGTTCGTACAGTTTTTTAATACACAAGACGTCATTTTTTTGAACATCCAAGCTACTGTCAAATTGGTCCGCGTCGCGCAATGTCTAAGAACTGACTGCGGCCACTGTTGTCCGTAGACCGCAAAGCGTGGTTCAAAGAAAATACTTGCGGTGTCTCCTCTATTACGTTATAATATAGTAAATATTTTCACTATGGTTTTCTCTCTTTTTCAGAACATAATATAATGAACTGGAGAGTCATTAAAGCCTGAAGGTCCAAACCCAAGGTAATAAAATTGAAAATAAATGTTTCAAGAACCTTAAAAGTTATTTCAAAAGAAATCCTAATAACTGTAAGTACACATATCAGGGCAACCCCTACAATACTTAGTTACTTAAACCCAAGTTTCATCTCCTGTAATTATATTGAATATATTCCGTCTTTCTCATAGAAATAAAATTGGTCTTTCTCCATTTAAGAATTTAACAATCATTTCCTTGCACCCTCAGATGGTGCACGTGAGCTTGTTTTTGTTCAGCAGACAGTGCATGACGAACCCAACGCGAAAAAAATTTTCTGACTGGTAGATGAAGGTGTAAAATTTCATGAATGGTCGACGATGACATTTTAAGGTTACAAATTAATATCAGAAAAGAGTCAAAATTACTCTGTATTTGTAAAGTAGGTCTAGAAATAGGGTAGGGCAGAGTAGAACTAAAGCATCATCTTCAAAATATTATAGTAAGGACTTCAAACACGCTATCCTACTTTAAAAACTTACCTCAAACTTTAGGCGGATATTATTGCGTGATGGAAGGCCTAAAATGCTTGAAAAAGTACTGTGATATTCAAATCCCACTGTGACATTCAAATTGGTTGGCTAAGCCCATAAGCCTTAACGGTTTTACAGTGAAAAAGTTATCATGAAGATTATATCAGTTCTCATGAATAGCTGAGCTCCTAACTCTATACAGCCTAACTCTACAAACACTTTGGTCAGAAAGTATAGCTGTTGCAAAAAACTATTGCATGACATATACAAGGCTGGATTGAGTGCTCCACCGTTCGTGACGGTTGGCTGACATCGTCCGACGGACCAAGATAGTATTAGTGTATCATTGAGCTACTTTTTAATGTATGAAATGGCTATGTCGTAATTTCAGACCAAAATTTAGACTTGGTATAGTTAGGAGCGTGGGTCTTCATTAGATCTGTTAACTTTTTAGCCAAGCTACTACCCCTACAAAGACTAACTTTACAAACCATTCATTTAGGTCAGAAAGTATGGCTTGACCGTGTCATAGAAATATTGTATGACACTAATTCTTAAGCAGGATTCAGTGCACGATTGATACGACGGTTGAGGCTGATGTCGTCGGTAGGCCAAGATGTACGTAGCTAGATCAGCTGATTATTGGCTGTGATAGAGCTACGTTTTAATATATGAAACGGTCAAGTTAGGTATATATAGTTAAGAGCGAACGAGGTAAGGCCAATCAATTTCACATTAAATATTTTTGGTAGGATTTCATATTTTGAAGTACAATTATTTCTAGTAGCAGCATACTAAATTTCAGCGTGAGAAGTGCCCAAGTATGAATTCCTAGTTACTGAACTAGTTAATGAATTCTTACTTCTGCTGTCAGTGGCGCCTTCAAATTTTTAAAGACTTTCTTGTCAGACTTATTTTTTCTTAATGTTCAATTTTATATACAGACGTGCACCCTCGGTTAAGGGTTGGAGGTTAAAAGTTACAGATATCCAAATTTTCTTAGCCTGCTTAACAAATTTCGCGTCCTAAGATTAGAGGTTTGATGTGAAGTCAGTCACTCAGACAATCCAAAAGTTAGACAAAAGAAACTTTATGTATTTTGTATTAAGTTTGCTACGTACATTTTATCCTGCAAATTGAAGCTTTTTGGCATTACCTAGCCAGACTGAACGTATGACATTAGATATGAGGGTTTAAAAATTCGACGAAACGCTTGGAGAAAAGGTAGGTAGTGCCCTCTATTTTTTCCTCGATTTGGCGGGGGTACTTCCTTGCCCTCATATTACGCGGCTTCGTATCATCAACAACATCGGCTACGGTCGGCTCAATCGGAGAACGATCGGGCCTACACGGACATTCCTCTTACGGCTAAGGGCGACTAAACCGTTTTACTTCTCTATTCTACAAAAGTACTTAGGTACTTCTAAATTATTTAATCTGAACCAGCTAACATCCCTTATTCGGAAGCCTTTAGCAACTCAGCAACCACAATAGACTGGCTGGAGTCTGGAGTTCACTCAAATACACTAACAAGAAATACTAGAGATCTAGCGGTCTTGATACTCCATACAGATCTAAGTATCCAGGACAACCAACCACCCTCTCAGAAATCTTCCAAAGACTGAAGGATCTCTTAAATTTTCTCGAGGAATAAGTTGGCTGGAACATTAGTGATACTCAAACCGTAATATCCACCCCCACGTAAAAAAGGCGTGAATTATCGAGTTACAGAAAATGCCCGGGTATAAAAAAATAATCATCTTAGCATTAATGTCCCGGTTGTGCTCTCGAGAACGAGGGCCCTTGACCAGGAATAAGCGATCAGGTTATTACAGTGGAGCAACTACCACCTGACCTCGGTCATCCTGCTACCTGGGGAACCTGACCAGATTGGATCATGGTTACAAATTCAGTTGCCTGAATTTGCAGGTTTCATCATGATGTTTTCCCTCCCCGTAAGAGTATCGGTTTATCAGCCCGGGTATATCTAAATTAAATCTAAAATAACATGAAGTTCCCATGAAAAGATGTCCCGGAAAAAACCGATCCCACGTGGTGGTCGCTTGTTAACAGAGTTTCGCACTGAACGAGGGTGAAAACCGGTGTTTGTTGGTAGAAAACTAAATAAATTTATGAGATAAGCACGGGGAAACCCTTGCTGTGTCTCTTGATATCTCCAAGGCCTTTGACAGGGTTTGGCACGCAGCCCTTTAAGCAAGCTTCCCTCATACGGTATTCCTGCTGGCTTTTGCACCTGGATGTCGGATTTTCTGAGTGAACGATCAATCCGTGTAGTTCTAGACGGTTACACGTCTGTAGCCGTATTTACAATGATTCGAAACCGTTTCCGAACGATTCGACACGAAATTCCTGAGTGGCGAATCCGTGTCGGTCGATTCGAAAACTGTTATTCAGAATCCCGATAGATTCCACGGAAACTTTACTCTCTATAACATATGAAAATTTCATCAAAATTAACTGAAACCACATTTTCCTAAGAACTTTTGCGGGGAACTTTCCTTTGTCGATTCCGTATCCGAATCCGATTTCCGAGCCATTGTAAATACGGCTACTGATCTGAAGGTTATCGACGCGGGAATTCCTCAGGGGTCGGTTCTGTCCGCGACTCTTTTCCTGCTGCATATTAACGATATGCTTGGACCCTGTTTATTTGGGTACGCAGATGACAGCACAGTAACGGATAGATACCTCGCAGATGCAAAAGCCAACAGGGGCGATATTCGGTCTAGTCGAGAGGCCATGGCTGGTCGCTTGAACGAGGCTCTTAAGGCAGTGTCCGATTGGGGCGAAGCCAATCAAGTGTCGTTCAACGCCACCAAAACACAGGCGTGTTTGTTTTCCGCTAAACGGAGTCCATTCTATCTAGCTCCGACTTTCCGGAGCGTATCTGTGGAAATTACCGACAACCTACAGCTCCTGGGTGTTGAGCTATCAACTAATCACCATTTTAAGACAGTTGCTTCAGTTATATCAAGCACAAGTCCGATCTTGCTTGGAGTACTGCTGCCACCTCTAGGATGGATCAGCCAAATACCAACTGGCTGCTTTGGATTCGGTGGAAAAACGAGCAAAGAAATTAATTTGTGATCCGCAGTTGATTGAAGCGAAGCTGCAGAGCCTCGAGCATCGGCGTAGGGTGGCGCGTTTTTCGGTCTTTTACAGGTTGCACTTCGGAGAGTGTGCGAAGCAGTTGCACGACTTCATTCCGCCGGCCCCTTTCCGCCATCGGGAGTTGCGATCCGGGCGAGCGCTTCATCCTCATGTCGTGGATCTCCCAGCTATCCGCACGAACCGCTTTGGCTCGACTTTTATAATGTGTACGGCGAAGGAGTGGAATGCGTTGCCTGCGAGTGTGTTCCCTGATCAATATAATCTGGATGCCTTCAAGGCTAGAGTGAATAGGCTGTTCCTAGACAGGCATGCTCCATCATCGGCCGTAGCGTCACTTACCACCAGGTGAGGTGACGGTTCGCGTAGGTACACCTACTTTCCAACTACTTACCCTTTTTTTTCTTATAAACCATCCTCTCGAATCACTCTATCTATTGATGAAAACCGCATTAAAATCCGTTGCGTAGCTTAAAAGATCTAAGCGTCTTGTTATTTGGTTATGGAGATAATGTATATATTTGAATGGATAATTTGCAGCAGTATTCGCTACAATTCACATTCTATGTGTTTCATAGATAATTAAAGTCACAACGCATGTAGCGTGATTGATACGGCAAGTGATTTTGAGTATTGTTTGGTCACCAAATAAGACAAGTCAGTCTGGATAGATCATAGATATATAGATCATAGATAGTCTGGATAGATCATAGATATTTCCAATAGGTATCTAAAGCATTCCTAACCACTCACTAGAT
The DNA here is from genome assembly GCA_905147135.1 of Blastobasis lacticolella. Taxonomy (NCBI): domain Eukaryota; kingdom Metazoa; phylum Arthropoda; class Insecta; order Lepidoptera; family Blastobasidae; genus Blastobasis; species Blastobasis lacticolella. The sequence goes on from LR990039.1 coordinate 20,635,535, forward strand.
GGCGCCCCGACAATTTTGGTAATTGTTAATATCTTGAAATAGGTTCTTAGCAAACAGGATATAAACACTGGGTACGTTGTATTGGATAACATTGTACTTGTCAATCGTTTTCAACCATTTTAGAGGTTGTAATAATAATGGAACATAGTGCCAACATCTATAAATATTTCTTTTTACATTTCGTTCAACCTTTAACAGTTATGTTTTAAATTAATAAACCCTTTATTTTTAAATTTAGTATTAGTTGGCAGCATGAAATCACTGCCACCATCATACAGATTTAAAAAGATTACCAAAATTGTAGGAGCGCCATCTATTGATGCTTTTTGAAACCAACTGACCATACCTACTGGAAAACTCCTCATTGGCGACACTTACTTCCACTATTGGTCACCGGGTGAGATAAGTTTGTGGCAATATAGTCCAATTTCATTCGATAGGTAATTTTATTTTATGTTTATCATAGGTCTTTCAATAAATTTGAAGCGACTGAAAAATTAAAAAAAAGGCTTGATTGAGCGTTAACCGTTCAATAGAGCTAACGACCATACCATTAAAAAAAAAAACCAGGTCCATAGGAATCGGGATTAGAGACCACAAGGTAAAGGAACTTATTTTAGGCAGGCAGTACACAATGATCAACAGCAATATTAGTTTATGAATCATTGATTATATTTTTTGACTACATCATGTCATTCAGATATAAGGTTACAAGTAGGCCATTAGTTACTGGCAAATAATTCCCGTAGGTACTTACATCACTATAAATAAATATATTTAAGTACTTAAAGTAATCCAAACAGTATGCAAATAAAAAAACATTTTGATATATGCGCTATATTATCTATTAATATTGTCTAAGTCGGTATACAGTATTACTACACATTTGAAAACGTTTAACATTTCCCTTCATCCTAACGGCCTAAACATAGAAAACGGGATGGAATCTCGCATATAGGTACTTAATGTTACCTCATCCCTAAAATTCTCATAACCTCGCAATAGCTGCCGAAAACCATATTATTCCAATCATTACAATAATAGCAATTTAGAGCCTACGTTCCTAGTAGGCATTACATTCCCTATAAAAGTCTTTTCGAGATAATTTACTACGATTTAATACCTACTTTTTAACACATTTCCAAGTTCATAGTTTTCTATACTAAGTAGATATTAGTGATAAATACTTCTTATAATATAACAATAAGTAGAATAAGGAAATCCCATGGGTACAAAAGACCTGTATTAAGCCTGGTTTGTATTGACTTGTACTGGGTATAAAGCCTGGGAGATCTGTAGAACCCAGTATTTAGCTTTACTTTGGAAAATACCCATCTACTACATGCACGACATAAATCTATTTTACACAAATATGAAGAGATTGTCACTACGGTGCTGAAATAGATATCTTATAGATAGATACTTACTGGGCTATTAATTTAACAGGTTATATGTTCTATTTTTACGGATTACACTATTATTCATCGTGTAAACCACGGACAAGAACTAAAAAAGCCATATTGTATATTTTGCGACGTTTATGTCAGTAGAACTGATTTCTTCTTACAAATAAACATTTCCAAATACACTTATCTCTTTAATAAGTATGCATAGTTTAATTACATTTAAAATACCTCCTTGCCTTCTAAAAACTTTCACATTTTTTTCGTACATCACCTAAGTCAATCGTTAACTAGTTAATTATCTAGCTACAACAAATCCATTGCGATCACAAAACCTTTTTCATGAGTGTTTATAAAACTCAAAGGCACAGTTCTTGGGGTGTACACAGTAGCCAGATCTGGTCCTAGAGCCAGATACATACATTTAAACTCAACCGGCTACTTGGCGACGTAAAATTTATTACAATTAGTAGAATATAAGGGTAATATAGAATGTAGGGATGCCGTCGCCAAATCCGTCGTAAGCCATTTTAATCCCCATTACTGTAGGTGTTCACCAGTGTTCTGTCCTCAGCCTTTACTTGTTCTGCTTTGTGCTTAATGCCATGTCGAGCAGGAGGTATGAAATTTATTTATTTATTTATCTTTAAAGTTAATACTATTTTATTGTGGAAATAGTGATTTACATCGAATATTGTAAGTACATAATAAAAACATTTGAATATGTATATCTAAAGCTATCTAATAAAATAATTACGTTTGATCGAAATAATTACTATTGTTTTTATCCGTATACACGAACTAAATAGTAGATTGTGTCATAAGAGCGCAAAATAATATCTACTTTTTACTTCTTTATTAATTTTAGTAGTAAGATACACGAACATTAACCAGTAAACACATTTAGTTGAATATTTATTATAGTATTTTCGTTTATCTACAGAATTTGTGCGTTATCAGCGGCATATTACACTGTTAACATGTATGAATGGCTAGTCCGATTTACAACCACAGCTCATTCTATAATATTTCTTAACTTTTTGTTAAATATTTACTCTAACATAACTTAGTAATGAGCCATACTAAAAATATACGTTAATCACTTAGTAATAGTATACAAACTGGAGTAATACCTACTTCGCTACTAGAGCTAGAAGTAGAACTAATACAGATTGAACTTGGGAAAGAACCTGCAACTCGTCTTTTGATTGCTTTGTTTAATACCCCGATAGAAAAATTGGTAAATTTTGAAGCAAAATGCTTGCATCCTCAACATCGTGGGTTCAAACACCACGCAACAAATTTATTTTTATCACAATAATTTCGAACCTTTATGACACGAACAATAATCAAAGTAGTTATCAACATCAGTCAGTCGTTCGCTGATATTAAAAATTATGAAGTAGACGGCCTCAAGTCCGCTTATACTCTTGCGCGATTGAAGTGCAATCGGATCGCAGTCGAGCTCAATGACAGTTTTACTTGTTTTTGGTATTCTGTTACTGTTACTACTGTAGCGATTGAATTTTAATTGGATGTAAGGAGCAGCACGACGGCAGTTTCAAGTTGTAGCACAATACAAATGCGCGCAATTTGTATTCTGCCACAATTAAAACTTTCATCGAGCTGTGATTGCAATCCAATTATAATTCAATCGATTCATTACTATCAGTAGCAGAATACAAAAAACAAGTCAAACTACCATTGAGCTCGAATGCGATCCGATTACACTTGAATCGAGCTATTAGTAAATTAGCGGACTTGAGGCTATCACGAGCTGACTTATGCCGTTAGTCTATAAATTTCTAATAATTGTTCATTGTGTCATACTCGAAAAGTCTCTCATTTTATATTTCAATAGTACCTCAAATACAACTTACTTTAACAAGTTAACTTATTTATGAACATCATTATAGATAAATAAATACTTACATAGTTTTTTGATATTATAATTAGTAACAAAAAAATAGAAGGGTATAAATAGATTTTAATTAAGTGATTGAGTATAAAAATTTAAATATTTATAATCGAGAAAAGTTATCTAAAATTAGAATTTAGATACAAAATACTTTTATATTTATAGTCTAAAATCACATTAATTCAGATATATTCTAAGTATATCAAATAATAACAACAAGTAGTAAAAGAGGGGGTGTAAAGAGTGGTCTGGGAGCTACATTTATTGATATTATAATAGCGACCTCTTATAATCAAAATATATATTTTTTACTATTTGCTAAATTGTCTTTCGCAGAGTTTGATAATTATTATTTTGTAATTTTTCTATAATGTACGATAGTTGTTTTAACTGAAGCTTTATTTATTACATGTAGACCAAAAGTACTTATGTGTCAGATGCAAACGAATGAAAATAATTCATTATATTTTGTATTGTACAAATTATTGGATGGTATTTTTGAAACAACATATTTTAAATTTACACAGAGGCTAAGTGAACAAGTAGGTAATTACTATGTATAAGTACTTTCTATATGACTAATTCGGGTGTATACAGGCAAGTGCCAAAATGGATTATGGATCCAACATTTACTAGTAAGTAGGTAATACTATGTCTAGGTACTGTTCAATAACACGGATGTGTGTATATGGTTCGATGAAATATTGTCAGTTCACTCACTTTGGCTATTTCATGAAAACTACCACTACGAGCACCATCGGTAAAGCCAGCCCCAGCGGAGTTTTCGGTCGCGGGCTCAGTCCTGTCGAGGGCGCCTGCGCCAGGGTCAGTCGGTGTTGGCGCCGCGGCGGCCGCCCGCGCCGGAGCCGGACGCGCCCGCGCCGGAGCCGGACGCGCCCGCGCCTCCCGCGCCGCGACCCACGCCGCTGGGGCCGGCGACGGGCTCGTCCGCCCCGCCCGCCCCGCGCGCCCTTCCCGCCCCGCCTGAAGTGCTAGGCATCCCAGATCCGCTCGCCCCAGCATCGCTCGTCCCGCCTGCTTCGTTCGCGGCGCTGGCATCACCGCCGCCGCGGCCGCTGTTGCCTTTATTTCTGCAATATGTATGCCAATTTAGTATACGCCAACCAAAAGCATAATTTTACAAGGTGCTATGATCTGTTTAAACTGACTTGTCTTATTTGGTGAACAAACAATGCCCAAAATCACGACTTGTCGTATCAATCACGCTACGTATTCGATGTCGCTACGATATCGAGAATTATACAAGAAACACATAGAATGTAAATTTCAACGAATACTGCTGCACATTATCCATTTAAATACATAATTTCTTTAACAAAATAAGACAAGTCGGTCTGGACAGATTATAAGCACAACATCTCATCTTGATGTCAAGATCACGGGTGTGATCTCACGCACGAGGGCCCGGGGTCCGCATTGACCATGATCACAAAATAGAATACTTACAGAAGGTCCACTCCCGTCGTCCTTGAAAATTATGATGTAATCTTGCTGAGTCGCTAGGGTTGCTACTACCACAAAATAGAAAACTAACAGAAGGTCCACTCCCGTCGTCATCGAAAATTATTACCTAAACTTGCCGTCTAACTAGGGTTGCTACTGTATTTATTCTGGATTTTGAAAAGGGCATTTATGAGATCGAATAGAATTTTAAAGATCGTTCACAATAACATGTCTCTTGCAAAGGACAAATATCTAATCCTTGCCATAATGTGATCATAACTGCTTCCCAAGCTGTTCAGATTGTGTTCAAGTGTATTCAGATTTTCCATACCAGCTTCAGACATTATGCCTTTAGTAGGCGTAATAATAATCTACTGTTTATTTACTTTTTAAAAATTCATCAACACCTGATTATATCATCAGACCCTGAGAATAACCATGAGATTTCCATGACCTAGGATCTGACCCACTTCCTGACAATTCATACACATGTGAATTTATGAAAATGCAATATTATGTTATTAGTCAATTGATCTGATGATGGAAAAGGAAGGTGGTAAGCGAATTTTTTAAAATATTAGACTAGACAGGCATTTCCGGCTAGAAACCATTAAGGTGGCCATTACGGTTTCTTATTATGTTAAAAACTGTCTAAACTGTAAAAAAAATGGTGCCAGAAACTGTTTAACTATTCTAGGGTCTCTAGTGGAAGACCTTGGTCAAACTCGTTTCACCATCGGCATTAGAACTCGTGGTGGTGCTGAAGTTCGAATAGCCTCAAAGTCTGAAATGGTCACCCATCAGTTCTTGGACTCTGCGTGCGTTGCTTATAAAGCTGCGTTATAAAGTAACCTTAGTTACGTACAAGTACTTTTATTTTATCAATAATAATATCGTTTAATAAAATAATATTCAATTTAAGTCGACACTACAACGAATTCCCGCGTTAACAATCTCGACCGTGCACTGCTTGACGTGCGTAACGGAAATGGCGCATTGTTTCCAGCGGACCTTCTGCTTGGTGGGGGCCGTTTTTAATTTTGTGCCATGACCATAAGGGTTTGTCAGATCAGACTGGTCAGACTGCCATCTGACCTCCGTGACCATGCTAATAGGTGAACCTAATCAGATTGGACCATGGTTACCAATTCTGTCGCTTGACTGTGCAGGTTTCATCACGATGTTTTTCCTCAACTAATAGTACATAACTCAGAAAAGAGTCACTGGTAGCAGGATTCGAACCTGGTTCCTCTCGCTTATGAGTCGTATATCTTAACCAATAGGCCATAGATGCTCCTTGATAGGCTCATCTAAATAAAAATATTAGAAATCACCTGGTCTACTTTTAAAGGAAAAGAAAAATTTGTAAAATGGAACTACATTTTCATTTTGACTGTAGCTACCTAAATACTTGATATAGCTTTCATGCGTAAAAAACCTTGTAAGTACGACAAGGTATTATGCATTAATGAAACAGCTATTCTAACTCAAAAAGCAAATAGATTCTGCGAACTTAACTAAAGCCATACCAATATGTACGAGTATAAGCATCCTAGTTACTTAGGTATTTTGAAACCCTAGACCTTAGGTTAATTATCTACTCACACTATTATCTACAAACATGCAAATTCACATGCAATACGTTGTAGTGCTTATTAACACTTATTAACACTAAACTAGATAGGTATACTTAATAACTACCTACACATGTAAAAATATGCTTTTAATACACTAGTCAGTATAAAGTGCAATCCTATAAAGTGCAAACTCTTATGAAAAACTTTCTTGCCTTCTAAAAGTCAACAGCCGCCATCCCTTCAGCTGTCATCCCTCGAGTTTGGAGTGCCAGCCACCCGAGCTGAAGAAAGAACTATCATAATCCCATTTTAGCTAACGGAATGATTAGTCTACCTAGTTGGAGATGGGGCAGAGAAGCTCGCATAACATAGGGTTCTTGGCTAACCCTTAAAACCTACACCACGAATTCGAAATCTTTTCTAGCTTAAATATCAGTATTAAAAATGCCTTTAAAATTATCTTCGACAATGAAGGATTAGCGAAAATCGATGAGAATAAGATTTTTGGTTGCAATAGGAGAATCAGTGACTTTTTAATAGATATTTGTGGCTAGACAAAATATCGCATCTAAATATCGAGAGCGCCCCCCAGCGCCAGGATACAATAGCGCTCCTTAAGTAGAACGATGATAGTAAGACTCTTCTCGGGTATAATTCAATTTGCAGCACAGTAAGGCTTTTAAATTGTGAGTGTAAAGCGCACTCACAATTTAAAAGCCTTACTTTCCAAGTAGACCTGCTTGAAAAGTAAACCGTTCCACATGATTTATATGTAAAACGACACACATGTCTATTCATTTACCACAAGACATTTTACTTGCGTTTTCAGGTTAGTATAAATACAGAAGCCCTTTCATCAAGTATGAAAATTAATCACAAATTAACGACGTATTCAATAATATGTTATTGATGTGGTTTACAAGAGTAGGTACAAATATACTGTTATTCGCATTTTATTATGATTCATAATAAATATAGGCCAAAAGTGTAAAACTGGATGCAGAAAACCTAAGTAGTCGTAATTTATAATAATATTTCTCACCTAGCGCTGACAAGCTTCGATTTTTTCTCTGGTTTGTCCTCGCTGCGACCAGCTACAGGGCTCACAGCTCCTTTGTCGCCCTGAGCAACACATTTTCTAGTTAGCATACGAATAAGGAATAATAAAAAGGAGGACCCGGGGAAGGGCCAAGGACCCGGTCACGCAGAAGACCGAAATCCCATTTCGGAAATGACCGGATACTCAAATTACTCGACCAATCTATTAATCTACGCATAGTGTCAGAACCACAAGCTATATGATATGGAGATGACTAGGAAGCCAGTACTATACTATATTAAATTCCTCAAAAATTGCAATAGGTATGTAGGTGTGTGAGTGCGTTTTTCGCTTATAAGTTATGATTATTTCTTTGTTTGTCATTTTTTATCCAGATGGAAACAGCGTTTTATAATAAAAAAGGTAATGTTTGATGTTTGCCCTTTATTTATAAATTTTCATAAAAAATAAGGTATATATAATTATTTATCCCAGGTTTATTTATATATTCATTATATTGCAGGTTATACATATAAAAATATATATTTCTTTTCTATATTTTGTATTACCTATATATGTTGGTATTAATAATTTCTGTGTTAGCACGTCGTTCGCGTAGTGCGCGCATCGAGCTCTATTATGGGTCAGTCTGAAAACCAGCGCTGTGTTTGGCTGCTGCTATTCATAGCATTAAGCTAAGGCTGGTCCATTTTGGTCCGAGGACGCATGGCCCTGCTTTCTTAATATGTACTTATTCTGTTAGTTTTAAGTTTTTGAATGTGTTATTGGACTAAATAAACATACGTCTATGTCTATCCCAAGGCATCAGAAATTTTCCGAAAAACTCGGTTGTTGAGGGCCATCTCCGAAAATAGGCACTTATATCGATTTTGTAAATACTTTTACTAATAGGAAGAACGTTATAGAGTACTTTAATCCCCGAAAACAATAACAAGATTAGGCGGGCTAGTTGAATGTTAGCAGAGGTTCGAAACACACGCAGGCGGAAACCGCAGGAGTCCATTAGTTACTATTATATGTATCTATGTATAAGTGTTTTCTGTTGTAGATGCCGTCAGTTTACTTACTTTTGAAGTCGAGGGCGTAGCTTCCGCCTGTTGACTGTTCACATGGCCCATCTTCGAAAGCGGCGGGTTTTTGAACGAATATGAGAAAGCCAAACCGCGTGTAAGTGATGCTCTGTAATGAAAACATCGATGTGTAGGGGTACCACGACTTCCTTTGAGATGAGTTACTTGATTGTGGAAGAATGAGCATACTATTTTTTTTTACTGGCAATAATAAAGTATATAGAGGATATATAACTTGTCGCTATTGAGTAGTCTATAACCTTAGTAAGCTGCTTTCGTTATTGTACACCATTTAAAATTTGTCTGTTTATTCTGTCAAAGTAGTGACCATAGACCTTGGTCACTACTTTGACGTCAAATGTTGACTTATTTGACAAGAATCATATATATAGAATAGAAGTAGGGCGCTAGGTCTTTTCCCGAAACGTCATTATTCTAATTTCACAATCGGGACATACTATATAAGTTAATTTTTCCGTTCCGATCCTTCTTATCCATGTCCCATTGTTGGCGACATTAAAACTTTCTGACAGAATACTACATCCTTCCGGTGTTTCTACATACAACGTAGAACTAGTGCCACCATTGACAGGTCACCTCTGTCTCCGGTCAAGCTTTTTAAATACTTATTTGTAATAAATTATGGCGCAACACACAAACTTGGAGTCGGTGGCAGGGCGGTTCAGTATCCGACTCGTAAGCGAGAGGTACCGGGTTCGTATCCTGCTGCGGCCATGTACCAATAACTCTTTTCTGAGTTATGTACATTAGTTGAATTTTAACCGATGCTCTTACGGCGAGGGAAAACATCGTGATGAAACCTGCAAATCCAGGCAACTGAATTTGTAACCATGATCCAATCTGGTCAGGTTCCTTTTGTAGCAAGGTCATGGAGGTCAGATGGTAGTCGCTCCACTGTAACTACCTGATCGCCAAATCCTGGATCATGGTCAAGGCGGACCCCGGGCCCTCGTGCTCGAGAGCACAACCAGGACATTAACGCCAAGATGATTTCACAAACTAACACACTAACTATTCCTGCCTTAACTGGTGGTTTTAAGATTCGGCCGTAGACGAAACTATATTCACCCTGACAAAATTGCTCGGGGTGGTGCTTCACCTACTGAAAAACATGCTTATCCACAAATTGGAGTCTGACGCGGAGATGCCCAAATACCCCCAACTCAGACGCATCTAGCCAGGACTTACTGTCAGAGGGCATTCATACCTTGTGGGACTGGGCGGCGGGTAGCTGGTGCCACGGTGGTCAGGCCTCAGATACTGGTGTTGCGCGGCCAGCAGTCGGTTGCGCTGCAGAAGCTCCTGGTGGGACTGGTACAGCTTCTCTGAGGCAGACTGCGGGTTCGGGCTGCGTACCGTATTAGAATAATTAGCCGTGAATCAAGACACAATGATCTCAGTCTATTTGCCTTGGTAGGAGTTGGATCGACATTCTTTAATTAGTTTATTAGTAGTGCAACTGTAAATTTGAATTTTATTTATGGCGCTACTAGTAGTGCTACCGTTGGACATACGGTAAAGAAAGGATGAAATGCCGTGTCCATGACTGTAAAATTTTACTACTTTGAAATTATTCATAACTATTATCTAAATTCTCGTGACTCATCAGTAGTATTTCAAACTGATTTGAAGATTCTTTAGTATTATAAGTCGGTAATAGTAATCAAACTAATGGGAAAATGAGCAATGTGATTAATCAAGCACCGCAATATGAATACTGCCCAATATGAGTAGACAATGTGAAAAAACTGTAGAAATTATTAAATTGACCTGGCATTATCAATAATGCTAGTCACTTGCTGGAATCGAAAATTTGTAAAAAAAACGAATTTATCAGAAATGTCGTTATGTCACCGAGGGTTAGGTTGCGAGGTGCGAAGCGAGTAAAATTTTGCTCCCCACCGCGCACGAGCCGAGCTAACGAAGTGAGCGTGCTGCGGTCGCGGCCGGCGGCCGGCGAGCGCCAGAAGTAATGCGCTTATTACACATGCCTAAATTCAGTAGACTAAATGATTCTGTTACTGAATTCCGTCAAACATAATTGCATATAGCAAGTTAGGATGCAAAATTTAGAAGAACATATGATTTCTGAATTTAGTAGCCAAATTAGAAACGCATTTAAGAAGATGTAATAGTATTTAGTAACTTGCTTAAATCAGATGGACATTCAAAAACTCATTTTTGCCTGGTAATTTAACTGTGTAAGTTTAATCTTGTAACATTACGCACACAATTTTGTATGTTTATTAATGAAATGAAGTATAGTATCATAAGTAATATTTATTTTTCGAGAGCGTTATTAACGCCAAGAATCATGTTTAGTTTTCATATAAATGTCAAGCAGTGTAGTTTTCGAACGCAACATCTAAATAAAAAGTAAAACAGATTGGCGGGAATTCAAAAGTACTGCAGCCATTCTCGTACACAACACGTCCGACTTCGTGACGCTTCAACCAATAAATGAATTTAGTAACTGAATTTAGAACAGTGTAATCAGTTTAGAAGCTAGTTGCTTCTGAATTTAGGCTACTAAAATTAGGTATAGGCGTATAAATCGAAAATATTTTGCAATAGAATTAAAAAAACTGGCGCACCAAATCCAGTCAAACTTGTCATTGGTCCATTACTTAATCACTTGGTTCATAACTAATATAATACTATAAATATATAATACTATAAAGTTGGGTAGGTATAGGGTAGGTGTAGGGTAGGGATTGGACGCCACTGATCTTATAGACAGCTCGTAGCATGTGAAAGATGGATCTACTCCAAATAATTTACAATAAAGTTAGGGATGTAACGGAGGTGACTTTATCGGAGTTGAAGTCAGAAGTTTTGCATTTGATTTATCGAAGTTAGAACCGTTATCGTAACCGAAAAAATCTATTATTAACTAGTCTCTAACGGTAATACAGACGATTAACAAGAATCTGTTATTCTTTACACTCTGTTTACATTAGTTTGTAGCTCAAAAAAGGAATCCTTAATTTTTTGTATTCTTCAATAGACTTAATATGTATGTATGTATGTATTTGGTAAAAATATCGGTATAGCCTCCGGCCCAAAATTATCGTAGTCGACGTCGGACTTGGAGAGAGTGTAAACACAATCGGAAGTTCCGACCTTTCGGAGTCAGATTCAAAGCCTGTAACATCCCTAATGTAGGTTTAAATATGCGAAGACATAGGTTAAGCACCTACTTGTAAGAATTTACGATAAGTGGCAATACTAGAGTAGCTTAACGTAGTGCTAATGTATCGGAGAGTTATAAATATGTCGGTCAAGAAGGTGGTGTATCAGTTTTCTCAAGTTCCCATCTAACCAAAATATCACTAAAGTATATCCCTGAGTAGGTACTTTGTACAATGGAAAATTAACCTTGTAGTTTTATGGACTGCACTGTAACTGAAATTTCATCTTAAGGTTCTTTAATTTTTTTAAATTATACTGGCCAGGCATTTCTCCTGGTAGTAAGTGACGATGCGGCTGATGATGATGTATGCCTGTATCTATAGGAATAGCCTATTAGCTCTTGCCTTGAAGGCGTCATGATTATAATTATCAGGTTGAGTGTTTAGTAGTTGTATTATGGTTTATACTCATAGTATTAAATTTATAGCTTAATTATATAAAATAAAGCAGTTAAATCGAAAAAAACTACAGTTAGCCGTTAGATGACGTTGTTTTGTGATTTTATAATTATTATTTTTCATTGTATTGTTTTATATTATTATTATGTTGAAATCTATCATTTACTAAAGGCCAATTGCACAAACATACACTATAAACGTCAAACCCTAAGAAAAATGTCCTATCTAAAATATTACATGCAATTGGTATGAAAAACGTGCTATCGTTGATATAGCTATAAGATGATAAACCACTTTCTTGGTCGATCGTAGTTACCTATTAGCAAGAAGTCACAATAGCTAGGTACGCTTCGCGTAAATTTTTAGGGCGGCTCGGAAGTTAGCTGCAGGTGCTATAAGTACATTCCTAAATATTCATTGCATAATAAATATACATATTTACTAACCTAACCTAACCACTGTAAATTAATATTTTAGTAATCGCGTGAAGTTATTAACGACCAAAAAACCCCACAATTGGAATAATCCAGCAAACAATTCACTCGCAACGAACTTCAGAGTTGTCATACAGATTGATGTAAGAGGCTACTGAATTCACATAAAACTAAAATAGGATTGATTAATGTAGGTTGATAAGGTAGTGAATCCGCTGGCAGTGGCGCGACTTACCTTGGGGACACCCGCACCTGCGGCTCCACACTGAGGTCTGGTAGGGAATGCACGAGCGCCTGCGCGCCGCTCTGCGGCTGAACGCGCAGAGTGTTGTGGCTCGCACTCGGGCTGCGTGAACCCATCTTCAGCACCGACACTTGATCGCACTGCGCATAGGTAGGTTCGGGTGTAATGCAGCAGGAAGCCTAGCGGCCCTACTCACAAGGTCCGTAACCGTAACTAGGAATCATGCCGTCCTCCTGCTTTAAGAATTCATTATTCTTATTAAAATATATACCGAGCATTATCCGGAAGGCAGTTGACATTAAAAATACAGCCCGAAATACGGTTGGCAAATTCCAGCTGCAACTAAGATCATCAGGAATGCTACTCATCACCATATTGCCAGATCTCAAGATACCACCAGTATGGTCTGCGTGCAACTCAAAAAAATTTACGGTAGGTTTTATAACACACCATAATTCCTTGTTACTTTTACAGACAAATCCCACCCTAGTCAATCCATACCCACGATATAATACCTAATAAAAATGTGATTGAAACTTCGATATACATTGGTAGATAGGTAAAAAATCGCAATTACGCGTAAACAGAAGGAAATACTATTAGGCTCGGGTGCTATTTCCTTGTGTACTTACTTTCTTTGTAAAAAATAACTCGCTATTAGTAAAATATAGGTTTGTTCTATGGCCTGTTTTCTTTTGATATGATTGATGCTTTGTATTACCAGTATGGTTTTCCAGGTCAAAAATAATGTTACTTTCTTAATTAAAGCTTAGATACTTATATAGGGAACCTAATGATCTAATCAAATGGCAACCTACATACACATTTAATTATTACGTTAGCTTTTTAATTAGGCTCGGCGAACTGCTAATGGCGTTGATTGATTGAATATTCTTTCAAGTCGATAGCTAACAAATATTATATAAAGCGTGATTTACTAGTCGAGGGTGTATATTGTCTTCGATGGCATTGTAATGATTTGCTATATTACCGTCAATAAAAGAGTACATAATGGTATTTTGACACCCATATTTATATTTTACTTTCTTCGTTTTTTTAGTGTTTAGTAATTGCATTTGGGGTTTCAATGGCAAATGTATTCAATGGAGCGCAAAATGGATTTCTATAGGTTATAGAAATAAAATAACATAATTCGCTGCTAAACGGTATCGTTTTGTCATTTTATTATTTTTCTTTTACATTGTTTTGTTTCAGATAGTTATCATGTACGTAGAAATCCATTTCGTGCTACTTTGAAAGCATTTACTAACGGTCGGTGGCACAAAAGTACATTAACAACGCCAAACCTTTGATAAAAGCACGATTAAAGCTTACCACGAATTTATATGGAAATTGGGCCACCTTAAGTACAGGTCGGTACGGGACAATACAAAATAGCTAATTAGAAAGTGGACAAAGTGTTTCTGATTGATGATAGCTGATGGTACCTATTTTCGCAGCCTTTTATTATTTGTCATTTTGAAGAATAAAAGTTATACTGCAGTTATAGGTTGGTACTGAACTGCATAATATACTAGAAGTCACTACTTTTATACGTTTTTATTTTTTGTTCTTCATTGAAAAATGCAATATGTTGGTCGGATCAGGTTTGCACTGCTCTCGAAACCTACAAGTACGATGCTCTGCATGTCGCTGAAGATAGGCACCGATATATTGGGTCCAACAAAATGACCCTTGAAGTATCTGTTTTTAAAGTTGCCGTGGGTTTTGAGTATAGTTTTAGGAATAGTAATAAAGACAAAAGCAAACCTGACAAATGGAAATTAAAATTATGTTTCTTAGGTAGAGGTAATTTCAAAAACTATATTATGCGATTTCAAAAATTTATCTCGTATAACATGACAATTTCCGAATGGAATGTTTAATATTAGGTAATGATCTGAAATATGCTTATAATAACCCAAACCCAATTTTTACAAAAGATTTAATGTATTAAATTTACCGATGATAAGAATCATAACTAAGACAAAAATACTCTATTTCTCAGAAAATTCTTACTATTTAGTGTTGTGCACACGGCAGCTTAGATAGCATTCTCCCTTGTCGGTGGAAAACGAACATTAGATATGAGTAGCGCAGTGTTTTAACTTATCTACAGGCGCGGGGTTTCGATAGGGTTCGATATTTTTATTGCTTTGAAAAGTCGGATGTTTCGGAAAATATTTATTTTTACCAGATTGTGCACGGGTAGTCCAACGTTTTGTGGGTCTCCTAAAGTCCCTATTACCGCTACAAAGTGGAAATTTTCTTGTATTCGATGACGTGGAATAACCTACGGCGCCCTCACTCTATAAGAGCTGTTGTTGTTGCTTGTATGTCGTAAATAAAAAAAAATAGTTAATTACATCAGCCTGCAAGTACACAGAGAAAAAAATACAACGTACAACTAACAGCAATAATATAGAAACAACTTACCGGTGAGGTTCCCGAGACCACTGTGTCGGACTCGCTCTCGCTGACCACGTTGACGGTGATCGATGTTACGCCTGAAATACAGAGCGCTTTAAGCCTTGGCAACAACAATCAATAGAAGGAAGCGGCCCTAGTTTAGTGGCAGTGTGCTTGCAAGACCGATAACTAAAGTTAAGCAACGCACGCCTGCGAACTGGATGGGTGACCGTTTCGTACTTTGAGGCTAGTCGAACTTCAGCAAAAGTTGCCTGGCAACCGCCAATGTTATGTGTGCTTTATAATGTTGTAGGTGAAGCGAGGTTTTATAGTAGGAGGAATAAGTGTTTGTAAAAACCTAAATTTAATAAATGTATTTTAATTTGAGGTTGAGCAAAATCTTCCGCTGAGCTGGCTTAACATCGAAATGTCATTAGCCAGAATTTTGAGATTTTGGCCAAATAAAATGTGAAGCAGAGTTGAGGCGCAAATTAAAAAAATAATTTCGCTCCTTGTTATTAAGTCGGCGATACATACCTATCACTGAGACAAACCTCAAAGAGGTTTACCGATGTGTTCGAAAATAAATTGTAATGCTTCTGTGAATAAATAAATCTTAAATCAAAAATAAAATAAAATAATAGGCATCGACTAGCCCCCGCCGATATATCTGTACACAAGTAAAGAACTCACTGTGATGATGCTGTATGTTGTTGGGAGGCATCAGGTGCTCCACGGAGCCGGCGGGCGCGATGCTGTAGCGCGAGGGGCCGGGCTGCGGCTCGTCGTGGGATTGTGCGCTGTGATCGTGTCGTGTGTTAGTGGCACAGTTTAGCACTAGCGACCTGTCTCGGCTTCGAATGGGGTTTCTCGCAATATATTTTTTATAATATACATGCGCTCATTTTCTTATAATTGCCTAGGGAGGCACACGGACGGTCCACCTGGTGGAAAGCGTCTACCGTCGTCCATTACATTTTAAGGAGAATGGATGCGGTGCCGGCCCTTGACGTGCCTTTTGAAGAACCCCATGTTATAGTGCAAAGGAATTCGAGAGGGTGCTCATTTCACATCTGCACAACATTCCTGAATAATTTTTTTAACTGATAGTGAAAACTTCATCAAAATCCGTCGTTTAGGAGGAGTTAGCGGAAACATGTATATACAGACAGATGCGGAAACCGACTTAACCTTTTTATACCGAGATATCAAAATAAGTAAGTTTCGATATTATGTAAGGAAGTGGAAGGTCAGTGAGGAGAAATTCGAAACAGTACGAGGAACACATTAAATATTTTTATAACTCTCAAATCTGATCTGCCTAATAAGGATTCAGAATAAGTATTCAGATCATGGCCATGGCGGACCCCGGACCCTCGGACGTGGGGGTTTACAACTGGGTTGATGCCAAGATGATTTATATTACACAATCAGGAAGCGAAATTTGTAAAAAACAGAAACTTATTTTATGGTTATTTAGATTGCTATGGGAGTAGGGAGGCTGATAGTTTAGAATTTTTTTGCTTCTTGTAGAAGGTAACTATAATAAAGCCATACGATAAATAAATAATTGCGTAGATCTAACGTAATAAAGCCATACGATAAATAAATAATTGCGTAGAAACATATTATGCTACGAAATTAAAAAAATAAATTAAACGGCAATTTTAATTTCTCCTCAATTGCTCTTTTCAATTGGTCATAAGTATTCCCCCGAGGCACGCCTCAAAGACCGGCCATATTAATAACCAGTCACAGGATGCCCTACTGCACGTCTTAAATATTTTATCGGGCTCGATATTATTAAAACGCACTGGCAATACAGCATTTTCTCCATCTATCTAAGAAGTTACTCGAGCGCTGCTTGCACTTACAGAGGCGGTTAAATGTGGGGATTTAACTGCTTTTGTAAATACAAGTAGCAGGTGGCTCGAGCCACCTGTGTTTGAGGTCTTATGCCGAGACTGTGAAAGGGATTATTATAAAGCTTCGTTTGCACTGCGACATAATAAAACTTACCTGGCTCTCAGTATGAATGGGGAATTACAATATTTATTTCAACACTAAACTTTGTACCCTTTGCGTGTGAACAGTGTATTGATCAGTGCGGTGTTTATGTAAGATATTAGTTTATCGAAAGCAATGATTGATCGTTTACTGGGAGCAAATAGTAAAAAATATTCTCCTACGTGAACCTTCCTGGTTCAGTTAGCTGCAGGGAGAATAGAGCCCCCTAGCATATTTGAAATGTATGGTTCCGTTCATTCTACAGCTGACTGTACGTACCAAATGGGAATCCCAAAATCTTTTCGAGTTGCCCCCAGTAAGTGTGATAACACCTGAAATCTGTGAGTCAATTGTACCCAAATGTTCAGTTATTGTGTCAGGTATTGCCAAGTGGTGTTTTTTTTTATTTTTTTTATACCACTCAAGCGGGCAACCTGATGTGGCCTGATGTGATGTGTTACCTGGTGGACTGCTGGAAGCTGGAGAGCCGTGAGTTACGGCTGCTGCCACCCGTGGAGTTCCGCTGCATAGGGAACCGGCGGCCGTGCACGGCTGGCGTGCGCATGCCACTCATGCCAGACGGCTCCCCCCCTGGTTAGGTACAAACACATTTTATTGTACATTCATTCTCATTATTTCCATAATCTAAAAAAATATGAGGTCGCGCCTGAGATTTCACTGATTCCTAAGACACCGGTTATTCCTAGTTTGGGAAACAGAGCAACAAAAGTTGTTATGTTCTTACCACCCCTGCCATGTAACATACTGTATTTTTATATTAAATAAAGAATATAGAGTATTATTCGCGCGAAGTCACGCCGGGTCCACCAGTAAATAGATAAATGCTGAAATGTAAAAGTAGTGAGGTGAACAGATGCACTCAGCTTGTGGTACAGTGGTACAGGCACAGCCTCGATGATTGTCCAAAAATATAAGGTTGAAAGAACATACTCGCAGGCAACGTGTTTCCTGTACAATACGTATCATAAAGGGTGAACCAAAGTATTGTGTGATCCACGATATAAAGATGGAACGTCTGTCCGCGTCCAGATTCCTGATGCCGAAATTTCTGATTTACCAATTGAATACACGCACTATGAAGGTATTCACTTACTTTTCAAGACGCAACCGGCCGAGGAGGGAGTAAATACTGCTGGCTCCGTTGTATCGGAATAGTCTCCAGCTGGCCTCTAGTGATATCTAGTCCAATGGTTCCCAAACGGTGACGCTTACAAATCGGTATCATCGATTTGCAGCGTTCAAAACAAAACGTCATAAAATAAAAAAATTAAAAGGAGATGCAAAACCTACTGATTTTGAAAAGTTCACCATTTTATTTTAGAAGTTGTATTTAAAGAATTAGGCTTATCCTTCATCAAACTCTGCTATTTAATTTTCTTTGTTGGAGTTCAGGTTTGCAAAGCCATGCGCAGGGATTTTGTTTTAGAAGGGTGTCGCGGAAAATTATAGTCTGGGAGTTGCACCTTAGGAACCTTCGCTTTAGTTGAGTCTACCACGTAAATCCGACAGACAATAACGTTAAATAGGTTAGTCCTCGACGCACGCTAAACCGACAGGCTATTCCACCTATTCTACCTATACTTTACCTACGGCACATATTCGTTATTTTACGATATCCTGCAGGGTTGTCGGACCTGTCACTGTGCAGGCGACGGTATTAGGTACCGTTGTACTTACCAGCTTCTGCGAATTAGGTAAAAAATGCTTAGTAAATATCAGCCTAAATCTCTTATAAACATATAATTTTGACAAATAAGCAGAAAGGCCACCTGATGGAAAGCGCTTCCATTTGTCAGGATGGCCACACGCTATTTAAATATAATAAAGTACGTATAGAATTAGCCCCGCTTGCACTAAATTCTTAAACACGTTTAAACGCCGTTCGCGTTTAACGTTTTTATGTATGAAATATTTGCTTAAATTCGTGAAGAATTTGGTGCAACATATGAAGGAGAAACATTTTGTTTATAATGACACTAGCTGGTCCGTCGCGACTTGAATTCGCGTGTTGTACTATCCTATAACGTTTCTCTTGAATCACTCTATCCATTATTGAAAATCCGTTGCGTAGTGTAAAAGATCTAAGCGTACTGTAACTTTTCAGTCACCCTAATACCTATATATCTGTATAAATACGCACATACGAGTATCTACCTATAAGAGTAGACATAACATAATAAACCTCATTTCACATATTGTGATTTAGCCGTGAGTGATCGTCTAGTTATCGATTTAAATTTTCAGACCCATTACGTTGTGTATGTATTGAAAAACGGCACAAGGGATATGTTAGTTTATAGCAATGCTCTGTAAATCAACCGCATTCAATTCGGGAGATATTCGCAAATAAATAAAATTTAGTTCACGTAAATAAAAGTGAAATCAAACATCAAAAACAAATGAAACAAAAAATCCGCGTAAATAACATGATTAAAATGTAATCCACGCAAATCGAAATAGTCAAACAATTTATAAAATCCGCTCAAAAAATCAAACAAGGTATAAAGTAAACATGCGACGTAGCTTTGACGGCACTCGAAACGGCAACGGATTCTTCTTTCTTCTGTGGCCACTCCTAACCCTATGGTTGCGAAAAACGCCTATCATAGTCCTGACCCTAATGAATTGTGAAATATGGACCTTTAGGTCTCGGAAATAGCCTAATCGATAGGAAATACCTAGGCTCACCTTCCAACCTACACACCAGGCCAACACATGAACATATAGACCACATGTCCTGCTCATGTGTCCAGCAAAACCTCGACATCAAACGAACCAGTGACCTATTGTCTACTTCGCCCAAACCGTCACACATATTCCGATAATCTCGTTAGGCATTATTATGGTCCTACCTATCGACTCACGAGTCTAAGGAGAGACTATTATTAAAATTTTATTTACTTCGTGCATGTAAGTTGTGTGCCCAGTGTAAGGGACGCTAACGACTCGGGCCAGGTTTCGATCCAAACTCGAGATTCATGTCCGTAGAAAAATGTCATTAAAGCTTTAAAAGCACAAAGGTTCTTAAACGGTCAAAATCGTACCAGAATTCAGCGGCAAACCTAGACATAGACTTAGTTAGAGCGTCTAGGTCATCGAACACAAAGTTGGGATTCGTGCTCAACTCATTCTCTTAGAGTGTATTCGATGCCACATCCGAAACTGTGTCCCAGGTTAGTTCTATAGATTATTATTCAGTGAGGGTGAGTACTGATGATATTTAATTTAGTAATATTTTTCTCAATTTTTTTTGTTTTAATCACCTTTCACACTTACATTGAAATCTCTAAGAGCCCTAATACGAGTACATACTCTTAACTACCACAAAAGCAATGAGAAAGTAACTTACGCTTTCGAAACTTAGAATCAGAGACAAATCCAAAACAAACCAAATCACTGACACTACGGAGATAAAGAAATAGATAGAGTACGAAAGAAACGACACAAAGCTGAAAAATAACACAAAATAATATAGCACAAATTAATTTAACAAACCACACGCGAGTTGAAATGAATTTTTCGAGGAAATTTGGAAAAGCCTGGGGTTTCTTAGTTACGGCAATGGATACGGTGATGTTCACGCGACGCGACCCAGGGGCTGTCCCGTTTCTACTACCCTGGCCGCCTTGCTTGAAATTCTTATCTCCAAAATTCCCACAGTTCAGTATTTCAAACAAACAAAAAATTAAACATTTCTAATTTTATGAGGTCTAAGCGACTGCTCTTATAACGTTCGCAAATCCATAAATTTTACAAAATGTTCCTGATAAACCGAAAATAGTTAAATGGTACAACAGCTAAGGATGGATTACATACGACGTTTTATTTATTTACCGAGTCAATTAAATTTAAACAAAACAAACAAAAATACGTAAGCAAATGGATTCGATATGGAATTCCTTTAGACCAAAAGTAATAATGTACAATAACTAAACAAGAGTAAGAGTTATTAATAAACAATATAAAGACATTTTATGTACTATTAACTCTATGTAATGTTACATAAGACTGAGTATAGAGATATTTAATTTCTATGAAGCAAATCAATTTGAGTTGATGACCTTAAGAAAGTAGATTAAAATTAAATTCTAGACTCGTTTTAATATTTAGGTGTACTTTTATTCAATTTTCATTTCGATATTTCGTTGAAACAAATTTGTATATTCACATCACTATCACTTATGGGTATTTTTTCTTGGGTCCCATAACTTGACGCCAAACATTTAAGATATTTACGATATTTTGCCTGTCGTTTAAGTAATCAATAGCGTAAATTTATTTTTGAAGTAATATATTTTACTTAACGTCAAATAAACTGTTTAAGTTTATTTCAAAACCAAGTTTTGGTTAAGTATTTGAGAGAATCTGTTAAAAGAAATCATGATAAGCAACCTATATTTTAACCACACACTGCTCTGTGCTCAAGACTACCTCTTCAAATAATAATCATACTACTTCTACTTTTTCTACGCAAAATAGAAAAGAAACATAAAAGCCACTTAGGCATCCGGTAATATTATTTCCAACCACTTTATTTTAATTTTCTACTTTACTGCAGTATAATCTAATAAAGTTCCAAAGAATTAAGAGGCTTACAAAGTATTGAAGTCAACGCGGGAAACTATCTTGTAAAATGGAAGAAAAATAATGCGTGGAATGGCTTTGTAGAGCTTTGTCTCAGGTGTAAGTAAGTACTAAGCCGAAACAAGGCAATGTATATTATTTACCGCCTGGCACTGTATTTGTCTAATTGCAGCACCATTAGATATAGGAAGTAAATATAATCGTGTTAGCGTCAATATTCTGGTTGTGCTTTCGTACGCGAGGGCCCTTGCACATCATCCAGGATTTGGCAGATCAGGCAGTAGAGCATGTTCGTCCTGACCTCCGTGACCATATTAACAGGGATACCTGACCAGATTGCGTCACGATTCAGACGCCTGTATGTGCAGGTGTCCGCAAGAGGTTTTCCTTCACTGGAGCATGTACAGACAGTGTACAGTATACTGTTGAAACAAAAAGTAACCGAATAAATTAAATAAAAAAATAGATTTTATCATAGACGTAATATTCCAATTATATATTCGAAAACAGTCGTTTAAGGATAAACTTTTTCCGTGCCTGTCCGTCTGTGTTTGTGTATGTTTTTTCTTGTTTGTAGCAAATCTATATACATAGTATAAAACAAAGTCACTTCCCGCCATCTGTCTCTATGTATCTATGTACGCTTAGATATTTTCTTCACTGCAACGGATTTTAATGGGGTTTTCAACAACAGATATAGTGGTTCATGAGGAAAGTTTATAAACAAGAAAAAAAAGGTAGGTAAGGGTAAAAAATTTTAAAATTCCGGGGTATCGGTACCCAATACAATTTTGTTACATTTGGTGTGGAGACCCTGTGTATGTGGGCTCCGGGGCGCTCTCATTGTACGGATAACTTTCCAAGAAATTGGGCGACACCACAGGTGACCGAAGAACTGGCAGCTACCTTCAGAGAGGTAATGCTGCCAGCATCTTGGGTACGCTTTCGCACGGGGCAAATTTTTTACATATTTTAATTTAATTAATTTTTTTTTATTGTACATAATTAGTTTTTATGTTAGTTGATATAAATAAATGGGGTAAAGTAGGTGCACGCGAACGAAGTCGCCCCGGGTCCACTAGTAAACAGATAAATGCTAAAATGTAAAAATGTAGTGAAGTGAATTCCACGCCGCTTGATATCCTCGAGCGGCAACAGAAATGACTCGCATCTTATTCCAGCAAAGATGAGAAAATTATAGGTACGAACTTTTAATATTAAAATATGGGTGTAGATAAAATAGTGGATGCAACTGCATATAATTAGGTATTAAAACACTCGTGTCAAACTATTATCACTTATGTTTTAATACCCCCTTTTAGATGTGACTTGCATAAACTACGATTTACTCATCAAAGTCACACTAGAAGTCGTTTATAATGTGTATTTTAATGCTTTTATGTTGGTTCAGTTTCCGTTATGGTCTATTATCGACTCATTTATTTGAAGCAGCATAAGTATTCGCGTAATATGATTTTCATATTTTTTATATCATGTGACTTTTTGGCTATTTTTCTATGCAACTTAAGCTTTATTAACGCCTAAACTTTCCCCTAAAACGTTATGCAGCCCTAGTCATACTTTAGCCCAAGGGTCTGCTTCGTAGTAGGTACTATCATAGCACTAGGGCAGCATAATGTTTTAGGCAAAAGTTTAGTTTTGTGAATTAAAATGTTTTTAATGGTAATTAAATTGGTTTGTGCGTTAACGCCGCTGACAGACCACATATTCCGCCAATAAGTACTGCTTATGCATTATGAAGTACAGCTTATGCATTTAAACATCGAGAATTCATCATATGTTGTGGATCTTCCATCTATCCCCACGAGCCGCTTTAGTTCAACTTATATAATGCGTACGGCTAAGGAATAGAACGCGTTGCCTGCGAGTATCTTCCCTGACCATTATAATCTAGATGCCTTCAAAGCTAGAGTGAATAGGGTGTTCCTAGACAGGCATGCTCCATCATCGGCCGCATCGTCACTTACCACCAGGTGAGATGGTGTCAAATTGATTTAATGCCTGGCTAGTATAGTTATGCCAATTTAATTGTCAAAATCATTTTAGCCAAAGAGTAACTTAAAGTAATCTATCACAACATTTTAAAATAAAAATTATTTAAATCAATAATGCCGGTTACGTTCCTGTTGAACATACTGTATGCATTACTCAGAAAAAGTAATTGGTACATGGTGGCACTGAAGATCTAACTCGGAGTCTTCCGCTTGCGAGACAGACTAGTCATGCTAGTCATTACGTAACTGAAAATAAATTTACAAAAAAAAACTTTTAAAATCAAGTCCAATTTAAGACTTGATGGACTTTAACCTCGTTACAGAGAGTGGCTCTCAGCTTGAGTAAGATTCAGCTCCAGCCGACGCCGACCGCCGACGATGCAAAAAAGGGAAATTGCAAAAAGCGAAGGTGCAGTGCAATCAATTTATCTGTAAGATTGCGAGGAACTACGGCCGCTAGGTATAAATGTTATTTGATTTTCAGTTTCTTTATTACGTTTGAATGCGACGGTGGCGACAAATGTCGGTTCACAGGAAAGTTAGTTATCCTACAGCTTGGCGGACGCCACAACCTAAAAAGAAGAAGACGCTGTAAAGTGGGGACTTACCGTCGAATGAGTCGGTATTCATGGAGGCTTGCGAGAAGTCGTGCTCGGTGCTGGCGCCCACCATACGGTGCATCATGGTGGCCACGCGTTCGCGAGCCTCGCGCTCGATGTTCTGGTCCTCGGAGTTCTGTTTTCCCTGACACAAAGGGAGTTACTTAGCGTTCGTTATTTAAATACATAACAACCCATTCGTGACTCCACGGGTGTTGCGGTTGTCTATTAGCGGCGGTTGATCATTTACTATCAGGTGACCTGCTTGTTCGTTTGCCTTCCTCGTTATTAAAAAAATAATGACGTATGGCTAACGGCTACGATAAGTTCTTACCATAAGGTGGGCTTTAAGCTCCTTTGCCACTTTGGTCGTATAAAGAAATTACCTTCAACAGTTTAGACACGCAACTTGACCCATTAAATGCTCTGTACAAGTGTCATTTGACTCTGTCGAACTTTAGGTTTTCTTCGAGATTCTACCGACTGGCTAAATAGAAAACAATGGGGAGTATAGGTGTATGTGAATCTAAATGTAATTAAAAGTACCCTTGGAGAATAGGGAATAGTGAACGTTCATGTTAGAAGAGTTTTCGAAATCCCCCAATATAAAAACTCAAACATAACAAACGAAGAAACTTATCCTCTTTATAATATTAGTAGGTATAGTATAGATGAGGGTAACGGACGCTGAGAAATTAGTTACATAGGCAAGAGCTCCAAACTCCCGTATAAGATGTTTTACTCAGGTTATTCTCAAGAGTATACTTAATTAGCCCGCGGAGTCAATTTAACTAAGTTAACGACGTTATTAGAAT
Organism: Blastobasis lacticolella; assembly: GCA_905147135.1. Classification (NCBI taxonomy): domain Eukaryota; kingdom Metazoa; phylum Arthropoda; class Insecta; order Lepidoptera; family Blastobasidae; genus Blastobasis; species Blastobasis lacticolella. The sequence continues at coordinate 20,660,766 of LR990039.1, forward strand.
ACTAAAGTGATTTATATCCAAATATGCGAGCTTTAAAACTCCCTCTGCGAGCTTCCGAGAACATTAGGGACCTATATTGAAAGTTAAAGATTTAGGAAGGGTCTGTTTGTAACTAAAAGAATTGCTCCTCAAAAAGTTGTCAAACTAGGTCGAAAGGGTTGAAGTTCGAACTTTTATTGACAAGTAGTTTTTGTAGTTTATCAGTTTATACAGTTTCTCCGCTTAGTATAGAAAAAATCGCTAAATGAAACGGTGTTGCTCATTTACTGACCCGCGGCCGGGCGCCCAGTTGGTCAGCTAGTAGTAGTAATTAGTACCTACTTAGTAATTTTGGCTTACTGTATCTCGTGCTTAACCGGGGTTTAACGCCAGGATTATGATGATGTATAATCATGAAAACAGCCATGCAATGCTTGACGGCAGAAATAGATAAGGCGGTATTGGCGGATTTCTCGGAACCTAGGCTTAATACTACCACTTGATACTTATAAAAATGCATTGTTTACCTTGCCACTGGCGGTACTGAGGGCGTATTCAGCCGAACTGTCGAAGTCGGCTTCGGAGAAGTCCCGCGAACGGTTCCGCGTGAGCCACACGGTCATTTCATAAGTCATCCTGGCTTCGCGAATTTTCAGCTCCCATAACTGAAAGCATGGAGACTGTTAACATTGCAAGGCTTCTTCTTCACCGCTGTGCACCTAGGAGTATTTTATAATTCACACCTAATCATGAAAAAAAGAAAGTAATTTTTCCATGTACCTAAAAATCAAGTGTTTTTGGATTGCATTGCAACTAAAATGACAGCTGGAATTATTTTATGGGTTCTAGACTTTTGTATTTTTACTATTGACGACTTTTGTATTTTCCTTCAATTTAGAATATCATTCCTTACTAATAAGTATTTAAGATTATCAACTATTAACAAAGTGCAAATTTCAAGTTTATGACCGTATCAACTGTTAGTTTCTTTGTTTAGCATAGGTAAGTACTTTTAAGACAGATAAAGAAACCCCTTTATAGATTTCGTCCGAACAGTGTCAAAGCTTATCTTGATATTGCTATAAGAATAAAAAACAAAACTTCTCTGGTTGTCTGTATGGGCGTAGTTATTAATTAGAAAGTGAAACTCCGAATTGAATGAAGGCCATCCCATGATTGATCGGATTTCTATAACCTATGTAAATATTGGCAGAATAAAGGTACCTAAGGTTAAACGTGATTGAAAACGTCTTATATAGCAGATAAGGTACGAGTAATCAAGCCTTCTGTATGTAATAAAAATCCACTATGTCTTAAGCAGAGTATTAAGCCTCAGTTTAATTTAGTATGTAGGCGTAGAATTTTTCTACAAGTTTTAATTTTACACACTTTAAAAATTATTTACTATAACTTTAGATGCACTAATACAAAAGAGACTAATGGCGACATGGAGTACGTTAATTCAGCTGGTGTTAGCGCATTCGGTGTGATCCAGACAAAGCTCTGTTCGGAGGAAGTCTAGCGATTCAAAAGCTAATAAAATCACAATGGCAGTCGGAATAAAATCAGGGGCGAAAGTGCGCTTTTGTCTTGAAATCTAAGTAAGGGGCACTCACCTTGAGTGTGAGTTGCGGGTTGGTGTCTTTGGCGCACTCGGAGAGCATGATACAGTTGTAAGAGGTGGTCACGTCATCCACCACCAGGTAGATCAGCCCCATCACCTCCTTCCCATTGCGCATGACGGTTTTCGCGTATAACACGAGTTTGTCGATCATCACCTTAGGCCTGGTACATCGAAACAATCAATATGCAACGCCTCGCTTCGCTTAGTTTTGCATATAAAGCAATTTAATGACTGAAATTAACATAGCAAACAAAATCAAGAACAAAAAGAAAGTTAATGAAAGTTAATGAAAAAGAAAGTCGCAAAGCAAACAGTATTGTTAGGATGTGATAAAGACTTACCTAATTAATTTGTATGGAAATGGACTGCCTTTAGAGTTCTTTTTGCATATAAGTAGCATATCTGTCAATAGAAATAAGCGCAGTTCGCCCTGTAAAAAAAGTAGCTATTAAAATTTGTTCAAACACATTATTATGAAAAAACAATTTATTAAAAACTCGCTCATATACATGAAACAATTCGCGACGGCCAGTAAATAAGACAAACACAATAACAATAAGGTACAACAACCCCCATCCAAACGAGTACTTCGATATTATTGAAATCAGAAATTTGAATTGTGGTGTTCGTCATTTGGAGGTGGGTTGTTCACGAGGTCCGGATGCATCCGAGCGATCGCAAGCTAGGGTGAGGGGCTTGCCTCTTTTACTAGATCCTTGTACCGCAGGTCCCCCTCGTACACGATGACGCGGCTCAAGCTGGGCGTGCAGTTGACCATAGGAGCACGCAGATTCACCTGCGAGAACGATTTGAACGCCTTGTCCATGTCGTCGTCCCTGAAGTCCTGCAAAACTCAACATGTCAATTTGTAATAATGTGTTATTTTGTTACTTAAATGTGATGAAAGGTAGTTATATAGTCCAAGGGGCTTTGGTCTGTTAAAGTCGGGTTCTTAAAATATGGGACACAAAACTCTCGGTATCTTTTAATAATGTAGGTAGGTACTATGTGTCTTATGACAATATCTTCGGCATTGGACATACCCCTTATGTTTATAGGCAGCGATGACCACTTTCCATCACTTTGCATCCACTTTTCTTATGCGCACTGTAAAGGACTGGAACTCTGTGCCTGAGTAATTGTTCCCCGATAACCTTGGGGTCTTCAAATCAAGAGTGAAGTATCTTCTAGGCACGCATGCTACATCTTCGTCGCTTTCCATCAGGTGAGTGAGATGAGGTCAAATGCAAGCCTATTGATAATAAAAAAAAGTAGCCCGCTTGCCTGTTTGCCGGCGGTAAAAGATTTAGGAATTTGGCACTTGAATACTAACCTTACTTATTTGAGCAGGAATTCTAAATTTGGTCCAATAAAATTTAAAAAAATATGTTATTATTTGATACAGTCGTATTAAAATACATTCCTTTTACGTATAATGTGCTGGTACTGCAGAAGTTTAAGTAGTATGTTTCATTAACAATGCAATCGGGTCTTCATACCATCGATACTAGCTGAAATATATCGATACTAAAGAAAAGTAGGTTTAATTGTCCGTCAATAAGCCTAGGTAATACTTTTGATTTACCTGCTATCTTTAAGTACATTTATAAAATTTAGAGCTTAGATATATTTCGATGGCTCCCAACAGAGATGACCTTTTTACAACCTTATCGGTTGGTACCTACCACCTGGTTTTCTTTACTGATGATAACTGGTGATTACTGACGGACGGAACATTAAAAAAAAATCACAGAAAATGTAAAATTTTGGCCGAAAAAAGTAGGCACAATAAGCACCCTTAAGTATACAATACTTAAATACTTTATTATTTTGAAGAAGAAAAGTAGATTTTTATTTTTGTAATCGGACATTACAGGATGACTAATATACAATACATAGTCATTCTCTATCTGTGAAATACGGTGGTGTATACTGCGCTATGCAGCTATACTAGTCGATATTTAGGTGTTAGGTTCATCATAACAGATTTACCACGGGCGATGGAAATTTACAGAGGAAGTGACAAGTCCACTTAGTCGCATTGCCTCTCTCTAACAGATGGTCTGTGAGGCCTTTGTTTAGCTACACCGTGCCACTGGCTATGTTTTAAGCTAATGGATAGATAAAGGTATGCTGTCGTCACGCACGACTAATAAAATCCGTCTGGGTACGCATTGCACCTTGATTGATGACGTTACGTTACCAATACATTAATCTTTTTACCTATAGGTATAGTATAGGTTTTACTTGTATATGTAGGTATCAAATATTAATGTTTTGTACATATTATTATTACTTACTAAATATCAATATGAAAACTACCCCTACTGGGTAATATGAATCCTTTAAATAGACACATAATTTTATCATGAAAATGTATACCGATACAAAATTAAAAGAAGAAATCTTACTTCTATTCTTTAAGAAGAGAGTTTTGACAAATAAATAAGTTAATGGTTGGCTTGATTATTAACTTAAATGATTGAGACATCCCCGAACATCTCTTCCATATTTACCAGCTCATAGCTCTCAATGGAATTGGCCAGGTTTTCCATGCGCTCCAGCTCTTCCCGCTGCCGAATGGTCCGGTTCAGGTCGAGCACATAGTTCTTGGCGTACGACTCCTGTTTGGAAATAAACAAGTGTCAGTCTAGAAGAAGAGTCAGTTATTCATAATTGTTGTTTTTCTTAATTTTTTTTACATTGTATAAAACAAAATAGCTTCCCACCGTCTGTCTCTATCTATGTATGTATGATCGCTTAGATCTTGTAACTCTACAAATAGTAATTCGTATTTAAACAAAAGCTATAAGTATGCATTGTTATAGAAAACCCTAGCTGAAAATGCTTTTCAACAAATAGAAATGTGTGTCATAGTGCAGTAATCACAAATGGAGCAATTACCATGGCGGAGAGATTGGAGCGCTCTGGCTCCGTGTCGGTGTGGCAGATTATGCGCTGCAGGATCAGGCTGTACTTGGTGAGCCGCTGCATCGGTTTCGCCAGGATGTCCGACAGCTTCAGTCTGTTGAAATACCAATGCCTTAAGTAGAAACTCGGTTGAGTGACTCCGTTATCCAATATTACTGATATAATAATATGTCGTACCCATAAAGGTAGTATACCTTTTCACAAGATAGTATCACCTATAGTAACTATAAAGTTATACGAATAAACAATTTTTTTTTATTTATTTATCGTATGGCTTTTAAGTAAAATAAAAACAATGTAACAATAAAAATCCCTTTGACTAGCTTCGATGTAAATGTATGGATTTATTTTTTAACTGTAATTCCATTTTTTACTGCCTGTGTTGGGTTGCGTTGACAGGCTGTAATTTTCGGCTCAGGTCAAAGCAATCAGCAACACTTTTTATTCTTTTTGATTAAGGACTGGAACCGTTATCGAATTGCAATGTTCAAAATAATTTCAATAATTACTGTCTACTAGCAAAAACTGTATCATTCAAAATGTGTCCATATACAGTTGTGGCCTAGAACCGGGGCAAATATTAAAAACGGAGTGTCTATAGGTCACCAGTAATTGAATTATTATGGTCCCAACTAATTAAAATCAAAACTTAACTTTTTGTTATTTTTCTAATAAACTTAATCGTAAAGTCAACAAACAAAACAATAGTGCCGCTCAACTCGATCGAGTTAATTCTGCATGGTGCTTATTCAGAGCTACTCGGGACGTCTCGTTTACAAGTCGGCTGATATTATCTTATGCCCTGTACAGTCGAGTTCATAAATATGTAAGCATTGCAAAGTTACGTTTACAGGCATTCTCACGCAGTTTCAAGCAGTGCTCGGTCGCGATTGTTGACGCGAGAATTCGTTATAGTGTCGACTTAAATTGAAAATTATTTAATTAAACAATATTATTATTGATAAAATAAAAGTACTTGTACGTAACTAAGATTACTAAATAACATACAAGCAACGCACGCAGAGTCCAAGAACTGATGGGTGACCATTTCAGACTTTGAGGTTAGTCGAACTTAGCACCGCTACGAGTTTTAATGCCGATAGTGAAGCGAGGTTGACCAAGGTCTTCCGCTAGATACCCTAAGACTAGTTGAACAGTTTAAGGCATCACGTGAGAGTTTTTAACAGAATAAGAAACCGTAATGTCCACCTTAATGGTTTCTAGTCGGAACTGCCTATCTAGTCCGCTAGTAATCAGATGGCGAAGAATCTTTAAAAAGTAAATAAACAGTAGATTATCATTATGCCTGCTAAAGGCATAATGTCTGAAGCTGGTATGGAATATCTAATACACTTCAACACAACGCTTGGGAAACAATTATGATCACATTATGGCAAGGATTAGATATTGGACCTTTGCATGGCACATGATATTGTGTACGATCTTTCAAATACTCTTTTTAAAATTTATAATAATAACAGTAGCAACCCTAGTGAGTCGGCATGTTTAGGTAATAATTTTCGAAGACGACGGGAGTGGACCTTCTGTTAGTTTTCAATTTTGTGCTTCCATGTACAATTTGAAGCCTTGGCAATGCTCACATATTAATGAACTCGACTGTACCACGACAATATTAGCGGTAATATCGTTTTGCAGTAATCACTGATTATGGATCGTAACTTTAAATTCTTATTGTGTGTAATGCATGGGTTTTGGTTAACTAGAATCTTTTCAGAAAATATACCAATACTCTAGAAAGTCTCTATTTTCAATATTAGCCCCGGTTCTAAGCCACACACTGTATACTTTATAAATTTTTACACTAGTAACTAATTTAAAATGTATCTTCTTACCTGTAATATATATTTTCTATAAAATAAAGCAGGGAAAGGTATAATGTCCGATTTGAAAGGCAGAAACCGGAATATTAGTAAATGCAGGATAAACAGTGACTTACCTTTGACAAGACTTTTGGCTGTGGCACCACTCGAGGTACATCATGAAATCCGAATTTCCGGAAAGGGATTTTAGGTATTCCAGCACCTTAGTCTGCTCGCTAACGTACTTCTCGTAGGGCTGGAACACCTCCCGAAAACGGCAAAAACCGGCCGACATTAGTTCGGTGTTAAACCTGAAAGCGAAAAGCTTAGGTAGAAAATTTGTCTCACTTTTGTAATCATTCATTGTAAGTGCAGCGTATGAGATTACACATAAACGAATGAATTTCTAGTAACATTGATTACAATAAAATAAAATGGTTGGCAATTTTCCATTTAATTAAACTTTGCTTATTGCTTGTGTGAACGCGGCATCTTTAGTAGACTTGGCAGAGGACGTTTTCGGTACGGATAGGTAACGTGGCACAAAAATGAAAATGAAACTTATCTCAACTGGTTGCGGATTGTGTTAAAAACAGGCGGGTGACCAAACCGGATATGAGCAGGATCATTGGTTGGTTGAGCCGTAGCCGTGCCTTGAGGCAAGTGATAAGTGTATTAGGACCGTCTATTTTGTGGGTCGGGGTCGTTCGGGATCGAGATGACAGGAGGGGGAGAGGCAGCGGGAATTGATGGCTAATACTTGCGAAGTTACCGCGACGGTGGGACTAGGATTGATAATAAGACCACCGACTTTTATCCACCCACGTTTTACCGACTTTTTTGTGTTGTGTTTCAGTTAGAAAGAGGCAGCCAATATCATTACAGACAAACGTCTGCGATCTGCAGGTTCTGTATTTTCGTTCACGTGTTCACACATAAAGTGTGAATCGTAGATGTTAAGGCGACAGATACCGCTCCCCATCAGTTGGGTTGTCTGTTCGTTTGTCACTGCGAGTAAAAGGCTTACGGTGTGTGATGCTCGACGGCGTCGATGACCATCGGGTAGAGGGTAAGCTCCCAGAAGTGCAGGCTTGCGTTGAGCACGTCCGGGATGTTGGAGAACAGCCGTGCAGTATCCACATTGAGCATCTTGCCGCTATCTTGAAGCGCATGCGCCGCCGCGATAAATACCTGCGAAGAATTCAGTACTGAGTAGAATGCATTTACTATTGTGCACGTTCCCGCGGCACTGGAGCAGTAAGGGCGGGCGTGAAATGTACACAGCATGCCTGGCCAAGTAGCAAACGCTACGACGCGCTCGCTAAAGCGAAGACTGAAGCCTAAGCAAATAGAGCCTGTCTCCAGTCGCGGTGGCTGTCTGCAAGCGGGCATGGTTGGTTTACACGGCCACGGTTAGTTCACTTAGTTAGTGAACTAACCGTGTTTAGCCACTGGGCCAGCATACCTAGACATGTGGCTTTCTATTATCATAAACGCTAACAGCATAGAATGGTAATAGCAAAATATCTTTGCATGTGGCTAAAAGTGGAACCACTTGGAAATTATAGACAGCCAGCCAACGAAACAAAACAGCGATTGTTTAATCAGCTAACATATTGTTGGCTAATGTTAACCAAATCTACATTTTCGTTGGCACCATTGTCGTTCAAAACTTCAAAGTTATTTTGCTTTTACCATTCTATTCTACTAGGCTTTTACGATTTACGATAATAGAAAGACTCTTAGCTAGGGCAGATGTAGGAGAAAATTAATATCAGGTTGTTTCGGCTTCTATATTCATTAACACTCAGAGACGACGCTTTTAGCTATTAAAAGTTGCAAACGCTAAGAAATTACCAAATAGAAAAAATTATATGAGCGCCGCTTTTGGCGTGTTTTGTACATATTTTAACACTAAATCCACCGAGTTCCAGTATCACTATTAACATAAAAATTATAAATTAGTAGGTAATTAATACGCTTATTTATATTTATGTTACTCTCTGTTTTTATTGTCTCTCAGGTTTGAAAGTTGAGTATTTATCTATAGAGCTTGTCTTATTCTTGGGCGGCTTGTAGCCCTCGCTTCACTCAGGACTACCACTCGCTACTCTCGGAAATAAACTCTACTCTAGAGTCTCGAGCCCTTCGTGGCGCTTAGTGCCCGTGAGGTAAGATATTGCTTTATCTTCTTATGGTATATAAACTTATTGTTTCATTGGTTTATATCGACGGCAAATAAAGCAGCCCGCCTATTGTTACAGTCAATACATGAACAATTAATTAAGGCTATTTATAATGAGTTAATCATTGTATTTCAGAAACAGATTCGATATCGACACTACAGACAAAATGTTCATTTCCATTTTCACGATTTCAGGAAACACAATGTGTATAATCCCGTTGTTGTGGCTTTCGTCCGTGGAATAAAATTGGCGTGGCTGATTCGCACTAAACAATAATGTACCTAGTGTACAATATGTTTACTATGTTCTGCATGGGCAGTAAATACATACTTGATGTGCAATAATTAATTTACATTTTTAAGAAGAGAGAATGTTGTGTTATATTTGTTCTTCTTAGTGCCTACTTTTTGCTACTCCTTAGATATTGCTGATAACGTTTTAACGAAGTGTCTTCTACCGTGCTTCTTTATTACAAATTTCGTTTATTCGACACTCAGAATTTATTACTACTTCAGTTCATCTTGCCGTGAATTTAGCCGAATTTGAAGTAAGTAGGTTCCTATCGCTTCGCGTTGGTAGTAACTAAACCTATATTATTTCATAAATAAATGAAACGATATTTAACTAATTTTTTTTTAAATAACTATATTTGGCCTATAAGGTACTTTTATAAAATTAGCGACAGAACTAAGTGGTCCAAGTACTTATCGCGATTTTGTAAAAAAAACTCATACCTATTTATGGGTTGAAAGACGTGCTTAATTAATTTAAGTGGGATTGAAGAGCTTGAACTGCTTTTACGTTAGTACAAATTCTTTTTAATCATGGGTCCACAAAATAATTTTATAATGTTATTTTGTTGGTCTATTCAGAATCCAGAATAGGTAAAAATTTTATGCCACTGCTACTTAAGTGGCCAGGCCGTCGTTAACTAATCAAGAATCACGAGAGGTGACTGGAATCCTAAATGAATGTAAATGTATAGATAGGCATTTGAGAGGTATCGTGAGATTGTACTGTAAACACGCCGACCAGGCAGTGGGAGAATAAGGCATACCCGATTTGTTTTCTAAGAAGTGTTTAACACATTTCCTGACCACAGATGAGATCATGCGGAGGTTTTAAGCGGTTCGTGATATAATTATCACTCAATGAACTATAAGGCGAAAGATAGCCAAAGGTAATTATCGTGAAAGAGAGTTGCAAGATTAGGATTTGCTCCTAAACACGGGAACTGGACTATCGACCAGTTATGTAGAGTAACTCCACGGCACCAATTACTCTACACTCGTATGTAAACAATACCTTGCGCTATTATTATTCGATCTTTTTTTCTTCCTTTATTCTTTATTGTACACAAAAATATTTATTAATTTATTTAGTCTAATTCAGGTGTCCTCAAGCAAATCTTGGCAGTCAGTCGGTGTTGTCTCTTGAGTTCTGGCTCTAGCGCTGGTATATTCACACATAAATCATGTACATCCGTCCTTCGTATTGACATTCCGTTTACTGACAAACACACCAAGTGTCGCTTGAACTTCGGTCAGGAAGCGGTTTCTCAATATTTAAATGATTAAAAATTGGTAATTGTGGGCGGAGATTTCATTAATATTTCACTTCCTGGTCGCCATGTAAAGAGTCCAGGCTCGCTATACCTCTTAAGATGGTATCCGATACATTAAGAATTGTAGCCACCTGTCTAAGAGTTTCGTTCCTGATTGATTAAGAAGACCGCCTGAGCAACATCAGCAGTAGCTATTGGGCATCTTAAAATATACTCTGGAATCCCCAAATACATCAGCAACTAATAAAATCTATACTATTATAGAACTATAAAAACGTCGTGTCTCATTGAAGAGATTTCAGAGAAAATAATCGGGATTGAATTCTGGGACGCCCCTATTACCAAAAAAATTGTTCTTTCATTTTTGATTGTTTGTTCGCGATCATGGGAAAACTACTAAACGAATTTTGATTTCGTTATGATAGTTTGGTAGCTTGGGGTAACTTAAAATCTAAGCCGTGTTTCATCAAATTCGGGTGTGTGTTTGACCACTCCGTAATACTGGCATGCTTATCCTAACGAGGTTATTTAAAATGGTCGCGCGGGAAAAAAGTAAACTCCCCTAAAACATTCGCATGATAAAAAAATTGTTGACAACAATTTTTTACTTACTTTTCGTTTTAATAGTTATGGCACACACTGTCAGAAAAGGTTTGTTATAACACAAGTTAATTTAAAATTACCCTTCTAAATTAATGCAGCTCAATCAGCTAATTTTATTTATTTACCAATTTACAATAAATTACTTTTTTCTGCCGAGGCTCTTATATAATTTTCAACCTGCACCATATTTTTGAAAACGTTTAAGAATGACGATTTACATTATTTGTTTAAGTATCAACTTAGATCATCTTGGCGTTAATGTCCCGGTTGTGCTCTCGCGCACGAGGGCCCGGGGTCCACCGTGACCATAATCCAGGATTTGGCAGGTCAGGTAATTATAGTGGAGCGACTGCCATCTGACCTCCATGACCAGCTACCAGGGGAAACTGACCAGATTGGATCATGGTTACACATCCAGTCGCCTGAATGTGCAGGTTTCATCACGATGTTTTCCCTCACCGTAAGAGCATCGGTTAGTATTCAACTAATGTACATAACTCAGAAAATAGTCATTGGTACATGGCCGGAGCGGGATCAGCGTATCAAGTATCAGCTTAGATGCGTTTAAGAATTTGGTGCAAGCCGCCTTTAAGTCTAAAAGTTACTTTTATCAAAATAATAATGATATATTATTTTTGTTATTGAACTGTTGTCTAAACCTAGAGTAGTTTTAGTCTATATTTCAAACACTTTACAATTCACTCAAATATGAAAAATAACAGGAATACAATATTTACCGTTATAATCGTTTGTAATATAAGTTCAGAGGATAAGAATACTACATTTTATTACAATATGCACCAGGTATTATTTATTGCACTGAATAGATTTGTAAAGGAATAATCATCATCGTCCCAGCGCTCATCCCGGCCTCTGCTAGGGTCCGCTTTCCTACTCAATCTTCTCCACTTCGCCCGATCTTCGGCATCCTTTCGTCGTAAGCCGTTGGCTCTCGCATTCGACTCAGCGATGTCAATCCATCGGATTTATCAAGGAATATTGCTGTTTAAAGTTCATATTTTCTTTTCTTTTCACAATGCCGCCAAGAGTGGTTACGGGAAAGACTTTGATATTACAAAATACAATTTAAATTTCTTCATCAATTTGCGGTGCTCAGGTTGTTTACATACAGTTATCCAAGTTAAAATATAGTTCTTTGTTGATCAATATAGCAATATGGTTTTCATTGTTATTTTCTGTATTGGTATATTGTACAAATCGATTACTTAGGATAGTACATCAAGTAAAAAATAACGAACAATTTGACATTCAATTCATTTCTAGATTCTGCTTGATTTTCGAGTTATTCCATATTCCACTAAATCCCTTCTCTTATAAAATTCAATTTTTCCGATTGCGGATTTATTCTAGGAAGCATCGAAATGTCCCATACGCGAGCAGTATTAGCAACAACTCGTAGCACGTAAAACGTAGCGTTCGTAGAATAATCTCAGTTTCCGGTAATCGGCTTATGTTTGTGACTTTACCTTCTTTAAGATTTGTCTCATAATAATGCAACGAGATTGATTTATTGTTCCATACTCGTTTATGAACACAAGCGCCCAGGCTTTGCTGGATATTTTTTACGTACGTACACAAATTCAGACGTTTGCTGGAATTGTTTGTGTGAAACAAGTTTGGAATCAAAACACTTGATTGACCGTTTTTTACAGTCAACCCAAATGCCTCTGTCACGCACTTGTTAATTACGTATAATTATTTTGATATTTTGTTTAATATATCAAAATATTATTAAATATTTATAAATATTTCCGATCGTAATCTTCGCTAGTTTCTAAACATACCTATTTGTTTATGTTTGGAGTAGAGTAAGTACTGTTTCTCAATATATTTATTTATTAAGTATGTAATAAACTTGATAATGATTAATTTTAAGAACTATTTCGATGATTTTGGTTAGTTCTGTCGCACTTAATAGAATGGAAATGGTGTAGCCTTTCGCGATTCGTTGAAATAACGGTTTCCGATTTCCACTTAAACGTTGGGTATATAAACCCAGTCGAGTTGCTATAAAAGGCTTTTTGCTCGAGTAGCTACAGAAGTTAAGTATAAACTTGCATTGTAATGCCTACCTTGGTGCTATTAGCTGATTTGTAATACCTAGATTTATTTGTATAAACTGTCAGGCGGTTAAGCCGCTGTCCTTCATTGAAAGATAAATATTTAAATATTTCAGAATATATTGTCATATCGCCCATGTAACATTATTTGATATCTTTTTTTAGTTCTGCTTTCCACCCTTAGTTTTCGTTATATACTAGGTTACCTTAATTAAATCCACATATTAGATCTGTACGCTCTATCTTGAAATCGAACATACCCATAATAAAAGGTCAGTTGAAGAACATCTCTTATTTGAAACGGAAAGATCCGTTTTAGCGCATTTACTCAAGAATTTATTTAATGGACAAATTCGCTAACCGCTTTTCAAAATATTTCTGTTGACCAAAACACGACGAAAAGGCATTGGTTACTAAATATAATGTTATCTATACTATACACAAAATATTTGATTGTTTGTTTTATCTATAAATTATTTCACTAATAGAAAGTTACATCTTTAAAAACATTAAAGATTCAGAGAAAGAGATATTTTTAGTTTCATTTAGTTTTAGTGTTTGACATAGGACTGCCGGTTTTTAGGAAGGTTATTTACATACGTAAAGTACGCCTTTTCCCATACCCATAGGGGTAGACATCTGCTCATGAGGAAAGATAATATCCTAAATCATAATGGTAAGTAGTATATTTTTTAATTACTAGACCGTTAATTGCAAAAAACATTCAATTCCAATTAATTCTCGATCGTTTAAATATGCTACCCCTGCAATTAGAGAACTAAAATACAGCGGGTCTAGCCAAATTGAGGTATAGCTTAGATCTATAGGAAATGCATGGAATTGACAGCGCATCCCAGCTTGATTGGATGTCGTTGCTTAATTTGTACGACAGGCCATCGAGAGAGTTTCGATTTAAAATTGAGTCATTACCTATGAAATAGGCGTTTTGTATGGCGAAAATAAACTGTATTTTTCATACAAGCAATTTTTTAAATAAAATACAATTATTAACATTTTTAAAAAAGGTTTTCTCTAACACCAAAAACCTTAATTCTAAGTTAACTAAGGATAAAACACAAGACTCACGTCCCCCGAATATGGAAAGGTCCCCAGAAGGCTGGCCGCGTTGCCCCGCTGAATAGCGAGGCTTAAACGCTGACCCAAGAAGAGGCCAGCCTTGTGGTGATTTGTAATTTGGACCAGGCTGTACTGCATAACTCCCGGAATAAGGAATGTGCGCCTGGTCCCCAAAGCCTAAGAGTTTCAACGCCAAATGGCGCAAATATGTAACATCTTAATGTTAGCTTACTACCTGGTGCATATAATTTTATTGTGATAACTACCCTCTTCATAAAATGACACCAAGTTAAAGAGGTAAAATGGACGACAACTGAAAAATTGTATTTTTAAACTCTTATAAAAACCTAAGAAAATATTTTTTATTTAATTTTAGAGACTTATCGGCATCTAAATAAACTCTGTTTTTAAAATTAATTTTGATAATTTATGTACAATTAAAAATATTTGAGCAATAAATACTTGGAAAAACGACTCCAATTTCATAGGTCAAATGTTTAGTTACTATATTGAAATAAGAGGATTTTTGTATTAAGTAGTCAAAAATTGCTTTTTTATTGTCGACGCGGGCATAAGGTTCGCTAACCAACTAATGAAAAGCGGCCACCGTCATCCAGAACATCAACAGCCTAAGGGGAGCGGATTCCGTACCGGCCTAGACATGCCTTTTAAACAACTCAAGTCATAGTCTGTTATAGTGGAAATGGAAGGCTTTGAAAGGAAAATCGTTCTAAATCTTATATGTGTACGGTAAATAATCTCGCGATGCACTTATCGTACCGACCGTACCGTTTGATGCCACGCATCTAGGTTATATGGATAACATTTATTTTATAATCTTTATTTTACGAGTTTACTCTACAATACGAATCTGCAAATAACCTTCCTCTAAGGCCGGCAATGCAATCGCGATATGGTATTGCGAGTATCTATGAGATATGGCGGCGACCACTTACCATCAGGTGATGAGGTGACATGCATGATCGTTTGTCTCCCTCTATTATATAAAAAATTCAAAAGAAGAAAATGTTTAATTAGTGTTGTCGTAGCGAGAATTTGCCCCTAGTAATTAGGCAGAACACATTTTAGATAATAAATTAGTATTATTAGTAGGTACTTCTAAATATTGTTCAAGGAATAAAAATTACTTGGAGGTAGGGGTTAAACGGCACGCAAACGAAGTCGCGCCTGGCCCACTAGTTACTATATTCTATTAACTGGTACTTAAACGACACGATAGAAAGTGTGAGTTGGGCTTCATTCGAAATGTCGACCCAAAGGATCCCAATACTCTTAAAGATTGTAAGGGGGCCATTCCGGAATAGTGGCACAATAATAAATAGGAATTGTATAATCTACTCGTTATCTAATCATAAGTTGCCCAATGAGTGAACTGGAGTGTAACTAACTTTATAATGACAATACAGACGTCGAGAAGGGTTGGTTAAAGAATTTGTAAAATTTTCGTACCCACCAACGAGCGTATCTACCTCCTAAATCCTTGTGGCTCAAAATTAAAATTGTTGCTGAAGAAATTCGTTTGTAAAAATTACCTTCAGTTCAGTAAAGAGAGTTTGGGATTTTGTTAGTAAAGTGTTGTAACGGTTTATGCAAAGACTTATATAATCGTAATAAATCAGCAATGGCAAATTAAGAGGGTCGATTTATGGATTCACTCTGTCCACATTGCTATCAGTATCCCACCAATAAAATTTGATGTATAGTTGATTGGCTAAGTTTCGTAAGCTCTTAGTAGTTTCACTGTGAAAAAGTAAGTGATCAGATCTCATGAATAGCCACGCTCATAACTCTACAAATACCTACATTTTGGTCAGAAAGTATAGCTTGGCCGCTTCATAAATTAAAACGTAGCTCCATCAGAGACAATCATTAACGGATACTAGATACGACAGCATCCGCCTGCGTCGGTTAAACGTGAATCCAGTCTGTATGTTATAGTTCTATGAAACGGCCAAGTCAAACTTTCTGAGCAAAATTAAGGTATTTGTAGTTAGGCTTTGTAGATTTATGAACTTGGTTCTTTCACAGTGAAACCACTAAGACCTTACAAGGCTTGGCCAACCAATTTTACATATAATGTGTTTGGTGAGACTTATTTAAAATTTTTTGTGGAAAGTAAGAAAAGGATGCCCTAATTTTTCTAGCCTACACATTAAATTTTAGCTTTCTGCTAAATTTGGTATAGCCTATATCTATACCAAATATCAGCTTTTTTATTTGCAGATTTGCATCCCCCTTTCTGGGAGTAGGAGGCAAAATTCAAAAAAATCTTATTTTTCTTGTTATTTGTGGGCAAATCTTAGCCTGAATTTCAAATTTCAGCTTACTAGCACTTCGAGAAGTGTCCTGAATTGGAGGCTTCTAATGAAAGCTAGACAATTGAAACTTCTTTTTTATAAGGTTTATAAGTCTGCTACGTACATGTTATCCTGAAAATTTAAGCTGTGTAGCATTATCCAGCCTGAATATATGAGAGTCTTGAGATTCGTGGTATCGCTTCGAGAAAAGGTAGGTGCCACTAGTTTTTACTCGGCTTGGCGGAGGACTACCGTTCCTCAGATAAGGCGTGATTCAAGCTGATAAGCTACGTTATATGTATATATCCATAGTATTCCATAAGCTTCATAAATGTTTGTATTTTGTTCTGTAAACAAGTATTTGTAGTAATCTCGATTAATAATTATAAACCAACCTAAACCGACGCGTGCAGTAGACTTAATTCACCTGGGCTAATACACCTAGGGTAATCTTAGAGCCGATTTTTCAATTCTCAGATACATTTTATCTGCACTATAAAGTAATATACTGCCAAATTAAAATAAACTATAATCCTTCAATTATGAATGAAGTATTGATACAATTATTTTATTTTAGTCGTACAATAACTTATCAGACTGATATGTTTTATCTGACGATTGAAAAAACGGCCCTTAATTCACCTGTTTCTTGTAGGTGATTTAATACACTGTTCAGTTGACTTAATTCACCTTCCTTAAATTAAATTATAATAAATTTAACACATGTAAAACATAGCATAGAAGTAAGGCAACATCTCTAAGTCGATACCTAATAACGATCCACACTTGCGCCAAATTCTTAAACACGTTCAAGAATGACGTTTAATGCTTCTTAGTATGATTTTTTTTGTAAAGCTTAAATGCATTTAAGAATTTGGTGCAAACCGCCCTAAGTAGTTTGTAAATATAGTTGCAATCTTATTTTAATACGCAATCTTTTTTTAATACAGGACATTTGCGAAATTATGATGACGTTTAGTACTTATGATTAATAAAATTTATTGTTTTCCTGACAATTTTCCGTTCTGCTGTTTGGGATTATTGTTGCAATTTTCATTTATAAAAAGAGGGTGAGGCGTAGTTTTGTTATACGATGGTCGACAATTGTATAAGAAAAAGAATTACGCTACCAGTGCTAAGTGGTGGCGATGCTGTAGCCGGAAATGTACTGGTTCTATTACAATACAAGTATGTAAATGCTAGTTATTACATTTTAGATGACAACACAGAAATGAAATAAAAACAGAATCCATGACTCCTAAATCATGAATGAAACATACAAATGACCGCCATTTTATGTGTGCGTTATTTGAGGGTTGCTATACACATAATCCATTTTGCCCTCTTTACTAATTTATGTATTAGGTTAGCAACACAACCGTACAATAATAAATAAATAAAGTTCTTCATTTCAAACTTTTAATTCTTAAATTATAATTAGCAAGTAGAACGATGTGGTCTCTGCCTATTCCTTTGGGGAAAAGGCGTGTAGTAATTCTAGATTTTTAAAAACCTTTTGTAGGTATACAATGCAATGCTCGTGTATTGCAGTGGGTATTAAAATATAGTAGTTTATACAACTTTATGTATCTATAATAGTTTAACACGAGTGTTGTGATACCTAATTATATGCAGATGCAAACACCTTACTCATATTTTAATGTTAAAATTTCGTACCTATAATTTTTTCAACTTTGCTGGAAGTAGCTGCAATTCATTTCTGTTGCCTTGTCGAGGATATCATGCAGCGTAAAATTCACATCACTATTTTCACATTTACGAGTATCTATTAATTTACTTAAAACATATAAAAAATTTACAAACAAAAATCACAACAATTAGAAAAAATATTTTGTTATGCGCGAAAATAATTCCATACAGCGCAGTTCACTGACCCTCAACGGTATTCAACCAACTAAACATGCCCGACCAGAATTTAAAAAACGAAAGTGTTGTATCATGATTAAAAACTTTTCACAAAATACTTTTTTTAAATTTTATAGACGACTGTTTACGAGTTAGTAATTGGAACATTAAGCTATGAGTGTAGATAAATTTACTTAATCATCGCGGACAAAGAACAAAGTTTTTGGCCGTGGAGTCTATTTCATTTTTTCTTTTTTTATGGCCCTACATACTGGCTATGAAACCGTTGTCCGCTCGATAATGCTGTGGTGCCTAGCGTTCAATATTATTATATGTATATTGTATGACATTCATAAGTGTTTGTGAAAACCTAAACCGAATAAACGTATTTGATTTTGATTTTGAAAGGCGAGGAGACCCGAGAATCAAAAGACTCCGCCAATTTTAGACTCGATCGCGCATATTGGCGTTCTTCTACGTTCTATGTTCATACCAACTGACCGTCGTAAATGCAAAAACGTGATTTCGATAGTTATATAAAAATTCTTCGGATTCAGTTATTTTGACCACTTTTGAGCAAAGTCGTGCTTCCCTACTCCGGACTCCCTACTACTTCCCTACCCTACTCCGATAAAAAATATTATGTTGTCTTATTCGGATTCCAGATTACGGATTCGAATTCCAGATACAGATTCCGAATTCGGGTTTGGATGCCGGATTCGGATTCCGTCACATAAATTCGTCATCATCATCGTAGCGTTTATTCCGGCTTACGCCAGGGTCTGCTTTCCAACTTAAACTTCTTCCGTCGTGCTTACAGGTAGTATAAATAATTTTTTTTAGTAAGATCTTTTGAGATACGGAACCCTAAAAACATCGAGACCTGATCTGACTGTCTGAGACACAAATACAATAAATAAAGAATTCACCACGTTTTTAGGGAAATTGTCCCATAAAAAAGCTAGCAACATCTTAGCATCATTTAGTAATTTTTGTTCGAAATTTACACAAAAGTAAATAAAGCATAATTATGACAAATTAGCATTAATCATCGTTACTTGTAATTCCTCCTGACTTTAAAATTTATTTTACGTTAATTTTATAACATTTGACCACATATGACGGCTTTTATAAATATTTTCATCTAGGAAAAATACGTGTTATCGGTACGAAATGGCGGCGCGTTGTAAGACGTTGTTACTTTTGGGATAAAAACATAGTTAAAAACGTTACGCATGTCCTGGAGTGCGTTGCCGATACTGCCAAAAAATTATGGGCGGAACAATTTTAACATTATTAGGACAAAGTCTGCTCCACTGAGAAACCAATCCCAAAGTTCTATGAATTAGCACAAGAAAGTTTAAAAACGAATGGATATGATCTCGTCTGCGATGTACCACCTCTTAAACATATTAAAGCTGGGCTTTATAAAAAACGAAATAAAAGCCAAGGAGTACAGAAGCTATCTTAGTTTAAAGATGTAGCAGAAGTGGTAGTTCCTACAAAATTTGAAGATTTCCTACTGGTAAATTACAATTAAAATGGCGAACGAATAATCATAATTTGTTCAAAAAAAAGCAATTTTCTTGATGGAGGTTTTAAAACATTTTTTTGTGACGGACCTTCACAGCATGCGTGGAATTCATGGAGATTGTGGTAGTGACTCAAAAACAACTAATATATCGCCACTTGTTTATGCATTGATGAGTAGAAAGAACTGCTTACCTTATCGGATTTTGTTCGAAATGATCAAATCAAGAATACGCAAATGGGATCCCAAGAAATATACATGTGATTTTGAAAGGAGTGCTGTTACGAGCATTATGGCGGTATTTCCAACAATCACTGTAAAAGGCTGTTATTATCATTTCCAGTGGCCCAAGCACAAGTGTGTCCGCGACAAAGCTCGCGCCACGTGAGAGCGTTTGTGTCTTTCTCTTAATACTAAGACGAAAGAGAAAGCTATACCTATGTCGCGCTTTTTCTCGCATATAGCGCGCGAGAGCAACTTTTTTTTTTTTAATTTTAGACTATCCAGGCATTTGACCGCCATCTCACCTGGTGGTAAGTGACGATGCGGTCGAAGATGGAGCATGCCTGTCTAGGAACAGCCTATTCACTCTAGCCTTGAAGGCGTCCAGATTATAGTGATCAGGGAACACACTCGCACGCAACGCGTTCCATTCCTTAGCCGTTCGCATTATAAAGGTTGAACCAAAGCGGCTCGTGCGGGCAGCTGGAAGATCCACGACATAAGGATGAAGCGCTCGCCCGGATCGCGTTTCCCGATGGCGGAAAGGGGCCGGCGGAATGAGGTCGTGCAACTGTTTCGCACACTCTCCGAAATGCAACCTATAGAATACCGACAGACACGCAACCCTACGCCGATGCTCGAGGCTCTGCAGCTTAGCCTCAATTAATTGCGGATCACAAATTATCTTCTTTGCACGTTTTTCCACCGAATCCAAAGCGGCCAGTTGGTATTTAGCTAATCCATCCCAGAGATGGCAGCAGTACTCCATGCATGAACGAACTTGTGCTTGATATAATTGAAGCAACTGCTTTGAAGTTAAGTACCGCCTGACCTTCGAGAGGATACCAAGTTTCTTGGCTGCAGTCTTGGCTTTGGATTCGATGTATTGTCCAAAGTTAAGATTTGTTGATAGCTCAACACCAAGGAGCTGTAAATTGTCGGCAATTTCCACAGCTACATCCCGGAAAGCCGGAGTTAGATGGAATGGACTCCGTTTGGCGGAAAACAAACACGCCTGTGTTTTGGTAGCGTTGAACGCCACAAGATTGTGCTAGGCCTACTGGAGTGTTTAAAAAGAAAAGCCAAGCAGCTACACTTGTTTACGGGCAAAAATAATCGCCGCTGTGTATTTTTATGTCGCAACTTGGCACTCCTTCCTCAGGATAAAATCGTTGATGGTTGGAAATACGTTCTAAGTCGGTTTGCAAAATTCGAACACCTGCAACCTTTTCTAAAATATTTAAAGTGTCACTGGATGAAATCAAATCAGGCTAAAGAGTGGTTTGGTGACAGGCACCGCACGAATAATTATGTTGAAGGTTGGCACACCAAGCTTAATAAAAGCATCAAAAGAGACAATTAAAACATTTTAGAATTAATTGCAGCCTTTAAAACAGACTCCAATACAAAATGCCACCCAAATCCACGAAAAACTCTCAGTCATTTTAACGACGAAATTATTCAGAAAGCTCAAATGTCAGCTCCATTATTACATGAAGACATTAGTGGGTCATTACTTGGAGATGCTGCGTAAGTTATTATTTGATATGTCGTTTTTGTTATTATTAAATGTATTTTATTATAAAACTATATTTTTATAGGAAGGTGAATTAAGTCTACTGCACCTACTGAATCCGACGAGCACATACGACATTCTGAATAATGTGCAAGAACCGAAAGAAGTATATCAAGACGACGCTTGACATTATGAAAGACAACAGTTCACACTGCAATTCTTTGCTTACAATATGTACATCACCATTTAATACAGTAAGTATTTACAACTTTAATCACATACCACTGACAACATTGTTATCTAGTAGGCAAAGTCACTTGGGCGGTAAAACAAAGCATGTAATAGCAACCACAGGGTTGTCCAACTTTTACAAAGCAGTGCAGTGCACTGACGCGAAAAACATTTATAAATTGAGATCTGTTTCATTGTTAGTTTCCTACAAAGTTTGCAGCATCGGTGGTCCCAGCGGCAACATAATGAACTTGGATGAGAATTACGCGATCTTGATTCGATCCGGTAACGATATAGGCTATATTATATAGCCACTGCTGGCTAAATCATATAGCCAGCAGTTGGACTATTTCCAATACTAAATTCATATAAGACGGCACACTGTTCGCACTACTTCAATCGGAGCAGACAGAAAAGATTAGGATAATTGAATGCGCCTCACCCGTATACTAGGTTAGGCTTTACTTTGAAACTTCACCCGCTGAATAATGGGAGCGAATGCTCTTTCTATCACGTCGGGGTGTAAACAGACGTGAAGCATTATTTGTTGTTTGGTGTTCCGAGCGTTCCTAGAATATTCCAAAGGTAAAGAGGCGCACGAGCGAAATTTACACACGAGTATGTGTGTGTAAATTTACCATATGTGTAAACAGGGGTAGAGCATTCTTCAGTTGGATCGCTCGCTTCTGTTATGTACGTGGGGTACACTGAAAGTTTTGCGTAACTCAATAATAAAACAATTTACATGTAAAGTGACATATTTACTGCTTTTCGCAGTATTCTCCATTGGATTTAAAATACTTTTTCATTCGGTCAAACTAGTTTTGAAAACATGAGGAGGAAATATTATTGAACATTGGTCTGAGAGTATGTTTTCACGTGCTGGTTGAAAGTTATCACAGCCTCTTCAAGTCCCGTAACTGTCAAATCTTTCGAAATCACATGGTGCGAGCGCGTGACTGTGTGCGGGATGGATCTCTAGCTCTTCCTTTTCAGAAACCAAAAATGAGTTTTGTCTTGTTGGCAGTGTGCGCCGAAGCATTGTCATGTTGCAATAGGATGCGACATCTTGGTCGTTTTCTTCCAACTTTTTCAAAGATAATGGGTAAACAAATGGTGATGTACTACTAAGCATTGAACTACCTTACAAACTTCAAGTGGAATCGTGAAATCGTCCGGGAGAAAAAATGCTGTCGTATTCGATCACCCATACATAAGACTTTGACATTTGAATGTCCGAGATCGTAATTTAACAACATATTTTTATACCAATCAACTCAAGTACATTTTAGTATTTCCATACGGCGGTTTTCTTCAACTAGTTACCTGACAGTAGCCCTATTTTTCTGACTGATCGCATTTGAGGCCCGACCTTCATGAATTGTATCATGGTAAGAAACACTGTCACGATCAAATTCTGCATACCAACGACTTACGGTGCTCAAATGAGATACTTCCTTCCCAAGAGTATTTTGAAAACGAGGAATGCAGTCAAACGGAGACAGTGAACTTTTAAAATTATAAAAAATGATCGCCCTAATTTTTTTCGCATTAATTTCATTTTTGCTACGGGCGACGAACTTCCACTGGTGGTAAAAAAACACTGACACATGATATCTCGCAACTTTTTTTAAATCTATGTTTGAGTTTATAATGTTTAAAAAATTTAACATTCGAAATTCAAACATTTATGAGCGGCCAGGAGCACTGAACTTTCAGTACTACGGGGTTAACGAGTAATTATAAGCATTATGTCTTAGGATCTGCTCGTTATAAGTTGCAGGTCGTGTTGCATTAAGTCTAAATTTTCAGCTTGTCTATTTTTGAAACCGCTCTCATCCACGCGGTGCTCGCTTGCACTGCCTATATCTTTCACACTCGTGGTAATTTGCTAGAGATATAGAAAAGACAAATATAAGAAGGTGAGCGTACGCGTGGATGCGACCGATTTCAGAAATAGGACCCTGGTCTAACATTTTTTTAGTTGTTTGTCTATTTAGCGACATAATCTAAGTAGTAGCTCGACTACTGTTAAACGGTGAAGATAAAACACAAATTGTTTTTTTTATATCAAATACTAGGCAGGCACTTGACCTTGAGGCACTTAATTGGGGGTAATCTTCGAAACTACTGGACCGATTTTGAAAATTCTTTCATTAATCGGAAGGTAGGAGGTACATTATTCCCGAGGGTACTATTGCTGCTTATATAGCAAAACTCCCCTATAAAACTATTCTTTCCATCTGTCCCGATAACGGGGAAAATCAGATGGAAGCGATACGATTCGCCAGCGCCTAGTCCGAACGAAGGTGCCACAACGCCTCCTTTATTTTTTTGTATCAAGATGGTATTCCGTTTAAATTCCAGAACATATCTGGAATAAACATGGAGTTATCTAGTTTATTTAGCTACTTTATCCCTCTTTACGCCAGCCAAAAAGATTACCAATAGGGTGCGAAATGCACGCCTCTTAACCCAGCCTTAAAATGTTGAAAATCAAGCTTGGCAATCAACTAAAAGTTTACCTAATAGCGAATTAGGTAAGGAAGCAACATTTTCAAACGAATTTCACCCGAACATAATGAACGGTTTGAATGATGGCTTCCTGACGGTATTATGACTATATTGTAATCTAATTTCTCATTGTTTGAGCGTTTTACGAAAACTAAAGCAAATTCTGGCGCCTGGGGGGTGGAGATGGGGGGGGGGGGGGGGGGGGTTCCCGGTTGCCAATATGCGTAATGTGTATTTGCCACTGGCTGTTACCTATTTCCCGCGCGAAATCCGACAACCCGGTTCTGACTCACGGCTCGACGATTTCCTACGTTGATTAGCAGATACAACATAGAACTGCCTGTTCATTTCAAGATTACATTGTATATGTGTGTTACCGTTTATACATGTTATGTGTGACAGATTATACATGTAACATATTTTTATTTCACTAAAATTAGGCAAGCTAAGGATAAGTATTTAATATATATAAGGATAAGTATATATAAGTATTTTAGTTTTAGTCTTACACAGGTTTAATTATATTTTTAGATTATGTATGAAATTATTGTGTCCTTGTTAAACATCAAAAGTTTGAAAGATATACAAGTTCGTTTAATTAGATAACTCGGTTGAAAACCGAAACAACAGAGAGCTGTGCCATGATAGCTATTATACCTAATCTGAAATATGTAGCTGTAGAATAATTAAGGTTTCTATCAAAAATATTGGTAAGTTAGCTGCCTTCATGGCTAACAATGGAAATTTACTTTTTTTCCTCTGTGGTTTCTATTATATCTAGATGTGATAGATGAGATGTGCCCTGCAATAGTTTACTAACTCACTTTGAGCACGTTTTACGTACTCAAAAGTTTGTAAATGATTACTACAGTAGTAAATACTAAAAGTAAGTACTTAATTTATTTTAGAATATAGTTTATAATGCTTTCTAGTTCTACAATAGGCAATTTGCTCCGCCTCCGTAGTAAGGCTCAATCTTTTATATGTATAAGGTTGTGTGCTTTCCCGACAATCCATCACACGGATAACGTAATGTATACCGACGGTATGCATTTATAGTGTGATATAGGAATAATTTATGCAAATAACGAGCCAACCTACCAATAAGACGTCCAAATTGACGACGTGGGGAAAGGTAAAATGGGCAATCTTGGGGAACATAAACCCAAATGCGTCACTGCGCCCACCGCCCCCGCGCCCGCGCCCGCTACTTGCCGGGGATTAACCTTTCACCGACATACACACTAATATTTGCTAAAATAATCAACGAAATCCGCTTAAAAAGCACAAACATACTCATACGCAAACATCATCACATTGGCCCTTCAATTTGTGAATGATATCAAAATCGACAATTAATTAAATCATAACAGTATTGTTAGGGAAAGGGTCAGGTCAAAGGTGCGAGATAAATCCGGGTAGGCTCAGGATTATTAATGACATCTGGGACAACTTCCGTGCTTTATACAGGTTACACCGTGACCAGGGAGGGAAACAGGGTTAGTTTGCACTGGTAAATTGATAGACTAATCGATCAGCTGCTTAAAAATGGACAACTGCACTAAAATAACGGGGAGGGTGTTGGAGGGAGCCGCCTCGCTCCTAGAGGAGTTGGCGCGAATCATCCTACAATAAAAAATAGTCTGTCTGGACTTAGTGATGAGTTCGGACACCTAATCTGATTCAGCTAGCTACAAAACTTGGCTGTAACGTAGGTATATTATATGCCGTTACATTAAAATATAGGTGTTTGCTCAATATTACTAGTGGGTTGTAGTATACTTTACTTTAAAGGCATACTTTATTATGCAACTACATCAGAGAGGTTTCAAATCATCCCAATTTAATACCTGAGTCATCCTTGCAAGTACCATAGTTAGATCACTATGCCATGACCAGTTCAATTTTATAGCTACACGGGCCATCCGGTTCAATTAGCCTTATGTATTTACATACATTTTTAAAGGAATAATTAATAGAGCATCGTCACAATAAAAACATGTTGCGTCGAACTTGTTTTTATTTCAAACAAAACAAAACATAATCATGATTATTCGCATTTCTCTAAAGCCAAGAAAGCAACAGATATCCGCTCCATGTATGTCTGTACATTTTATTCTTGCCAAGTGAATTGCGGAAACGTCGGAAAGAATAACACACAAAATGTTTTGCTGAAAGATATTACGTGATCGAGGATTTATGTCATCTCGCATCCGTTATTGCGGCTGTGACGAGCGCCGAGCTTTTTAGGATGCTTCTTACCGTATGTTTATTAGGGCTGGTAAAAATAAAATCTCGTGATGTCCGTGTCGTTTCGGTGACGCCGTAAGGGAGATGACAAATGGTGGAGATTTCAATGGGCTGATTAATTTATTAGAGGGCGCAGGGAGCGATTAACCGGCGCGCGCCGCCCGAGCGCTTTATTAGAATCGCCTAGTCAGGCCGAGGCCGCGCGCCGTGGGCCAGCACCGCGCCGTGCCGCGCCGTGCCGTACCCGCGGACGGCGCCGCCGCCGCCGTTACGCAATCGGCGGGCGGCGAGAAGGTAAGAGCCACCCTACCAAATTTTGTCTAGGTCACATTCCGTGAATATCGTCGAATGATCGTTGCACTGCCAGAGTCAGCCAGCGTTGCAGGCCGACTGTCAGTGTGAGTTATGGCAGCCATAAATGGAAATTATTTGCTCGTTGACACCCGCCGATGTCACACTTAACGATTATGTTACGTAACATGAAAAAGGGATAACTTGAACCGGAAAAATATGTGTAAGATTACTGTAATTAATCTTAAGATTACATAACGGAATAATACCTACATAAGGGCGTGACGCGGAAAAGGATTTCAAAAATTAACTTTACTTTTCTTTCAAATCGATAGCAAGCAATTTCTATGATGATCACATAATAAAAATGAAGGTACCTTAAGATAAGGTAAATAAGTATACTTTTTCGGTGTGTTTGTGGATGTCGCTGGCCAAGCGTATGATCGGCAGATCGTGATATGACCAACCCAGCGCACTGATTATACCAATGCAGAGGCTTTGAAAAGCCCGGAATTAATTGAACTCCTCGTTTATACAGGCCACCCAAATTAGCAACGAAAAAGATATCGCTATACGTGTTTATACAGTGCTAGTATCCAGTGAAAGAGCGCAGGGTTTTGTAACAAGCATCTGTATCTGTCAAACTTCATATTTTAAAATAAGGCCTATTACTAAATGTAATATGAAAAATGATAGAATTCAGATAAAATGTACAGTCTCCTCCTTTGAGCAATGGTTAGTCGAAAATATGAACAGCTGAATGTCGGATGAAATGCAGTGTAAGAAGTTGACTATTGCGGTGCCTAAAGGTTGAGCAGTAATTAAACCTGGCTGGTGAGAAACATTTTTACTCCAGTCAATTTGGATGAACTCTTTTCCCGCTAGTGGTTACCGATATCTTCAAAATCTCAATTGGCTTGAATGTTCTACCTAGCTAAGTAGATCCAAAGCAAACATATTGGTTGTCGCGTAATATTCGCTACCGGAAAAGGCGAGCGCCAAGGTAGTGTCCGCTTTATTTTCTCGCACCCTGTTTAGCATAAGTTACGGCAGCTACAGTTAAGGTACTACAGCAAGTAATACTGCGAGAGTTCATGTTTCCTGACAATAGAACATGTGATAGAATAGTTCTATCACAAAATTACAACGTTTAGTTATAGAATAGAATAGCCCGATTTTTCGATACTTAGCTCAAAGTGATTTTCTTTAATTGTGCCTAGGGAGGCACACGGACGGACGGCCCAGCTGATGTAAAGGTTCGCTCGAAGGCCTTTAAATAAAAATGTCGGACCAGGCCGGAACACGTATTATCACGCCACTAACAAAATTTATTTATATGCAGAACATGAAAACGTGCATTGGCATCATAATTCTGAAGTTCCGCCACATCATAGCGTGAGATCGATTTTTTCCGAGGAAAGTAGTTGGAACACCTCATCTGTTCGCGCACAAACAAGTCATTAAGCTTAGAGAAAACATATTTGGCATTGTATTTTTTTTGGTAATTTGAAAAGCGCTTTCGTTATCGTTTTCTATTTAGTAGGTATAATAAACTATTTGACAGTTTACTTATAAGCAGACGAGTGCTATTATAGCACATATGATATTATGTAAAGTTCATGCCAATAATCAAAATTGATAACCCATTTAACAAATCATCTATCCGCCAACTCCTAAACCACTTGGTTTTGATCCGGTTTCACCACCAGTTAGGGAATTTCATCCGGAAGGTTTCTTACTACAATAAAGGCATATTGAGAGAACCCGTTCGAAGCTGGAGCGGTCGATAGTCTTCTTATAAAATATTACGTGAGGGAAACACCATTCAATATTCTATCGGACAATCTCAGGAATATTCAAGCTTGGCACGGTTCGTTACGCAGTGTTGGCACCGGTTAAAAAAGGGGTATCGATATTCACACGTAAACGTGTCTGTCAACAGGGGCTTCAAAGCTTGTATGCAGCTTGTTGAGGGCGTATTCATTTACACCGGACGAACCACCATTTTTATTTAAAAAAAAGGACAGTGTCAGGAGCCGGTTCAATTTTTATACGGTTTCTAATTTACATACAGTTACAGCACAACAGCCCGCCCCTTTACGGCATAGTACAGATTGTAATTCCATTTTTCCTGCAGCTACTGGTATCAGTTCTGGCTACACGCCAAAAATCGTTAATTAAAACTTTTAAAATAATTTTATTTAATATTTTATTTATTTGCTGTCCAATGGTTATATAAATATGCTGTATAAATTACCTAGAGTTCTTCAATTGGCAAAAGTCGGCGTATTTTATTTCTTTGTAGGTAAAAATTATTTCCATAATAACAAACTTTACAAAAAAGAAAAACCTTAATCTAAGTAACCTAGGTATTGAACTAAAGATTAAAAAATTGCCACATGTCCCCAGGAAGGCAGGAGGCGGGCTGCGTTGCTCCGCTGGATGGCGAGACTAATCCTTTGACCCAAGTACGGGCCAGCCTTCTTGACTGGTCCCCACGGCCAAAGTGTTTCTACGCAAATGGCGCAAATATGTATCGCAAATTTGAAATAAAAAATTAGACTCTTGAATTTTTGAACACCGCTCAGAATTAGTTTTTTACTTTCCAGTTTGTTCGAAGAACGTTATTTAATACTTTCCAACACACTTGCTCGTAAAGATGCCATAATTGACCCGAATTAGGGCAATACACAAATTCATTACGTACACTTTTAATTTAAAATGCAAAGTAAGGGGTGGTTACTTACCTCCACAATGGAGATCAAGTGCCGGATGTAGTACACTTCGGTATTAATCAGTTCGCGTATGACCGTCTGCCGTGCTTCCTCTTCTGGTGTTACACCTGGAATTTTCAAAAAGTATTAGATTTTTGGTATACAGAATGTGGCCAGCTGCCAGGACAGAGAAACTGACACATGTGGACTTTAATGTCAATAATTACAATGTACGTGTAACGTGTAACAATTCTTCTTGCTCCTAGAAGGCTTATAAATACACATCCGGTCCGAGTCCGAGGAAAATCTATCGGATGTCGGATGCCACTATTTATTTCTAGGACAGCCTAGCTTCCCGCCGTCTGTCCCTATGAATCTATGTAAGATTAGATCAATTACACTTTAAAAGGAAGGTTTATAAGCAAGAAAAATTGTAGGGGTAAAGTAGGTGAACGCGAACGAAGTCGCGCCAGGTCCAATAGTTAGACCATAAAATAAAGTCGCTTACTGCGCCTGAGTTCTGTTCAAGTTTTAAATTGTTCTATAGTAAATCCAGTTTAAATTGTAGGGTGGTAAGAATACCAACTAACTGTGATTACTGCATTTCGTAGTCAGGTGAAGTGTTTTGTATGTGAGTGGCGCTGCTATTCGAACCCCTACCGCCGCGATTAAAACAACAAAGTTTAAACAAAATATATGTATCTGTATTTCTTAAATCTGTATTTGTGTTTTTTAAATCTGTATTTTTTAAACTCGATTCTCGGGTGCTGTGTTCTAAGGGTATTCAGCTCTACCTAAATAATGGCAATCGCCCCGTTTTGATAATAAATCTAGAGACTGTTGAGATTTATTTGTTCACGACAAAACATTTAGACAATTTATTACCCTCGTTTACCGACCACTCGTCAACGACCCAGGTTGTAGACTACACTTAAATGTTAGGGTGTCTTGCAAGAATTCACGACGACAACACAGGTCGATACCTACACAGGTTGTTTTTAGGGTTCCGTATCCGAAAGGATTTTATTAAGCCACCGCTGTCTGTCTGTCCGTTTGTCTATCTGTCTGTCACAGGCCTGTGTCCTTGAAACCCTTAGAAAAGTCGCTATAACAGCAAATAATAAAAATTAAATAATTTAAAAAATTAAGGAATACTAGAAACTTTCTTATTTCTGCATTTTCAGAGGTGTTTTGTTATTCCTTTATCGTAAAAACCTCAACACATACAAATATGACACTATGTATTGTGCTAGTGCTATTACAAGTAAAGAACCGGTCAAACGTGAATCGGACTCAAGCATCTAAATATAACCTAAGAATTAGTTGTATTAATGGTACGGAACCGTTTGCATACGAGTTCGACTCGCTAGTTGGACGGCTTTTTTCAATTTAAAGCTCGGATGCAGCCAGGTGTGGCCTAATTCCGCATATAGAGATTGGTTAATTATGCTGATTCTTACATATTGTCTTGTAATATATGTGCAATAAAGAGGTTTTACTTACTTACTTAATTATGCACTAATGCATTATGTTAATTATTACTCGTTAGCATTTTATACACTTTCTTTACTAGTATGCTTTATATCCTATCGCAAATTATTGTTTTCATAGTTTTGCGTTCATGTGGCCTGAAGTGAAGAATGCTTTAAAATGAATATCGTTTCGAATTGGAGTAGGCACAGTCAGCATAAAAAGTAGAAAAGCTAACAAACAGTTCAGAGAGAGTTGAATAAATAAATATTTAAAATTTACGTTAAATTCTATAAATCAATAAATTAAACGGCAAGTGCACATACGACTTTTTGTTCTAAGTAACCTATATGTAATATTACACCCACATATGCAAACCACAATCCTTATTAATGCTTATAATAGGCGGTAGTTTCTAATATAGTGTTTACAAGTACTGATAACCTGTCTATAATATTTTATTATTACTTCCACCAGTAAAGTTGTAGGTAGGTAAAGGCTTTAAAAAGCATTCGAGGGCACGGAAGGTAGTTCTCAAAAATATATCCAAGAGTTGTGTAAAGTAGGTATTTAATCGTATTAGAAGGTTGAGGTTTAGTTTCCTCTTTTTGTCAAGTAAACGGATACATAAACTATTACCTCAACACCTAAATGTAACGTATATATACAAATAAACGCAGCAAATGTCAGATGAGAATAGGTAAATTGCAATGTAGGGTTAGATAATGTTGTCGTAATCTTTCGTAACTTTATTGTTTGTTACGATCGCACAAAACCATGGAAACGCGCGTCGGCGTCACTGCGTGAATATCCCAAAACGACTGCATTCCATCAGGTCACAATGTGCCTGGCTGCAGCGACCCGGCCGCCTAGAATAAGCACCTCACTTTTGGATCTCACATCGACCAACTGTCACGTTAGTTAAGTTAGTTATTAGGAACCAAATTTAATGTAAATTGTAATTTTTAAAGTATTTAATGAATTTATATAATCTTTTTGTATCTTTTGCATCCTTCGGCTGTAGCTTTCGTAATTTCTTTATAAATACATTATTATTATGAAAACTTCGCCAACCAGTTTTATTGCTTGCTTGATGCGTGATATGATAGCCTAATAGATATCATATCACATATCGAGATATCATATCATATAAAGTATGAATGTAACCTATGGTAAAAAATTTAACTCCGTCTACATTTTAGTGAAGGTATCACAACGATTAAGATTTACAATATTGCAATATTTGTGTTCTGCACACCCACTGGAGAATGGTCAAATGAATGTCGAAAGAGAAATATAACTTTGTATTATATGGCATCACTATGTGACTGGTGATCAAT
Organism: Blastobasis lacticolella; assembly: GCA_905147135.1. Taxonomy (NCBI): domain Eukaryota; kingdom Metazoa; phylum Arthropoda; class Insecta; order Lepidoptera; family Blastobasidae; genus Blastobasis; species Blastobasis lacticolella. The sequence goes on from LR990039.1 coordinate 20,692,894, forward strand.
CACTCACATATGCATAGAATCTAGCTGCGAGGGTACAGAAATGTGAAATAAAAGGCCATAATGGACTATTGCATTTGAAACAATATGATTCTTAAGGTAGTCATGCACTTACGCTCTTTGCTACTACATATTTTAACCATAATTCAATCTGATCGGATTCCCCTGTTAACAGGGTCACGGAGGTCAGATGGCAGGCGCTCCACAGTGATTACCTGATCTGCCAAATACTGGATCATGGTCAAGGACCCCGGGCCCTCGCGCGTGATAGCCGGGACACTAACGCCAAGATATACAAAAACATATTTAGAAACAGAAAACAAATGATGGTTATAACCAGGGAACACGATGTTCCGAAACTGCCAGCATTCGACTATAACACACTAACAACACTCGAAAAGAATGAGAAACAATATTTGAAATAAGTTCAGTAATTTTGGAGATGACTTTAAATTTTTCATTATCTAAATCTATTCTAATTTTGTATTCCTAATAATATTAATAAATAAATTAACACTACGCCATTTAGCCCCAAAGTCAGCAAAGCTTGTGAAATGAGTGCCAGAGAACGATACATTGAGTTAAAACTTTATTGTCTCTATTTATTCAGCCAACTCTGACCGATCTGTTTGCGTTAGCTGCTTTGGAAGCTGACCGTACGAAAGCTAAAGCAAAGTCAAATAGGGAATCGCACTCGCGAATCGCTGGCGTTGATGGTGATTCACGAGCGAGCAGCTGGAAGGAACTTTTATTGGGGAACGGTTGGCGTTGGTGCGCTACAGCCCACTTTGCGCCGCTCTGTAGGCTACTCGAACGATATTAAGGGTAAAAGCTTACACAAATTGCTATGGCATACATTTTAAATAAAATCGGGGTACTTTTTATTTATTTATTTTTCGACGAATACTTACACTGAAAAGTAGTCTGTAAGATGGCGGCAGTTGCCACTTCTGTTTCTTACTAGCATAAATAGATCGTGTAAACTTGTAAGTGAAGTTTAATTTGTAATTAATATTAACAAATTTAAATTCAGAATAAAAAAAATTATTGGCGTCAATATTCTGATTGTGCTATGGCCAGCGAGAGCCCGGGTCCGCTTCGACCATGATCCAGCATTTGGCAGATCAGGGTCTTGAGTCCGCTAATTTAGTTGGTTCCATCGAATTGTAAACGAATTTTAATTGCATCGCAATAGCAACGCAACAGCAGTTTTAATTGTAGCAGAATACCAAAAATGCGTATAACCGTCATTTAGCTGCGATTGCGATACAATTAAAATCAATCGAATCTAAGTAAATTAGCGGACTTGACGCCTTAAATGAATCATGGTTGCTTACATATTCAGTCGCATGAATGTGAAATTTTCCTCACGTTGTTTTCCCACATAACTAATGCATATAACTCAGAAAAAGTCAACGGTTTTTGGTGGCATTGGCGGTCTTAATCGGCATCTCTCGTTGACGAGATGGACTCGTTAGCGATTAGGCCTCCGAAGCACAATTTTTACAAATATTTAGATCTCTGCCTCATCATGTCCTTAATTCAAATGCATAAAAGAGTTAGTTATACCTATATCATAAACCTGCCTGCCCAAAGTCGAACCCGCCCATAACTCTCTCTTCGCAGAGGCTATGGGAATGGCCTCTCTGCGAGCAAGTTCGGAATAATATCCGTAAGCTCAACGGATCGAGCCCGTCTCTTAGTCGTTGCTGAGTGAGAATCAGGTTTGTGGCTGCAAGTCCTTCTTTCGGCGAACACTGGCACAATAATCGATAACTTCTCCTTTGGAATAGCTGCGTCACTCCGTTTGGGTGCTGCCTGCTGTGCTCCGCAGCGCTGCCAGTATGACATTACTGTTGATCGGCTCGGTAACCGCGGCCAATCAGGTCAGGAGTGCTGGGCGAATTTCTCGCCGCTCCAGCCTCAATTATATCATTTGTCGGGAGTTTACTAGCGCTAAATGTGCGGCCGTTTTAGTACCTGGTGGCCTCATGCCGACGGTAAAAAGCCCGATGGAATGGAATGGCTCCGTGGAAGTGGGGGAGGCCTTTTGTGTGGGACCTTATTGGGCCTTCACTTCTTTTTTACCTTATTGGATCTTTCCAAAACACAGGGTAGGGCTGGATTGGCGGCGGAATCCGCTTAAGCTCTCAAAAGGCTCAAATATAATAATCTCGACAGCGGTTATTTATTTGACCCTTTTGGGGTAGAAACACTAGGTCTCTGGGGACAGGGAGCCCATCGTTTTTTTAAAGAAATATTAGCGCGTCTCGTCGAATCACAATACTGGCCTTTATTTAGCACAATGTTTGAGCATAATGGCAGCAGTTTATTATACAGGGTGTAAAAAGACCGCTAGCATTAATTGAAACCCCATACCCATGAAACTGAACAACTTTCCACAAACATACCCGCGGAAATGACTTGACCTGACCCGATGAACTTTTTCTCGATTTCTGCCTAAACTATGAGTTTCCGCGGGTATGTTTCTTGGGGAAAGTTGTTCAGTTTCATGGGTAGAATATGAGGTTTCAATTAACGCTAGCGGTCTTAATACACTCTGTATTGCTCTTTTTTAGTTTTAGTTAGTTCAGTTTCAGTATTGTTTAGTTATTGATGTGTTGTGTATAAATAAATTGATATTTTAACATACAAATTATTATATATCACGACTTAAAGAAAGTTTTTAAAGATTTGCTTTTTAAATTAAAATAAAACAAAGAAGACTTTTTGGAAAATTAATTTTATGCTATTTATGTTTGTATCCCCTGGTAGGTACATATCCTCGAACCCTGCTTTATAGTTCCATTCGTCACAGTCTTGTAAATAGGAACTCAGTTAAATTGAATAAACCTTCCTTCAATCAAAGTTACAAAAAGGTAAACAGAAAAAGGCCTATGTGCCGAGATGTAATTTGTGACGTAGGTAGTGAAGTAAAATAAATTAAAAATAACAGTAATTAAATAGTGGGAGCGCGGTGTTCAAAATTCCAGGTGTAAAGGACCCTGCAAAAGTTCTTAGGAAAATGTGACATTTTCTGCATTTTCGTAAGAACTTTTGCGGGGTCCTTTTTGTCTGATGCATACGAATGTCAATATGACAGCATAAAAGCGTGCCGAAAAATGGCACTGCAATTTCTAGTTCCCAGGCTCTGATGGCAGCTTTTTTAGTAATTTACTTAATATTGGGACAGGGAAAAAATTACCTATATCAATGTGTGATATTGTTTATTTATGTGTATCTTGCTATTCTAGTGTGACTTGCGTTTATCAGTTGGAGAACTATTTAAGCATGTTTTGTTACCCCACGATGAAACGACTAATTAATTTAGGACTATATTCCAGGCAGAAACTACATCATTTCGCCTTAGCATGTGAAACAGATATATCCTGACAGATCTCTTTTGCTTCTTACGTTAATCTGTTCATACACGAACTTCGGTTTGGAGTACTCTTGAACTGACCTTTTATTAAATTAATATATCATCGATCTGATCGTGATACATACGTGTCGGTTTTCCGCGTCCGACTCCATTCTCTCTTGCCATACAATCTATATTTTTCGTTAATCTCCTTTCATTAATTCTCTTTATATACTCAAACGAGTCACAATTTCTTTCACTCAAACAAAACAAAGAAAAAAGTACTACGTACAACCCGTACAACCAGCACGTTCCCTTTATTTATTTAAGAAAAATGTATTCCTATTTCAGTCTAGTTCAATATGGATTCTAATATTTATCTATAAGGATAGGGTTGAAATTAAACAAAATAGAAAGACTAGTGGGGCGGGCCGTTTTTTACTTTGTGCTTTCGTGCAATAATGACTCAAAATGTCGTTCGTAATGAAATCTAGCAAGTTAAATTTGATACACTTCCCAGTTTAACCAGTAACTTACATTTTGCATACCCACTAATGTAAGTTCGATGATAATGCAATGTTGTGATACCATCAAATTTATTTGATGATGGAGACGAAAGATAGCCAAAGGAATTCCTAAACTAGGCATGATAAGCCCCGAGTTTGGGCTCGTTACTTAGTCAGAGTACTTACTTTCATTTACTTAGTTTCATTTTTGCCGCCATTACAGTACGTCTGTTAAAACTATCAATAAGCCACCACAATATTTTAGGTGGGTAGAGGTACCTAAGTTCAGAGTAGTATACTCGGTTTGGGTTTAGTTTAATCTATGCCCGAAGTTTTCCAATTTCCTTACACGTATGCGAGGGCGGCCAAGTGAAAGAGGCAACCGTAAAATATTTCCTTAATTTTATGATTCTATTAATACTTCTGCCATCGTAAAATTCTCGTGAGGGAGGTAAACGGTGCCAGTGACAATTTACGCTGTAGCCCGCCGCCGATAAGTGTCATTAAACGAAAATGCTATTTTTGGTTAAGCATTATTTATTCATTAATTCAATGGCTCTCCGTTACACAGGCTTAACAGTTTACAAAATATTTATACTTTGGTATTAACTTAGAGTTGTGGGGTATGAAGAGGTGCAGCTACCGAACCTCGGCTTTTCGGGAGGCTGTCGGGCAAAAAGGAATCCCTATTGAGGCGTGGAAACGGTAGTAAGGATGCTCACACTCGCAGTGTGAGCATACAATCAATACAGGCTTAGCATAATTATTCCAGTCTACAAAGGCAAAGGCTCGGTGCGGCACCATCGTCATATATAGAACCCAGGTGGCCTTTGGCTGTGTCCCTCGAGATATGATCTGGTGGGCGTTGCGGTCAAAGCCATTAAATGAGGCCTATTTCGATTCTATAGTTAGAACTACTGTTGGTGACACTTGTTGGTTGGTTTAACGGACGCAGTGTCCATCGCCCCTCAAATATTGTTGGTTTGAACCTGGTATATTTGATCTAAGGTTGGAACCCTGTACCCGTGTAACCACGCACTATGAGACTTCACTGAAGTCAAAAACGGACCGCCCCCGTAATCTTGCTTAAATAATATAAAATTAGACGCTTTCCACCAATAAAAATATGTTGAAGCAATAGGGTCCTGTAGGTTAATAAGTGCGCTTTAACCAGATCCAGAAACAAGGTGGAGCACGGCACAGACACGAATTTTGATACGGTTTTCATCATCAGTTTGACATTTTTCACGGAATATTATTATAATATAAAAAATAAATTATATTTTTACCACTTTTGCAACAGCCGAGCGGGCGGCAGTTAGTAATATGTAAAAGGGTCTTTGTTTCTTAATCTTGTTTTTATAAAGCATAAAGGATTACATTTTCTTTGAACTTACAAGTTTGTGGATATAAAATATGCATACGGTTGTAGGCGGTGTAGGTAAGTAAACATCAATGGCGGCAGCGGACACGCGATACTATTTGAAATGAAAAATGTGCCAATGGGTAAAGCCCGGGGTAAATATTTGTCACCCGAGCATTGATATAGCACGCAATACCAACTGCGATGAATTCGGAGTAACCTCTAACGCTCCTCCAGCTCATTGAACTTAGAAATGATGTATTTCACGAATGTTAAATTGCGCATAACTTCAGAGCGGCTGCACCAATTTTTGATTGGGTTATGAAAGATTTTTTTTGTTTAATTGGTATGCAGGGAAAATTGATTGGGGACTCGGTTAGTGCCGGACGTCTAAAGGCTAAACCGTTACCTACCCTCGCCAGCCTCTGCTGAAGCCAGCGTATTTCGGTGATGAGATGAATTCGCGAAAGTGAAGGAGGTGAGGGTGTCTGTGCACATCAAGCATGCCATTGGATACCCCGGTGCGTATACAGGTTTCTTATAGCTATCCAAAATATATGTCGAGAAAGTGACTTGCATATGTGCAAGTGTATAAGGGAATTGAATTATTGGCAAAGACAAGGTTTGTATGGCAGAAAAAAAATTAGGTAAGGGTAATGTAGGGTATAGGGTAGATTAGTTGTAGGGGTAGGGGTAGGTATAGGGATAGGGGTAGAGTGGGGGTAGAGTGGGGGTAGAGTGGGGGTAGCAGGGTACGGTAGATTCAACAAAGTTGCACCGGGACAGCTTTAATAGGTATTTGGAATAACAACACCCTACTACTAGATAACGTATACATTTTGCATATCCAACGTATATAGTTTGCAATTCATGTTCTAAATCCGAACGCGCGCCTTTTAAAAATGAAGGGTTTGTCCGATTAACCAAAAAACAGATAGAAAAAGACGTAGAAATATAATGATGCTTGTTCGTGGGCCACATCGATCACTATTCTCCTTAGATTAGCGACACGCCAAGGCGCCGAGGCCCCCTTCCCCCACTTTGCACCGCCGTCTCCACGTACCTAACCTTCTATAGTCACTCAAAAAATACAGTCCCCGTTGTACTTTTAGGTTTTTCTACCTGAAGCGACTGAAGGTTGTTAAAAACTTTGCCCATCTTCAGGTTGCTACGTAAATAGGGATATTGCATACACGTATTTCGTCTTGTAATAGTCGCAGATCGTAGGCAGCAGATGAATGTTAGAGGCTGAAGATGGAACATGCATGTCTAGAAACAACATTACCTTGATGGTTCACGATTTTGAGGAAAATCATCCACACATGATTTTCCTCAAAATCTCAACGTATTCCTTTTCCGTGGGGTAAGTAGTATCACCAACAAATGTAGGTCCTTACTCGTATTTAATCTTGGTAGAACATCATGCAACGCAAGCTACAATGTCGTATTCGGGATTAATTATGAAAACGAATGGTATCTGTAGACATAACCACTGCTATTGGGGGAAGCACTTTCCTTTTACTGACAGTAGCTACTGTCTGAATCCTTTTATGGTTACCTTGGAGGATGGTATTGGAGCGATCTAATCGCTAGTGGTAATTGCGGCGCTAATCCGGGAAATATTGCCGTTATCAGTCACCGGGCCGGGGCGGCGGGGCCCGGAACCTTGGTAAGTGCCGCCAGAGGCCATTCAATACCTTCAACTACCTACCTACGTACTACGTCATTCAATTTCAGGCTTCCACTTCGCCGGACTACAATGATTTTAATACGCAGCCGAATGGGTGCCATTCCCCACCCCCACCCAGTTCCCATTGAAAATCAGGGCTGCAGCACTTGTTGTAGCTAATGCTGAGCTGGGGTCTTTTTGTTTGTGTGTTTGTACCTACTTTATTTTTGTTTAGTTCTGAAGTGTTCTAAAAATTTTATAACATGTAAACGCTTATGGATTTTTGTGATGTCAAAATAAATCATGTTTATGTCTATGTCTAATAATACATTTTGTCACGTAGAGAGAGCGACGACTGAGAATACCCGCTCGGTGGCACTGGACGGCCTTTGAGCAGCTTGGTAATTGCCCAATTGCAATCAGTAATATTGACGAATCTCACGGTACAACGATTACAACGTATGTTTAATGATGTTTGCGATGCGACCAACTTCCTTCAAAATTTCATTTAACCGGAAGTTTTCAGCGTAAAATAAATATGAATATCACTTTCCAAACGGAACGTTCAACCGTTCAATTAAAATAAATATGAATATCACTATTTGCATTTCAGGACGTCAAAGTAATTTCTGCTTTGATTGTCAATGTATAAATGGTTAATGAACCAATTATGGACATAAAGTATACTATTAAAGTACATGATCAGTGCCTAGGAGTGTCATGGGACGTTTTTCAACACACTTTCGATAAAACGTTAAATGGACAAAGATGGTACGACACAAACAGCACACTTCAATGTTATTCGGCGTCATGCATTTAGCGGAGTTACGGTGAATTATTTTCAATTTTCATTGCATTAATTGTCTGTTTGGATCTCGGAACAGAAGTTGTAAGTTGCAAATTTATTGAATATGATGAAAAATGAGAATATAAAGGAGGTTCGGACAAGTCAGCCCATATGACCAATAGCGATGCTATATGTCGTTAGAACGGACTTCTTACAAGTCGGCCATGTTCGGGAAAAGTAACAAGTTTAAAGCAGCAGCTCGGCTGCTGAAGTAGCAGTTCAGATGAAAAGCGTACATCATCTACGACTCATTACAATCGTCATTCAAGCAAATAAACAAATAAAATAATTATTAAGGATCTACCAATTTGATTATCAGTTACTTTTACTACTTACTTACCCCAAAGTTGTAGATAACAGTTTATACCTAATGCATTTATAACACAATTCTAAAAACTGTATTATTTCGTTAAAAAATCAGCAAACTTCCACGTACCTACGTAGGTAACTAGCAAGTCAATGAGACTTTATGGTGTCAAGGCAGTAAATCCTACAATGTCGACATTGTTTATTATATTTCGGTGAAATTCTTTTTCTTATCAGGAATTTGTAGTTACTCGTAGCTACGTGAAATGCTATTGTTGTTAGTCCCAATAATATTAACACACAGATTGACATGTCACAACTTAGTAATTCATAATAACAAAATTGCTTCTAAAATCTGTACACTAGTAGACATGGCGTGACTTCGTTCGCGTAGCATCCTATCCCAACCTACCCTTTTTTTTCTTGCGTATAACCCTTCCACTTGAATCACTCTATCTATTGTTGAAAACCGCATTTAAATCCGGTGCGTAGTTTAAAAGATCTAAGCGCACATAGATATAGACGGCGGGGGGGCGACTTTGTTTTAAACTATGTCAAGATGTGGCAGTGAGAGCATTTGCGCAAGGCCGGACTTAACAAAAATAATATATTACTAACCACCAGCCGAGGCAGAACGGTTGACGAAATTCAAAGGTGGGATTGTAAGCAAAGCTTTCTCTTTTATGGTTAAACTTTGAGTCTGAAACTTAATGTTTTAAACTATCGCGTTATTATCACACATGTTAAGCCTTTGTTGTCAACAAAGGTACGCGGTGGGAAACCCAGAACATACCCTTAAAACACGTAAACTTAAGCCATCTATCTGTAAAACGGTAATTCCAACAGCGGGGACATATGAACGTCAACGCGAGTGCACATGTTTTTGCTAAACGCTAATAGCAGCCATTCGTCATAAGCAGTCACTACTTCATATAAAAACAAACATCTAACTTAATACAGTTATGAGAAATTAATTATACTTTCGCTTTCGAATACGCGGATTTTTCATTTCAATATTTTTAAGTCTGATATTTTTTTACTGTAATGTTAGGCCATGTTTCACGGGGGTTCCGAATAATGCATCCGAGAATAGTTTATTTAATATAGAACGATGTTATTATTTTAATTTAAGCTAGTAGTTGCGGCGCGACTTTGTTCGCGTGGCGTCCTACTCCTATCCTACCCCTACCCAACAACAACTCAACAACTACCCTACACCTACCCTAAACCTACCCTAAACGTACCCTACACCTACCCTACACCTACCCTACACCTACCCTACACCTACCCTACACCGTATCTAATACCACCGTATCACCGTATCTCGTAGTATATAAAGTATCCTATGTCCTCCTGGTTCTAAGCTACCTCCCCACCAATTTTCAGCCAAATCGGTTCAGCCGTTCTTGAGTTATAAAAAGTCGAACACAAATTGTGTAACTAACACGGCTTTCTTTTATACATATAGATGATACTTTGCTTAGTTGAATTTATTTCTTAATAGTTCGTTAATACAACATTTTCGTGGTACAGTCACTTGCAGAATGATCCTCCCCCTCTCCCAGCGTGAATAAGTAACAAGGGGTCCGTTCACTCTGAAGGCTACTGCACTGTACTGGGAGAGTTGTTACACTAAGTTTATGACCGTATGTATCTTTTTAAATAAGTTACACTGGTTTGAATATAAGTTGTCATTCCTCCTCGGTTTCCCCGTATTTTGTCAAAGTAGATGTGCGGAGAAGTTACACGGAGAAGTTAATTAATTCGTATTTATCTTGAGATTCAGCCACGAAAAGGACGCGAGACCATCGGTGAATGAATCTCATACTAACAGTTTGAAGTAACCTTCTCTAAATCCATCCGTAACAACGTTAATACTTCTCTTTAATAAAGTTCGTATCGAATTTGCTGTTGCAAGAATACGGGGCAGGAAATAAACATCCAATAACCAATTTATTGCCGGATCTATGATACGAGTAGCATAATAACTGAAATTACGGGGCAATAATTGTGGTATACACTGTTTTAATATTATTACTAACCAAATATGGGCTTCATATGTATTAGTATAGAAGAGTGATTCCACCGACTTGTCCAAATCGGAGTAACTTCGTGGAATTTTTTAAAAGTTATCGGTTTCGCCTAATTTTTGTCTTAAACTATTCCCACACCTTCTAGTTATAGAAAAATGTGAAAGGCGAAGTTAATCCAGTTAATTTTAAGTAATGTCATTTAAAATCACTAATATGGAATTTACTTATAGGGTTTTAAAATATGAAAGATAAATTATAAATAAGAAAACATTAATGAAGGTAAAATATTAGGTTTATTTAAGAAAACATGAAGAACATTTTGTTAGTAATTTAGTGACTAATAATAAAAAAAAAATTTGTCTTAATAACATGCCACTGATAACATGTCACGCTGCGTCTGCCGGTACGTGGTCGCTATTCGAGAACTTTACTTTGCCCCATCGGCCATCTGTTCTTCAAGCTATGTACCTTGACTCCGAGCATAGCCCTTTCCATTGGCCTTTGAGTGACAATGAATTTTCTTATAAGGTCTATATTGAGTGGCCACGACTCTGATCGTCATCACTGGCAACATCACATACATTGGTCAAAGACCTTCGTCTTGAGACACTGCGGTAATTTGGACGAACATATGACGTAGATTCTCGAACGCTGAGCAACCGAGATGGATTCGTCGATTAATCTCTTTTTCGTAATTGGACCTACCTAGCTGGACCATTTGTCCTAGGTATGTATAACAGTCAACAACTTCAATTTCCAGGGTTTCAGCCATGACTACGATATTGTCAGAAAATCTAAGATGAGTGAGGTACTCCGATGCCAAGACCGTCCCAGTTCAGAAGCCTGAAGATATCCTCCAGTGCAGCGGTGAACAACTTCGGTGATATGACATCACCTTGTCTAACTTCTTGCTGCAGCTGAATAGGCTGTAAGGTATTATCTTGGAGAAGAACTCGGAGGATAACGGAATTGAATAGCTTCTGAAGGGTCTTAAGCAGAGGTTTGCCACCAGCTTTCAGAAGCTCAGCCGTCATTCTATAACCACCCGTCGCCTTGTTGTTCTTGATCTGTTTGAGAGCCATACTAATCTCGTAAAGTTGATGTCTGGGATAACTTCGATATAGTGTCGGGTTAACTTGTCTCTGGGGTCTTTTGCCATACTAGAACCATAAAACCTCTCGACTTCCCTCAGAATCTCGGACTTGGTCGAAACAACTCCGCCGTCATCCGTTACCAGTCTCGTCAGCTGGTTCTGTCCAATCGACAGATCTCTCGCAAAGACTTTAGAGCCTTTGTTCCGCCCGATCGCCGCCTCAATATTGGTAGTATTGAAGCAGCGTATGTCCCGAAATGATACTTGGAGATCCTTCTATTAAGTCGCCAAAGCCGAAGCCGAGTAAGCCGTTTCGTAGATACGATGAAAAGTTACCGCTAGTTCTTCTTTACGCCAAAACTTTCATTACATTTTACTAGATTGGCTTCGCCCAAATCGGACACTGCCTTGAGAGCCTCGTTCAAGCGACCAACCATGGCCTCTTGACAAGATGTATCGCCCCTGTTGGATTTTGCATCTGACAGATATCTATCCGATACTGTGCTGTCATCTGCGTACCCAAAGGTACCTGGTACAAGCCGATTGTTAATATGCAGCAAGAATAAAGTCGCGGACAGAACCGACCCCTGAGGAACTCCCGCGTCGATAGCCTTAAGATCAGATATGTAGCCGTCTAGAACTACACGGATTGATCGTTCACTCAGAAAATCCGATATCCAGGTACAAAATCCAGCAGGAATACCGTATGAGCGAAGCTTGCTTAAAAGGGCTGCGTGCCAAACCCTGTCAAAGGCCTTGGAGATATCAAGAGACTCAGCAAGAGCCTCGCCATGCTTCTCAATTATCATTCTCGCCATGATTCATTCTCCTCCGTCTAGGTGAATGGAGTGGAATGAAATGGACGGAAATGAAATTTTAACAGTTTTTCTTAATTTGTTTCTAATAAAATAGGATATTAACTCTAACAACTATAATAATGATATAACATAACTAAACACAAGAATTATATTGCTAAACCAATGTTTTCATCATACGCTTAATTAGTAAATCAATGGAATGTAATGAGTACTGAAGTGTGACAAATGTGATTTTCAACATTATTATTTTTCACTACTCCGCACTTGTTCATCGGTAATGAAATGTTCCGGCAGACTGAGGGGCGCTGAAGGCGTAGGTAGGCGTTGGGAATATACTAATAGGGTTGCGCACTTACAATTATTTCGATTTCAGTTTGTACGGAATTTAATAGAGATTTTTGCTTGACAAAACTTTAATGCCGATTCTTTCTATGTTACGCGATTGTCAAAAATATTATGTTTACATAGTATTATTAATTATTAAATAACTTAGTAGCCAGGTACAAAAAAGCTGTACTTTTACATTAGGAAAGCGCACGAATGATATCGGAACATTTATGTAAATATAAACTTTTCCAATTAAAACATTTCGATTTATGTCGAGTTTTGTCCTGGAAAGGCGATTTGGACAAGTCGGTGGAATCACTCAAAACTTGTATTACTTTAATGCCAGAAATGAACTTTTTATATTATTATTATTTACGTATGTTTTACTTGCTCAGCCTAAGCTGGTACGTAGTTAGCACCTACGGGCCAAGACCAAGTAGGTGCTACTTTAAGTTTGTATTGGGTCCACGACTGGCGTGGTAGTGACATTTTCTCAATCGATATTAACATAAACTTTCTTACTATCTTGCAGGTTTTCAGTATACCGGCATTTTGGAACATTATGTAGGATGTGTCTGGCAAATTAATGAGTTGTAGGCTATCATGGAGATAATTAGAGATAACACCGGTGGTGGATAAAATGAACTATTATTTTTATTATTATTGCCGAGACGACGAGGTGCTGGTGATCCCGGGGTTTGGCCAGGCATCCTAACTGTCCGCTTGGGGTCGCCGAGTAGACAGTTAGGCTTAGGTGGGGCCCTGACTGTCGGCTTGGGGTCGCCGAGTCGATAGCTAGGGGGGGAAGCTAGATAAAACTAGTATACCGGTCCGGAATAGATAATTAGAGCCCCGGGGCAAACTAGGGATTGGACGTAGCACCGCGTTTCCCCTCAATCTGCGCCCGTTAATCTCCGTTCTATAAACACTTCCGGTGAAGTTCCGTCTGGATGCCGCGACTCTGAATACTCCGAAATTACTCCGTTCCGTTGTGATTATCCTAGAAGAAGTAGACACGCGTATAGTCGTGGACCGTAGGTCCTTATCTATCTAAGGGACTCGCCCTTAGATAGATAAATGTAACGGCGGCCAAGGGTAATCCCCGTGATCAAACCGCTGAGCTAGGCCGTAGCAACTTAAGCTTAATTGTATAAGGTGCTTAGGTAATTATTGTTAGCGTAAGATATTGAGCGAATGTTATTCTGTTTATAAGTCAATAAATTCTAGATGTAAATCAGTACTATCGCTTGTGATATGTATTCACTGAGTGAGATCCCTCATCCCAAAGATAGCGACCCGTCTGGGGTTTAAACAGACCCGTGGCGACAGTGGTCAGCTCTCTCCGAGCCGCCACAATTGTCAGTCACAATTGGCACAACGTCACAATGAGGAGTTTTCCAATAGGTATTTAAGGCATTCCTAAGCGCTCACTAGATGGCGCCCCGACAATTTTGGTAATTGATAATTGCTTGAAATAGGTTCTTAGCAAACAGGATATAAACCCTGGGTACGTTGTATTGGATAATATTATATTTGTCAATAGTTTTCAACCATTTTAGAGGTTGTAATAATAATGGAACATAGTGCCAACTTCTATAAATATTTATTTTTACACTTCGTTCAACCTTTAACATGTTTATATTAATAAACACTTTATTTTCAAGTTTAGTATTACTTGGCTGCATTAAATCACTGCCACCATCATAAAGATTTAAAGAAAATTACCAAAATTGTAGGAGCGCCATCTATTGATGCTTTTTGAAACAAACTATCAATACCTACTGGAAAACTCCTCATTGGCGGTACGGCGGTGGTGTTCTTAGTGCTACTTATAAATAATTCACTGTAATACCTCAACTTGCCTTCCACTGCAGTGCCGAGGTTGGTTGACGTTTTGCCTTAAGGGTATTCGTGCAGCAGATACAATTAATCTGCATATCTGGGTAGTTTACTTATGTAGACAGAATCTTGACTTTTAATTTTCGCAACAACTGCATAACTTTTTAAATAATTTAGAATTAGTGGTTAATGGACATTGTGACAGTAATTTTATAATTGCCGGGGACTTTAATATGAGTAACATTACATGGTCAACTTCTACATCGGACGAAGGCTCCTGCGACCCCTCTAATTACACCACCAGTGATGAGTTGCTCCTAATTGATACCATTAACTCACTGAATTTATCATAGTATAATAACATTAAAAATAGTTATGGCTAAACGCTGGACCTGTTCATCGCGTCAACTAAATTGGTGGTCTCGGACTGTAGTGACGACCCTCTTGTCCCTGTTGATCCACACCATGGTGCTCTCATTTGTGAAATCTCCTTTGTTATCCAGGAGTACCTGGACTGATCTAAATATACTAAATACCTATATGACAAAGGTGATTACGGGTCTATAAACAAGGAGATATTAAGTGTGGATTGGATTGATGAGCTGGGTCGTCGTTCATTGGAGGATGCTACCTCATTTGTTTATGACGTTTTTACGCATCTGAGGGATACTTATGTCCCTTCAACATTAGTTTCAAATAAATTGTATCCAAAATGGTATTCTAAACCATTGATTAAAGCGATTAAGGAAAAACAAGTATTTATTAAAATTTAGGAACTATGGTAACCAAAGAGATTGGAATGATAGCGACCTTCATGAATGGCAAGAAGGTCGCTAACTTTCCAATCTCTTTGATGGTAACCGGTCCGATGAGCTTTGTCATAGCCTCCTTCATCTTACAAGCCATGCTGTAGCACGGAACGGCAACGTCGCTGTGAACTGATTTACTCATTGTTTACGTGTCAATGTGCGGAAAAATTATAAATTTTATGATAATAAATTTAAAATATATTGACAAAACTGTAAATTAACGCGTTTGTATGGACCATCTCCGAAGGTAAATAAAAGTGAATATATTTATAATTGTGCTAAAATTTGATAAATACGATTTTTGAAAAACAACCCTTGACCATTTTTGTTGTTAGTTTTTTACTTATTTCATCAATCAAATTATGTTTTTTAATCGTAATCTTTCTCTAACAGATGCAAGGGCCTTGTTGCATTTGAAAAATGCAAGTAAAATTATGATTAAACCTTAAAAATGGGAAAGAAGCTGTGCCGATGTTTTGCTATCCAAAAAATGTACTTCTATTAAACAAATGGACTTCTGCTATTCTCCAAACATGCTGGAGTCCCACCATAGGATATTTTGTATGCAGCAAACGTTTTCGTATTGTGAAAGTTATCACAACTACTTTAAATCACGATCTCTGATTATCCACGATGACCTAAGCGTTGAAAAAGTAGGTAGGTACAATAAGTAAGTAGTTAGTTTTTACTGATAGATACATTGGTACTGAAATAAAACTGTTTAAAATGTAGTATACCTGATATTTAATATATTGGGCAATATTTTGGCTGGCATACATGATTTTATTTCATATTAGCTTTTGATCACGACTGCGTCCGCATAAAATTCGGCTTTAACGTTCCGGACTCGTTCCCGCGGGAACCGCATTAAATATCGGGATAAATTACAGCATATGTGTTATTCGGGGCTATATGCTACATAACTGCCAAACTTCATTAAAATTCGTTCAGTAGTTTTTGCGTTAAGGAGTAACAAACATCCATTACGTACAAAACCAAACATCGATTATATTTCGCTTTTATAATATTAGGAGCCGGACCATCTACCTGCCTTATTTTTAGTTAAGTGCGCAGAAACTATCTCTGATCCCATAACACTATTATTTCAGAAATCACAAAGAAAGTGAGATCACAAATTATCGCCCGATTTCAATGCTGTGTATTGTTTCTAAGGTTCTAAAGAGAGTCGTCTACGAGCAGTTGTACCCGGCCCTTAAATAATCTTTCAGCGACACTCAGCACGGATTTCTTCGGTTCGGCACGGAGTTCGATCAACTGTATCTAATCTAATTTTACTTAATAATACCATAACAGAAGCCATGAAAGACGGTTCACTGGTGGATGTCATTTATACTGACTATAGTAAGGCGTTTGACAGAATACAGCATAACATTTCTTTAGATTGGTGTAAAGGGAGACCTGCTCGGGTGGTTTTCCTCCTATATTGAAAACCGCTCACAGGCTGTAGTCATCAACAATAACATATCTGGACGGGTATCTGTTTCCAGCGGTGTTCCCCAGGGATCCTTTCTCGGGCCATTATTATTTGTTATCTTTGTAAATGACATCGACCAGTGTTTCCGTCACGCACATTTACTTTGCTTCGCAGATGACATAAAAAATATTTGCCAGCGTTAATTCTTTGCATGATGCTGAGGTCTTACAATTGGACCTTGATCGGCTCCAGCTCTATTGTTTGGTTAATAATCTCGAATTGAATCCTTCGAAGTGCAGTGTTGTCACTTACAGTCGAAAGCGAGCTCCACTACATTATGACTACACTCTCAAGAACGAATTGATTGGCAGAGAGGTTACAGTGCGAGATTTGGGAGTAGTTCACGATGCAAAACTTGTTTTCGATAACCATGTAGAAAGCATTGTTGCCAAGACGCTTTGATGCTTCCGTACTGGTGACCACTTTCGATCTGACGACTATTTTATCTTTTGTAAAAAGCACCACCTTCTACCTCTATTTAAAAGGCATGAAATTGCAAATGTGGGTTTCCTTTTTAAGATTGCTTCGGGTATCATAGATTGCCAACATCTTTTGATGGCAATATCACTTAGATCTCCAAACAGAGCCCTACGTTCAAACTTTTTAATATAATTGTCGAATCCATGTACTAATTATCGGCGTAATACATTATTGTGGCGTGCATGTAGTTTGTTTAATGGTTTGTGCAATGATCATGACTTGGATTTATTTAATAGTAAACTCGAATCTGTGCGGCGCGGTGGTTGTTAACGCGGTCATTCTTTGACGGCATTCCATGAAGTCTAGGTGTATTTGTTTGTGTTATTCTTGTTTGTACCTACTATTCTCGTTATTATTTTATTTATTTTCTTGTTTTTATCTATTTGATAATTTACCTATGTGGCTTTTGTACGCGCTACTGCGTGTTTGTGTAGCTTTTTACATATGCTGTCTTTATTGGCTTACTGTTTTATAATAGAGCTTTATACATTGTAATGTACAGCTGTTGGTACTTCTACAAATAAATAATTAAATATGCGCGTATTTTTAATAGCAAGTTCTTACTTTTGAAAGGAAGAGAAGATCGTCATTAAGAAGATTAACAACGTTTGAGAGGTCTGAAATTGAATGTTTCTTTAAAGGATACTTAGATAGTAACGTAATTAGTCGCCTGACATCCAAGGGTGGCGAGCGCGGCAGCGGCGGACCCGCCTATCAATTGGCGGCGGACTGTCCCCGACCATATGGTCCCTCGTCATCAATCAAATTCACGAGAACTTTATAGGCAAAACAAGAGAGATTTTTACCCGACTGTCAAGGAAGGGTTATGTTTTTCGCGCGTATCATGTATGAATGTTTGTTTATTTGCAAGTTTATTACCTTGTATCTTCTAAACGGCTGGAGCCGCTTTTAAGCTATCGTTTGATTCGTATCAAAAACCCAAGTGTCCTTTGATAAGTGTTTTATACAAAAAATCGAAATGGCGAATTTTAGGCACCATATTGCAAAGTATAAAATAATAGATTTTCGATTCCCATTGAATGGGTTCAATCAATCAATCATCAAATTATCACCCGTACTAACAGGCTAAAGAGCTAATCTAAAAAATGTACATGACTAATATACTTAAAAGTAGTTTGGAAAGACAAATGGCATCAAAAGTAATATTTTTACAAAAAATCGTTTTTCGAATGGTACCGTAATCATTAAACTAAAAAGCGGACAATAAAAGAAGTAGGAAGTTCAATAACTAAAACCCCGACTGCTATTAAAAAACTGAAAAGTTAAATCAAACCGAATGTTAGTAGCAAATTGATGTATATAGTATAGTGCAAATGTTAGTTTAATTTAAACTGGAAAGCAGGCGGGGCATTCTAAATTTCTATAAATATTAAGTATCCGTGTCCAATTTAAATTAAACTAACACTCGTCAAGAATAGAGGTCTAGTGTTAGAGTTTCAGGTATATATCTACTTAGGAGTTAGGTGTATTATAACCTCTCATTAAATAGTTTTATATCTCTAAAAGCGACTGAAAACAAAACGGAAAAATATTTTTGTACCATTTCACAATACTGACGTGTTCCCCGTTGTAGATACATATCTTCACATGTGAAGCGCGTCAGTGAGGTGGAAGCCACGTAGGTGCTTAAGTGGTTGTGGACAACGTTTTGACACCGCTAACTTTTTCTCTGTGACGTTTGAGTTCCAGGAACTTCGCACACAACGCTACACCCACACCTTGTCATTTGCGCTTTTGAGCGCCAACAACTTTAAAGCTGGTTTTTACCGACAAGATTTTGTTTTATTGTACGTGTATTTGATGGCATTTTTCATTTTCTCGGTAGTTCGGTGGTACCGACTATGATTCGTCTTTTTAAGGACGCGCTCTACACTTGATCGAACCAAAAGTAATTATTCGGTCACTATTAGTCATATTTCGGTATCTGTTCATTCTTATGTCAAGGATATATCTACTATCTACGAAGTAAAACCATTGAAATCCACTAAACGAGCAATTATTGTATAGAATATAACCTCGGCCCTATGCATATATTTGTTTACCCGGAAACAGGCACAGATAACATAATTGAGGCTTTTTAGGTCACCGACGGATTATGTTTGCATTTCCTGATCGAGGAAACCTCGCTCGCCGAGGTGGTTGTGGATATAATTGTCACTTATCGTCAAAATCTGAAATAGAAATTCGATTGTATTGTTTAATAGCCGCCGCTCGAGACAGAGGGTTGGGACTTTGAAATGGATTGAAAGCGAACTGTTTGGCGGCGCGCGCCCACCCCCCACTGCCCGCGCCCCGCTCGCGAGTGGCGATTATTATCTAATGGATTTTTTACGAGTATCACTTACTTGCTCTATCATATATTCTTTCTACATTATTCTCTCGTTCGGCCCACAGGAAGCAGGCAAAGGGCTCGCCTGCCTCGCCTGCGATGCCGTAGCCCACCAGCGGGGGCACCCCATTGCGGGAGAAGTCAGTCAGATGGCGCGAAAGCTCCAGGTTGGTCTGCAGGGCATAAGGATTAATGTAAGTGTGGATAAAGGTAAGGTGCATCAAGGTCCGTAACATTCATTCATTCAGAGTTCTGTACTACAAACTTTTTGTAAAAGACGAAAATGTAATCGTGAATGTCAATCAAAAAGTTTAAAATAGTTTGTAAATTTAAATTGTTACCCATTAAATTATAATATTTATTATAAATTATAAATAGCCACATTGAGACTCCCATTTCGTTTACCTCATCGGTGAACAGCAGCAAATCACTAAAGGGCTGCCAGGGAGCATTAACGAAAACCCTTTCATAATCTCGTGATGGAATGAGAGTGAATGCCCATTTAGAAAAACCGATCAATTGAAGTATCGACCGGCTCAAGGTCCGCGAGGGTCGCCGCGGCCATCGGGCCTATGGGACCCGACCGCCATTAACCTACAGCGTTCACATCTATCTACACACCAAAAGCACACATAGGAACTGCATTCGCTACGCATAGTATACCGTTGTAAAGAATTAAATGAACACAGATAATAACATCTTCCTGGAGAAAAACAAAATGATTTTCTAAGCGCTTATTTAAGCTTAAGCTTTATGGTTTTAACGTTTTCAGCAATTTTATCCAGAGAGGCTTAAGGTTTTACGCAATTTTTGCCAGAGAAGTTTGGTAAAAAGCGAATTAACTTTTCGAATAAAATTTAATCCTGAAACGGACATCGAAGAAGCATTCTTAAGTAATACATTGTTAACGTCTTTATTATACGTCTATAGGAACATTAAAATATGAGCTCAACCACAACTATCTCGCGTAGCCCGAGGCATCAATACTGATTCTATCTACTTGCTTATAAATATGTACAGGCTCGTGCCACAGAGAACTAAACAAATATACATATTACGACGGCCTGTACTTTCAATACAATTTAGTATTGTCAGGAAAATCTATTGTCTAAATAGGCAAATAGACCAAAACTTCGACGTAAAGGTTATCTGTTGGACGCACGTACATTCTAAACGGTCGCTCAATCTTGCGCGTAATCGTTCCGGTATAATTACAAAGCCAATCACATGCGCTACTAATATTACTATAGAAAATCATTTTTATTCTAATAAAGATAATATAGGTGGATGTCTGTTATTCTCTTATGTTTTTATTCGTTTTAGAATTTGAAACATAACCCATAGTAATTTCTTCGTGAGATGTGCCGCCCGCCGAGATAATGTTTCATTAAGACAAGTAATTGAGATTAGATATTTCGAGTATAGACCAGTATACGTATTTTTTATTTCCCGTGTTGCTCCTTCATCGATAGAATGTAGCAACGAACTGTTTGCCGATTATACTTTTCCTTTACCAGTAAATCGCCGACAAAACCTTTCACCAACGATAACTTGACCGACAGATATATTTTCTAAAGAGACTTATAACAATTCTTACAACAATAGTATAAAATATTTCAAGACGCTCGTCTTGACGTGAACGACTTACTGATTCAATTTATGCAAAAAAAGTAGTATTAATGTCGATGACCTGCCGGCTGCCCGAGAGGTCAGTGACACTTGGGATTAATCATATTGTGATGAATGTTGGACTACCTTTTAACTATAATACCCTACCAGTCGTAGATTATCATCACAACGAGTGACATCAGTTTGAAAATCTCAGAGAAGCATAATTACCAATATTTCTGAAAAATAACGGAGAGAGACCGATACGAGAAATGACCAAGACGCATATTGACCAATCTTCTAATACCCACATTGATCTCACTATCAAAAGGGAAAATAAATAACAGCAATACAACTCGGGGCATTATGGTTTTGATCACGGATTTTTCCAGCACTCTATAGGTCGCTGGATTATACACATCGCCAATAACATATACATTAAAATCACATTACATCATAATTTTAAAGCAAGCACTACAAGCAAAATCGCGTACGGAAGCTAGTATAGCATCACACCTCATACTTGTTTTTAAAGTGTCCTAAATACACTTCGTTATACCGCGTAATACACACACTCCATAAAGTGTCTGCGTCGTAACGAAGAAGAATAGACTAGGGAACTGTGTAAAATAGACGGTGCGGCTTTCGGCTGTCAATTAGAGCCGTGATAATGTGGGCGAGGGCGCTGCACGCCCGCGCCTGCACCCGGCCTTCGCCCCTGGGGCCGCGCGGCCTCGATAACCTCAATAGCCACTTAAGGCGGCTGCTATAGCATACCTAAACAGCTAACTTTAACTGTTGAAGAGAGAATAATTTTGTTACAACTTCACTATCGAGACGATTTTCTAACGACGTTCTATAATTTTAAAGTACCTACACTTATTTTAGAAAGATTTTTGCTGTGCAAGTTGTGGTTGCCTGTTATCAGGGTGGCAATTAGACAATACCTATGTATATATTGTTTACCATGTAATATTGCTGAGTCAGTTGGCAGCCCTTTGCAATAAATAAAGTAATGGATACTCTATGCCGTGTGGTGTCCGGCAGAGTAGAATAGCACCAACCCCTTACACTCATGGGTGTCAAACAAGGCGACTAATGTTTTAGAGGCAAAAGATCAAGAGTCTCCGTAGTCTGGAAAATGGGTAGCAGCATTTTCCATTGTTAAATTTAAACACTGCGATCTTCAACCCGCCTGTCAGCGTGGAGATTATGGCAATAACCTCCCCTTTCGTGGGAGAGGCCCTAAGTCCTGCAGTGGACTGTAACGGGCTGTTATGATGATACTATATGAGGTAGTATTGCAAAAGCCATGATAGAGAGTAAACTATTTGACACCCATTTTTTTTAAATAATTTAAAATATATTTATTTAAGCTCTGTAAAAATCCGGCTATTAATAGGTAGACATGATTTGAAAACCTTCCACATACATCGCGAAAGATGATCGCACCGCAGAAGTATTTCTGTATGACAAAAGATTTTCCCAAGATGATATTAAAGTATAATGAATGGCGTATAGGCACAGGATTTCAAAACATTCGCTCCGGCTACGTTCCAGGGCCCGACTCGAGCCCACGCTTGCGCAATTTTCCGTGACTTTTTAATTTCCCCGTCCGTATTTTATGATCTCTTTTAGGAGCCAACAGATTGTAAATCAGTTTAAATGAAACGGAACGGTGCAATTATTGCACCTCCTCCTTCTATTAAATGCTAATGTTGTCAGTCTATCACAAACTCCAAATATTACAAATGCCTACATCTTTACAGTAATAATAGTAATTATATTGGGCTCTAGTTAATTTTAAAATTGAAATTAACAGAACCTAGAATAAACATAAATATGGCGCAGTCTAAAAGCTATGGAGAAGGAGAGAGGTGGAGGTGGGAGGGTGTTCGAAAGCTGCCACTTACAAATCAAGTATCAAAATGGTAAAATAGCGTTAATGGTTAACTTAAGTGCCTTAAGAGGAGTTTCTACTTCAGAAACAAAGCACTAGGTTACAGAGACATAGATTTTTGCGAGGATAGTTTCGATTGAGGGTACCGATGACGTAGTCTTAGCTATTTCCGTTGTTGCAAGAGATAGACTATTAAAGCAGGTAGAAAAGAGAATGTGGCTCAATATTAATCTCCTGCTCCTGTCTGCTGTTGAAAGTCGTGTGGTAAGACAAGCAAAAGATTGCTACGAGACTGCTACGGCGTCGTAGCACAAAGCGTAGCTTAGGCAAGGAAAAAACAAATATTATTTGTATGTCAAATCGAATTGACTGTTTAACGTGTAATGTTTTGCTTGTAAAACCTATATGTGTTATCAATGACAGTGGGGGACTGCGAGTCGCTGGCGTGGCGTACGCGAACCAGCGATCAACGCAACAATCAATGCGGGGCCATACTACTACATGTATCTAAATAATCGTGTGATAGGCGCACACAGCGTCGGTTTACGTCGCATTTGGCGCGGAAAACAAGGAGTTGTAATCGATTTTTTCTTTAAATTATTACCGCGGTTACTTTTTAATCGGTTATCGCAGCGCAGTGTCCGCGTCTGCATTCTGAACGACTATTGACCACCTATTTTGTGAAAACACAGATGTATCGCACTGACGTTCTTCATCCTAACGATAATGTATTAGTAACATTTTTAGAGGTGTCGCTAGAGTGCACTTGCGACATCATTTGTATTCGTAACAGCAATATTAGCATTTAGGTATATGTAGGTCTAGGTACCTACAGCGGCAAGGCACCGCCGCAGCACACTGTACGCCCCGCAGGCCGCGGCGCGATATTAACCCTATAAAATAAACAATGCTCGCGCGCGCCGACACTCGGCCAAACTTGACCTTCTGTTTGGGATGGCCTTTCTCAGTGACATTTTAGCGTAGCGTATACAAAATGTAGCTGGGGTCTTGTCCGAATCGATTCGGTGAGTTTGTAATAACTACAGAATTAAATTAGCAAAACTGATCGCAACTTACTCACTTAACTTTCATCTTCTGATATTTTTTTCCGATTCAATGCGATTCCGAAATTGTAAAAGTTCACAGCTTAATAAAATGAAAACTAGCTGAAACTTTATATTCACAGTATTCCGTGCAAACTACAACAATATCGTTTCGAGGCAGGCGAGCATTCTACCCGGGGTTCCCGCGATTCCCCGTCGCGGCCGTCGTAGGCCGTCTCCCGAAATATACGCCTTGCTAACAAACTGCACCTATTTTCCATCTTTTACGACCTAAAAAGGTCGCAGCCCTTTCCCGTCACGTGACGGCTCCCGTAGCAAATATCAAACAACGATACTCGGCCTTTGACACACTTTTATTATTTACCTTTTCACCGACTATTCGCCGCTAGTTGATGAAAGTGCGTACTGACAAAAAGGGGACAACTGCTTTCTATTACATAATGTACCGAAGACGCGACATACAATACGTATTGTGTTAAGCCTTAGAATTGTCACTATTGGGACTATTTTGACCAAATTACGGAGGCGTTAATAATATCGGTATGCTGGCGTTAGTGATGGACATACACGCTTTTTAGTAAGAAGAATTGATGGAATGAGGAATTTATTTAAAAGGGTTGTTTCTATATAAAGGAAAACCGTACAAGTGCAAACCGAAGTCATATACGAAGGGTTCCGTACCGTAAATTGAAGTTTCTAGTCATCGCAATCGGTCATTTATGCATTTATTTCGATACTCACAAACTCACCCACGAAATTCTACATAATTATACCTTAAAAGGCCGATTGGGGGTGTAAATGCGGAAATAGGGGCCCAAAACGGCCGTATGGAGTATCCCATTGACCTAAAATCATAAATATCACGCGAGGTTTCCCGAGAGAAGTGAAGAAAGTATTCGTTTCAATCGAAGAACATTGAAAATTAGTATTATATAATTGCTTTTATTTATTTATTATTTATTTAACATTTTATTGCACACAGTAAAATACATAGAGATGTATGTTTTATGTTGGGATTTGACAAAAAAAATAGCAAAGAAACATAATTTTGAATTTTGCAATTGAGTAGGTAGTAATCGCAAAAGCAACAACCCAATATTTAAATTGTTGTTATGTTCTGCTTATCTGCGGATGATTGAGATTAGAAATTATGTAAATAAAGAAGCAGTGTTAGCAAACCTTTTCCAATAATACAGAAGTCTTTGAGAGCTTCGTAATTCTGCTTATGGCTTAAATAAATATCGCCTTAAAATAATAAATTAAAGTCCTGTATAACAGAGGGAAGCATCGTAAATAATAGAACACCGGATACAGATTTACCGGTAACATATACGAATACAAATATAAAATGTAATTGGTTACCCGGAAACAAATTGCAGCGAAAATAAAGTCTGCATTTCTCGCAAGCAAACCTAGACACATAATTCCCGCCAGTTGCCAGAACTTTGAAGGACAAACCGAAAAAAGCCAAATTGAGTAATACAAAACTCATACAAAAAACGAAAGCCAACAAGTTAGCAAGCAAAGCACAGTCTATTTGCGAACATACACCAAGTCTAAATAAAAAAGAGAGATGGGGAGAGAGAGTTTATTGGACTGTGGCGTAGACCACAAAAGCTCCGGCTCCCCCTTACCCCTTAAAGTACACATTGAAACTGTACAAACAATTAAAAGCAGACGCGATAATTGTACTGTACTATTTTTAAAACTTCTGCATAAAATTTCTGCAATTTATTTTTATTTTACCTTGACTGTACGTTACAAAGGGAACATTAATAAATGTTGCCCTCACAGTACTTAGACTTTTACGAAACGCAAACAAGAAACTGCTAATTTTTGTCAGTGACAAAAATCCACTGTTTCTCGTTGCGATCCCGTTCAAGCGATACCCCCCTACAGTGAATACAGCTACAGTATGTGATGCTCCGTGATGTAATTTGCTAGTAAAGCTGCAATAAAGCAAGGCAGGCAGGCGTGGCATGCACACTTACTGAGTCTCCGTGGCTGCTGCCAGCAGGCGAGTGTGAGCGCGACATCACCAATACAATCTTAGCAAGCTTCCCAAGTAACAAACGAGAGATGACCTAGATCATCCGTCCAGCTCAGACCTGCACCAACACGTTGACAATGTTAAAACACAACATATTTCAGATAAGACACGACACAGGCACAACAGTATAATAGTACAAAAACAAAAAAAAGCACCGACTCCTATCTAAAACTTAAAAGTTAATGACAAGTAGATTAATGTGCTTAAATCTGTAGGCAAAAAATAATAATTTTACTTTAATTTAAACTTGAAAGCAGAAGGGACCCGTATAAGTGCCTGCCTACTTACGACATGATATTTTATAGAAATGGTTGATAGAAAGTTTAAATTAAAGTTAAATTTGCATTATATACTTACATAATTGACGTACATCAATCTACTTGTTCTTAACTTTTCAGTTTTTAATAGCATTCGGGCTTTTTTAGTTTTTATAATACCTTTTTTTTGGTTTTTAATTTATTAATCGAAATCATTTATTCGACCTAATATGACCAGCTGTAAAAAATTAAGACTTACACAAGAGAAACATGATAATGATGATGATGTAGCGAAACATGATAATAATAATTATAAGTAAGATTGAAATTTTCAGTGAGAATTAACTAACTTTATCGTTATAGATTCTAAATGGTTATTCTAAATGAAAAATTGTAAGGCTAACCTGAAAATGATTTTCAATAACTGTTCAACGATACCCCATGACATGACATAGTTAAATGACTTTATTTTTTATTTTTTTGCCCATATGGCGGCTGTTAGTCGCCAAATTAAATTCTTCCAAATCTATAGAAGCGTTTGGTCTTTAGTGTGCCACAAGGGAACAAACATACATAGGCTCCTTTGCGTCACTCAGTCGGGTTAAAACACTGTAGCATACGAATCATGTGTGCACTCATTACCAGCTCTTAACATACAGATAGAAAACAGTCGGCGCTACGTTCCCCAAAATTAGACTCGCAATTAGAAACATACACTGAGACTCATTCGTGATATTACTCAAAATACTAATTTGTGCAGTCGGGCTTGCAGGCGCAGCGGAATGGACGGGCCGCTTTGTATACCGCTTCATTACTAGCTTAATAATGTGCATATGAAAGCACCTTTGATAACTCGTACGGTGTGAATCGTCACGTGACATACCATGTTCGGGATTAATTCAAGCTCCCGCTGCAAAAGTTATGCATCAAAGTTCACACATAGTATCCTGGCTGCTGCCGTCTAACAGAAGCGTATTACTTATTTGTTCACGACAAGTACCTACATCGCACAAACTTAGCCTATAGTAATTAGTCTTTATCTGAGTAATGGACAGCATGAAACTGTTCATAATTGAACACGAGCCAAGGATATAAGTTTTAGGTGTGGAATTTATATTAGTAAAATTTTATAGTCTGATAACCTATCGAAATAAAAGTATATATATCGAAAGTGTAGGCCCGATATGCGTATGTAAATGTGAGGCAGCAGAGGTTAGTTAATAATTTACGATAGGACATATGAAGTCCTTCAGAAGTGTACAAGAAAAGAAAGTGTACAGAATGCTAATAACTCCTCAGACTCAGCACCTCAATGTTTAGTTTGCAGGCGGGTTTCTAGTCAAATTTCGTAAGAAACGAAATGTTAGTGATCAGCCACATCCCCCATTAGCACCAGATGTTATGCACACGGCGGGCGAAAGGGTTACATCGGATATTAATTTATTATTAAAAAGGCAGAGTCACTACACCTACACGCGCAACCCACTGAAAAGAGAGAACCATCATCTATTTACTTATGTGATGTTACTCGCAAAGGCGGCGTATCCGGTAGCTGGGAATAAAATAAATAAATGTGTAAAGAAATGTACAATATTATGTTCGAGCGTTTCAACAAACGCCGAAGTTTAAATTCAGAGCAATTCGAGTAAAATATTTGTTAGTATCGTTTTTTAAAATGGCAGTCAGTTCGATGGCAAAAATAACTTTGCAATTTATTATCAAAAGCTGAGTGGTTTTCAGAATACGTTGGTAAGCTGCATACACGATATTCCATTTTGTAACATGAAAATATTTAGCCGTATTAAATAAATCTAGCCGTATATGTCCCACGTTTATGATGAAATCGGATTATTTATCAAAAATCTAGGCTTTTGATCAAAAACCGAAAGACGAAATATCACAACTTAATCTTATCATAAACGTGAGAAAACATAAACCTGTTTAGATTTATGATAAAAATTAAGCTCGCAGGTGATCGAATGAAAGATTTCTGTTTTACCTGTAGCTCCCGCGCCTGCTTTACCTGACCACGTCTGTCTCTATTTCAGACTTAGTTACAATATATAAAATTATTATATAAACTTTGTCTTCATCATATTCGCTAAATATTACGAGTACAGCCACGGGCAGCCTTAGCCTGGCCCAGTAGGTATATCTCGCACACAACCTCACCAACTCTGGCAAAGTATTACTCGGCGTAACTATTGAATTCGAAAGTCTTTACAAAGATCTGCCTTTTTAATTTATCGGGCACCGTTTCTGTAGCCCAAAAATCAAATTTAATTTTAAGAGTAGTATGTAACAAAAGGTCAAACATGACAAAATGCTAAAATATATTTTATGAGTAGTATGTAACATAAGGTACTATAACAAATCAGTCATTATTTGTCGACCGTTGTTTTTTAAGTATTTAAAGAAATAGCAGCCGACATTGATTTTATCGTAAAACTAAATCAGTCGAGGATTTTTATATTGATTTTTAAGATAATACGTCAAACTAAACCGTCTAGGTTTTTGATAGAAAAATGGATTTCCACCGGTTTATGATACGATTAAATCGTCATTTTTTCTTTGTCCGCTTCTTGCTCTTTGATAAAAACCCGACTTCATTAAAAACTTGCTACATATTTCAATTTGTTTGTAAAGGATAATTTCAAATATCGTGTAGGGTCTTGCCCTGATGAATGGTCTACTTAAAGTTATTAGGATTTCTTTTTAAATAACTGTTCAACACTCTTCTTAAAACATTTATTTTAAATGTTATTTTCAGTTTTCTTTCCTTGGGTTTGGCCTTTTAGGCTTTAATGACTCTCCAATTCATTATATTATGTTCTGAAAAAGAGAGGAAACTATGTTTGTTTCGAAGCGAGCATTAATTACTCCTAAATGGTCAACGAATTATGTATTTTTTGACGTACCCGTTTGTTTCGTTAATTTATTTCCTTTTGGCCTTGAATATGTATTTTTATATAATTTTAAAAATATCAGCATAAATAGTGTTTACAAATTGTTTTGAAGTTGTCAAGCAGTGACAAACTATAGATCGACGCCATGATAGCTAAGATTTTATTTCTATTTGCTGCCCACGAAAAAGACTGTGGTGGGAATCTGAAGTTTGGAAGTGATAAAAGTAGAAGGATTTTTCATGCTATTTTACAAAATGAATATTATTTGAAGAGAGTTATCCCAGCCTTCGATCTAGAAGGTGGATCAGTATTATAACCTGTAAATAAATATAAGTGACCGGTTACCAAAAAATGCACATGTCTGCATCAATATTTCTCTCTGAAATTCTCTAACTAACATAGTCGCCTAGTCAGTTTGCAAACAGTACTTTTCGGCTTGCTTTAACGAAATCCAAGTGAATTCAGTGAACCTGCCTGGACTAAGGTTATACGGAGTAGACTCTTTTTGGAACATTTGTGCTTTATTTAGACAATTTTTTTAAATTTACTTTATGTAGCTAGTTTCCGGACTGAAATATTACCCTGAATCTTTGTGTTTTCTTCATTAACTGATCCTGGCACTGTACGTGGGACAGTGTTACGTTACCATCGTTGGTATTCCTGCTGACAGGTAGATAAGCAAAGTACAATAAAATACATACTGAACTATGGTTGGCGAAGCTTTATCCATTTTTCATTGTTTACCGTGTCGGGTATACCATGGATATTTTAATAAATGGCTAATGGTTGTCTGATATAGCGATATGTGTAAAAGGGAAATTGTCGGTCGAAAACATTTTATACCAACTACAAAACATTATGAGAATAAAGATTTCGTTAGTGATTATTGTCTATTTCTAGCGTAGATTAAGTACGTTAGGAATACATTGAATAATTTTTTCTTAGCCTACGCTGTCCTACTACTGGGCAAAGACCTGCAAGCTTTGCCGATCTGAGTGGTTCAGTGGTTAACTTTCCGGTCTGCCACGCAAAGAGGTCCCGGGTTCGATTCCCGGCCGAGCAGAAATTGAAATAATGAATTTTAATTTCTTTTACGGGTCTGGGTGTAGGTAATATGTACTATAAGAGGAACCCCTTCTATTTTCGCACCCCTCCTGCTTATTGATATATAAGGCGCAGCAATAGCGCATGCCAGCCTCTTTCTTCCTGGTACTCGTCGGCTACGCATCGGTTTTGCTGCTCCATTATTTTGTTCCGGACACGTGAGCCACTTGTTTTTCGCTTATTTTCTGATTTTGTGTCTATTGGGTTAGTAGTACTTGCTGCTTTGTTTCGTGTAATTTATTTTCGGTTTAGCATTCAAAATTGTAATAAAGTTAAATAAAAAAGGTCATTAACCTGTACACCTTATTTTTTTAAATCGTTTCCACTTCTGAATCTTATATCAGAAGTGGGATAGATCTCAAAAACCCACTTTCACTGAGAAACAAAGCAACAACTGTTCATATTGTTCTACCCGCAATATTTGATTTTCATCCTATTTTGATTGTCGGTGAAAAATAAGTTGTGAAGTGTTATAAACAAACATGGTTCGCAGCCGATCTCGATCACCATCGTCTCCCAGTGGCTTGCGGGTCCGTCGTTCGCGACTCCCTCGTCGCTCGCATAGTGAAACTAGCGTCAACTATGATGGGCGAACGGAGCCATTCTCGACTTAGATCGCGATCTTATACGCGTAACATGGGTGTTCACAGACGGCTACGTAACAGAGCGATGCATTCTCGCCGTGTCGGTCACAGTGATATTTCTCGCTCCCCGTCCCGCTGTAGACCACCGTCGCCGTTGCGTTCGAAGCGATAGTTCAGAGGACGAGCCTCACGCTAAGTCGCCCCAGCGCCGTCGCTCCCGTGGTCGATCGTCCCGACGCCGCACGAGCCGCCGCCGTCGCAGTGACCGTAGGCACCCTCCATCGACAAGAACGCCTTATTCGTCACCGCAAGTGAACCATCCTGTTCGGGATGCGGGTTTGATCACGGCTCCGCGTTCTGACACCTTCATCCAGGTCGATCGTGATACTCCTCATGTATCGGAACGTATCCGTGAATTCATCCGTAGTGCCTTAGGCGGTAACAATATTCCAGAACTGCGTAATTCGATGCAATCTATCACACGTGGTTCCGAGGCATCCACTCTCGCCCATGCTTGCAACAATACTTCGTGTCGAACTTTGACCCAACAATTAATAATACTTATAGAAGTGTGGTGCGAGGAGGTGGACCGCGCCCGAGACGCGAATGCCTGTCGGTGGTCGGACCACGAGTGCCTGTCTCGCGTGTCGTCGTGTCTCAAAGGCGACGCAAAGGTGTGGCTCAGCGAGTGGGTCACAAACGATAGAACGTGGTCTAACTTTAAGCGTGAGTTTAAGTCCCTTTGTCCTATGAAATTTACGCATTTATTACGATTACGCAAATATCTAATTTGACTGCATGAATACAACATCCGATAGATACTCCACGTATGCGGAATATGCACGTCGTACGCTACTGCGCCTACGGGTAGTCCAGGGTTTAAGCGATGATCTAAGAGCACTCATAGTCATCCGCGAAAAACGGTGAGTGGCTACAGTAGGAGGTGGCACAAAACGAAGACTTGAACTGATATTAGATTTTTAATTAAACTCCTACAATTTTTCTTACATAAAACTTAAATATACTAATTAATTTGGAATACGTCCGATGTTAGGAACGCAGTGCCTTAAAGTGACTGATAAAATATTAAAACTAAATCGTACGCGGCGAGTGCCTCAGCCCTTTCGGGGCGGTTTCAATTTTCATAGACGCGCCGATGTCGTGGTTAGGAGGCTAAATAAATAACAGAGTGCATAGTGCCGCTTCAGCGCCTTGTAAGCGGGATCAGTTTCCATAGACGGGCCGATGTCGTGGTTGAGAGGCAACATACTCGTACATAACATCTCCCTTCCGTAGATGAGCGACTATTTTCCAATGTCTAATGAAAATGTTGCGTGTCGTATATCTGCTTGGGTGGCTGACTCACGTTTCGACGATTCTTTGCGTGTTTTTAATCGTGTAGGTGTTTCTCCGTCGTATTAAGTAGGCTGCGGCGAGTGCAATCGCACTGAATAGCGCTAAGCTATACAAAGGTATAGTTCTATGGTAGATTATCTTGTCTACAGTTTCTACTGCAATCGGAGCTTGCATTGTTAATTGCTTCTGAATATTATGTAAGTTTGTCAGGTCAACTGACGTCAGGTTAAATTCGTTGGTTGCATGTAAGTTGCACTTTAGTAGGTCGGGGAAAGGAAATAATATAGTTTTGGCTGTTTAGTTCCATTAGACCTTCTCGTGTGAGTGTAACTGTCGTCGGCAAGCACGTATCATCTATTTCTTGTAGGTATATCAATTTATGCATACAATCCCGTTGTGTCCGTATCTGATGTCCAATGTTTTGTTCACAAATATGCCATTCGTTGATTCAGGCATTCAGGGCATTCAGCCTCTATGTACACATACTCAATTGTGTTGGATGCCATATAAGGGAAGGGTGGAAGAAGAATTTAATTATTTTGATTGGGTATAGGACGGTCTGTACTAGTCGAATGTTTTTTTTTTAATAATGGGAAGTTGGAGAACAATGACTATCCTTTTAACTATAAAGTAAATACCAATACTAATTATGTCGTAATAATACCGATTTTCTATGTTAATTATTTCATCCGATTGAAAGTATGTTTTTAATTTAACTATCAAAGCTTGTAGCTGACGTACTGATAAATTCGAGTGATGAATGGACTTAGTTCGGCTGAAGTAGAGTAGTAGATATTTTCAAGTCTATTTATTTCGTTAAATTGTGCAAGCGTATTTGAAATTATGTGCCTTTTCTACATACGCCAAATTACGGACTGGTGAAAGTGCTTCCTGTATTTTATTCGGATTATCTTTGAGGTCATTCAATAATTGTGTTTATTGAGTGGTCACCATATTATACATATACGATACGATATGTGTTATTACTTTCTCATTTTGATTTAGAATTTAACTACTAGTTACCTGTAATAGCGGAGGGATTTTGTGTTTTAGTGGTCGTTTCAACCTATTTTTGGCTACAGGGCCCCGGTTTTTAGATGTGTAAATGTGAATGGGAAGGTTGCTAATACTTTATCGGGGTAGAAACGCGGAGCGAGTTTTTGACGCGCGGCAGTGGGATTTCTTATAAGTACTTCCTGATTTTCTTGGTATTGTATACTAGGTTCTCGGGTTTCATTTATTCTACACATTACTTTATCGCGCTCGGCCAACGATTACTCATGTATCAGATGGTCAGTAACGTATTGTTGTAATAATCTCTCTGATGCATTAATGTAGACAGGATCACGGGGATCAAAGTGAATTCATTTCCGCGGGTATGTTTCTTGGGGAAAGTTGTTCAGTTTCATGGGTAGAATATGGGGTTTCAATTAATGCTAGCTAACATTGTAGCCATGAAAAATCTTTTCTAATGACATTTAGCTCAACATTATTAGTAATATAGGCTGGGTTGTCCAACCTCCATTTATTTAATTAAAAAAACATATCATTATGTGACACATATGATTGACGTATAATAAAAGTAAACGAAGAGTCTTACACAATTGCAGTACTTTATTTTTATCAAAGACGTCCTTACACACCAGTAGTACTTTTACTATTATTTACTGTGTTACTATTTTAACATTATAAAGAATCGGTCAAATGCAGAATCAGTCAAATATAAAATCTGACAAATGTAGAATCGATCAAATATAGAATAAGTCAAATGCAGAATCGGTCCAATATAGAATCGGTCAAAAGTAGACTATGATGTCAAAAGCAGAATCAGTTATTTGTAGACTAAACGGATAAGACTATGTATTGAGCTACTGTACGCTATAATCGCGTACGGTATTAAATTTCGAACAGGTTCCGTATTATATTTTAATTTCAAAATTCGGAAGTATTCTAAAATGGTCATTCCGTTTTGATTCGGTGCATACGGCAAGGTAGTCTTATGTTGTACGTTATGCAATTGTACAAATTCTTTCACAATTTGGTTGACAAATTTGGTTCCTTGATCAGTATTCAGAACCAAGGGGAACCCGTGATGGGTAGCAAATTTAAATAGTGATTTTACAAAGTTAGGGGCGGTACAGTCTGGAATGGGATAAACTTGAGCATATTTGGAGAAGGTATCAATTATAGTGAAATATTTTTCTTGTTCTATAGATAATATATCGGCATGAACTATTTCAAATGGTTTTGATGGTGGAGGTACAACGCAATATTCAGGCCTTATTGGATTTCGATCATATTTAGCCGAACTGCAAACGGTACATTGACTTATGCACTTCGTGACGCTATCCCGCAATTTAAGCCTGAAATATCGCTGTGTGAGAGACATTACCGTTTCGTTAACGCCGCGGTGGTTGGTTTTCTTAGATGATATTTTTTTATTATATCTCTTTGATGGGAGGCTTGCGTAACATTTTCTAATTCACGTTTAACTAGGGATAAATTCATTGCGGAACTGTCAAAAGCACGTTGTAATATAGTGATAACAGAGTACATTTTATCTATGGGTTGGCTAAGAGACCAGCCGGTCTAGCCATCTTTGACAGCTCCGCTTGCGTGATGCGTGTATGATAGAAAATTGACAGGGCGAAGTTCGACTATTTCTACCAACATCTACATTGACTCTGATTGTGTAGGATCATCCGAAAAACCGCCTCCTTTGTACAACGAAAGTACGTGAATTGTCTATGGACCAAGAATTTCTACCACAAACGTTAGCTTATATCAGATAACGTTAGCTTATGTTAAATCCCATACATATTTTCAACCACAAACGATTGTAGGTTAACGATTGTAGAATAACGAAACCTCTTGGCTAAGGCCGCTGTACGTGTTCTAAGTTCTACATGGTATGTAACATCTCAATTTATTTTTAAAAATGTCTATACTAGTTTTTAGGTAAATATTTTAGGTTTTGGCCTTGTTCGGGGCGGGTATTTAATTATATTAAAAACAAGCTGTTTTTTAAATTTATTTGGGAGTCGTCGCTGATCGGAACTTCTAGCACTGGGTTTTCAGCACTAGCGTGAACAGTAACTGTGCTAGATGAGTTACTCATGACACCTTCTTGGGTATTTGCAGTTAACGTGGAAGACTACGAAGTCTCGGAGTTATTTACTATCATGGACAGTTCCTCATTATGTAATTGGAGACGAGACAGGGCATCCGCATTTGTATTTAGCTTACCTTTTTTATAGATGATTGTGTAATTGTATTCTGCTAATTTTAACCGCCAGCGAGTAAGCTGTGAGTTAGGCTCTTTCATATTCATAAGCACACCGATAAGACGTGCACAATACAACCAAAAATATATAATGTCGAAAACCGCGTTAAAATCCGTTGTGTAGCTTAAAAGATCTAAGCGTACATAGGTACAGACGACGGGAAGCGACTTTGTTTTATAATCAACTAGCTTTTGCCCGCGACTTCGATCGCGTGGAAATCGTTTTTTAAAAGAATTGCAGTTTATCTTTTTTCCGAGCAACCATTTTAAATGACCTCCCTAATGTATGGAAAGTACCCTACCCTACACCTACCCTACACCTACCTTACACCTACCCTACACCTACCCTACACCTACCTTACACCTACCCTACACCTACCCTACAACTACCTTACACCTACTCAACATCTACCCTGCAACTACTTACTTAAAATGTCCTTCTCCTGGTTCTAAGCTACCTCCCCAACAATTTTCAGTCAAATCGTTTCAGCCGTTCTTGAGTTATAAAAAGTGTAACTAATACGACTTTCTTTTATATATATATATATATATATATATATATAGATATTATAATTGCCATGCTTTGTGTCTCGTAACGTTTCAGTCCAATAAGAATCCCATGTGTGGACTTCTAGGCATCTTTTACGTGGCTACCACGACTTTGGTACTTCGATTAACTATTATAGTATAAACCAAACTTCCACCAAAAATAAATTATCTTAAAAACTTAAGTAATTATATATTTTTTAAGAACGGAAAAGTCACAATTATAAACCTTAATTATATTAATGGAATTTGAAAAAAGGGTCAACCAGTCCGGGATCAGCGATTTTTGGATTATTTTCTATATCTTTTATGAAAAATCCAAGTTTTCTTACTCGGGGTGCCACCGCTAGCTTAGCAATGTTCATAAAACTCTTAAAATTAAACTCTACTTAAATAACACATCAAATATGTCGGATACTTAACCTTTTGCAAGGTAGAATGTACGATTTTACTAAGCTATTAAGTTTTTCCTTCTTTTTGTTCCGTATTCGATTGTTCCGAATTGAGCTGACCAAGATTTGAATTTTATATTAATATGTAAAGTTCGTAAGCAAAGAGAAGGAAATAACAGCCAATAAGTGCCCAAAGAATCCTCGATTTATAATTTGCTTTTCTTGATTGTCAATTCATTCAAAGAGAGTTACCATTCCCTTGAAAATCTTAACAAAAGCGCTTAACGGTTGGAGTAGCGCTAGAGTTTATGCTAAAGGAATAACAATAAATGGAAATAATGCCAATTAAATTCTGAATCTATTATGTCGAATAGCCTTGTGGGTTCATTTCTTGGGGCCCTATTTCTGAACCTCCAAGCGAGCGCTCACTTTCTAATGCCTATCTTTCCCATCTCCAGCAACATAGCACGACAGTGAAAGAGATGTGCACGCAAGCGCTCGAATGGAAGCGAGCGGTTCAAAAACAGAGCCCCCGGTACGACACGACTCCCACTACACTTGATGCACGAAGCTTCTTCTAGATCTTCCTCTACATATCCGCCGCCCATTTTCCTTCGACCCTAATGTAAATTAATTAAATATTGTAAGAGAGAAAAAAATACATGCTAAAATTACAGCCTTTCGACTGTGTCGATTTTTAGATTTATTGCAATTTATACGTACAGGAATTTAAAAAAACGACGGCCATTAATTCCACAGTACTGGGAGAGGCAGCACTCGACGGATTTTACCGTTAACACGAAACTGCTTTGAAATCTCAGCTTTTGAATGCAAAAACCGCATCGAAATAAGTTTAGTAGTTTGTTAGAAGTCACTAACTTCTGATTTATTAGGCTGGTGGAATACTACTGTAAAACATGTCTAAAATCTGCTCTAAAATTATACCTTTTCAATGCAAAACACTGCATCGTAATCGCCCCAGTTGTTTTCGAAAGAAATGGTAACAAACATACGCACAATTACGCAATAAACAAACAACCTCTAAATGAATACGCGTAAACCGCCTAGGTTCTGTTCCGTCAGTCGAGGGTAAAAACATAAACAAGAAAGTACTTAAATTCGAGTAAACTGTGATCACGGCTTTTCATAACGTCGTGAACGGTATGCAAAGGTAAAAGCCTATCTTTATTATGAGAATAGATTTGATTGTTTGTTGTTTGTAATCGATGAACTCAAAAACCCGATTTTAAACATTCTTTCAACTATAGAAAGCTACATTATCAGCGAGTAACATTGGCTATATCTTAGACTTTTTAAAATTTAGGATCCCTAGCAACATTACAAGGTATCAAAATGTTCCATTATCGCGCATAAATTCAAAACAATTGCAACAATTCAAAAAAAAAATTGTGTTTATACAAGTAAGGACAGGTAGGTAGGTAGGGGTAGGGTAGAGGTAAAGTAGGGATAGGGAAAGTATAGGGTAGGATAGGGTAGAGTAGGGTAGGGTAGGCCAACACGCGAACGAAAACCGTCTAAAAACTTGTTTAGCATTTAATCTTATCCGATATGAGAAAAGTTAGGCAGGTATTATGTGTACTTATAATTCCTTTGGGTGATGTTATTATTATGAGAGTAACAATAATTGGCAACAAACAAAGAAGGCCACGAAAGTTCCTTGATAACTTCTACTTACCTAAAGGAGTTTGTATGTTGTGTCAGAAGTTACGTCCCGAGCTAGTACGGACAATCGATATTAACAACCGTTCAGAGAGTCAGACTTAGGCTCAAGTATATAATTTATAATAGGTAATTAGAAATCAATATTATAGTAAAAGAAATTACGGAAGAGTCAGTGGCCGAGTGTTACGGTATCCGACTCGTAAGCGAGAGGTACCGGGTTTGAAATCCACTGCGAGTATGTGCCAATGACTCCTTAAATTAAATAGTAACCGATGCTCTTACGGTGAGGGAAAATCCTGCACCTGCACAATGCACATTCAGGCTACTGAAAATGCACCATGAACCAATCTGTGCAGGTTTCAATGGTATGGGTCACGGAGGTCAGATGGCAGTCGCCTCACTGTATTTACCTGGTCTACTAAATCCTGGATCATGGTCAAGGTGGACTCCCGGCCCTCGTGTGCGAGAGCATAACCTGGACATTAACACCAAAATGATAATGAGTGAAAAGAAAGAAATATTTTAAAGAGAAAAGATTTGATGATTTGTTTGTTTGTAATGAATGAACTCAAAAACTACTTAACCGATGTTACCTCTTATCTCCTAACTAGTGGACCCGGCGTGACTTCGTCCGCGTATACCTACTATACCCTTACCCATACTCTTTTTCTTGCTTATAAATCTTTCTCTTGAATCACTCCGTTGAAAACCGTATTAAAATTCCTTGCGTAGTTTAAAAGATCTCGGCGTACATACATACTTAGAGACAGACGACGGGAAGCGACTTTGTTGACTTCAATGTGGTTCCCACGGGAACAGGTCTGGAATGTCGTAAGCGAATTTCACACGGACGAAGAAACGGGCAAAAGCTAGCTAAACTTTGTATTTAAATCTATTTATATTAAAAGTAAAAATCTATTGCCGTTCGCTAGCCTCGCTAAAACTCAGAAACGGCTGGACTGATTTCAATAATTATGTTTCGGTTTATTCGCTATAATAGAAGGGTAGTTTGTACGCAAGAAAAATGAGGGAGGTAGGGGTAGTATAGATGTAGGGTAGGGTAGGGTAGGGAAAAGTAGAAGTAGGTGTAAGGTATGGGAGGGGAAGAGTAGAAATAGGTGTAGGGTATGGGTAGATGTAGGACAACACGCGAACAAAGTTGCGCCAGGCCAACTAGTAAACTATATAATAAAGAAACCGTGACAACGAAATGTTAAAATAGAACTCCGCAAATTACGCTTCAATAACTCGTTGTTAATAATGCAGACTAACTGGAAGTTCTTTCCGTGAATGACATCACCGTTTGAACGCTCATTTCAGGTCACCTTATTATGTCAGGCATATTTTAATTTAGCATAATAAACTACTACCATGTGTTAAGACAGCAAAAAGCTAAAATATTACGTAAAATACTTTTTTTTATGTCATACGTTAGGAAAACAGGCAAGCGGGCCACCTGACGGAAAGTGGGCACCACTGCCTATAGACATTAGCAAAACCAAGAGTATCGCCATGCGTTGCCCACCTCTATAACACGTTGCTGTGACAGCATAGAGGCAAATGCCGCTCCACTGCCAAAGCCACGGTTCCCCAAATCCCAACCCCATGGAGCACTGGAGACCTTACTCACCGGCAGATACACAATACTATTTAAAAGAGTATTATTTAGCTGCGATATTCTGCAAGGTGGAGGTACTTCCCCAGTCGGGCGGCTCCAATCCGAACGAGATACCCCGCTATGCCCTACCTTTCTTACGTAAAATACTATATGTTGCTTATATAGATGTTGATGCTGGTGAATGGTATGTCATAGAATTTTCGAAGAGAATTGCGGGGTAGGTGTAGAGTTGGGGTAGGATAACACGCGAACGAAGTCGCGCCGGGCCAACTAGTTACGAATAAACAGAATGAGCCAAACGTACGTACCTACCGTACCGTAAATTAATGAGTTATTAAATCGAGCTGTTACATGGCTACTATGAGAAGGTAGTCTCGTAGATATTTTTTTTCTGACGGTAAAATCGCCACACACAAGAAAAACAATCATCGCGAAAATGTTTAAGAAAGAAAAAAGGTCTACAGGGTTCACCAGAACATTCACATCAGTGTTCGATCGTGTATGGACTAAAGTCGTCACCTTTCCACGGGTTAGCCATCAATAAATTATTGCAAGCATGAAGAGCTTGAACTGTCACGGCGACGGCGAGCTTGTAATATCGACGTTTTATTGGCAGCAATTCGATATCTAACAAGGTGTACGTCGTGTACATTGTTAAGTAATTTATACTTAGACGCTCATGAGCCTAGAGTAAAAAGTTAGTCAGCCTAACAAACTCGTTTTGACTCGAAAACGGAACGTCGATTCTACCTCTCGGATGGCTGAAACTACTATGACAATGACGGCGGTAGCGGAGACAACAAGGACATTAGGTACTAGCTGCTCATCCATTCAAGACTGAAGAAATAATGGACATGTTGTGTTGCAAGGCTGCGTGAGAGCTACAGAAAGTAGAAATATGAGTACAGAATATCGTGTAATGTAAACAATGTGTAGGGAGTCAAGAGCTGAATTTTTACAGGCTATTCTGATTGCAGCTATTTTAGTATGAAAAATGCCTAATAATTCTAACCCATTGTAAAAAAAAACGATCTGAAGCACTGAAAAAGGCTATAGTATAGAGGAAATTAATTAAACACTAAGGTATTCATTACTACCTTCTTGGCTAACCAACCGCGAATACCTAATTGAAATTGATTAAGTATTTATGAAGTTAAGGACTGATTAAAGATCGTAAGTGCGGGTGATGCCCCTGGAGTTCATGTTGAATTACTTTAGTGTGGAGAAATCGTAAGATGAAAAGTAACTTCTATAACACGAGCATAGCTTAGCGTAGGAGTTAAAAGGGTATGCTTAACCTTTTGACCGCCCCAGTCATCTGGTCGTGACGGAAACCGAAGTGTCTCATATGGCTTTTATGCCACAATACATAACCAACATCCGACTCTAAATATATTTTGTTGAAGGGATGGTTTGTTTCGTGGCGTAGGTACAGATTTTGATACTACTTTATATTGTGGTGGTCAACAGATTAAGTTTCTGTGCACTACCATCGTAGCACTTATTTTAATGTAATCAACAAAATTGTACATATAATGCAATATAAAATTTATTTATTATAGAGTGTGCTATCTGATTTTCTTCTTGTTAAGTCCGGCCTTGCGCAAATGATCTCACAGGGAACACCTGCCACATCTTCTATACAGTATACATCCATACATATTTAGCATAAAACAAAATAGCTTCCTACCGTCTATATCTGCGTACGCTTGGGTCTTTTAAACTGCGCAACGAATTTTAATGCGATTTTCAACATAAGATAGAGTGATTTAACAAGAAGGTTTATAAGCAAGACAAAAGGGTAGGTAGGGGTAAAGGTTCGCGCCGGGTCCATAAGTGCTAAATGTACAGGGTAGGCAGTGGCGTGCACAGAGTTTTTAGACAGGGTAGGCAGAAAATATTAAAAGCTTAATAATTACCAAAAATGCTGCATGTTAATGTTGAATCGTAAAGAGAAGTTAAAAAAAATTTACCTCTTTCAAATTTTTATAACGGGCGCGACATGCGTTTTATATATGGTCTACAATTTTAATAAAAATTCGCTTAAAATTGATTTTTGCGTCCACAACATTACGTTTTCGTTTTGGCGGTCCCGTTTTTTTATAAATGTAAATGATAAGGTCCTAAAATGTAAGGTCCTGTTTTTCATAAATGGATACAAACCTAGATCTAAACGATTCCAAAAACGACGAGGTTTGTACTATTTGCAAATCTGGTTTAGAACGGACTTTCACGATCACTTGTTTTTTCTCACTGAAAGATAGTTTACAAAATACGTTATTTTTTATTTTCTCTGTACAAACACCACCTCAACTTTCACAGTAAATGTTTTCCATTTTTCACACTGGTAGATAAATGCTTTTACAAATTAAAACAAAAACTAATCAAAACAAATAATGGCGGGCGACCCGCAACTCAGTATTTTCAATTACAGCATAAAAAATAATACAATACGACACAAAGCAAAATGTAGTAATTTAAATCAGCGCAACATCTGAGCAATCTTCTTTTTAAAATAGATTTAGCTGCTTTGTTTATCAATTAGTAGAGTAGCAATTAGGTACCCATTATATAAATTTATAATATTGTGATCTGTAGCCGTATTCACAATGGCTCGGAAATCGAATTCGGATACGGAATCGGCAAAAGTTCTTAGGAAAATGTGGTTTCAGTTAATTTTGATGAAATTTTCATATATTATAGAGAGTAGAGTTTCCGTGGAATCTATCAGGATTCTGAATAACAGTTTTCGAATCGATCGACACGGATTGGCCGCTCACGAATTTCGTGTTGAATCGTTCGGAAACGGTTTCGAATCAGTGTGAATACGGCTACAGGACAAAATGATAGGGTAGGCAGTGTATATTTGTCTTTATGAAATGCACGCCACTGAGGGTAGGTATAGGGTAGGTGTGGGTAGGTGTAGAGTAGGTGTAGCTTAAGTGCAGGGTAGGGTAAGTGTAGGGTAGGTGTACGGTAGGGTAGGGAAAGGACGCCACGCGAACGAAGTCACGCCGGGTCTTCTAGTCCGTTTATATTAGGTTGGGGAAAAAGTCTTTTCGCAAATAGTATGTATGAACTTGTAATAAAACCTCTTTGGCTATACTATTTGTACCTAGCTGGTTTTGGTATCATTTAAAAGTTTAAATTTTAAAGAAGATAATTCCAAATTCAAATTATGAAAATGCGTGCTTTTCATTTGTTTTTCTTACCATCAAGATGAGTGAATCTAATGAAGAAATTAGATACATTTTAAAATTTTACTACAAAAAAAGTAAAAATGCAACGCAAGCCGCAAAAAAATTGCGATGTTTATGGATCTAATGCAGTGTCTGTGAGAGTAGCACAAATTTGGTTTAAGCGTTTTCAATCCGGAAATTTTAATGTCAAAGATGCACGTTGCTCTGGTCGCCGTGTTACGGATAAAATGGATACTATTTTTACAAAAAGTGGAGGAAGATCGGCATATCAGTAGTTACGACGTAGCTGAAGAACTGGGAATTGATCACAAAACAGTTTTGGGGCATTTTAAAAAAAATGGGTACACAAAAAAGCTCGATATTTGGGTACCTCACGAGCTCTCTGAAATAAACCTTATGAACAGTGTACTCATTTGTGATTATTTATTACGACGTAATTAAACCGAACCATTTTTGACGAAAATGATAACTGGTGATGAAAAGTGGATCACGTACGACAACAACGTGCGAAAAAGGTCATGGTCAAAGGCCGGTCAGGCTTTACAGACTGTGGCGAAACCCGGGTTAACTCGCAACAAGGTGATGCTGTGTGTGTGGTGGGATTGAAAAGGCATTATTCATTATGAGCTGTTACCACCAGGCAGGACCATCGATTCAGAACTCGACTGCGATTAAAGCAAGAAGTTTCGATTAAGCGGCCATAATTAATTAACAGAAGGGGTGTGGTTTTTCATCATGATAACGCTAGACCTCACACATCTTTAACCACTCAGCAAAAATTAAGAATGTTTGGCTGGGAGGTGTTAATGCATCCGCCGTATAGTCCTGACCTTGCACCTTCAGATTTCCACCTGTTTCGGTCTCTTCAGAATTCTTTAGGCAGTGTCAGGTTAACATCACGAGAGGACTACTAGACGCAGTTTTTTTATCAGAAGCCCCAAAATTTCTATAGCAATGGGATCATGTCCCTACCTATAAGATGGCAAAAAGTTATCGAACAAAATGGTATCTACATACTTTAGTTAAATATAAATAAACTATATTAAAAAATGTTTTAAATTTATATATAAAATGCGAAGAAACTTTCTCCCCAACCTATTATATATACAATACGGCACAAAGGTAAATGTAGTAATTTAAATCAGCGCAACATTTTAGCAATTAATTTTTGAAATAGTTACTCAGTTGGGTCGATAAATAATAAAATCGGACTCGGTTATCGTCACATTAAAATTCTTAAATTTTAAGTTATTTGTTGAAAAGTTCACGTATTATATTTAACTTCTCAAGATCTAAACATTTATTATTATTTCTACAGATTGTTGCCCCAACCTTGACCTCATAAGTTTTATTTGGCTGTTAATAAGACCGTATGTACAAAGTCACACTGACTGAGCACAAAGTAAAGCGTCAAAAGGTTGGTATCTGTTAGACGAACAATACCAGTTTGATTTTAACAGTCAGGGTATAGTAAAATAGCTCCCTTCAACTGCGGTGCTTATTTGTCCATTCGCATGAGGCGCGATTTAACCGTATTTGGCCATGTGGTGTCCGGCAGAGTAGAATAGCACCAACCAATTACGCTCATGGGTGTCGTACAAGGCGACTAATGTTTTCGAGGCAAAAGATCAAGAGTCTCCGTAGTTTGGAAAATGAGCAGCAGCATTTTCCATTGTTTTATATTTAAACACTGCGATCTCCAACCCGCCTGCCAAGCGTGGAGATTATGGCAATAACCTCTCCTTTCGTGAGAGAGGCCTTAAGTCCTACAGTGGTCCGTACGGGCTGTGATGATGAGCCGCGATTGCTTTGTGTCTTGGTTTGGCCCGCTTATCGGTTGCACATTGGATGGTTGGTTACGTTTTGGCTCCGAAACACACGGAATATTATCTTTTGTTGGGTATCTATCTCCACAGGGTTACCTTGTACGCTAATAATTTTATAATTAAGACTAATAACCAATCATCATCATCATCATCAGCCAATACTAGTACTACTAATCTCCCCCAAACTCCTTCTAAATAAATAAACCGACAATGACTATTATCGGTTCATTATAA
Organism: Blastobasis lacticolella; assembly: GCA_905147135.1. NCBI lineage: Eukaryota > Metazoa > Arthropoda > Insecta > Lepidoptera > Blastobasidae > Blastobasis > Blastobasis lacticolella. The sequence goes on from LR990039.1 coordinate 20,737,798, forward strand.
GTAATGAATGACCATTTGTGTGTTTACGAACAGCTCGTAACAAGCAACCAGAAGTTTTCTGAAAAAAGCAAAAGGACAAAGTAAAAATTAAACAAATTATCAACCATTAAGTACTTATATTTTAAATGTATTTAAATCTATTAAACTATAAAATGAAGTAATAAATAAATAATTAAGTAGGATTTTGTTTTGGATTTCCTTGGCCCAAAAGAAAACTGGCTCTTTTATTCCCGGTCGACCTACTGGGAATTGAATACGAATTATATAGTGACAAATACTTACTATACTACCAACACCCAATTGGACGGTATTTTATAGGTAGCCTACCTTAAGCTACGGTAGTTTGCATAATTTTGCGTTTTTATTATTACGAAATTTTAGCATGGTACATTTCGGTCACCACCTACTTTCCGCCATTTTGACAAAATATCGATTTTGCGGCTTCTCATTAAACTTATGCCAATCGATAGGAAACTTTAATATCTATCGATCACTATTTGATCAAAAATGTCGAAAACGGTATATCTTGCGAGATATCGCAAGTCAAAGATGTACATTAACTACCGACACATGGGGAACAAACATCCCTTACTAAGTCTACTTATAGTCAAATATCTTCTAAATAACTGCACCGATATCGATTAAATTATTCAAGAAATAATTTCGATTAAAAGACCTTTCAAATACAGAAAACCGCATTGTAATTGGTTCATCCGTTCAGAAGCTACAGATAGACGGATACACGAGTTAAACCTATAACAAAAATTAAACTAAAATAAAGTGTTTTGTAAGATAATGTGTTCTCCAACATACAAAACACTTTATTTCATAATAATATACCGACACGGGATGCCACTTGGCTCCCGAGACTGTTCAATTAGTCTCCGGTCCCTAGCGGTAGACCTTGGTCAACCTCGCTTTACCACATACCGTTGGCATTTGTCACACCTAACGAGTGGCGAGCTCATGGCGGTGCTGAAGTTCGACTAGTCTTAAAGTACGAAATGGTCACCCATTCAGTTCCAGGACGCTATGAACATTGCTTAACCTAGGTTATTGGTCTCAGTCAGGTTCCCCTTGTAGCAGGGTCACGGAGGTCAGATGGCAGTCGATCCACTGTAATTACCTAATCTACGAAACTCTGGATCATGGTCAAGGCAGACCCCGTGCTCTCGTACGCCAGAGCACAACCGGGCCATAAATTTCAAGATTTTTATTGTCTGGCGTAAAAGGATAATGTTGAAGAAATTATTTAAATACATAGGTAATCGTTGTCCTAATCTAATTCAATATCGTCGTATTCGAATCTAATTACCCCTTATAATATTAAATTAAATACCTAATTAAAATCGAGTTAGGTATTTATGAAGTTACATATTGATTTGGGACGCCAGATATGTATGAGCGTATATGGAAATATATGTAAATCGATTATCGATTTGCTTGCTAGCGATTGTATGATATGCTGTCAAAATAACTTTTTAGGTGATTTTTCCTGCTGACCGGCTAATTAAAAACAATACCATTTAATTATTTGCCATTCTCATTCAGGTTCACTTTGAATTAATGAGATTTCATAAGTATTGTGTAGTAAATGAAGAAAACTGAGTCTATATTACGCAACTTCATTATCTTATTCCATAAAATAAAGAAGCTTGCCAGACCGATAACCTAGGTTAAGCAACGTTCATAGTGTCTCGCCACTTCTTAAGTTAAGTGTGCGAAATGCCAACGGTATAAGGCGAAGCGAGGTTGACCAAGGTCTACCGCTAGGGACCGGAGACTAATTGAACAGTCTCGAGAGCCAAGTGGTATCCCGTATCGGTTTATTATTATCAAATAAAGTATTTTGTATGTTGGTGAACACATTATATTACAAAACACTTTATTTTTGTTGTAAGTTTAACGCGTGTATCCGTCTATCTGTCGCTCCCGAACGGATGAACTAATTTCAATGCGGTTGTCTGTATTTGAAAGGTCTTTTAATCTTAATTATTCCTAGCTTTATTTAATTAAAATCGGTTCAGTAGTTTAGATGATATTTGACTATAAGTAGACTTAGTAGGGGTGTTTGTTCCCCATGAGTCGGTAGTTAATGTACATCTTTGGCTTGCGACATCTCGCAAGATATACCGTATATTAAAGTTTCCTATCGATTATTATAAGTTTTATGAGTGGCCGTTTTGAAAAATTTATATTTTTTCAAGATAGCGGAAAGTGGGTGGGGATTTTCTCCATAGTAAATGTTCAATGCTCTTTAAGTAATTTTCCTTTTGAGAAGTTTTTGTTATACCGGTTAGCGACGATTGAAACCAAATAGTGAGGTATTTTTTAGATAGCGGTAGCCTATTTTCAGCTACAGCAGTTTTCGTGGCTTTTGTTTTTTATTTATATGTTTTACATTAAAATATTTTGCCTTATGACGTGTTTTTATTGTGGTGATTGGCGATATTTGATCACATTAATAAAAGATTATTCCGCTACACATCACTTATCAGCAAGTATGTTCCATGATTACGATTACTAGTGGTACCTACGATTTCAAAAATAAAAGACAATCAGTTCGAGGTCACTTGCACTGTCAAAAATATAGATATTTTATTATTGCCGGCAATCTTCTTGAGCAATTTTCACATGGTGGGGGAAGGTTTACGCACGCACATTTATATGCAAAGTCGCTATTGTGCAGTCACATGCCTTGTTCAAGAAGATTGCCGTCACCTTTTTTTTCAAGTGGTGAAATCTGCTAGATATATCACTTCACCCAGGGGAGTGACGTAGATATGTGGGATTGCTCGAAAAGGACCCTATCCACTTAAACCCCTCTGTGTAAACAGCCGCTTTTTATTGATACACCACAGGGCCACATAGTTTGCACATACTCGGATACTTAGCATTCTTCATTTAGCATTCATATCAGTCAATTGTGACCTTCGAAAATGTGGACTTTCTGTAGCAATTTATTCGTTAAAGTTGGTACGATCGAGTTGATCTGATGATGATGATACCGGAAGGAAGCGATAGGGTTATAAACAAAGCATCACTATCGATTTTGGACGCGTTTGATTTTAGATCTACGTGGTACCCAAGGTCTGATGTTGACATTTGAGCTCGGATTTGGGTGGTTTAAGTAGGAAGATGATCCAGAAGCTCATTAACAACAAAACCATGTGTATTACTATCAAGTTTCGGTTCGTTTTATTTTTCTTGATAAGGACTTTATTCTTAATCCATGTCCAGATTTTTACTCTAGCCTAGCTTTTTTATGGTACAGTTGAAAATATTCTTTACGTAAACGCCCCAGAAGCCCAAAATAAATAAATTGTGAAATATACAGTTACAACTGAGAGGTAAATAATTAAAGAGCAAACAGTAACTTTGTTTCTCAATCATACCGAGTTTTATTTACAGGGCTTCATCCGCCCTATACAAAATAACTGAACTTCAAAGTCGGGAACGAGAAAACATATAAGGTGGAAATATTGCAAGTTATTTTCCACGAATATTTTGCAACAAATTTTTTTACGATCTTACGATAAGCGTCGCCTTTAAGAGTGTCGGTGGTCTAGTGGTTAAGAGATATGATTTGTACCCAGAGGTAGCGGGTTCTAAGCCCGGGACTCGTTTTTGTGAGACGTACATTAAGCTGAGCGCTAACCGATGCTCTTGCGGTGAGTCAAAACGTGATTAACCGTGCACATTCGTTCCAACTGCGACCATACACAGATGACAGTCCTGCGCGGGGTGCGGTTCAACCCGGTACTGATTTAATTATACTCCAAATCCAATTAGTTTCCCATTAAACAGTCGTTTGAATTATCCTAGGATTAAAGCAAAAATACGATTTTTATAGAGGGTGATTATCCTACATGTCAATGTGCTAGGCATAGAGGGTTCGTCATCCATGTAAATGAGTAGGGCAGAAATTGCAAAAAAGGTATGGTGTGACGGATAGAAAAGTGACTATAATGGGGCTGATCAGTGAAACGGCTTAGAGGATGTGAGGCACCCCGGGTTTTATTACTTCTGGAAGTTACACAAGAGGATCAGCTAATGCTATCGCTAAGAAAAGTCGAAGTTCGGATCACCAAACAAATTTTTTAGTGACCCTATTGCACGGGCAGACCATTGTTTTGTGGGTCTCCTAAACCTCTACTGTCGCTACAAAATATAATTTATCTTGCAGGTACTCGAAGACGTAGGATAACTTACGGAGCGCTCACAGTCTATAAAGCCTTCTTGTCATGTTGGCATTAATGTGCTCTCCGCCTTGACCATGATACAGGTTTTGGCTGATCATGTAATTATAGTAAAGCGACTGCCAGCTGACCTGTTAACAGGGGACCCTGAGCAGATTTGATCATGGTTACAAATTCAGTTGCCCGAATGTGCAGGTTTCATCACGATTTTTCTCTCACCGTAAGAGCATCGGTTAGAATTCAACTAATGTACATAACTCAGAAAAGAGTCATTGGTTCGCTTACGAGTCGGATACTCAGCCGCTCGGCCACCGACGAGCCTCGTAATAAATGAACAGTGAATGATATGCAAACATAAGCATATCTATCATGCAAATATTTATTTTGGAATGTACTTAAAGCGCTCGCAGGTACATTCCGGGCCGTCATAAAGATGACGCGACTTGTACGATTTCAATAAATCTTTGTAGGTGAAATCGACATTAATCTAGTGACATTTATTCTGTTTAGTGCTAGCGGTACCCCCCGAAATTCAGTAAAATGATGCAAATGATGTTAAAACATATGAATCCATTTGACCCGTAGCACCAAAAATCGTATATTTTTTTGTAAGTTAGGGGTAAAAATATATCACATCAATATATATGTTGCAGCTGGATTTTTAAATTATCCAGTTAATTAAACTTTTTTTAGCAATTTATTAGCGAATTAGTTAATATAAAAATTGCCAATTTCATGAAATTTTAATGTAATGTAAAGAACGACATTGTTCCGAGTTAACGGAGCTCCTCCGTACATTGCCACATCGTTAACCTAACCATAACAACCGCAAAAAATTATAATAGTTTGTTTTGGTTTTGTTTCGGTTAGGATAGGTTAGCGTTGTGACAATGCATGGGAGCTCCGTGAACTCGGGGCATTATCGTTCATTAGACATTACTTTCAAAGTTCATCAATTTGGCGAATTTTTCAATTGAATAATTGCATAAAATGCAAGCCATTTAATTAACCGGCTAATTTAACTATCCGGCTGCGATATATACATCACACCATAGGTTTCAGAACTTTTTTTATTCCCATACAAAAAAAGATGACCTCACAACACTCCTTTTTTATTTATTTTATGATTTTTTATTAAATTTATCTCAATTCTTTCCATTTTCATTATTTTAAGACCATTTGCAGCATTTTTTGGCCTTCCGCATTCTGCCTTCTAGTAATTACACATCTCGTATCATGATCCTCGCTATAAGTCAGTTTAACAGTTTAAACTTTCGCTGTAGCTAGTTTTTTTCGATTTAAGTAGGCATAAAACAAACTTGTATCTTGCGCGGCAAAGTCGGCAATGCTACGCAGGCTGATTATTGAGGCATTACTGACGACAGAAGAGACTGGGCAAAGTGCACAATAGTACCTTGGACCAATATGTATACAAGCAACTATAGTGTGTACAGGGCAGAGACCTTTGCAAGAAGAAGTTGTATGTTCATGAGGCTTTATATACCAACGCGCAAAATAATCCGGTTTGGGGTTTTTGAGATATTCAACGTCAAAGTTTCGAGGGTTCATTTACTTTAAAGTCTTGGCTCAAGCCTTGTAAAATAGATCTGTAGATATAATTGTACCTTATATAGTCTTTATTTTTATGTTAATATGCCATACGTACGCTTTATAAACCATGTTCGAAAATGTGCACAGGGATGAGACCTTTACCTACCGTTGGTTGCCCATGGGTTGCCCATAGTTTCAAACTTTTATGAACAACCAATACTTTGACATTTAATATCTCAAAGACTGTAGAGCGGATTATTTTGAACTTTGGTATGCAAAGCCTCATGGATGTTTAGCATCGGTTAGTAAACGTCGCATCCTCGCCCATGTGCACATCTTCGCCCATGGTAGTTTTCGTGTAGGATCTACGAGTCTGTGTGTTTCCTTCCTACTTTCCTACCCCCCTCCTTTTTGACGATTGAAAGAGATATTTAATGTCCTAATCAATAAAGAAATTTTGATTTTTGATTTTGAGTCCCTACTTTGATATAAGTGTGTTGTTGCTAGTGCCAGTAGATTTTTATGTTCAGTTTCTTTCTCCTCTCTCTCTCTCTCTTGTTATATTATCTATAATTTTCGGTCTGTGAATGTTGAATATTTAAATTTAATAAATGTTACATTTAGTCTGTTTTATGTTCATTACTCTTCTTTTTTGTTGCACCGCCTTGTAATTATTGTTAATTGCTGTCTGGTTGACTGGTAGAAAAAGCCACGTAGCTTTAAGTCCGCCATTGTACTTTAATGTGCATGAAGTTTTAAATAAATAAATATTATATACCTAAAAAAACCGGGACGGATTTTTTGCGCTTTGGTATCCAAAGCGTCATAGGTGTCTAGCGTCGGTTTGTTAAGGTCCCATGCCTATGCACGTCTTCGAATATAGTTTTTACGTGTATGAGCCTCCGAATCTTTGACGTTGAATATCTCAAAAACCTCAAGACGGATTTTTTTGTGCTTATGCATTTAAATCTAAGATTTAAAGAGACCTTCGAAATATATATGGTTCTAGTATGCATCAATCCTGTGGACATCCTTTTATTTTAAATACAAACTTTTTGATGGTCCAGTTTACCCAGTCTCTTTTTCGAGGCATTTTCAACCTTGTGTATAAATTTTATAAAGTACAAACTTTTTCGCCCGCGACTTCGTTTACTAAGAAATAAAATAAAATTAGTAAACTACTGCTAATTTAGCTTTCTATAGTTAAAACAATTTTTTAAATCTTTTAAGTTGTTTTTTAGTATATCCATTAATAAACAACGAACATATCTTTTCTCTTTTTAATATTAGCATCATTACACATTATAAAACAAAGGCCCACGCCGCGCCTGTCTGTCTGTTCGCGATAAATTTAAAACGGAGGCATAACAATGAATGAATGAACGGATTTTCACGCGGCTTTCACGATTTAAGCTGTTTCTACCGATGCGAAGCCTCGGCGGTTTGGTAGTAGATATTAATTTTTCTATAGTGTGAATTTAAGTGACCATAAATAAATTTTTGTTTAACGTTTTTGTTTCAGTGTTGATGCGTTATTTCATTATTTACTGATGTGGAGGGGCAGGTGTCCAACAGTGGACTTTTATAGGCTGCTACTAATGATAAGCTGTCTCGTCTCCTACCTGGCGAGGGTAGCTCAATTTTCTTTTTACTTTTTTGAAGTTTTAGGGCGGCTTGTTCCAAATTTTTAAACGCATTTAAGCTGATACTTAAACAAAATTTTCATACAAAAAAACGTTAAACGTCGTTCTTAAACGTGTTTAAGAATTTGTTCAAAGCGGGGCTAAATAGACCGTAACGTAAACATAATTCTAGTAATTTATATTTGGCTGCAAAAATATTCCGACAAGATCATCAAAACACCTATTTCATCCCATGTAACTTTAAGTCAAGTTTATTAGAAAGTCCTAAAAGCCCTCAAAGCCAACAACAAATTCTTGCAAAAAGTTTTTTGTTTGGATAAGTTTGAAACATTTTTGCGTATCGTAAGAACCTCTAACGGGGCCCGTGGCGGTAATGAAACACCTTGGCCTAAATCAATATACAGGCAGATTTAATCGCGCGAGCCCGCACACGATCAACATTCCGTGACTGCCGCGCCCGCTTCGACGGCTGCCAAAGCACCGTCGCCCGCTGCACCCTATCCAACCACTCTCTCTAAACGACCTCAATAAAGACTTAAAAACTAAAATTACAAAAGAATCTGACGCTTAAATTACTTACTAATCAACTTAATTACTTATTTCTAAACTTACCCAAGTCCAAAAAGTAGGCGGCAAAAGTTAATGAAATTTAAATGTAACGCGGATTTAATTTCAGATAAGAACCGGAAAGTTGTTAAAAAAAAATCCTGGCTGCAAATTGAGCTTGCAACTTTTTTAAATAAAATTCGGAATCTAAAACTTGAAATAAAAGTAATTCAGAAGTGCAATCGAGGTGTACAGTCGCGAGTGTCCGCGGAGGTTCGGCCGGAGTGCGGAGGACGCGTGCGGCCGCGAGCGGCTGTTCGGCGGACAGTGGCGGGACGGCGGGACGGCGGGACCGCGGGACGGCGGGACAGCCTCCGCTGGGCGGCGGGCGCCTGCGCGCGATCTGCCTCTTGCCCACCTTCGCACCTTCACATCGGCCGTTATATTTCATAATCTACGTCCGCCTGCTTTACATAGTTCAACAAAGGCCACTGCAAATGAATCAATCATCCTTTCGATGTTTTTTTAGTTCTTCGTGTAGTCCGACGCAGAGTTTTGTCACCTAGTCCACTAGTAAGTTTTATCTTCCGTTCCCGCGAATATAATGAAAATCTTTTTAACGACCTACTTGTTCCGTGTGATTAGAACGAGCTAACAAGTTTATCTTATTTCGGCGGATGTTGCCACGAGCAGTGCCTTCAGATGGAGTGACAGTAGTTGGCCGCAGCTGGCTGTGCCTAGGTATGGAAGGGCAACAAAACAGCGCGGTGCGTGCGGCACGCGACCGCCGCGAAGCCCCGCCGCGGCCGAAGCGATTCCGCCGCCAATATAAAAACACAGTATTATCGTATAACCCGAACGGGCTTATTTCCATCCATCAAATCTCAACCGAATTTATTGCCAACCCCGCAGAACGTGTTGGATGAGCGGAGAATGGCTGACGTAATCAGTCGGTGTTTGATCGATTCCGAGAAAGCTGTAAAGCGATTTGTGTTTTATTGGCTGTAGCGGCGTAGCGGCATAGCGGTGTCGACCGGTTGATTGGATGGTCGAAGAGCGGCGTAGCGGGTGTTACGTGGGTCGCGGTCGGTGTTGCGGAGCGGCGTAGGGTGTGCTACGTACCTCAGAGTGTTCCGGTATGGGTTGTCGGCGGCGGTCGTGGCGCGGCGGCGGCGGCGGCGCGGGGTCCTCGCCGGAGACGGCGCGCTGGTACGACAGCCTTCGCCCCTTCGAGTCTAGCTTTGGACCGCATAAATTGTTCTCCGGAATGGTAGTGAAGTCGGAATACGAGTAGCACCCGTGTATTTCGTTTTCGTCTTGGAGCATCCTTCTGAAGTAGTTTGTCAAACCCTCGCTTGCTACCCACGTGAGCGGCCTGAAAATTTTATTAAATTTTGTATGCTTTATATTCAAGTCTTCCTGACGACATTATGTATACACTTAGTCTAAGCTTGGGATCATCTTAGCGTCAATATCTCCGTTGAGCACTCGCGCGTGGGGCCCGGAGTCCCGGAGTCTGATTTGACCATGATCCTGGATTTGGCAGATCAAGTATTTACAGTAGAGCGACTGCTATCTGACCTCCGTGACCCTGTTAACAGGGGAATCTGACCAGATTTGATCTTGGTTACACATTCAGTCGCCTGAGGTTTCCTCACTATATTTTCCTTCACCGTAAAAGCATGTAACTAAAGTCCACTGTAATTACCTGACCTGCCAAATCCTGGATCATGGTCAAGGCGGACTCCGGGCTCTCGTGCGCGAGAGCACAACCGGGACATTAACGCCATGATGATTTTTTTTAGTATGTAACTAAATTACATAACTCTGAAAAAGTCATTGGTACATGGCGGCACTGAGCATCGAACCCCGGTTCCTCTCGCTTACGAGTCCGGCCCGCTAGCCATAAGCCAGTGACGCCCTAAAAACTCAGTCTAAACTAAACAATCAAATAGAGTACTTACTGTGGTCTTTTCTTAGTTTCAATTATAATACTCTTATAAGTCTTCTCTTTAATAAGCGAAGTCGATATGATACTTATTTTTGCAAAGCAATGTTTTTACGGCTCGCTTCCTACAAATTTCCATAGATGACGCGCTCTAACAACTGGCGATATTATGTATGTATGTATGTATGTATGTATGTATGTAAACTCTTTATTGCTTATTAAATACAGGAGTTACAACAATAATTTAACAAAGCAAAGCTGGCCTTATCACACAATGGGATTTCTTCCAGCCAACCTTAAACAGTCTGAAAGGACATCCAAGAAGCGGTGGAGAGGTGGGATCATAATCTCTAGTCTGTATGGTATTTATATTTATCTTTATTTCGAAGCAATGTATTTTAGATCTATTAATTTAAGGAATTTTTAATGTCAGTGCACCTTGGGGCTTAACTTTATAAATTATATTAATCGATTTCTGGTTGACTGGAAGGTAAAGCCGTGTAATCTTATGTCCGCCTCTATATGTCATCGTCCATGAAGTTTAAATAATTACATAAATTTTAGATTAGAATGAAAATATTAGAATTTTAACAAATATTAAGTAATAACTGGCGTTTTAACGCGGTTCGATTTGTTCTGAGGCAATGAATTATGACAGTCACCATATGATTTTCCATACAACTTAGAGCGTGCCACCTATGTGACTTTATATAAGCTATTCTTGAAAACGGCTCATTGTCGAAATTGCAGTCGCATAACTATAGGTCGACATCTTAACTGGTATATCGCCTGCGGTATGAGGGGGGCAGAATGTATGATGTCATGTGACGTTTCGGGGCTGAGCGCGGGGTGCGGGGCAGGGAGCACAAGGGACGTTTCTCAGTGCGCCCGCGGACTCCGCACAGCGCGGTTGGTTATTTTGCTACGGACTCTCGGAATAACGCACATGAGGTTAATTTATCGATGATAAATCCAGAGGTAGAGGCTTGAAAATGTTTGCTATAAAATTAATAGAAGCACAGGGGTTTCCAAATTATGCGCCGTGGAGAGGAAGAAGGGGCGCTGTGAGACGCTCCCATCTTCTCGTCTCGAAACTAAACTTAGATGTTCATTTGTACATATTAATTCATCATCATCATATCAGCCGTAAGGATGCCCACTGCTGGGCTAGGCATCCCCCAGAGATCTCCACAAAGGGCCATCTGTTCTGCGAGGTATGTGCCCTGCCCGCTTGGCAATCTTTCGTAATAGTTCGCTTGCGGATCTCCTCAATCCTGATTCAATCGCGCAATGACACTCCAAGTATAGTCCTTTCTATCGCCTTTTGGGCGACAGTGAGTTATCTTATAAGGCCCACAGTGAGCCATAAAATAAATATGAAGAAAAACTTACTTTTCTGCAACGAATTAAAAATCGAGATTTAGTTTTAAAAGCTATTGTCAAAGATTAGGTTTCTCGTCTCGGGATATTATAGGTACTTAATCTTGGGACAAGTTCGGGCATAATCTCGTGTGCATTCTTTTTCCGAGAAACGTCATCAACTGACGTTTCGCGGACGAAAATGCTCACTGCCCCGCGCCCCGCACTCATCCACAAAAAATCACCCTCCCACCTACCTCATATACCGCAGGCAATATACCAGTTAAGTTGTCAACCTATAAATATAATCCTCAGCACCATTTATAATAATCACTAATTCTAATCCCAAGGGACTGTGTTACTCACATCGTGAGCCACCCCAAACAACCTTGCACTACATTACAGTAACCTTGGCGAGATAGCCGAGGGTACATATTACAGGCATTGGTTTAAATGAGCTGCAAATGTAGAGAGTAAATCACCTGTTCGAGCGGGAGGTTTTCCGTCGCTTGTGGCCGTGCGCTGAATCCAAGCCCGAGCTCATAGATATTGCACGAGAATTCAACATGGAGTCTTGGATGTAAGTCTCATTTAAACCTGTAATAGATAGAAACATTCTGCGGTTCATTATGTGGTTCTGTGTGTTTGTTACACTGGGGTAAAGTAAACTGACGACTCGCGTATACCGACGTGTTTGGAACAGTATTGCTGGCTGATTTGGCCCTTCCGGTCGTTGTAGATAACATTATGGTTTAGTCAATGACATTGAACAATGTCTTGAATTGATAAATACTGAATTGGTAAATAAATGGAAGCAATATGACAGAGCATAAAGCAAAGTGGCAGTCGTGTGCACTGCCACCAACATCTTGTTGATTGAATGCGTGAGTTTTCGTAATGTAATAATAGAAGTCGGTATCGCTGAGAAGTGCATCCGGGGTGGGTAGTATAGTACGTGGTAATACCGTCTCATCCATTTCGTAGCTATGTTGCTCACGTTCTTATTTGACTACTTGAAAAATAAGTAATCAAAGAATGATATTTTTATAACACCATTAGTAAGAGTCATCCCCTTCACGATTCTCCCATAGCATTCACGAATGTTCAGATGAACCCAACACCATTTTTAGACTTTCCAATTATTAACTACGTGAAATTGTTACATTAAATTCAATGTACAGTTTTACTTTTCAATACACTTTTCAGCAAGTTTATGTATTATTGTTATGGGCAACAGTTACCATATTGCTTTTTCATTTCATTGGTGAAACCTATTATTAGAATTTTAGGAAATATTTAAATTTAAACGTTGATAATTAAAAAGTCTAAAAAGGCTCATCTTAATATTCATTAATTCTTTCTTAATTGCTTTCGTTTCTCTTTCTATATTATAGATAAGTTATTTTTTATCGTAATTTTAATAAAACTAAGCTAGGTATTCCAAGGAGGATAACGCTCACTAATCACTTTTAAGTGGAAATTTTAATTGTTCAAGATGAAATTTTAAACCGGTTAATCCTATTAAGACGCAAAGAGCACTCGTATTTTCAATGCTGCGAAATACGGGGAATCAATAGCAGCACCCCTCGTGGAGTTGTGCCGATTTTACGACCGCTGGTTCAGGTAGGTCTGGATTAGAGTTATACAATGGGGGGTGCGCTCCGGATCCGGTACAATCTAACCGAAACCAGTACAACTTCCCAGAAATCCTATTGCCCAGTTCACAAATTCCTGTCCAATATCGTTAGGCGTGTTTGTTAGGCGTGTTCGTTGGGCGTAAGCGTTCCATCGGTCTCCGGTTCTCAGTAGATGCATTGACTGGGATCTATCTATACCGAGTATACATCAAATTAGCTTCCCGCCGTCTGTCCCTGTGTATGTATCTGTGTACGCTTAGATCTTTTAAAGTTAGCAACCGATTTTAATGCGGTTTTATACGATAGATACAGTGATTCAAGAGGAAGGTTTATAAGCAAGAAAAAAAGTAGGTAAGGGTAATGTAGGTTTATGCGAACGAAGTCGCGACGGGTCCACTAGTTGAGTATAATTTAAAACACTTTCATACATTAGTTCCACTAAATATAATGTATTTGTTTAAAAGTTTTTTAATCAATGGAGTTCCATCAAGAATGCACAGCACAAAGTGTCTACTAGATCTATTAAGTTCTCTTTATTTTCTATTAGATCCAGCTTTGAAGGTATATATATTGAAAATGTTCTTTCTACTTCGCTCTCAGTGAGTCCATGATCGTTATTGAGATTATTATTTCCCTCGTCCAATTACTGCTTACCATTCGGCGGGCACTAAGCTTGTTTTCTATCTTAGTTTTATATAAAAAACTGAACTGGTCAACAAACAACAAGAGTGCATGTTTATGGAAATATTCTCGATGGACTCTATCGTATTTTAATGTAATTGTCACAGGTTTTTTGTCGTGTATAGAAATGCATTACATTATTATAGAGCTTGTTTATGTCGTAATTTATTATGTAACTGCTGAACAGATTTGGATATGGCAAGGAGATTATAGTAACCAGAGGAAGGACGTACGCTACTTCACATTATACCCATTAACAGCCCATAACAGTCCACTGCTAACGAGAGCCTCCTTCCAGTGGAGGCTTTTAGTACAATCCCCACGCTTGGCTGGCAGGTTGGAGATCGCAATGATTGACACATACAACAAGAAACGCTGTGCCCATTTTCTAATCTAAGATATAAGTCGCCTTTACGACACAGTCGAAGGGTTGGTGCAATTTTACTCGTCCGGACACACGGCTACTTGTTATCCCGAAATTCACTGAAGTTCACGCGGGAATACGGCGTAAGTTACTACTTACCTAAACAAATAAACGAAATATGTCATTACTTTAAATGAACTAAGTAATAACACTAAACTCAGCTTTCCAGTATACTTTTGTATACTGTATAATATGCAAATAGCATTATCTAAAAGTCTATCAAGAGAGATAAAAATCGAAAACGGTATGCGGTGCAGGAAGACTACCTACAAGCAAAGATTACACATAAGCTTATGCATAATATATAATGAAAAAATGCTTTTCTCTGAGAGCTAGGCTAGTATGGCTGACGATTAGTATGGTCTACGATGGTTTTGACGACGCCTTCAGTGTTAACGTATGTACCTACATGTCCTCAATAATCTTAATGTACGCCTCGGGCGCATAGTTTGATCTCAGAGCCCGCCAGATTACCTCCCGAGGGAGCGCGATTCTTTGAAGTCCACATTTTTATTTAGGTAAATCTTTCTACGGTTATGTTTTCAAGGGGGCAAGCTTTAATTATGACTGTCGTAGCATTCAGTCCACGGGATGAGAAGATGACCGCAGCGTATTTTGAACGCAATGGTCGGGCAGAGACTTATTAAGGTGGGCATCAAACCGAATGATTTTTGAACATCCAGACTAGCGTGGCAAACCATTAATCCAATAAAAAAATACTGACGATAGCTGAAGAACTAAACTAGAATTATCGCCAATACATTTTAGGATTTTTTAATATATTTCAAAACCACTTTGTTCTCAGGATTCAGAGTCACGACTACTTTTCTTATATACAAATATACACTATACAATATACAGCCCTCGCGGCTAAAAACCACATATGGGCCTACACTGTACGAACACCTACTCTATCGTCTATTAAAAACGAACAGACTGACGAAGCGTTTGCCCGCCAACTGAAAAACGTCTTATTTAATCATGTATTTAATTCCGTTAATGAATTTATGACTCATGTTGAGTACTAGTTATTTTTAATGACATTTTTAATTTGACTTGACATTTCTATTTTAACTACTATTTAGAGAGTTATATTTTCATTTACAACATATTGACATCTTGTGTTTAATAACGAACATTAAAAAATATTATACCATTTTGATTAACTTTTTTTAAAAAGTTACCTACTGTACTCGTACCATTATTATATAAATTTGCATGAGTCGATCGACGAAATGCGTAATACAATAATGACCCTTATTCTATCAGCAACGCGTTCCAGTTTGGCATGTCGATGCAAAAAAAATCAAATGATTTGAACGACATATGGAAAAATACTCTCTCTCACACACTACTATAGGCTAATTTCAGCACTTTAATGTGACTAAACGTCTATAAAATTAATCATAAAACAATCAGTAATCAACACCTAAATAGATAGGTATAACTAAACTAGTAACAATACTAATTAATCAAAGCGTTCACGTAATGAATGGAGTATCCGTCGCACTTTGACCGGCACCGACGCGACCACGGGTCTCGCACTGTGCGGCGACATCGTCAATATCGTCATTAGCAACCCAGAGGGGTCAGTGCCGCGTTTGATAAAACCACAAAGCCTCAAAGCCTCATCAAAGCTGGAATCAAGTTTGCCTCTCCGTTCCCACTTCATCCTTTGGCCCTAATCCCACAGATGAGACTGCACTATCCGTAATTGCACAACAGCGTAGCGACGCGATAAAATTCCTACTAATATTATGAACACGAAAGTAACCCTGGCTTCACGGCTAAACCTTTGCAGCAATTTTTATGGAATTGGGTATTTTTATTTCCCTCCACTTGCAAGCTCGCGAGATTAAGGTTCAATAGTCCAAATTGGCGGGCCCGCGGGCGGAAAGCCAGTACTCTACAAATGAAATTGTATGAGATAGAACGCAATACGCTGCAGAGAATTTTATGCAAACATTATTTGTCACTCCGCTGCCACGCAGTAAATTTGCACTTGTTGGACTTGAGCACGAATTTTGAAGTGAACGTTAGATCTCATATTTTTTTTGTAAGTGGGTGGATGTCAAATCCTCAAAGGTAGTCAAACGAGCAAGCAACAACAAATTACGTGTTTCGTATACATACTGTGAGCGCTAGTCGCGATGTCAGCTGGCAGCCCGGCGGTTGCGCCCGCGCCGGACGCGCTGGAGGCCGCCGTCGAGGTGGACAGCAGGCTGCTTGCGCTGCCCAGCGGCTGCTCGCGGCCCCGCCACTGCGCCATTGTTAGGTAAGATGAGTTGGTCGTCGTAGGTTAAAGGGTAGTGTTAGTACTGATCGTAAGTAAATGCCTGCTATCCTCGTCGTCGTCCGGTATGCCACGCAAAATCACTAACGATGATTCTTATCCTACAGGTCAATCTAAGCTTCTGCCAGAGTCGGTTATCATACTCTTCTTCCTCCACTTCTATCGGTCTTTAGAATCCTCGGATCGTAAGCCATGTTTATACGAATGTAAATTTAGCAAATTGTTGTGCATAGGTACACGAATGTAAATTTAGC
The DNA here is from genome assembly GCA_905147135.1 of Blastobasis lacticolella. Classification (NCBI taxonomy): domain Eukaryota; kingdom Metazoa; phylum Arthropoda; class Insecta; order Lepidoptera; family Blastobasidae; genus Blastobasis; species Blastobasis lacticolella. The sequence goes on from LR990039.1 coordinate 20,754,333, forward strand.
AAATTGTTGTGCAATTCTTTGGAACAACCCGAAAATTCCACTGGTTAATATTGAATAGAGAAATAGATGTGCACCAAAACTGTACTTTTTGCACTAATATAAAATAACGTTATTGCCTGCCTGAACGAAATTCACCCTTAAGACCAATTGATTACCAATTCTGGCGGCGGTTATATGAAACGGATTTTACCGCCAGTGGTAAAATGGAAGCAACTTTTTCAATCCCAATACATGTAAATCTATGTATTTACCTCAGGCCACAGAGAAAAAAATACTTAAAAGCCCTTCTACGTCGCACGAAATTATTCTCGCGCAAAGATCCGAATCCGAAAACAAATATCCGATTCATGTCACTGAATGTGGATGTTCAATATTTTTAAAAACTAACAAGCACTTAAAAAACATTGCATTGTATGCATGCACTCTGATTCACAAAGTAAACAAGAAGCTGTTTTAATCATGATTTCCCCGTATACCAGAGGAAATAAAGTACTGCTGCTCTTTGTACGCTTGGATTCTAACGCCGCTTTTCCACGAATCTAGGGATCGATTTAAATCTCCTGTTACGTAGAATATAATATTCTCAGATATTTCACGAGAATAGGTCCACTTTATACTATAGAGATAATAAAACAAAAATAAATTCTAGGCATCTAACAATGACCTTATGAAACCTTTAGACCTCGATAATATTTGCAATAATATATCTCGTCTTATTTTGTATGTAGGCGACTGGGCGACATAAAAATCTTTTTTTGAGCTTGTAATAAAATATTCATAGTCATCATACCATTAAAAATGCGAATCGAACTCGCATCGGTTAATCTGTTAAGGATCTACGCAATGCTACTGACGGACGTTAAGACTGTTAAACTTAGGCCACGGGCACGAAATCAGCGGACGCGTGGCGACGGCGGCGGCGGCGGCGCGGGGAGCGGTATACGAGCGACGCCAGACGCGCTCCAGTCCAGCGGTGCCCTCGCGTCTACGCATTACGCGCATGACGAAGTGTTGTTCATTGTATTTTTTATATTTTATCGACGTTTGTTCCACACAGATATCCAAATTTCATTATTAAGGGAAAACATTTCTTCCGCGGTGAAAAACAATTATGTGTGTGCAAATTATCCTTCATGTTCTTCCCTTCTTCTTCTTTCATGTGCCTCCAAAACATGTGTATTAGATTTATATTCAGTTTACGTAAATACGATCATGTATTGGAGTACCGTAAGCAGCTCAAGTGGCTGCCGGTCCGCTTACGTAGGGACCTTCACATGCTTTCCCTTTTATATGCGGTACCATTCAATCCCATTACCCCATCCTACCTTAAAGAACGTTTCCAGTTTCATTCTTCCTCTCACTCCCTTCCCCTCCGCTCTTCTGATAATTTACTCCTTAATATTCCTCTTCAGTCATCTAATTTCTATTCCAAATCCTTTACTGTCCAATCGATTAGACTGTGGAATTCATTGCCTGTGGACATCCGCCTAGCCAAAACTGTACCATCTTTTAAAAGGCTGGTTATAGCTCATCTTCTACAGTCTGTCTCATAAAGCTTCTTCAAGTCTATTGCTTCTCTTAATTCTTGTTGGGTACCTTATTTGTTTGTTGTATTTCATTCTAGATAAACCATATTCTCTTCTATTCTGTTTTTAAATATGTGTTTATAGTATTATGCTAGGTATATAAATTTATCTATAGTTTTATAAGTATTAATTAAAATTACACCAATATGTCTTTAGGTTGAACGGGCTTACTCTCAGCTTATTTCTTATTTTACTTCTGTCAACGGTTATCTACCCAAAAAGATTGCCTGGATGAAATCGCTTTAAGCGATAAGGCCGCCTGTTGCTTCTCCTGCTGTTAATTTTAAGTACCCATTGTATTCTTTTGATAATGCAATAAAGAGTTATTCATTCATTCATTCATTCATTCTTAATTGAGTTTCATAACTGGTTGTCCAAACGGACCGTATCTTCCGCGTAAAAACTAGATATGTGAGTGGAATTGTTGCTTGTTCTATCCTTTTTTCCACACAGATAACCAGTTTCATTACTGGTCATCCAGGCGGAACCTGGGCCTAAGTTTTAGTGGGTCTAGTAAACGTTGAGCAAGGTCCATTATGGTCAACAAACCTAAGATTACTGGACCCATTAAAGGTTGACCAAGGTCAAGCCCGGTCAACCTCTTTAATCCTAAGTGTAGATTTAGACCTAGGACTTAGTTAATGTGTCTAGTAAAGGTTGACCAAGGTCCACTCTGTGGAACAAAGGCTTTGGTGGAACAAAGGGTTTTAATGCCCGCAGACATTGTAGAGCATAATGTTATTTGTATATCTGATATATTATCCAACAAAACACTACGAGCGCTCTACTCGCTACCCGCTGACTTCGTGACCGGGTCTGGGCCGCCGCGTCGCTCCCCACGCCACCGCCGCCGCCACCCCGCTCCCCGCTGATTTAGTGCTCACGGCTTTAATGTTTGCAAAAGCCGGTATCATGGCAAAAAACTCGATTGACCGCTCGGATGATGATGAGCAAACATTGGTTTTCACAAAACTAGAAACTTGTAACCTATCAAATATCATCTTAGCGTTAATGTCCCGGTTAGGTTCTCGCGCACGAGGGCCCGGGGTACGCCTTAACCATGATCCTGGATTTGCCAGATCAAATAACAGTCGAGCGACTGCCATCTGACCTCCGAGACCCTGTTAATAAGGTAGTCTGACCTGATTGGATCATGGTTACACATTTAGTCGCCTGAATATGATACATAATCCTTCCTGGGCAGTGCGTCAAGCCTACAAGTTGGCGCGTGAAATTTTCGCCATTAGATTAGACCATAATAAACGCCGTAGTGTCGGCCGTGTGGTGTCCGGCAGACTAGAATAGCACCAACCCCTTACACTCATGGGTGTCGTACAAGGCGACTAATGTTTTCGAGGCAAAAGATCTAAGAGTCTCCGTAGTCTGGAAAATGGGCAGCAGCATTTTCCATTGTATTATTTAAACACTGCGATCTCCAACCCGCCTGCCAAGCGTGGAGATTATGGCAATAACCTCCCCTTTCGTGGGAGAGGCCCCAAGTCCTGCAGTGGACTGTTACGGGCTGTGATGATGAAACGCCGTAGGTGGCGCTGACATGCCGACCGTAAGTAACAAACACCGAAAACTGCAAAGCATATAATAATAATTTAACATTTATTTCAGAAAATTCAATTCCATATATAGCAATACAAATACAAACAAAATATAGGGGGGTATATGCAAACAGGACCGACAATTCCACTGTGGAAATAGATTGTGGGAAGTGATGTAGTGAGACAATGGCAGACAGAACAAAGCTCCATTTCATTGGATCTCAAATATTGAATATTTGAGATCTAATGAAATGGAGTCCCAAAAATTTACGCCGGAAATTAACAGCATGCGACAGAAACGACCCTTTCCGGAGCTGAACTATATGTGCAATATTCACCGCAGACATGTACTTCCGTTAGAACAAGTGAAAGGTATTGCAAATATGATTTACCTGTCGGTCGGATGCGGGCGCGGACTCGCCGAGTGACTGCAGCGACACGGACATGGAGCCGCGGCGCTGCACGCCCTGCGGCCCGGTCCCCAGCGATTGTCTCTTAAATATTTCAGAAGTGTTCTTAAGAAAACTATCCATCTTTTTCCTAAAAAATGACGATTTCCTTTCCAGCGGAGACTTTCCTATGGAGTTTAAATCTAATTCGGATTGAGACAACCCCTCTCGGCGATTGAGAAGCGTGTGATCTAGTGACAACTTTCTTTCACGGTATTTACTAATCCCATTTCCGTCTTGTAGATATTTATTATTATATAACACGGAATTATTTCGCACTATGTCACGGTTCTCACGGTCACTATTATTCCTGTCTTGAGCATCAGATGGCACTACAGTTATGGTAATTGTTTCTTCAATCTTTTCAACACTGTTATCTGTATTTAAATCTGTCTCAGATTTGAAATTGGACGGAGAATCAGTTTCATCACTTTTTACATTTTGTTCGTCAGTGTCAGATTCTTTTTCATCGCTGTCTTTGGTCGATAGGACAACGTCGGGGTTCGTTGCACTTGGTGGGTTATCAGACTCTTCATCTTTCACTTCCGAAGAAACATTGGTTTCTTCGAAATAATCGTCATTGTCATTGAAATCCTTGTTATTCATAACTTTACTGCCACGGGGCGCTTTGATACGCATGCTGCTATTCATTTTAACAGTTCTTAATATCTCCTTTATTTTAAGGTTTTCCTTGAAAGATTTAACATCACTAATAAACGTGGGCGTCTTTTCTTTATCGACATGTTTTTGAGGTTTCTCCTTCTTGCCTTTCTGTCGAAATCTATCCATTTTTGAGTGATAAACCGCACACTGTGTACACTTCACAATCGCGAACTCACTACTTATTAGTTAATACATTGACATTTAGAACGCGTTATCGCTCGAGTAGTGCACATCAACGTTACACCTGTACAAGTAATTTAAACATGACGGTATCGGTTTATCGTAGAACAAGCGATACCGCTCCGTGATTACCACACAAACTAATAAATAGTTGGGCGCACTAGTATTAGGACACTTGTTTAAATAGTTTAATATAGTCCGCTTCGCTACGTTTTTCAGTGTAGGCACAATCGCGACACCGCCGTCGAGCTGCGCACGTCACGCGTGTAAACACGTTGCGAAACAGATCAGGCCCCGCGTTTGATAAGTTGTAAATACACGATATATCTCTAGGCTTGAGATAATTTGTGATAACATTCCTTATCTCACAGTTCACTATTATTATCCGCAGCCAATTTTAATTGCAGAATGTATTGCTTTTTTATATTAGGATCATAAATTTATATTATTAAGTGTATGTATGTATGATGCTTAGTTACAGTAAACACTGTTTAACATCTTACTTTTGGTTAGGCAATAAAATGAAAATTGATAATTTTAATACATATTAAGCGATTACTAACTTTAGTAGGAGTAAAGGAGTAGCACATCCGACACCTCCACCAGGGCTTTGCTGGCACATATGTACTCTTTTGAAAAAAATTCCTTAACCTTTTTGCATAAATGCACCAGTGGACAAGAGTATAGGGTGATTTTAATTAAAAGGTACCAGCTCTGAAATCTCTAGCAAAGTAAGCCGTTGCATTTACCTATCTTGGCAGAATTCGTTTTTAATTTTGAAGAACTTTTCAGAATATGTACCATATAAAAAGTTGTTTCTTATCACGAGCACATGCATACCCCTTAGTATCAACAATTATTTAAAGTCACCCTGTATATGTGTGACTGATGATGGTGATGTGTTTTTATTAGTTTTTACCTCTACAAAAGAACGGGCATTGTACAGGAGTGCGGTATCTATAGAGGTATCCCACCTATGAGCCTTACAGTGAAGTGTCTCGAACGTATTTCACACCAAAGACTTCGCCAGGTATGCTTCCTGTCGGAATGTCCATGCGGCTTCCGGGATGCTACAGCCAAACTCCAAGTTAACGTCGCCAACTTCATCCACTAGTATAGTCTGACGGCACAACATCCAATTCGAATAGAGAATAAAGGTAAATGTACCATTTTGAACGACATGACGTTGGTTGATTACAGTGGACATATTTATTTACAGTGGAGCGACTGCCACTGACCCCTGCTACCAGGGGAACCTGTCCAGATTGGTTTATGGTTACATTCAGTCGCCTGAATGTGCAGGTTTCATCACGATGCTTTCCCTCACGGTAAAAGCTTGGTTAGTTTTCAACTAATGTACTGCTCAACCAATTTTTAATAGGTCAAAAACGGTTACGGTGTCACGGAGGTCAGATGCCAAACGCTCCACTGTAATTACCTGATCAGCCAAATCCTGGATCATTGTCAAGGCGGTTGTGCTTTGCGCCCGAGGGCCCGGGGCCCTCGGGCGCAAAGCACAACCGGGACATTAACGCCAACATGATGAACAAAATGTTGAACAGGTACAGAAGGGTCCTACGGGTTTTGTGCTGTTTATTTAATTAACACTAGCAATGCGTCATAGTGTCGTATATTACTTTCCCTACATCTTCAGTTGGTACGCAAGAGCTATTAACCTCTATTTAGATTGCTGAGGGAACTTCCAACGCCTCATGCCTAATATAGTACGGAATAAACTACAGTTGTTGGAAATTAGACGTAATGACCCCAAACTTGGGGAATATATGACTCGCTGCCTACAGTCACGGCAGACTACGCTTTAAGGTACTATGTTTGAAGACACCCTTATACATGAAACATACTTTTTAAAACTTATATCATCATCATCAACGCAGTCCATAACAGTCCATTGCAGGACTTAGGGTCTCTCCCACGAAAGGGGAGGTTATTGTCATAATCTCTGAGCTTAGCAGACGGGTTGGAGATCCCAGTGTTATAAATATAACAATGGATAAATCTGCCCCCCATTTTCTAGCCTTTTTTCCACTAAGGTGGCAAACAAGCTTACGGCCTGCCTGATGGTAAACAGTCACCGCAGCCTATGGACGTTTGCAAAACCAGGGGCATCACCCACGCGTTGCCGACCCCGTAAAAACCTTTTTACCCCTTTCTTGAAGAACTCCATGTTGTACTTTCCAGGGAAATTCTCTCCAGGTAGTTCATTCCACAACCTTAGTGTGCGTGCGAAAAAGTTCCTTTGGAACCGTTCAGTTCGCAACCAATTTGGATCCAAGGTGTGAGGATGAACTCCCTGTCGGTGGCAAGCGGTGCGATGATAGAATGTAGCTGTAGGCATCATGTCAAACAGTTCTTTAGAACAAACACCGTTGTACAAGCGGTAGAATACACAAAGGGAGGCAAAATCCCTCCGCTGACTCAGCGGCTCAATATTTGTGAGCATAGTATCATCGACAATACTCACAGCGCATTTTTGGATCGAGTCACCAAACTCCCACCCATAGATGGGAGCAATACTCCAAATGGGGTCTGACTAGAGCCTTATGAAGGAGAAGCCGTTGCCCCGGCGTGAAGTATTGCTTTGATATTTTTTTTTTATGTTATCCGGCAGACAAACAGGCATTCGGGCCACCTGATGGAAAGTGGTCACCGCCGCCTATGGACATCAGCAACACCAGGGGAGTCACCAATGCGTTGCCCGCCTCTGAAGATACCTCTAATATACCTGTTGAGCGATCCCATGTCATAGTCCAAAGGAAACACTGTGGCTGGGAGCTCATTCCACATCCAGCCCACGGCAGGTGGTGCGATGGCGGAATTGTGTTGTGGGCACCAGATCAAAAAGTTCCTCGGAACACTCCCCATTGTACAGCCGATAGAACACACACAGGGAGCCAAAGTCCCTTCGGTTAGCCAGTGGTTCTAACTTGCTTGTTTGTATGGGATCGTCGACAATTCGTACGGCGCGTCTCTGTACGGAGTCCAGAGGATTCAGCAGGTTGGCAGTTTCGCCGGCCGAAAGATGTGAACAATACTCCATATGAGGCCGCACCTGTGCCTTGTACAGCAGCAGGCGCTGTCCCGGGGTGAAGTATCGCTTGGACCAGTTAAGCACTCCAAGCTTTTAAGAAGCCAGTTTGGCCTTACCTTCTAGGTGCCTCCGCTCACACGCTATCCGATATTTCGACACCGAGGATCCCGATACTTTTTGAGATGGAAAGGGGTGTTCCTTGGAACTGTGGAACCATGACAAACGGATCCTTTTTGGCGGAAAATGCGCAGACCTGTGTCTTTGAGGGGTTGAATTCCATATAATAATAAATAAATAATAAATAAATATTCGTGGACAAATTCACACAGCGCCATCTAGCCCCAAACTAAGCAAAGCTTGTGCTATGGGTGCTAGATAACTGATATACTACTTAAATACTTTTAAATACATACTTATTATACATAGAACACCCAGACCCGTAACAGAAATTAAAATTCATCATTTCAATTTCTGCCCGGCCGGGAATCGAACCCGGGACCTCTTGCGTGGCAGACCGGCATGTTGACCATTGAACCACTCAGGTCGTCAATATGGTCTGCCCCAGTGAGCAACTTGCTCCAAGGAGTGTTCAATCTCTGACACAAGTCTTATTCGGCTTTCCTACACCACGGAACGAGGGATATTCGCACGGTCAATATAACGAGTATCTCCAGTACTGTCATCTGCATAGCAATGAATACTGGGAATTTTCAGCATATCATTGATATACAGAAGAAACAGCGTGGGAGATAGCACTGAACCTTGGGGTACTCCAGCTATATATTAATAGTCTTGGTATCAGAGCAACATCCATCGACAACGACTTGGATGCTCCGTCCAGACAGAAAGCTGGATACCCAATTGCAGAGCCCCTCGGGGATACCGTACTTCGGGAGTTTTGTTAGTAGTGCCCTGTGCCAGACCCGATCAAATGCCTTGGCTATATCAAGACTGACAGCCAGAGCCTCCTCCTTGCTCTCGACGGCCTCAGCCCACCGGTGTGTTAGGTACACAAGAAGGTCACCAGCTGAGCGACCATGACGGAAGCCATATTGACGGTCACTGATCGGCTGGTGATCCTCGAGGTATCCAAGGAGCTGGATATTTATGACCCGCTCCATCACTTTAGAGAGCAAGGAGGTTACCGCTATAGGCCTGTAATTTGATGGGTCTGAATTGTCACCTTTCTTGGGTATCGGATGCACATGGGCTAGCTTCCATGAAGACGGCACCGTTCCAGAGGTGTAGGAAAGCTTGAATAGGCGCATAAACACGGGAGACAACTCGGGAGCACACTTTTTGAGAACGATAGCCGGCATGCCATCAGGTCCACTGGACTTCCAGATGTCTAGGGAGAGCAGCACACGTCTTATGATTTTTTGGGTGAAACGAACCTCGGGCATGATGCCCTCACACCGTGAGATGGTAGGCGGTGCAGCTCCCCCATCATCCAGAGTTGAGTTATGAGCAAAGAGATTACACAAGAGATCGGCTTTCTCCTTTTCTGTGTGGGCCAATTGGTCATCCGGCTTGCGCAAAGGTGGAAAGATGGTCCGACAAAAGTTCCCCTCGACAGCTTTGGAGAGAGACCAAAAAGCACGGCTCCCAGAAGGGTAGCTGATTAGTTTCTCCCCAATTCCGCCGATGAATTTAAATTTTGCTCTGGCCATTACCCTCTTTGTAGACCTCGATACAGCATTGTACTTTTTCCTCAAAATGTGGGTGTTAGGGTCCTCTTGGGCCCCAGCCACTGTTCAGGCACGAAAAGCATCCTGCTTGAGGCGAGTTGCCTCAGCACTAGGCCTGTCGTACCAGGGCTGACTCTTGCCGCCGAGACGGACTACAGAGGACGAAATAAAACACTCCATTCCTTGCAGTATGACATCAGCTACAGTGGCAGCACAGATGTTGGTGTCATTTGAGGAAAAGCAAAACTGTATCCACGGGTACGACGCGAAGAATTCTCGCAATCCATCCCAGTCTGCTGAACCATAATGTCATACCTTGCGTGACCCACTGGAGCGAGCCCGTTCGGGTATAGCAAGAGGCGCCTCGGAACGGACCAGGCAGTGGTCTGATGTCCCAAGAGGGGCATCGACAGACACCTGATAACCGTCTGGGTGGGTGGCGAGCAGAAGGTCTAATAAAGAGGGATCACGGCCCACAACATCCGGTAAGTAGGTGGGTTCTGACACCAGTTGCGTGAGACCATGGGCCAGAGAAAATTCATGGGCGGACCTCTCGGCTCGTCGGTAGCGCATTGTATGTGCTCGAAAAACCGATTTGTCTCACCTACGCCGTGACGGTTGTTGTATAGGCATGCGTAGACATGGGATAGACCCCCCTGTTCTACGCACACCCATGCCACAGATTCGTCACTTAGTTCTATGGCATTAAGACGTCTGCAGAGGGATGGGTAATGTAAAAAGCTGGTACAGGGGACGAAAGGGCCCCCGATCCCCCCTGAATATGCCTGCCGGGTCAACTCCGGTCTCCTACCCCGGCACGACCGACACCCTCAAGATATTTCGCACAGTTGGCGGGACAGCCTCCCGGGCCGGAGATTAAAAGTGATACCCGGGTTCGGGTCCCCTACTAACTAGCGGGCGGCCAGCGACCAGCCGTTTCATCGAGTCTCCCTGGCCCCCGCGCCAACCCTCTAACATGTCCAACACAAAACCGGGACCCACAGAATACCAATATTATAGCACTCGGACAAGGGCGAAAGACTCACGGAGTACTCTGACGGAACACAGCCCCAGAAGCTGCTTAGCGCCATGCACACTCAGCTCCGTGGGTGGTCGCTAGCCATGCGGGCCGATGCCCTACCACCAAGCATTTTCGGCTGCACTTTTCGCACCACCCGGGGGTCACGTGTCAGCTCTCTAAGGTATAGCCTACGGACGTGGTGCAGCAAGACCCCCAAAAATCAAATCTGTTAAGCACATCCAGCTTTTTAGATGCGAGCTTGACCTTTTCTTCCAAATGACTGCGAAACTGGACGTCACTGGAGATGTCGACACCTAGGATATGTATGCTCTTAGAGATGGTAAGCGGTGTATCCTGGAACTGAGGAGCTACAACGGATGGAGTTTTCTTGGCAGTGAAAGCGCATACTTGTGTCTTAGTAGGGTTAAATTGGACTATCGGTCGTCCCCAATCGGAGATATTAGATAAAGTACTCTCGATTTTAGACACAAGTACGCGGCTTTCCTCCACTATGGCACGAGAGCATGGCACCACCCGTGTAAGAGGCGTCTCCAGTACTGTCATCCGCATAGCAATGAATGCCGTCCAAAGAGATTGGAATGCTAGCGACCTACTTGCCAGTCTATAGAGGGGGCCTGTGACAGCTCTTTCATACAAAAAATGCGTGCAAGGTCATAGACTAAAAATCTTCTTAAGTTTTTGTCAGCATAAATAAAAAGGGATGTTCACTCTGTCGATATATTCTTTCGATATGTTATATTAAGCAATTTTATCGATATCGATATACTCACTCCCGACCCGTGGTACAACTGTGATGTCCAACTGGTTGTACTACGGAGAAGTAAAGTTACCCATGGTTCAACTGGTTGTTATATGGGGAAATATCTTTACCAATGGTTCAACTCGAGTGAGTATTTCTTTCCTTGGTCCAACTAGTTGTACTACTTGAAAGTGAATGTATCTATGGAACAACTAATGGTAATAAACAGGAAAAGGTTATCTATCAATGCTGAAGTACAATGCAATTACTAACTCTTTTGATTGATTGTCTATTGATTATTTAAACGTTGATATTGACGCGTGAATATTTCTCGTTTTCACACGATACCAAAGTAACTCTTTTTTTTATATTCATGATTATGACCCGTGGTACAACGGTGGAATTATGATAATTAAATATTGTAAAAAATGCGTGCAAGCGATTGGTGCAATAAAGATGTCAATGAAGTGAAATAATAAACATTTATTTATCGAAAATATTTTTTTATGAATATTATATATTCATCATCTTTATAGGTATGTGCCTAACGCAATTTGTCGATTGCATGCCCAATAGTTATGTGTCCATCCAGTAATTGCATTTTTACATGTCTTATATAATCATCGTTCATTATTATATTGTGCCCTTCTTTTATTGCCGACCATACGCTTCTTCGGTATAGGTCCCTTGGATAAATTACCTTTTTCACGAAGTGCATTTAACAATCTGATTAAATTCACATTATTCTTGTTAACTGCCTTGTTTAAGTCGCCATGGAAGGATTCTGCCACATTATTCGTCCTATGACGTTCTCCGAAGATAGTTTTGTACCTTTTGATTTTCTTATTTAACCAAACGCGACTTATATACTTCAAGAACTTACCCATTTTCAGAAATCCCAATGTTTTTACTTCGTTCCTTATGTATGTCCATGCCTCATTTATAATCCCGGCTGGTATTAAGGGTAATATAGAACACATTCCGACTACTCTTTTCTCAGGTTTGGACATTATATGTCCCAATACTTTTGCCTTCTTCCAAATATTTTTAGAAAAATGCATGTAACAGCCTTTTATTTCTACGCGTGGGAATACTTCCAACATTGCGTTGATTGCTGCAGTTTCATAGTCGCAATGGTACTTTTTAGGCTCCCATTTTGGCTATTGCGCTTTGATAATACGAAGCATTGTGACGTTTGTCTCCTGTTTTTTGTCCAAGAGTAGGGCATAAATTAGTGGAAAAACATTAGTAATTTTGTTATCACTCCCAATATCATCGTGCAAAGTAAACAGCTGTACGTACGGGTGCGGGCTACATTTGGAAGTGCCATCTCCAAAAAATTCGTCAATGTGGTCAATCATTTCTCTTGCTTGGGAGGTACAGAAAATAAGTATTCTTTTTTCTGTGTCTCAACTCAGCATAATCCTTCTATGGCGACTTAAACAAGGCAGTTAACAAGAATAATGTGAATTTAATCAGATTGTTAAATGCACTTCGTGAAAAAGGTAATTTATCCAAGGGACCTATACCGAAGAAGCGTATGGTCGGCAATAAAAGAAGGGCACAATATAATAATGAACATGATTATATAAGACATGTAAAAATGCAGTTACTGGATGGACACATAACTATTGGGCATGCAATCGACAAATTGCGTTAGGCACATACCTATAAAGATGATGAATATATAATATTCATAAAAAAATATTTTCAATAAATAAATGTTTATTATTTCACTTCATTGACATCTTTATTGCACCAATCGCTTACACGCATTTTTTACAATATTTAATTATCATAATTCCACCGTTGTACCACGGGTCATAATCATGAATATAAAAAAAAGAGTTACTTTGGTATCGTGTGAAAACGAGAATTGCTTGTTCGAACGTGCGATAGTGATGTGTTCGCTGCTTTTTCCCAATGTCGATGTAAACAAAAAATACCTATTGATCACGAGGAGTGGAAAAATTGGGAAAGTCCTTTGCTCAACAGTGGAATAATGTAGGCTAATATGAACTGACGAATTTTAAAGCTCAAGCTTTAAAATTCGTAAGTTCACTTAATTTTTATTATTTTAGATTATTTATCATTGTTTGTGAACGCAGAAAAATGCCGATGTGTGCAATATTATTATGCCCAAACAACAGTAACGCAGCGAATAAACAACACAACTGCGGTGTTTCTTACCACCATGGGCAATATAATTATAATCATGACCATCATTGTAGGTACTTCCTAATACTTCAGACCATATGAATTATACTGTTAATGTTGTTCCACCAAAACACAGAAAGGTTTGTCCGGTATTATTTTTCTCATTATCAGCACTATAGTATTCACAGTGTTCAATAACAGTCCAGCGGGTCCAGCGAGTATATAATACAAAATTGTAAGCAATTCAAAGTTGTATGCAGCCGGTTATAGCTATTGGTATTTTTGACATAGGATTCTGTCTTTGCCAACGTTCGAGGACAAAACGCCAGCAAAATGAGGACACAGGATCGGCCTCTATGAAGATCTCAGGGGCTTAGTCCAGCAGTAGGCGTCTTTTGATATAATGATGATGATGAATTGGTAATACTTCAAGTGATGGATCCTATACTTTTTCTGTCTTCATTTTTTAGTAATAAGGGTGTACTTAAATGTTAAGGTAGCCCGATCCATATTATTCATCCGTACCTTATAAGATAAATAGGTATCTGATCGTAAAATTAGTAAAATAAAACGTATATGTCCATTTATTGTATACGAGTAATGTCGTCGTGGTCGCACTTATAAGATAAATAGGTATCTGATCGTATCGATCGTCGATTGCATGCCCAATAGTTATGTGTCCATCCAGTAATTGCATTTTTACATGTCTTATATAATCATCGTTCATTATTATATTGTGCCCTTCTTTTATTGCCGACCATACGCTTCTTCGGTATAGGTCCCTTGGATAAATTACCTTTTTCACGAAGTGCATTTAACAATCTGATTAAATTCACATTATTCTTGTTAACTGCCTTGTTTAAGTCGCCATGGAAGGATTCTGCCACATTATTCGTCCTATGACGTTCTCCGAAGATAGTTTTGTACCTTTTGATTTTCTTATTTAACCAAACGCGACTTATATACTTCAAGAACTTACCCATTTTCAGAAATCCCAATGTTTTTACTTCGTTCCTTATGTATGTCCATGCCTCATTTATAATCCCGGCTGGTATTAAGGGTAATATAGAACACATTCCGACTACTCTTTTCTCAGGTTTGGACATTATATGTCCCAATACTTTTGCCTTCTTCCAAATATTTTTAGAAAAATGCATGTAACAGCCTTTTATTTCTACGCGTGGGAATACTTCCAACATTGCGTTGATTGCTGCAGTTTCATAGTCGCAATGGTACTTTTTAGGCTCCCATTTTGGCTATTGCGCTTTGATAATACGAAGCATTGTGACGTTTGTCTCCTGTTTTTTGTCCAAGAGTAGGGCATAAATTAGTGGAAAAACATTAGTAATTTTGTTATCACTCCCAATATCATCGTGCAAAGTAAACAGCTGTACGTACGGGTGCGGGCTACATTTGGAAGTGCCATCTCCAAAAAATTCGTCAATGTGGTCAATCATTTCTCTTGCTTGGGAGGTACAGAAAATAAGTATTCTTTTTTCTGTGTCTCAACTCAGCATAATCCTTCTATGGCGACTTAAACAAGGCAGTTAACAAGAATAATGTGAATTTAATCAGATTGTTAAATGCACTTCGTGAAAAAGGTAATTTATCCAAGGGACCTATACCGAAGAAGCGTATGGTCGGCAATAAAAGAAGGGCACAATATAATAATGAACATGATTATATAAGACATGTAAAAATGCAGTTACTGGATGGACACATAACTATTGGGCATGCAATCGACAAATTGCGTTAGGCACATACCTATAAAGATGATGAATATATAATATTCATAAAAAAATATTTTCAATAAATAAATGTTTATTATTTCACTTCATTGACATCTTTATTGCACCAATCGCTTACACGCATTTTTTACAATATTTAATTATCATAATTCCACCGTTGTACCACGGGTCATAATCATGAATATAAAAAAAAGAGTTACTTTGGTATCGTGTGAAAACGAGAATTGCTTGTTCGAACGTGCGATAGTGATGTGTTCGCTGCTTTTTCCCAATGTCGATGTAAACAAAAAATACCTATTGATCACGAGGAGTGGAAAAATTGGGAAAGTCCTTTGCTCAACAGTGGAATAATGTAGGCTAATATGAACTGACGAATTTTAAAGCTCAAGCTTTAAAATTCGTAAGTTCACTTAATTTTTATTATTTTAGATTATTTATCATTGTTTGTGAACGCAGAAAAATGCCGATGTGTGCAATATTATTATGCCCAAACAACAGTAACGCAGCGAATAAACAACACAACTGCGGTGTTTCTTACCACCATGGGCAATATAATTATAATCATGACCATCATTGTAGGTACTTCCTAATACTTCAGACCATATGAATTATACTGTTAATGTTGTTCCACCAAAACACAGAAAGGTTTGTCCGGTATTATTTTTCTCATTATCAGCACTATAGTATTCACAGTGTTCAATAACAGTCCAGCGGGTCCAGCGAGTATATAATACAAAATTGTAAGCAATTCAAAGTTGTATGCAGCCGGTTATAGCTATTGGTATTTTTGACATAGGATTCTGTCTTTGCCAACGTTCGAGGACAAAACGCCAGCAAAATGAGGACACAGGATCGGCCTCTATGAAGATCTCAGGGGCTTAGTCCAGCAGTAGGCGTCTTTTGATATAATGATGATGATGAATTGGTAATACTTCAAGTGATGGATCCTATACTTTTTCTGTCTTCATTTTTTAGTAATAAGGGTGTACTTAAATGTTAAGGTAGCCCGATCCATATTATTCATCCGTACCTTATAAGATAAATAGGTATCTGATCGTAAAATTAGTAAAATAAAACGTATATGTCCATTTATTGTATACGAGTAATGTCGTCGTGGTCGCACTTATAAGATAAATAGGTATCTGATCGTAAAATTAGTAAAATAAAACGTATATGTCCATTTATTGTATACGAGTAATGTCGTCGTGGTCGCACTTATAAGATAAATAGGTATCTGATCGTAAAATTAGTAAAATAAAACGTATATGTCCATTTATTGTATACGAGTAATGTCGTCGTGGTCGCACTTATAAGATAAATAGGTATCTGATCGTAAAATTAGTAAAATAAAACGTATATGTCCATTTATTGTATACGAGTAATGTCGTCGTGGTCGCACTGTCGCACTCGGCATAATGCCATGGCTAATGCCGTGACGCTGGTTTTCGTTGCGAAATGACATACATTCCTACCTAATGTTAAAACATTTTATTTTTATATTACAACATAATGTAATGTAAAAAAGCGGTACTATAATGGCTACATAAGCTGATGATGTCTTAGGAATATTTTTGTTAAGTATATCCGCTCCCGACCCGTGGTACAACTGTGATGTCCAACTGGTTGTACTACGGAGAAGTAAAGTTACCCATGGTTCAACTGGTTGTTCTATGGGTAAATATCTTTACCAATAGTTCAACTCGAGTGAGTATTTCTTTACTTGGTCCAACTAGTTGTACTACTGGGAATTGAATGTGTCTATGGAACAACAACTGGTAATAAACAGGAAAAGGTTATCTATCAATGCTGAAGTGTAATGCAATTACTACCTCTTTTGATTTATTGTCTATTGATGATTTAAACGTTGATATTGACGCGTGAATATTTCTCGTTTGTAAAAACGATACCAAAGTAAAATGTCGGAAAAATGTGAAGTTACAATAATTGAAAGAAAAGGCGGTAATGTTTTATTATCAAAAGGTCGACAATTTTACAAAGTGAAAGCTTTTATGAGTCGCGTGGCGCATATTGGCGGTGCTCTATGTACAAAAAACTCAAATGTTGTGGATCTGTTACAGTTAAGGTACAACTGTATGTATGAGTATTAGAGTGCGTTTCCACAGTTTCAGAAGCCGTGTGGTGTCCGGCAGAGTAGAATAGCACCAACCCCTTACACTCGTGGGTGTCGTACAAGGCGACTAATGTTTAGAGGAATAAATCTAAGTCTCCGTAGGCTGGAGAATGGGCAGCAGCGTTTTCCATTGTTATATTTATAATACTGCGATCTCCAACCCGCCTGCCAAGCGTGGAGATTACGGCAATAACCTCCCCTTTCGTAGGAGAGGCCCTTAGTCCTGCAGTGGACTGTTTATGGGCTGTGATGATGAACTCAGCATAAAATCAAGAAACTGATCAGGCACATCAACTTCGTCCACAGATGAAAAAGTTGTTCTCGATACTCCCGCTGATATATGCCTCGCGTTATAAAGAGAGTGCTTTAGATTATCAATACTCGGTATACTGTCTATTAGATCGTAACCTCTGTCTCTCAACTTTGCCTCGTGTCTCTTGTACAATTGTGGCATCGGGACATCTGTGCTTGCTGCCTCATTTTTTAAACTTACAACTGTTTCGGCTATTTCGTTTTTACCGTAGTTAGGTTGGCAAGAGTGCTCTTTTTCTTGTATTATTTGCATGTCCTGATAAAAAATAATATAAACAATGATATAACAAATATTATCAACAATAAAGTAAAGCATACATATATAATATCAATAAATACGATGGAGTGTAGAGAGTGTTTTCATTGAAGCGGAGTGGAGCGGAGCTGAGTTCCACTCTCACTCTAAAATGCAGCGTATCAGTATATTTAGTTACATTAATGTGAAACAGACGGAGATTACGAGCACTATGATTGACCAATTCACGGTCCACTCCTCTGCACTCCACACAGCTCCGCGTCAGCGGAAACGCACTCTAATACTCATACATACAGTTGTACCTTAACTGTAACAGATCCACAACATTTGAGTTTTTTGTACATAGAGCACCGCCAATATGCGCCACGCGACTCATAAAAGCTTTCACTTTGTAAAATTGTCGACCTTTTGATAATAAAACATTACCGCCTTTTCTTTCAATTATTGTAACTTCACAATTTTCCGACATTTTACTTTGGTATCGTTTTTACAAACGAGAAATATTCACGCGTCAATATCAACGTTTAAATCATCAATAGACAATAAATCAAAAGAGGTAGTAATTGCATTACACTTCAGCATTGATAGATAACCTTTTCCTGTTTATTACCAGTAGTTGTTCCATAGATACATTCAATTCCCAGTAGTACAACTAGTTGGACCAAGTAAAGAAATACTCACTCGAGTTGAACTATTGGTAAAGATATTTACCCATAGAACAACCAGTTGAACCATAGGTAAATTTACTTCTCCGTAGTACAACCAGTTGGACATCACAGTTGTACCACGGGTCGGGAGCGGATATACTTAACAAAAATATTCCTAAGACATCATCAGCTTATGTAGCCATTATAGTACCGCTTTTTTACATTACATTATGTTGTAATATAAAAATAAAATGTTTTAACATTAGGTAGGAATGTATGTCATTTCGCAACGAAAACCAGCGTCACGGCATTAGCCATGGCATTATGCCGAGTGCGACAGTGCGACCACGACGACATTACTCGTATACAATAAATGGACATATACGTTTTATTTTACTAATTTTACGATCAGATACCTATTTATCTTATAAGTGCGACCACGACGACATTACTCGTATACAATAAATGGACATATACGTTTTATTTTACTAATTTTACGATCAGATACCTATTTATCTTATAAGGTACGGATGAATAATATGGATCGGGCTACCTTAACATTTAAGTACACCCTTATTACTAAAAAATGAAGACAGAAAAAGTATAGGATCCATCACTTGAAGTATTACCAATTCATCATCATCATTATATCAAAAGACGCCTACTGCTGGACTAAGCCCCTGAGATCTTCATAGAGGCCGATCCTGTGTCCTCATTTTGCTGGCGTTTTGTCCTCGAACGTTGGCAAAGACAGAATCCTATGTCAAAAATACCAATAGCTATAACCGGCTGCATACAACTTTGAATTGCTTACAATTTTGTATTATATACTCGCTGGACCCGCTGGACTGTTATTGAACACTGTGAATACTATAGTGCTGATAATGAGAAAAATAATACCGGACAAACCTTTCTGTGTTTTGGTGGAACAGCATTAACAGTATAATTCATATGGTCTGAAGTATTAGGAAGTACCTACAATGATGGTCATGATTATAATTATATTGCCCATGGTGGTAAGAAACACCGCAGTTGTGTTGTTTATTCGCTGCGTTACTGTTGTTTGGGCATAATAATATTGCACACATCGGCATTTTTCTGCGTTCACAAACAATGATAAATAATCTAAAATAATAAAAATTAAGTGAACTTACGAATTTTAAAGCTTGAGCTTTAAAATTCATCAGTTCATATTAGCCTACATTATTCCACTGTTGAGCAAAGGACTTTCCCAATTTTTCCACTCCTCGTGATCAATAGGTATTTTTTGTTTACATCGACATTGGGAAAAAGCAGCGAACACATCACTATCGCACGTTCGAACAAGCAATAACTTTATATATTTTTAAGGATTAAGTAGGTAATTATGAATTATCATTGTTTCTACAGTATATATTACTGAGTTCGGCGTATTAATTCAGTCAGAAAATTACGAATACTTTGAGATATTTCGAAAAAGCTCATAAAACAAGAATCTTTAACACGCTTTTATTTCACATACTATACACATTCTACAATCGATAATCAACGAGATTTAATATACATAAATGGTAGTGGTCCAAAGCACTTCACTAATTTAATAAAATAACAAAGCTTATAACACAAAATATAAAAATATTTTACCAATAAATAAATTGAAATTGTTTGTTTACAATTGCGTATGACAAGTAAAATGATTGTCAAACTGACGGGTAGCATCATAGCCTCCTTTATCTTGAAGATGAAGGAGGCTATGGTAGCATGCATTTTACCATAGCCTCCTTCAGTAAGATGAAGGAGGCTATAATTTTACCCTTCAGGGCCACTCCTCTATAGCCATGAAGGTCGCTAGCATTCCAATCTCTTTGCTAGCGTTAGTGTCCAAGCTATTGGAGCAACAGCCATCAACTACGGCGTTGATGTATCTGCTGGACTAAAAGCTAGTTACCCACTTGCACAATCCCTCGGGAAGCCCGTATGATGGTAACTTCAATAGAAGACCCCTATGCCAGACCCGATCGAATGCCTTCGCCATATCTAAGCCAACTGCCAACTGCCTACGAAGACTTTAGATCTTTTGTCTCTGAAACATTAGTCGTCTTGTACGACATCCACGAGTGGGAAGGGTTGGTGCTATTCTACTCTGTCGGACACCACACGGCCTGCTGGACACCATCACGGCCTCTATACTTTATAAATACTGACTGTTAAAACTTATATACTAAGGCTCAAACTCCTGGTTATTTTTAATCCCATACACAAATTGTACACTGCTGCTTTATGTTGCCTCCTGCATGCAATATTATTTCTCTATTGTCCTCACAATCTGAGACACATTTTATTAACGCGAAGCCTGGGTGAAGTTTTCATACTTGGGTGTTCTTTCAGTATGGCCCGGATGACTTTATAGTGATGTTTTGCACTATAAACTCCACTCTCACCACTCTCCTTAAAACGGAAGCTCATGGACATGCACATTCTTCCGATACTCACCTACGGGGCTCAAACTTGGTCTTTGACTAAAGCTCAAAAGTCCAAGCTCGGGTTTGCCAGCGGGCCATGGAGCGTAGCATGTTAGGAGTTAGATTAATGGGCCGAATTCGAAGCTCGACGCTGCGCTTCAAAACGCAGATCGCTGATGTAGCCATTAAAGCTGGAAAACTGAAGGGGAACTGGGCAGGCCATGTTTGCCGCATGTCGGAGGAGTTATGGGCTAAAACCGTCACAGTTTGGACACCCAATTCTCGGAAACGACGTCGTGGCAGACCCAAGAAAAGAAAAGGTGGACAGATATGCTGCGGGCCTTCGAAAGTGACTGGCAGACATTGACACTTGATCGTGAAGTGTGGAAGAATCGGGGGGAGGCCGTTGCCCAGCAGTGGGATAATTCAGGCTAATATAAATAAATAAACTATCTACGTTCCGCCTTTTCTCGCTTATCGCGCGCGAGAGCACACTTTTGTACACACTGGTCGATCTAACGTCTAGGAATTCAAGTTCGTTAATTATAGGTAACTAAAGTACGTTTCAATAAAACAAAACAAAAATAGAACAGGACAACGATAAATATTATCGACCTATTGACTTCAATAAATCAATTATTTAGTTTTCTGTGGACAATAGGCACTTATTAATTACACAAATGTAATTTTATTTTAGTTAGATTTCTTTAAATATCACTTACCGTTGTCGTGCTTTCCTTATGTCTTTTTCTATTGAAACGTACTTTAGTACCACGCCCTTTAGTTACACAGTATTGTAAAACACTTAGATATTATTAGTTTACGAAATCTGTTTTGAAGCTATGTTTAATCGCTCAGGCAATGAAATATACATAATTTATATAAAAAGTCCCACATTCATTAAGCATCAACAATTCGTATGTCACGTACAATTTAGGCTAATTTCACTAAAGTAGCCCCCTCCACTCATAACAAGTTTTACTTCTAACCCAACACCATAAACCGCTTGCCATAGTAAGTATTACCGATACTACGTGTCAGTGTGTGTAACTATATATTTATTGATTAACAGCAACATGGCCCCGAAAATTATACGCAATAACTATCAAGATCTAATAAACGGGCAAGAAACAACTCTTATTTATTACTCTCTGAATACTGACGTTATTACCTACTATTGGAACGGCTATCGGAACTTAACACGTCATAAATAGAAATAAATACCTGCATCAAACATGAAATGTAATTTATTATTTGCTTAATTTAAATAAATGCTTGATGAATTGGAGCTTATTAAGTTATCGGCCTTCTACATACTCTATTTTATAATATTTTATAATTTCACAATGTTTGTTTTTGATATTAAATACAAAACAAGTACCCTATATATATCTTCATTATATACATAACTAGTGGACCCGGTGCGACTTCGTTCGCATACACCTACTTTACCCCTACCTACCCTTTATCTTGCTTATAAACCTTCCTCTTGAATCACTCTATCCATTGTTGAAAACCGCATTAAAATCCGTGGATGGTTTGAAAATACAGTTTAACCTCTCGGTCAAGTCGCGCCGTCCCAGCACACATAAAATATGATTTTGACGCTTTCGATCGATAATCGACGTGCAATAAAATAGAAATAGAGTGTCATAGACTGTTATAACCTAATAATTGACGCTTTACGCTTACGCATTCGCTGCGGTGCGAGGTACCTACAGTGAAAAACAAAAGTGCAGTTATAATAACGTAATCGGATTTAATAATAATACAAAGTTCAGTGACAGATTGATTGGAATCATAGTACGAGGTGCGATGCTCCAGTGAGCCCCGTGGCGTTCCAGAGTACGCCTGGAGCACTACTACTACTACACTACTTCTTGGTGGTAACCTCAGGTATGTCAAACTCGCTGACTTGTGCGTCTACCAGCTGTTTGCTTCGCAGCTTTATCACCGCGTGGCTCGGCACGTTCGGATCCTCCATTTCGAACTCGATCAGACCTGCAACAAGACCGGTATTTGTTACTCGTGTACAGTCGAACCAGTATAAGTGTGATTTTTATGTCACTGCTCCCGTTGAATTACATAAAGTCACGTAAACACGGGAAAAATTCAACGGGATAAAAATCACACTTTACACTGACATTTAGTGCAATAGTCTTTTCCCATTTGGTAACACTGTAATTCTGGTAACAGCTGGTTACATGCTAAAGGTCTAATTAAGTAATTAAAAATTAAGATTAAATAAAATATGAAAAAAATAGACCTAATGTTTTTTAATTGTCTTTGTCAGTATTACCTCTTTATTCAAATACAATTTTATGGCGAAGACAGTTGTAAAAATAATGTTTAACTTAATTATGCCTGATTATACTCGGATAGTAGTCGGATTAGCCGTTTGCAAAAAATTGGAAATTTCGCTTTTATGGAAATTACAGCATCTGTCATTTGTCGCCTTACAAAAAGACCTAATCTGAAAATAAAGTAGGTAAGTATGTAAAATGTGACCCAACACTTTAACATTGATACGTCGTCGTTTAACGTTAGCGGATATTTTGCGTTATATTCCTTTCCCTACTAACCTATCTAATTAAAACGCGTGTACCTTCATGTATCTCTAACGACTGCACTAAAAGACCCTTCGCATCAACTTATGTAGAGAAGTGAGGTGTGCCCACGGCACTCCCCATCCGATGAATCAAAGAAAGGCGATAATTCAACCTAGGAATTAATTATGGAGCGTGGTTACCGACCCGGATTAAATGACTTACTGCCCATGGGACTGTCTAGCTGGGATGACATTTCAATACTCCGTTGCCATTTGCAGCAGATTATGCTGCAAGCCTGTTCAAGCAGATCTAAAAGCCTCTTAAACATTTGTGTAAAATCGGTTGTTATCGAAATTAGTATTATATTTTAATCACTTTTTTAACTTTTTTTAAACAGTAACTTTTCTTTTAGCCTAGAGAGACACACGGTCAGACGGTCCACCTGATGGAAAGCGGCCACCGTCGATTGATGTCGATGCGTGACGTAATACTCTAGCTGGCCCGCCGCGACTTTGTTCGCGTGTTGTCCTCATGAATCACTATCTATTGGTGAAAATTCGTTTTAGAAGTTTTTGAGTTTATCGCGAACAGACAGACAAACAGACGCGGCGTGGGACTTTGTTTTATAATATAAAGTGATGCTTTGGCCCGCGACTTCGTACGTGTACTATTTGGTTTTATCCGCATTATTTAAGGCAACTACATTGAATTTCGGGTTATGTCCTCCTCTAGATGCAAATTTAGGTATAGGATTAGACTGAATATATTATGAGACTAGTGGACCCGGCGCATCTTCATTCGCGTGGCGTCCATTCGAAACTAACTCTCGTCTGTCTGTTACGTTTTCACGCCTAGACAGCTGTACAGTGTTAGTCATATTTGGCGGGCAGATAGATGGCAACCAGGGGAAGGAAATAGACTATCATTCATTTAATGGAAGGATAATTCGGGCGCGGGCATGTACCGAGTACGCGACTTTGAGGAGCAGCACAAAACTGACCTCGACTCCAAGCGCAATCAAATAAAAGCCCGTACAGCCACAGCCATCACTTACAATTTTATAAACGGCAAGCTGATGTGCCCATATTGTGCGCGAAGATTGGCTATGCAAGCCATCTTCGTGCGCATCAGCGCAGATCTGATTAGGCCATGGCCAGTCGCCATGGCCAAAATCGGTCGGAAAAGACACTTATTCAATTTTGGATTATGCCTTTTTCAAAAGATATCCGAATTTTACGGGGATGTAATCGCGGTCAGAAGCAAGTCTAGCAACACAAAATAAAAATCTAACACTCCAGTGTCTTCGAAAATTATTACTTAAACCTGCCGACTCACTAGGGTTGCTACTGTACTTTTTCTGAATTTTGGTAAGATTATTTAAAAGATCAAACATAATTTTAAATATCGTTCTCAATAACATGTCCCTTGCAAAGAACCAATATCTAATCCTTGCCATAATGTAATCATAATTGCTTCCCAAGCTGTTCAGATTGTTTTCAAGTATATTAGATTTTCCATACCAGTTTCAGACATTATGCCTTTAGTAGGCGTAATAATGATCTACTGTTTCACCGTTTAAATTATCACCGCCTGGTTATATCATCAGACCCTGAGAATAACCTTTCCCTGACCTAGGATTTGACCCACTTCCCGGTAATCATTTGAATTGAAAATTTCATACACATGTAAATGCAATATTATGGTAATAGTCGGTTGATCTGATGATGGAGAAGGAAGGTGGTCAGCGATTTTTTTATATTAGACTAGTCAGGTATTTCCGACTAGAAACCATTAAGGTGGCCATTACGGTTTCTTATTCTGTTAAAAACTGTCAGTAGTACCTGAAACTGTTCAACTAGTCCTAGGGTCTCTAGCGGAAGACCTTGGTCAACTTCGCCTCACCATCGGCCTTAGAACTTGTAGCGGTGCTGAAGATCAACTAGCCTCAAAGTCTGAAATGGTCACCCATCAGTTCTTGGACACTGCGTGCGTTGCTTGTATGATATTAAGTAATCTTAGTTACGTACAAGTACTTTTATTTTATCAATAACAATATCGTTTAATTAAATAATATTCAATTTAAGTCGACACTACAACGAATTCTCGCGGTAACAATCGCGACCGAGCACTGCGTGAAACTGCGTGAGAATGCCTGTAAACGTAACGTCAATGTGTGCGTGACAGAAATGCCGCATTGTTTCCAGTGGACCTTCAGCTTGGGGCGGGCCGTTCGTTATTTTGTGCTAGCAATAAAATACAAATTCAGAGACTCGATCTAATTCGGCCAGTCCCAGATATTCTCGTTTAAAGGACAAAAGGAAACTATGTTTCTGTTCTTGTCATTTTGTCTTCAAGTAATTAAATCTACTTACATGTCAACCATTGTCAATAAATGAATTTCTATGAAACCTAGCACACCAGACCGCGTCGAAATCGAATCGTCCGAATCTGAAAGAACCCCAGGAGCCCTTGACGAATTCGGATGACGTCATCTGATTCGGCGAGGGCAATGCGATCAAATCAGAATACAGTGCGACAGGTAGGAAATGGGAATGATTATTTCGGCGCAGTCGATTCTTTCGGATCGTGTATGTGTGCGAGGCGTCGTAGACTTCGATTTTTTTTCGGTTTCTTCGACGCTTTCGGCTTGAATAAGTGTGCGTTCACCTTTATGTCTTCGCTAATTATTCTAGACTACGGTGCCCGGGCGGCGCTGGTTTTGGCATTGTTGTGTCAGTTCAAATACAATTCAAAATAAAGTAAGGTCGTCCGGGGCAAAGATGACTGCAGGGTTATTGTATTTATTGCTTATAATAGGATTAATTTAAAAAAATACTTGAACTCCTCGTTTCACTCAGAATTCTACAAAGCTCATTTTATTCGCTCAGGAGTTAAGTGCTCGATCCAATTAAGGCGCCCATCACGTAAGACACGGCTTTATCCCCTTAGTGTTTATTATTCTACTAACTATATAATAATAAACATAAGTCTACACTGATCGAGATAAGAACAACGAGCAATGATTAATCGGAATCCCCGACATTGACGTTGATGCGCGAACTTCCTGACTGCCCATGGCTTAAAAGTGTCACCCAAAGTTCCAATTCAAAATTAGAACTTGGATAATATCAAGTTACAAAGGGTTTTGGAGAGATTTTATTGAAGTTGGAGATGCACCCTAACACTTTCGGATCATGGGGTTGTATAATTTGTCATATGAAATGGAATTCTAAGTCATAGAGAAAAAATATCGTTAGCTTGTCATACCTATGAAATGCGAAATTTAAGTCGTAGAGAAAAAATATCGTTACCAATTTTTTCTCAATGATCTAAGTATATCAATATTAAAACTGAAGAAACGTAGTGATTTGAACCACCAAAAAAACTGCCCCAGTATAAAATTGGGCTCGTTGCTCTTAGAATAACAATTGTCCGTAGGGCGGTAAGGAATCAATAGTCCTCAAACGGTTAACAGTCTATTTCCTGAAGTGCAATCAACTGTCCCAAGGTGGTCTCAGATTTTGCGTCCACAAGTATTTCGCCAACAACGTGATCAAAATGGTAATTCGACGTCTGTACACTTCGTTAATCCAAAGAAGTAATCATAATAAAAAAAAACGTAGTTTAATATGGATATAACACATACTCACGCCCGGAGTAGGGGTACGTTAAATATGTCTAATAATATGTTTAATAAATTATTCGCTTGGAATTTAGTACTCGATACAACGTTGAATAGGTTAAATATAAAAGAATAAGATGAAAAAATTATAAAACAATTGGCGTCCACAAGCTCAGTTAACCGTACGTATCGTTACAAGACTCTCAAGTAACTAGCTCGTGACCCTAGACCTAATCTAGAAGAACCTAGCCTAGGAAGCGCCAGACTAGTGTATTGTGTGAAGTTCACCGTTACAAAAAAATTTAAAGTCACATGTAGCAGTTTTTTGTATTTATAACGCATTGTTAGCGCCCCTGGTGGTGACCACATTCCATGAGGTGGCTTACCTGTTCGTCAGCCATATTGAATAAAAATGTATCGCCAATCAGCCTGCAAGTTATCGGTATGACATGGCCAATAATTGAAATTAGAATCTTTGCTTTGCGTCTGTAATGTCTGTAAGAAAAAATAATCACAGTGGATGCAATAAACTACGTACCGCCTTCAGCAGCTACGTCATCCTTGTAGCTCTCCCTCAGCGCCCTGGCCAGGATGTTGTGGTAGAAGACCTTGGCTGAGGCTTTCACGTCCTCCGTCACCTCCATCTTGGATACGGCCTGGATCAGTATGTTGAGCTTGGCGCGCGCGTTCGCGATTAACTTATCGACTGGAAAAGAGGGATAATTATAAACATTTTCACTTAAAAGTTCTGTCTTGAGGCCTAATTCAAAAATATAATGAAAGTAAGTATTTGAGAATGCGAATTTGTGAAATGATTCCTATTTGCTTCACACCATTTCGTGTGGTATATATAAACATATGTATCTTTAAGTACTAACTTTACGTTTTACTTCGCAATGTCTGCCGCCTATTTACGTAACATTAAAAATATTACATATCCTGAGCTTATAAAGAAGCAGTAGTAGCTTTGTTATCAGCGAGGACCTTTAATTGGCTTAACTGTATCTACTCATAGTATGTAATGTGTTTTATAAGCTGTTGGTACTCCAATCAATAAATGTAACTCACAGTCAGCCTCGATCTTGGGAACGGGCTGAAGCATGTCGTCCGCCCGCGTAGGTGCGGCGTTCGTCGCACCTGCAAGCAACGTACTCATTTACTGTATTGAATGAAGGCGGCGGATGTACCAACCAGACCTGACATCCGTTTTGCACCTACAGACTAAACTGATCGCGTTGGTCAACAGAATAAGCGTCATTTTAGTATCACACATTCTGTAACACGTAGCGATGCATAAATGAGGAAACTGCTTAGTTTGATACATTCGTTTGTTATTAGATGGATCACAGTTCTAAAGGATAATTAATTACCAAAATTATAAATTGCAGTCTTGTAATTGGCATTAAAACTTAAAAATGTAACATTTAAAAAATAATATATGCTGTAAAACTGTGAAATAAATAAATAAATACCTTTTATCTACACTCGTATCGTAATGTTCCAATTACAAATTCGAAAACAGTCGTTTAAGGAGACACTTTTTCCACGCCAGTCCATAAAATTTTAAAAAATTACTTTTCGATACAGCATTTCCCATACTAATTTCATTACAGCTGTAACGTAAAATAACTTTTTAATCATTATGCAACACTTATATTTTTTAAATTCTTTTCGGGCGCCCGGACACGGTCAAATGTAGGCTGAATACCTAAATGTCTTTAACAAATATAAAATTTAAATTCTAAATTCAAATTTTCCTGTCTAGTTTTGTGAGTAATTCTTTTCCCGCTAAACAGAATATTCTTTTCTAATCGTTGTTAGTTGTGTTTGTGAATGTTTTTACTTGTTTGAAGCAAATAAATAGATAAATGTGAAAGTAGTGACGTGAATTTCCCGCCGCTTGATATCCGTGACGCGTAGATACAACAGAACTGACTCGCAGCTTACATCTAGCAAAGTTGAAAAAATTATAGGTACGATATTTTAACATATGAGTAATATGAGTGTTGATAAAGTAGTGTATGCAACTGCATATAATTAGGTATTAAAACACTCGTGTCAAACTATTATCATACTCGGCTACGCCTCGTATGATAAACAGCCTCTCATTTTATATGACAGTTGCATAAACTACTATTAAGTAAATACAAACATTGATTACCTAAGACATTTCAGTGGTGTAAAGTGTACGTGATAAATAACAAGATTAAAATAGTTAATTGCGATCTATTACAATAGTGTAGTTCACTGACCTTTTTGCGGGTACCCACTGTGTGTAAACATAAAACAGCTGATCACTATAAATCCAAATTGAAGTCTATTTATGCTCCACACTTTCACTTAAATCACTACATCACTATGGCTCTAAAGTATACTGCTTGCGGGAGGTTTCTGGCGACTGTGGAGGCGGTGGCATGTCATGGTTGCCAGCGCACGACCCACCGGGAGTGTGTGAACTTGCCTGTAGATACGCAAGTGGATGAGGCATGGAGATGTCCTGAGTGCCTAGACAAAATGCCGCAAAAAACAAGTACTCCTGTACAGCAATGGGTCCGGGACACACCCATGGTGGAAGCCATGGACACTACGACGCTGGACACTACGTCACTAAATGGTACGGCGTACATGGAAACCAGCATCCAGGACGTCCAGGGATCGGTGCTGCGAGAGATGCGGCAGGAATTTCGTGCCTTGAGGAACGACATGGTGGAGGTGAGAGATTTGGTGAGCCAGTGTAATGGCTAAGTGGGAGCTATGGAAACACGCATAGACGCTTTAGAAAAGCGAGTAAGTTAATCCGGCTTCGCTGCCGGGTAGGCAATATGATGAAGGATATGGAGACCACAATAAGCCAACTCAAGGGGGAGCTAAACGACCAGGATCAGGAGTTGCTTAGTAATGATGTTGACATCGCCGGGATACCAGAGGAGGCGGGTGAGAGCGTGGCGCATCTGGTCTTAATATGTGGGCAGAAGCTGGGTGTGGCCCTGGATGAGCGGGATATAGTGGCTTACACTCGGGTCGGGGCACCGAGGGTGGATAAGAAAGATCTGACGAGGAGACACATCCGGGACGAGCTGCTGAAAGCCGCGCGAGTCCGGCGTGGGCTAAACACCGAAGGCATGGGGCTGCAGTCGGAGACGCGGCCTATCTACGTAAATGAGCGCCTGACTCGATTCAATCGTAGTGTTTTCAATAGCGCTCGTGAACTAAAGCAGAAGTATGACTGGAAGTTTCTTTGGACGTATGAGGGAAAACTTTACGCCCGGCGCGAGAAGGGAGCCAAAGAGATGAGACTTCGTGATGAGGAAGACTTGGAGAGGGTTTTTGGGTCAGAGCAAATTCGCTCGATAGTGTCGGCACAAGAATGAAATGTTTGTTATCACATTTTGCATTTATCTATATGTTTTTTACTTTTCCGTCTGTATCGTTTCCCAATTGGCATTGCCGTGAGTTGAGCTGTTTTTTTATTGTGCGCATCGTATTATATTGCAAATATCTATTTCATTACTATATTTTACTCTGTTTACGTATCATATTATTAGCTCATCATTTCACACTACACAACACGAACAGCCTAGCCCTATCACTCGACATACACTTCGTTAACACGTCCATGTGTTATTCGCCACCACTGCCGCATTATACTTATGTTGTAAATATTAATTGCTTTTTATGAAATGATTATAATAATTTGACATCTACTTTATTGGAATGATGTATTATAAATATTTAAATTTAATTGCAGACGAAGCTAAAGTTAGGACTTTTAAACGCTGGCTCGTTAGGAACGCGACACAAAGATTTCATTCTCGCGATGGACCGCCACTGTGTGGACATCATCGCCTGATGCACATACGGAGGGCAGAGGGAGTCCGAGGGCGAGGGGGAGGCGTAGGCTTTTACATTAAGAGAGGCTAATCAGTACGTGTAGTAAAACACCCTGCCGCGCCGCTAGTCGAACAGATGTGGCTAGCTATAACTGTATCTGGCAAGAAACTAGTTGTGGGAACAGCATATCGGCCGCCGTGGGTAAGTGCCGATATTTTTATTGACG
This sequence comes from Blastobasis lacticolella, assembly GCA_905147135.1. Lineage (NCBI taxonomy): Eukaryota > Metazoa > Arthropoda > Insecta > Lepidoptera > Blastobasidae > Blastobasis > Blastobasis lacticolella. Next base: position 20,785,202 of record LR990039.1, read on the forward strand.
CGTTGGCAAATACAGTGGAAAGTCTTGCCTGGTGTGACAATGTTATCATGTTGGGCGACTTTCATATAAATATGTTAAATTCCAATGATGTGAATTTTAATAAAATCAATGAATTCTTATTTAGCTGTCACAGTATGTCCAGGAGCCGACTCATTTTACCAGTCATATTGAGACGTTAATCGATTTGGTTTGCACCGACGTAGTGGCGACTACGGTGACGGTAGACTATGTCAAGGGCCTCAGTAGCCATGCATTTGTTGTATGCAAGGCTATTGAGGTAGTATTACTTAATATTAAAAAAAAAATCTAAGCCATGTTATATATTTTGTAGAAGCTTGCGGAGCATTGACGTTAATGAATTAGATGAGACTTTATCATTGATTAATTGGGGACAGATTGAATTTCTTACATCGGTTGACGACATGTTGGAGTGTTTTAACAAATATATAATGGACTTATTTGATTTGTTGGCGCCTTGTAGGAAAAAAAGAGTTGTACATCATCAATATCCGTGGATCACTTATTATAACATTAAATTGATGATGAAGGCTCGTGATGACACACAGAAGAGGGCGCGGGCATCAGGCCAGGAGTCGCATATTAAGTACTACAAGGAGCTGAAGCGTAACGTGGAGCAAGCACTTTACAGGGGAAAAAAAGTGTACTATGATCAGTATGTCAATATGCAGTTGAGCAACCCTATAGTTATGCGGAAGCACATAAAACGAAACGTTCGTATTGGAAATGAGTTAGACCCAGGAGTGGGGGTTCTTGGGACGCCTGATGCTTCAAACGAACACTTCCTTACGGTGCCAGGCAACCCCCGGACTTCATTATCGCAGTTAGAGTACTTTCAAAAGAATTGTGACGTGACTGGCTCTTTCAGTCTACGCCAAGTTGAGCAGTGGGAGGTGCTCAAGGTTATCAGATCACTGAAATCCAATGCTGTAGGATCGGATGGAATTTCACTGGACATGATAAAACCTATTCCAAAAAAGTCCTATTTTGTTTGCTATTTATAGTGCAGATGTCATTAACCACATACAACATGCAAAATATCACATTTATGCTGATGATATACAAATTTATGTTCATTGTAAGCCAAATCTCATTTGGCGGTGAGTAGGTTGAATTACGATCTGGAACAAATTGTGCGATTGTCTGAGAATAACTCACTTGTTCTCAACGGAAGTAAGACTTAATATATGATACTGGGGTCTGAAACCGCAGTGGAAAAAGTTAAGAATGGGGTAAGCAATATTTATATTAACAAGGAGCCGGTGGAACGAGTCAGTGAAGCTAGGAATCTCGGTCTACTTTTACTGAAGTTTCAGAAACATATTATTAGATAATACTGTTAGCAATTGCTTCTACAGAGAGTTGTTTGCATGAGAGTTAAGCTTTGTGATTCGCTCATTTTATCCAAGTTTAACTACATGGACGTGGTATACGGTCCTTGTATTTTGAAGGAGGGAGAGCAACGAATGTGTGAGCGAGCAGGGCGAGCTCGAAATTTTTGACATTTTGGATCTTAAAAGCTACGGTGATCAATGAATGAGCGACCGGAGCGAGATCAACATTATTTACGTTTGAGGTCTTAAAAGCTGGAGTAATAATTGAATGAATGAGCGGGCGGAGTGAGCTTGTAATTTGTGATATTTTGGGTCACAAAAGCTTGAGGTAACCCTTAAAATAATGAGTGAGTGGAGCGAGCTGGCAATTTTAAACATTTTTAGTCTTAACAGCAATGGGTGATCCTCACAATAATAATTTGAGGAAATTAATTACTGAGTGACCGCAACGAGCTAGGTGAATGATAAGAAAAGTATTTGAAAGAGATTGAAATTTTTTCGTTTTAAGTCGTAAAAGTTGGGGTGATCAAAGTATTTTTATTATTTTCATTTTGTAATTAGCTTAGGTGTGATGCTGATCGTAATAAAAGACAATAAAAGTAATATAAGTTATTGAATGAGCAATCGGAGCGCGCACAAAACTTTAAACATTATGGTTTTTATAAGCTGGGGTGATTGTTTAAACGGATTTTAGGTTTTAAAAGATTGGTAATTGTATGAAAAACCTGAAGCAAATGAATAAGCGAGAGACGCGAGCTAGTAATTTTAGACATTTTTGTTATAAAAACCGTGGGCGATTGTGAGTCAGAGTCGGGGCTTAGGGCAAATATTATTGGAGGCAGCATACAACACTTTGTGCCGTTCGCTGCAGAGACTGCGTGGGGGCCCGCGGTGCTCGAATCAGCATTAAAAAAACTGTATCAGGAGTTGGGTCGTCGGTTAAGGCGTAGGGTCCCACGATATGGACATATTTTGGGTCAACAAACATCACTCGCCGTCGATGGGGGGAACATTTGACTGTATTATTCACTGGTGGACTGAAAAATTTTCTCTTAAGTTTGTTACCCGACTTTTGGAAATATAACTCAATCTAGCTTTGATTGTCATTTGAAAGGGCTAAGTGTACTTCTTTCAGACTTCGACTTTATGTGTAAAATAATGCGATACAAGCTGAAAAGAGCAAAAGTCAGGCAACCAATCTAGAGTCGAGATTTTAGTCCACCACTAGGAATACACCTTCCTACACTCGTTTGCAAAAAAAAAGTTTTTGGATTCCTCGGTTGCATTTCATTGAAATTATGTTTCGGTGAAGTTTTTTATGTGTCCAGCCCAGAAATTCGTATCGATACCTGGTATCGGTATCCTGGGGTGGGCACGTAAATTGGTGGGGTTTGTAAATTTTAATTCTTAATTTCAAAATATTTATCTATTGGACATTATATTTATGTTATTGTGACATACTAGGGTAATATTGCACCACACATATAATTTACTTGGACATTACATCTATTTATAATATAATTTTTTTTTACAACACTCGGATCGACTTCTATATGGTGGCGGACGTAACTGAATGGCGAGTAGCGAGCAAATGACTGGCAGACACGGAACGGAAGTTTATATCGTTTAATAATTTTACTACACACCACATTTTCAAAAATAATTTATCTATTATGTATTATTATCATTTACTACTATTTTATCTTTAAAAATCTACTGTTACACAAGCAAAAACGCACGTAGTAAGGGTAGCGGTCCGGAACTCACTCCGCGGGACCCGCGGAAGACCAGCGCCGCGGCTTTGGCCACGGCTCATGCTGAGTGAGGTCCTTTTATCGACCGGGAGGGCCACAGCACGGCAATGCCAAGTTGTTTATTGTAAGAATTATGTAATTTTATTTTGTTTTTTGATTTTATTTTTTGTTGTATAATAAATATAATAATAATAATAATAAATATTCGTGGACAAATTCACACAGCGCCATCTAGCCCCAAACTAAGCAAAGCTTGTACTGTGGGTGCTAGATAACTGATATACTACTTAAATACTTTTTAAATACATACTTATTATGCATAGAACACCCAGACCCATAACAGTAATTAAAATTCATCATTTCAATTTCTGCCCGGCCGGGAATCGAACCCGGGACCTCTTGCGTTGCAGACTGGCATGTTGACCATTGAACCACTCAGTTCGTCGATGATTGTGTGTGTTGAAATATGTATGTAATTCTTTGTTTAAATGTTGTGTTGTGGCGTCCAGTTGATAATAAATGATTTATTTATTTATTTATAAAAATAAATTTAGTTTTAATATCGATAAAACTACTTTTATGCCATTTATGTTTCAATATCATTTCGGTCATGTGGCCGCCGCGACTGGCGTGTAGATGGCCCGATATTGATGTCAAATTTTCGCAGCAAACTACCGTATTTCGTTAATAACGCACCGAATATGTTCCAACGTCAAACACGCTACGAAGTTCCGGGAAAGTTCCATCAGACTGCGGAATGCAATTCTCAAGAACAAATGAAGCCAGCAATGTCTGTATCACGGAATCGCAGCAACTTCAGCGTAGGAGCAAACCTAATTGTTTGGAAACTTCGCCCGAATTGATGCACAGGATGCGGTTTTGAACGAAATATGTGCGCAGCGGAATACCTATAGAAATTTTTTAATGTGCAGAAATGTCAATTTTTTAAAGTCAATGACTTATGGTGTGGTTACCGACGCTGGAGAGCAGCTGGTTGATCTGTTGCAAGGAAGTCTTCATCTCGATGATGAGCGTTCCCTTGAAGTGCAGCGTCTGGGTCAATGCTTTCTTCTGTCGCTGCTCAGCTTCAAGCGCGGCGGCCAACCGCCTCTTCTCCTGTATGTACCTTTAAATGTAAATTCGTAGATGTAACTATCTGTACAGTACGTGTCAAAAGACAATAACAAAACTAGTTATCGCTATCTATTATCAACAGAAATCTAAATAAATTGGCTTAGTTCTGAAGATAGTACATTAAATAAGTCAATTTATTTAAATAGCTATGGGTAATATGGATAATGTGCTTTATTTATGCTTTTATTTCTATTGAAACCTACTCAAGGTATATTTAATGAAACTTTTTATCAAGTCAGTAAAAGGCGCCATCCATCAATGCCACTAATTCTATTCTATTCTATAACTAGACGGGTCGGTTGTTTATGAATGGATAGAGCTTTACATGGGTACATATAGGAAAAAGGAAGCATTATGTAGTTAATAGTTATTAAGCCGAGGCGAAGCAAATCTAATATAAATCAAACCATGTACAACCTCCAAAAAACGCTGTGATCGCTATCATTGAGTACCCCATTAATTTAGTTTCTCAGCCGACGGAGAGATAGGAACTAAGCAGCGCCGGACCTAGCTATCGATCAGGGTAGAGCGCCCCCTTAGTCGACGCTTTCATTTCATACTGGTCTTCTTGGAGTTAATTCTTGGTTTTACTCTCCCGCGCCAGGGCCCGGTGTCCGCCTTGACCATGATCCAGGATTTGGTAGATCAGGTAATTATAGTGGAGCCACTGCCATCTGACCTCCGTGGCTCTGTTAACAGGGGAACCTGACCAGACTGGATCATGGTTACACATTCAGTCGCCCGAATGTGCAGGTTTTATAAGGATGTATTCCCTGGCGGTAAAACCATCGCTTAGAGTTCAACTAACGTGCATGCCTCAGAAAAGAGTCATTGGTATATGGCCGCACAGGAGTTAGATCCCGGTACCGCGAGGTACGAGTCAGACTTCTTTCCTGTCATACTAATCGATACTTTTATACCTAAAATGCTGTAGCATGTAGGTCTCTGCAACAACGGTGTAAACAGTAATAGGTAGATTAGGTAATGAGTGCAGCGAGTTTGAAATGATTAGTTTTGCATTTCGGCGCCGCTCTTAATTGGCGCCTATGCCTCGGGGCCTGTTGCCGCGCTGTGACAGCTGAAATTTCACAATTTATCTAGCTGCAAAACTGAAAACGTAACTGAAATCTATTTTCGACATAACATGATTGTCGAACGTAGTTGAAAAAAGCTTTTTGGCTTCAGACATTTCAGTGTCATTATGGAGATCTGTAGCTCGAAAAAATTCACAGATCTCATGCACCACATGATCTTCAAATTGCATTGGAAATGAACTTTGGTAGTAAAAAACTGAGGTACCTCAGTTTTATGTTCTATATTTGCTTTTAATTTTCAAAACGTTTTATTTTAATACATTATGGAAAATATAGACGTTTCAATACTACTAATACTAGTCATCGTACCTAGATGTTATGTGGCAACAGTTACCGCTTACCATAAGGGCTGTTTGTGAGTCACTGCGTAGCATAAAAAGTGCTACTTCTATACTACTTACAAGCTTTGGTGTATGTCCAATTATTTTCGTGAATTTAATAAATATTTTATTACAAAAAAGACAGAGGTTTCATTTCAATATTATATATATTCTACACACTACAAATAAGTTGTACAACAGAGTTAATCGAAGCTATACAAAGGACGGAAGGATATGCTTGTTACATCGCAATTATCGTCATTATTATCACCGCTAGACTCCGGAGCAGAATTCTTGAACAACTTTTTATTAACAATTACATTTTCTTGATTCTGTCTAATATTTATGGAATGTTACAATTTCACCGGAATCGCTGAGTAGCTCAGGAACGCCATTCCATGTCCAGAGACATACCGGTGCAAGTAATTTTAAAACCAGCTATCAATCACAGCAAATCCAGAAAAGTAGTTCCTATAGCACTTCCTTAAAAGGAATCGTGTCAACTGTATGGGTAGGTATATATCTTACTAGACCAACTTTGCGTATTTGGAATATGAACGTCAAAAACGCTTAGGGTCTAATTCTCGCGCTGTGACATCTAACTTCGTCATTTTTCTAGCTACAATAAAGGATTAGCAAAAATCGTTGAGCGTAAGATTGTTGCATGCAATTTATTTATTTATTTATTCTTAGACATTCAATAACTTTTTTATAATTATTTATGTTTATAGAAAAGTCGAAAGCGCGTGAATCGCCTCCTGACAGTTGTTTCCTTATTGCTCTGCATAATTGATTTTGAACAGCTTCCGTGAACTCATCTCTAGCTAAATGTACCTACTTTTAAATTGAAAACAAATAGCGAATTCATAAATTTGCACATAAGCTCCTTACTTTGATCATACCACCAATATCTACACGTACTTTTGGTTCTAACTGCGCAACATCAAATATTTTCTTACTCTCGTTAAAAGCGTCCAGTGTGTTCACAAAAGCACCACTACTATAAGCGTATAGGTATTTTACGGAAAATTTGTGTGAAGACTTCACGGTGTAGTTTAATTTTGGCAGCGGTATCTTGTTCATTTCATTTACGTTTTTAACGCGCGCACATCTGCATTACAGCGCAGGATAGACGGAATATCAGGTATCGTCTCTTTCATAGCCGACGCCATGTCGTTCATAAAATGCACCAAATCGTCTTGAACCCTGAACTGTCCGCGAATCAGACGCACTTCATACACTGACGTCACTGGTTTTTGCGAACACTATAACTCCTCATCTTCACCCGACTGTGTCAGACTAAAGTCTTTAGACGTTTATCACACAATCATTTTTGAAGAATACTGAGATTAACTAATTTTTCTAAAAGTAATGACTAAGCGGCATTCTTTTCGATAGCCCCGAGGACGCTCAAATTGCTTCGACAACAGCACTTGACGACCTCTCTAAAGATGACTATCGCTAGTGCTTCAAATCTTGGTTTAGAGTCTAAACTAAGTGTAATAATATACAATCTGGCCCCACGATACAGGCCTATCCTAGTGTGAAGGCAATAATGACTTTTCCATTTATCTCTAACACCAGCTGATGTACTGCAAACGTGTAACAACATAATATGTATAACTAGATTTTTTCTATAAACTTATTTATATTTGAATGAATCGCTCTATAGAGACTCTTGGAGAGTATTTTGAAAAGTTGTAATAAATTGTTTATTTCTAGCCTTAAACAAAACTTTACTAGTCACCTAACGTGGTAAATATATGTACTTATTTAATTCATTTCGAATTTAGCCTTCATAAGCGCCACCACTTGGTATCACTGGAGAAACGCCGTGAAATCGCGGCCATTGGTTTGATGCTGAATATCTTAAATAGTAATATAGACTGCACTGATTTATTGAGTTATGTCTCCCTGACTGTTACGTCGAGAATTATGAGATCGCATCGTCCTGTTGCCGTGCCGTTAGCGACAACGAATTATAGGCGAAACAGATTCTTTTACAAGGCTGCAAGAGGTCTTCATACTGCTTCAATCGAGCTAGATCTTAACATAAATAAGCATCTTGGCGTTAATGTCTCGGTTGTGCTTTCCCGCACGAGGGCCAGGGGTCCGCCTTGACCATGATCTAGGATTTGGCAGATCAGGTAATCACAGTGGAGCAACTGCCTTCTGACCTCTGTGACCCTGCTACCAGGGGAAGTCTGACCAGATTGAATAATGATTACACATTCAGTCACCTGAATGTGCAGGTTTCATCACGATGTATTCCCTCACCATAAGAGCATCAGTTAGTATCCGACTAGTGTACATAACTCAGAAAACAGACATTGGACATATTATGGCCGCAGCGGGATTCGAATCCGGTACCTCTCGCTTACGAGTCTGACACCCTAACCACTCGGCAACCGAGGCTCTCGAGCTAGATCTTGACATATTTAGTTGCAACGTAAGTGCGATCAAGCGTAGAATGGTCAGCAGCTGGCTAACTGCGTCGACTTAGATAAAGTTTTCATGTTGATTACATGTTTTGCTCGTAACAAACTCATTTATTCAGATTTCATGTATTGGAAACCTATAATTGGCTCACTGATGGTTTTCTAAATAAATAATAAAACAAATAACGCAACGCAACACAGAACGTTTCGGGAAATAATAATGATAAAATTTAAATTTTAACCCTTAGCTTGCGTTTCCAATAGGTATGTTCCATTATTAATTCCGTATTGGTTTTGACAAATTCTCGTACGCTGCATCGGCTTTAATGAACTGATAATTAAGCTGTCTACTGGCGGACACGTGTAATTATTCAATATGTTATGATTTTCTTTTCACAATTAAATTTATTTTGCACGTGATTTTCTTTGCGCTGAATTTACAATACAACTCAATTATTTTTCGCCGAGTAATAAATTTCATCAGTAATATGTTCGTATAATAATAAGAGCGTCGGCAGCCTAGTGGTTAAGGGGTCCGAATCGTAAACGAGAGCTGTGGGGTTCACAAATGACTCTTTTCTGAGCTATGTACATGTTTAGTTGATCACTAACCGGTGCTCTTACTTCGTGATGAAACCTTCATATACCGGCGATTGAATGTGTAACCATGCTCCAATCGTGTCAGGTTTCACTGTTAACAGGGTCACGGAGGTCAGACGGCAGTCGCTTCACTGTAATTACTTGATTTGCCAAATCCTAGATTATGGTCAAGGCGGACCACGGTAACTCGCGAGAGCACAACCGTCATCCTCATTATTTCTTATTAACCTCGTTATAGGAAATAATGCTTACATAACATGAATAATTTTTAATTTAATTTTTATTTCACGCATTTCGGCAGACGTAAAATATTTATTTTTTATAAAATATTGAGTCGCCATAAAACTATCGACTTGGCAGATTGTCCGACTGGGATTTCAGAAATTCTTCCTCCATGGCGTAAAAGTTTCACCATGGCGGGAATTAGGCCAGTCAAATCTTACAAAAAAATTGACCTAAAACGCAAAGCGCGATGTAACGCTGCATTTTTTGTATGTTATTTGGACCCCTTAAGATAGTGTGAAACTACATTTTGCAAGCAAAAAATTGTGCTTCCTGCGTAATACGTGAAAAACTGCGAAATTTTGAGACTTTTTCACTTTCTGGTCTAAAATCAAAACTATGCATTTTTCGACCACTGAACCTGAATTTTTAAAGTTCATTATATTTGCCACTATTTAAGCCTAAACGCAGCTTTACAAAATGTACAGTGACCAAGTTATGACTCTCCAAAGAATGCAATTTTTTCCGAAAATTCACAATTTTTAGTTTTGCTCCCGTCCGAAGCAAATTATTGATAAAATCGCTAGTCCTATGATTGTTGTAGTACATTTAATTTACTTTCATCGAAGTACAAAACGAACTAAGTGAGACTAATAGTTTATTCACAATCTTAAAAATGGTTTTTGAAGAATTCTGTGAATACTTATTTGTGTGAATGGTACCAAAGGAAATGTTTCCAGCCAAGTATCGGTATAACCACTTATGATAAGAGAATATTTATTAGAAATTACGTTTTAACAATAATAAAATACCATCACAGGGTGCCAATCTGCTCTCGAGCCCGTTCTATTAGTCTCAGGGTCCAGCGCAAGATATTGCTCAACCTCGCTTCGCCAATTGTATTAAGTGGCGAGCTCGTCGCGGTGCTGAATTTCGACTAGCCTCAATGTACGAAATGGTCCTCTATATAGGCGGAAATTTTTTATATTTTCATGCAAAATCAGCATGTTTTTCCCTATTTTTGCCCATATTCTTTCGATGTCGTAAATGTGATTTTGAAAATATTGAATTTTTCACGGCGAAATTCAAAATTGAAAATGTAACGAGGGAAAATGGCGAGCGATTTAACAACGTAACCCAGGGCCGTTTGTATGATAGTTTGAAGTTTCTTAGTTTTATGTTTACCATGGGTTACTGAACTTTAGAGTTCTATTGAAATTGTAATAATGCATTTTTTGATATTACTTGGTTTTGAATTTGAACCTACATTCATACGAAGACGACATTAGGGCCTTCAAGGAACAAGCCTCTATAAACGAATTCTCGACACCACTGGCAGGCTCGGTAAAACAGTCCTTAGTAAGTAAGCTTTATGGAGCCTAAAACTAACAAAAATGATGGTTTCTTCCTTTTGGGGCAGGGACTACCTACCGACGCCGGTTTTCTACCCCCCAGCCCAGCAAATTTACTTCCAGCGTATACAGCTTGACTTTGAATCTAAAGGTGACTGCGAAGCCGCTGTCCACGCCATGAGAAGTTTCCTCCAAAGTAATAGTGTTGAAGTCGTACTGAAGGGTGACGTAAAAAATGGATTCAACTCCGTCGATAGAGGCGCTTTGCATGGTCAAATACGATCTAAGCTGCCGGCCGCTTATAAGTTTATGCGGCAATGGTACAAAAAGCTGAGCAATCGTATATACAAAGGCTACCTCTTGCAATCAGTAGTCGGCTGCCAGCAATAGACGACTCTCGAGAAGCTAAATTCTAAATTTAACATGTGGTAGTACGACCTACTTAGACGACGGGATCCTACGAGGGGATGCGAATACGGTTTTACAGGATTTACAGCACCTCATGGACGAGTTCAGGGTGATTGGTTTGGACTTTAATATCAAAGTGCGATCCGAGGGCTGGTGCCAGTTCAGCAGCTTTTGACGTGACTACTATTATACGCTATTATATGCTATTATACTGCGGCGTGGCTTCACCTTTTAGATAGTTTTGATTAATCCCTCACGGACATCGTTAAAGAAAAAATTCGAATTCTATTGTTGTGTTTTGCGGTGTTGTCAACAACACAGTGAAAAATATTCTTTTATTTTGATTCTTAACATAAATTAAATTAAATTAATTCAATTTCTGTATACTGTGTATACAGCCGTGTGGTGTCCGGCAGAGTAGAATAGCACCAACCCCTTACATTCGTGGGTGTCGTACAAGGCGACTAATGTTTTCGAGACAAAAGATCTAAGCGCCTCCGTAGACTGGAAAATGGGCAGCAGCGTTTTCCATTGTTATATTATAACACTGCGATCTCCAAACCGCCTGCCAAGCGTGGAGATTATGGCAATAACCTCCCTTTTCGTGGGAGAGGCCCTAAGTCCTGCAGTGGACTGTTATGGGCTGTGATACTATATATTGTGTGCAATTAATTGTTAAAATAAAATAAATAAATAAATTAATTAATCTCGATAATTCATCTTGGAAACACATGGATATGGAGGTCTAGGCGTTAGAAAGTTTCAGATCTGTCCCTGTCAGCTTATCTGTTTTCAGTGGATACTTCACAGTATCCAGTGTAGAAGTCATTATCTAAACTAGGGACTTTTATTACGGCGTATTCTATTGAGGCATAAGATAAAGAGTCTCCGTAGTCTAGAAAATGGGCAGCAGCATTTTCCATTGTTATATTTAAGTACTGCGATCTCCAACCCGCCTGCCAAGCGTGGAGATTATGGCAATAACCACCCCTTTCGCGGGAGAGTCCCTAAGTCCTGCAGTGGACTGTTACGGGCTGTGATGATTCTATTGAGGCCAAATGCCTTTGGCACGAGGCTTTTCCGGAGGCCGAGCTCCCGAATAATTCCTGTTCCCAGCGGCTATGGGGCGAGCCTCGCTGCAGATTGGTGCGAAACAATATTTTAAGCGCATCAACCAACTCTGCAGAGCGTGCCCGTTTGCTGGCTGCTGGCAAGTGTAAGTCGGGTCTCTAACATCAGTCCTCTAAAAAGATTGGGACACTTCTCGACCGCGTTACGCACTATATCATCCGCCAGGCCTTCACCTCCGCTGAAGCACCCGCGAAGCTAGGGCCAGGTGGTTTGGCTCGTGATTTCGGTAAGAGGCCCGAAGGGATGACACTCTCGCCCTGGAAGCTGGGACGACATTTGGTCAGGGACGCCACGTGTAGTGATACCCTTGCAGTTCTATCTTCCAGTAACAGCGTGTTATGCTGGACCCGATGCCGCCTCAGCTGAATGCGTCAAACGGCGCAAGTGTTGGTGAAAACCACATATTTACGCCTATTGTCGTGGAAACCCTTGAACTCTCGGGACTATGCGCACACTCCCGATTTCGGGAGCTAGCTAAGCGCCTGGTCGATATTACTAAAGAAAGGGCTGGCTTCCACTTCGGACGGGGGGCAATGCGGTCTGCCTTCTGTACAGCATTCCTAATAGTTCTAATACCGTGGACCTTTGACAAAATTAGTGATTGTTTTAATAAATTATTTAGTTGTTATTTATATTTTGTATTATGTCAGATTAGTATTCATAATATGTATAATTTTTATACCCAGTAAGGTAAGATAATAAATACTTTATTCTTCAAAACTACATTTTTACCTTCTCCTCGTTTTTTTAAGATTGTGAATAAACCATTAGTCTAACATAGTTCGTTCTGTACATTAATTAAAGCAAATTAAATGTACTACAACTCCCTCTTCGTTTTTTTTATCATAGAATTAGCAATTTTACCCATAATTTGCTCCGGACAGGAGCAAAACCTAAAATTGAATATTTTCGGGAAAAATAGACCATCTTTAAAGAGTCATAACTTGGTTGCTATACGCTTTATAGAGCTGTGTCTGGGCTTAAATCCTTGAAAATTTAATCAATTTTAAAAGCTATACAGCTTTGTTGATCGAGATAAGCATAGTTTACGATTTTTAGGCCAAAATGTGTTAGGCCAAAGTCCCGAAAATTTGCAGCTTTTCACGTATTAGCAGGTAGCACAATTTTTTTTTGCTTTCAAAATGTTGTTCCACACTCTCCTAAGGGCTCTAAATAACATACCAAAAATGCAGCACTACATCGAGCTTTGCGTTTTAGATGAAAGATTTGACTGGCCTAAATGCGCGCGGGCGACAGTGGAGCAGCCGTGACATCACGCAGGGAGCAAGCGTAATCTTAGAAATGTAAAAAGAGAACAATTAAACTTCTTGCAGTCACTTTGGCAGATAAAACTGCATGTATTCACGCGAAATAAAAAACGAATGTAATTTATATAGCCTATGCTTTAATAATATCAATTTTGGTGTAACATTTTAAGCCTGTTATGTTCGCGTGATAGTAATAAATAATTATTAAATTAATATTAAGCTTTTAAATAATTATTAAGCTTTCTGAATATGTATATGTAGAATCTTAAAAAAGCATAAATAAGACAATATGTTGGGTACACACTCAACACAGGGTACCCCAACAAATTTTAATTTTCGAGCGACTTTTTTTAAATTGATTTAAAAATATACGACTATGTCAATTTAAATTTCTCCATTGCTGACCTCGTCAATACATATATTTTGACACCTAAATTAAATATTTTGACCTAGAAACTTTTGCTTAAAAAGGGGCTCCTACAGAAGCATTCGAAAAGACATTTCCAATGTTAAAATATCTAATTCCATACGTCACAGGGCTAGTATAGGCGCCCAGCCGCGCGACTCGTTCCCTTCGGTCCGTCTCTGGACCGAAGGAACGGGCGGCATAGGGGCGCTGTGAATTACACACTTCCAACTTTCCAGCGCGTACGGTGGACGGCGTGGGAACGAAATCGATTTGCGACGGGCAAGCGGTAAGCGGTGTGTGGAAGGTGAGGACTGGGGGAGCATAATTTACAGGCAGATGGGCGTTAAGAGGGATATTGTTATTATTACATCGGCGCGCTGCAATGGCAAATTAACGAGATAGTAGTTGAAATAGTCACTGAAAATTGTTCTAGCAGTATATGTCCCTTTGTAGATAACAATGAATTGTAACAGTGTTTGGTGGAACTTATACTCGCAACGCAACGTCCTCACAGTACAGTAGCTGTTCGTTCTTCGAGCAGTTTTGCAAAGGATCCTCCATCATTTGACCCGAACAAGCGGAGAAGGAGAGACATTTTTTCAATTCCTTATCACACTACCACCTACTCCTCTCAGCAATATTATGTCATAAATTCGCTTCTCTATAACAAATTGAACAAAAATATCAATTTTAATCAGTTGAATAAGTTCGAAACTAAAAACAAAATAGAAAAATGGCTACAGAAACTAAGTTACATTAAAACAGAAGACTTACTTACTAACTGACTAATTTATACTCATACAAACCAAAAGGTACCCATATGTATATGGCAGTTCTAACACACACACACACACACACACACACGCAGACACGCACGCACGCACACACGCACGCATGCACGCACGCACGCAAGCGCGCACGCACGCACGCACGCACGCACGCACGCACACACTAACACAAACCGTTAATAAACCTTCTATGAAGATTATGAAGTATTTCTTTGTAATCTCATATTTCTTTACTTTTTCAAGTTTTATCAGTTTACCACATTTAAAAATATGATGTGGCGCCATGGGTGATTTCACTGATTATCAAGATACAGGTTATTCTTAGTTTGGGAAGCAGTAGGCCTAGCACAAGTTGCTCTCGAGCGCGATAAGCGAGAAAAAGCGCGACATAGCTATTGCTATCTCTTTCGTCTTCGTATTGAGAGAAAGAGACAAACGCTCTCCCGCGGCGCGAGCTTTGTCGCGGACACACTTGTGCTAGGGCCACTGGACAACAAAAATGGTTATGTTCTTATCACACCTGCCATTTAACATGTACCTTATTGTATTTTATATAAATAAATCTTAATCACTATCACAGAGAAAACAATAAGCAGTCGACCAACACGAACCAAGGCAACGACCAAACACTCCAAACAATGATCGCACCTAACACGATCGAGAAAACAAAGCTATCGTTAGCTCGTAAACTTAATGGCGGAGGAAAGTCGTACTATTTAATTTGGCATAAGTGGTCCAAGTTATCTGTGTGTGTCGGAACCGTGATTTACTGCAAACGAGGCCGGCCGGTGGCGCCTCCGCCCCAATTCCTACGGCGCCTCCGATATTAATACATTTTAAGCCTTGCGCACACCGACTAATGACCCGGTCTAACCGCTCCGGGGCTCGCGGGAACACCGCCTCACCTGTCGCGGTGCATCATGTTTCGAGCGACTAAATTAATTTCGATATACCGGGAACCATCGTCTTGCGGTGAATTTTCGTGCCATTTTATGTTGACGGGGACGGGGGTGGGGCTGCGGGAGGGGCGGCGTAGGCATCCAATTCAGGAATCAATTATGGAATATAAGCTGCAGTGTCGTACGATTTCATCATAATTCGTTGCAGATTTCAGAGGAATTACAAACTTAAATCATTGAAACATACACTCATTAAAACATTCGCGATTAAACGGGCATTAACACCAAGATGATGACGCTGATGATGAGTATCGCCCATGATTATTTCAGGTTTAAAAACAAAGGTTTTAAAAAGATATCGGTAAAGATTATGAAAATTTGAATCACTTATGTGATACATATCGTAAAACGTTATATCATTTTTTCATGTAAATTTTAGTTTTATCAATAGCTACAATACCAAATTTTCATTCAAGTACCTACATAAGTCTATATCTATTAACTATACATATAATAAATTATTCAATACTTAATTCATACGTTTTAGTTTGAAGACAGTATTTGCTTATCTTCCGGCGTGCCTTAGTGTCAATTACTCATTGTACCTGAGTGGTTCGTTGGTTAACATGCGACGGTCATGCCATGCTGCGGTCTGCCATGCAGAGGTCCCGGGTTCGATTCCAGGCCGGGCAGAAATTGAAATGATGAATTATAATTTCTGTTACGGGTCTGGGTGTTATATGTATGTCGTAGACGGTCATGAGCCTAGACATCATTTTGACTTAGAAACGCAACGTTGAAGAAAGAAGAAGTCTTCATTTATTGCCTCATATCACATAGCCGTACTCCATAAAGGAGACTGTGAGTACAGAAGGGACTACCAAATTATAATTTGGACAAGGGCGCACGTGAAAAGCTTCCCTGGCGCACTTTGAGTTTCGGCCTCAAGGGATGGCCATGGGTGGTGGCGAGTCTTCCAGTGACCCACGGGTACGGTAGTCCCACATTATTATCTGCTCCTGAAATTATCCTAAAGTCATCCTATCCTTTCATTTTTTGCTATTTTATTGTAATATCGTAATACACTGTTAAACTATTCGGCTGATCTTTATTTTCACGAAACTATCCCGAAAATACCTTCTGATTGATCTCTCCCCTGCTAGAATCTGCCCTAATCTACGACATCAGAAGTGGCATAAAGGATTCCAACGTCCCACAATATTTCTAATGCAATGTCCTTTGTTTTTTGTTAAAACTCTTTAGGACCTGGCTGTTTTGGTTTATAATAAGAACACTGAGTATATTTCTATTTGATGTGTGTCAATACTTTTGTTTGATACTGCTTGCCAATATACCTTTCAATACACTGTGCAATTTATTTATATCTTTTCTCCAACAAAATATAAGTGGTTCTGGTACCGAAACTTCATTACAATAGAAAGCAAGTAATACCGTACGTATTCTATAATTTTTATTGAGTGCTATGGAAAATCTTCCATCGTGTGATCAGTCGACTCCGAAGATAACGATGTCATGGGCTGAGCAACCGGTCTTGTGAATCAAACCCACGCCCTGATACCTACCACCGTATTTTTGATCACTCGATCCTACATACCGTGAATCGGCAGTGCTTGGTTTTGCAAAAAGGAGGGTTATGATTTTGACCGGTATGAATGTTTATTTGTTGCTCATAACTTCTAAACGAAGTAGGTACCTACTTATTTATCGTTAGAAGCATGTTCATTATCCACAAGTTGGCCTATGTGACTTCACAATAAATTAAATATGTTGCCGTCTAGAGGACACAGTCATTAAAAAAAAATTAGAGGGATAGGTACATTAATATATTAAACAGGCAGCATATTCTTTATTTTCAGTAAAAATTCATATAATGATGATGCACCTGGACTGAAGGGACTTGCATCTACTTATTATCTTGTTCTTCAAAATGTTAACAACGCAACACTTCCAATTTGCAACTCAGACATCGCCATGTCTGGTCTTTAGGAAACCTAGAAAAACAAATTAATGTAAATAAACGTAAATACGCCATTAATCAGAACTATTATATCTATTCTATCTATAAATGTCAGAACATTTAAAATGTCATTTAGGTAAATTTTTGGTACGAAACCCTAATAATTTATACATATAAAATTAAGGACCGCTATTTACAAGATTTGAGTATTAAAATTACAATACAATTAATATGAAATCCGACACTGTTAGCATCAAAATTTTTTCGATCACCGAAATATTGCTCAATTTGCCAATAATTTTAAATCTATCTTTAAGGTAAAGCATTTCAATTATTGCAAATTCACACTATTACGGTGCATATTTTTGTCACAATTTCTAAAATTAATTCCCGATCGCCGCGACCACGAATGAAATTACTTACCGATAAAAAGATAATCCAGGTGTATTTCCATAATTTGCGCTTTTACATTAATGTGCACTATACATGTATATTACACCGTCTTTTAAATGGTTTGATTTAAATTTTATTAGGAAATTATAAGAGATTTATTTATTTAGTAAAACTTACAGGTACCTTTTGAAATCAAAAGCCGAAGTTTTCTCTAAGTTTGTGGAGTTTAAATATTTGGTTGAAAACCAAACTGGTGAAAAAATTAAGGTCCTACGTTCCGATAATGGCCACGAGTATGTAAATACGGATCTGACTAACTTCTTCAAGGAGAATGGCATCATTCACCAGACCACCATACCATACACACCGCAGCAAAATGGAGTTAGTGAACGTGCGAATAGGACGATAATCGAGAAAGCCTTTTTTTACCAAAGAATTTACCACTAGCGTATTGGGGAGAAGCGGTAAATACGGCAATCCACCTCAAGAACCGTGTTTCCCAACCCAAGCCCTATATAACAAAATTATGGACCGGGAAAAGAGTTGATCTCTCTAACCTACGAGCCTTCGGATGTGAAGCTCATGTCCTTATCCCGAAAGAAAAACGGAAGAAACTGTATTCCAAAACGCAAAGTTGTATGTTCGTTGGCTATACAACTGAGAGCAAAGGCCTTATAAATCCACATAACCCTCGAGCTATCATAATCGCAAGATATGTTGTCTTCATAGAAGACAAAACACATGCCGGACACGCGTCACTACCTACTCGCTCGCGCCGGTCGTGTTGTTATCTTACCTATTGTTTTGTTCGTGCGTGCGTGAATAATAAAATAACCTCCTGGCTACTACTATAACGTAATAGGGTAACTCCTATTAACCAGGAGCCCCTTATAACAAAATGAATCCCATCCCAACGTCACAAAATACCCCAACGTCTCAACAAACCCCAAAGTTGCAACAAAAGCCTAATAGTTCCACAAAAACAACAAGTTATGCTAACGTAACCTCGACAACATGTTTCCCCAAGAAAGATCAAGCTATAATCTTGAATTCTATCGATGGAGTAACACTAAGGGAGTACCTACTTGCATTATCCTCTGTTATACCTACGACATCTATCCGTTTTATCCCCGCATATCAAATTCTCGTATATATATTTATATGGACTCAAAAAAAACAGCAGATGAGCTCATTGACGGGAAAAAGGAAATTACTGTCCAAGGTAAAACTCTTGAAATTAAACCATTAATACCTAGAAACAAAAGAATTGTTCTGTCTAACGTTTGTCCCGTTATCCCACATTACCTAATTGAGAAAAAATTTGAAGAATTGAATGTCAAAATAATGTCAACAATTACTTTTATGAAAATTGGCGTAACGGACCCCGGATTTTCACACGTACTGAGTTTCCGAAGACAACTCTATGTTTCTCCCGAGGACGAGAAACGCCTCCCCGAATCATTCCAGATAACGTTTGAAGATACCAATTATTGGATTTATATCTCTACTGACTCGCTTAAATGTATTTCCTGCAATAGAATGGGACATTTGGCAAAAAATTTCCCCCAAAATTCAATCGGCTCAGAAACACAACTAGAGGAAGAAATTACTAAAATATTTAACAGAAACGACGATTTACCATCATTAACCCCAATCCCAGACACAAAATCACAGCCGTCACAAGGAAATTCGAAGGGAGTAAAACGCATCCACTCGCCTACTACTACCGAATCTACAAATACCGAGTTCCTAAAACCTTTATATGGAGTAAGGGCGCAATGCTCAAAAGAAAACGACTCGGAAGTTATGGACCTCGAAACTGACGAGTCATCTAGTAATATCTCACTGGAGGAAAGAACAAGAACAAAGAAAAACCTAAAGAAAATTGATCCTAGAGAAGAGGAAGAGGTCTGGACAGATATACAGAACAACTTGACAGAACTAGACACAGAAACGTTTCCCTTAGAGATGGACCAGTTCATAAGAGGAGAACAAAATGTCAAAGAAGTGGTCTATTCATATACAGATAATGTTAAAGACCTCATTACCATGTGCAACAAGGTACACTCGAAAATGAATAAAAGTCTAAAAAATAGATAATACCACCACTAGCACTTAATTAAAGTAGAACTTTTTCGATTTTTTTATATATAAATACAAATATAGATAATACATTATTATATACTTTTGTAATACTTTATACATTTTTGAACATTTTACAGTGGAATGTAAATGGATACTATGCAAGATTAGAAAATATTAAATTGTTAATTAACCAGGTGAGTCCAGCCTGCATTTGTTTACAAGAAACAAATTTCTCTTCTAATTATTGTGCATCATTAAAAAATTATGACACATTCTATAAAAATCGAATCCTAAGTGATAAAGCTAGCGGTTGAGTAGCAATTTTTATAAAACCATACACCCTTCCTTGTCAAGTACAATTAAACACACACAAACATCACAATATGTAATATTTATCTTCCTAATAGTAGTCCTTTAAATACAAACATAACATGATCACTCAACTCCCGACACCCTTCATAATTATGTGAGATTTTAACAGTCACCACTTCTATTGGGGATCTGAAAAGTGTGACACCAGAGGTAGATTAATTGCAGATTGGCTAGATAACAACAAAGATATCCTTGTACTAAATTCCGGGCAACCAACACACTTTAACAGCAACACGGGAAGTACTAGTGTTATAGATCTAACTTTTGCTTCGCAAAATATAGTATCATATTTTGAGTGGAATGCCTTAGAAGATCTGTACGACAGTGACCACTTTCCAATCTTAATTCAATCCCAAATTCAGGAATCTTTTACAAATGACATAAAATTTCGCAAAAAATTGAAATTTCACGATACTGATTGGTCAAAGTTTCGAGAAGAGGTAGATATTAACATTTCTAGGTTAATAGATTTAAAACCAAAAGTAGATTCTTCTATCACAGACATTGTACACCAATTCACTGAAGTTATTATCCAAGCAGCTAACAAATCAATACCAAAAACATGATGTCCATTTCTCATTACCACCTGTAACTTTGGATCTGAATAGTAAATCGCGCACAATAGCACAGATCGAAAGTAAACCTCTCCCTCTTTGTACTTCCTTTTTTTTTCAGCTGTCACCGAGGAGGATGTTAAGAAGCATTTTATTTCTATTACTTCTACTGCAGTGGGCAATGACAACCTTGGTCCCCGGATGATCTCCCTCCTTCTTCCTGAACTCGTACCAATTCTCACTCACATATTTAACTACTCATTGACTATGAGCTCTTTCCCGTCAGCCTGGAAACTAGCAAATATTATCCCCCTTCCAAAAATTTCCAATCCCTCTACCTTTTCTGATTTCCGTCCCATATCGCTATTACCTTTTCTTTCCAAGATCCTTGAACACATTATCCACAGTCAGCTCACTCAGTATCTATCATCTAACAGTCTACTTTCCACTTTTCAATCTGGCTTTCGGTCAGGTCACAGTACCGTGACAGCACTGCTAAAAGTCACTGATGACATCCGTCTCGCGATGGAGGATAAGTCCTTGACGATTTTAACTCTGCTTGACTTTAGCAGTGCTTTTAATTCTGTAGACTTTGATGTTCTTCTTGCCATTCTTCGCTCTCTTAACATATCTCCTCCAGTGGTGGCGTGGTTTGAATCTTACCTTTGCGGTCGCCGGCAGCGTGTCCATTCTGGGGAGCTCTTCTCGGATTGGCATGCCTTGCTTGCAGGTGTACCGCATGGTACCTGGTATCCTGTCCCCTCTTCTATTCTCTATCTTTATTAATACTGTTACTTATGTTATCTCTTCGAATTTCCATCTCTACGCCGACGACTTGGAAATTTACCACCATTTTAAATTGTCTGATATAGATAATGCTGTTGCCTGTATTAATGCTGATTTGGATAGAATATCATCTTAGGCAAAGTCGTTTGGGCTGTTAGTAAGTCCGAAGAAATCTCAGGTTTTGATTATCGGCGGCAGCTCATACATGTGAAAGCGGCTTGGTTCTGTCATTCCTATCCCCCAAATTGTCTACGATGGTATTCCAATACCCCTGAGTAAGACAGCAAAGAACCTTGGCTTGATTCTTGATTCCAATTTATCTTTGTTGTCTCACGTCAATGCGGTCAGTAAAAAGATGCACTTCTCGTTCCATTCTATAAAATGCCTTCAAAGTTTCTTACCCCAAAAAACAAAAAAATCATTTGTCCAAACTCTTCTTCTTCCATTGCTCGACTATGCAGACTCCTGCTACTTGGATGCCACTGAGGAACTCTTAAATAAATTGGAGCGCTTACAAAATCTGTGTATCCGATTCATTTTTGGCCTGCGCAAATATGACCACATTTCAAAATATCGTTCTCAATTCAAGTGGCTCCCAATTCGCTTGCGCAGGAATACTCATATCCTATCCACCCTTTATAACGTCCTTCATAATCCTTCCGCTCCCTCATACCTCCATGACCGATTCCACTTTTCTCGTCCACGAGACAAACCTTGTCGTTCCAGTGTTAGATCGTCGCTGGACATCCCCATCCACCATTCCGACTTCTACTCCTACTCCTTCACTGTACATGCCGTAAGACTGTGGAATTCTCTTCCGCACGAAGTGCGCGATTGTCAATCTATAGCAATCTTTAAAAAGCGTGTAAAGGAACATTATCTTTCCTTATGTGCCTGAATGTTCTACAATACCTGTATATATTTTATTATGTTTATATGTATGTGTATTTATATATATATATATATATATATATATATATATTTATGTAGTTTATGAAATATGTATATTTGAAACTATTGCGCACGTCTCATCCCCTATAATCTATAATGCCTCTCTTCTATAGGCCTGCTGGAAGAGATTTCTTCTTAGAAATAAGTAGTGCCTGTTGTATCGTCTTTAATTTTGTAATTTCTGTATACTTTATATTTATTTATTTATTAAATCTTCATGCACAAAATAGTACAAAGGCGGACTTAAAGCTAAAATAGCCTTATCTACCAGTCAACCAGGAAATATTATATTGTGTGCAATAAATTGTTAAATAAATAAATAAACATCTGGTAATTATAATAAAAAAAGTCTACCATGGTGGAATGAAGAATGTAAAGTAGCAGTTAAAGAAACCAAGAAAGCCCTAAGAACATACAAAAAATATGCTAAAAATGATCTAGATTCCAGTCCTAAAACCGAATACAAAAAGAAGAGAGCGAATTGTAGGAGAATACTTAAAGAAAGTAGACAAAGAAATTGGGAAGACTGGGAATCATCTATTTCTAACAAAACTCCTGTTGGAAAAATGTGGAAAATGATACATAAGATTAATGACCACAATACTCGAATTAAACATTATTGTTTAATTCAAAGTTAGATTGGTCCGTTTCTTGTGAGAATTTGTATGCATGAGAACTTTTATGTGCAATTTCTCGAACCCAATGAATAAAGAAATATCAATGCAAGAACTGACGTTTGTGCTCTCCCAAATAGGAATTACTAGTCCCAGACCTGATAACATACCAAATACAATAATTAAACACTTACCTATTGGTGGTCTTAACTATTTACTTGATCAATATAACTACATTTTGATAAACAAGTATTTCCAGATAGTTGGAAAGAGGCCTTAGTGATCCCAATATTGAAACCAGGAAAAATACCTAGTTCACAATCAAGTTATAGACCTATATCTCTTACTTGCAACCTTTGCAAAATACTTGAAAAAATTATTAGTAGACGGATCAGATGGTATGTAGAAACAAACCAGTATATTTCCCCATTTCAATACGGTTTCCGACAGTTTCGATCAACCATTGATCATTTGATGAATATTGAAAATGAAATACTAGAAGCCTTTGCAAATGATAACATCTTGGTAGCCGTAGCATTGGATATTGAAAAAGCTTATGAGATGGTCTGGAAACACAGAGTACCAAGGCTTTTACAGCAAATGGATATTAAAGGCAATAATTTAGCATTCGTAAAAAAATTTTTGAGTGAAAGATCAATTAAAGAAAGAATCAATGATGTACTTTCTAAATCAACCAATATTGAAAATGGTTTGCCTCAGGGCTCAGTCCTTAGTGTGATATTATTTCTGATAGCTATTAATGACTTTCTCTCTAATGTTTCAAAGCCAGTTAAAGGTTTTCTTTTTGCTGATGATATAACAATAACATGTAGCGGTAAAGCTCTTAAATCTACCTTGAAACTCATTCCAAATACATTAGATCAATTTCAAAATTGGTCAGAAACATGTGAATTTAAATTTTCAAATTTAAAGACAGAGTTTGTTGTGTTCTCAAAGAAGAAGAAGAAGAAAATTACAAATTGCAAATTAAATTTAAACGGACATACAATAATAATGTAAATATATTGGGATTAACACTTGATACAAAACTGTCATGGATCTCGCATATAAATATGTTGAAAACTGAATGTTACAAAAGGTTAAACATCATAAAAGTTTTGTCATCAACAACATGGGGGGCTGATCGAAACTGTTTGTTAAACACCTATCGAGCGATAATTAGACAAAATTGGATTATGGATCAGTTATATATGATTCCGCAAAAAAACGTACCTTAGATTCCCTAGAAGGCATTCAAAATACGGGTACGGCCTTAGTATAGGAGCGTTTAAGACTAGCCCTGTTAAGAGCATAATCGCTGAATCCCGGGAAATACCATTGCAATTCAGAAGAAAAGAGATGGCCATAGTCTATGCAGCGAACATATTAGCTGAACCTGAAAATCCAACGTTTAATTATTATACAAAACAAACAGCTTCAGATTCAGAATAGCAGTTTCGACCTGGATTGCCAAAACCATAAAAAATTTGAGTAGCAAAGTATTTAAACGAACTAGATCTTAGTATCCCTCCTGTTTTTATCAAACAATTATGTTCCTTTCCACCATGGGAAAAAATAGACCTCCCTATTAACTTAAAATTCGCAGAAAATATTAAAGACGATACACCACAATATATTTACAAAAACCTATTTCATGAACTCAGTGAGAAATATAAAAATTGCGAAATATAATAAATATTATACGGATGGGATTTTGCGGCCACTCATAAAACTTATGCCAATCGATAGGAAACTTTAATATCTATCGATCACTATGTTCAAAAATGTCGAAAACGGTATACCTTGCGAGATAGCGCAAGTCAAAGATGTACATTATCTACCGACACATGGGGAACAAATACCTACTACTAAGTCTACTCATAGTCAAATATATTCTAAACTACTATTAAAAGACCTTTCAAATACAGAAAACCGCATTGAAATTAGTTCATCTGTTCGGGAGCTACATAAAGACGGATACACGCGTTAAACTTACAACAAAAATTAAATCATTATGTGTTCACCAATACACAAAATACTTTATTTCATAATAATATGCCACTCGGCTCTCGAGACTGTTCAATTAGTCTCCGGTCCCCAGAGGTAGACCATGGTCAACCACGCTTCGAAATATACCGTTGGCATTTGGCACACCTAACGAGTGGCGAGCTCGTGGCGGTGCTGAAGTTTGACTAGTCTCAAAGTACAAAACGTTCACCCATTCAGTTAAAGGACGCTATGAACATTGCTTAACCTAGGTTATCGGTCTGGCAAGTTTATGTATTTTATGGAATAAGATAATTAAGTTAAGTTGCATAATGCAGTGCTTACACTGTAAGAGCAAGCTTTTCAACTCTAACTCAGCTAGCAACTCTAACTTAGTTAGCACTTGGCGTTGTACCTACATCGCCTAGCACTTGCCATGCATATGACGTTAATAATGTGATTTCTGTGTTTTTAGACAACAACTTTTTTTTGGGATATTTACCCAAGTAAATTACCGACTTGCAATGCGAAATTACCGGTTTCAAATCTCACTGCCGCCATGTATTAATGACGGGCGAATGGTAGTCGCCGCATGTCAAAAGCCAAAACACCGCAAAAAATAGAATGAAAAGGTCCTCTGTTGGAAGTAAACACCATGCTAGAGCGTCGCCGCTGAACGACGCGCAGGCATA
This sequence comes from Blastobasis lacticolella, assembly GCA_905147135.1. NCBI lineage: Eukaryota > Metazoa > Arthropoda > Insecta > Lepidoptera > Blastobasidae > Blastobasis > Blastobasis lacticolella. The sequence goes on from LR990039.1 coordinate 20,810,782, forward strand.
TTGCCCTGCACCTGCGATAAGTGGGCTAGGGCTACCCTGTCATGCGCGGGCAGGGTTAAAGAAGTTAGCGCTTAACAGTAGGAAGCTCCGCTTCGACTTGTTGCACATGCGCCGCGTTCAGGTTGCATTCCTGCAAGAGACGAGGTGGCGTGTCTCCAAGTGTAGGGAAATCGGGCAGGGATACAAGCTGTTGTACACCGGATCGGCAGAAGGGAGGAATGGGGTCGCTATTGTGGTGGGCGACGAGTTCCGGAACGGCATTCTGGAGGTGAACAGAGTGAGCGATCGACTCATGGTGATCAAGGCGCAAATTGAGGATTTGACAACCAACCTCATTAGCGCCTATGCTCTCCAGTCCGGCTGCTCCAACACCGAAAAGACTGCCATCTGTAACAGTTTCGAAAATACCCTGCCACGTATAGTATCCTCCGAACAGATTGTGGTTGGTGCGGACCTCAACGGTCATGTGGGCCAGAGGAGTGAGGAGTTCGATCGGGCGCACGATGAATTTGGTTATGGCCAGCAAAACAGTGAGGAAGAAGATATTCTCCGAACCTCACTGGCCACCGACTTCACCGTAGTCAACACCTTCTTCCAGAAAAGACCAGAACACCTCATAACCTACAAAAGTGGCCCGCACCAATCACAAATCGATTATCTGCTGATCCGAAGACGTGACATCGGTCACGTATCCCAGTGCAAGATCATCCAGGGGGAATGCCTCACTACACAGCACCGAGTCCTTGTCATGGTCGTCCGCGTGTGTAGTAGACGGCCTACGGCAGAACGCTGCGTGCTGTCTATTAAGAAGCGGATGAAGGCAGCCGAAAGCCTCGATTGGAGCGCAAAGAGTGAACTCTTCAATGAGCTCTGGTGTCACTATCAGAAATCCATCCTCAACTCGGACGAACTGTACTCGGCACGTCGAAAGCGTCCGATGAATTGACAAGGATACAGGGTGGTAGAATGGTGAGGTGCGGTTAGGGACAAAAAGGCATGTTCCAAGAAATGGCAGCACAGTAACTCACTATCGGATAAGGAAGTGTGCTTGGGAGCAAGGCGGTGATCTAGAATGGCGGTGGCAAAAGCGCGGTCGGCCCAGCTGGCTCCGCTCTACGATGCGTTGGATTCTGTGGAGGAGCACAAGCTCGTCTACAAGCTGGCAAAACCGTGGAGTCGAGCCAGTCTGGATGTGACAAAGTGTGTTGCCATAAAAGGTTGGCGCTTTGCTTACAAGTGCAAACTCTATTAAAGACCGGTGGTGCTGTCATTTCAAGGAACTGTCTAACGATGCCAGCAACTACGTACCACCACAGCTTCCTGCAAACCTTGGCATGATAAGCCCGATCACCCCTGATGAGATGGAGAGGTCTCTGGTAAGTATGAAGAACGGAAAAGCTATTGGACATGACGGAATACCCATAGAAACCTGGAAAACAATGGGTACCCGGGGCGTACTCCGGCCCACTGAACTATTCAACAGGATTGTAGCTACGGGGCTTACAACTGACGCGTGGCGCGTAAATATTGTCACACCAATCTATAAAGGAAAAGGCAGTGTGCAAGAGTGCGGCAACTATCGAGGTATCAAACTTATGAGCCACACAATGAAGCTATTCGAACGGATTGTTGACCAGAGACTTCGCCAGGAATGCTCCTTGTCGGAATGCCAATACGGCTTCAGGCCGGGCTGCAGCACCATGGATCTAGTCTTTGCTCTCAAGGTCCTCTAGGAGTCCCATTGCAGTAGGAATCAACCGTTGCATTACGCATTTCTCGACCTGCAGAGAGCTTTCGACAGTGTCCCTCGGGAGATAATCTGGTGGGCTCTGAGAGCAAAGTCTCTGCCCGAGGCCTACATTTCTATTATACAGGACATGTATGCTGATACTGGAGCTGTTGTCAAAACCATCGTAGGCCATACTAACCCTTCCCTATTACTGTAGGTGTCCACCAGGGTTCTGTGTTAAGTCCTTACTTGTTTTGCAGAGTGCTCGATGCCCTCTCTGCGGAAATTCAGGACATGCCTCCTTGGTTTATGAAGTACGCTGACGACATTGTACTGGTGAGCAAGCTTAGGCAAGATCTTGAGACCAGAGTAAACACGTAGAAGGATGTGCTAGAAAACGGTGGTTTGAAGATGAATATCGCCATAACAGAGTATATGGCCAGCTGCAGCGCGGATCCCGACACCATCCGTATAGGTAACGAAGGCGTCAATAGAACAGATAAATTCAAATACCTCGGATCCATGATGCACGAGTCCGGCGATATCGGCCCCGATGTCAAATCCCGAATCTCTGCGGCTTGGGCCAAATGGCGGGAACTCACGGCAGTCATATGTGACCATAAAATCCATGTAAAGCTTAAACGGCTTATATACAAGAGTATAATTAGGCCGGTGATGCTCTATGGCTGCGAGACATGGCCAGCGCTGACGAAACACGTTCGCGAACACCACGCCAACGAAATGAAAAAGCTGCGCTGGATGTTCGGAGTTACGCGACTCAATCGAGTACGTAACGAATACATCCGCGGCAGCCTTGGTGTGAGGGATATCGCAGATAAGATCGAGGAGGCTCGTCTGCGCTGATTTGTTCACGTGTTGCGTAAGCCTTAGGGATACGTGGGAAATAGGTGCCTGAATCTGCCGGTATCAGGAAAGAGGCCCCGTGGGCGGCAAAAGAAGCGATGGATTGACATCGCTGAGTCCAATGCTAACGGCTTTCGACAAGGGGATGCTGAAGACCGGGCGAAGTGGAGAAGATTGAGTAGGAAAGCGGACCCTGGCAGAGGCCGGGATAAGTGCTAGGACAATGATGATCCATCTATCTGTAGCTCCCGAACGGATGAACCAATTTTAATGCAATTTTCTGTATTTGAAAGGTCTTTTACTCTAAATTATTCTTAACTTTATTTAATCGAAATCGGTTCAGTAGTTTATAAGATATTTGACTATGAGTAGACTTAGTTGGAGGTATTTGTTCCCCATGTGTCGGTAGATAATGTACATCTTTGACTTGCGATATCTCGCAAGGTATACCGTTTTCGATATTTTTGAACATAGTGATCGATAGATATTAAAGTTTCCTATCGATTGGCATAAGTTTTATGAGTGGCCGCAAAATCGATATTTTTTCAAAATGGCGGAAATTGGGTGGTGACCGAAAGGTACTATGCTATTTAACTCATATTCATTTGATTACTAAAGCTGAAAGAAATAAATGTGATAGAAGTCCAGCTTAACTGTGTTTCACCTCTTAGTTGAGTGTACATCTTACGATGCTGAAAAAATTTAATGTAATGTTCCTAATAATATGATAGACTGTTTAACTCAAGAGGGATGTACACGCACACTCGAATTTTTGAAAGTGATACATTTATATAAATATTTGTAAGTGCCGTGGTCGTTAATGACCTTTGATGTTATAAAGCGACCTTAAATAAATAAATAAAAAAAACACGTGCCAACATTAAATCTGAAGAGCCAGATTTAAAATCTTCAAACACAGATCCTCCACAGTCAACAGAAGTCTTTTTACCCCTCGACCCTGTTTCAACTGAAGACGAACCTGTTCCATATCCTCCACGTCAGCAGCAGCCTGCACATTCAGCCCGAGATGATACCACCATCAGAGGAACTGCCTATAGTGGATGAACCCTCAACTTCTTCCAATAGTCCTCCGAATGAAGTCATAGCTGGAGAACCACCAGAGCGCAGATATCCTCGGCGAGACAGACGTCAACCTGACAGATTTCAATCTGGTTGTGATCTTTACCTAACTTCTGATATGGAACCTGAGACCTACAAAGAAGTTACACAACATCCACAATAGGATAAATGGTTGGATGCAATGAATGCTCAGTACAATTCTTTACTGAATCACGGAACATGGATTCTAGTTGTCCGACCCTCAGATCGGAAAACGACCCTATGCACATGGGTTTATAAAATTAAAAAAGATACAAGTGGTCAAGTTACAAAGTACAAAGCCAGGCTAGTAGCAAAAGGTTTTACTCAAGTTGGAGCAGTAGACTACGGAGAAACATTCTCACCTGTTGCTAGACTCTCCTCTGTACGTCTTCTACTGGCATACGCAGTTCATTATAATCTGCAAGTACATCACCTTGATGTAGAAACAGCCTGTCTAAATGGAGGTCTTGATGAAGAAATATTTATGAAGCAACCGGAAGTTTTTGCTAAAGATCCAAATAAGGTGTGCTTACTGAAAAAATCACTATACGACTTGAAGCAAGCTCCACGACAATGGAACAAAAAGGTATGCGAAGCATTTGCCACTTTGTCGCTTACTCAAGCTTCCACCGAACACTGTCTCTACATTAAAAGATATGGTAATGACATACTGGTTGTTGTCGTGTTCGTTGATGACTTCTTTGTGCTAAGCAGCAATGATATCATGACAGAGACCTTTAAAACTGATCATAAAAAGATTTTTAAAATTAAAGATGTTGGTCCCCTTAGAGATTGCCTCGGTATGCGTGTCATACAGAGTGAAGGCCAGACTACTCTCGATCAAACCAAGTACATCGAGAAACATATTACAAACCCCATTAGAACCTGGCCTAAAACTCATTCTTCCCCTAAAGGAAGAAGAAACTGAAGCCCCTTATCAGAAACTTATCGGCTCACTAATGTACATTCCCATATGTACAAGACCTGATATCTCACACACGGTCTCGTATCTCTCTCAATTCAATTCACATTACTGGTCTTACGGTACCTGAAGGCTACCAAAGACCTAAAGCTTCAGTACATTTCAAAAGCTCAGTCATACCCAGTCGGCTATGTTGATGCCGATTACGGTAACAACGTTATTGACCGACGCTCATACACTGGGTTTACCTTTATTATGTGTGGTGCACCAATCTCAGTACAGTCGCGCTTTCAACCACAGAGGCCGAGTACATGGCTGTGGCTGAAGCTTGCAAAGAGGCGATTTACCTGAAAACTCTCATACATGAAGTCTTCGCCATCTCGCATCCCATTACCATACAATCAAAGTTCATTAAAACTCGCACATAATAACACATATCACGCACGAACTAAACATATAGACATTAAACACCATTTCATTCGAGACTCGCTTTCACAACACTGCATTCAACTTCAGTACATACCCACAACAGACATGATAGCAAATATTCTAACCAAACCTTTGCCGAGACTGAAGCACTGTAAATGTGTACAGTTGTTAGGCTTAGTTTAGACTGATATTGTTATATATACTGACATTGTTCTAGTCTGTAAGTGTATAGTAGTTGCTTAAAGTTTGTGATAGGTATATCAATTTTTTTGTGTCAGTGTTAAGTGTACAGTTAACTTTGATATGTCTTTATACCTTATTTATATTTGTATATAGGATGTTCTAATTGCGGGGGGTGTGTTAAAACTCTTTAGGACCTGGCTGTTTTGGTTTACAATAAGAACACTATATATATTTCTATTTGATGTGTGTCAATACTTTTGTTTGATACTGCTTGCCAATATACCTTTCAATACACTGTGCAATTTATTTATATATTTTCTCCAACGAAATATTTTTTTTTTTATGTTACATCGTGATCTTTTCGCACCGCCTGCCGGCTGTGTATACTGGATGCTCCTGACGACGCGAGTTGGCAAGTGCCTCCACATGCAAGACTACGATGTCTGGCCCAAAACAACTACACGCTGCAATTTAGCATTCGGTGAGTCATGACGAGTTTACTTGATTCAAGTATGATTCGAATCGATTTAGATTCATTAGTTTCAACGAACAAAATTGACAAAGTCCTACTAAGTTTTTATGCACCAAATTACGGAGTTACTATTTAATTTTGTTTTACAACGAATTATTACTGTCCAGAAAAGAATACGAACACAAAAGTAAACATAGAAAATTATTTGTTAGGCGAGATTATGCTTCGATTATAATTTTAACGTTGACCGCCAAAATAAGATAATATTGAAAGTTACCTCCCAACATTAAAAAAAGCCAGTTTGGTTAGTAACGTAATTTTATTGTAATATCAAGTTATTTTTACGAAAAAAAATCTAAATACGAGTAAGTGAACTTATTGACGGCAGATGATGTGAAAATAAAAACTTTATCATTTTCATTTTCATTGTGTTTTGAGGGACTAAAGGTAAACCTGTGACTTAGTTCGACCGAAAACCATTTTGTACTATGTAATGTAATGTGACTTAGTTTAATCTGGATAAATACTTTGTTAGACGGATATATCTTTCTAAGAAACTAACTCAATACGTGACGACTATCGAGCAAAGATTTTTATGAGATGTATGTGATACTTAGTTTTGTTTTTTACTTCACTAATGCGATGGGCCCCAGCGCGTGGTGTTGATTCGCAACGAGTGCTGTACATGTAACTCAGTTGTTGATGTTTGATGAGAACTGGATTGACAATAAGATTGTTTGTTTTGTGTAAATTGTCGTTTGTGTTTGGTGTCTATCAACGTAGACATCAAAGCTTTCTACTGAAGTGTTACCTATGACTGTTGAAGGCAGAAAGGAGATTTTCAAATTGGAAAATAATGTAATGTAAAGAACGATACATTTTTAGAGCCGTTAAAACAGGTAAATTAAAGCATTTTACCGCACTGGTAGACAAATGAAAGTAGGTAATATTTTTACTTTTATTACTAATGGGATCTGAAGCTAGTGACGTAATAGGAAATGAAATTCCGCTTCTGTTCTACGGACCGTGTCTGAGTGGCAAAATTCAGTTGCTCTTTTATGACGCTGCTTTAGGTCTTGGCTAAATAGGAGTTGCAGCGCTGGGAATTTGCATTGCGAACTACTGGCAGTATATTTGTGTAGGTAGTGAGTACGGGTCAATAGTGTAGAGAGTCCCACGTTATTTACGATGATTCAGAAACATAAAATAAGAAGATTAGTCAATTGTTTTGTCTAGGGTACAAGAGTAGAGTGTAATTTCTTTAATAAAATGTGATCGATATAAGCCCCAGAGTTGGCTAACATGTAATCACGGGGATCAGAAATCCTACCTAATGGATCATCAGGTTGATCACAGATGACGACTGATGCATGGACAAAGTTGAAATTTTTATTGTAAATTCGGGAAGAGCAACAGGGATTGCTCTGTATGATTTTATATAAAGATAGAGACACATTGCAATAGTAAAGATAACATATTCTGAGATGTTTATTTTGGGTACATTGTTGACGATTAATGACTCGGTAATTGAAATTTGTAACTTTGATCGCTGGGAATGCCCAGGAGCTTTTCATTAGTAAAATCCTGATTTAGTTTAGCTTTTGGGCAGTAGAGATAATGTAGTTTTTGTAGAGATGACGCCGTGAACAGTTGTTAAAGTTTATGACGATTCCTCCTCCTCCTCAGTCGTTCACTCCTGGCAGAATGGTCATGGTTTCATGACGATGCGTCTTCTCTGGATAACGCAGCCCCCGCGATGCTCCTCCACTTGTTGCGTCTTCAGCGTTACAGTCTTTCCTTAATTTTTAGCTCTTCCAAGATCGAGACATTGGTCCGAAACGCAGTCCAAGGGATCCGCAGCAGTCTCCGCCAACATCACATTTCCAGCGCATCGATTTTGCGTCGGTCTTTCAAGCGAACCGTCCACGTTTCTGCGCCATACAGAAATATGGGGAAAACTAAGCTTCTCATCAGGCGGACTTTCGTTTCGACTTTCTATGACGATTACTTGTTGTGTAACTCATAGACTGTTATCACGTGTTATAAACGTAGATAGACTGTATTACCTATGACTGACTTAGTACAGATTTGGTCGAAGGATTGACCACGAGCTGAGAGTCTATAGACAGCTATTAGTGAAGTAAAAAGCGTGTTAAGGTTGCTACAATGTGATTTTGGCAATTTCATATTGAGACGTATACTGTATAGTCTAACAGTAGTGTATCTACGTACAATATGTACAGGTGATAAATAAATGGCTAGAACTGTACTAGCCTCTATGTATTATAAAGGTACTACCTGTAGGTACTATAAGTACCTACAGGTTACAAAAGTGAGGCGAATCAACGTCACTGAGTAAAACCGTTAGCAATGTCTATTATCCACGAGTTAAGGAATATTGTTTTGAGTTTAGAATGATAAGAAGAGAGCTAGTGTAGAGTCTCTTACAATCATAGGGTCAGGAATGACCGAGCGAACAAGGTACTGTGCTGTGGTATTTTTATATTTCAAATAACACACGATGGCCTACGCGTCGCAGGATGGCCGTGACGTAGATGGTCATGAGCCTAGACATCATTTTGGCTAAGAAACGCAACATCAATCGAAGCGCCACCTTGCGGATAGCTGGAAATACTGTGAAGACGTCATATTCGGCGCAAGGCCGCAATGAGTGTGAGTACAGAAGGGACTACCAAATTATAATTTGGACAAGGGCGCACGTGAAAAGCTTCCCTGGCGCACTTTGACTTTCGGCCTCAAGGGATGGCCATGGGTTGCGGCGGGGTCTTCCAGTGACGCACGGGTTCGGTAGTCCCACATTATTATCTGCTACTGAAATTATCATAAAGTCATTCTGCCCTTTCATTTTTTGATATTTTATTGTAATATCGCTTCATTATCACAATACACTGTTAAACTATTCTGCTGATCTTTATTTTCACGAAACTTTCCCGAAAATACCTTCTGATGGATCTCTCCCCTGCTAGAGTCTGCCCTAATCTACGACATGTACAATAAGTATATATTTAAAATATATGTAAGTAGTCTATCAGTTTTCTGGCACCCATAACACAAGCTTTGCTTACTTTGGGGCTAAATAGCGCTGTGTGAATTATTCAAGCATGTATTATATAATATACTGTCAGTAGTTCTTTTCGATCGCCGCTATAGATCCTGGACTCCTGGCTAAACCCAGCAGATGCAGTGATGACAGTGAGCGGTGGTGCTTCGCTCCATAAATAAAATTCATAGTGAAAGTAAGAGTAAAGGGAAAATATTAATCTTTCATCCACATACGAGGTAGAGCCACATAGGATAAACTTTTCCGTAATTTGTTTCCCTTATCAAGGTAGAGAGCTTGTAATTAGAGAGTCCCTTTGCGACCATTTCTTCGGGTGAAATATTAAATTTACATTGTACCTACGGGACGCAAATCTGCTTCTAATAACGAGGCTTTTTGAGCTTGAGTAATCTGTGTACTAAGATATACAACATGTTGACCACAAACTCTACAGCAATGGTCGTATACTATTAATATTACGTAGCAATGTGTACAATTTTCTAACTTTAGGCATTCGATAGTTTATGCCTGTCGCTTTGTGAGAATGAATGTACGTATGTATGTTAATTCTCTAAGTACATAGAACAGAAAATGACTTTTTGGTACAGATACCTAGTGGGATTTGTAGTAATACACAAAGGGTAAACACATAGGGTACCCCAAAAAAGGGATACTAAAATAGACGGCGGCACGGTGGCACCGCCGTATGCACGGGTATGTCGGTAATTTAATTCTCAATTAAAATCTGGTTATACCTGCAGGGGCACTTTTAGGTAGACTGACTCCTAATAAGCCGGGCTACGCTGGAAGCTCGTCCGTTGCACGCGCAGTAGATATTTAAAGCCGGATGTAATTTGCGGAGATAAGCGAGTTATCGGAGCCGCGGCGGTGTTGCGCCGCCGTGCCACATGAGCCCTGGCCATGATACGCTTTCGAACATAATCTTATAATTCCCATTTCCACATTTGTACAAGTTCACGTTAATACAGTTTCATTTTTTTTATGTCGTAATTGGCAAAGAGGCGTAGGGCGACGGTGGATTAATGGTTAAGAGGTCCGACTCGTAAGCGAGAGGTACCGGTATAGAAACCCCAGTGTAGCAATAACTGTTTACTGAATGTAAACTTGTGTCTCGAACACTAACGTGTTCTGGGATAAAACCTGCATACTAAAACGACTGAATATGTAACCATTATCCTATCTGATCAGATACCCCTGTTATCAGGGTAACGGGGGCCAGATGGCAATAGCTCCACGGTAATTACCTGATCTATCCATCTGCCAAATTCTGGATCATGGCCAAGACTGACCCCGGGCCCTCGTGCGCGAGAGCACAACCGTGACATTAACGCCAATATATTGACATTACCAATACAAGGGAGTACCTCCACCAAAACACCGGGAAACGTTATATTTGTCCAATTCCAAATTAACACCATAACAGTGCTTCTGCGACCCATTTTAACAAGTAGCAAAGCCCAATGCCGCAGATAACTGGAGAACCTTGAAACAAGGGCCGGATGTCTCCAACGGAGCTAGGAATGTCGGGGAGACGCCTCATGGTAGTGTGCGACTGGAACAACGCCGCTGACACTATGATTTGTTGTAACGATTACCATAGAAATTGAAGGGAGGGTGTTCTCGAACTCAATACGACTAAGTATGAGAGTTGTCTACGAAAGCGTTTCACAAACATTTTAATAAAGACACCGTCAAGGTGAGAGCTAATTTGTTTACTGGGCGCGCATCAGGGAGAACTACATCGTCGCCTACGAATGGACAGCGGGAAGTAACATCCTCACACTCCAACAGATTTGGAGCAAATGCCATTTGTTGACTGCACTTGCCTATTGGAAATCGCATCGTGGGAAGTTATGCGCATATGTACGGATGTTATATGGGGTTCAAGGTTGCATTGTTATTTCAATCATCATAATATTTGAATAAATTATTTTATTCATATTATTATAGTCACTCAATGGTTTGTCAGCTGAAACCAATTTTATTTTTTGTACAGAACGATGGTTTTTATGCTGGTGATTCCATTGTTATAATACTTTTTCGAATCGTTGCGTTAGCTAAACGTCAGTTTGTACACTTACGCAGCAGTCTTCTCCTGGCCCACATTCTTGAGAGAATCCAGCATGAGGATCGCGTGCTTCCGGCCTTCCATGAGCTCGTCGCGCTTGGCGCTGTTCAGCGCTAGCTGCACGGTCAGCCGCTCCATTTGGTGCCGCTGTTCTTTCAATCTGCACGTAGATACAACTTTTATTGGGTAAACAGAATTTTTCGGTACTTTAACCAAAATAAACTACTTTTGTGGCACCTACAATTATTTATACAAGATAATTGAAAGCAGATTTTAGTATAAGGTCTGCACGTAATATGATATAAACTTAGGCTGAAGCCACACGAGTGTAATTTCGGACTAGAAGTCATGGCTCACATACGTATAGAGTTTGGGTTTCATGTGAATAATTATTATCAATGGTCTCCGTAGGCTGGAAAATGGGCAGCAGCGTTTTCCGTTGTTATATTTATAGCACTGCGATCTTCCAACCCGCCAGCCGAGCGTGGAGAATATGGCAAAAACCTTGCCTTTCGTGGGAGAGGCCCTAAGTCCTGCAGTGGACTGTTATGGACTGTGATGATGAAAGAATTAGCAGATGAAGAGGTATAAGGATAAGTCACCGCAGCAATATTTGGTCATAGTTGGACACCAGCGTTGCCCTCTGGAGCTGTTTGCAGAGAGCCATCACTTCCTCCAGCTCCCAGTGCAGCGAGTGGTGACTGCCGGCGTCCTCGTCTTCGTAGAGGTCGTCAAGGTTAGTCGCCTCCTACATTTATATTAATAAGGTTTCTGAACTCTTTTCTAAATATACCTGGACTGTGAGGGCACCGGATGTTAGAGTACGTCATCGAGTACATAAAATATGCCACTCTGTAGCGATAATAGTGGTTTGATAAACCCACACACAAAACGATGATCTACACAACCTGGCACGTTCGATACAGTCGAAGAGAAAAGTTGATCCGTTTTTACTTGACTTTAATGTGGATAACTAGCGTAATTGCAAAGGGGATGTCAGGCAGACCGGATTTTTAAGTGAGCACTAACGCTACGAGTAGTCGGAAAATTAGGTCAAAAAAATAACAACTTTTCCCTTTGTCTGTACAACTTTTCCCTTTGTCTGTACCGAACATCTAGTAGACCTATTTCTATCGCTACAAAGTGGCATATTTCTCGTACTCGATGATGTAGAAAAATCCCGGGTGCACGGGCTCACAGTCACACTTTTAACCTTATACTTTATATTTACTGGGCCACAGTTACCGCTTACCATCAGTGGACTTTCAGAAGTTATTCCCTGAACTTTGTGAGTACTAAATTATAATTTCATTTAGGTACTCACCAGTTCAAAATACAAAAGCTAAATTACAAATTTACAATTAAAATTGGGGCTATGTCATTGCGATGTCGCTATTTAGTAATATTTACACACACTAGTCGGTGTATAGAGCGAGCGCCGAATTGATTGGCCAATAGTTGAAGGCGGGCATGGCGTCCATTTCATCGAAACGTATCAGATTAAAAACGGCCAGATTGGATTTGGCTGGCCACCATTCCAATCTAAAAAAATTCACAGAATTGCTGAATAACCAAAAAGTATCGCCGAATACATTTTTGCAGTATTATTTTTGTATTGCAAAACAATATCAAGGCCTACCCTATAGAAATTAGTTTTAATCCCTTATATCTCAGGATTTACAGTCACGACTACAAATATGTAGATCTATAGCTAAACTATAAGTATCGCCGAATAGATGTTATTCTTAAGGGATAGTTTTTAATAACAAGCAAAAATCTATCAAAACTGGCACTTTTTCGCACTTACGCGTTGCTCCGCGTTCCAAAATACGTGATACAACAATGACCGTTATTCTATGAGCAACGCGTTCCAGTTTGGTCTGTCAGTGAAAATGAACAAAAGCCTTTGAACGGCCTCGCCTTAAGTAAGCTCACCCCTGTAAGCTTTATATATTTTCATTCAGTTCGTTCAGTTCACGTCCTTTCCAATAAGCTTAGTATTAGAAATAAGAAAAATTAATGAAGTAATTACTAAGAGTTAATGCTAAGGTCTGGAATGGAAGGAAACGGTTCAGACGGACATTTCCGTTTACCTTCAACAGGATGTTAAATATATATATATTTCTAGTATTAGTAAAAATGCAGTGTGTGGGCAACGGAAATGCATTTCCTTTCACCTTTACCCAGACCCAATATTATATTTTATTTAGAAATGGCGAGGGATTCGCGATAAAAGACGAGACGAACCGTAAGTCGGGAGGCAACTTGTATTTTATAACTTAGTAAACCTTTTCATTTAATTGTGAAATTGTTGTAAACAACTGCTAAAATAAATATATTATAACAAGAGTACCTGATTGAGTTCATATATAGTACCGTCTCTTATATTAGGAAAAGTCTATCAAGTAGTACATAGCCACACAACTATCACTTATAATCTGTCCAGACTGACTTGTCTTATTTGGTTAAGGAAATTATGTATTTAAATAGATAATGTGCAGCAGTATTCGTTGCAATTCTCATTCTATGTGTTTCTTGTATTGTTCATGACATCTATACACAATATACGTAGCGTGATTGATACGGCAAGTCGTGATTTGGGCATTGTTTGTTCACCAAATAAGACAAATCAGTTTAAACAGATCATAGATTGTTCTATAGATTCCTAACATTTAATTTGAATCGTTCGTTCTTTACGTGTACCTATAAAAAGTTACTATTTTATTAAAAAAAACACATATTCACCTCCTTCCGAATCAGCTTAGGAAACGAGTCGGTCAAGTAGGCGACCTCTCGCCTCACAAGTTTCAGGGTGCGCTCCCTCTCCTTCATATTGGCTTTTATCTCCTTCTCCAGCTTGTTGTACTCGAACTTCCTGTCGTCGAGGTACTCCATGGCCAGTTGGCCCATCTCCGTGGCGCCCATCAGGCACTTGCCCTGCGCGCGGCAGTCGAGCTTCAGCGCCTCCAGTACCACGGAGAAGTATGACGAGTCCTGGGCAAACATGGTGGGTTAGGACCTGTATTTCACCTTGTGTGTCCGAGAGAAATAACGCTTATTACCGCTAAGAAATTCTGCAATACCAGTAGGCTAGTTATGTAACCATGTTTTCAAGAATAATCTAATTTCAATTAAAGAATTTGTCACTTTTGCGATTCCGTATAATCGGTTTTAGGGCTGAACCCTAAAACCGATTGCTAACAATGTTCCATAGCAATAAACTGAATCTATTAAATCGACCATATAATCCCAAAAGTAACAATTGAAATAATTGAAATCAGATAATTGTTGGCAATAGAGTTACGTAATTAGCCTATAGGGGTACCACTAGCACCCTTATTATGCCCTTTTTGAAGAACTCCGCTTTTACTAAGTATGCATGGGGTGATTCAATGCGATTGATTGATTAATTCAATAATTAGAATGTAACTAGCGTCGCAACAGACGCACATGCAACACATAATTGGAACATTCCGCTTAAGCCTTACAATGACAGCTGTGTCTTTCCACGATGTACCAGTCTTCTAGCGAATGTAATTTGTTCTTATTTCTTAAATAAAATAAGTGAAATTTGCATCTTCAATATTTAGGATACTTTCAAGAGACATTACTTTATATAGACAATATAGCGTGCCTATACAAGATACTTACCCGTACATAGTCCACCACATACTCGTAACTCTATATAAAAGCTAAAACGGTCGCCTACTATAAATAAATAAATAAATAAATAAATAAATTCGTGGACAAATTCACACAGCGCCATCTAGCCCCAAACTAAGCAAAGCTTGTGCTATGGGTGCTAGATAACTGATATACTACTTAAATACTTTTTTAAATACATACTTATTATAAATAGAACACCCAGACCCGTAACAGAAATTAAAATTCATCATTTCAATTTCTGCCCGGCCGGGAATCGAACCCGGGTACTAACTATTGGAATTAATGATTTAAATTATCGCAGATAAAAACGGGCGAATTATTTCTCGATAAACAAGCCAAGCAAATAATTAAATAAAGTTGGCTGAACTTCTGAAGAACATAAATATCGGTAGTCCGTTCTAATACCCCTCAAACCTTATAACCAATTATCTCTCTCACTCTAAGTCCAAAACTACACACGTCCTCGACTAGAATAATCGTACCTAAAACATTCACGTGCCAACCGGCGCAGAATAGAGAAATTAATATAATGATCTCATAACAGATGTACATTACCTAGTTGTTGAATAAATGATATTAGAATTGAAATTAGAACGGGATTGGGTCGCAGTACATCATTATATTTAAAAAGGTAATATTAAATACACTTTAACGTTGTGAGTACCAATAACGCAATTTAAGTAATATTTTCCCTTAGTTTTATTGATCGAAATGAGTTACAGCAGAATCGTTCATTAATTTATACCTAATCTTATTGCTTTTTTGCGACAGTTAGCTTATTATAAAATATAAGCTTACTGTCTCAAATTTTGACGATTACAATTAATAGCTGGCTTTACAGATTTATGTTGCACATTTATAATTTGTTTATAATGTTGATTGATCAATACCCGCTGAACCACGTCGTCCTCTGAGAAGCATTGGATCGAGTTTCATGCACCAAACTAATAGCTAATCACGGTGTCTATCGAGTTGTGTCCAGCAGCTTGAATGGTCCGCCTCGATAAACGTCCACGTGACTAAGACGTGGTGCAATATGATACGACTACCAATGTCTTGGCGTTTCGGACAGAATACAACGGTATACAATGCACACGTAAAATGTTAAACATCATCGGCCTTTTAAACATGGCATAACTTGACAAGCAGGAATAGCCATAGAAATCTGTGTTGCCAATCACAGGTGTCAAGTTACGCTACGATTATTAACACGGGGAATAGCGTAATCGAGACCCAAAGTACCTATCTGAATTTCATATTTTGGTTCACAGGGTGTCGAACAAAACAAGCCCGCTGCACTAATAGGATTATACACATACAGAAAGGGGCAAAACGCGATATTAATTGCATCGGAAATTCGGAAGCGGCTCGTATCGAGCGCCCTATGACATGTGGTACAAAATATCGGTTTGCCAACTATCCCGCAATCGCGAAAGTTCTTTTAGACTTCAAACTACAATTATTTTACAATTCAGAAATTCAAGCAATTTCAGTTAACAATATTTAGTAACTGTATACAGATTTGTCTAGATCATGCAAACAATATTACCTAAATTCATACAGGCACAATACAATACAGATCTTCCTCCAGAAGTTCCTCTTGAATGATTATTACATAATAAAATTCGTTGCGTTGTGCCCTATTTACTAACCGTTGATAAACTTGATAAAGTACAACCAAATCAAAATCACAACAATACAATCAAAACAATTTTATTTTTAATTTATTATCTAACGTCAGTGAGTTTTCAATATAACCTTTTAACTTTTCGACATTTCATTTCCTCACTCGTGTGTTTACAGCTTCGCTACCAGTTTCCATTCACTATGTATTTAATAATCGCCTGCACCCAAGTCGCTATCCGGGCGGGCTATACATACATACTATGTATAGATGGGCAGAGCTAAACCTGCATTCGACTGTCACAGAGCCCACATGTTCAGTTGACTGAGCACAACCGAATTCAGGCTTTACACGTTAGCTCGATGCGACGCGTCAAAGCCCAGCAATGCAATTTCTTTAATGGAATCACTGGCACCCGCTGACCACTTAGTTGGCGATCGAAGTTCGATCAGTGGCCTTTGTGATTTTTCACACGTTACGTACGTTACGTATTTTACGTAACCTGAATTGTTACGAGCTAATGCGTCACATCGGAATATTTTAAACTGCGTATTGTGGTGCATGTTAGAAATGGCAGTACGGGGAACAAGAGAAAATGCGCATTAATTAAGCTTTTATTCGCCTCGTTTGATACCCGTTATTTAAGAGTGTGCTACTCTACCGGATACTATATATCTATAGGAAAATAACCGGATTACTTCCGCGACTACTTTAATACGATACAGAATAATAGGAGATGTATGAAAAGAGTTGTGGAAATATGCGAGGCTAGGGAGTTGTGTCAGGACAGTGCAAAGTGGCGGTCCATAGTCTCAGCCTACCCCACCTGTGGGTCGGAGGCGTAGGTTACGAGTATGTATTTATGTATAACAACTAGTACTCTTCTATCTTCATCAGTCCCGGTGTATATTTTAGGTGTGACAAAATTCGACTTTCCTAGAAGTAGGAAGTCCACTGCTGGACTTGAAATTTCTCCACATCGGTGGAAGACATACTCCACACTCGACAGGCAAGTTGGAGACGTAGTGTCATAGAGAGCTATAAAATGTACATATCATGTCAAAGTAAGTTGGCATTTAATTATGTATGTGCCTAGGGAATTTTGTAATGAAAGTTTAATAAATGGAGAACCAAACACTAACCTTTTTCAATATATCCAGGATTTTTTTGTACATCACTTTGATGGCGAGCGCCGCGTTCTTTTTTATATTGGCGCGCTGCACGTAGTTAGCCACGGCCTGTTCCTTGCGCTCGGCTGGCAGCGGACCGCCCACCTCGTATATCAGTCTGTCGCGCAGTTCCGAGGTCTCCAACTAAACATCATGTGAAACTTTTAGGCTGCATTGTATTACATATTTACGACCGTAAAGTTACATGTAATAATTTTATGGAAGGACAAATTTTTATCGACACACAGTGGCCCCGTTTTCATAAAGATCGACCATATCACTAGAGCGAGGTGACTAACGTAAAGCCGCACGTGCACGAAAAAACAAACTTAGGTGGCTGTAACAACAACCCCTTCCCACCCCACTAAGATCAATAGCGATGTTATTCAATGCCTCCCTGCGCCCCTATTTGGACCTAACATGATTAATGGCGGCCTCCAAACACCATGCAGAATTTGCAGTCCAGCGCCGGGATTTCCGTCGCAAGTACTGTGCATAGGTATTGTAAGGTCACATCGACGTTCTCTCGCTCTAGTACTGTATAGCATACAATTTTACTCTAGCAAAACGGATTCAGAAGACAAAAAATCTTTATTTCCGTGCCCTAGAATAGAAACCGTCCCCTGGCCTCCCAAGGGTAGATATACGCTCAGCGTTGCAAGGAGACACCTTACGTTGCCCCTGCTAGCAAGTCAACGCCACAAATCATGGAACTAGGAATGTTTATTCCCACCCTCCTCCCTTGAGAACCAAGCTCACTTGGTCACGGAAAGTTAAGTCTGACTCACATTAAAACATTCAACAACTTTATCTCTACAAGGCTTACTACTTTGAGTTTATGTTAAGTAGATTTACAGACTAATTAGTGGATTACCTGCGATTGACGGAATCTCTCCATTTTTTGCTTCTTCGTATATCTTATTCTATCCAAATGTTTTCTTTTATTAAAGTTCTCTTGATGTATGCTTTCTAGTACTTTCTGAAATGAAGAATTAAATACGAAAATTAAGTCAATAAATTATTTTAAGTCGTTTTACAAAACGACTTGCATGGCGTAAATTTCTGAATTAGATACATACATGTCAACTCATGAATTAGAATATTAATTTAAATTTATAACAATCCAAATAAGATTTCAAAAAATAATTAAATAATTTAAATTTACGGTACGAAAACAAAAATACGTAATAGCTATTGAATGTCAACGGTGGGGGTTACACCCGGTTTATATAATACCTGGTCAATCAATTTTGTTCCTGTACCTTCTGGTTTCTTAAAAATTCTTCAACAGTGTACAACGTTCTTTCCACAAGTCAATTGTGCAGTTGTTTTCTGAATCGATTTAGATATTCGGCCTCCCGTATTATTTTTGGAATAGCGTTATAAATTTTGGGTGCCATAGCAAAAACACTTTTGTGGAACATAGCAGTTTCACACGGGTGTAAATGCAGCTGGTCGCGGCGCCGGGCACTTTCAACACTTGGGAAAAGGTGACAGTTTGTATGTACAAATATCGCGACCTCGTAAATGTACAGAGATGGCATTGAAAGGCTTACAACTATCGGTACGTCGCAAATTACATACATACATTACATGTAATAAATACAATTTTTTGTGCCTTGAATATTGCATATTTCCCTGTTGCAGTTTCCCAGAAAATTATTTAGTATTTCCAAAAGATACACTACAATGACTACTGTAGTGCTACGGCTACGAGCGCGTAGCAGTGTCTACGAAATAGGTTTCTTGCACGAGCGACCGGAGCGGAAGCCCGTGCGCGGGTCCGCTCAACGCAGCGCACGCCCTCGAGAACCCATTGACATAATACGATTACCCCTAGACTAAAGTAGTTCTCGACTGTTGTACACATTACAGCTATTGTCACGGTTGTTTACATACAAAGAGTTGCTTTATTAAATAAAGCTGTCTAACGCGGTTTTCACCAGCATGCAGTTCGAGTCTCTTTTGCGGCCATAAGTACCCCCCTACCTAGTATAACACTCGGGAATTGTGTAACTTTCAACTAGCGAAACAGAAATAGCGAATAAATTTTATAAATCGAAATCAGTTCTATAGATTAAGAGATTATAATTTTGCAAACATAAACTTCTCTATTATTAGGTATTATAGACTGCTGGAGCATTCAATAAATCCAGCCGTTCCATGCTAAACTCGTTAACTAGGATTAGTTCTGCCAGGACTTAGACTTTCAATTCCGCGGAAACCCTAGCACATTTAATATCGCTAATTAACTTGAATTGGCTAAATCGTCTGGTTATGCTGGCGTTAACGCCCCGCTTTGACGTTTCCGCGTTTGTGCTCCAGAATTTGGAACAGATAATTGCAGTGGAGCGGCTGCCATTTGACTTCCGTGATCCTATTAACAAACCAACCTGACTAAATTGGATTATGGTTACACATACAGTTGCCGGAATGGATATTTAATCCCGATATTTTCCCTTATCGCATCTGTTAGTGTTCAACTAATGTACTTAACTGAGAAAAGAGTCATTGGTAAATGACGGCACTGGGGTTTGAACACGGTACCTTGGGGTACTTCGGACACCATAACCACCGATGCTTCTACAGAATTGAGTAAAATGTCTGTCGGTGATTTATATTTTTTTTTATATTATTATATATTATTTTATTTAAGTGTAGGTAGGTTGCTTCTTTCTAGGGTGGTACTTCTCCCAACACGTAAAAATCTCCTCTTTCTCCAATTTCATCAGCTACTTTAATGGAAAAATGAAAAAAATCGTAGCCTACGATATAAAACTTACATTATAATCTTACTTTGTCTAATTACATCAGATTATAATGTATCGGAAAGTTGTGAGCTCTATATTTTCATATTGGCGCTCCACGTCGCTTTCTCATAACTCAAACCTAATCTAAACACAAACCTAATCTAACCAAGTTCAAACCTAATCTAGTGTGTTGCTTCGAAAAATAATGCGTTATAATTTAAACAGTTTGGTGAATTTTGTTGATTTTAATAATTCAGTCCTCAATATTCAGAAACAGTATCAGCAAACTATTTATGATTCACATGTTATAAAAATGACCAAGTAAGGAAAAAACAACCGCTGGTAATTTGCAGTTCAGTGCTTATAATTTAACGTAATTAAATATCATACGATGACAAATACCTACATATATTACGGAGAATTACCCAGAACAATACTTGGCATGCCACGCACGCGTGTGCACACTTCGGTAACAAGTAATAATCAGTCAGGCGGTTCATAATCTAGTTGCGCATGGAATTTGGTTCGATGATCATCCATTGATCACACCCGAAATACAAGATGGAATTAATTAGTGCACTATCCATGTCCAGACACTGCTACGTCAATTATACGTAGATTGTGCATACTGAAACTCAATAGGGCGTACAAGACCATAATGAGATCTATGATGCTCTATTAGCTGCGAAATCTGGGGACCTATTCTTCAACCACTCGCTTCTCGGATTTAAATTTTGATTTTCGGCTTGAGAAATGCAACATTTCGATGAATAACTTTTCTTATAATTTTTTATTTATTTTTGGACCGTTCACTTTCGGTGTTGGCAAGGAACTTAAAAAAATCCGATGATAAAAATTGAAAACTTTCGACTCGAGGCAAGCGATTCAAAAATAGAGACTTGGCGATGCACGTGCGTGAACAAAGGGGATGAAAGTGCTGAATAAAGGGGACCATAAAATGTTTCTTTTAGAACATTCTTGTCGCACTATGGGTTCATATAATCTAATATGATAGCTCGGCCTATACTGGGTATTTGCGATAAAGCTAGATGCACTCACTAGCGGCTTTGAGGACCCTGGAAGTGGTAAAAGGAAGAGCGGTGACCTGATCGGGTGCGTAACGAGTAAACCCGTGGCAACCTGCCGGTATCAAGAAAGATGTCCCGCGGGAGAGCGTGAGCCGTGAACGCGTGAGGAGGGACCGAAGTGGAGAAAAAGACGTAGTAAAGCGGACCCGGCTAAAACCGAGATTGCTCGCTCGGATGATGATGATTATTGTTCTTTAAAATATATATTCGGGTTATCTTTGAAGTAAATAGAAGGTAGTGGCAATAAGAACAAATTCAATTTGAAATATGTAAATATGTTGTTTGCTTTATGTGTGCCTATGACACAGTTTAATAAACTTATTTCTAAAGCTTTTGTTTAATAAGCTCTACACTATTCCCGAATGTTATAAAAATGTTATTAAGTTAGAATTTCTTCGATAATAAAAATACTACGCGGATACTATACCTCTGAATTGCCTGATCTAGTACTACCGTCTGAGGTAAATGACCCCCACAAACATCCCAGACAGACGTCAAAGTTTACATCACTTCATTGCAATAAGCTTTATTGCTTTTTTACAAAATCACATTTAAATTCCTTTTGTAATTATGTGAATATATCAATGGACCATAATTATGTTTCTATAATTTCTAACTAAGCCTGTACCTATACTTATTCAAATATTTATAATTTTTACTAGTTGTTTAAAAGTCGATAGTTTTCGGGATTTACTCGTTAGATAGCAATATTTCACTACGTATAGGTAGGTACTAAACAAGTAGTAAGGTAAGCAATGAAAAAGCTTATTTTAAACTCTCTCTGTCATAAATACTTACCACTAAGGAGGTAAACTAGCTTTACGGCCTTTTTCGGCCGGCTTTATTTCATTTTCAATTTCTTTATTTCGCTATCAATGCTAGTGCATTGCCGTTCATTTCCGTGTGAGGATGCATTGATGAAAGGTGGCACTGAACAGTACTGTCAAATAATTCCCCGGAACGTTCACTGCTATTGAAGTGGTAGAGCCAAATTCTCAAGTTTATGACATACTTTCGTAATTTCAATGACTACCTGAAAGCCTGACAAGTTTACCTACACAACTATATTAACTTTTTTCAAATAATAAAAATGAAGTAAGTAATATTGTGATGTTAAAACTGACCAGATGTAATATGTAATGTTAAAACTGACCAATACGTATTGTAATGTTAAAACTAATTTAATTTTTTTCATAGCCGAAGGGATTAAGTATTTTTAAGATGTGATGATTATTTAACAACGTTATTTATTGTACAAATACTTAGGCCGCGTCCCTAGTAGGCAAACTGTTCGCCGCCGATTGAGTGAGCCGCAAATTAGTAGCCAACTAAAATTCGACTTAGCGGCGTACTCAGATCGATTTGCCGGGCGTCGCAAGCAAACTGTTCCGAGCTGCCGCTGCCGACTGAATCTTCAGTTACTTTTTTTTGTGCGAAGGGAGTGGTTGTGTTTGTCACGATGGATATTTATGAGGTAATTGGTATATTAGAGGCGATGGAAGAAGATAAATTTAAAAAGAAGCACTGGGTTCACCCATTAAACCAAAGAAGATTAAGTATTGGACAATTTCAACATTCTTTACCCAGAACTCAGGAAATATCCAGAAAATTTTTACGACTATTTCAATATGACTGCTCGTACATTTGATGAATTGTTGAACTCTATAACCCAATATATTGCTAAAAATAATAACACATGAGACTCAATATGAACCGCATGTCCGCATGAACAGTTTGCGGCAAACTGTGGTCACTACGCCGGCGAACTAAAACTATTTCGCCGCCGACTGGAACTGGTTTTTCTTTGCGTCAGCCGCCCACTGAGATAGTCGGCGCGCGTAATGCTGCAAATTGCGTAGATTGAGCGCAAAACTAGTAAACTGTGAACACTCCATTTAAAGTATATGGAAGGGCATACTAAACCGATACGCCGCTAACTCAGTCGGCGCGCACTGGGGACGCAGCCTTATTGAAAATAAATATATCTTATCTACCAACCACCCGAAAACTTACGAATCAGACCATCGCCCATCTATCTACAACTGCGCTACTAATATCAGCGTCTCACATCAGCCGGGCTATTCATGTAAGTGAGCTGCAGCCTCCGGTGTTCTTGGAAGGCGTTCCTCAGGAACTGCTTATCACCATACACGGCCACGCCCAGCTCGTTGCGCTTCGTCACGATGTCCTTGCGCAGCTGGCGGATGTCGCGCGAGTACCGCCGCTTCTGCTTCGCCAGGTCGCCTTCATGGATCTTGCGGTCGCGCTCTGGAGACCAGAGGTTGCTACTGTCAGCGCAGGCTTTGATTATGATTATTATTCTACTCACTGGCATACGAGCAAACAGCCCACCTGATGGTTAGTGGTAATTGTTGCCCATAACATTTACAACTCATACAGGTTGCAGGTAACTAAAATTCAGAACCGCAGGTGCGTTCACAGTGTGAGGCGAAGATTAAGTAATTTCGCTGACTACCTTATCTTTCTAACCATTGATCAACAATCATTGATCTTCGGTTAGAGGACATACTGCACGCTATGGTGACATTTACTAATAACTATTCAAATTTTGTATCTGAAGTAAGTATGAACGAAACAAACACGAATAACAACATTGTTTTGTACCATTCACAAAGTTATAATCTTAAACTCTTTATTTATGGCACTAATTGTTTACCAAAAAAGATAGGTAGTATTCTATAATCACTACGTTTTGTTGGGAAGTACCCAAAATAAACGCTATCAGTTTAAAATAATATTTAACATGAGTCGAGCCGTCAGTGACCATTGTGTGAAAGCCAGACAACAATAGCAACTGACACGGCATCACACACTGAAAATCGACGCGGAAAACGGCTGGGTAAGCCCGCAGACTGACTACAGATAATGTTCGTTTTATACACTCGAACATAATTTTGCAGTTATTTACAAAGTGAGCTGGTTGTAGGTCACACATAGCTGTAGGTCAGGTAGATAGAGACGTAAGTGTAGGTACATATGAATAATACAACAAATGAATAAGGAGCCCTGTCGATTTAAAAATTGGGCCTATTTGTTACTATACACAACAGGTCTGTTAATAACGCATCATACAAACATTAATAAAAGTTTGATTTTTTAAACCTGCGGCTCTGACATTGAAATTAAACATAGAAAATAAATGCCATTTGAGTGTGAATATGGTTTCGGGCATGTAACATGTGGTTTGAGTTTGGGTAGAATAAACACGCAGCGGTCACATTGCCAATGTTATATTCAAATGAAATGCTATTTATTCAAAAATAAATAGCATTTCATTAGCTTTCCAATAAAGCTAGTTTCACTGATTTCTATTTTCCTTTGTTATATTTCAATTTGACAATCAAAGGTATAAATTAAAATACATTCTTTATATAGAATGCCAATTGCAGTTGTGCGTTAGTCTCGCTAATACCACAAAATAGAAAACTAACAGAAGGAATTATGACGTAGAACTTGCCGACTCACTAGGGTTGCTACTCTATTTATTCAGAATGTTGAAAAGAGTATTTAAAAGATCAAATAGAATTTTAAAGATCGTTTACAATAACATGTCCCGCGCAAAGGATCAATATCTAATCCTTGCCATAATGTCATCATAATTGCTTTCTATGCTTTTGTTATAAGATTTTCTATATCAGCTCCAGACATTATGCCTTTAGTAAGCGTAAAAATAAATGACTGATTATTAACTTTTTAAAATTCATCGCCACCAGTTTACATCATCAGACCCTAATAATAACCTTACCCTCACCTGGGATTTTACCCACTTCCCAGTAATTAATTGCAAGTTAGATGAAAATGCAATTTTATGGTATTAGTCAGTTAAACTGCTAATGGGGAAACCGTTGGTGTTAACCGTTTTTTTTAATTAGACTATACAGGCATATCCGACTAGACGGGTTTTTGTTATTTTAAAAACTGTTACGTGGCGCGTGAAACTGTTCAATCAGTCCTAGGGTCTCTAGCAGAAGACCTAGGTCAACCTCGCTTCGCCAGCGGCATTAGAACTCGTAGCGGTGCTGAAGTCGACTAGCCTCAAAGTCTGAAATGGTCATCCATCAGATCTTGGACTCTGCGTGCGTTGCTTGTATGTCTTTAAGTAATCTTAGTTACGTACGAGTACAAGACATTTTATTTTATCAATATTAATGGGTGCTAAAGAGTAATCAACTTCTGGCTGCTGCACTGCTTTTATCTATGTCGATTTATGATATTGATAGCCTCGCAGTAAATTATGTCTTTATTTTCATATTAATATGCCATACGAATAAATAAAATAATAATAATATCGTTTCACTAAATAATATTCAGTTTACGTCGACAATACAACGGGTTCTCGCGTTAACAATCGCGACCGAGCACTGCTTGAAACTGCTTGAGAATGCCTGTTAACGTAACGTCAATGGCCGTTCTTTATTTTGTGCTAATACTCATAAACGGCTGAAGCGATTTCAAACGCTATTCTTTTGTATTAATACAAGGTGATTTAAAAGTAAGAAAAAAGGGTAGATCAGATACAGGTACGAGTAGAGTATGGTAGGTGTAGGTAAGTGTAAGGTAGGGCAGGGGTACTGTAGTGGTAGGACAGGGTAGGGTAGGAGTAGGACAACACGCGAACGAAATTGCGCCGGGCCAACTACTCGTAATAGATAATATTTGTGGCAAGACGGGAAAAGTAAAACGAAACTTTAATTTTAATGCTTAGTAGTTTTAATTTTTACGACGCTTTCATCACGATAAATCTTTTTCGGGATTGCAGGGACAAATTAAAATACTGCGGTTTTACCTACATACGTAAATACACCTACAGTTGTAGCATTTATCATTAATATGTATTTACCTGTAACTTTTGCGTTAATAGAACAACGTAGGATTTTCGTGGGCAAATTGAGAATTTTTATGTATATTTTATGTGTTTCTGCTGGAAAACGGTATAGATAGAGTTTCTTTTCTGATTTTCTGAGTTTCTTAACATATACCCGTTTTCATTCTTACCGACTTCTGTTGTGTTATAGATAGGCGTTTACGGACAGGTTGATAAGAAAAATCAAATACATATTATATCAGACACAATACAACTATTGCTCTTCTTTATGTATTTAAGTTATGGACATTGTTATTAATAAAAAATCACCTTGGCGCTAATGTCCCGGTTGTGCTCTCAAGCACGAGGACCCCAGGTCCGCCTTAACCATGATCCAAGATTTGGCGATCAGGCAATCACAGTGGAGCGATTACCATCTGACCTCCATGACCCTGCTATCAGGGGAACCTGTCCAGCTAGGATCATGGTTACAAATTTAGTTGCCTGAATTTGCAAGTTTAATCACGATGTTTTCCCTCACCGTAGGAGCATCGGGTTCAACTAATGTACATAACTCAGAAAAGAGTAATTAGTACATGGCAGCGGCGGGATTCGAACTCGGTACCTCTCGCTTACGAGTCGGATACTCAAACGCTCGGCCTCCGACGCTCCAATGGACATTATTTATAAAGCCTGGGTAATATGAGTAATGCCCAATGCGATAAAAGCTATTGAAATAACTAAATGGACGAGGCATTATGGATAATGTCAGTCACTTATTGGGCAGAGTAACGAAAATATGTCTTATATTGTAAGAGGGCAGAGTGATAAATCTGATAAACATAGTCTCCCCCTAGCTCAATACACTTAATCCAGCGTTCCTTCAGCTTTTCGATTCTTCCATCATAATATTATTTTGTCAACCCTTCAAAATAGGCATTGATTTCGTGTATGATCTCTTCATTGGAGCTAAGCTAAATCTTTTCCCACTCAGCCACGTCATTAAATTGGGGAACAGAAAATAATCGCAGGGTGTGAAAGTAACTCCTAATGTAATTCATGTGTCTTCCATCTTAACCGGACACCCTTTTTGAGATCCTAAAATCCTAATGTTTCTACAGTCACGGTAAAGGACGATGATTGCGACGTGATGTGACTATTATCGGTGATCACTTGGGTAGGTAGGCATACACATGAATAGACACACACACACACACACACACACACACACACACACACACACACACACACACGCACACACACACACATACACACACACACACACACACACACTCAACTCGAACGCGTGCACGCACACACGCTCACGCATGCACACGATGTTACTGTTTATCATTATACATATTATTATGTTATCCATCATTACTGAACAATACGTGTTTTGGTATAAGTACTAACTATATGGTTCTCTTAGCTTCACTAATCCCTTTTGTAAGTTGCAGTTTTGTAATTGGCAGTACTACTTATATCTATACTTTATTGTAACTAAATGTGATTGCTGTAATATAAATAAATAATAATATTAATGTTTTGGGCATGGCAATCGCACAGGTATGTACTAGTGCATTGTCTTGATGGAAAAGGTTTTCTTCTTAATCAGGTGAGGCCATCTTTCTTGTAAGACTTTGTTGAAATGGTCCAATAAATTGGCATAATATTCGTCTCGTATAAGATAATAATGTTAAAAAATAGTGTCGTGAAATCAACATTCCGTCTGCAACTATGGCTCCGGCAGCATCGAAGCTACATTTAGAAGGCAACGGAATGGAGGCATGCAGCCTATTTTTGGCATTTCATGCAAACATTTCGTTTGGCATTTCATTCGAGAAGTATGTTTCCTTCGTGTTTACAAGATGAAATTAGTTGCATGTCACTAGTTTTATCGAAATGTTGGGCATGACAATAAACTTATTTATTTATTTTAGTGTTTTTTATTTATTTAGTGGCATGTAATTAATGCACGCATTGTAAAACTCGGAAACCATTGATGAAATTACTGTCGCGACATTAATTTCTAGTTTCTTCATGTAAATTCGGCTTAGTATGGGTTTTATACGTAAAAAATATTTATTTATCAATGTATGAAATTCACTTTTCTCCATGTTTTCAACATTGCGTTCGATAAAATTTTTTTTAATGCCGAAAGTATATAATCGATGCATCCGGTGAAAATTTTAATGTTATTTTTTAAGAGTTCTAAAGAAATATAATTATGTATGTTATGCAATTTGCGATATTTATACCTAAGTCGATTTTTAACGAACTTATCACTTTGGCTAGGTTTATCATTATAAAATCAGTATGGCAGATACGTAACTTAATGTAATAAATAGTGAAGTTTAACTAAGTACCAATTAATTACATTCCCCGATTAGCTCGGGCATTATAGCCGGATTAATCAATTGGTCTATGACATATACATTTAACCTCTTGTCATTGTCACGCACGTGTAGCGTGTATTTATAGTTACCCGACTGCAACCGAAGAAGGGTTATGGTTTTCGAGTATGTATGTATGTCTATTTCTTCGACACGGGCTACAGCCCTAACAGCTCTATGGATTTTAACATAAAGAGTAAATTAAAATTTAAAAAATTCAATATAGCGGATTTTAGATCCATATTGTAACCTTTGAAAATATTTTTTCTATAAAACCAATCGAGTGAAGTATCAAAATAAAGTTCTTTAAAAGGCAATTTCAAAAATATAATACAACTTACTAGAATCACCGTTACCGTAGTTTTTGTACCACTCATTTGTTTTAAACATAGAGAAAAATTTTTATCTACAGAAGCAGAGAGTACATACCGAGTTTCAATTCGAGACAAAATATCACACATATTTATAACACACACACACTAAGGCAAATGCAGGGACGAAACAAGCCAGCCCATCTGCAGATAAGTTATATTTTGCTACGAATTTCTACTAATAATCCCTTACGAGACACAAACAAACCTAACTTGTGGGGCGTATTTCGTTCCGGACGACTTCGTCAGTTTTTTAAGCTTGTTGTTATAATTTAATATTGTCATTATAATAAAAGTGTCTAGTGAATCCACGCGTGGCGCGTGGGTTTGACCATTGTCAAACCCACGCCCTGATACCTACCACCGTCTTTAAACCACCACAATATTAAATTATAAGGACAAGAGAAAAAAGGGCGTATTTCGATTTGTTCGTGTTCGTTACGAGTAGAAATTCGTAGCAAAATATCATCAGCGTCCTAGCCGGTTACGGCCACAGCGACTGTTTAAAAGATATTTACTTCAAATAAAACAAAGAATAAAAATTAATAATATTACAATGTCAAAAAATTAAAATTATATATTATTAGATACTTGTCTAAATAAATGTCAACCTATTTTATTTAATTTGACGGTGGGCTATGTTGAATTGCCCGATCATGTGCTCTAAGATGACTGCAATAGCCTATTTTATTCGAGAACGTGCGCATACATTGGCAACATGTCAAGACTCAGCCCACATAGTTGTATGAAATGGCTGCTGCCGACCGGGCCTTGCGAGCGTCACGCTGGTGGTCGAGATCAGATCTTCTTTGCTCTTCAAATGCGTTCACCTTATCATGCAATAGATGCCTCCACTCAGGGCGATTACCGGCATACTCTTCCCACCTCTGGAAATCTTATTGGACCGCTTCATGTGTCTTTTCTGAACATCTTTTTCTGAACTGTCCGCCCTGCTTCCGCTTACCGTTCTGAAGTTCAGAAAAAAGATTGCCACCCTTTCCTCAGGCATGCGAGATATATGAACATATATCCCGTATCAACGAAGTTGTCGCCGCATAATGTATGGATTCGATTCCTGGGACATTCGCCCGTCGAAGAACATCAATGATTCTTACCTGATCCGACCACTTGATGTTAAAAATGTCTCGCAAGCATTTGAGATTAAACCTGTCCAGCGTGCGAATACACCTCCGATACAACACCCATGTCTCTGAAGAATACAGAGACAGAGATTTTAGTGGATAGCCTCAAGTCATGACTTCTCAGAGCCTTTGTTCGAAGTTTGCCATAAGCAGCCGCCGCCGCGCCTATACGGTAGTTTATCTCAGTATCAAGATCACACTTAGATGTAATGGTGCTACCGAGGTATCTGAACTTATCCACCTGTTTCAATTCACTTTCCCCCAGGTAGATTTGCAATTTTTCTACAGTTTCTCGAAATTGCATTGCCATCACCTCGGTCTTAGAAACACTAATCTTAAGGCCAAAACGTCCGCAAGCCTCGTGTAGGCTGGTAACAAGACTTTTAAGCTCAGATGGAGAATCAGTCACAAAACAGAGATCATCGGCATTTCTTTGATAATGCCACAAGACACTTTTGTGCGTGATTTTAGTCTGGCTAAGTTAAACACACCTCCATCAGTGCGAAAACGAATCCTGATGCCAGCGTTGTTCCTAGATATCGCGTCTCTAATCACCACTGCAAAGTATAGCGCAAATAGCGTTGGCGCCAGCACACACCCCTGCTTGACACCACAACCAACAGGAAAAGAATCGGACTGCTCACCGTTAACAGTCACATAGCAGGCATAGGTCATGCAAGAGCCGAATCATGCGAACAAATTTTTCAGTCCATCCTAATTTAGTCTATACCGTCCAAAGAGCTTCGCGTGGCACACAATCAATTGCCTTTTCCAGGTCTACAAATAACAGATATTGAGGTTGGATCTGTTTTCGACTTTTTTCCTGAAGTTGGCGGATGGCAAAAATAGCCTCGCACGTGCCCCTGTTTGGACGAAAACCAAACTGGGTTTCGGGTAATATGGTTTCGGATACAGAAAGAAGGCGGTTGAGAAGGACTCTGGCAAACACCTTAGCCGGCATGGAGAGCAGTGATTTGCCCCGGTAAGAATCACAGTTGGAACGATCACCTTTATTCTTGTACAGAGTCTGGATACGAGAGACCTTAAACTCCGGCGGCACTCTTTCTTCGGCCCACATACGCTCAAACATCTGCCAAATATGCGTGTGCAGCTGCTCCCCACCACATTTTAACAGTTCACCAGCGATACTGTCAACTTCCACCACCTTTTTGTTCTTCAGTTCCTTGATGGCTGTGATTACCTCTTCCAAACTCGGAGGTTCGTCCAGGGATACATGTTCAGGCAAGCATGGGATACTTCTAATGTGGCTAAGATCTACTAACCTATCAACATTAAGCAGATCGTTGAAATACTCTGCCCAACGATCCAAAACCTCCCTCTTACCCGTAAGCTTCTCAGTACCATCTCGCGACTGCAAGGGCACAACACTCCTGGCCGAACCGCGAAACAGTTTATTTATGTTTTCATAAAAAGCACCCAGTTGATTACTATCTGCAAGCCCCTGAATCCTTTTAGCTTTATCGAGCCACCAATTGTCCTTCATCTCTCTGGTGAGTTTTCTGATTTCAGAACTACTTTTTTTAACTTTTTCAGAATGACCAGAGGTTCCGCTGTCAGCACATCGAAGAAGATTACGATGCACATCCAGCTTCATCGCCAGAACCTTATCGTTTTGGTCGAACCAGTCTTCGTTTACACGCTTTTTAGGGCCTAGAACTTCAGATGCCGCCTTCAGTACAGAAGATGATAGCAATTGCCAGTTCTCAGACAAATCACTATCGGCAGCCGTAAATGTCAAAAGCGACGAGTCCAATGCCTGCTCATATAATTGACGAGTTTCAGAACAACCCAAGCGATCCAAATCAAGCGACACCGGCTTTGACCTACAGGTTCTTCGTGGCGATTGTAGGCACAGCTTTAGCTTGGTGATGATCAATCTGTGATCTGTCCAGCAGTTTGCGCCGCGCATCGCGCGGGTGATTTGCACCTGGGAAATGTCCCGGCAAAATATAACTTATCTGCAGATGGACTTCCTTGTTCCGTCCCATCATTTGCTTTAGTGTGTGTGTTATAGAGATGTGTGACATTTTGTCTGACTATTTAAACTCGGTATATACTCTCTGCTCCTTTATATAAAATTTTCTCTATGGTGATTTGTGTCTAGTCTGTTATGTCTGTGGTTTTAAATTACTCTGTCCTTATTAAACGAAAGCAAGTTTGCTGGTTTACCAGGGGATCTTTTCAAGTCGAAACTTAGAATTTCGAATGTAAAAAAACTCATTAATTTTAATTCGTTTTTTTACAAACAAAACTGCATGTCAGCTGAAGACTAAAAGTTTTATGTTTACCTATTCTTAGTTCGGGACTGCGCTTTATCACTTTCAAAGCGTTGATGTTTTTATATATTGCAGAATTCCCATAATTAATCATGTGTTCGGTATAGTCGGGATCGTTCCCTATATATCAGTCACTCACTGGACGCGGTCGTGAAATTATCTTCAAAGGGAATTAGTTCTTGTCTACGAACATTAGTATATATGAGTGACTACCAAGCATTAAATTCCGAAATCAAAGTTCCTCAAGAATGGCCTGTAGAAATTTCGCGAAACGCATTTATCGACGTCGCTCGTCTTGCAATCAGTCATTATCTACCAGGAAAACATATAATTTGGAGAGTAGTTCCGACGGAAGTTATTCGTTCTGAAAATGGATGGAAGTATCTTTTTAAGAAGATAGAAAGAACATAAGTATTGCCTCTATTTTTGTTCACGTAATAATTAATTAATATTTTAATAATCTGGAGGGTATAAAAACAAATTTTAATGGCTTTCTTGTTAATTTTATAGCGGCTAAGTTTTATTAGTTTAAAAAGAAATAAGACAAGCTTCAAATAAATCATCGTTATCTCAATAGTAAATATCAGAAATTAACGTTATAAATAAGTTTACACACTATCTGGGGTTAAATCTATGTCCATGATAACACTTAGTTTCTACTTTCATTCTATAAAACTTCTTAGTACTATCAATAATGATGAAAAACACTTATAACCCTAACATTCACTGTCACTATCGCTACTTCTAGAGTACGGCTGATCACAATCTGCATCGTATTTCAAAAATATATCCATCATCTCGGTATCATCTCGCTTATATGGCATCTGGTAAGCCGTCAACTCAGCATAGTTCCTAGCTTCTAGATCCACGGTAGGCTGTTGACGGAGCCAAGTTGTCAGCTCGTAATCCTCATAGCAGACGGCGATATGAAGTGTAGTAGCGCCTGAGGTTCTGTCCCGAGCGTTCAAGTCTGATCCTAAGTCTACCAAGATTTTCAGTAGTCTCACAGCATCTTGCTGTCTATGTCTGCTTGCAATTATGTGAACGCACTGATTCCCTTCATAGTCATATTCTTGCAGAAGAAATTCATTTGTTTCGTCTAAGCACCATCCAGCTCTGAGCAGCAATGACAAGCACCCATATCTACAGATATCATGAAACATGTTCTCCCTTCGGTGGTTTATAATACCAAAAACTTCAGCAATTACGAGAGATTCCATTGTTTCAAAAATGTAATAGCTTCGAAAGTTACAGGGTACCGTACAGAAGTAAGTCCGATGTAAGACTGAAACGATTAATATATAACGCGTAAAATGTAGTATATTATTCTCCTACGGGAACTTCAAATAAGTAGAGATAAAGGTATTGAACTAGCAATTGTGTTTATATAGTGGTTGGGTTTTCCCGAACTAGTAAGCATTTATTTTAGGTACCGCATAACTATCGCTCACTGTTTTCCTTTTACATATTGATTACATTGTTTGTAGCTATCTAAGGTCATGTTAAAGTATTCCCATGACTAATATAAATAAATATAGTACAATTTTAAATTCAATTAATGAAGTTAATGTGTCTAGATAGTTTAAAAGTGCTATATGACATTAATTAAATGTTACTAAAATCATAACACAATTTTTTCTCGTATAGTGTATTATATAAATTTACACGCTTAGAACAGTAAAACAAAACCAATGAGGCGTATGTGACAATATTATCTTTATTACAACTTAAACCATGATTTAAAGATAGATTTAACTTAATGCGCAACAGATATCATAATTTCAAATGAACATAATTTCATGGCAACATTAAATCACTAACATCTATTGCTGGGAACTTTGGCTTATTAGCAACTTCAGTTTTAATGCACGCTAAATCCGCACTTCTCGAGGAACGAGCGAGCCGAGCGTTTAAAAGCTAAAACAAAAAGTTCCAGTTTGAATACAGATTCTGGAAGTCAATTCGCTTAATGAGTTATTTAGATCTCTTCTTACGGTAGTTTCATATAAGGTTCCTTTTTTTCTTTTTATGTAATTATTTAAGTAAATACTTAACAAAGTTATAAATAATTTGAAGATAGCTAATAATTTTAGCTACCTGTTCTAATACTTGAGCAGTTAAGGCTATAAATTCAATTATCGAGATCATTTTAAAGAGTATTTAAAATTCAGTGGCTAAACTGGAAATGATATGAATTACCTAAAATGGCTTATTTATAATACATCACAAATACCTATCATACACTGAATTTTCGTTATCCTGTTCTGATACAATTTCAATTATTATATTTTCCTCTAATAATTCTTATAAATAATAATAAAAATATTCTCTTTAATATTACATAATCTTCATCAAATAAATTATAAACTCTCATTAAATTATAATCCCCAATTATTAAGTATATTAATAATCGAATCATCAATACAATGTCAAAACTTAATACTAATTTAAACAATCTATATATATATATATGTCAGCCAAATAACCCACCCCTGACCGCTCCCGGTGCAAAGGTGCCCATCACACTCGCTGCATTACCGCGTTGAATCGCAATGGCCAATGGTCAGGGGGGATGGCACTTCAAAAATATTTTTAAACAAGGCGTCCGACTTGATTAAAAAAATTGATCTGGGAAAAATCGTTTCAACTCATCTCTCAGTTATTTGTTATGGTTATATCTTAGTTCTAAAACTGATCGCCTTGTTTTTTATGTCACATCATGCTGTATGTTTTCAACTTATTACTTTTTTAACATTACTAAATGCATTGATTCAGGATGCGAACTGAATATTGGCAATATTACGCTTTTCTGTCTTTTATTGCGATATATTAGATCATATTACCTTGCTACA
Source organism: Blastobasis lacticolella (assembly GCA_905147135.1). NCBI lineage: Eukaryota > Metazoa > Arthropoda > Insecta > Lepidoptera > Blastobasidae > Blastobasis > Blastobasis lacticolella. The sequence goes on from LR990039.1 coordinate 20,845,812, forward strand.
GGTTGGTGCTTGTATTGCGGTCGGAGATACGGGTGCACATTTTTAAATATCACAGATTTAAAAAAACTTACATGATACTCCTGCAGTGAAAACGCACAACACCACTGCAAAGTTATGAAGGGACATGGTCGTACCTTTTCCCGAGCGATTTTGAACTTGTTATGCTGGACAGCTCGTTCATACCCCTTTTTTATTATTTACTTGTAATAAACCTTTATAGAATTTAACGATGCTCGAAATTAGTGTCGATATGCGAAAATAAGTAAAAATGAATACTAATATAGGCCATAAAACTCATTAATGTTACTCATTAAACCTTCGAAAAGACTCGTAAATCTTATTAAAAAATTAATCATATACTGTTGGTATATAGGTTTCTAATATTCTGTTCAGGATTTTTGTTCTAATTTAATAAAGCTGCATAATATGAATTCTATTCATAAGTAGTTCAGCACTGATACATCAATAGAGAACAATATGTTCACTTAGTAAATTCGCCTCTATCATTTTTGCCAGGTCCCGTAAATTTCGACTTGGCAAGCTCTCCTAGTTATTTTATTTCACACAATGTAACAATGAATGAGTTTTATCCTTTAACAAAAGGTAGAGTCTAATAACACAGACAAAAAGATAAAAGAGCAATATACATATGTAGGTACTAGGGATAGATATCAGGGATTTGTTGCAAAGGCTCTAAACATAGTCTGGCAGCAGTTCCATTAGCAGGGGGTGGAGCCGTGCGTCCGCATAATATTTTGTTTCATTTTACTTCACTACTGAACAATATCAGTCGCCTTGATACTTTTGAGCGTTTTGTAAAAAACCTTATAAAAGAAGCTTGTTCCGCCATTAGCGAAACTTCAACGAACTATTAGAAAAGGCAGGGAAAAGTGTAACTACAAAACCAGTTTTTGGCAAAAACGTTAAACGTCAAGAAGAATGCCAAATGGATTAAGAATAAGTAGCAGACATTGATGTCGTGGTCAGAACTAATTTATAAGTGATCACTGTGATAGATAAAGCTTTTTAAATAGTATTCACGTGGACGTTTTAAATAAATAGAACGGTTTTCATAGATTTTTCATGTAATAGTACCGGTAATAGACCAATGACTCTTTTCTGAGTTACGTAGGTACATTAGGTAAATGCTAAATTAACGTCAAAATGATTATATTTATAATGCCGGTAGTAGACCGAGAGGTCAAGGCACGTTACTGTCAATCCATTTGGCTCAAACTGTATTGCGTACATTTCATTCAAGTCAAGCACTCTCGAACCCATAACACCCACACTATTATTTTAGTTATAGATAGTGGCAAACGATCACACCGTTTATTTGGTAGAAAGCGATAACTTACATGCGCAAAACTCAGAATGTCCGATGCGTTGTCACTGTGAGGTTAAAGCTGAGATGCCTCGTGCCTGTACTTCTATCCTATTCTATATATACCTTATCATTCAAACCTTAGAAATAATTTAAACCAGAACCAAAAGATAAAAGTGTTCTAGGTAAAGCGCGTTCTCGTTATAATGGGGATGCAGCCCGTCTTGGTGCGTGTCCATAGGTTTCAGACAAGTTATACTGCTTTATAATATTATTTTCTTTCGTAGATAAGTTAAATAACACATAATATAGTAAAACAATCGCGGCACTAGTTTAGTAGCAGCGTGCTTGCGAGACCGTCAACCAAGGTTAAGCAATGCTCGCAATGTCCGGGAACTGGATGGGTGACCGTTTCGTACTTTGAGGAGGAATCAACTTCAGCACCGCAACGAGCTCGCCGCTCGTTAGTTGTCAGTACTAATACTGTTGGCGAAGCGAGTTGGACCGAGGTCTCCCGCTGGGGATCCAGATACTGGTAGATCAGTTTATAAGGGCGTTGTATAATATCTAATAAAATATATGTTTTTATTAAAATCTTTAGTCTAGGTAGTGCATCGTCACCGCGCCGCTTGTTATAACGCGGTTCTAACAAGCGGCGCGGTATTGTTATTATCCACCCAGCGATCGCGTTATAACGAGGGTCAACTGTACTTGTTTTGACGGGGTTCAAGAGAGGTAGGGCATAGCGGGGTATCCCGTTCGAATTGGAGCCGCCCGACTGGGGAAGTGCCTCCACCTTACATAATACCGCAGCTAAACAGTACTCTTTTAAATAGTGTTGTGTTTCTGCCAATGAGTAAGGTTTCCAGTGCTCCATGGGGTGGGGATTTGGGGAACCGTGGCTTTGGCAGTGGAGGGGCATTAGTCTTTTTGCTGCCAGAGCAACGTGTTATAGAGGTGGGCAACGCATTGGTGATGCTCTTGGTGTTGCTAATGTCTATAGTCAGTGGTGACCACTTTCCAGCAGGTGGCCCGCTTGCCTGTTTGCCTACTGTATGACATAAAAAAATGGGTCCTACCCCAACCTCCCCGTGTAGAATCTAGCCTAGAGTACCCACCTAAGTAAAGAAGTATATGATGCTTACCATACAATTTGATGAGACCCCGGTATTGGTTAATTTTGTCCTTGATGACCCAGTTTTCATCTTGCATCCCATGAATGCGAACTTTCGCCGCAGATAACATGTTGGCCATATTGGACGATTTGTTTACAAAACTATAAAATTACTCAATAGAATACAAATATTATCGATAACATATAAAATATAAGCTCATTGATTTATTTCATGTGTCATATGTTTGACAATGACAAGTTTAAGGTTTTAATTATTGTATATTTTTTTTTCCTTTTAAGATGAATGTCGAAAATCACGTGCATGCCACAGAGCTTCTCAAGTTTATTTTTTAATATAGCGATATGGATTATACTTTTTGCTAATTTCAAAGGTAGGGAATTTCGAGAAATATTATCGGCAAAAATACGGAAATTCTCGGCATAGGCAAGTCGTCACAGTCTTGTGGAGGCTCTATTGACTTGAACGCCCTTAATACACACTTCTCCTCTTCACCCGTGATTTTGAAAGCTGATATCAAAGCAAGTACTGTGGCGCGGCTCGAAGGCCAGCCACGACCTCGTTGCTCTTCTTATCAGCTCGGTGCTGTGGCGGAGGAGGACTTTAAAAAGCACATTTTATCTATGACTTCTACAGCTGTGGCAATGATGATATTTCCTCCCGTATGATCTCCTTCTTACTTTCAGAGCCCTTACCTATTCTATGTCATTTTTTTAACTATACCCTGGTAAGGAGTTGTTTCCCGTCGGCGTGGAAGCGCGCCGACGTTAACCTCCAACCTGACCTCTTCCAAAAATTTCCAATCCTTCCTCTTTCTCCAATTATCGACCCATATCTCTACTCCCTTACCTTTCCAAAGTCCTCGAACACATTGTCCACAGCCAGCTATCTACTTATCTTACGTCAAATTGTCTTCTTTCCTCCAGGCCCAGGTCACGGTACTATACGGCGCTGCTAAAGGTCACTGACGACATACGTCTTGCTATGGAGGACAAATCACTAACAATTCTAACGTTGCTTTACTTTAGCAGTGCCTTTAATTCCGTTGTCTTTGACGTTCTTCTCGCTACTCTTCGGTAATTTAACGTCTCTCCTCCAGCAATAGCGTGGTTTGACTCCTATCTGCGGGGTCGTTCTCAGCGGGACCGCTCCGATGAGGTTTGCTCTGACTGGTGGGATCTCGTTGTAGGCGTACCGCAAGGCGGAGTACTTTCATTACTTCTATTTTCCGTTCTTCTAAATTCTGTCACCTCTGTCATATCTTCCAACTTTTATCTATATGCAGACGATCTGCAGATTTATCGACACTTCAAACTCTCTGAGGAAGGCGATGCTATTGCTCTCATGAATGCAGATTTGAGACGTGTTTCTTCTGGGGCTAAGTCCTTTGGGATCCTAGTCAATCCTATGAAGTCTCAAGCTTTGCTTATTGGGAGCTCTTACATGCAGAGGCGTATTGGCGCTGACACTGTTATCCCTCAGCTGTTTTATGACGACATCCTAATCCCATTCAGTAAATCACTAGAAATTTCAGGGTATTCCTTGACTCTAGTCTATCGTAGGACCCGCACGTCAATGAGCTCAGCAAAAAATTTCATTTAAAAAAGATTACATGTAGCTTCCAATTCGCTGTCACAGGTACGCTCATGTCCTTTCTATGCTCTACAATGTCCTCCATAATCCCTCTGCTCCCTCATATCTCCGCACCAACTTCCATTTCTCCCGGGCTCAAGATAAACCTTGTCGCTGAAATGTAAGATCATCTTTGGCCATCCCCATCCATCATTCCGAATTCTTTTCCTACTCCTTCACTGTTCATGCTGCGAGACTGTGGAACTCTCTCCCGCATGAGGTACGTGACAGTCCGTCACTGCCTATATTCAATAAGCTAGTGAAAGACCACTACCTTTCCCTGTCTAGTTCATAAATTATATATCTATGTATGCATATTAATATGTAGTAATATTTAAGTGTATAAGTACTTATGTATGTATTTATTGATATAATATATAAAAAAATTGTCATATTCACATCATATTCATATGTATTTTATAATTATTTATTTGTTGTGCACGTCGTATCTGCATTTCTTAGCTAAACATTTCCTTTCTGTAGGCCTGCTGGAAGAAATTTATTTTAGAAATAAGTAGTGCCTGTTGTGTCAGTTAGATCTATGTATTTCTTTATTGTGTGCAATAAACAGTTAAATAAATAAATAAATGAAATTTGGAAAAAGGGAATAAGTGGAGTAAAGATAAGATACTTTACACGTGGATATCATATTTTATGGACTACATAAGAAGGCATGATTCTAGGTTTCTCAAGATGTTCTTGTTCTCTTCGGTGTTCTTTTTAGGGTTCCTTTTTAAAATAAATAATAGTATAATATAAATAAATATTCGTGGACAAATTCACACAGCGCCATCTAGCCCCAAACTAAGCAACAACTATAAAAGAACCTGTCGGTTTTGTTTCTGTTTTTGGGTGTCGTTGGTTTGATTTTACTGTAAACTTTTTTCATTGTGATACGTTTCCGGAATATCAAAAAGCCCTTCGGAGCATAATGTGCATGCAATACGCAAAATGTGCACGATACGCATAATATGCAACAAAGCCCTAATAGCCCTATTTAAGACTGGCAATTATCGAACTCTGCACTGCACGTAACCCGATACGGCTTCACCCCAAACATTCCAGAGGTAAAGGTCTCATTAGGGGTAAGCAGTGTTATCTATGTCCACAGACGAAATTTTAATCGTAGGGAATTATTTAAAAAATATACAAGATTACAATTAAAAACAATGAATGGGTAAGATATCCGATATCAGCGCAGAACGGCGTCGGGGTCACCCGCGACGGCGCAGAGCGCGCGGTGCGTGCGGTCGCCGCACTGAGTCCCTGGTGGGCAGTTGCTGCACGTCGTACCCGCCTCATAGATCGGGAACCCATCTATATTGCCCGCCGGACCATAATTACAAAACGTATACGCAAGAATGCGTACGTCCTTCCGCTCCTCCTTCTTGCCTACAAAATCTAAAATACCTCGGTGTAAAGGAGACTGACTTTCTAGAGAGATAACATGGTCTAGTTGTTCGGCTGACGGGGTCCTGGTTACATTGTGCCCTTCCGCATCACCGTTCGTTTGATTTTTACCCCCTTTATCGCGCGGCATTCTACGTTTCTTACGAAAAATTGTACATGAGCTTTTCTTTGCGGTGCACAAAGCTTGGGAACAGCCCAGTCGCCAGGTGGAGGCCCACGCCGCGGCGGCGTACCAGTGCTGGTTGCAGCCGCCGGGCGCGCTGCAGTTGCTGAGCCGGAACGACCAAATGTTCTCTGGGGGCAGCATCCGGGAGCCGGAGAACCAGGCGCCCACGGCGTCCGCCAGCAGCTGCGCCTCGGTCACCTTGGCAACGATCGGCCTCACATCCATATTTTGCAGTACGTTGAACCGGATGGTGTTCCTGCACTCGTCGTGCCGCTTCTGGCACTGGCGGGCCCAGATCTCGGCCGCCTGTTCGAGCTCGTAGTCCCAGTAGAGCTTTCGCATGTTGGTGGCGGGCGGCTGGCCCACCTCCAGCCCCAGCGCCACGTTATCACGGTGCCTGTTATGCAGCATCAGGATCTGGTAGCGCATCCATGCAGTCATCCCGGACGCGTACAGGCGCGGGCTGCGTTTGCTGATCGCCAGGCAGAGGGTGTGCTGATTCTTCACAGAACAATCTGGGTGGGTGCAGTAGCTATTCTTGTCGGTCGTAGCGTTCTGGGTTTCGGCGTCGATCATCATTTTATCCACTAATGTGGACAAAATAATGAAATATATTACATTACGCATTTTACGTAACAAAATCTACCGTATTATAACGTAGACGTATCAAATTAAAATTATCCAAAATAACTAAATTCGATTGTAAGAAATTGACATTGATCTAAATAATATGATACTTGCATAGTCTCCTTGTTAAAGGAGGCTATGGATACTTGCCTAAGACAAAAAAAAATACATCTCACAGACAAACTCGCAGAAAGAAGACTTTGGTGGAGACAGCAACAAAAAGCCGGACAAGCGCGAGTCGGACTCACAAAGGTTTCCGTAGTATAATAAGACCGCGCTAAGTCCGAATCGCAAAAAATAATTAAAAACTCTCTATATGGCAACTTATGCCAAGTTTTTTATCCATCATTGAACGTCATTCATAACAATCATAACAAACATTTGATTACTGTAGGACTGTTGATTTTCGTAAGTTAAGAAAAATATTATTAAATAATGGGCAAAAATATTAATAAGGAACTGCGGAAGATAATTTTGACCATGATTAATAATTTAGACAAAAGTTTAAGCTAATCGTGACCAAATAACTTACAAGAAGGACTGACAAAGAATGACAAGGACAGATTATCCCCAGATTATTGCCATATCCACACTTTATAATTTTTACTACTGTTAGTCAATACGGAATTAACGTGGTCCTATTATAACTCCACGAAATTTTTCATATAAACAATAGGTTAATTAAGGAGGTACAATGTGCCCGGCATGTATCAATATTCCGTGCACGCCGGCAATGAATATTGATACCTCTCAGCCTGTGCTAGCAGAGTGCAGAGTGCTTGGTTTCCGAGATACGACCGGTTTTGTACAATCCATAGCTACAGTATGTACTCCTGGGACTCTATTGTATTCTCTCTGGGCCATTATTGCATTATATACTAGATTGTGTCAGAAATTACCGATGAAAATACTAGTACATGTTTTAGTAAGTAAGCTAGTTATAAGATCCGCAGTAATAGTCGTATTTAGAAAACGTTACATGTCGTGCTTTTGTACGTGATTAGTTTAGATCAAACAAGCCTTTAATGTTCATTATGGCAGACAAACGTCAAATCGAACGTCAATTTGATAGAGAGTGGTACAAGAATCTAAGGGAGTTCTGTAGGTATGAATTGTACAAACAGGTCGAATCTCGGAAACCGACTCAGAAACAGTGGTTGCACCCAAAGGGACTTTTAATCAGGATACTTAACTCTATAATAACATATCAAAATATCAAAATCATATCAAAATTTCATTAAGTTTAACTGAAACCACATTTTCCTAAGAACTTTTGTTGGGTAACCATAATAAATTTCGCGATAAAATGTAGCCTTTAAGCTATGGATAATGAGCTATATAACCATCCAAACTTTTGCTTTTAGTATTTAGGTAGTGTAGGACATAATTGAAATAATATGAGAAAGGATTAAAATGAAAAAAAGGATATGATTGAAATGCGTTAATATCGAATTCTGACCAATTTGTATCATTCGATTAAACAAAAATACATTCCAAAATTTACAGATTTAGGTATAGTTACCGCGTACTAGTTAATGTAGACCAACGTTTCGACGCAGTTAAAGCAGTTTTAATAAAAATGCTGTAGGTATTGCTTAGTAATATACAAAGCAAGATAAATGTTTTTTATTTTGTAGAAATTAAACAAAATTCATGCCGAAATCTCATAAAAAGTTCATGCCGAAATTTAAATAAAAACCGATTTTTCATACAATCTATATTTTTTTCATACGTAATTATTTCATTTCCTACGACATTTTAATAGGAATTTGAAAAAGTTTAACAGAAAACTTAAATTACATACCCCACACTACTTCCGAACAAACTCCAAAATTTTATTTAAACCGGAATTCTGTCTACATCAAAAGTACCGTCCGACCGGCCTGCCCGCCTGATCGATGAATATATTATTATTATGAATTTTAGCTGTTCTCCAAGCAGTCCATTTTTTAATAGTTTAGGGATCTCCAACAACAGGCATCTGACCTTTTTCATAGGACGTAACACACGACATAATGACGAAAGAAAATAGGAATAAGGGGTTTAGGAGGAATTGCTTATGAATACAGATTTGTGTTTGTTTGTGAACGCTTATTGTTTACAAAACTCAGAAGAATAATTTTGTACCAAATTACTTTACCTGTTGCGGACGATCGAAGGTTTTCTACATAAGAATTAAAAGTAGATGTCGCCGAAGCTATTCAAGTTACACCGAAATGGTTTTCCAAATAGTGCAAATGTTCGTGCGTGGGACCACGCTGAGTCTTATGTGTTACTGTCTGTACAGCCACTCCGAGTCGATGAATCTGACTGGCACGCGTAATTTCCTGATGCTGGGCGTGTCGGGCAGCTACACCGTGCTGATGCTGGGGCTGTTGCTGGAGGTGGGGCTGCAGAAGCGGGCATCGGATAGACTGATCGAGTGTATGTACCTTGTTGCAGGACTCGTAGGCTGCGCGCTCTGCTCTGCGCTAGCATATGTGGAATTCAGCCAGGCAGAGCACACGGCGCAGACGCGCTACCTCACAATGCTTATCATGTACTTTGTAGCGATGATAATGTTCATTTTCGACATCATCCTCATATTTAGCAGGTTCTAACTAAACAGTGCAATGGATGTGAAATCTTGTGTATATTAGATGTACATAAGGCGTTAGGATTTTTTATTGTTATTGTTTCTAATAATATATGTTTACCTTATAATTATATATGTAACGAGTTAATTCATCATGTATTCCACTTTACGTTTGGTTCTAGCTTAGTCTGCCAGAAGGTACCGCTGGATTAGCCATACCATAGGGCTGCGCCATGCGGACCCCGTACAAAAGCCTAGTCTGTATCATGTATTCCGAAAGATTGCCATGGAAAGTTTAGAAGAGTAACAAAAGCTATGAGTTTCATACTAGAGAAAACTATAGGCCTGAGTTGCCATTCAGTAAAGTCTGGCGGGTAGGACATAAGTGTAGGAAGGGTAGGATATTTAAGTTGCACCAAGAACATTTGATTGTGGAGCAGCTTTATGGTGAAGTATCTCAAAAAGAAAATACAGAACCTGTCTGTCCATCTGTCAAGATTTTATTCTCAGGGAACGACTCAATTTTTTTAAAGAATGCAAATCTTTTATTATTTTTGTCGATAGTAAATTATCTTGTCTTCGTCCTCGAGATTTAACCATGTAGTAGCCTCGCTACGCCAACCAACTCGCACGAGTATTTAGAGAAAAAAAAACTGTATTGCTGTCTCTTTCTCCCCCATTTCTCTGGTCCCTGAGATTTGCATGTTCATTCTTGTCCGTGCGCGCGCGACAACCGCACAGGTGTTCAACGAACTTAAGTTCGACGGTGACCTACTTAGTGACGTTTTTTCACGTTCAAATTTTCGTGGAATTTTCAACTATAAAATGCCGAAAAGAAGTCATGACGAAACAAAAGAAGAACGGTGGGCGAGGAAGATGAAGAAATACGAGCTCAAATTGGACGAGCGTCGACGGCATCGCAGTCAAAGGATTATTTACTCAAGTGATGAAGATGATGCGCAACCTGAAGGTTATTATGCTAAATTATGTACTTAAGCTACTATTGCTGTATTCTTCGAGTGTGGCATTATTGGGTACCTACTGGTACCTACATTTATAAACCTCGTTGTATTCTTCGAGGATATATTTTTTGCTAGTATTTGCTAGCAACATTATTTACCAAGATAATTCATTTGGGACGCATATTATGCGATCAAATAAAGTTGTTCTGAGTTAGTAAAGTAGAGCTCGTCTAGTCTAAAATGACGCGCCCCACTACTTAGTTAGTTGATTTCGATGTGTATGTGCAAATATTGATAACGACACTTCATCTGTGTGGGAGCCAATGAACGACGCGTGCTCCTATGTTTGAATTTCACCGGCAACTGAATGACCAATTACAACGGCATTTGTTTATGTATTGCGTCCATATTTTAAACTTGCTTGTGTGGGGCGCGTCATTTTAGATTAGACGAGCTCTACCAAGTATTTACGTATAACATTTAATTTGTGACTACTTCTCATAATTTTTATTTTTAGTTACCTACCTTTAATTTGACATTTACGTAAAAGAAGGCTTATTTTGCTTCCAGAACATCTGGAATCCATATAGAACGAGCCGGAGGTTGTCGAAATTGTCCAACCCCCTAAAAATGAGAAATTTGACCCCGAACTTCTACAAAGCCTGGGTGTTATTGAAGAAGCTGAAAAATACGGTGACAATCTGCAAGAAGATGTGGCTAAACATTTTCAAAATATTTTATTAAAAGGGCTCAAAAAAGAAAATAAAGAGGAACTTATAAAGAAGTATCCATTCCCAAAAAACGTTCATCTGGCAAAAGCCCCTGCTCTGAATCCAGAGATCGGCGCTGCCTGCGCAGACGCAGCGCGCCGCTGCCGCCCGCCCGTAGGCACGGAATCACCTCCGCAGGTACATGCTGGACGCTTAAAATATTATCTAGACGTATGGCGGTCTATCACTGATTATAATTTAATTTTAAATATCGTGTCAGGTTATGTAATTCCCTTTATGACTTTGCCTCAACACCAGCTGCGCGAGTATAAAGCGTAGTTTTAACAAGCGCGAGTCTATTGAAATAAAAAATGAGTTGGATCATTTGTTACAAATTAAAGCCATAAGGAAATGTAATCCCTTGAAAGTACAATACATTTCAGATATATTCTTAATTCCAAAAAAAGACGGAAGTAAACGTTTTATACTAAACCTTAAAAATTTAATAAATTTGTATGTCCTCAACATTTTAAGATGGATGACATTAGAACTGCATTAGGGTTATGAGTAAAGATTGTTTTATGTCCACCCTTGATCTTAAGGAAGCTTACTTTTTACTTCCAATTCATGAGAGTCATAGGAAATTCCTACGGTTTTATTTTGACAAAAATCTTTATGAATTCACTGTTTTACTATTCGGCCTATGTTCAGCGCCCTATATTTTTACTAAAGGCTCGCAAGGCTTTAGATCCATTCGGTATCTGAATGATATTTGCTTATTAGGTGATACGGAAAGTGAATGTTTAGAAAACCTAAATAAATCAATAGTATGTTTAACAACATTAGGCTGTATTATAAATAATAAATTACTTTGGAATTACCTAAACACAAAAGACTTACACCCGGTTTCTGAAACGCTTGTCAACGCAAAAATTACGTAACAGCTTGTTAAACACTGATTAAATGCAGTTTGGGTTTCTGAAAGGGCCAATTGACGGCTTGTTAACAGCTTGTTAAAGGATTGTCAAATCTCCAATTAACGGCTGATTAATGTAATTTTGGGTTGCCGGAAAGCTTTTTCTCGTGTTAACTGTATGTTATCGCCTTTTTATTTTAATTGGCGAAAATCGACCAATTAACCGATTGTCAAAAGAAATTATATCCGATTTTCTTGGTCTAGGTCTTGGTCCTGGCCCTGGTCCAGGTCCTAGTTTTGGTCCAAGGCAAAGTCCAGGTCTAGGGTACAGGTTCTGGTCCAGGATCATGACCAAAACTGCAACCTTGATCACAATTTGAGCTTGATCCAGAACCAGGACCTAGACCAGTGCCAGCACATAGACCATGAACATTAGCTGGACCAGGACCTGGTTCGGGGCCAGTACATGGACCTGAACCAGGACCAGGACCTGAACCACGGACATGTCAGGGTCCAGGACCTGGACCTGAACCAGAAGCTGGTCCGGGGCCAGGGCCTGAACCTGATCCAGGACCTGGTGCGGGGCCAAGACCTGGTCCGAAGCCAGGACCTGGTCCGAATCCAGGACCTGGTCCGAAGCCAGGGCCTGGTCCGAGCCAGGACCTGGACCTGAACCACGAACTGGTCTGGGTCCAGGACCTGGACCTGAACCAGTACCTGGTCCAGCGCCAGGACCTAGTCCTGAACCACGAACCGGCCCGTGTCCAGGACTTGAACCAGGATTTCACTAATGGGATTATTGGGAGAAACTCACAGAATCGATAGCCGATGGGGCGGATGTTGTTGAGTGGCTTCCTCTGGATGGCCTCCCAAGAGATGGACGGACGACCTCTTTAAGGTCCTAGGGAGCCGATGGATGCAAGATAACAGAGTCGACCAGAGTGTAAGCCGTGGGAGGCCTGTATTCAGCAGTGGATCGGGACCCACTTAACTGCCTAAAGGTGATGATGATGGGATTACTGATCCACTGAAACCCGTGACCCTATAACATAAATATTGTTATATTTTCTCTTTTCTCGCTCTGTATATTTTTTTGATAATATTTGATTTTTATTTACACGAGAACTATACAATCGCTATTAGTTTCATCTAAAAGTTGAATATCCCGCCGCTATCAAAAGGCCGCTAGGGACAGAGACAAATCAATGCGTTAGACAGAAACAAAACATATATGAGTGAATGAATGTGACTGATTTTAGCAGGGGTAGCCAGACGAAAAAATTGATCTCTCGTTAATGGTCGATTAGCTAACAATAGATTGATTGGCCTTTCAGAAACCCACGGTAATTTAACAGCTTGTTAAATGTGACAGTCTGTTAGCTAATCAATGATTTGACAAGCGTTTCAGAAACCGGGTGTTACTCTTTTACAGCGTGTTGATATTTTATTATCAATGAAAACTATTCGCATAAGAGTTCTAGGCTCGCTCACTGCAACATGCCCTGCAGTCGCTTATGGCTGTATACAAAGTCGCTGGAAAGAGCCAAGTTTTTGGCATTACTAAGTAACAACGATAATTATGATGAAGATTCCAGATAGTTTACATAATGATTTTAAATGGTGGAGATATAATCTCTTATCAGCGGTTAACCATATCAAACAATATAATTACGAATTAGAGATTTATACCACTGGTTGGGGCGCTGCGTGTAATGGGGAGAAAACTGGAGGTAGCTGGACTAACAACGAAAGCTCAAATCACATTAACTATCTAGAGCAGTATATTTCGGGTTGAAATCATTTGCCAATTATAAGAAAGATTGTGATATTCTTCTTCGAGTGGATATCACTACGGCGATACCCTATGTTAACAGGATGAGCGGGGTTCAGTACCCTTACTTAAACTATGTGGCTAATATGATTTGGAAATGGTGTGAAGAAAGGAGAATCTTTGTGTTCGCATCCTATATAAAATCTTCGTTATATATCAAAGCTGACGGGTAGTCGCGTAAATTAAATGTTGATACGAAATGGGAGCTAGGTAGCTACGCGTTCTCAAAAATAGTAACTACTTTTGGATCGCCACACATTGACCTCTTTGCTACTAGAGGTAATGCAAAGTTTTCTAGATATATTTCGTGGAAGGGAGACCCGTATGCGGAGAATATTGATGCGTTTACAGTGAATTAGACCTTCTGCTTCTTCTACGCTATTCCGCCGTTTGCTTTAATTCTTAAATGCCAAAATAAAATCATTAGTGATGGTGCCACTGGTATACTTGTTGTACCCCAGTGGTCATCACAGCCATGGTACCCGCTTTTTAAATCACTGTAAGTGAGACAAATTGTCATTTTCTCGCCTGATGAAAATCTCCTGTGCTCTCTTTTCAGATCGACACACCCGCTACATCGGCAACTTTTCTTGGCAGCGAGTGTGCTATCCGGGAAGGCTTTATTAGACAAGGCATCCCGGAATCGGCGTTAAATGTAATGCTTGCGTCGATCTCTCAGAGAACGAAATCACAGTACTCCCCGAGCCTTAAGCAGTAGTGGGCCTATTGTACCTGTAATAATTGTGATTTTTATAATGATACAGTGAATTCATTATTCGATTTTCTTAGTATGTGTTTCCAATCAGGCTCGTCATATGGCACCTTAAACAACCATAGGTCAGCAATTTCCTTAATATCAAATAATCATATTGGCCAGGATGAACGCATTAGGCGTTTCTTTAAAGGAATATTTAAGTTAAAACCGGCTTTTCCGCGTTACAATGTCACTAAGAATCCTAACATTGTTTTAGACTACTTGGGAAATTTGCCAAATGATTTGATTAATTTAGAAAAATTAAGCAAAAAGTTAGTTATGCTACTTGCCCTGGCGTCGGGACACAGGACGCAAACAATAACACTGATTAAAATATCGAATATAGTTTTTATTCTGACAAAGTTGTCATTACAATATCAGATCTGGTTAAATCTTCGGGCATTGGGCGTGCTCAGCCTGTTTTTAATTTACCATGTTATGCAGAACGGCCTAGTGTGTGTCCAGTTGCTACCTTGCAAGCGTATTTGACAATGTCATCTTCAATTAGATAAAATAATGAAGACAATTTGTTTCTAACCTTTAAAAAGCTACATAAAGCTGCGTCGTCGCAGACCATAGGACGTTAGTTATAACAAACCTTGTAATACAGTGGCATCGATACAACTGTTTTTGGGGCTCATAGCACCCGACACGCTGGCGTTAGCGTAGACGTGATCAGACGCACTGCAGGTTGGGTTAATCAACCAGCAGCGTTCGCAAATTTTTATAACAGACCAATTGTTGAGTCCAGGTCCAATCTATTATTGTAGTCTGTGTAATTTTGTAACTAATTTTTGTAATTCCAATGTATAATCTAAAAATACACAACACTGTGATTTTTTTTTATGTTTTGTGTTATTTATTAATTACAACATTGATGATATTCTCTGAACATCTACATGGTTAAATCTCGAGGACGAAGACAAGATAATCAGACGATCAAACGAACTTACCTGAAGTGAAGTTCGATCTTGTAATCAAGATCGAACTTCCTTAATTAAGATAATTCTTGTCTTCGCGTCCGCGAACTCTACAAAATCGATTAATAACGTGATCCAGAATGGCAGCCCACGTATCGTGATGGTTGTCGAAAGTGCAGCATCCGCCCATGTTAGAGATGTTGTTTGTATAGTAGCTGTAATTTAATACCTAATTTGTGCAACGCGTTAGTTTGTAACTGTAATTTTGTACAAAATAATAAATAAATAAATTTATGACAGATGTTAGAAATGATGTCGCTATTGCCCCCATAATGTGTTTGTGCGAAACGCTATCCACAAACTGTGTAACTGGGTACTAGGTTTGTTGAACATAACATTCACATTCTGGGTACTATCACACAAGGGTTGTTATTGCAACTTAAAGCCCTTGGAAAAGGCGATCTGAGTGGTTCAGATGGTTAACATGCCGGTCGCCACGCAGAGGTTCCGAGTTTGATTCCCGGCCGAGCAGGATTTGAAATGATGAATTTTAATTTCTGTTACGGATCTGGGTGTAGTGTGTACAATAAGTATGTATTAAAAAAAAGGGTATATAATAGTAAGTACAGTAGTAGGTAGTAAAGTAAGTAGTTTACCAGTTTCCAATCGCCCATAACACAAGCTTTGCTTACTTTGGGGCTAGATGGCGCGTCGCTCCGCAATAGGTTTACTAAGAAGTCAACAAACCCGGATCAACGCAAGGGAAAGAGTGAAAACAGTAAGTCACGAATACCTCGCGGCACCGACTGACTATTTTCGAGGGGGCAGCTGCGCGAGTTCTTACCTCAGTGGCAGAATCTGAGCGCACCAAAAGATATCCTATGCTTAGATAATTTTGGGTTACACGGTACCTTTTGTATCAAAAGCGCCCATCATTCCCCATCAAAGAAACTTAGAAACCCAAACCATTCAGGACGAAACCTTCGACAGAGATGTTCCTATACCAACAAGTGATTAGGGATAAGGGAGGTAGCCCGAACAGAGTGACGGCGGTGAAAAGTAGCTTTCTTGCTACTTCATTTTATTTCGAATTCTCCTTCGGATACTGCAGGAAAAACACCAATCTCACCCCGTGCTGACTGCGCTATGGCAGAGGTGCGAATACATTAGAGAGAGATTTTATAAATCCTGCAGAGTCTGGACGTGAACAATGCTAGTGGACCTAATGGTATACCGGCAATAGTCCTCCTGTTCTCACACGCCTGTATCGGCTCTCACTTGTGACTGGTATTGTACCTAAGTCGTGGAAGATTGCCAATATGCAGCCCATGAAAAAAAAAAGGCAGCCGCACTGACCCTGCCAACTACCACCCTATTTCGGTCACGTCCATACTCTGTAAGATTACGGAACGTGCACTGAACAACAAACTCCTTGCGCATCTTGAAGGTAACGATCTCCTCAGCGAT
This sequence comes from Blastobasis lacticolella, assembly GCA_905147135.1. Lineage (NCBI taxonomy): Eukaryota > Metazoa > Arthropoda > Insecta > Lepidoptera > Blastobasidae > Blastobasis > Blastobasis lacticolella. Next base: position 20,862,239 of record LR990039.1, read on the forward strand.
CACCAGTACGGGGCCGCCGTGGTCGAACTACTAGGGACCTTCTGGGATAAAAATAATCATCTTAGTGTTAATGTCCCAGTTATGCTCTCGAGGACGAGGGCTCGGGGTCCACCTTGACCATGATCCTGGTTTTGGTGATCATGTAATTACAGTGGAGCGACTGCCATCTGACCTCCGTCACCCTGCTACCAGGTTGGGTCATGGTTACAAATTCAGGTGCCTGAATTTGCAGGTTTCATCACGATGTTTTCCCTCACCGTAAGAGCATCGGTTAGTATTCAACTAATGTACATAACTCAGAAAACAGTTATTGGTACATGGCCGGAGCGGGATTCGAACCCGGGACCTTTGGCTTACGAATCGTATACTCCAACCGCTCGGCCACCGACGCTCTTGTAAACTCGGGAACTGAATGTTTAGTAACTTGTTATAAGTCTGAAATTGGCCGTGGCACTACTATCCGACGTCTGGTTTGCCGTTATGCTAGGTACACACCGGTCCAATAAACGCCAACGAATGGGTTTCGTTGACCTTCGTTTGTCTTATTTTGCGGATTAGCAAATATAAGACGGATAAACTGTAACTGTACTGTACATCTAACAATGAGGTGCCATCCATAACATATTTCACAATTTGTTATGGACATCAAATTAAATTGGTCCTTTTTGTAATTAATGGATACATATTTAATAAAAGATGGACAATGTATACCTAGACCGTACAATTGTTCTTGTGTGAAATAAAATTCACTTAATCGTAAATAATCTTAAAGTAGAGTGTCGGTGGCCGAGCGGTTAGGGTATCCGACTCGTAAGCGACAGGTACCGGGTTCCAATCCCGCTTCGGCCATGTACAAATACTATTAGTTACAGAAAGTGTACTAAAGTTATTTTACTGGCACTAATAGACAAAAAAAGGGAAGGAAACAACGCCATTATTAAATGGCCTAAAACCTTTACCACCGTCTTCGTCATTGTATACCTTCTAAAACTAGTCGTTCTAAACAGGAAACGGAAGGAATAATATTGTGATAATGTCACTACGAAAGCGTCAAAATAATTTCATAGGGATTCAAAGAGTAAAAAAAGTATCGATATCGATCGATTCAATGTAATTTTAATATTTTTGTCGATAACCAGAAAAGGAAGGGTTTACTGCTTCATGTTGAATGTCATGTGCCCGATGGCTGGTACCCCAAAGTCTATTGTACCTACACAATTTCGACAAGTTAATTTCTTGCGGCTTGTATCAAATTGTTTTCAGGGAAAGTAATATAGCAATATAGGTAGCTATACATATTAAACAAACCTTTTTTTTTAAACAAAATTTTATCTTTTTTGTAGGAAGTAACACCAGAAGTTTGGGCAAACTGCTGTCGGAAGAGAGCTGTTCAAGAACGAGAAAATAGATATAGAAATAATGACCCATAATTGATAAACAAATTGACAAATTTATTATTACGATCGTTGGCGATGAAAGTACATCCGCGGACCAATCAGACTTTAGTGGTGATGACGATATATTCAAAGACTTTGAATGTTTAGAAACAGATTTTGATTTTGAATTATAGTTGTACATTCTTTCAAGGGTTTGAAGGTTTTAATGTACGTGCAATTAGTCTTTAGTATATTTATTTATTTAACCATTTATTGCGCACAATATATAGTATACAGAGATTACAAAATTAAAGACGACACAACAGGCACTACTTATTTCTATGAAGAAATCTCTTCCAGCAGGCCAGATTCTAAAACAATATTTATTTAATAAACTACATAAATTATATATGAGATACTAAATACATACAATAGTATATGTATATATATATATATATATATATAGATATAGATTGCTATAGATTACCAAACGCGCCCTTCGTGCGGGAGAGAATTCCACAGTCTTGCGGCATGAACAGAGAAAGAGTAGGAGTAGAAGTCGAAATGGTGAATGGGGATGTCCAGCGACGATCTAACACTGGAACGACAAGGTTTGTCTTGTGGACGAGAAAAATGGAACCGGTCACGCAGGTATGAGGGAGCAGAAGGATATCCAATTAAGCGTAAAATGGATTTCTAAATGTTAATAATATAAAATGAAGCAATAAAAAATAAATATAATAGAATCACAAAACAACGCCAAGCGGCGAATTGTGCTGTTTTTTAAATGCTTTATTTTATATTGATACATTTACTAAGAGTATAAACCGTAACATAATTACACACTCAAACGAATGAAAGAATGGTAAGAGAAATTTAGTATAGGTGACGAATCACCTTAACTTCTCCGATATTTCTTAGATAGGTTTAAGACGGCACGATGTTATGAACCAATATATCCTATATGTCAAAGACCTAGGGGTTTTATTTGACCCCAAATTAACTTTTAACACCCATATTTGTGAACTAGCTAAAGCATGTTATCGCCGACTGGGCTTTAAAATTCGTAACTCTAGAGATTTTACTGATCCCTCTGCAATAGAGCTCATTTATACCTCGCTAGTTAGGAGCAAAATTGAAAGCGCTGCCATAGTCTGGAGCCCACATGAGACGATTTACAAGCTACTTCTCAATAAAAGTGCAAAAAGCCTTCTTACGGTTTCTTTATAAGAAGAGGTGCGGGTATTATCCATTTCTTTACCCAACAAATTTTTTATTAGGAACTCTGAGTTTTAACTCCTTAGAGGTAAGACGTAGTTTGGATCTACTTATGACTGCAGTTCGTTTGTTACGAGGCGAATCAGATTGTTCCAACCTGGTTGAGCGAGTTTGCTGTCTATCGGTTCCCAGAAAACACACGCGTATCCGCAGTCACCGATTGATCGAAGTGGCGTCTGTGCGAACTGTTTCGCATTTAACCTCTCCATTGGTAAGAGCACGCATCCAACTTAACAAATTATTGCGTGAGGTACCAGACTGCGATCTGTTTGCCGATAATTTATTGAATATGCATACAATAATAGCAATGTTTTTTGAAAATTTTACCTAAATAATAAGTATATTGTATATAATAGCTGTAATTTATAACCTAATTTGTGCAACGCATTAGTTTTAAGCTGTAATGTTGCACAAAAGTATGAATAAATAAATAAAATGAAAAATAAATTAATATGCAGTATTAGGTTTTGCGTTTGCGTCTTGCGTCTGCATAGAATACGGTTTTAAATTGCAGACCCGTGCCTGCGGGAATTTTTTTTCCCAGTTAATTATAGCCTACGTGCTATTTTGGGCATATAGCTTAAGCTTTATAAGCTTGTAACGTAACGAACTGCCTAGCAGTGGGTCAGGTTCAGTTGTAAAATAAGGAATGCTCTGTTAGAGGTCAGTAGCAAGCTATTTTATGAGAGATTAATTGGAGGTCGGTAGCCGACCAATTGAGCAAAGAAAACAAAAGAATCACGGTAGTGGGTATTGTATTCAGTCCATCTGTAATCTATCTAAAACAAGGAATTTATCAAAATAATCTACAAAAGCACAAACGTTATAAAAAAGAGTTTATCCACATAACCTTCTGTCCGGGCTGGAACACTTATTTCACTTTTCAACGCAGACCGAAAGTACCGGTTTGCGAACTGGTTGAGCGACTACGTCAGCTTGGGATTCTTATAGCAGTTGGTTCATGCGACTAGGTGCATATTCTTAGAACTGGGTCTTCGGAGATAGAATTTGATGCTTCGTAGCATATACTTTAGATTTATACTGCACACATAATAACTTTTGGCGATTTATTATCTCATAGTAACATCACGTTATAATCTATTCACCTCCAAGGCCGAAGGCTGGGAAAACTCTGACTAAATCCCTCTCTGCTTCCTCTATTGAAGGCTCGGGTCCTCGTTTAAATACCTTCTAGAACCATTTGGCACAAAGGAAGATAATATCTTGTTGGCCAGTAGTCATAGTCAACCAGCCAGTTCCCGAAATGGTCCATATTAATTTTCGGACGGTCTGGTGTTCGACAGCCAAGAATATAATTCATGCCGACCACATGAGGAATTGGATCCAGCAGTTATCTAGAATAAGAGAGGCACAAAAAAGATTAAAATCTCCTTTGACTATTAAAAATTTCCAACTTGTCATCAAATGACATGACAAGAGTAAAATAACAGAAAGGACCCGCTCCCAATAAAAATGCGGGTTTATGTGTATAATTCGTATTGGAAACTATATATAAATCAAACCCTATCGAAATAAACAACCTTCCGAAGCATTGGGGCCCGTCCGGATCCATAATATTTAAAAAACAAGAAGTTACGAAGGTAAGAATCCAGACACACGCCATTGCCCCCTGCTTTTTATTCGGAAACCATCATTACTTTTATCATTTGGGTGTCTATATATCAAAAGAACATTCCCCAAAATCTATTAGAATCAAAACATTAGTAAAAACGTAGTTACATCAAATACAGAATTAACATATTTTCCAGGAAATAATGATTGACAATCAGAGCCTGAAGGGCCAGATCCAAAGATGCCCATAATAAACTAATAAAGGTGGAAAAATTAAGAATAAAAGTGTCAACGTGTTGAAAACAACGTTTAAACAGGAGTCCTCATAACCGTAAGTATTACATAAGGCAAAGTAAGATCCTACATATTACCCCAAAAACTCGGAAAAAAAGAAATTGAACCTATAAAGAAATTTTTTTTGTAACTTAAGTACAAGTAAGGTTTATAAATTTTGTCAGTAAGTTAAAACAATGGCTTATTTAAGGAGTTGTCAGCCGCTCCCAGTAATTCTTACATCACTTTGAGTGATAAGAGTTTACCCAAACCCTTTAGAGGGGTAAAGTAAACAAGAACACCCTAACTCTTTAGAGGGGTTAGAGTATAGTAAAAGAACCCTAACCTTTTAGAGGGGTTAGAGTATATTAAAAGAACCCTAACCTTTTAGAGGGGTTAGAGTATAGAGACAACCCTAACCTTTTAGAGAGGTTAAAGCATAGAGACAACCTTAACCCTTTAGAGGGGTCAAAGTATAGGAGGAACCCTAACCCTTTAGAGGGGTTAAAGCATGACAAAGAACTAATCCTTTAGAGTAGTTTAAGCAAAATAAAGAACCCTATCCCTTTAGAGGGGTTAAAGTGTAGAGGGAGTTAAATAAATATGGGTAATATGTAGAAAATCCTTAGTTACAACCAAAGTAAAAAAAACATTAAAGTGGGAACAACCCTTTATAAAAAGAAAAAAAATTAAAATCTTTAAATATTTGCAGAAATAAAAGAAAACAAGAAGCAAAGAAAAGACAAGACCGATAAGGAAGTGTTCAGTAATTGTAAGAATTTGATTGTTAGTTAATAGGAAAAGAAAAAAAAATTGTAATGGCTTACATACAATAAGAATGAAATTTGAATATGAAATTCAAGTAACATAAAATTCGTAATTTGTTTAAATATTTTTTTTTCTAACATCCCAACTTAACAGTTAAAAGTAATTATTTTAATAAGAAAATAGTAAAGTTTTATTATTCATAAAGAAACATGGCTCGGTCACAACCGTGCGCTCAAATCTAAGGAAGTAGGAAAACTTCAATCATTTAAAATAAGTAAGACTTTTCCGACTTAAAAATATTTAGAATAAACATTAAATAAATACGTTAGGATAAATATAAATAAGAATAAATAGAAAGGGTGACTCAAAGATTCGAATGTTCTGTGTAATCAATAAATACGTTATAATATATATCTGTGAAATACACGATGACCGCAAATGGGATTCAATAGTTGATCTCTTTTACGGGCGCTCGTAGCATCCACAACGAGAAGAATGTACAAGTGGATAAGCGGTACCTTACACGGGATTGTAGAGTCACCAACCGCTCTAAGAGGTGCAGCGAAGGGCTTATTTTAAGTGTTGCAAACCGCACCAGGTGTAGGCTTTTTTATACCGGACGGCCCTACTCATCACGAAAACAAAATGAAAGAAATAAATATTTGAAAGAACAGGCGGTGTACCTAACACGGGATTGTAGAGTCACCAACCGCTCTAAGAGATACAGCGAAGGGCTTATTTTAAGTGTTGCAAACCGCACTCGGTGTAGGCTTTTTTATACCGGACGGCCCTACCCATCATGAAAACAAAATCAAAGTAATAAATATTAGAGGGAACAAGCGGTACCTAACACGGAATGGTAGAGTCACCAACCGCTCTAAGAGGTGCAGCTAAGGGCTTATTTTAAGTGTAGCAAACCGCACCCGGTGTAGGCTTTTTTATACCGGACGGCCCTACTCGTCACGAAAACAAAATTAAAGAAATAAATATTTGGGGAATCAAGCGGGACCTAACACGGGTTTGGAGAGTCACCAACCGCTCTAAGAAGATGCATCTAAGGCTTATTTAAAGTGTCGCGAACCGCACTCGGTGTAGGCTTCTTTATACCGGACGGCCCTACCCATAACCCAGAAAAAATAAACAAAAAATATAATATAGGATAGAAGACATATATAGCATATTAATAAACATATTCTAAAGTCGGCAAAGAAAACTATATCATACAATAATAAAATGAAAGAAATAAACCGATATAAGAGAGCCCACGAGTAGAACTACGTAATTAAAATTTTATTACGAATTTAAGTAGAAGTTGAAAGTACGTGCCATTATTATTTTATAAAAGCCAAATACTAGAGCCAAAATACAGAAATACTGTCTATCTACTTTAAAGACATGTGCTTGTCTTCTAATAGAATTTAAAGAAAGGGAGCAACCATCATAGTCTAGGCGCTCGAATCTATAAAATAAGTGATTTAGGTAGGTTATAATTTTATTGGAGGTAACTGAGGTAAACCTCTTTTGGAGAGAGTTAAGTATCTCTTCTACATAGAGCAAAACTGACTCTATCTGAGCAACATCCTCATCTAGTGGCAAAGTTGACTCAATTACATCAGCCGAAAAAGTCTCAGAAATGAGAAGAATTTGTTTGTTTAGTCCAAATAAATCTAAAGCGGGCGTTTCTAAACGTATTCTCTTATAAACGTATAAACGTTCTTGTTTAAGAGTATGAAGTTAATAGGACGACCCATGATTATTTATTCAAAAGCCAAATATTAGTGCCAAAATACAGAAATACTTTCTATCTACTTTAGAGACAGTGCTTATCTTGCTTTAGAATTTAGAGAAATATATAGTTAGATATATAGTAGTTATGTTAGCACCGCCAGAGGGTTTCCCTGGGACCCGATGCCAACGTAGTATAGTTGTGCGTATAATGTTATGCTGATTAGCACCACCAGAGGGTAGCCCTGGGACCGATGTGTTGTAAGTGTAATGTTATGTAAGCTAGCACCGCCAGAGTGTAGCCCTGGAACCGATGCCAACGTAGTATAGATGTAAGTATAATGTTATGTTGGTTAGCACCGCCAGAGGGTAGCCCTGGGACCGATGCCAACGTAGTAAAAGGTTATGCAAGCTAGCACCGCCAGAGTGTAGCCCTGAAACCGATGCCAACGTAGTATAGATGTAAGTATAATGGTATGTTAAGAGTGTTGAGTATGAATATTAATATATATATTTAAAGATTTTATTTACGCATTTACGCAAAATAATTCATAGTGAATTAATATATTACTAGTATAACTATTTACTTCTGGACTGAAAGACCACGTATGAAGGCGCCAAACTGTATCGTAACGAACTGCCTAGCAGTGGGTCAGGTTCAGTTGTAAAAAAAGGAATGCTCTGTTAGAGGTCAGTAGCAAGCTATTTTATGAGAGATTAATTGGAGGTCGGTAGCCGACCCCTTGAGCAAAGAAAACAAAAGAATCAGGGTAGTGGGTATTGTATTCAGTCCATCTGTAATCTATCTAAAACAAGGAATTTATCAAAATAATCTACAAAAGCACAAACGTTATAAAAAAGAGTTTGTCCACATAACCTTCTGTCCGGGCTGGAACACTTATTTCACTTTTCAACGCAGACCGAAAGTACCGGTTTGCGAACTGGTTGAGCGACTACGTCAGCTTGGGATTCTTATAGCAGTTGGTTCATGCGACTAGGTGCATATTCTTAAAACTGGGTCTTCGGAGATAGAATTTGATGCTTCGTAGCATATACTTTAGATTTATACTGCACACATAATAACTTTTGGCGATTTATTATCTCATAGTAACATCACGTTATAATCTATTCACCTCCAAGGCCGAAGGCTGGGAAAACTCTGACTAAATCCCTATCTGCTTCCTCTATTGAAGGCTCGGGTCCTCGTTTAAATACCTTCTAGAACCATTTGGCACAAAGGAAGATAATATCTTGTTGGCCAGTAGTCATAGTCAACCAGCCAGTTCCCGAAATGGTCCATATTAATTTTCGGACGGTCTGGTGTTCGACAGCCAAGAATATAATTCATGCCGACCACATGAGGAATTGGATCCAGCAGTTATCTAGAATAAGAGAGGCACAAAAAAGATTAAAATCTCCTTTGACTATTAAAAATTTCCAACTTGTCATCAAATGACATGACAAGAGTAAAATAACAGAAAGGACCCGCTCCCAATAAAAATGCGGGTTTATGTGTATAATTCGTATTGGAAACTATATATAAATCAAACCCTATCGAAATAAACAACCTTCCGAAGCATTGGGGCCCGTCCGGATCCATAATATTTAAAAAACAAGAAGTTACGAAGGTAAGAATCCAGACACACGCCATTGCCCCCTGCTTTTCATTCGGAAACCATCATTACTTTTATCATTTGGGTGTCTATATATCAAAAGAACATTCCCCAAAATCTATTAGAATCAAAACATTAGTAAAAACGTAGTTACATCAAATACAGAATTAACATATTTTCCAGGAAATAATGATTGACAATCAGAGCCTGAAGGGCCAGATCCAAAGATGCCCATAATAAACTAATAAAGGTGGAAAAATTAAGAATAAAAGTGTCAACGTGTTGAAAACAACGTTTAAACAGGAGTCCTCATAACCGTAAGTATTACATAAGGCAAAGTAAGATCCTACAAGCTTCATGTATTTTATCAATAATAAGAAGTAATTTTATAAAAATTATTTATTAGTTGCGTGATGGAGTAACATATGCACATCCATCCATCCGTATAATATTAGTAGGACAGGGGGTATGTATACTGGAACATAAATAGGTAATATTTATTATTTACTCAACGTTTTATTCAATAAAAAATATATCGATATGTATAAATTTACGATCACATCACTGTCCATCTGACATTCTTGAATGCATTTGATGACAGATTATACTATTTCCGGTGTTGCCACATAAAACGCAGAACTAGAGCCACCATTGACAGGTCACCTCTGTGGTTGGTTAAGCTATACACTCACATTAGTTGAACACTGGCACTGTCATAGAATTGGTATTGTCTATCTCTCAGTGTACAACTATAATAAGACCACGCTAAGTCCTTATCGCTTTAAAAATAAAAAAACTCTAAATGGCAACTTATGCCATGTAATTTTTCCGTCATAGAACGTCATTCATAAAAGTCATAACAAAGAATTTGACTGACTTAAAAAATATTATTAAGGCGATTGGCACATTGGAACGCAGCAGCAGGGTAGAGGGCGCCACCCTCTCTGAACATACTGAGTCCGTATATTAAATTAATTTAAAATGGTTAAAACAAACATCTTGCTATTTTTTATCGACTTTTTCAAATTGAAGGGAGATATGTCACCGACATCTTGTTTTGGCACGAATTTTAAAATTCTAGGCTCGAAATAAATTCAATAAATGGTGTGTTTTTTATTATTGTGTAATATATAAGTATTCAATATACCATTTCTTAAGTGTAAATGCATAGTGACTACATATATAAGTATTATTGAAGAAGATTTTTGTTAATAGTAAAGCATATTTACATAGTATTTGAATCTTTGAATGTCAATTATTTTCACAAATTTTAGAATGCCGGGAATTTCTGCACGGCAGATAGAATTGCTGATGAAGTGGGCCTAGGAGAATAGTATACCATATTCGACTACATGTTTTTTGTTTGCTTTGGGCGCATGTAAATGGTAATACAATTTCATAATTATTAATCCCTAACAATCCCATTGCATGGTTTTTATATCTAACTTTAACATTTTGCTTGTGAAGTACTGGATAGAGTTCAAGGCCAAGACGAAGTCTAAGGCTGCAGACTCTAGACGGAGTGCATCCGCCACTGGTGCAGGGCCGTCAAGAGTTGCGCCACTGAGCGAGCTCGAGAACCGGGTGCTGGCCGTGATCGGTCGGGTGGCGGTAGAGGGCTTACGTGGTATACGAATACCTTTTAATGTAAGTTTTTACTAAATTTTCTTTCACAATTATAAATTTGATGAAAAACTAATTAAATATTAATATTCTGGATACCACCAACAGCTCCCCCTCTTGCTGCGTCTGTTCCTTCAGCCACTCCTTCAGAAGTGGAGTTGGACAAGGAGCATAGGCGTAAGAAGAGGGGGAGGCCGGGTGGGCCGTGCCCATGGTCTGGTGCCCACCCCAGGATGTGCCGATTTAATAAGGCTGATTGGTGTTCCCTGACTGTACATTATCAATCGACTTGGCTTCATCGGCCACCTCAGGAGTCAGCCCCCCCCCCCTGGAAAATAGCCCTAGATACGCCAATGACGAGGAGTGGCTGTAAGAGGAGGACTGCTCACCGATACCACCGCCCTCTTCCGAGCACGAGCGGGCAAGCACCCGGCCAGCACAAGCCATCACTCCCCGGGCAACTCCACCAGTAGCAGGCTCTTCTCAGCCGATGCCCGGTGTGGTCATATAGTTATATTTTAGCATTCTTGAAATATACGTATATTCTTTAAATATATGAACAAAATGCTAATTATTTTGTTTTGTTTTCAGCTCCTCAAAATGAACAGACAAACCAAGAACCGAGGCAGGCGAGACCGCAAAGGCCGCCAAGGCGCTGTAAGTAAATGTTATCCATTACTATGACACTTGCCATTTTTATTAACTCATGTAGTCAGTATGTTTTCAGATGCAACTCCAAAAATGCTTCTAGGCGTTAATAAGATCAATTTTTATAATTACAATCCGTGATACTGGTCCTCCTTGGTTCATCTTGAGGAGAGGCGGCTGCGATGGAGCGGCATGCTGCTGCGCTGGAGCAGCAAACTGCTGTCATGCATCAGCTTGATGCTTCGCATCAGCAACATGCTGCTTTAAAGGAGCGAATCGCCGCTGCGCAGGAGAACATGGTCCTCATATTAGCGGAACTCCGAGACGGCGTCAGGCGGCAACACTAGGTCTTTTATTTAGATTTTCATCTCTATTTTCATCACCAAACACACAAACCTGATGGTGGGTATCAGCACAATGCCTTGCAGTATGAGTGTCGTAACTAACCTTGTAGTCAAATGTCGGAAACCTTCGACACGTGAGTACTCAAATATTTCTCCTAGTGCCAAACGGATTTTAATGAAGCGAGGATACAAATGATATCTATTAAATTGTCTTACTTGCGAATAAAAAACAGTAGCGAAATTGGTCCATCCGTTCGGGAACTACGATGTCAAACGTTTATCATATACAATTATCATCATCTTAGCGTCTGCCGCGGCTTATGCCAGAGTCCGTTTTCCTACTAGACTTCCTCTAATTCGCCCTGTCTTCAGTTACATTCATTAAGTAATTACTTACTATCCCAAATGGATTAAATGTAAATTAAAAACTAATAGAGCTTAATGTTTATTTATTTACAGATCGCAACGTTCGTGAAAGAAGAAATTTTTAATCTTTAGCAATATAAGTATGAACAATGAATTGGTTTATTTAAAATTTGCTTGAATATTTATTTCTCACATAGAGCAAGTTACACAGCAACATTTTATTTTATATTATTTTTTTATGTTATACGCAAGACAAACATGCACGCGGGCCACGTGATGGGAAGTGGTCACGCGTAGTTTCAAGATGTATAATAAATTAAAGAATGTAATAAAGTAGAGGCACAGTGTTCAAAATTTATAAGCTTGAGCACATCTTTCGCCGACACGGCGTAGTGCAAACGAGACAGGTAGAGTACCGTCGTTGCCGGTGGTTGGGCCCGGATTCTGCAGTGCCGCACTGATTCTGCGTACCGCGACGTGTACTCTTCTTTCTTTGGGGGCTTCATTAAATAAATAAATTAAGTATTTATTTATTTAATGAAGCCCTCTTCATCCTCAGCGGCAACACGAGGTGCAGATTGTTTCTAGGTGAAAGTCCTCGTGTTGAAATATTTGCGCAGTGTCGATGCGCAGACAGCTGTCTGTGGCGCTGTGGGTGCAGGCTGGCGGGTGGTTCGAGCGCTTGCCAGTGGTGGGCGCGGGTTGGAAGGCAGGGTGCGAGCCCATACAGAGCCCATATGAGCACCTACGATACGATACTACTCGTTAGTTCCTCATACATAGCATAGGTGGCACCGTGACAGAGGATATGACAGAAGAGAAAGAATGGAAGTGGCGGCAGTGTTATTTGCGTCGGAATTTATAAGCTTGAGCTGCGCCACCTTCATATCAGATGGGCCGGAGTACTTGTTAGTTCCTTATAGCGCTGTAAAACCAGTACCTTCTTTAATGCCTTGCGCTCCACAGCCTGTGTACAAGCGCCTCCCTCGTCTGGAACCTCCTCTTTGTCAGAGCTGTCACGGAAGCTTCGGTGCGGTTGGCCACTGTCAGCATCATCATACTGCGTCTCGGGAAAGGAAATATTCAACGCATTGGCGATGTTGTGCTGGACAACACATGCATTCACTATTCCCCCAGCAGTTTCTGGGGGATAGTGAAGCACTCTATGTAACAACAAACAACGCCAACGTGCCTTCAATACCCCTATGCACCGCTCCACAGTATTCCTGACGCGACAGTGAAGATCTGTGTAGAACTCCTCAGGTGATCCTGGAGCCGCACCCAATATTGGAGTCATCAGCCAAGGGCGCTGAGCATACCTAGAATCACCTGTAAGTTGTAATTATTATTTAGACAAAAAGAAAACAAAGCCGGAAACATAGGATTTTTATCACAGATATTTTATTTTAGGAGGCTTGATATCATCGTTGTTCCAGACGTACGAGTCATGCGCCGCCCCACCATACGCCGAAAATACATAGGTAATGTTTAATTGAGCATCGCAAATCTGTATTGTATTAAACATATTTTTTTTTTTTATTGTCATTTATTTATTGCTTCACATGGTAATATAATAACATTAGATCTTAAAAATAGGTAATAAAATTTGCATAACTCAAGTTATTTCTGTTTATATATATCAACTTACAATTAGAACATTCAAAGAATGATAATTGTTTCTGTTGAAGAAAGCTTGTTTGTGTTTACTCGGCCGGATTATGGCTACATGAGTGCCATCGATGCACCCGATTACCCCAGGAAATTCAATTTATTCCATATAACTGAAAAAAAACAAGGTAACGCATATATAGATATAAAAACTAATTTACTAAATGTATGTTGGCACATAACTTCCGGACGGCTGCAATTATTTGACTTATTTTCATTTTCGCAGGACAAGACATGAAAAAAAAGTGGTATGGTAAGGCACGGGCAGAGTAGTGGTAGGGTAGGCGTCTGACGTTGCACCACGTGAACGAAGATCTCGCCAGACCAACTAGTTTGATATGTCTATCAATCGGTAAAATCGTCGACCGTCGATCCCACTGTATATTTTAATCTACGCAACGGATTTAAATGCGGATTTCAACAATATATACAATGATTCAATAGAAAGGTATATAACATAGTTACTTGTCTATCCCTATGGGATACGGGTGTACTTTGTATATTACTGTATTACTCCCTCATAACAGCGTATAAAAACCAGCCTTCGTCAACCGATAGTTGGCAATAAACTCTTCTTCAGGCAGCTGCAGTGGATCGCTCGCATCCAGCAAGTGGCATATTTCCAGCCGAAGAACGGCGGCTCCTCTCTTCAACAACATACCACGCGCCATAATTTATATTAGATTTAAAGTTGTTGATTTAAATAAATTGATAAGGTATTGTACCTGCTTGAGAAGCACAAGTGATTAGAAAGATTTATCACAGATTAACTATTTCAATTTACACAAAGACGGTATTAAATATATTACCAATCTCTTTAACAATATAAACATAATAAAATTTTCTTACCTTTCCAACTCAACTGGTTAATAGTGACCATCGCCGGATTCCCAAGCACTAATATTTGCTTAGCACTGGCGATGTCATGAATTGGTATTCTCTATCGCTTCGGTGCCACCGCGAATTCGGTGCCGTTACGGTGACCACATCACGTAGAGCACATGACCACTCTATTTTTTATCGACTTTAGGCGAATAAATTAAATATCTTTTTACGACCTTTGCTAAGTAGGGCTTAGTGTATATTTTCAAATTGAACGGTGGTACGTCACTGACTGACATGTTGTTTGTTTACAATGGCACATCTATAGTTTTAGATAAATATTATTAGAAATAAATATCAATAACAGGTTTTTGTGAAACCAAAACTTCATAATTATGTAAGTATTCAATATTTCTTAAGAGTAAGTGCATAGTCACTTTATGTATATCTATTCTTCGTCATAAGTAATTGTTTATAAATCTAGAAGAAATTTTCGGTAAATAGTAGTAAAGGATATGCGCTTACTATTAACTGAATTATTTTAACAAATTTGAGAATGCCGCCTGCCGGGCCGTTGAAAATTGGCCATTCGGTAGATGGAAATACCAAGTAGTAGGTCGGGAAAAGGGTGGCTGTGGTCCGGTTTACAGACTGAGTTCTACCTGCCCAAGCCTTAAGATATGCATGAAAGCAGTTGACTAGCACTATGTTTGAATTCAGTGTCACAGAAAATGGTACCTACAACATAACATTCATTATATTGATACGGTCAAATTCGTGAATATGAATAGTAGGATTAAAATGAAAATAAAAGCCTAATTGGGTGTATTAAATTTTATTACAGTTCGCAACGGATCGTCATGTACGTAGCATCGCCTGTCTTCCTTCAACGGTTACCACTGAAAAGCCTTTGTACCAGCAGCATCTCAACCATCAGCATTCCAAACAAGAATAAGATCTAGCCAACAACCCTCTCCATTCCATTGTACACACTCCATGTTCAATGCAGGAGCATAAATGCATGACCATCTTAAAAATTATATTCCTTTGCACGTGTCTACAGGAAATCGTAAGTACGTCTTCTTTTCATAGAACGCCAAAATGAGTACCCTTGCAAGTTTAAAGAAGACACATGGAATGATTAGAGCTATGCTCACTAATTTCGAAAAGTATGGGAAATTGTTTACCTTTCCAGAATTAACTAATTTATAATTACTTATATCCGAATTACAAGTACGTCTACAAAGTATTCCTTATTTCCTTATTTGAATTTCATGAGATTCAGATTTCAGTTGAGGAGCTAGTCCTAGAGCCGACACTTCCCGAGATACTTATGTATCAATGATTCACAAGTCGAACGATATAGATAATATCCACAAATATTATTATTTGCGGTCGTCTCTTACCGGAAATGCTCTCCAGGTGATTCAATCGGATAATTACTCAAGTTCTTGGGAACTGGTGTGAAAATAAGTACAATAATGTTAAATTGCTGATAAATAACCACATCATCAGTAAATAGGAAACTCCAGGCCAAATTAGGAAGTTAATTGACAGTGTACTTAAAAATATCTGCGCATTAAACACGATTGGTGAACCTTCGGAGTCGTGGGATTCATTATTAAACTATATCATTGTTTCCAAATAAGATGCATCCATTAAAAAGATTGGGAGCAATTCAAATGCGCGTCGGTAGACTCTGAACTCAATAAAACATTTAATTTAAAGTCACTGTTAGACTTCTTAAGCCAACCTTGCGGCAATAATTCTCAACAGTCTAACATAATATCAACCGGTAGCAAAAATATGCAACAGTCAAATAGTTTCGTATCACCACAAAATAATAAAACGAAAAATCAAAACCGCATTCTTACTTGTTTTAACTGCAACGACAATCATTATATTTACTCGTGTAGCAAGTTTTCAAATCTGCCGTCGGGTGACCGATTAAAGTTAATTAAAAGGTTAAATTTGTGTACGAATTGTCTGCGAGTCGGCCATTCCTTCGATAATTGCACGTTTGGTCCGCGTAGACAGTGCGGCGGGAAACATAATAGTTTATTACATAACGAGTTTAGTTCGGACCATTCCGTGCTCACTGCAGTGCAAGCGCATGATTCTTCACTCTGTAAACAGCAGATAGATTCGAAACCCACCCATACTCGTACATCTACAACCTTACATAACTGTCGCCCAGTCTAGTACCTATTCACAAGACAATACTCCCCTACACTCCCCTATACTCTACCATGTCTCTCATCTATAAGCCTGCTGGAAGAGATTTCTTCTTAGAAATAAGTAGTGCCTGTTGTGTCGTCTTTAATTTTATAATTTCTGTATACTATATATTGTGTGCAATAAATTGTATAAATAAATTAATAAATAGACAATAGTACTAGCTGCATAAGTACAATTGCGTTAAATACAGCTCTACTGTCCACCGCGCTGATCGAAGTCACGTGTGATGGCATAAACTACTATAACGTGCGTTGTTGGGTAGCGACAGCCAACACTGTTTTATTACCTAATCACTATGCACCCGTCTTGTGAACCCTAAAATCTTACAGTCCACTTATTATATCCCGTTGTACCCCTTTACAAGTAGACTTGCTGATAGGATTGTTTCTGTAGCAATAATAATAAGTAATAATAAACCTGTCTGTAGCTAGCGAACGGATGAACCCATTTCAATTCGGTTTTCTGTATTTGAAAGGTCTTTTAATATATATAATTCCTAGCTTTATTAAATCGGAATCGGTTTAGTAGTTTAGAAGATATTTGACTATGAGTATACTTAGTAGGGGGTGTTTGTTCCCAATGTGTCGGTACGGTAGTTAATGTACATCTTTGACTTCCTATATCTCAAGATATATCGTTATCACATTTTTGAACATAAAGTTATCTAAAGAAATTAAAAGTTCCTATCGATTGGCATAAGTTTTATGAATGGCCGCAAAATCGATGTGTGCCGGCGTGAGTATAGGATTTGCGTTTGCCACTGCAGCGAGCCCACTGATGGTAAGCGGTGAGTGTCGCGCTTGGCATGAAAATGATACCACGGAGATCAATAATAACCATACCAATTCAACTGCCTTACAAATTAAAGAAAACACATCGAAATCAGTCCAACGGTTCAAGAGCTATGAAGCCACAGACAGACACACAGATACACACGTAAACTTAAATACCCGTTTCCTTGCATTCGCGTACGCGCGTACGCGGCGCGGAGCGTTGCATCGAACGAAGAATGGAGGTTCGGCGCGCGAGCCGTTGCTGCAACAGCGTATTCGCGACGACTTCGCGAAATCTAGACGCGTCCATGAGTCAGACTTGGCTTGCCAAGTGTTAGACGAGCTCACGAATTGACACGAGTTACATTAACCAAGAATTACGTACAGGTAAGTTAACTTAATCGTCTCTTTTTCATTTCGTTTTTGTATGTAAATACCTATGATTGTAGGTCAGCTGCAGATTGAATGGACCCTGTAACTTTTTAGTCACCCTAATACCTATCTTTCTGTATAAATACACACATACGAGTATCTACCCATAAGAGTAGACATAACATAATAAACCGCATTTCACATATTGTGATTTGGCCGTGAGCTAGTGATCGTCTAGTAATCGATTTAAATTTTCAGACCCATTAAGTTGTGTATACATTTTCAAAAACGTCACAAGGAATATGTTAGTTTATAGCAATACTCTGTAAGTCAACCGCATTCAATTCGGAAGATATTCGCAAATGAATAAAATTTAGTTCACGTAAATAAAAGTAAAATCAAACATCAAAATCCGCACAATTGAAACGAATTAAAATGTAATCCACGCAAATGGAAATAGTTAAACCAATTTATAAAATCCGCTCAAGAAATCAAACAAAGGATAAAGTAAACATGCGACTTAGCTTTGACAGCACTCGAAATTCTTCTTTCTTCTGTGGCCACTCCTTGCGGAATCGCCTTACATAGTCCTGACCCTAATGAATTGTGAAATGTGGACCTTTAGGTCTCGGAAATAGCCTAATCGATAGGAAAAACCTGGGCACTCCTTCCAAACCTACACACCAGGCCAAACATGAACATATAGAACACATGTCCTGCTCATGCGTCCAGCAAAACCTTGACATCAAACGAAGCTTATTTAACCTTATTATTACGAAAACTATTGTCTACTTCGCTCAAACCGTCACACATATTCCGATCATCTCGTCAGGCATCATTATGGTCCTAACTATCGATTCACGAGTCAAAGGAGAGACTATTATTTTAAATTTTATTGACTTCGCGCGTGTAAGATGTGTGCCTAGTGTGAGGGACGCTAACGACTCGGGCCAGGTTTCGATCCAAACACGAGATTCATGTCCGTAGGAAAATGTCATTAAAGCTTTAAAAGCACAAAGGGTATTAAACGGAACATGGGTCAAAATCGTACCAGAATTCGGTGGCAAACCTAGGCTTAGACTTAGTTAGAGCGCCTAGGCCATCGAAGACCAAGTCGGGATTCGTGCTGGACTCATTCTCTTAGAGTGTATTCGATGTCACATCCGAAACTGTGTGCCAGGTTAGTTTGATAGTTTTTTATTCTACTGATGATATTTAATTTGGTAATCTTTTCCTCAAAAATTTGTGTTTTAATCACCTTTTACACTTACATTGAAATCTCTAAGAGCCCTAATAAATACTCTTAACTACCATAAAATTAATGAGAATGTAACTTACGCTATCGAAACTTAGAAACAAAGACGAATCCAAAACAAACCAAACCACCAACACTACAGAGATAAAGAAATAGATAGACAACGAAAGAAACGACACAAAGCTGAAAATAACACAAAATAATAGAGCACTAATTAATTAAACAAATCACACGTGAGTTGTAACGCGAGGAAAAACTGGGGTTTCTTAGTTACGGAAATGGGTACAAGCGATGTTCTCGCGACGCGCCCCCGAAACTGACTGTCCCGTTTCTACTACCCTGGCCACCATGCTTTAAATCGTTATCTTCAAAATTCCCACAGTTCAATATTTCAAACAAACAAAAAATTAAATATTTCAAATTTTATGAGGTCTAAGCGACTGCTCTTATAACGTCCGCACATGCATAAATTTTACAAAATGTTCCTGATTAACCGAAAATAGTTAAATGTTACAACAGCTAGGGATGTATTACATACGTTTTATTTATTTACCGAGTCGATTAAATTTAAACAACGCAAACAAAAATACGTAAGCAAATGGATTCGATGTGGAATAGGAATTATTTTATAGTTATAAGAGAGTTATAAGAAACAATCTAAAGACATTTTAGGTACTATAAACTCGATGTAATGTTACATCAGACTGAGTATAGAGATATTTAATTTATATGAAGCAAATCAATTTGAGTCATCAAACTAGATTAAAATTAATTTCTAGACTCGTTTAATATTACTTTTATTCAATTATTTAATTCGATATTTCGTTGAAACGTATGTGTATATTCACATCACTATCACTTGTGGGTATTTTTTCTTGGGTCCCATAACTTAAGTATTTGCGAGCTTTTGTTCAAAGAAATCATGATAAGCAAACAATATTTAAACCACACACTGCTCTGTGTATGATATGCCTATTCATTTCTAAGCCTATCAACTATAAATATACGATATATAAATAAAATATACAGTGACTAGATCATGGTACATAGTGATCGTTACAACTCCCCTAGCATACACTAAATGTATGGTAGGAGGATCAGTTCTCTCTGCAGCTGACTGTACTAGTAGACTAGACTTTAAAATAAATTGTAATTAATGTAAGTAAGCTCTACCTTAATTAAGTAAAAAGACTAAAAGTAGCTAATCAAATGTAACCAAATTTGTACTCGTGATGTTTGAAATAGCGGGGTTGGAATCGGGGCGCGTTTAATACTGTGTTGTTTAACGTTGACCAGAGATGGCTCTGGGCGTAGATTAAAACGCGCTAGCGACTGGTATCCCGCCGCTAGTTAGGGTGTGATAGACTTTACTTTAGGCAAAATCAGTCTTTACTTTTGTACATTGCATTTGCGTGAAACACAAGTGATAATTTTTGAAGAGACGTTTGACGTCTTATAAAGTAACTACTGCGTGTATCCCTCTGGTAAAAGCGATGAAGCTAAATTAGTTTGGATCTATGGAAACTTTCAACTATCCCGTGGGAGCCTATTATTTTTTCAGGACGAAAACTAAGGAATAATCTAGCCTAATGTTAAAGAAATAATTTTAAAATTTTAATAAGTTTAGTAGTTTCGGAGATTACCCCAATATGCAAACTTTTCCTCTTTATAATATTAGTAAGACATCGCACTGATTTGCAAATAGTATGATAATATTTAGAGTGGAAAGCCACTTCACATGTTTTGCAAAAAATAGGTTTTAGGTCTCTTATATTTTATCATGTCCTATGAAATTTTTCTTGAAAATTTACGATTTTCTCATTCTGAAAGTTTTGCAATGCTCCAAAAGGACCACATACAGTATCTACCTAAAGAAATGCTGTAGATAGTGGTATTCCTCGCCATTTTCTTATTCAACTACCAAGCGTTACGAGTTGCCATATCTAATGCTATGAGAGAAATATATAGGTATTCCGCGTTTTTGACTACGCGAAGAAGAAGAATTATGATAATGAAGACGGGATGAATCTTCAGTAGGAGTATTGGACACGTCTTATTGAAGCCGTCTTGGCTATTGAACTAGAACAATACAATACAATACTAACGGATCTGATTCCCAATCATTGTACCAGTTAAATACTGCCAAGTGGGCATATATATATCATTCACGGCTTGGGCCTATAGACTTCTTCGTGTAGCTTATTGGTTCGGATCGGGCCCACGTACTGCAGGTACTGATAGCTAATATTTACCTTTATTCGAGTCACAGAAAGTTATGTTTACCAATCGCATGCAGTATCTGTAATGCACGCTCGCTTAAATGTCTGGTGGTGGCGTGGAGGCCGGGCCGCTCTTTTTTACCTCAAATATGGTTGAATTGGTCGTTGGCTGGGCCCAGTGTTATACTCGTAAACGAGTTCTGCCTTGGTGGACTGAATTTGTAGTTTTATGTAGTTTTCTTGAGTTTAATATACCAATATAACTGCCCGTCTCTGTCTGGTATTATCGGACATGGGCGGCCGTTGTTGGCATAGAGTGGATGTGCTTTGGCCCAGGGGCGGTTAGCAAGTAATTATGTGTTTCCTTACTACTATCATAACCCCTTCTTTTTGACGATAGAAAGAGATATTGAATGTCCTACTTAATAAAGAAACTGAGTTTGGTTGAGCTTAGATCAGCGTTCTGGTACGTGGGCCCGAAATATATGACTGGGCAATTGAACAATGGTGATTCAATATGTTGACCGTGTTCCAAGTCACGGAGGCTGGTGGTCAGTAAATAAAATACACAGTGAATATAAATCATTATCAAGCCAAGCTGGCCAATAATGTATATAACTCAGAAGAAAGTCATTGGTATATGGCCGGAGCGGGATTCGAACACGGTACCTTTCGCTTACGAGTTGGATACCCTTACCGCCCGGCCACCGACGCTCCTATGTATGCTTCTATGTCTTCTTTCTTATGTACTATTATAATAAATAGACAACTGTGCTAGGCATTAGACATGCAGAAAAATATTGATGTATCGATATAATACCTACACTTTTTGATGCCTACCACATCCCTAACTAGACAAGAATGTGGAGGGTCGATCAAGGTCTCGGCAAATGTTTTGACAAAAGTTTGGGCCAATGTGTGGAGTCACCTTAACTGATGGTGAAAACCGCATCAAAATCCGTTGCGTGCTTTAGGAGGAGTTCAGGCCCACACGCAGTTTCGCTGCACTGCGCGGCACTGCGCTGCAACTGCACCGCAGCGGCAGTTCTGAACGCGGCGCGGCGCTGCTAGTGGCTGTCGTAGACGTCATGTCATAGATGTGTAGTGTTGGACAGATTGAGTTTGTTGATTTTTAAATAGTATTAACAAAACAAAGTCGCTTCCACCATCTGTCCCTAATTCTTTTATAAGCAAGAAAAAAAGGTAGGTGGCGTAAAGTAGGTGTACGCGTAGTCCAGTGTTGGGCAAAATTTAATTGCAAGTTACAATTAAAAATAACAATTGATTAATTGTTAATTGTGAAATATCAATTAACAATTGATCAATTGTTAACTGTGACGTTGCAATTAACAATTGATCAATTGTTAATTGTGACGTTGCAATTAACAATTGATTAATTGTTAATTGTGACGTTGCGATTAACAATTAATCAATTGTCAACTGTTCTTGTAATTAAACTTTAATTAAATTTAAATAATGTAAATAGTAATATTATAAGATTAAGGAGTGGCACAGGGTAGGGCTTTCACAAGCTTGACCTTAATGGCCATGCTAAATCGTTCTTCATGATAGCCACACAGATTTATATACTAGTACTTAAGAATAGAAAATTCTTCCCGCAAATAGCTTTCAACATAATAATGCGTTTACATATTATTTTGTCTCTCTCGCGTCCTACTCTTACCTCTCAGCCCTCGAGCGGCCCGATCGGGCCGCATAACAATATAAATCTGTGATTGTTAATTGTTAGTTTTAATTGTCTCTTGTAACAATTAAAAATATTATTTGAATTATTTTAATTGTCTCTTGCAATTAACGTGAGTTTATTTAAATAAATTAATTGCAATACGCAAATAACAGATTAATTGCAATTAAATCAATTGCGATTAAATTAATTGCAATTTATTTTTCAATCAATTAATATGATGATTAAAATATCAATTGTTCATGCCCAACACTGAGTACGAAGTCGCGCCGGGTCCACTAGTCACAAATATAAGAATATTAGAAGTATATAGAATCACAGATAGAATGGCCATATTTTCTTGTAATATTGCCAATTATATGTTCAAATATTCATGGAGTACGGTTATCTACGCGTTTTACAGTTATAATCAATTTGTTCAAATAACGAGTGCACTTATGCATGTGGATCTA
The DNA here is from genome assembly GCA_905147135.1 of Blastobasis lacticolella. Classification (NCBI taxonomy): domain Eukaryota; kingdom Metazoa; phylum Arthropoda; class Insecta; order Lepidoptera; family Blastobasidae; genus Blastobasis; species Blastobasis lacticolella. The sequence goes on from LR990039.1 coordinate 20,885,329, forward strand.
TAAAGGTGGAGTGGAGGTATGTCGATGTTATTTATGCATCTCTATGAGTTACTTAGCCGGCGGGCCGCGTTGTGCTAGAGGTAACAATTTTGTTAAGGTGACACGTCGTTGGCGCGTTTTAAAATACAAGCATCTTGTGTATTGTATTATTGTATAGTACATTTATTTATCTTAAGCTAATGTGATAACTTGTCACAACTGAGACAAGAAGTATAGAAGTATACTGTATATGAATTATACAAGTATGATCACGCCAGCCGTGGCGTTACAATCTCAGCTCCCGGTAGATGTCCCGGTGCGAAAGCTGAAGAAAGGAAAATAATAATAATATTTCTTTCTGGACTTTCCGAGATCGTTGGTCGTCAGTTGAAGATGTCATCATTCTCAGGTGTTCTTGGTTTAAACAGGGCTATGCAAATATTGTTTTTATCGTTACGTTGACGAGGGACAAGAGCCGTAGCATGGTATGGTCCCATCACGTTTTTAAGATAACGTATGTCCGTACTCCCTCCATCTGGAAGTGAACTATACCTACGGCGAGATCATAAGTACAACACTACAATCTGATGCCTAACTAGAGGTTAGACTTACTATGACCCCCTATACGTAACGCGGTCTGGTCGAATAAGGTCGGCGGTAGCGCGAGTAAGTGCAGTATCTAAGATGCCTTTGGAAAATCAACAGTTGGAGTGAATTGTTTACTAAAGGATGACAATACTGTCAGTAATGTAATGCTTGTGCCTACTGTACTGAAACCTAACCTAAGCAGAGAAACGATACCTTCACGTAAAGCATCTGACCAAACCTTAAATTCCATACCTCAAAAGAACCCCAACAAAACATTATTTGCGCATAACATCTGCTTGTTAAGTTCAGATAAGTCTAGTAAAGTATTTTACTAGAAGTGTATTTTCCGAAGACTTCAAATTTTGACATTACATTAATGTGGTTAAACATGGTGCACGTTATCAGGCAGTTAATTTGTTTAATCGCTTGCCATGTTCCTTAAAAAATATAAGGAATGAGAACTCTTTTAAAGCTAAACTAAAAGTATATCTGTTGGAGAAGTGCTACTATAGTGATAATGAGTTTTAATTTAGATTCTAAGACTGTATTTAGTGTTAATATTTTTGACATTTAATGCAATTTTTTTACTAACGACGTGTGTTCTAATTATTGTAATTTATATTTGTAAATGTAATTGTATATGTAAAATTTCCAACACAATGTATTTTGTTATCCGAATAAATAAATTGAATTGAATAGAATAGGGTACGGGTTGGTGGCGCCAACAGCAGTCCTAACTATGGAATCGGAATCGCGGTACATGTGCATAATATAGGCCTCAGGTACTGACTTGGACCGCAACGCCCACCAGATCCTCTCACAAGGGACACAGTTAAAGGCCTTCTGCATGTCCAGAAACAGGAAATACAGTGCCGTGTTCCTTGATATGTATCCCTCCATTAGAGTTCTTAGGGCAAATACGGAGTCCATGGTCCCACAACCCGGCCGAAACCCATACCTACTGACACTCCGAGATCGTACACTCCCGCCGGATCCGAGAGTCCACAATGCGTTCGAAGAACTTCATGGTGTGAGACATCACCTTTATACCGCGGTAGTTGGTGCACTCTCGCACCGAGCCCTTGCCATTATAGACTGGAGTAATAATACTCAGCCTCCATTGGTCGGGTATCTTCCCGGTGAGGAGAATGCGCTTTTAGAATAATAATGTAAATTACCTCAACTGAATGCATTAGAACACCGCTCTGATTTCAAGTGAAATCATAAGTGATGAGTAAAAATGAATTGGAATAAATACAGTGGAGTAAATGTAAACCTTTTCCTTCATTTATCTGGACAACTACGATCTAATACTGGCTTCACCACCCTGATGATAATGATCCTGATACACCACTTTTACAGTCGCAACGACATATATATTTATTTTTAATGTAGGTATTATTTTAAATACTTACCTACATTTGAAATACTACTAAAACTTATATTAATCATTAAAAGTGACTAAAGTGTAAACAAATATAAGCGATAAATAGCAAAATAAAATCGTCTAAATACGCAATACTCAAATACCTACCTAATTAAAACAAAATTTACCTATCTCAAATAATATAAATAACTCAAAATTAATATGAATTAAATATACAATGGACATAGACTAAACGAAACTGCAATAATATGTATGTAAGCGTGCAATTTAAAGCAATTATTTAGATATAGGTAAGCACAGAAATGAAACAAAAACAGAATCCATGTTACTTTAAAGAGATGTGGTGCTTGCAAGGTGTGACAATCTCCTTTGTTGTACATGACATACACTCATCGGGTCTTACAACGCGCCGCCATTTCGTAGCGATCGGACATATTTATCCTCGATGAAAAATATTTTAAAATGCCGTCATGTGTAGTGAAATCGTGTAAAAGTTACTGGAAAAAATGTAACAAGGCAGGAGGAATTACCTACAACGCATAAGTAATTATGATTCGGGCTACTTTTTTTTATTAATGTTTTATTTACTTTGGTGCAAATTTCTAACAAAAGTACAACGATGTGACTACCTGTTTTTCGGGAAAATTCCCATAAAGTGGGGAATTCTTTATTAAATTTTTGTGACTCAGATCAGCTTCCGAATTTTTATTACCTATCGTATCTGAAAAGAACTTGAATGATTGTAATTATAGTCTACCCTACGTACTGCTATGATGTAAGCATAGTAGTCCGATTTTATAATTAAATAATATAACACCGCTTTCTGCGGAGCCCTTATTATTTTCGATCCCGATTTTATTTTAACCGGGTTATATTAGTTTAATAGGTTTCCTAGTATTAAAAACCGTAAAGACGATTGGATTCTAATTATACGAAACTGTAGAAGAGAAACCAATTGGAATCCATCATCTGCGAGTACCGTGTGCAGTGCACATTTTGATGACGTGGATTTATTAACAACCGCGAAGGGGCTACGATGCTTGGTTGGTAACTGAATAACTATTTTGTTTTTTATAATTTGATGTATTTGTACCCGCCTCGAATAGCAGAATAAGAAAATAGGGCAGGATAGGGGTACGGCAGGGGTACGACAAGGCTAAGGTAGGGGTACGGGTGGGAAACGGCAGGCGTACGGCAGGGCTATGGGAGAGCACGGCAGAATTACGGTAGACCTAGGGGAGGGTTGCGAGAGGGGTACGGCACGGATTATGGGAGCACGATAAGGTGGGGATACGGGAGGGAAACGGCAGTGTTACGGGAGGGGTACAGCAGGCATACGGTAGGGATACGGAAGGGGTACGGGAAGGTGATGTGAGAGGTATGGCAGGGCTGCGGGAGGGATACGGCAGGGGTACGGGAGGGGTACGGCAGGCATACGGTAGGGATACGGGAGGGGTACGGGAAGGTGACAAGAGAGGTATGGGAGGGGTACGGGAAGGTTACGGGAGGCATACGGTACGGGAGGGTTACGAGAACAAATTGCACCGGACAGCTGTCTGTTATTTATTTTTAATAACACTGCCAGAAATGCGCAATATTGAAAATATGATCAAACTTTATTTGTATGGAGCGTACTCGGAGAGACTCCTCTTATCAAAATATTTCATTACTTAAGAATTTTTAAATAAATAATTTCAATCAGAAATTAATAATTTTTATTTATTTATTATTGTAAAGTTGTAGTGCTAACATAATACATAAAGAGGGCAAAATGGATCATGTATATGGCAACCCTAAAATTACGCAGACATATAAAATGGCGGCCATTTCTATGCTTCCCTCATGACTTAAGACACATGGATTCTGTTTTTGTTTCATTTCTGTGTAGGTAAGTAGGTAGTATAAGTAATAGAAATAAAGGTACAAAGTATTAGATAGCTACGTACTATGGAGTATCGGAAAAAGTAAAATTCACTGATTAATAACTAAATAGGTATGTAATACTTAAATACTCTATAGGTATTAATTTCTATTTTTTTTCTTCCCTGATGTTGCACCCAGCAGGGTCCGTATTGTATAGGTACATTTAACAATGTTATTTTGAACTTGAACTTACCGCCAGTGCCATCTTTTTTGTTTTACGTGAAATATAATAACCACTGGGTTCGCTGGCGGAGCGCCGTACAACGATTGCAACCCCTCGCTATAACAAACTGTTGTCACGGTTTGGTTTCATCACAGGTCGATACATCACGTTGCCCAAAGATGGCGCTGGGGCTCATTTACGCGGTAACGACCAGCCGATGCACATTATTAGCGTGCCATCGCTCCAATGTAATGACACTTATGATAATCGCTTGAAATAGGTTCTTAGCAAACAGGATATAAACACTGGGTACGTTGTATTGGATAATATTGTATTTATCAACAGTTTTCAACCATTTTAGAGGTTGTAATAAATTTTTACAAACAAAACAAACATCAATTTGACTGAGTCAATTCGTTTCATGGACACTAGGATCAATGTTTGTATTAAAATACATTTCGTTGAACTTTTTGGTAAAAAATTACCAAAATTGTAGGAGCGCCATCTATTGATGCTTTTTGCAGCGTTGTCAGATCGTACCTTTTGGTACGATTTACGTACTATTTGGCCGACTGTCGTACCTTTGGCGTACTTTGCTCCACATCGTACTCTCGTCACAATCGTACGTTTTTACAAAATGCTAAATTTAGCTAAGGGGGTGGTCACTTCGCCTTTCCTGTCCGCGAAATACCGTAAAATAATGGAAGGAGGGTCTCCATGAGAAGGTACTACGCCGCGCAATAAAACATCGTTATGAAAAAAAAAAATTTCATTTGAGAACTTTTATTTGGCGAGTGCACCCTCCCGCGCCCGTGCCCCTGCGCAGTACTTCACACTTGACCAAAGAGATTGGAATGTTAGCGACCTTCTTACCACTTGAAAGGGAGCCGTGACAGCTTTTTCATACAAAAAATGCGTGCAAGGTCAGAGACAAAAAATAATTAAATCTCCTTAAGTTTTTGTCAGCATCAAATAAAAAGGGATGTTCACTCTGTCGATATATTCTTTCGATATCTTATATAAAGCAATATTATCGATATCGATATACTTAACAAAAATATTCCTAAGACATCATCAGCTTATGTAGCCATTATAGCACCGCTTTTTTACATTACTTTATGTTGTAATGTAAAAATAAAATATTTTCACATTAGATAGGAATGTATGTCATTTCATTAATACTCTCGGGATCCCGCCAGGTTCACCCATACGCTTGATACGAGTATTTGCCAATTTTTAAAAACTTCACCAATGACTTTTTACATTTAAAACCAATACAATATTCATCCATAAAGTAATAGTCGCTATTAATTAAATACGTAAAATCGTTTCAATTTATTGTCATAAATTTACACATACCTATAGGTACTTACTAAATACATAAATAGGTAATTTCGTATAATACCATTTATGGTATATGGTATTGGCCGTGTGGTGTCCGGCAGAGTAGAATAGCACCAACCCCTTACACTGATGGATGTCGTACAAGGCGACTAATGTTTTCGAGGCAAAAGATCAAGAGTCTCCGTAGTCTGGAAAATGGGCAGCAGCATTTTCCATTGTTTTATTTAAACACTGCGATCTCCAACCCGCCTGCCAAGCGTGTAAATTATGGCAATAACCTCCCCTTTCGTGGGAGAGGCCCTATATCCTGCAGTGGACTGTTACGGGCTGTGATGATGATGTGGCGAGTGCACCCTTGCGCGCCCGTGCAACCCCTGCGCAGTACTTCACACTTATACTTTCACTTAACAAATTAAGAGACATTCAGTTTCTTCAAATATTCATTATGATACAAGTGAAAACCACTTCTTCATTTGTATCTGCATAAAAATATTATTCTACCCAATGACTTCTATATAATGGACCAGTTCATGGACCAAAGAGAATAGCTCCATGTCATTGGAGCGTAAACTGCAATGAGGAGTTTTCCAGTAGGTATTGATAGTTTGTTTCAAAAAGCATCAATAGATGGCGCTCCTACAATTTTGGTAATTTTCTTTAAATCTGTATGATGGTGGCAGTGATTTCATGCAGCCAAGTAATACTAAACTTGAAAATAAAGTGTTTATTAATATAAACGTAACTGTTAAAGGTTGAACGAAGTGTAAAAATAAATATTTATAGAAGTTGGCACTATGTTCCATTATTATTACAACCTTTAAAATGGTTAAAAACTATTGACAAATATAATATTATCCAATACAACGTACCCAGGGTTTATATCCTGTTTGCTAAGAACCTATTTCAAGATATTAACAATTACCAAAATTGTCGGGGCGCCATCTAGTGAGCGGTTAGGAATGCCTTAAATACCTATTGGAAAACTCCTCATTGCGCTCCAACTATGTCTCAGTGACGTTTTGGCCACGTATACGAATGGTCGTAACTTAACAATCTAAGAATGCCGAGTTGCGTAGGAAACACATGCACTAATTCCAATATACAGTAACCAAAACCAAGAATGGAGTATCTTTTTTCCGTAAAGTATAAGAAATATCATGTATTACTTGTAAAACTTATATTTTTAGCATTTCCATTAAATATTTAAGTGTTTATTGCAACATCATTAACCGGCCATGATTAGTTGGTATGTTCATTCAAATTCAATGCACGCCATCTGCTTATTTTTTATTTGGCAGTCTTACATATATGCGCACAATGTGACTTTGCACCAGCGGCATAATGCCGTTGATTTTGTTTTCGCGGAAGTAATATTATTATTGATAAAAATAGAACAGATGAGTATACAAATTAATCAATAACAATAATATTGTTATATAATGTAGCTTCGTTGAAGAATTCTACAACAACAAAAGTGGTAAAATTTTAAAGGAGATAAAATGATAAATTTGAAGGTTGGATTTGTAATTGACGAATCCCAATTATTACTGTTTAGAAATTTATATTTAAGGCATTACGTTACAACAATTTTGTAAGCTTTTACAATGTTATATCTGGCGCCTTGGCGAGATTGATGACTGACGTCTATTTCAGTGCTAAAAACCGGTGGCCAAAACTGGAACTAAGTGTTGCCATATTGAAATAATATGTCATTGCCAACAACAGCGACGCTGTCACCGGGTCAAATAAGTTTGTGGCACAAGAGACTGCGCCATTATATTTAATATGGTATGGTTTATTTATACTTATACAGGTGTCAAAAGACCGCTAGCATTCATTGAAACCTCATATTCTAGCGACGAAACTGAACAACTTTCCCCAAGAAACATACCCGCGGAAATGACTTCATAACTTCGCTACCTAAAATAAATAATTAATTGCGACGCGCAATGTGGGCAGTTTCATGGGTAGAATATGGGGTTTCAATGAATGCTAGCGGTTTTTTTACACCCTGTATATCCATGAATCCATCGATGCATTACACATGGCCATTAAATGCGGGTAGAACAGAAAAAAATACTTAATACTGTGATATGTTTAATACAGTATAACTCTGAACGAACTAAAATTTGGCAGTTAGCGCTTTACGTACTTTTGTTCAGCTCGAAAATAGCTATCCAACGACGTATTACACATAGCTATTGGAATGGTTACCACTGTCCATACATATTCTTGTACGCGTTAACAATGTTATATCTGGCGGCTTGACAAGATTGTTGACAAACCTATTCGACCCGGTGGACAAAACCGGAACTAAGTGTTGCCGTTTTGAAATGTAATGTCAATGCCAACAACAGCGACGCTGTCACCCGGTCAGACATATTTGTGGCACTGTAGACAGCGCAGTTTTATTTACTATGGTAACCGCATAGAAATAAATACCCTGGAACCGGTTGAGCGAACAAATAACTCTGACGGTTACCATAGTAAATAAAACTGCGCTGTCTACAGCATTAATTGAAACCCCATATTCTACCCATGAAACTGCCCACATTGCGCATCGCAATTAATTATTTATTTTAGGTAGCGAAATTATGAAGTCATTTCCGCGGGTATGTTTCTTGGGGAAAGTTGTTCAGTTTCGTGGCTAGAATATGAGGTTTCAATTAATGTTAGCGGTCTTTTGACACCCTGTATAAGTATAAATAAACCATACCATATTAAATATAATGGCGCAGTCTCTTGTGCCACAAACTTATTTGACCCGGTGACAGCGTCGCTGTTGTTGGCAATGACATATTATTTCAATATGGCAACACTTAGTTCCAGTTTTGGCCACCGGTTTTTAGCACTGAAGTAGACGTCAGTCATCAATCTCGCCAAGGCGCCAGATATAACATTGTAAAAGCTTACAACATTGTTGTAACGTAATGCCTTAAATATAAATTTCTAAACAGTAATAATTGGGATTCGTCAATTACAAATCCAACCTTAAATTCCAACCTTCAAATTTATCATTTTATCTCCTTTAAAATTATACCACTTTTGTTGTTGTAGAATTCTTCAACGAAGCTACATTATATAACAATATTATTGTTATTGATTAATTTGTATACTCATCTGTTATCTATTTTTATCTATAATAATATTACTTCCGCAAACAAAATCAACGGCATTATGCCGCTGGTGCAAAGTCACATCGTGCGCATATATGTAAGACTGCCAAATAAAAAATAAGCAGATGGCGTGCATTGAATTTGAATGAACATACCAACTAATCATGGCCGGTTAATGATGTAGCAATAAACACTTAAATATTTATTGGAAATGCTAAAAATATAAGTTTTACAAGTAATACATGATATTTCTTATACTTTACGGAAAAAAGATACTCCATTCTTGGTTTTGGTTACTGTTTATTGGAATTAGTGCATGTGTTTCCTACGCAACTCGGCATTCTTAGATTGTAAAGTAACGACCATTCGTATACGTGGCCAAAACGTCACTGAGACATAGTTGGAGCGCAATTGCAGTTTACGCTCCAATGACATGGAGCTATTCCCTTTGGTCCATGAACGGGTCCATTATGTAGAAGTCATTGGGTAACCGTCAGAGTTATTTGTTCGCTCAACCGGTTCCAGGGTATTTATTTCTATGATTCTACCTTTGTAACTGTCTATTAAACCATACAGATTTAACAAACAGGTCCTAACGAAATTATTCTTGAAGTCTCATAAAATTTTTGCTTTATAAATATTAAATAAAAATTTCACTGTTTTGTTTCATTTTACTCATATTTTTATAACCAGTTGAAAAAAATTTAGGAAATTTTCTCATTGTAGATAAGCGGTACCGCTGTAGGGAATATAATATCCTCTATGTTCAATATCTTTGACTGACTTTATGTCTAATCTGTAATGTCTGTGGTTTTGTTTTTCTTTCATCTCTCTGCCTGTTGTGTCAACTCAACTGTCAAACAAAAAATCAATCCAATATCTTGATTCTTGGACGTGTTTCTTGGTTTTTGTGTATTTTGATTTATGTTTTGGATGATTGCTTCGTTCGATACCCTATTCTGTCTGTTATCAGCTTGGCCCCGACATATCCATTTACCAACATTAGTATAGTTATATACCTCAAAAAGACTGTTTCCAACTTTCAGTTTTTGTGCAATATTTTACGTTAAAATGGATCCACCACGAAAAGAAACTTTGTCTGAAGAAGACATAGAGAAGTGGACTAAAGAAAGTGCAGGTAATAATTTTTTCCTTTTGCAGAACGTATTGCCAATTATTTGTTCTTCAGCATTGGTGTCTCACTAATTACTTTTCTCCTTTACAGACAGAACATGCGCTTCGCGTTGTAGCTCTAACTTTGAAGTGCTTGACCCTCATGACCCGACCATCAGTCGCTTGGCGACGCAGCTCTTCAAAAAGACAAATGATTATCTCCAAAGTGAGATGGCTGCTGGGCAGGTATTGTAATTGAATGGTTTTCTATATAATTTTGTATAATTACTTGAACATTAAGATCTGTTTATTTAAATAGTTTAAATGATATGCTTGCTATATTTATAAGGAACTTTAAACAAATGAAGTTCAGATGTATCAAAAATGATTTGAGTGGTAATTAGGGCCCACAGGGTGAAATAGGATGTCGAGTTGACCAAGATTTACATTCACAATATGCAAATAATAAGTAAGGGTTTAACACTTCCCCTGCTAACTCAAATACCAAAGAGGCTACAGCACTGCTAAGTATTGTAGTGCATGTATTAAATGGACCGGCCAGATGGGTTGTGCACATATGCATAGTGCTCATTTTGACCCAATTGTTGAGTCGGCCTCACTAAAACTATTCAATATAAAATTGCCTTTTTATCACATACACAATCTAAATACTAAAGGGGTATCAATATAGCAAAATATATATCAATAATATATTCAATATTCTATATCATTCAGGAGCACTACAGTCTGCTTGAGGAAATGAACCGTGTCACCATCAGCAAATACACTGACCTGAGAAACTTAGCTGTGAATCTCACCCGAACTATGAACGAATATGATGAGTTGTGTAAGTTATTTTGTGTAAAAATATTGTATTATAATAAGCTTTTACTGTAGGCAGAACATAAACCTACTCCCTACACCAGCATAAAATGGGCTCTCATCACTATGGATGCTCTTACAAACCAGAGACAGTCCTTAATCTAAGTAGGGTAGGTTGATGTGCTGTTGTGTGTATCTGTACAGTAGAATATCACTTGATGTCACAAATCACAGGTTCATTTACTGTCATGTGTTTAATATTTAGTATGGACAGAAAACCACATTCTGTTCATAATAGGACTGGACAATGAATGAATGATATATTGTTTCAAAATGTGGTACAAAAAAGAAGCTACAATAATATGGTACTCGTTTCTCACACTTTACCCAAACCTGTAAATACAGACAATGCGCCATATTTACATCAGATTGTATTTTAGAGCAGAATAAAATTCACAATCCATGCTTGAAATTTTATGACATTGTCTTATATTACAGTTAACCGGGAGATCAAGCCGCTGTTGGATCAAATAGACGAAGTAGAAGCGCAGGTGTCCCAGTTTGAAACAAAGGCCTACCGCCTCGATCAGTATACCTCACAGCTCCATGCAAGGTTCAAGGCTTTGGAACAGAAATAGGTGATAGCAATAGATTCCCAAACGGTTGACTTCAATTGCTTGACTACTTAGGAACACTTCTATAGTTTAAAGGAAGCACTTGCTACTGCTAACACTTGTCATATAGTACACAGGATAGAAAGTTTGCTCTACAGCATGTCAGAAGTGGCTGCAATGGTCAGGAGAGATTGCTATTAGATCTCATTATTGATCGCCACTTTGTTGTTCATAATTCTTTTTTTTTTCAATTTATCTGCCCTCGACTTGGTTAGTCTTCATCAGATGTGTTCCATGAATACAATCTCATTCATGAGTGACGGTCCAGTGACCACCATCCTCATACAATTCTCAAGAGCTTAGTCTCTTTGGTCAAGTTGTAAGATATTCCATCTTTTGAGTCTGGAGCTGTTAGTTCCTTCCAGCAGGTTCCTCGCCAGTATGTATCCATGTGTTTCCAGTTTGCCCTTGTACTTTTTGCTGCACTTGTTGATAACATCCTTCATTTGTATGAAGTATTGTAGTACCTTTGGTGTATTGGTTTCACGTAATGCATTGTTTTGGAAGCTTTGCAGGATCTCAATGTTGGAGTTGCTGGCTGGGTTCCACGCCATAACTCCATATAGGTTTTACGATAGTCTTGTAAATTAATATTTTGTTTGACTGTGACAAATGTGTCTGCCGTCCCACAAGCCAGTAGAACTTTTAAAGGTGCGATTTGCTATATCACGTTTTTGCTTAATGTGCTTTGCGAAGGGTAAAAATTATCTGACTGGACTTAGCTGCACTGGCACACTCCACTTACTAAGCCATTGGTCTATTTTATCTAGATGTTCTTGCAGTTTCTCTGATGCTACTTGGGGGTTTTCATCGCTGGTCAGACAGGCTGTATCATCTGCATATGTTCCTGTTTCTACTCCTTCAGTTTGGGGGAGATCTGCAGTATAGATGGAGTACAATACCGGTCCGAGTACCGACCCTTGAGGCACAGAGGCATAAGCGCCTGACCACATTTGACACAGTAGTTTTTGCTATGGCCATACTGTTGGCATCTCATGCACTGCACTATCACTTTCTGTTTTTTAGGGTCTTCTATTTTCACTTTCTGGTGGTAGATATATTGAATGTCTTTAAGTTTTTGTTATTTTCATGTGGGTATACATTCACAAAAAAGGTATTCAGCGGATCTTTTGTTCCCCTCTTACGGGCTGCTACAATTTCGCCTTTCACTTTATTGCCGCTATCTTCTATCGCTTGTACAATTTCCTCAAGTGGTGTGTTATGGTGCAGATGCTTGATGACAATCCTCTTGCTTCTTTCATCTTTTCCACCAAAAGTATGTCCGATAAGGCCTTTAGCACGCACCAGCTCTATCATGGCCTCATATTTCTCCACAGATTTCGCAGAGATTATAAGTTGGTTTTTTGAGACTACTTTGTAGGTATAGTCTTCCTTTGATACCACTTCTTCAATGAGTTGTGACAATTTTTGGAGATCCTCTATACCATACAACACAATGGGAGGTGGCTTTGCGATTTTGACACTTTCTCACTACCTGAGGGTATTTGGTTTTCAATTTTAGGATCCACTTGAAGATCTGAGAAGCTGTTGGGATATCTACATTGTACCTGCTGGGCTCTTCACTGACTACTCTATGTTCGTTAAGTAGCTGTTGTTGGGAAGCTTTTCGGTCTTGGCGGTTATCCTTTCTGAAGAATTTTGTTTTTGGGGTAGACCATTTTTCTTCAACAGTATCTGGGGATCGTATACGTTTCTGCTTTTCTTCAGGCATCCTTTGCCAGAAGATCATAGGATTTTTGGCAGGGCTCTTATTTTGATTCTGTTCTCGTTGTAATTGGGTATTTTCAGTTTCTTTGCTCATAGGAACATTGCTGGTTTTGTTTTCAAACATACTGGGATGGAATGCTTGCTGTATTAACTTTTTCTGCTTGGAATTAACCCCCATTTTCAAAGATTTGAGTTTCAATGTGTATTCTCTTTAAATTAGTAGAAATAATTTCTACATTATATTCGAAGTTAATAATTGATCGCCACTTTATTGTTGTAGATCAATTCTATATTAGTTATGATCTGTCCATATTGACTTGTCTTATTTGGTGAATAAACAATACATAAAACCATGACATGCCGTAGCAATCATGCTGCACATATTGTATCTAGATGCCTTGGATTATAATGAACACGTAGAATGTGCAAATTATCCATTTAAACATAACTTCCATAACCAAATAAGACAAGTCAGTCTGAACAGATTTTATGTATCACCTTTCCTGTACACTGTAGGCTAAAGCTATCTGTTGTTGGACTTTACATTCCAAAGTATAACAAAACTATAACTTTACAATAACAAGGTCAGGTTAACAAACTGAATAATTCGGATGCTAATATTTATCCTTGCTCAGGCTTGCAAATTATGTGCTCAAGTGTCAGAGATATTTTGTATTACTTTGCGAATGAATCCGTAAATTTTTAAGAAAGCTTTGCGAAGTGAATAATGTGCAACAAAGTGCTGGATTGAGCTCAAGGGGCTTTTAACAATATCTTTCTGAACTATAACTTTTTAAATTTTTCAATAACTGTATTGAAATTACATAATGTTAAAAGATTTTTATACTTACACTATGTACTTTATATTTTTTTGAGATTTTCAGGCAGAACAAAGTTTGATGTAGTAGGTAATATAAGTAAATTTTTTTATACAACAGTTGCAATAAAATCATGATTGAGAGAACTATTAAGTACATCAGTTTGAAATTGAGTGCTTCATTACACCTATTATAACCGGTGTATTATGTATGTATAGTATAGTAATATTTAGCTTTAAGAAACATACCTACATTATCATATTCGTAATTTTTCCTACGTAAGATTTTTTTTTTTTTTTTTTTTATTTATTAGGAAGCCAACAAAATATGAAAATATAATAACATTTTGTTTTTAAACTTACGTATTACACAACATTCATATTTCACTTATAGGCTAACTCAACATGTATAATTTAAAAAATAATATTTTGTTCTAATTAAAATCTTTAATCAATACCTTTTTTTTTTCTACTGATCTCGGTTGATGTGACAATAATCATGTTAAAAAGCTGGACAAACGTTAAAAAAATTAAAAGAAAAGGTAAATATAATATTACATATATAGTTTTGTATAAACTTATGAAATACGCGACCAATTTTTGTTTAAAGGTTAGAATGGAGTTACAAAAGATATCAATGTCTGCATGTTTGTGTAATGAGTTATGAGACTTACCTATCCTATTGAGAGGCGCATTTAAACCTAGATTGGTTTTACAAAGCTCTGTTTTAAATGGAATATATGTTCCCGGTCTAGAGTTAGGTCTAGGAACACCTATAGCGACCCTAGCTAGCAGTTGAGGGGTGTTCAAATGTCCGTTCAATAGGTTATGCAGGAAGGAAAGATCTAACAACATTCTACGATGAGCCAGGGAAAGTGTTCTATATTTCATAGCTTTTTATTATATGAAATAGTGTTGACTGGGTTGCGATCTTTATAGCACAAGTACCTCAAAATTTGTTTCTGAATCTTTTTGATTCTAGCTTTATGTACCTCGTAAGAGTCGTAATAAGGGTTCCATACTACTGAACAATACTCCAAAATACTGCGTATAAGAGACTTAAATTCGAAAATTTAATTTGGTTTCGACAATGACGCCCAGATCCCTAGTCTGTTGTATCGATTCGATGTAATGGCCACCAATGTTGTATCGAAAACTTAAATTTGTTATTTTTCTATGGAACGACAGTTGCATTTGATAGTTAATATGGTGGTTAATAGACATTAAATTCTCGTCGCACCAATGGCAATGGACCAATCTGTCCAAGTCCGCCTGCAAAAGCTCAGCGTCTGCGAAAGTTTTACCCATCCTATAAAGTTTAAGGTCATCTGCCTATGCGCCTGCTCTATAGCAGGCCGTGACTATGTTGGAAACAATGAACAACGTCATTTATAAAAATATTGAAAAGATGGGAGCTAAGATGTGAGCCCTGTGGCACGCCAGAATGCGCAATAAAAGGTTCAGATTCAAAACCGCCTGCTACTACTTTCAATTTTCTGTCCTTTAGGTAAGAATTAAGCCAGCCAAGCAGTTTTCCGTGGTATCCGCAACTTTCAAGCTTTCGAACTAGAATTGAGTGGTCCACCATGTCAAATGCCTTAGAGAAATCGGTGTATACTGTGTGAATTTCAATATTTTTGGCAAGTGTTTCAGATATTTCATCAACATATGTATAACGCTAGGTTAGACATGGTAGAGCTTTGACTCATAAATCCGTGCTGACAGTCAGATAGGATGGGCTTAATATGCCAGGTGATGAGTGGACATAACAAAGCTTCGAAAACCTTTGCAAAAACGGACAATATAGAGATGGGTCGATAATTAGTAATACCTTTCCTATCGCCATCCTTAAAGAATCAGGCACAATTCTGGCTTCCTTCCAGACAGAAGGGAAGAAACCGTCGCCCAGAGATTTTGTGAAAATCATAGCTATAGGTATAGACGAAGTGTCTGCACAACGCTCAATGAAGATAGGGGGTATTTTGTCAGGTCCGGCTCCTTTATTTTCATCTAGGCGCTCGAGTTTCAGTTTCACTTTAGTCACAGTGATACTTACTCTATCCATGGTAGAATGAGCAGTTTTTGATTCTCGATCAGTAAAAGCGGGGATAAGGGCTGTTTGGGGCTCTGTGGGAGTTAAAGGTTGCCTGTATATGATAGAAAAGTGTGTAGCAAAACTGTTACAAATGGTCCCGCTTTCAGTGACAGATCCTCCTTGGTATGTCATCGAGGAAGGGTAATAATTTTGAGTTTTCTTAATACTCTTTATATATGACCAGAAATATCTTGAATTTTTTTAAAAAGTGTCTTTAATTCTTTAATGTAATAGTTATAGCAGCTTTTGATAAGCACCTCACACCTACTGCGTAACAGTTTAAAAGTCAAATGATCGAGTAGGTTACCATATTTTTTATAGCGTAATCTGTACTTGTTTTTTTCTTTAAGCCTCTTAATCAGGCAGTTAGTGTACCAGGGTGGAAATTTTATCAGATTTTAATTTAGTTTTTGGAACGTTACTTTCAATAATTTATACAGCTCCGAGCAGAAGACATTTTTCATGTCATCGATGTGGCGACATTCCTAAAACAATGTTTACCAGTTTACTTTTTCTAAAATTTTGTTAATATTCGTATAATCTGCCCTATAGTAATTTAGGCTTACTTTATGGGGGTTGTTAAGCGGCTCATTGTGACATAATATATCTAAAGGGGGATAATATCCATCTATAGTACAAACGGGGAAATCGCAATTTATCACTGGTAGGTGCTGCATGTTGCTTAAGTCTTATTGTAATTTTGAATACCGTTCCATTGACACAAGTTACATTCGGCCATGAAATCAGATAAGCATCAATATGTAGATTACAGTTACTATTTAGGTCAGTCTCCAAGTACGAATTACCGTTATACTCCCAATTCAGGTTAGGGTGATTAAAGTCTCCCACTATTACAGTGTTCTATTGCTCGTGTATGAAATTTGAGTCTCCTCCCAAAAACAATTCTAATGTAACCAATATCAAAGGTGGCGGAAGGTAGACAGCACAAACTAATCCTTTTTCTTACCTACTCGTATTTTGACACTAATGTTAAACCAGAGTTAATATACCTCCGCCGTCCTTTTTATTGGTCACATTAAAATCGCGATCTCATCATCAGTACTCCCTCGTTAAGCCACGTTTCACATTTCTTGAATGAGTTCCCAATCGTGTAATTATTAGGTTATCACTATTTTGTTTATTTAATTAGGTACCTACATTGTATTTACATATGTTATTATTGATGAGTAAATATTATTAAAACATGTAATTATTATTTTTATTTTATATACTTATTGTTACATGTTAGGGTTAGTTATTTGGACTGAAACACTGATGTCATGTTCTGAAGGTTTATGCTCTTCCAAGGTTTCCACGTCAAGCTGATCTTCCACAAACGCAATTCTACAATCGCAGTCCGTAGGTATCGCCGAAGTCGTAGGATGTCGCAGATACTCACAGGGTTTCGCTCGATGTTACCTCTCCTGTAGCAGTGTTGGGCGTAATCACTGATTTTTTCAATTGATTGATTAGTCAAACTAAAAATTTAGTGACTAAATTAGTTGTACTAAATAAATCACAACTAAAAGTTTTTGTTATGACTAAATGATTAGCCATCAATTTTTTTTTTTAAGTTAAACTAGTTTACTTATAAAATATTAGAAACTATAAAAATATCTGAATTTAGAGTAATCGATAGATGGACGAACAGACCACCTAAGCTTAATTGTAAGTTAAATGTACTCGCTGGCGATCTCTGTTAGAACCAAAATCTAACAGTTACTAAATTTTGCCCAACGCTGTCTTGTAATCTGAACGGTCTCGTGCTGTGTCGTGATTGGTCAAGTACAGAGAGCGTCGGTGACTAGTGGTTGAGGTGTCCGAATCGCAAGCGAAAGATACCGGGTTCGAACCCCACTACCGCCATGTACCAATGACTTTTTTCTGAGTTATGTAAGTTGAATACTAACCGATGCTCTTCCGGTAAGGGAAAACATATTTATGAAACCTGCACGACAGAATGCGACAGAATCTGTAACCATGATCAGTCAATCTCAATCAACGGAGGTCAGATGGCTGTCGCTCCACTGTAATTACCATTGATTTATTACTAACCGGTAATTACACACAACCGGGACATTAACGCCAAGATTATTATTTGACATTGATCAAGTACAGTGGCGTATGACAGTGATAGCGACAGTACGCTGTACGGATTCGTTACTGATCCATTGATCGGTTTGTACATAGCCTCCTTCATCTTACGGAGGCTATGGTTTGTACCGGTCTTGTTGCACACTGCTTGTCAACAATGCTAACCACTTGACCAATATATTGTAGGTACATCACCGTTTCAAGACGGGGACGAGTTTATAGTGGTCATTGTTGCAGAATTTGATAAATATTTTTAACTTACTTATGCCTGTTTGGCATTTTCTTTCTACTTGTAGTGTTGCACCTAGGTATATATAGGAATCTACTTTCGTGACTACGGAGATTGCAAGAGGGTCTGCTCCCTTGCTGCCTTCCCCTGCTGCCTTGCTTTCTCATAGGTTACGAAGGAAGGAACCATGTTGTGTACTATAGTATTGTACGTGTGGAAAGGGTTATTGTACTCACTAATGTAACAGTTTGGGGCAAGGGGGCGAACAATTGAAACAAACATTTGTATTTTTTTCCGTTTTTATAACAAGTAGTTCCAATAAAATTTTACAAGTTTCTTTTGTACAAGAACGGAGTACGCTCCGCCGTTGAAACGCAAACGCTTTCAGATAATGTGGCTTGAACTGTCGAGAGTGCTTAGAGATAATGCTCGGGCGGGGCTCGTCACTAGCGAGTGGGACGCGCCCAACATTTGTCCGTCCGTGCATCCAGCGTCGCTATGTGACCGATCTACGTACAAATATACCAACATTCAGACAAACACACACAATTTAATTGAGCCGTTTACGATTGGGCCGATCGCTGGCCTGCGGCCGCTCCCGCTCCCCGCTCCCCGCGGGCGTCGAGCTCGGCCTCACACTTATCCAACGAAACAACACACAAAGTACCTAGCGATAGTAGGAACGAAACTTAACAATTGTCTACTAATTCGCACTGGTAAACATATACATTGCTTGGTTCAGTCATTTCGAAGTTCACATTTACAGTCTATATCGAAAGCGGTTCCCGTTCCCTTAACCTGGGTTCCTGTGACTTATGGGTGAGCTTGGGTAGACTACGTACCGCGGCCTTTCGGTGTGACAACTAGCTGAACTACATATCTGGACTGTACTATAGGCGTAGGTCTCTAATTTTACCGCGGGGCACCGACTCGGGCGAGGCCGGGGGCGCCGCGCCCCCGTCTCGGCGCGGCGGCGCACGTCTCTACGAAATATTTGGTCGAATACTGTGCGGACCATCCCAAAGTTCCTTATAAAAAGATACAAATAAGAACACTTATGGTGAGTTGGCGTCGTTCCAGTGTACGTGGGCCGGGGCCGGTGCCGCTAGCCGGGGGCCGCGGCGCCTGGCTCGCCGCGAGTCGGGTGCGGTGCGCTCGTGTGGAATTCGATCACATGACTCTTCGCTAGTAACCTCGTACGATTAACACTACTTACTGAATAAACGGTGACTATTATAAGTATGGCACTTATAAACTAAGTACCTACTTACATAAAACTGTTTCCAAATTTGTATCTTTTGTTAATCCATATCCATAACTCTACTTTGCAATATTGGTACTGGCAAAATATCATTATCATAATCTAATTATTTAAAATACACTACAAAAATAATTTGTTCTGACAAAAGCTTCGATCACACAAAACGAACTGAGTCACAATTTGTCACTATTTATTTGTATTTATAATAATTATTACAATATTTACCATAGTTTTATTGCAAAATTCACAGCTTTTGTTTTATGTTGTACCAATATTTTAAAATAGTTTCGTTTACACGATTTGCTGGTAATTGGAGTTACTGGCAATTGTGGGATGTCAAGGGAGACATGCGATAGCGGGATCGAATGTGACGGTGCAGCCGAAGATCTCAAAGGGTTTGAATAATGACGGGCATTGGCCTATGTAGCAGTCATGTTCTTTTTAGACCAGGATAGGTAAACGTAGGTATCGTAACTATGTTAACCTTAATGTTCGGTGTTATGGGCTCAAAAAATAATTTTAATCCTGAAGCCCCAACAACGCATGTCCCCATTTCCACCCTGCCGCCCTGCGAACTCCCAGGCATATTGAGATCCACCGATTGCTCGAAGAGGTCTGGTTTGGACCCGCGCGAAGCCGTAATTGTATTTTGTACGTATAACAGTCGTTACGTGCTATTCAATATCCATTGGCAACAATAAGTCGCTTACAGTCGAAGATATTCTATGTCTACGCAGTTTGCAGTACTTGTTTGTGCAGTTATTAACCACTAAAATGGTACCACAGTCTATGTCAGTCTTCGCGAGGGCTCGCGCGGTCCAGCCCAGCCCGCGCTCGGCCCGCGCTCGGCTCGCAGTCGGCGTGGCGGCGTGGCGGCGTGCGATCCGGCGTGACGCGGCAAGCGATACATTTGTGCTATAAACTTGTGCTACGGGATATTGGTTTGAGCAAACACAGCTACAACCGATACCGTCAACATTGATCACTTAATACTGTTTATTAAACAATGATAAATACCTAATTTATAGTAATAACATCGAATATGGTAATCGCGTCGGCGGCCACAACGCGCGGCTTGGTTAAATTACAGTAAAATTATTTAGAATTTTCACTAAATGCTAATAATATGAGATAGTGGCCGCGAGTTGGGGGCGCGGACACCCACAGCCTTAGTCCGGGAGGGGCGCGCGTCCGACGCGTGCCGGCGCGTGCCGACTCGTGCCGACGCGCCCGACGCGCGCCCCTTCGCGGCCGGGCGCGGCGAGAGCTGCCTGTGCCAGCAGCATGCCACCATACCTATGGAACTATGGTGGCGCCAGCTCCACATTGCATCAGTATCTACCCGGGGCCGGGTCGCTCGGCTACCCTAGCCACGGATAGGTTCTGATGCTTTTGCGTCACGGTCCGAACTTTTGGTTGATAATGATAAGATGCGAGGTCCTGTGTTCGTGACTGATCCTAGAATTACATTTTGTTCGTCAGTTTTCTGCTGCGCCACTGATATCTTCGCAAATTTGTTTTAAGTACAGTCATGTACGTCTTGTTTGGAAATAACAACACACAATATATATTTTTATTACAAGATAAACTCTGAAAACTTGCAAATTTGGACTTCACTGCAACCAAAAGTACGGACTGCGCCCGCTACACCTCTGTAGACTCCCAGTTTGAGTGCGCTCATTCAACACGACAGCTCTCGCTGCCCATTATATTTTTATTACAACACGTCACACGGAAATGGTAAAACGGTTAACCGACCAAATCAAGAACAGCTTCTGTCCACTTGTATTCACTTAGCTGTGAATACTACTGTACCTTACACCGTAATATTAAAGACGGCCATCCCGACCGTCGAATAACCGTTTTCTGATTCCCGCACAACAGACGTCGCCATTGCCGACGCCTCATTTTATAGCTGGCCTAATTTACAGCTTAATATGACCACAAGTACTTATACATAATTAATTATATTTTTGCCGCTCCTCTTATTTGGCTATAAAACATATTTAGTGAACCTTACAAGTCTGGGGGCGATTCTGGACCGTCCACGAGCGGTCGCGTCCGTCGACTGACGTTTGAGGTCCGACTACCGCCTTTTACTTCG
Organism: Blastobasis lacticolella; assembly: GCA_905147135.1. Taxonomy (NCBI): domain Eukaryota; kingdom Metazoa; phylum Arthropoda; class Insecta; order Lepidoptera; family Blastobasidae; genus Blastobasis; species Blastobasis lacticolella. The sequence goes on from LR990039.1 coordinate 20,906,766, forward strand.
TTACGTGTCGATGAGTAACGATATCTCTGATCACAGTGTTCGTAACGATTGATTTCCTGGAAAAACGAGACGACAGGAAAGCCAACCAATTTGATATCTACAAACACCACCGAACGCCTCGCATCGCGTCTCCGTACTTTGTACTCGGACAGCGTGGGTACCGGACGCGGCAGCAAGTGGACGTCGCACAACCGGCCAGCCGGTCACTCCCCGGCATCGCGGTCCTACCGCCCTTGGCGCCTAACCCTGATACAAAACACACAATCACACCGACGCTCGAACTGGGTCACAATGCCGACGCTCGGCGCGCCCGAACGACGCCCAGTCTCCGACGCCTTTAGGCCGCTGCAGCGCCGCCGCCGCCCGGCGTTCTCCGCTCTGATTGGGCAGCTCGCGATGCATGGACGAACAAATTGACAACCCCTGTCCTAACTACTGAACCCTAGCTAATCAATAATGAAACGAATCGTTCGTCTAGGGCGTATAAGTTTAAAAGCTTTACATTCTTAAAAGTCTTCACAAAATTGTATAACTTACCATATTTCTATTCTTTTTTTTCGTCAATTAAAAAGATAATATGTCTTTATCATTATTATTATCTCTTAACGCCTAAAAATAAATAGTACGTACTCTAAACGCCAAAACCAACGGAAATGAGAACATGAACCACACAAACAAGCCTGTTAAGGTGTAAATAATGTAAACATCGTAAGTACATTGCTCTGAATAAATTGCAATCAATATCTTCTCGTTATGTATAATTCAATTCCCGCGACAACAAGTAAACCCTCTCTGTTAAATAGTGAGTATAATTATTTATTTAATAATATTTTATTTATAATAATTTATACGGTAAATATAATAATTAAGAGATAATCTCGGTCATTTTAGATATGACTTTAATTTATCATTAGGTATAACAATAATAATTATGTATGAGTAAAAAGAGAATAAAAACATTCGTAAAATAATATATAAAAATCAACAATATACATAACGTGAGTGCGGCGCGGCTCACGGCGCCGTAGCCGGCGTAGCTCCGTAGGCCTCGTGGCCTGTAGCCCGCGCGGCCCCGCAGCCCGCGGCCCGGGCGCGGCGGCCCGAGCGCCGTAGCCCGCAGCCCCGGCAGCCCCGTACCCATTTTACAGACGTCACTACGCGCTGTCTCTACGACTCTGTTAAACTCTACTATTTTAATCATCAGTATCTGCTCGCCAGACGCTCGTAACTTTAGTACAATATCAGAAGCTAGATCCCGCGGCCGCGCCGGCGGCCCTCCCCCTCCCCCTTTAAAGTTAACCTTTCTCATTAATAAAATTTCATGAAGACCTAATTAAAATGGGTACAAGAAACCGGCGGCACTTTACAAGGTACCTATGCGTTTCTCATAAATTATGTCATAAAATGACAAGACTAAAGAACTATGTTTAATTTTACGCCGTGACTTACGTGCTAGTTTCGTTTCGTTAGCCTAATCACATCGATTTAGAACATTTGTTGTGTGGTAGTGATAGATCTGGCCGCCGCCTGCCGCTTGAGTCCATGAAACAAGAAGTTGGCGGCGGCCTTGAGGGGCGCGACGAGCGGCGCGCGCGCAGCCGTCTCCCATTGTCAGACACCGCCCGCGGGCGGGAAGCGGGGCGGCGGCAGCGGCGGCGGCGGCCGCGCCGCGCTCCCCACCCCCGCCCCGCAGCCCCCGCCCGGCTCCCCCGCGCCCGACGACTGCTCCGACACTGCCGACGCGCAAGGGGGGAGGTCACACACTACCGTCCGACACGACGGGAAGTGATGAGGGTATTCACGATCAGCTAGCGGTGCATCGATGGCCTACCGGGCTCGAACCCTCCACCATGTACGAATTAGCAACACCGAAAGTAGTATAATCTGTTATCAAATTCATAAGATGCTTTAAGAATGTCAGATGAACAGTGACGTGATCGTACATTTTTACATATCGATATATTTTTTATTGAATAAAACGTTGAGTAAATAATAAAAAAATACATCCTATCCTACTAATATTATATGGATGGATGGATGTACGTATGTTATTAATACCGAAAATCCCGGTTTTGAAAATATATACCGTTATTGCGACCCCTACTGTTCATAGGGTTACGGAGGTCAGATGGCAGCCGCTCAACTGTAATCACCTGATCTGCCAAATCCTGGATCATGGTCAAGACTCTCGCGCGCGAGATCACAACTGGGGCCATAATTAGGGCCTTGACGAACACGTTGCGGTATATTTTTTTGTCACCTTCGCTGACATTTAAAGATCGTGAGTACCCTCGCAGCTACTTTAGAGAGGAAATTGCATTGTGTGAGGTATGAAGATATTAAAAGTCCTAAGAGTATGAGGGAAGCAATGTAGTCATAATGACATTTTATGAGTATTTTATCGGTGGAAATGACTGGGTCACTGCTGTGCACCCGATATGCGTAATATACACGCGGTTGGCATGGTACCATGGTCATAACTCATGATTATGATTTATAATAATTTAATGGTAAAATGGTAGTCGTCGCGTAATGAGTGGTGAGAGACGAATGTCCACGGTTGGAATTGGTGTCCGACAAAAACTTGATATTAAAATACCCTGGACACGTGAGCAAACATCTCTCTTAAATACAGTGGAATCGCCATGGGTCCTAACTAGTACCTACTACTACAGGTTTAGATTAATTATAATATTAATAGGTATAAATGTTACATAAAACACTTTGCAAATGGACCCAAGAAGATTAGTAATGAGACGAGAAGATGGAGGGGATATATAGGTATCAAAGCTGTGTAATGAACTCCACTAATGAAGCCTTGGTACGTACGTACAGTATAGTTTAACCACCATGTCTGCTCAAACGCGAAATTGAGGTAACCCGAGTTTACTCTCTACCTAATTGTTATTTTAAGCTTGTGTTAGATTTGAGTTTAGCACTAACTCGACGGTAGTGCAAGCTCAGAGCAACTGCTTTCCGATTATACCTAATTGAGTTACATTGAGTTGATAGCAACTTCATCTGTACTTCTCATGCGTAAAGTTGTAATTAGGAAACTGCGGTTGGCGCACGTATTGATTCTAACAAGCTATTTGATAATAGGCGAGTAGTGGCTAGTTAAACGGTTGCCTAGTTGCTAGAAGGTAACGTAATATGTGGATTTGTCCAAGCATATTATTATTCACTATATAGAAATTCACATTCTACGTGTTACTTATATAATTCAAGACATCTATAGTTAGTAAACGTAGCGCGATTGATACGCGTATCGTGATTTTGTTACGAGTGTTGTTTGTTTATCAAATAAGACCAGTCAGTCTGGCTCGATTTGATCTTAGTGGATATCACTTGTCATGTATCGATAAACTCGTCTGCCAAGTTCAGATATTCGATCTTTTCATCTGATTTGGCTTTCGCGAGGTTTCCATCTACTTCACCCTCTCGAACGATATCAAGCTTGTTAGCAGGAATGCCTACCTCTGTCCGTCATGCTGGATCGGTTCCGGTACAATTGATCGCGATCGTTTTAAAGCACCGACTCCGGGAATACCTCTTATTAGTACATTTTTACCAATGAAAATATTCGGTGTTATCCAGTACAGGACACCCGGAAGTAATATTTACAGGTCATGACGACGTCCTGTATTGTTCAGACAAACCTTTCGGTTCTCCAAAGACGTCTCCGACTGGCAGCTAATGCACGAAGTCCTTCAGATCCTTTCGTGTAGCGCCTTAAAGAATCTACCATGCAACTCCTCCATCCAGTCAGACTCTGGGTCAACGGTGCAAAGCACTGCCGGTTCACGCCATTACTCGTTGCCAAGGCTGGGGAAGGTACTCTTTGACATCTCAATGCAAACCACCACTCTCCGATTTCGTCATGAGATTTATTATTACATATCGTACTATTATTAACCTAACCCCTTTATTTTTTAATAAGGAAAAGAAACGGTATATTCGATTCTGAAACAATTTAACGATGCATGGATATCTCTAAATGCCGTCGCTCGGGTTACCTCGGTGTTGGAGCAGCAATGGTCGCGGCTACGGGCAAACTTACGTGAGTCGTGTTTCTCGTCGACGGGCGCCGGCGGCGGGGGCGGCAGTTGTTGCTCGAGCGCGTTCACGCAGTTCATCATGCTGCCGTACAGACGGCTGTCGCGGAAACTATCCCTGTGCCACACACACCCGATTATGACACTTACGTCGCTCGACCTAAGGTACAGTTGATTACCGAACGGATGACGTGTCAATTACTAAGAAACCGCGCCACATACACCCGACTAGAGAGGTATCAAAGAGACAGTGTAGCACGACCCGACCCTGTGTCACGCACAACCGAATATGGACACGAGCATACTATCGACATGACAACTACCGCTTTCGTGGAAGGAATCCCTTAGCTACGTCACTAACCTCTACTCAAGATTTTTATACAACTGCAATGGCTAAAGAAACACAGTTCACACGATAGAACACTGAAGGGAACTGTCGCCCGTAACATCTTCTATACAAAATACTTGTAAACACCCTAGCTTTTCCCTTTTCTGATTTTCGAGTACCGTACCTTGGTAATACCGCCGCCACCAAATGCCACATGCATAATTAGTTCATATCGACTTAGTTCGGTTGCATACGTCCTTACTTAAGTATGCAAACGCCATGGCCGTCCAGGCTCGATCGACAATACTCGTTTAAAAGGTTTATTGAATGCTTTGTTAGACTGTTATTTGTGTTGGCAGATACTTGGAAGCCCTATTGCAAGTACACTGCACTACCTCGATATTATTTATTTAAATAAAAATTGTCGCTTAATAGACAGCATTTTCATTTTGCGCTGATATTCTGCCCACAAGAACTACGTTGATCGACCTATGAGGCTAAATATATTGACAACACTTTCTGTAGCATTCTACTGTACCTATTATGTAAAATCGGTTTTATATCCATAGAAACGGCCTCACATATAATTATCCTATAAAATACTTGGCAAAGCATTTCCCACATTATTTGTTGTTAAAAGGTCAGAGTTGTCGTCTCGTCTGATCACATAGTAGCTGTCGAGTCGACCGCGGTCGTGTCGCTCACCGCTACAGTATCGTTACGGGTACTCTGTGCGTCGCGTGCCGATGGCCATGGTAGTTCACTGGCAGTGCGTGGAGGCGATGTAGACGTGAGCAGGTATGTCGTGTCGTGATCGAGGTGGCCAACACTTACAGTGCCGAGAGAAATGTACAAAATGAACGGAACATAATAACAGGTAATTGAATAAATGCTTACCTCCCGTTAGAATTCCGGAACAGTGCCAAGATCTCTTCGAAGGTCTTATTTTTTGTTTCAGGAACTTTTTTATACGTAAATATCCAAAAAATTGCAAGGAATACACTAAAAGGCAGGAATGTATAGTTTTCCAGTAGTGCCTGAAACAGAAATAGTGTGCGGTTAGTGGTCGCCGCACGGGCCGCGTCGCGGTCTCGCCGCCGCGAGCCGCCGCGTGCCGCCGCCGTGCGCCGCCGTGCGCCGCTGCGCCCGCGTACCTTCATGCTGGGGAAGCCGATCCCGACGACGAAGTTGGCCATCCAGTTGACGAGCACCGCGATGGCCATGGCGCTGGGCCGCGGGCCCTGCGAGAACAGCTCGGCCGTGATCAGCCAGGGGATGGAGCCGGGGCCCACCGCGAAGAACACCACGAAGCTCAGCGTCGATACCACCGACAGGTAGCTCATCCAGTCGATCATTTCCTGCACGTAACCGAAGAACTCCTATCAGGGGATAGCAAGGGCGTTCTTCCCCGTCGCCGACCGGTCGAATAAACCACAAATATAAATGCACATCACACTCTAGCGCCGCGAGAGGCCGCGGCGCGCTACGGCTGGTGAAGTATCGATGCACTTGTCTTCTGTATCGAGTGCTGTTAGCAGTGAAGTACTCCTTGTTCTATCGGCTGTACTGCGTATGCTATAGTGAAAAGTGCCATCTGCTTCTGAGCAGCGTTTGTGTGACCACGCTTCGTATGGTTCGTTGTCGCGTGCGCGGCGCGGGGGCGCGGGGGCGCGGAGGCGCGGTGCCGCGGGGGGCGCGGGCGGCGCCGCGGCGGGCGGCGTCGCCGTGTCCAGTGGTAAACAAAAATGTGTCTGGTGCAGTGTGAGTGATGTACCTAACATTTATATTTGAGAATTTATTCTCTTTTTACAATGCTTTCCTACCGAGAGTCCGGCTTCGGAAACAGGAAAGTCGTATAGAGGGAGGGCTAGCGAAGCAAAGCGAACCAAACGTGTGTGGATTACGAGGAAACAAAATGGAAGCATGTGCATGCATTGCGTTGATGGTAAACTGAGGGCGAGAGCCGTCTTGCGCTCAATACCAGTCATTGTTGGTTCAATTGTTATTTGTTGCACAATTTGGAACTGTATTGGAGCGTAAGACGGTATAAATGAATTTAAAATAGACGATTGTCTTGTTACAGGTATTTATAACTTGTGCTATTCGGGAAGCGAAGTGAAAGCGTGCGGCAGCAGTAACTATTACTAGAATTAACTGTATTGGCTTAAACAAATTAGGTAGTAATTAAATGTATTTAAGAAAATTTAGGTCACATCATTATTACGCGTTACTTAAGTGTTTGTTTAAGCCAATAAAAGTTCACCGAACAAAGTTTCAAGACGAAAGAGTTTTGTTTTGAAACATTTGTTCTAATGGTATTAAACATTTGTTCTAATGGTATTAAATTCTAAAAACTACAGTACCTACTAGAGAACTAAACCGAACATAGAGAGAGACATGTACTTGTGTGATAGAAACTCTCTATATTCAGGGCTACAAATTAGTAAGTTATGTAAGATAGGTACTACTTATTAGAAAATATAGTCAGTTAGAGTAAGGGGACCGATAGCAGGGTCACAGAGGTCAGATGGTAGTCGCTCCACTTGATCTGCCAAATCCTGGATCATGGTCAAGAAGGACCCCGGGCCATTGTGCGCGAGAGCACAACCGGGACATTAACGCCAAGATGATTTTTTTTTTAATAGTAAGAGGACCGACTTTAATGATATTTTGTATGGAAAGAAACTGAGCTTCACAAAAAAAGTTAGGTAGGTACCTTTTAACGAACTCGGTGCAGTAGGTAGTGCAGGTTAGGCTTGAAAAGCCATATTACGCATTCTGTTCTTTTGAAATCGATTACTGCCTGCCTCTGTCTATCTGATTATTCTGAATCCTTCTTCCTGATCCTGATCCTTGTTTATCATGTTTGATATAGTTATTTCTTAAGATTTCTTTATTATTTCTAGGTACTTACCGTGACTGATGCCCACTTTGTTACAAAACATTTGTTAGTAATAACGCCCAATCACTATATAAGTGCCTAAGTACTTATCTTGATAGATATCAACATAAGTACTTAGAATGAGAGCTTTTTGTATCCAAATTTGCAATGTATCTCTGGGTTTATGTAGTAGAAGGGAGCGCTTATTTCATGTTGCTAATAATCGCAAGTTACATATTACGTAAATATGATTTTATATATGTTGTTGAAAGGGCTGGCCCATATCCCTGTGAACGATCGTTATTTGATCGTCAGCTGCCATTATATGCAACAGTCGAGTACACGCCGATTTAAACCAGGAATAGAATCGCTCGGCGCCGCCCAACGGGCAGACACAGGCCCCGCCCCACCCCGCCCAGTTCCTGTTTAAGACACACCTTTATCAGGAAGGAAATAGTGATGAAAATGGAGAATATGAACATCCCGCCGAGCCCGTAGAGATGGAGAGTGCGTCGCCCGGTGCGGTCCATGAGGGGCAGGGATACCAGGGTCATCCCCACCATGATCGCGCCGATTCCCATGGTGGCGAACTTCGCGGACTCCTCCGTGAGCCCCGAGGAGGTGAACAGGGATGTGGAGTAGTAGAAAACCTGTGGAAGAGTGGGAAGGGTGAAGGTTACCTCAAGGGTATTCGAGCTAAGACGTACGCTGCATATAGCCGGCGCGCGGACGTCTTGTACAGGAACTGCATACTGTTACGAGTGTTACGACGGTACAACTGGTAGGATGACGTGAGTGGTTCAGTCGGTTAACAAGCCGGAATGCCACGCAGAGGTCTCGGGTTCGATTGCCGGTCGGGCAGAAATTAAAATCATGAATTTTAATTTCTGTTTGTTTAAATCTTTTGCGTTCTTTACGCATATTATTATATTAGACGGGACTTACACTTTAATTTCTGTTACGGGTCAGGATGTTATATGTACAATAAGTACGTATTTAAAAAAAAATTGATAAGCAGGTGTTTTTTTTTTTTTTTATGACTTACTGTAGGAAAACAGGCAAGCGGGCCACCTGATGGAAAGTAGTCACCACTGCCTATAAACATTAGCAACACCAAGAGTATCGCCAATGCTTTGCCCACCTCTATAACACGTTACTCTGGCAGCAAAAAGGCAAAAGCCACTCCACTGCCAAAGCCACGGTTCCCCAAATCCCCACCCCATGGAGCACTGGATACCTTACTCACCGGCAGAAACACAATACTATTTAAAAGAGTATTATTAAGCTGTGATATTCTGTAAGGTGGAGGTACTTCCTCAGTCGGGCGGCTCAAATTCGAACGAGATACCCCGCTATGCCCTACCTCTCTTAAAATTTATTATTTATTTACCGTTAGTTAAGCGTGGTTGTATGGTTTAATGGAGAAGTGCTTTTGTTCGTTTTACTATAAATGCCGGTTCAGATATTTAAATATGAATAGATTTTATAGCGAGTGTTTTACCGTTATTTGTTGGTTATTTTAGCAAGCTCTCCTTCTATTGACGGTTCAGTTGGTTTAAATGTCGGACGCGTCGCAGTCCCGGGTTCGATTCCCGGCCGAGCAGAAATTGAAATCATTGATTTTAATTTCTGTTACGGGTATGGGTGTTCAATGTAAAATAAATATATTATAAAAAAGTATATTAGTGTTGGTTTTAAGACTTTCGTGGTTATTCATTTTCGTCGCACATGTTATCGGGTATATTACCACGGTTAGAATGCGTCGAAATACACGAAATAAATACGTCGAGAACAATACTTACCGTGGTAATAAACCCCATAACATGCGCGATCACATCACAGCACATTACAGTCCCCTGCAGGACCAAGGGCCTTTCCCACGAAAGGGGAGGTTTTTGCCATAATCTCCACGCTTGGCAGGTGGGATGGAGATCGCAGTGTTATAATATAACAATGGAAAACGCTGCTGCCCATTTTCCAGCCTACGGAGACTCCTAGATCTTTTACCTCGAAAACATTAGTCGCCTTGTACGACACCCGCGAGTGTAGGGGCTTGGTGCTATTCTACTCTGCCGGACACCACACGGCCACATTACGGCCAACATCAACATGCGCGATGAAAGTGAAAATATAAGTAGTGTTATCAGTTATACAACAACCATAACACGAGCTTTGCTTACTTTAGGGCTGTGTGGATTAGTCCAAGCACATTTATTTGTTATTTATTATTATTTGTTCGGAGTTTTTGTCCGAAGGCCTATTGACGGGTTCCTATAGCTATAACAACAGAAAATGGGCGCCAGTGTTTCCTATCGAGTATTTTTAACGCTGCCATATCCAACCCCAGCCAACCGTGGCGAACCAACCTTCACCAATGTGGAAGACACTCAAGTCCAAGCTGGTCCCACGGGCTGTGATAATGACGTGATTTTACCGCGTGATACTGCTACGTGAACTTTTTCGATAGAAGTCTCGACGAGCTTCTCCCGCCTTTTTACCTTATATAATTAAAGATCTGGGTCTACTGCGTTTTTAACTAATATAAGTGGGTATAATATATTATAGGCAGGCATTGGTAGTTTTACATCCCCGATAAGCAGCGGCCACACGCTACAGGTACTGCTTTCACTGAGATTCCGCTCATATCTCGTCTATGCCAGTATCTCGAGTCCTCGGCCTTTTCCCTTTCCAACAACCGATAGGGATCTGGTCCGACATGCATATTATAATCCGAATGCGATATATTTGCTAGTCAATGAACGTGCGTGCGAGGTATGTGTCTGAGGTATTGTGAGTCGATAAATTCGTTCGAGCGTTCGTAATTATTAAAATTTAATGTGGAGTTGTATTATATATTATGCCATATTTTCTAGCTATTTTATTTAAACTATTTTTCATGTTTTTTTTATTTAATACGGCAGACAAACATTGATGCGGGCCACCTGATAGAAAGTGGTCACCGCCGCCTATGGACATCAGCAACACTAGGGGTGCTACCAATGCATTGCCCGCCTCTAAGGAGACCTTTTTGCACGGATCTAACTTTGTTTATTATTATTATGATAAGTTAATAGGCAAGCAGCCAAAGGTTGATGTGCCTATATCTGGGCTGGTGTGTTTAATTATTCTCCTCGATCAGCCGACATACTACATACACATCACTTCACAGAGCCTGAGTTCACTTTTATGAATAGAATAGAAAACATTTATTTACACACAATAACACCACAAACACATTACACAATGGCTTAGAAAGGGTTAAACACTTTTAACCACTTATCGAGTCTATTTTTAAAACTATTGGTTAATGACGCGTCAACTATATCTTGGGGTAGCTTATTGTTCAGTGAGTAGTAGTTTAATGTTTGTAGAGCATTAGTATTATGTACAAATGTATGGCCAAATAAATAATAGAGGAACCCCGAGAACACCCACACGAAGCCGGTCCTAGAAAAACAAACAAGCAGCTATCCTCACCGCATTGATGCCGCTGAGCTGCTGCGAGAGCTGCATCACCACCCCGATGAGCAGCGGCGCGCGCAGCGTCGGCGAGCACAGCAGCTCGCGCATCGAGATGGACGCCTCGGCCTGCTGCGCGCGCTCCTCGGCACGCATCTCCTCGATGTCCTCCTCTACCTGGGGGTGGCAAGGGGGTCCAGTTGAGTCGTGGAGGTCTAGAGACGGTTTTTTTAATGTTCGAGACTATTCTAGGCGCAGACAGAACGGAACATTTCTGGCGCGAGTTAGGGACGATTCTAGAGCCTATTGCTCGGCGCAGACAGAACGGAACATTTCTGGCGCGATGTGACGCAGGGAGCAAAACCGATGCGCGCATACTGGAGGATGCACGAGCAATAAGATACATTTTTGCCGAAATCATTTAATTTTTTTTTTTTATATTTCTTTTATTATATATACCATACCACCGGTGTTGATTGTTGCTAGCTGGGCCTTTAGGGGATGAAATGAGTGGAATGGACTTTTAAGGAGTTTTATATTGTTATGATTTTTCCTATTTACCAATCATGGGTTGATCATATTTTATTTATTGGCATAGCAACTTAGTGACATCTTCTATTAAAAATCAAATTGCCGAATTAACATATTATGTTCGGCCCTACCTTCTGTACGGCTGCACCTATTTGACTAATTTAATACAATGCCACCGATTTCAACTAACTCATTATCAGGCAATAGCTTGATATTGTTGAATACGTAACGTGTATTTTCTTCTTTTAATGTGTGGCTTCCGCTAAACTGCAGGGATTTTTCCAAAGATTATTAATAAAGTGATAAAAAATATAAAGAGATGACCATTAATTGAGTTCCCTACTACGACAAACGAAAAAACTAAATTAAAACAACACAACGCACTACTCTAGTTACTAACGACAAAATAAGCTTAAAACAGGGTCTAAAAAACACATTGAAATTGAATGTTATCTCTAACTTTGACATTAGATGTTTCATGTATTGAATTATTAACTGCATCGTGCTGTCGACTTGGTTAGGATCGCTAAAGTTTGGGACAAGATTTAGTTGCAGTTTCAGCTCAAGTTTGGTTGGCATTAGAAGTTTAGTGTAACACGGAATTTCGCTCGGCTAGAACTGGATTAGAGACTAACTAGAACGCCAACTTTTAATTTAGCGTAATCGCGCTGGCCGATATACAAATATATAAAAAGTCTGTATTTCCTTGAAAATGAACTGAAGAGTTTCGAAAAATTGTCCATCTAGATTCTAGTTTGTTTTATTTTTTTGACTAAGGGCCGATTTTTCAATCCTCAGATAAAACTTATCAGTCTAATAAGTTATTAAGCGACTAAAATAAAGTGGTATCATTACTTCATATATAAATGAAGAATTGCAGATTGTTTTAATTTGGCAGTGTATTACTTTATCGGGCAGATAAATTTTAACTGAGGATTGAAAAATCAGCCCTAAGTTAAAGTAGGTTTAATACTTTAAGTGTTCATGTACCAAAGTAAATAAAACAAACCAGAATCTGGATTGCTATTTTTCCGGTACGGGCGAAATTATCCTTACAACAAAATCGATGATATGCGATATAACTAATATAATCTCAGGGACCTTCTTAATGGACTGAACTTTACTTTAGCCCATTATTTGGTGACGCATAAAGGCAATCAAATAACCTATCTTCCTATTTTTTTTATACCTCAAAGCAGTCACCGCAGCCTATGGACGTTTGCTTATGTTGTAAAAACCTCCTAACACCTTTCTTGAAGAACTCTATGTTGTACTCTGTGGAGGATACTGAAGATGCGCTAGCTATCACTCACATAAACTGCATTCGTGATAAGTTACCTACGATGCCAACGTGGACCTTCGACCTTCAATTCTCGATAAGCCTTACTTGGTTGCTGGCCCGTAGCCGCCGGAGGGCGCGGCGGGCCTCCTCTTCCCACTGCCGCGTGATCAGCAGGTACCGCGGGGACTCGGGGCACGCCGGCAGCAGCAGCAGTTGTAGGATAGCGGGACAGATCGCCAGACCTGCGGACAGCGGCCGCTATGGTTAGAGTGGTTAGAAAATTTCGGTGCATCATAAGGTCCACTATCAAATATCCACTGTATCAGAACGTCCATGTGTCAGAACGTCCTCTGGAAGAATAGATTGTAGAACCAACCCCTTCTGTGTATATTTTATAAGGCGGTTAATGTGCTAGGAAATAAGCAGCATTCTTTTCTATTGTTTACGACGAAGTATCAAGCTGTATCAGCGCACACACAAATATGAGAAGAAGGAAGGAGAAATCTAAATCATGGGTTACCGTGTCTTTGGCAGTGGAGGGGCATTCGCCCATATGTTGCCAGAGCAACATGTCCTGGGGCTTTAGAGGTGAGCAATTGATAATACCCCCGGTGTACCTACTTTCCAGCAGGTGCAGCTGTTTTACCTACCGTTTTCCCTAATAGAAACGAGCCAACTCACCGAGCAAGATGGGCCAGCCCTCGTCGGTGCCGAGGATCTGCTCGATGCCCAGCACCTGCGAGAGCAGTAGCCCGACGGTCACCGCCAGCTGGTTCACGGTGCCCAGTCCCCCGCGCAGGTTCAGCGGCGCGATCTCCGATATGTACATTGGCACCAGCGACGTGTTTAGACCTGGTGGACGTGAAGTGTAAGTTTTCCCTCTTTACATACTAGATGGCGGTGCAGGTGCTTCATAGAGCGCTATCGACCCCGCCCGTGGATTTTCATAAGTGGGACTGAATTGAGATTATTCTTTGTATTTTATTTCTATGTCTATTATATAGGTACATATAATATATCTATAGATATCACAATTTTGACAAGCTTTGGAAAGTACTTGAACGGTATTTTTAACTTTCTAAAAATGCTGAACTTTCCAGTACAAAACGAAGTTTATGTCAATTGACCGTAACTTTTCCCACAGCCAATTGAGAGTTGTCGCCATAGTAAAAGTTGTAGAAAATGAAAAATGCTTTCTAATGATATATCGTTGAACGTTATTGGTCATGCAGACTGAATTTTCGAGTACAAAATGAAGTTTATTTCAATTGTGCAAAATTATTTTTATTTTATTTTATTTTGTTAAATTTATAATTGTCCAATATTTCAATTTGCGTCGCGACGTTTCTATACATTTTGTATAAAAGTAAATTGAACGGGCGCCGCGTCTGTGACTTGTCTGCGTCTTACGTCTTTTCTGTGTGGCCGCTCGCTTATACTACGCAACGAATTGAAATGCGGTTTTCAACAACATATAGAGTTAATCAAGCGAAAGGTAAGGCAGGACAACACGCAAATGAAGTCGTGGCAGTCCAGCTAGTTTAAGTATAAAATAGTCTAAAAAGTAACTAACTATAAAAGAGATAGGTGAAAGAGAGTTGTTGCTGTGCCGACCCCATCATCGATAAGGATCGCCCATATCAAGTTTATCTTCAGTATTAGCTATTTTACTTATTCAGTGCACACGCAGAAATTCGCTCCTACCTCAAGCTCTATGCAACTAGAGTCAAACACTATAGTTCATAGGTGCAGAGCATAGCGAAGTTCAATCAATCAAATATGTTTATTGTGATACTCAGGTTATTATTAATTGTCTTTTAATTATAGATGGCGGTACATTCTAGCTTATCCCCCGCTGAAGTCTCCTAACATCCGACTATCCCACGGGATCCTGTTACCTACAAATTGGTGGAAAAGCCTCAAACTCCTCTATACATAAACCGCTAGTGATCGAATGCTTGCTAATATCGAACAAACATCTATGCACGCGCGCTATTGTTACAAGTTGTAGGTCTAATTAAGTAGTTGTCGGTTACCCAACATGCCTCCGCGGCTCCGGCGAAGTTATTCATTCACTACCTATGCTCTTTGAGGTAAGTTGTAGCAGGGAGAGTTCGGACTATCGCATCTACATTGAACTCTTGTTCATGTGTAATCGGGAACGGGGACTATTAATGAAGTTTGCAATCGCAATTTCCAATTGAAACTGCACCGTTTGCTGTAGATAAGTTTGATTGGTTGTACGTGAGCCAGTTGAGAGCTTTGCAACTACTTAGTGGAGGTGCCACGAACAGGAATTTGGCCGAATACCGAATACTCGGCAAGCTCTCGGCCGAAGCGTCGAATATTAGGGTTGACGAGATACATTACGCGGGAAGCATTTACAGATCAAATGAATAAAATAACGAACATCTATTATCTCTTTGTAGTAGTAGTAGCACTGTGGACCATTAAGAGGCTCTTTTCAGAAGATGGCATTGCTTAAATTACTTAAACAAATCAACAAAATATGCTGAAAATTTTGTTTTTGTTTATCTGAATGAACCACAAACACAATCACATCATGATATCAGCAGCTCATACTGTTATGGAGCTCCAGTCCAGCCTAGTTCCTAGCCTGCTCCATATTAGTAGAGGGCAAGAAACGCTGCTACGGAGATATTTCCTGGTTAGCCTCACAAGCCAGAGACATTAGTCACCTTGTACAACATCCGTTAATCAAAGGGGTTGGTGCTATTGTACTATACCGGGCAAATCATTCCACTGCTGGGCAAAGGCCTCCCCCGATTCTACCATTCGATTAGAACTAATAGATTAGCATAGGATATTTAATTGGTGGTAAAACTAAGTAAAGCTTTGAGTAATATATTATGTTCTTTTTTATATTCGGCCGAATACCGAATATTAGAAAAACTGGCCGAACAGGCAAAATATCGAATAGTGGCCGAATATTCGTAGCAACTCTTCTACTTGGCTAATTACGAAGGATAACATCGATTTTCGGCCGAATACCGAATATTAGAAAAAGGCTTCGAATATTCGTGGCATCTCTACTACTTAGCTAATTATGAAGGATTTCATTATTGTAATCCGTGATAGTTTTACTGTGATGCCCGCTCGTGCGCTCTCTTTGATATTTTAGATTTCGTGTGGCACTTCAGGACACGTTAAACACGTGGAATAATTTTAATTAGGATGGATTGCATTCCTAACGATCTGCCATTGTTTGAAATATTAAAGGTACCTGTAACCTAATTAAGCGACAGATGTCGGTTTCCTTCCGACAAGCTCTCAAGTCTAAAATGACAAACAAACAATATTCAACAAACCTATAACATTTCTATTTTAGCGTCGGGAAGCCGAGTGGCGATGCTATGTGCTCATTTTACATAACATGCGATCTAGAATTACAGGATTTATGGAAAATATAATATGGTTTATCATTGAAATTAAAAATTAACAATAAAATTACTGTTATTTAATTGCGGTAGCGGCCAAGTATGAGTCGAACCAGCAGTCATTCATATTGGGAACCATGTATATTTGTATATTTTTATACTTATACTTGTATATTTTTCATAATAAAACACAGGACACCCCTAAAATTTAAGCTGAAATACGTGACGTTAAATATAAAAAGTAGGTCCTCCGAACGAGGCCCCGTAGTCTCCTAGGATCCACTCAAGCCACCGAAATGTAAATAATAATTATTCGATTTCAAGCCATCAGTGGATCTCAGGACACTCTAGAATGCTATTCGATCCACTGGTGGGGCCTGACAGTGGTTTCTAGTAGACTGTGAGGACGCTTACGACATCGAGTACAAGAAAAATATTCCACTTAGCCAACGATAGTACAGGTTTAGGAGACCCATAAAACGATGACCTGCCCGTGCACAACCTGGCACATAAAAAAACTTTGTAATGTCCCAATCTTCTATTTTTCGTAGCTGCAGTACTTACATATCCTCTTGTGTGGGTTCTAGAAGTAAAAAAGCCGGGATGCCTTACATCCTTTTCAGAAAAAGCTGTCACCAAAAAGAAAAATGAATTTAGAAACAAAAAGTGAAATAAGTTGGGCCATGTTATGCACGGGCAGACCAACATTTCGTAGGTCTCCTAAACCTCTACCATTGCTACACAGTTGAAATTTTCTTGTTCTCGATGACGTAGGATAACGGAGCCCTCATAGCCTATAGTGGATTGAGGGATTTCTAACTACCACTTACCGCAATTGACCCCGATAATGAACCTGCCGAAGAAGAGCATCTCGTAGCAATGTGATATCTTGGTGAACCCCATGAGACTGGCGCCGCTGATGCCCAGGATGTTATTCAGCAACAGACCGCCCTTCCTGGGGACACGTATGCGAATCATATTTAAAGATACATTTTACTCCGCGTAAGTAAACAAGATTAGGTCGCACTCCTGCCTTTTTCTATAATCAGAGACCACATTGTACCACTTGTTATGGACATCACACATCTCTCGCGCTTCATTAATTTGTTAAACAAAAAACCCTTAACCCTAGATCACTACCTTATTTTTCGGCGCTTAATACTAAACTAACCCTCGTCGTTTTGACTACGGTATTTAATAAAGGGGGTTAAGGGCTTTTTAAAGCAAAATGCATATAAAACATAGTTTTTATTAGTAATGAAGTGTATTTATGTTATTTGTAATATTTATATTAGTATTATGTCAAAATGCTCAATGAATGAGATCATAGTTTTCATGCCAAATTAACAATTGTAAAATTTTAAGGTTCATACCTAATATCATTTATAACGTAATTAGGATAAAATAGTTTAAATTAAAAAGATAATGAATGTAATAATCTACTACCATAAATATTTTTCTGAAAATCTAAAATCTAATACATTTGTGACGTGAAGTTTATGTTTCTCGCACGATTTGTTGCACTTGGTGCAATATGGAGATTTCCACAAAATGTAAAGTCAAATAAAGTTTTTTAAGTAAATGATTATATCAATGATAGTTTTATTGCTGCAGATAATGTAAATATGCCAATAAGGGCTCTCTGAGTATTCTTTACATTGTTGTATTTTTGAGGTTTTCTTTCTATCTCTGCATTGTGGTCTTCTTTCTCGCTTCCTGATGAATTTTCGTACTTGTAATAATAACTGACAAATTGTATCTGAACAATGACTAATAAATAGCGTTGAAAATAAATAAAATACATCTACAACAGAAATAAGATCGCAAAACACACAATTGAAATAGTACAAAAATCACGTGATTACTAACCTTCGTCGATGCGACGAGCCATAGTTGCTGGAATAGCGCTCACGGGCGCCCTACACTTAAAACACTCTCATGAGGCGCAAGGGCAATCGGTCGACTGAGATTAGATAAAGTATGGAAAAAGTTCGATCACGTGCTCAGGCATTTACGCGATTTTTAAAAGTCCGCGTTATCGAATCGACGAAGGTTAGTAATCTAGGGTTAAACAAGACCTTCATCATCATCCTGGCGTTAGTGTCCCGGTTGGGCTCTAGAGAACGAGGGCCCGGGGTCCGCCTTGACCATGATCCAGGATTTGGCGAACAGGTAATTATAATGGAGCGACTGCCATCTGAC
Organism: Blastobasis lacticolella; assembly: GCA_905147135.1. Classification (NCBI taxonomy): domain Eukaryota; kingdom Metazoa; phylum Arthropoda; class Insecta; order Lepidoptera; family Blastobasidae; genus Blastobasis; species Blastobasis lacticolella. The sequence goes on from LR990039.1 coordinate 20,924,902, forward strand.
CTCTATGATCCTGCTACCAGGGGAACATGATGAGATTTGAGAATGGTTACACATTCAGTCGCCTGAATGTGCAGGTTTTATTACGATGTTTTCCCTCACCGTAAGAGCATCGGTTAGAATTCAACTAATGTACATAACTCAGAAAAGAGTCATTGGTACATGGCCGCAGCGGGATTCGAACACGGTACCTCTCGCTTACGAGTCGGATACCCTAACCGCTCGGCTATCGATTCTCCCTGAATAAGACCTTAATTAAGCTAAATACACACGAAAAATCGTGCGTGTATTTGTTAAAAACCTACTTAACGGATTTTCAAGAAACTTGATACAGGTGTCGACGGTAAATAATGAACTTTAGTGAGTTTGGCTTCCTAAAGCGTCGCACGCGTGTGAGTAAATACCAAGCCTAAACAAGCCGATACGTTTTAGGCGTTGTCCTAATTGGCAACGGCCATATGACCGTGGTCCTACGACGGGCGGTTCCGAGTTCTTCTATTTAATTGTCGGGCGACGTCCGTAATGTGCCGTCTAAACATGTGCATAAGTATCATCAGAATTGTGCAATGCAATCGTATGCTAAAGTTAGTGTTTCTCTTAAAGCATATGTAAGAGGTTACCCGCTATACTCATTTTGGATTCTGGTTCACCCTCGGGGATCCCGACAATTCCCGATTTAATATCCGGGTTGCTTAGTTTCAGTAATCAACAAGTTCGGTACTTTATCATCCCTTGCGCTTGCCGCCCTAAACAATCCGAGCAGATTGCAGTTTTTGATCGAGCCCAGCAGAGCACCTAAGCAGCTCTGCTTACTGCTACTAAAATATAAAACTTATTGTGTTTTATATTTAGTAAGCAGCTGATTCTAGGGGTTAAGCCGTAAGCAATAGGATACTAACACACATTTCATCATTTATTTTTAACGCGTGCCATTATGCATTCAACTACCTCAAAATATCAGGCTACTCGTTAACCAATGTACACGGTAAAATCACATAAATTAACCGATACTATAGGTTATGTAAAAATCTATGAGGTTATGCGTCATTTATTATCTAGAGTGACAGGTATGCCGTACGGTACAGCTGCATTCTGAAATAATAATGTCTCAAACAACTGAAATGAGTCCAGGTGCAAGGTTCCCATTTCCATCTGACATTATTAACACGGAAGGTTAGTTTGAAGCCTTGGATGCGGAATAAACTGAAGCATAAACTGTATTGATTGTTCTTTGTGCATTAGTATTCTAACTACCACGTTAAAACTGTCTTTTAAGTACTCTTAAATTTTTAATCAAGGCTTTACCTACTTAAGTAGCCACTTTGTCCTTGCGGTTGCAACTGCTAATCATATTAGTCTGCGCATTTTGAGAACCTAGCATAAAGGATAGTTCTTCCTGCAGCGTTCTCTTCAACCTTTTCTTAATAAACAGATCCAGTAATCATCATGCTAGCATCTTTCCTTTTTTTTGGAGCAATTAATTGACTTTTATCCATTAAACTTAATATTTTCTGAAATATAAAATGTTTGAATTTTAGTCCACTGTGACAAAACCTTTGCCCTGTAGTCGTCACAATTTTCTTACGGCGAATGGACTACAGTGTGTACTGAGATGTATTTTCTTTCTGCCATTCTTTCTATTCTGCCATTCTATCTCATAACAGAAGGGTCTGGTATTTGGTCAGGTTCCCTTGTTAACAGGCTCACGGAGGTCCACTGTAATTACCTGATCTGCCAAGCCCTGGATCATGGTCAAGGCGGACTTCGGGTCCTCGCGCACGAGAGCACAACCGGGACATTATCACCATGATGACCAGACCTATCTCATAACAGAAGGAACAGAGCTTACCTGCCGAACCGGTTGGCGATCATACCGCCGGAGAAGCCGCCGATCATGCCCCCGATCGCGAAGATGCTGACCGCGATCGAGTATAGCCGGTTCACCGTGTCCTCGTGTATGTCCTTCCCGTAACGGTCTTTGTACACGTCCTTCATGAAGTTCTCGATGTTCTGTTGATGAGACGATTGTGTATCGTAGGCGTAGGCGCAAATGTAAGCATAGACTACACAACTGGAAAAAAATCGTTCATTGCCCTGTTTTCTACCTGTCTGTGTTGTTCCCGCATCACGCTCGCACATATTCATCACGCACGAATATGTGCGTGTGTAATGCATTATATTTACGCAGAAACGACAGAGACAAATCGTAACAGGTCAATGTACGAATTTCTTTCTGCATCGCGACCGTTCTATAGTCATTTAAAGAAGGGGTGACTCACTCTGCCAGGAGCGTTGATGACACCAGTGTTGTAACCGAATTGCAGCATGCCGAGCACCGCAGCTAGGATGGCGTAGGAGAGGAAGAAAGTAAGGCCCTGTGGACAAGAGGCGTCATATCAGCATACCATCAAAAAGTCCCTCAGACCAGGTGTCTTTTAAGCGGACATTATTCGCGGTCCTAAACCGTTACTGGCATTTAAGGCTGTCTGTCGCGCGCGCAGTGTACTAAACCTGTCATGGAGTAGAAACAGACCAGCCAACAAGACTGGCCGGTTACAGTTTGCGAGTAACATAATGCAGGGCTGGTATTCTGCATCTGGGGGAAACGAGGAGGTATGCGATGCAAGCAGCAGCTGGACAACATCAACAAGTGGTTTTAGTACCTCCAAAACTATATGAGGTATCTAATGAATAAGTTGGTATTTACTATTTTGCCAATTCACGGCACTTTCCAGTACTGGCAGTTTCGCTTTTCAGACACATAGTCACCAAAACGAAAAGTGTCTTCAATGTAGCTGAAAGTTTTTTTTTGTGCCAGGTTGAGTACGGGCAGGCCAACGTTTTGTGGGTCTTCTAAACGTCTACTGTCGCTACAAACAAGAATTTTTCTTGTACTTGATGACGTACGATTTCCTACAGCGACCTCCCAGTCAATCGTCCCTGTGTCGTTGCTAGCCTGCCCTCAAAGTAGGAAACTGTAGGCACGCAAACGTTTTTAAGGCGGCTGGAATTGATTACCCTCCTTAACTAGTAGTTCTACAACGCATTTTCCATAGAAAATTACTTACCAATAGCGAAAAAGGCGATTTTAGGTAAATAAACGTTGAAGGATATGTACAAAGTATCACGAAAAGAAGTTTTCTAATTGTAAATTCGACATATCCCTAGAACACGTGTTGCACCTAGCTATTTGAATCACTAACTGCTTAGTCACTCTGTACTGCGTCCATAATAATTAGTGCTTTGTATTATGCCTGGCATTGTTTAAAAATATTTTTTATTCATAATAATAATAATATTAATAACATGCTTGCTCAATACCGCCACGTAGCCCTGAACTGAACTGTATAAAATACCTACGCGAAATGGGTAGGTAACTTTTCCAAGTGGTCGTTTGTTGATGATTTTTTCTTTCAAGAAATAGGTATACACACGTACAATAAGCGGAATGGAAAACGTACTGAAGGAATAAGTTGCTCTGCGGGTCTAGTCCAGACGCCAATTACTTAACTTAGCAAATACGTTCACCGCTTAGTTCTTTTGCTGACTACCCTCAACCGAATCGCTTCGCGCTGCCGTTCTCCTGGTCACCGCCGCTCCTGCCGCGACAGCCACGACGAAACAGCCGCCGGAGGAACTACGTGGTGCCGGCCGATCGACCGGCCTGAGCCGCGCCGGCCTCCGCATTGCCGCAGCCCATCCGCGTCGCGACGCCACCTATAAGCACCGAGAAGCCTAGCCGCGTCGCGCCTATAGCCACGCAGACCGCCCGCGTAGCGACGCCGACCATCCGCGCCGCGACGCCAGACACAAGCGCCGTGGCGACCGATTGGCAAGCGATCCACGCCGCGCAAAACGCTTCACTACGAGCCCATCAGAAGACCCTCCACGGGAACATGAAAGTCCTCTACAAATACAACGCGTCGCAGAGCGCTCTTATTGCCCAGTCGCCGACTACAAGGCGCGCCGCGCCCGTAGCCGCAATGCAGACCTCTCTCGCTGTGACGCCTACTATTTGCGCCGCGACGCCCGCTATTAGCGCCGAGACGCCTACCCGCGCCCCGCCCACCGCTCCGCGCGCCCATGCCGCACGGGCACTACCGCCTTCCGTCGCGCCCGCCGCGTTACCCGCTCGCGCCGCCTAATGCGGCCGCTAGAGCGCCCGCGCAAGCGACCACTAATACAACCCCGCCCTGGTCGCCTGCCTCCGTTGCCTATACAACGCCGGCCGCTACGCCTGCAGCTACCACCAGCCCGCACCAAGCCGCCCCGTCCATCAACCTTAGTTGGACACAGATGGGAAATCCGCCAACAGCGACGCGCCCACGACCGGACAGCTTCGACGAGAGCGTCGTTGAGAACGCCAAAAGGCCACGCCCCGAGGTTACTCCGATGCCGTCGACGTCGCGCATCCACTCGCCGCCGCACTCACTCTACATTAGCGTCGACTATCCAGCAATGGAATTTAATCCAACGATAGACTCGACGCACTACACAGAAGTCCGCCGAAGCTACGCCGAACTGGCGGCAACCCCGCCGCCCGCGCGCCGAGCTACAACCCCGCAGCTGCCCGCTAAATCGCGGCCGCCTGAACAAACCGACCCGAAGACCCCCTAGGAGCGCCTCTTCACCAATCGTGGTGCCGCCCCCCGGCCTCCCGCCCTGCTGCACTATCTCAGCGCGGCGAACCGATTCGGAATCCGGCTAGGCCCGCCGCGGACGCTCCGATGCATGTCGTAGGGCGCGATTGCGCCGCAGCGCCCGCGCGTAGAGAAGCCAGCCCACCATCACCAAGAAGACCACCGCCTGGAGCGTCTGCTAGATGCAATCGCACCGCTTACGAACTAATCCGTGTCATCAACGCCGCGCCGTCAGAGAAATCTGCGTGGGGCTCCGCGTCGCACTCGAAAGAGGAGTAGACGCGAGCCCAGTCCTAGACGAAGGCATCCGGATCCTCGAGATGCCCCTGTGGAGCGTTGATGACCAACAAGACCTGGAGTGAGCCGCAACGGCTCCTCGCCCACTGACCCCCTTTGTGCCCTGACTGTGCCCTTACCGAGAAGAAGCCCGGGCACGAGACACTGTCTCATAAGCCCGCCGACCTCTCCCCTCCAAACACAGGGAGAAGAAGACCCGTGATGCCAATCACTTCGTAACGATCGATTAACGATCGGACTATTTCGAGCGCGATTTACATCTTGGCTAGACCGCTGGCCAGACTACACGATATTTTCTTACATTTCATTGTCACATTTGTAAAATATGGAAAATAAATACGTCATAGAGAAATTTTGAGGCACTTAGCTTCTAACTTGGGTGGAAATAGAGGTGCTGGACGACTTTGACTACTGATCGTTACATAAGGGACATTTAGAGAAAACTTTGATAGTGGCGATTGCCCTCGAAAAAATTTTTACAAAATTACTTCTAGAACTGACATAATTTGCGACATGAAATAAGCCGACCCCTCAACATTAATATTATAAATATTTTTTGCCACTGTACCTATTTGTTGCCTTTTATTGCAATGAACAGCCAATTATATTATTTTCTTTAGGGGGAGGGAGGTGTTAAGGGGTTCGCTGTCATCTGGAAACTGACAGGGGAACGTGGAGCCATAAGTTGCAATAGAGCATGCAGCTTAACTTTTAATGTTCCGTTAGGTACCTAATTGTGCCGTTGTATGTAGTTCGTTAGTAAAAGAAGATAGCTCAAGTGAAATAATAGTTTCTCCGTCGCTACGGCCGTTTATGTTTATAGTCTATCAAAAATATCGTAAACCAACACGCTACGAGCAAGGTTCGGAAGCTAAAAGAATCCCAGCGTCGCTCGCAAGCGACACGCACCTTAGGTACGGCATAAACAGTCATAATTGAAACGTGAATAGTTCAGCAACCCGTGAATTTGAAGTCTATTGATTAGAGAGGAATCCGCCGAAATGACGGGCGCGCAACGCGGGCACTTAATTGAATAAATCATGCACCGGAGCATTGAATATTCATTCGCAGTTTAAGTAGGGATGCGCTGAAGTAGCGAAATATATTGATCGAGTCGTAAAACCGTCGAGAGATCGATTCAGAATATTATGAGTAGGTAAGATTTTGTACTTATGTCTGATCGTAGTAAACTTAGGCAACACTTAAGTGGACGACGAAGATATTCTTAAGCACTTAGGCGTCACATAAAGAGTGATTTGGAGAATTTTAGCTTTACTTAAAGTTGGTGTTGGTGCAATGATTAATTTTTTGTTGGAAAATCTCAATTAATTTAGGCGTCAACATAGCTCCGCTTAAGTTTAATACATTCGGGCATTCGATTTTTAATTTCCCACAAATGTATCCTGAACAACGAACTAAATTATTAACCTTTCGATCTTTATGAGCCACGCCGATTCAATGCAACATAATAATTTAATCACTAATAAAAAATTTCTATTTTATACAAAAAAGGACACCGTTTGATTCGATTTACATCGTGTTCGGGTTACATCGGGCGGAGCATCCCTAAGTTCGAGTGGCGGCGGTACTTGTTGCGCTATGGAGCTCCGCCTTCTACAATGTAGAATCTACATACGGGTAGGTAGTCGGGTAGTCCTACTCCATTTAGACAGATCCCGTCTCTCGCGATGACGGCACGTTCGAACGCATCCAACTATTTTTCATTTGCAGCTCTAAAATTTTGAATAATCATCTGTAAACTGAACCTAGAGTGCTTTTATATTTGTCCGGTCTGAGTGCTGTCGTACCGGTCTTTTTGAACTTTCGCTCTTGCTATATAAATCAACGATCCGTGGCGATCTGCCATCGATAAGTTGTTTGATTGGATTTGTTTAATTCATGGGTTATTTTATTATATCGTTCCCACAACGACGCTATTAAAGTCGTAGGTAGGTGTTGCTGCCTTACAATTCCAACTTATTTACACATTACAGCGTTCGTATATACAGCCTTAATCGTGGCACAACGATGACAAAGTTTCAGCACAAAGAAAGTTGTATTTTACTAATTTATTTATTGAGAAAACCAACAGCGCTGGAGAGTAGTGTATACAATTTGTCGTTACTAAACATTTGCCAATAACAGGTTTTCTTAAAGTAACTTAAATATTTTGTTTGTTAGAGATATATACGCAGAGAAACAGATGTACTTATTCGTAACAAAAATCAAATATATGTTTTAAGACTTTTGTGGTTATTCACTACACTTTCACTACACTTGTTATCGGGTTTGTATGAAATGAATATTTGAATATGGGGAAATATCGAGGTAAAAACAATACTAACCATGGTAACAAACCCGATAATATGTGTAGCGAAAAATCAAACACCTAAGTATATGTATTATTCTCAGAAATCGCACACAGTTCTTTTGACTAATTAATAATATTGACATCATATCAGCCAGAAGACGCCCACTGCTGGGCATAGGCCTCCCCCAGAGATCTCCACAAAGACCGGTCCTGTGCTTTCCGCATCCAGCTGGTACCTGCGATCCTTACCAGGTCGTCAGTCCACCTTGTAGGAGGCCTGCCCACGCTGCGTCTACCGGTACGTGGTCGCCACTCGAGAACTTTACTGCCCCATCGGCCATCTGTTCTTCGAGCTATGTGCCCTGCCCACTGCCACTTCAGTCTGGCAATCCTTAGAGCTATGTCGGTGACCTTGGTTCGCTTGCGGATCTCCTCATTTCTGACTCGATCGCGCAAAGAAACTCCGAGCATAGCTCTTTCCATTGCCCTTTGGGTAACAGTGAGCTTTCTTATAAGGCCCATAGTGAGTGGCCACATTTCAGATCCGTAAGTCATCACTGGCAACACACATTGGTCAAAGACCTTCGTCTTGAGACATTGCGGTAATTGGGACGAAAATATGTGGCGTAGCTTCCCGAACGCTGCCCAACCGAGTTGGATTCGTCGATTGACCTCTTTCTCGAAATTGGACCTACCTAGCCGGACTATTTGTCCTAGGTATGTATAGTCGTCAACAACTTCAAGTGGAGTGCCTCCAACTGTCACTGGAGTAGGCACAACATGGACATTCGACATAATTTTCGTCTTGTCCATGTTCATTTTAAGACCTACTTGTTGAGAGGCACTACAGAGGTCATCGAGCATTTTGCCCAAGTCTTACAGGGTTTCAGCCATGACTACGATATCGTCAGCAAATCTGAGGTGCGTGAGGTACTCGCCGTTAATATTGATGCCAAGTCTGTCCCAGTCCATAAGCCTAAAGATATCCTCCAGTGCAGCGATAAACAACTTCGGAGATATGACATCACCTTGTCTAACACCTCGCTGCAGCTGAATAGGTTCTGTGGTCTTGTCCTGGAGACGAACTGACATAGTGGCGTTTTTGTACAAACACTTCAATGCTTCGATATATCGATAGTCAATTTGGCACCGCTGTAGAGACTGGAGCACCGCCCAAGTTTCGATCGAATCGAAGGCTTTCTCATAGTCCACAAACGCCAAGCATAATGGCCGGTTATACTCTTCGGTCTTCTGTACAACCTGCCGCAGCGTATGTATGTGGTCTATGGTACTAAAACCTTTTCGGAATCCGGCTTGTTCGGGAGGCTGGAAGTCATCAAACCTGCGTGCGAGACGATTCGTAATGACTCTCGAAAACAGCTTATAGACATGGGTCAGTAGCGATATTGGTCTGAAGTTCTTCAAGAGAGCCTTATCACCTTTCTTGAAGAACAATATCACTATGCTTCTGTGCCATACTTCCGGCGTTTTGCCCTCGAGGATGACGGAATTGAACAGCTTCTGAAGGGTCTTAAGCACAGGTTTGCCACCAGCTTTCAGAAGCTCAGCCGTAATTCCATCATCACCCGGCGCCTTGTTGTTCTTAAGCTGTTTGAGAGCCATACTAATCTCGTACAGGCTGATGTCCGGGATATCTTCGGTATAGTGTCGGGTCAACTTGGCTCTGGGGTCTTTTGCCATACTGGTAACAGGTGCCCGTGTTGTCGTGTATAACTGTCCATAGAACCTCTCGACTTCCCTCAAAACCTCGGACTTGGTCGAAACAACTCTGCCGTCATCCGTTTTCAGTCTCGTCAACTGGCTCTGTCCAATCGACAGATCTCTCGCAAAGAGTTTAGAGCCTTTGTTCCGCTCGATCGCCGTCTCAATATTGGTAGTATTGAAGTGGCGTATGTCGCGAGTCAGAGACTTGGAGATCTGTCGATTAAGTCGCCTAAATTGAGAGACATCATCAGGGGATTGCAGAGTCATTCCGCGTCTTTCTTCGATGAGTTTGAGGCTATCGTCAGAGATTTTGTTTGTTCTGTTTGTACGGCAGGCCTTATAAAACTTTGACCCAACCGTATAGACAGTTTCCACGAACCTGTTATTATAGTCGTCCACGTCGACGCACTCTCCTAGGCACTCGAAGCGATTTTGTAATTCGAGTTGAAAGCTCTCGGGGTTTTGGATTTGGATGGGTATAGGCCGGAGCGTGGACCTCATCAATCTCGATCTTTCCAGCTGGGGATTAATATTCAATGTGCCTCTTACCAAGCGGTGATCACTGCCAATTTTAACGCTATTGATCACCGAGACATCATTGAATATATGCCGTTTCGTAGATAGGATGAAGTCAATCTCATTTTTGGTGACACCATCGGGACTCACCCACGTCCATCTGCGATGATCCGGCTTCCTGAAAAATGAGTTCATCATAAAGAGTCCCTCCTTCTCCATAAAGCCGGCCAGCATCTGGCCACGGGCGTTCCGACTTCCAACTCCAAATTGCCCCACTCTCAACTCGTCTCCGCCTCGTTTGCCCAGTTTCGCGTTGAAATCCCCCATGACAACGGTATAGTGTGTCTTGGAGGTATGCATGGCTGTAGAAATATCCTCATACATAGCCTCCACTTCATCGTCGGAGTGAGTCGAAGTCGGTGCGTAGACCTGTATGACCTTCAACGAATACCGCTTGGTAATTCTGAGTATAAGGTACGCTACCCTAGACGACACACTCTCGATTTTGACGATGTTGTTCACGAGGGATTTGTGGACGAGGAACCCGACACCACCTAGGGACAGTTGGTCGCCCTCCCGGAAGTAAAGCAGATTTCCGGACCTTAGGATTATCGAGTCCTCCCCCTTTCTTCGGACTTCAGATAACCCTATAATATCCCAATTTAATCTGCTTACCACTTCCTCCAGTTCCACGAGCTTTTCGTCGGTCCGCAGTGTCTGGACATTGTATGTAGCCAGGGCCAGTAGTCGTGCTTTGTGGTTAATATTATATCTAATATTATTATTATATTATAATTAATATTATTATCGAGTTATAATACAAAAGAAAAGAAAATAATCTTATTATATTAGTGTACCTATAATAGGTCCATAAGCACAAAATATATCATACAAAAAATAAATTGTTTCGTTATCTCGTTTGAGGCGAAGGTTGTGTATGTGTTAGTTTGATATGTCATATCAAACTAAATGCATGTATATGCGTTCACGTTCCTACGTGAACGTAGAGTATCCTTACTAGGGTTATTTATGCGGTTATGGATTATATCATGTAAAAGTAGCTGATCCAGTAGAATTCTTCGGTCAGAGAGTTTGAGTAGCTTGTGATACTCACATCTACTCTCGTAAGATGAATGAGCGGTTCGACATTTATGGTCTAAATATTTGCCTAGGATCAAGGATAAACATGGATGCCGGGCTAAAATAAAGACTGAAATCGCTATATTTTAATCATTATTGTCAATTAGCATCTCTTAAGTGTGAATGAATCAAAACAACGCTATCTATTTATATTATTTTTGAACGTGTCACTAAAATAAAAATGATATTCATCAAATAGGCACCATTAGTCACCAAAAAGTTTGAAAGTACTATTTAAGACGTCAAAAATCATAAATTATCCTGTCAACATAATTTAGTAGATAGTATTATGGTTTGTTGACATGGATCGTGAATTGTTGTGTAAACATTGCGAGAAATTTATTATTTTCGGTTTGTTAATGAGCTCACAACCTGGAAAAGTGAGGTGTACAGTGCCTAAAGAAAATGGTATTGTAGAAAGGTGTAAAAGCCATAGTTCCAGGGAAAAAAAGTAAAATGAAACGATAACATTTCATCGGTAAGTTTAGACAAATCTTTTTCATTATAACAAGCATTATAAAGTGATAAAAGGTAAGAAAAAGTGGTACTTTATGTCTATCTACGAAAAATAATACATGTATTTGCTAAAGGTATTATATATATGAGTTTTCTGGTAAATAAAATTGTTGCAAATATAGGTTATTAGTGTTGTAATAATGGTTGTCGATAATTTACCAATAGTAGGTAATCAAATCATTATTATTGCAGATTTCCTAAAGACAAGGGACCGAAAATTAAATGGAGTCATTGCATTAATAGGTCCAATTGGACACCAAAAAATCACAGTCGAATTTGTTCAAAACATTTTACTGATGATTCATTTGTGCCAAATGATAATATAATATGGAGACGGCTAAAATCAGATGCTGTTACCTCATTAAACATACCGCAAGAAACAGCTAACTTTACTGTGGTACTTATGTGGCAAAATATTTACTTATTTGATTAATATTACATAGGTACCTACCGTACAAAATATACCTACTTTCGGACTTCTCTGAATATGTTTATAGTCCCCTTACCTATACTTTCTGACTATAATAATTATTTAATCATTATAATTACCACAGTACTTTATAATTTATTTTGGAAAACTTTACCACCAGATCATTCAGCAGAAATAAATCACAACTTAGCTGGACCGAGCACAGGTTATCAACATCAAAATATTCATTACATGCTTTCTTAATTATTTATTGTAAAAACCTATATTATTGTAAAAGTTAGTCAATTGTACCTATTTAAGTAATTTAGAGTAAAGTGTTTATTGGTAAGTAGTTTTTAACATGTAATTATGTTTTTGTATATAATGTTTAAGTTGTAACTAATCATTATTATATAATTTAAAATAAATATTGTACCTATTATTTATTTATTTATCGTAGCGTAGTGCACCATGTAACTTAATTTTACTTCATCACCGGTTTTAGTATTTAATATTTAGCTGCAGACGATCAAACAAAACAATTTTGAAATCTATTTCATCCATAGAAATTAAAATAAGAAGATGTCATCCACGCCGCTGTCCTCCGGGATTGCGCCCAGAAAGTTATGTAGCTTTTTATCCACCACTGGCTGGCTCGGCGTGGTGAAAATGAAAAAGTATTTATTGAATTAGGATTACGTTAATTAATCTCTTTTCAAAAGTCAAAAATCTAACGGAAAATCTGCTTACAATCAATTTGAATTTGATTTGACGTTGACTGACAAAGCGATGAGAATCGGTACTTGACAGAAGTATTCTAATTGTAGAGTGACCATGCTTGTCGTACTAAATTAAAAACTTAGATTTTTTTACACTTACAAAAAATACGTTAATCACACCAATACCAGTATGAGGGAGTAGATTATAGTTCATTGAATTCATAGTGTTGCTCCTGCTCACGTCTCCTGAATCATTCTGTATATATGAAATCCAAATCGTTCAAGCTGTTCTTGAGTTTTAGCGAGACTAACGATCAGCAATTTATTTTAGGCCTTATTATTAGGGCCTAGGTTTAGGCTACATACAATGCGAGGTCGAGCAAATTACCCACAAGATGTTTGTTGTTTTATTAAGTACCTATGAATGGCCTATATATAGATATGTTATACACTTTAGAGATTTGACATCTGGTTTTACTTGTTTTGAGGAACCGCTAATGGAAATTAGCATGGGAGAAATACCTATAAATTTAAAAAGAAAAATTTCTACAATGTTGGATATTTTCTAATCCATTCTATCACCGTCCAGCAAAAAGCTGCACTGGTCTAACAATGCCATACACTTTAAAAAAATATTTATTATTAATTATTTATTTGGCGTTAAAGTCCTAAGCTTCACATTTGACGGTGCTGCTACTAATAAAGCAATGTGCACACATTTAGGCTGTGATATAACATCGAAATCGTCTTTCACGTACGATGGGCAGGAAGTATGCCTGTGGCCAGACCCCTGCCACAATATTAAATTAGTCCGCATCACTTTTGGAGACAAAAAATCTTTCATAGATTGCCAAGGAAACACAGTTTCATGGTTTTGTATAGAATAACTTAACAAAATACTAAACGAGGAAGGTCTTCATTTAGGAACGAAGCTGAGAGATAAACACGTGAATTTCGTCAAACAAAAGATGAAAGTGCGCTTGGCTACACAGTTGTTAAGCGAGTCTGTGGCTGACGCCATGGAATTTTGTAAGCAATTGGGCGTACCAGAATTTGCAGGCTGCGATGGGACCATAATGTTCATCAGGTTATTTAATAACCTGTTCGATATAATGAACAGCCACAACATGAGTGCTAAGGGATGGAAAAGAGCGTCTTTAAACATTGAGAAAACCATCAAATTTTTTGCAGCAGCTAAAATTAACATAACAGGTTTAAAGCTTGGAGATGGTGAAATTTTAGTGATCCACTCGAATAGATCCACCGGATTCTGTGGTATTCTCTTATTTTTTTTCTCTTAATCTCTTATTAAACTGTATAACACACACGTTGTTGCAGATAATAACCATTTGAAGTACTTATGTACTTACAAATTGAGCCAAGATCATCTTGAGCTATTTTTTGGTGCCATCAGATCAAAATGTGGCTATAACAACAATCCTTAAGCACTGATATTTCGCGCTGCTTACAAAAAACTACTTGGCCATGCTGAGTTCAAAGACAGTGCTACCGGAAATTGCATTCCTCTTGACAAAACAACGGTTTTAAACTGTAGTCCTGATTACAAAAAAGCAGTCGACGACAGTACCAGTTGTAGGCGACGTTTAGAACCCGAGTTGCATAATACCTTTGATCACTTAACAGACCACGAGTATATTTTGTACCCATAATCTCTTTCGGAATATTCTAAAAACGTCATAGAATATATAGCAGGTTATAACGGAAAGATATTGAAAAAAAAAACACTAAAATGCGAAAAATACATAGAAATCCTCGAAAACACAGAGAATATGCCCGGAAAATCTTTAATAGTTGTAAAAAATAGAGGAGGCCTATTTAATCCTACATCAGACTTAAACAGAATTTGCCAAATCTCTGAAACATAGTAAGGGAATATCAAGTGCATGTTGGTTCAAAATGTCTCAGGCAACCAAAAAATTTGTTAGAGATGATCAATAAAGTCTCAGCCAATGTATTGCCGACACAGATTTAAGGTAAATTAAAAGATAATTCATTAGAACAATTTTTATATGATGAACACAGAAATCTTCTCATAAAGTCCATTGCACAACATTATTTTAAGATCAGAATTTTTTATATAACTAAAAAACTGAGTGTACCTACTGAAAAAATTCGCACATATTTAACGAAAACAATTATATTTAAATGCCAATAATGAAAAAACTTGTTGGTCACGAGTTGCGTATGCACAGATACTTGAGAAATTGGTGCCTGAACCTGCCGGTATCAGGAAAGAGGCCCCGTGGGCGACCCAAGAAGCGATGGATTGACATTGCTGAGTCGAATGCTTGAGAGGCAACGGCTTACGAAGCGAGTATGCCTAAGACCGGGCGAAGTAGAAAGCAGATCCTGGCAGAAGCCGGGATAAACGCTAAGACGATGATGATTAATGAAAACATTGGCCGTGTGGTGTCCAGCAGAGTAGAATAGCACCAACTCTATACACTCGTGGGTGTTGTACTTACAAGGCGACAAGGTTTTCAACAAGATCTAAAGTCCCCGTAGGCTGGAAAATAGGTAGAAGCTTTTTCCATATTTAAACGGCGATCTCCAACCTTAAGTGTGGAGATTATTGCAATAACGTACCCTTGTGTGGGAGGGGCTCTAAGTCCAGAAGTGGACTGTTATGGGCTGTGATGATGATGATGATGATCTCCAACCCTGATTTCTATGGTGAAGTAAAAGATCAGATGGCCCGCTTGCTTGTTTGACTGCCGTTTAACATAAAGAAAAGATGTAGAAGAAACTATTTTGTTTAAACTACTTTACTTTACTTTACGTTCACTTTTATTTTTATTTTTATTTGTTCACGTCTTGTAATAAAGACATGATCAGCAATAAAATGTTTTCTTTTAAAAAAATAGTTCTCGAGTAGCGATCACGTACCGGAAGACGCAGCATGGGTATGCCCTCCACAGGGTGGACCGACGACCTGGTAAAGATCGCAGATACCTGGATGCGGAAGGCACAGTATCGGTCGTTATGTAAATCTCTGGGGGGGAGGCTTATGCCTAGATAACGAAAATTAGTTTATGGTAGATATTAACTAAACCATGATGTAGTTTCATCCGTTAGCAGGTTAAAACATAAGGTTTTATCTGATTACCTTTAGCATATATTCCTAATCTGTGTTAATTAATATCGATCTTAATGGTAATCATCGATAACTCGACATCGAAATCTGAACTTGTGACAACCTCCATTATAACGAAACGTAACATTATTATATATCTCTTTTTTGCGATCCTTCACGGGGTTCATTGCCTGGATTCGTGTGACATACTCGATATCATCGGGACTGAGCTGCACACCAATATAGTTGGATATACGTAACACAATAGAGCAAAAGTCCTCATTTTTATTTTCCGGAATGTCAGAGATTTCTACATTTAACAATGGGCTAGATTTGCCCATTGTTTATTACGTGGATTCTCGGCTGTAAGTGAAGAGATAGTTTGTTGCATGGCATCGATTTGTGGTATAAGTTTCTCAATACTTACACCCGCATGTCTAAGGTGACAGGGTTCTGTTATCGTTGAATCCAGTTCAAGTTTACGATTGCGTGGATGTATAAGCATGGATTCGGCTTCTGCCTTATTTTCAAGGCTCATAAGGTCTGGAGTCGAAGAGCACTTCTGTGGAGACCGCAATGGCAACATGGTAGCGGAATGCACAAAGTAGATCGGCACAACACGAACTATAGTTGCGAGAAAGATGAATTATCGCAACTGCCTTTGTTAACCGAGGTGAGGTGCGGAGTTAAACCAGATAATAGGCAGCACAAATAATTTGGCGAACGTCACACAATACTCGATTATTACAACACTATTTACTATTTATTAGTGATCAAAGTTGCTTATTAAATGTTATAAATATTTGTTTATTTTTGCAATGAGACTGCGACACGTTTGCGTTCGGCAGAGATTTCGGACGAATGATCTTACTTGCTGTAGGGTCTTGCCCTAACGATTGGTTATTTGTGTATTTACAGTTATTAAGATTCCTTTTCAAAGAACTGTTCAGCTCGTAGAAACATTTATTTTCAATATTAATATTTTTCAGTTTTATTTCCTTGGGTTTGGCCCTTCAGGCTTTAATGACTTTCCAATTCATTATATTATATTCTGAAAAGAGGAAACTATGTTTGTTTCGAAGCGACCATTACTCCTACATGGTCAACGACCATGTAGGAGTAATGTAGTATAACTTGACCTTTTTCTTCAATTTCAATTTCAATTTATTTTTATTTGTGGTTACACAGGTAAAAAAAAAATATGTTGCATTAGATATAAGTGTGCTCAACTGTGACCTGCCATGCGGCGTACAAATTTATGGTTAATTCTGTTAATTTATTTCGTTTTGGCCTTGAATACGTATTTTCATTCTATTTTTTAATAATATCTTGGCATAAATAGTGTTTTAACTTAAAACTTTTAACTTCTTGTGAAGTTGTCAAGCAGTGACAAACCATAGGTCGATGCCATGATGGCGAAGATTTTATTCCTACTTGTTGAATCTACTGAATCTGAATCTTTGTGTTTTCTTTATTAACTGATCCTGGCATTGTCCGTGGGACAGTGTTACGTTACATTGCTTGAGTTTGACGAAGCGCAATGCCGTGTAGAAAACAAGTGGGACGCACCACAATAGTGTTGGGCAAAGCGTGATGCACATCGTGAATGGTGAGTTGTGCAGAATTGTTACGAGGAATGTATACCGACGAGAGGAAGGTACTCAAGGCGCGACGGCGGCGGCGTGACGCCGCGCGGTGTGACGATCTCGCGCCGCACTCCGCTCGCTGCAGACACCACGAGCAGAGCCGATACTGATACGAAGCCGAGACGATTAGTCTGTGACAAACCTAGTGATGGGCAATTTGCCGAAATGTTTCTTTTTTTTTCAGGGCGCCTATAGGTACTTATTTGTTTTTATTTACCTCCCTACCAAATACCTTGACTGCCTGCCACGAGCTGCCTCAAATTATTGGCATATTACGTTCCATTCGAAACACATAAACCCCGTTTCTCAAAAAAATGTGGGCATAATTAGGTAGTTAGGTATACCAATATTTATAATAATAAGGTGCAGGAAGCAAACGAAATGAGGAGTTTTCCAGTAGGTATTGTCAGTTGGTTTAAAAAAGTATCAATAGATGGTGCTTCTACAATTTTGGTAATCTTTTTTTAATCTGTATGATGGTGTTAGTGATTTCATACAGCCAACTTATTTATTTTATTAATATAAACATAACTGTTAAAGGTTGAAAAAGAAATATTTATAGTAGTTGGCACTATGTTCCATTATTATTACAACCTCTAAAATGGTTGAAAACTATTGACAAATACAATATTATCCAATACAACCATGGAGAAAAATTTATGTCTGTGAATACAACGTACCCAGTGTTTATATCCTCTTTGCTAAGAACCTATTTCAAGCGATTATCAATTACCAAAATTGTTGGGGCGCCATCTAGTGAGTGGTTAGTTATGCTTTAGATACCTATTGGAAATCTGCTCATTGAATGAGTTACAAAGTGACCATCTCTATTATCAACAATAAACAAACCTCTAGTGCTTGTTATGTAATAAAATATGTAAAACACTACAGAGGAACTGAAAGTTACTAATTGGAAGCTAGATAAGTCTTTTCTTTGAAGAGCAAAATGCAACGTAGAAATCGTAGCATAACTAGATGTGGGAACCTACAAGCTGTTATTTAGTTAACATAGTGCACCAAACAAATTATGGATAATAGCAATACAATCCCTGCAGGTAATTTCTATTTACATACCAATGAATTGCAGGTTTATCAAAACTAAAGCTATAATATTTCTGAATACTAAAGTATTGTTTTATTTATTTATTTATTTATTTTGGTTCACCAACAGTTTGTACACAAGATACATAGGTAGGTATAAACTATAAAAAATACATTTTGTACTCTAGTTTTAAGTGTAAAACCAATTATAGGTAAACACATCTTGTATCGTTAATCATTGATAACTAACTGGACATCATAACAACAGCAGTGAGTACTTTTATATTAAGGTAAGTTAAAACAGGTATAACAAAAATAACGAGTTACAGGTTAGTGTAGGTTAATATTATAAAACAAAATTAAATTTTGCAGCATTTTGTTGCAGATATTAGTACAATATAAAGACGAACAAATGATCATTTGACTTTCCCTACGGCACATACATTTCCCTACATGCGTAAGAAAGTCACTTGCATACATACCTAATGAGATCATTTATTTTTAATTGTCAACACATTAATTATTGCGTTGTGGGAGGGATTTTATTGTCGTACCTATATCATTAATTCAAAATAAAAAACAAGTTTGTTTTGTATTACAATTAACACATACCTACATACATCCTAGCCATGCAACTGTCGATTCCAAGTTCTACGAGAATGATAATCGAATAGATTCATTATCGATTTTGCACTACCCCATCTCTACTGTGAGCTGTCAAAATTATCTGACAATTCTGTGACTGCTACAAACTTAACTGGCCCAATGACGGCGTCGCTGTTGTTGAATTTAGTATTGCCGAAAAATTATATTTCAGTTGGCGACACCCAATTTCAGTTTTGGTCACCTGGTCAAATACTTATGTTTGTGGTGACGTATATGTAACTTGGCAGAAGCCCTGAGTAACTCCACAAACTGACTGACCCGGTGGCTAAACCTGAAACTAAGCGTTACCATTTTCAAATGTCACTCTTCGTCACTCTTGTAAACTTATGGAACGTTTGAAGGATCAAAATTACAAATTATCTCTTTCTTCAAGTCTACTGTACGTGTAATGCTGCAACAAAAATAGAATAATAGAACTAAATAAATTTTTTTATACCACTGTGGTGGCAAACAAGCTTACGGCCTGCCTAATGAGTCTATTAATATAACAAGTAATTTGTTTACTTCACAATAGAATACATAGGTAGGTATGTAG
This sequence comes from Blastobasis lacticolella, assembly GCA_905147135.1. Taxonomy (NCBI): domain Eukaryota; kingdom Metazoa; phylum Arthropoda; class Insecta; order Lepidoptera; family Blastobasidae; genus Blastobasis; species Blastobasis lacticolella. Next base: position 20,944,154 of record LR990039.1, read on the forward strand.
AACTTTTGTTTTGAATTTATCAGTTTCAATAAAATAGTTTTCACAAATAATACACTTTTAATCATGATCGGTTGAATGGAAAAACGATTTCCCATACGTTCGATTCGTATGATTTATATGACCAACAAAAAAAGAAATCCCATTGGACAGATTGACCGATCGGGCGAACGGGAAATGTCTAACGTCACTATGAAATCATCGCTCATGGTTCCAACTTCCAACTGACAAAACTTGAGTGACGATCGGTAACCGTTCGTCAAAATTAACGAAATTGGCCAATGATAGAGCAGTATCGATAACAGTGCGTTCTAGCAAACGTCCGCTGTCAGAAGTGATTTACGAGTACTACCATGGACTTGCTTTTGGGTAGTAAGTCTATGCTTACTACGCATTTTGCACTACTTAGAGAAGTACCGTTTGTAAATAGCTAGAAAACTAGTGTACCTAACTAATTACTTTTTTATTAAGTTATTGTTTTTTAATATTTTTTATCCATCCTAAAATTGTAAACAATGTAATATGTCCTTCTGGAAACTCAATTGGCTTAAATGTATGGACTAGCTGTATGTTTTCCTTAATAAAGAAAAATAAAATGTGGGTGTGAGACAGTTACCTGCTCGAGTAACCGCAGCTTCCGCCGTTGCGAGTGTTCCTCCAACCTGTCGACGTACTCGCGCAGCTCCTCGATCTCTTCCTTCACCTGCTGGACGGTGTCCAGCTCCTGCTTGATCGCCACCATGTCACGCTTCACCTGTTGAGGAGCGGACTTGTTAGAGCCAACTTAATGAGCAAGAAACTCATACAAAGAAAAAAGAGACAGACAAGATGCAACGCGGTTCTGCATTTTAGTTATGAGAACAAATTGTAGTAAAACAGAAGCGACAATTTGCGACTATTCGAACTTCAGTACCGCAACGAGCTCGCCACTCATTAGGTATGCCGCCTTATACTAAGGGCCAAGGTCTTCCGCTGGAGACTCTGGGGCTGGTTGAACAGTCTCTGAAACCGATTGGCATCCCATGACCGTATATTTTGTATTATTATTATAACTAAGTGTATGGTAATGGCAGTTAAAACCATCTGTCCGGTGGGCTGTCTGCTCGTGTGTCATTGCATTGTCAGACTAACCCTTATAGCAAATGATTCATTTTAGCCTAAATAGGCCACTGAGTCACAGAGGGCTTGAATTGGTATGAACAGAGGGACCGGAGGGCGCTGCCCGTTCGATGTACCAGGCTCGCTCGCTCGATATTAGAGATAACAGTTCCTTTGTTTAAGTCTTAAGGCGCTTAAGCCTGCATCCGAATCGAATACAAAAAATGCTGTCTGAGGTAGCTACAGAACTATATTTATGCCAGCTTACGCAATCGGACAGAACTATTATCCTTCAAGATGAAGTCATTGCGTGGCAAGAAAAGGTAAGGACTAAGGTTCCAAACTCCGTAGCAGAACAAAGGTCCAAACTCGCAAAACTGAAATAGCTCTCAGAATGACGGCATGGTCCTCGCGTGGTGGCCACGTACTGGCAATCGCAGCCTCCTACGAGATGGACGGACGACATCGTAACGTTCGTGGCCAAGAGGCACAGATTAGATCGGTATGAAGCGCCTGTGTTGAGCCTATGAAGGCCCATGAAGGGATCAGCAGTAGACTCCTATATTCATGGAACTATTTTCTGAATCAATACACTAACTACTTATTTATGAGTATAAAAACTACCTGTTTAATCTCATTAAGTTACAGTAGTCATCGGCATCACAAACCATAAACAAAGCTCCTCTTTTTTTAATGTTAAAGTCGATAATAGTCAAGCTTCAAAGGCCTAAACTTCACCCGTTACCCGAACACTCACAACACAAAAAAATGACGTAGCACTGAAAATTCAAAACTTTCCTTGCAATAGTTAGCAAACGCTGCTCGAACGTTAACAAAGGTTAACCACATGACATTCATCGATGTGTGGCGTTCGAAATGAGTTTGCGGTATTGAGGCCGATATTGGAGTACCTACGGAATGCATATTTCCATTTTAGAGGTAGTCGCCTAGCAGTCAGATTGGAGCTCTCTGCTTTGTAATAGCAGCCGAGGTTTTTAGGTTTTGTACTACCTTTTTTATTTTCAGCTTTTTAGTTTCCGATACCAGGATTTTGTTTGAGGTAGTACGAGTTTTTGTAATAACTTTACTTTTGATGCTATTTGGCTTTCCAAACCTTTTTAAGAGCATAAGTTACATATATTTTTGAAATCAGCTCTTTAAGCCCTTCATATTGACACCCCACGCAATAGGTTCCGCGGCCAAGGATGACGAATCCGTGCGAAGTAGAAAGGCAGAACTAAAGCCGTTGCTGCTTTTACAGTTGTTCAATAAGCTAACACAAAGTTTAACAACCTACAAAAGACTAACATCCCCTAATAACCTCATGCATCGCGCAACATGAAATATTGAGTGAAAAGTTATTTTCCAAAGTTCAACTGCGAAAGTGTTCATAGAAAACTACGCTATCCTTTAGGAAAAGCTTTCGAAGTAAAAGTAGTTTGTTAGTTTATGCCTCGTCTGTAAATACCTAAACAAAGTCCTACCAAAACCTAAACTTCTCATAATATCTAGTGAAGAGACCGACAAGTTTAAACTTCGAGAAGTTTCGCTTTATAAGGTCGGCTGCAGCGTCACGATGCGCATTTACTGAACAGTAACTAACATTAATACTGCCAGTATTCTGTAAGCCTCTTACCTTTTCAAAGTACTTAGTGTATTTTACAGCCTGAGTGCATTGATGAAACAGCTTTTGCTTCGTGAACTGTATAACACTGTTGCCAACATATTAGGGACGCTCTCTAACAAGCATGAGATTGCTCGCCAGTTATGGACTAATTGAAAACTAAAACATTTTGTGTTGGAGGTAGTCGAGAGCTTCCATTGACGCAGTTCATAACTTTATTTTACACATACAATTTCAAATTCGTCGGGAACCTAGAGGGTTTTGATGAGTTAGTGAATGAGTCTCGACATCATTATTAATATTAACAGTCCTTGTTACGCAGAGACTAAAAAAGACTGGCGTATATATCCGAGTGAATCTCCCCAAGAGTGACACGTGCTTCAGAGACAATAACAATACATACCAAAAAAATTTAAAAGAATGATTAGATTCTTCGGCCAATATTTTGGAACGGACTCGTCTCCTAGCCATTACAGAGCGAGAGTCAGGGTTCTGGCTGCAAGCAGACCCGTCCTCGAATGTCGACACCTTTCTGGGCAACTTATCGTTATGGTTTACGATCGGGGTCAATCTGGTTCGTCCGTGGATCCGCTAGGACAACGGTCTTTCGTGGCCCTGGTGTAAGAAAGTTTTTTTAGAACTTTCAAAAAAATTAAACGACGCCATTGGTGTCGCAGAGAGCTAGCTCGTTTCTCGGGCAACGGATTAGTATCGCTATCCAACGAGGCAACCCTGCCAGCTTTTTGAGCTCCATTCCCAGGGGCGGCGGTGTGGACGACTTATTTATTTTAATTAGGTATTTTAAATCATCATCAATATTATAAAGAGAAAAAATTTGTATTTTTGTATTTTAGTTTGTAATAAATAAACTCAAAAACTACTGGACCGCTTTAAAAATTCTTTTACTAGTAGACTACATTATCACTGAGAAACATAGGTTACTTTTAGTCCCGGGTAAATAATAGGTTCCCGCGGGAAAGTTGATAGTTTACACGCGGGAGAAAGCCGTAGAACTAAGAACGGCTAGTGTAAATAATAATAAAGTTAGACCAATAAAAGTTATGTCGGTAGGTATTTTAACTTTTTGTGTTTTACTGCAGCTGTTTCTGAGGAAAGATAGGTATATTCTGTGTATACGTAATCGGCTCTGAATATGCCTGTGCTTTTCTTCACTGAATATATTAAATACTAGCTGTGTTTACGACTTCGTCCGCGTGGACATCAGGATGTTTGCAATATTTAACAATAACCAACACTGTGGTCTGGTGAAGCACTCTTAACAAAAAATGAGCTTTTTAATTTGGATTTGAAAGCTCGGTTGTATTTATCGAAAAACTGTAAATTAGGTAAAAATTTCCGTCGCAGGTCGCACAATAAATGATGAAGCATAGTGGTTTGTGCGAGTAGGTTGTTGTAATTTCGCCTGTAAAACAGTGTCATTTCGCCAATACTCTCTTCGTTTGATTTTGGATCGAAGAGGGAATATTAGATTGTGCAGTTCCATTGCAGTCTCCGAAATGTATTCGATTACAAAAAATAGACATACATACTGTGCGCGTGCGAGTTCATGTCCATCTGGCACGACCGCTTAAATAATTAGACTACCAATTATTAAAGGCTCGATACATCACCATCTCACTTGGTTGCGGATTGAGCGAGTGAGATGGCGATGTATAATCCGTTCGAGTTAGACGGTCGGACCCTATGGACATGAACGTTCCATGAGCCTGTGCGTTCTGTTCGATTCTTACTTTTAAAGATACCAGCCCATACATCTAGCCGGTATGGTGGTTCATTTACTGTGCACTCCGCGCGTTTATGGAACTCCCTTCCTTATAGCATTCGGAATAGTCCATCGTTGAATGTTTTTAAAAAAAGAGTAAAAGAGCATTATCTCTCCCTTTAGTTTTCCATAGTAGGTATATATATGTATATATATATATATATATATATATATATATATATAAACACCTCTTTGCACACTTAGTTGATCCAGCCACGACCCCGTGCATTGCTGACTCCGCCTTTTGCATCGAATAACTTGAATCCAGTTGCGTATTTCTCGGGCGAAATGGCAACGTAGCATTCTATTATGCGATGTTGCCAAATGTATTCGTCAATAGTACCTATACTCGATAAATATTTTTCCAACAATTTCATGCAATAGTGGATCCGTAACGGCTAAATTTTTTAAATGCACGAAGACTTTTTGGCTCCGAATATATTTCAAAAATCAATTAGTTTGTTGATCAATTTATATACTCGTACTTCCAGTAATACTTGTTTTGATCCGAATAGGTACCGATACCGTAACGGTAATCTAGATATTTTATATTCGCAATGCTCCATACATTGTAAGATCCGCCTCGGTTGTAAATTCAATCTACTCAAAGTAACATACCTACGTGTATTACAAAAATAATTTCACTTAGTCGCGTTATATTTTAGCGATTTAAAGCGCTGTTTTCTAATGATTTGTGGTAGGTACTGGAACGCGTTAGACACATGGAACGTAAATATTAGCGGCCGCAATTTCGAATTAGGTAGTTTGCGTTTCGTTCCAGCGTAATAGTTTAAATTTTTTTCGCGGAATAGGTTCTATTGGTTGTCATTTTTAAACTTGTTATTTCTATTTGTTCGAAATAAGGTTGTGAATCCTTGAATGGGTTTTTACTAAATTTATAGCTTCTCGTGACGGGGACTTATAGTTTGTTATCGCTTTCAAGCTGGCATTTTTTGAAACTGATAATAATATATGCTCCCTTAGCAATTATTTGCATGTATTAACAAATCATAATAAAATACAGTGAATTAACTGCCCAATTCAATTAAGTTGGCTTGAGGGGCTGTCACTTACATTTAATTGTCAATTAAATCTGCTGTTGGTACATTGCTGGCAATTTAAACTTCGTTAAAAAATGCATGAAAATGGAAATTAAGTTAAGTTAAAGAGGTACATTACCTTACCCTATTTTGAAAAAGCCCATTTGACTGTTAACACATTGCTATATAATCCAACTATTCTAAAATATTTATTATTTTTAGTTGAACTAGGTATCCATACCAAAGTTGCAGAAAAATTAAGGACCCTACCTGTTTTGTCGAAAGTCTGTCAATTTATGGTTTGTAATATAAAGCAAAGTTTGGGTTTTGATTAATAGACATTTTCGTGTGTGACTTATACATAAATTGTGAATGTTGCGTGCTACCTAGTTATATTAAAAGCATGTTAGTATCTATAAGGCTTCAGGTTATTCAGAGATCTTTTTCGAGTTCCGGCTCTCGGCGCTTTTAAAAGCTTTACAAGTACAATGGAATAAAGTAATTACTCCCTAAAATACGTATTTAATGTTAATTCTGACAAATAGAAGCACTAACATTTAACTAGAAATTCCATAATTTACAACCATCCCAAAGGGCTAGTAAAGGATTCGATCCCAGGATAACGAATCTCGGGATACCGGCCTCATTTTGATCCCGGGATTTTCGGGATAGGATTGAAATTGATTTCTTAAATTTATTCCTGAAATTAATTGAAGAATTTCTTCAAGCACGAAGTGTTCCTTCTATTTCCATCGAGCCTGAAGACGCTTTTGCAGCCTCTGCACTTATTATGTGCAACAAACTAAAACAAGATTGGGAACAAATCTTTATATCGATTCTTAAGCAAATCTTTAAAGAATCGTAAAATATTTTTTGCAAATCAAATACTTAAATAATGATTAGTGAATACAAATATAAAGTAGTTACTGTCAGGTCAACTTTATTTAAAAAAGGTACTGGTTTACATAATATTGATCTCTGTAGTTTTTAAGTTTTTGTTGACTTACCTTAATGTCTTACTGAGTAAATTTTTTCACAACTTAATTTGCAATTTTATAGGTCTCATGTATTGTTAAAATGCGTGGTTCGTCGAAGTTTGATGTATAATCTTGTTTAATCGTTTTTATTTAAAACTTAAATTGCCAAAAGAAAATAATTTTTCTTTTGGCAATTTAAGTTTTATCGGATTTTGATATTGATTACTAACTTTTTTATTGCTATTTCCAATATAAGTTCAATCCTGGGACTGTCCCGGGATCCCGGGTTTGACTTTAGATAATCCCGAAATCCCGGAATTAGAAGAAAGGCCCGGGATTGAATCCTCTAGTCTCAACGCCCGCGCTGCTGCTGACAATAGCATCATACCAACCAGTATACGGTCAAATCATGCACGTACTTACTAACATATCCACATACAGTCGCACTTTTCCCATACGAGTTAAGGGACTAGTCGCATGTGGTACTTAACTTAATAAACCCTTATAATTTTGGTAGGTACCTAATGGTTTTAACAAAACTAGTATATTTGTTTGGGGACGTCAGAATTTAGCTGGCATAGTGGTTCAGGCGTACGTATGCATTTCATTCCAAAGGTTGCAGGTTAAAATCCACGCATGTACCAATGACATTAATAGTACATTACCGCAGCGGCCAGCAACTAATCAATCCATCAATGCCTAGTTGTGGCCAAGGCTTGTATAGTACTTTTCTCAAACAATGCGCGGAATTTAAAAACACAATTTTACTTTTTAAGTTTAATGACGAATAACAAACAATAATAATTTTTCATACGCCATAAGGTTCCTTTGTTTCTTTTTTCAATAAACAGCTTTCTATTTGCAAGCCAGTTCGAAATATAATTAAAAACCTTTTATTAGTTACCTCCTTGGTAGCCATGTTTCGAAGTAAAAGGTCATTCCATTTTTAAATTACAGGACAGATATGAGTTTACATAGTAATTTATTTGGCCGCAAAATACGACAGATATGGATTTTCATACAACTTAAGCCGGCCGCTGCCCGCATGTATCTGGCCAGTACGGCAATTTTGATTTATGCATGCCAGTAACTATCGATTACCCATACAAGCTATTCAAAAGTTACTTGTTGGCAGCAGACTTTTAGAAATTGAAAATCATTCAATAAACAAAGAAAATCCTATAGAAAAAGATTCTGAAAGTGAAATAACTGATTCATATGTTAACGAAATTGAGAAAAGAAATAATGAAACTGATAGTGACACAGATAGCAAAGAAAATGAAACCAGTAAATGTAATTATATTAAGGACAAAAAAATCAAAACTTTCAAAAATAAAGAGAAACAAATTGAAGCAGAAATAAACGATAATATAATTGAAGATAATGAAAGCGACAACAGTATAATCAATGAAGACAATAATAAAGAGAATGATCACCAAAATAAAAGCGCTATATGTGAATAAAGAAGTGAGAAAATAAGAAACAATAAGAAGAGTAAGTATGTTAAAGAAATACAACTATAGATAAAAACAAAAAAGACAAAAAAAATTGTCCAAAGAAATAGTTAAAAAAGGAAAGAGTCCCGTCCAAAAAATAACAAGTATTGAGGTTTGATCTAGAGTCACGTTACTCCAGACTGATTTCTTGTGAGTTTTCCTTTTTCTAAGACAAGATTATCTACTACTTTGGAGAGGAGAGAAGAATTTGAAATACTAGCTAGACATTATTAAGTTACTGTAGCCAGTAATATAGTAGCTCAAACGTGCCAATGAGGAAGCCCTTAGCAAATGCTGCGCCCTGATTGGCCCATTTGAATTGGATCAACAACTGCTCATACGCCAAAAAGGTGGATTTGTATAAAAATCCCTTAATTATTATTATTACTCATCGTGACACTTATGGCTCCGAACTGAGCTACATATTTATGGTCAGCTGGCATCGGATCAACAAAAGACACCTGGATCAACAAGTGAAATTGGATCAACAAATTACTACCTATACGGCACGTCTGAGCCACAAAGTGCCCAAAGGTATATCTATATATATATATATATATATATATATATATATATATATATATATTGTATATATATATATATATATGTATATATATAAATATATATAATGTATAGGTATATGTAGTAATATGTATGTATTTTTATAGTATTTATTTATGTAAGCAACTTTGTTTATCATATCCACCGTACTAAGTTTAAGTGTACACTTTTGGTACCTGCATTTAAGTTAAACCTGTTCCTATGACTCCAAGGTTTGCTGGTAGAAAACTCAATTAATGAGTTAAGCTCGCCTTTGTACATATCTGTTACTGTACTGTATAATTATGTCATGTTTGTGTACAATAAAGAATAAAGAATGAACTGGCGCGCCCTCTATACATACCTACGCTGGAAAAACATAACCCTCCTTCTATCGCAGTCGAGTAAAAGAGATCGTTTAGACTATGAAAGACTAATTGCGGAGATGTTCTAGGTTTTAGATTTAGACCTGCTGATCTTCACACCTGCCCCTTGGCGAGTAAGTTTCGAATAGAAGGAAAAGGATTTTCTTGAATAAGTACGCAGATACGCAGTACAATATTTTGGTTTTTTATTTAAGTCGTTGCCAACCGGGCAACCGACCGTATAATTTGGTACGGAAAAACAATAACAACTCAAGCAACCTCGCAATGCCCTAAACCCACGCTGTATGCATTTATCATACACTACACCCTATACCTAAAAAACCTAAACCAAACATAAACTTCTCAAACGTAATACGCGGCAATGACTTAGTAAAGATATCAGGTAAGTTATCTTCAGTTGGGATATACTGTAGCTGAATCAAATACTCAGCGACGCAATGACGAACAAGTTATATCGTATGTAGATATGCTTCGTCCGCCGAGCAACAGGATTATTCGACAACGTGGCAACAAACAACTTAAGCTCGTAGAGCTCGCATCAGGTATAGGCACAGCTCCCTTTGACGTTTCCGATCAGCGGATTCCGCTTCAGTTGAGGACAACGAACCGCAGCTTTATTTTATGTATTTCAAGGATCTTAGATTCGATCCAGCTTTAAAGATGTATCCTGAATACGATTTTCTGTCCTTTATGTCTTCACTCCTACAAAACTACAAAAACTACATTTCGCAGCCTGCCCTAGGCACGTCCCTGGAAATATCCATATTTTGGCCACATTACTGATCAATTCTCACTTATTACATTAAAAATTTTAATTAACTCCCTAGGTTTCTGAGCGTGACAAATTACTGCCGCTAATTCATGTACAAAGCTATGCTTGCCTAATGTTCATCTAATAAGGAATTCATCAGACTTATTCGCCTCCCAGCAAACATAATTAGAAATTTTTCTTTTCTGGTCTTAAGACTAAATTACCACTTTAAGTAAAATGAACGTCCTATCCACCAAATATTTCGACAATAACTAAATTTTACTATAAAGTTAAAATGTAGGTTATCTATTACGTAATTTTTTATTAAGCGACACACCACAAAGTTATTTTACTTTATTGATGAAAATAAGTCGGAAGATCTGGTAGAATCGGCTTAAAATGTAGACCGGTAGGTCGCTTTATTTATTTATTTATTTTCATACAGTTTTACAGCAATGAAATTAAGTTATAAAAGTACAATTCAAAGTTGAAATGCCAATAACAAAACTGCGGTTTAAAATTTCGAGTATCAAACCATTTAGCAGTATGATAACCTAATGACTAATGAGACAAAAACCTTTCATATAGGTACATAGGTATTTATATAGTATTACGCCCAGATATTTGTCTTTCTCCCACTGACTCTGTATGTGTGTGCTTGTGCATATGTGTGTGTGTGTGTGTGTATTTGTGTATGTATGTGTGTGACTGTGTGTGTATATGTGTAAGATCCTTCACTGCGACTGAAAAAACTGAAATACCATTTGAAAATTGCACACGACTGAGGTGGAAAATATCGAGTGTTGAAGACGTTCTTCACGTACAGGTCTATGGACCTATTGATTGGTAAACCTAATGCATAACTGCTGCGTGCACGACGGTGGTCGAGTAGCCGCGGCCAGCGGCCGCCGCGGCGCGCGCGCGGATCTCCCGCGCACAGCAAAACCCGTGACAATAGTTGTGGACTATCAACTCCGCAATGAATTATGTCATATAGGAGTATCAAGTCTGCCACCAGGCGCCTGTCCTTCAATTACTCTGACTTATAGGTTAATTTTAGTTAAATTTGCCTCCTGCAGATACCTAATACCTGATAGTAAATAATACTTTTAAAGCATTTTAGATACCAACTGGTCGTCTTAAGGTGACTTGAAAGTTCGTGTAACTCGGAAATCCGACTAGTAAGTCAGAGTTGACGGTGTCGACCTAGAAGTTAATTTGTGTTCGTCATAGGTAATTATTACCTATTGGTCTCGTAAGCGACTTCATAGTTATAACTTTAAAGTAACAAGAACATTTAGACCAATAAGTCGCAAAAATTATGTCAAATGAACCTATTACATTTACCAATCACCTTAAGGTCGATTTGTAGGTAATATGTAACTTTCAAGTTTTCAATAGTCAAGCCGCCATTTTATTTCTTTTTAAATCAGGAAGCGGTGTATAACTACAAAATACTTAAATCGACACCAATACACGCATTTTAATTAAATTATTTAAGTAATTTGGAAGCCCATCAGCATTTTGAACGTAAAACCATTATAATATACGAAAAAAATTTCAGCGCACAAGATTTTGACGCATTATATGCGAAATCAAAAAGTTTTTCAATTCATAATTTAAATAATGACTTATTCATGGCCGCCATCATTGTTAGAGTGTAAGTTTTTATTAAGTCAGACATTAGTCTGTCAGCAAAAAAGAAAATCTATATTTCCGTCACACTCGCTAACAAATGACAGTGATAATATTTAGATAATTAAATTAATAGGAAAAATTACGTCGTAATTACGTTGGATAGTAATTAATATAACCAACTTGGTCGTTGGAACTATACAATAGGTCGAACCAACGTCGAATCAACGTAGGACGACCTATTTGACGACCTATTTACGTCGAAAAATACGTCGCGGGCATGTGTTTTTTACCCCATTTTGGTGGATTCGACGTCGATTCGAGGTGCCCAATTTAGGTCACCATGAAAATTGCTACCTAGAATAGGTAATTTTACAATAATTTCAACCAAAAATGTTTACTGGACTATTAATACCTCAATCCTGGAAGAGTGTCGACAGCACCTTCTTTCTAACAAAAAAAAGAATTATTGAAATCGGACTACGTTTTAATTATAACTAAGTATAGGTACATTTTGACTTTCATTCACTCTCCCAAAGGAACCGTGATGAATTTTGGGATAAAAAGTATCCAATGTTCTACTTGGTAGTATGAACTTAAATCATCCCTAATTTCATTTGAATTTGTTTGAAGTGATGCGCGGCTATGAGACGGGCAGGCAGATAAAAATGAAAAAAATAACAGTTTAGGCTTCGGCGTCATTTAAACCCTGCAATAAAACATTTCAAAATATCTTCAATGTACAAAGAATGTATGTAAACCAGGTCCATACCTGTTACAGTAGGTATGTAGGTATAGATAAAATTCTTGAAATAAGTTTTTGATCTTCCTGAAAACTTGTGAAAGAGGTGAATTTCCGACTTTTAAAAGACAATCGACAACTCAGTCATCGCACAGAGATTTGAATGTAAATACAAGATTCAGATAGATTTACGTCCCTAAGTCGACTCGGCGACGCCCCAGCCAAGTGTGGCTAAGTGCAATAAAATCCGAATCCCGTAATTAGGACGCGAGTATTTAGATCCCCATCCGAATAATATTTTTAAACAAACAGGGAACTTGAATATATATTGTATTTTGTCATTTAAAAAATAGCCAACACAAACTTACTAAAGTACTAAAACATTGCCTAAAAAAACCTTAGAGGTAGAGGTAAAAATTTCCAAAAGCCATACCTCGGACACCTCGCTCTGACATGACTCGACGCTTTTGGTGAGCTCCTGCAGCTGGGTGCGGATCTCGCAGAGCGCCACCGTGGTCTCCAGCTGCCGGTCGCCTCGCTGCAGGTCGTCCAGCTTGGCGGTCAGGTTCATACTCATCACGCTCACCTGTCTCTGAAGGCTAGCGACAAAACAACAACAGGGTAAAGCTACGGCAGCGGGGTAAAACGACGGTGGGGTCTCGACATACAAAGGGTACAAAGAAAATCGGTTGTCAAAAAGCCAATTTAAATCGAAGCCAATAATTGATAGCGTTTTAATTATTGTGATGCAAACATAATTTTGTATAATTTAAAGAATGCCCGTCCAATAAATGACTTACTCGTAACAGGGCTGGCTAGAAAGAAGTGAAATGTCAACTTTGAATTATAGTGAAATCGACTTCGGTAAACTTTCTGAGCGCATGCGTCGGGAAGTACTGGAGCGCAACGAGCCAGGAATTAAGTTTATCGAGGGCGATTGCGCTGCTATTTAAAGTTTACTTAAATTTTAGGGAGCGAGTAATTGGGTGGAGTCCGGTCGAGCAAGGGGGGGTTGATGTAGAGTGGCGGCGATGCAGCTGCGGTCGCCCTGCGCGCAGAGCACGGGGGCCTAATTCTCGCGCAGTGACATCTCGAATCGACATTTTTCTAGCCACAAATCTCCATTAATATGATATTGAAATGTCTTTTGCAGTCAAAACAGATATTCTCATCAATCCTCGATAGACCTACATTCACAAAGATCAAATTTAGTGTCGTTTTAATACATTTATTAAAACGACACAAAATTTTGAGATGTCATAGCGCGAGAATCGTCCCCCAGCCAAAGCGCCTGCACCACCGCTACCGCCGATCGCCGCCCGATCATTCGTGACCACAACACTAATCAGTTTAGGGCTGTGCATGGAATATGGCTGAAACTATCTCACAGACTTTCCACTTCGACATAGTCGAGACAGGCACTGTTAAAATGTCATGAATGGAAGAGCACATTATGAATCCGATGACCCGTTAAAGTTGTTAAATAAATTTCGGATTAGTAATAGCTGAGTGCGGCTCGTTAATTAATGTGACGGTAATCGTGGATGAAGTGGAGTTGAGTAATGAGAAGCTCGGTATGAAGCGCGAAGCCTGCGGTGTGGATCGCCATATCTAATTTGCACAAATGTTCCGAGACCTAACTCTAATATAGGAGAAATTGACCGTACTAAAACACCCGTTTAACCTCCACAAACTAAACTGTTCATTTATATTTACATAATTACTATTCGCAAAGGCTAAAGGTTCTGTCGTTCCAAAAATAAAATAACGAAAATTATTAAGAAAATCCTTTTTTAATTGGGCCCTGGTAAGCTTAGAAATAATTTGTTGTATATTTCCGATTTAATATTTTGAGTAGGCTGCTTTGGATCACTATAAAGGTATTTAGACGAGCCATCTTGCGATACCTACTTCAGTGTAACACTAATAAATATGTTTATGATTAAACCGTTGATAGAAGTAATTCGTTCGGAATTGGATAAATACCTTCGTCTTGTAATTAATTATGTATAAGACTTTCTACCTAAGTAGGTGTACCTACATAACTAAATGTTCTGATAATCCTCTAGTTCACTGATACTCGTAAACAGCCCTTTAACATGTTTTAGCATAATCCACTGTCTATAGGCGAGCATATCGGCGTAATTAATGATTATAATATCAGCGTCTCATTTACATATTATTCATGAGTGTAATATACCAACCCACGCATCTTCCGCTCAAAGCAGATTGTAGAAACAATATTACTTAACATGTTAATTTTCCACTCAGTTTAACGAGCAAACAACTTTTAGTTGTTACCGTTTGTTTGCGGACATTCGTGGGGTTGAAATTGCAAAAAGGAAATGCGTTAACTTTCCCGCGGAAGGGCTGAGCGCTCGCCTGGAAATGCTGCATGCTCCTCGTCGGGCCATTGAGTCAAATCGAGTGGTTTAGTTTGGCGCTGCGGGGAACTGGGCCGAGTAATAATCGAGTGCAAATAGGTAATATGTTGCTGCTGATTGCGATGGAATGGAGTCAAAGATTAAAGCGTGGCTCGCTTCCTGTAAAGGGAACGTTAGAGTCGCTCGACTACGCTAGGTTAATGAGATTCGTTATCATGAAAATTTTGTTGCGTCAGCGAAAACTAGTGACTTGCCGTTACGAGTTGTTGTCGAACGACATTTAGGAAGAGAAAAATCTTAATGAAATATACTAATACTGTACTTAATTGATATGGAATCTATCAGAGATTTTCTATGTAAGATATTATCGGAAAACCTTATCTAATGTACAACTACGATTGAAAAAGGACACGTCACGACAAACATGCAAGCTGGCGGCGCGGGCGCGGCCGGGCGCGGGCGGTATCAGTGCGATAGGGCCGAGGCGTGGTGGGGCCGGCGAGGCGGTGGCGCCGCGGTTCTCGCATCTCTATATCTGCAATACAAGATATTTGGGATGCCAAGCCAAGATGAAAAAATGTAGACAGTCACATCGACACAGATAATCTCCAATGATGCAAAGCCAGAGTTAAGGCGGAAAGCTAATGTCTTCGACTTGCGTCGCTAGGGTGGGCACGTACCTAAGAAGAAGCTCCCTGAGTGTCGCTTCGTCCTCCTCCGTCGTCGCATATCGGGTCAGCTTCCCTCCGGCCTCCCTGGCCACATGCTCAGGTACCACTGCGTGAAAACTCCTCGTTTATTGGCTGTCCGCCCGCGCCCGTGCCCCGCGCCGCTCCGCAATCCACTTACGGGACCGCCGCAAAGTCAAAACTGCGTTACCGACCACCGACCGACCGAATCAATGCGCCGCCGGCGGAAATGAAATTCACTTGGCGGAAGCGCTGTCGATATTTCTATTTTTGAATTGTCAATTGTTTAGTCGCCGGAGCGCTGGTGGGAAAGGGTGTGGACTTTTTGACTGGACCATTTCACCGAGCCCGCGAGTGGCTAAGTGCTAGCATTTAGGGTCGTTGTTTGGCTTTTGTTTTTCCCCTCCCGTCATATGTTTTTACGGTCCCGGGCGGGGCCGGGCGTAAAATCGAACCAACGCGTATATTGGCAATTAGCTTTGATGGCAGCGAGTGCGATGCCTAACCATTTCAAGAGATATCTTCACACGCGGAGGATCAGCGGAGTTTGCAAACACACCGCTAACATAAAAGACCGCTACCACACCCCATCCAGTACGCGTTATCACTGTAATAAATGCGGAACTAGACCTCTAATTGGCTTTCATTGACTAGCAGCGATAACTATTTGAAGAGTATTTCAAACTGAACAGTGCTTCGCAAAGTATGTGCAATTCAAAATATCGAAACTCACGTGTTAGGATAGGAAATAAATTTTACACATCTAACAGAAAGACATCAAACTATACTAGGTAGCTTACTTTAACAAATTCGAAATAGGAATGTTCTATTTTCACAACTTTTTGCTTAACATTAATTATCCAGTAACTTTATCAAATGCAAGGATCGGACGTCCCTATTTCGTTTCTTACATTTATAGATACACATATTTACATAGAGTGGTTAATACCTGTATATGCGAATTAGCAACAGTACAATAGCAATACTGATTGAATCAATTCTCCTAGTAATTTTTAATTGAGACCTGATTAAGACAATAGCATATATAGTGCACTATCCACTTTTATGTATGTACATGGAGCTGATAATACCTGTATAACTTTGAGTATTAAACCAACAGGAAGCGTCAATCCTAGTCTCACCGCCCAGCCCATTGTCCATGGTTCTGTCGAAGACAAGAAAGCATTTACGAGTATATATGAACCATCTCACAGTTTGCCATCACATGTATAGTGGGCTGCAAAGTTACGTGTACGGGCAATATGAGACTTTTTCAGGGAAAGGTGTCATACTTATACTCACGGCTGCCAGAGAAAAACCAAATCCTACTCATCCCTGCGGTCAATTCCGCCCTGAATGTGAAAATGCCGGTCTGCCTCGAAAGAGATCCCGGGTTTGATTTCCGGATATACAGATAATGAATTCTTAATTCTGTTACAGGTCTGGGTATTATAATGTATAATAGGTATGTATTTATAAAAGTATATAAGTGGTTTATTACTTATCCATCACCCATAAAACAAGCTTTGCTTACTTCGTGGCTGGATGACGTCGTTTGAATTATCCAAACATATATATTATTATTATTATTCCGCTTGCAGACATTACGTCTCATTTTGCCTATTTAGGTAGTACTTAGGTACTATGCAACTTGGCAGTACTCTATACACCTTTGGATTGTCACCTAAGCTAATTAGCGAGCATGGTTACATAGTAACCTTTATAGTTCCATCACACAGTTCAACACAATTCGTGTCGCTTCCTTTTGATGTAATACTCAAAGGTATTCAGTACATAAACGCATATATTAAATCTGTTATTTGATAGGATACTACTTACTGTCTACCATTGATCAGTTACGCGCGGGATTACCCGGTATTACCTTACTCGATAACAAGGGCTATCACTCGTGCGCGCTAGCACACAATTTGCTGTATAGTGTACAAAACGAGAGCAAAAGTTAAGAATATTCCATGTCTCGCATATATAACTATAAGTAGTTATTTTTTAAATGATACGAGAATCGCAACCGCTTTTACCCATATATATATATATATATATATTTTTATACCATTAAGGTTGCAAACTAGCTTACGGCCTGCATTTACCATTAGGCAGTCACCACAGCTTATTTCATTTAGCTATTTTTATTGAGCCATGGAATGATCATCATCTCATCATCTTCGCGTTAATGTCCCGGTTGTGCTCTCGCTCGCGACGGTCCGGGGTCCGTCTTGACCATGATTCAGGATTTGGCAGATCAGGTAGTTGAGCTATGAAATACGTAGAGAAAAACTGGAGTAGAGAAGGAGGCTAAATTTAACGTAAAAATATATTTGAAATATTTTTCAAAAATAACGGCAGTCAAGGCCGGCCTAAAGGACCTTTAGGAGGAAAGAAATGAAGTAGGAATTCCCAAGCATAACGATACACTAAAAACACTGTTTGTTGTTGTACTGCAAAGGAAATTATCCTTAGTGATAATGGACTACGTATATTGTTCGCTAAACATAGAAAATTCAACCTTACTGCCAGCGCGCACAAGTGAATATTGCTTTGAAGTAATTGCCCTTAAAGTAAGTACCAATTAATTTAATTCTGTAAATAGGTACATTTTTATACTATCAACATTACACGACTTCAGAAGTGAAGAGCGGTGCGTCTGGCAGTCACACGCTGCCGTTTCTCTTTTGAGATCCCTATGTAATTTCCTTGCGTGGGCAGAAACGTTATCTGATCTCACTCAATTATTTCCACACTGCATAATGAGCAGTTTCCAATAGGTATCTAAAGCATTCCTAACCACTCACTAGATGGCGCCCCGACAATTTTGGTAATTGATAATCGCTTGAAATAGGTTCTTAGCAAACAGGATATAAACACTGGGTACGTTGTATTGAATAATATTGTATTTGTCAATAGTTTTCAACCATTTTAGAGGTTGTAATAATAATGGAACATAGTGCCAACTTCTATAAATATTTCTTTTTACATTTCGTTCAACCTTTAACAGTTATGTTTATATTAATAAACATTTTATTTTTAAGTTTAGTATTAGTTGGCTGCATGAAATCACTGCCACCATCATGCAGATTAAAAAAAGATTACCAAAATTGTAGGAGCGCCATCTATTGATGCTTTTTGAAACCAACTGACAATACCTACTGGAAAACGCCTCATTGACATTCAATATGGGTAATTCAATTGGTAAGTATGATACTCTGATTAAGAAAGTGGATATAGACTGATAAAATTTCTTATCAACCGAACAGAACTTGTAGGGGTACGTATTATATAGATACCTTTTTAAATCGTTATCGAATTATCACTTAGGTTTTACTTATTACATATTTTTTGTGAGATGGTGGTCGATCCCGTGCCTAGTAAAATCTAAAAATACTGTTGCAGTACCTTCTGAAGATTGAGAATAATCGAGTGAGATTTCGCGATCAGAACCTGTCTAGCGCTTACAGTCCTAGTGCTTAAAGATATATTTACATTATATAATTTGCGACGCTAGCTAGAGTGAGGTAAAGGTGAGCTGTCATCATTCTACAACTCTATTTCGTTCAATAGGAGTTATTAACGAAATAAAACCTTCATGACATAAGACAAAGGAAATGAAAGAATTATTATGAAATGTACAGTGTCCAGCATTCTGGTGCCACCAATGACGAAAGAAACTATTTACTCTGTAAGGAAGTCAGGCCGTGTGGTTCAATTTCTAACGCGATATTTGTTCTTTTTTAGCCAAAAATTATATAGAGACCATGAGCGAATACTAGTTCGTAACTAGTTCTTTTTGGGCACATTCGTCTGCCATTTTCAGTTATAGACATGCAAAGATGTTGGACAAGGAGCCATAGAAGGAGCCTTTGCGGAGATTCACAGCTGACGTCACAATCTATTATTTTGTTACCTTTTCTAAATATAACGTGTCCAAAAGGGACGGCTATAAGTTGTCAAGTGGCCCTCCATAAACACTGCTTTTGTCAAATTTTGTGGCTTTGGTCACCTTAACGATCTAGGTTTTTATGACATTGAGTCATTTATATATAGTTGAGACAGAGTGACAGTGTAGATACATTCTCATAGGTCGAGGCTCCATCGATGCAGCATGTCCTGTCTTCTTTCGTCATTGGTTGCCACCCCACACCTAAGCGGCATATTAAGAGGTCTTATAGACAAAAGACAAAGCAATCGAGCGCAACAACGAGAATACTGAACGTGGCGTAAAAATTAACTAACGTGCCGCCAATAGGGAAGCTATACTAAAGAAGACCACCAAGTCCACCCTCGCAGTCATTATTAACGAGGGCACGCTCAATCGTTTCATCTTTTTCCATTGAAATACTTTAGTTAGCCAATTCCGAGTATTAATAATGGTATATTTAGATATTTACCTGAAATTTGATCGATAGGTGAGTATAGGGGCGGTTCCTCCGCGCCTCCCTGCTGGTGCTCGAGCAGACGGTGGCAAGACTGTCTCATGAGCGCTCCCGACACTGCGTACAAGGGGAAAACTGTCACAATTATGAATACATGAAGTATAACAGATTTATTGCCGTAAATTACACTTTTAAACCATCATAACGACCGATAATGTAAGGCCGAGTGAGTTGACAGAGTAGAATATAGCACAACCCTCTCTATTGGTCATAGAACAATTTTCCTGTGCAGTTGTTTAGAGGTTTTTTATTTCTTTTTTCTGTTCTGTCATTTAATTATAAAAATACCCTGGAATTCAAGGACACTCGTCCTTCTAGAAGAGACAGCTATGTGCCCTTCTTTTAGCAAACTCATTTCAATGAAAGAAACAACAAAAACCCTGTATATTTCTGTAGCTGCAAAGGACAATTCTCTTGAATTGGTAATGGACTTATGCTCTTGTATTGTACCATACATTGCCTCCGCAAAGAAGAAAGTGGGCAGGAGCATTATTTGTCGAGCATTGTAAAAACTGCGTTCACCAACCCAAGCGTGTTTTGAGAATACCCTCCACTGGTGTGGTAGAGACTCAACTTTGGCAATGTACTGATGATAGAGTGGTGATCAGTGTGATTTTAACAGCTCGTGTCTGACGCCTTTTGGATAAGGGTTTCTTCCATTTTAACGGCTAGGGTGATTTTCTGATCGCCATAAAACAAGAAAAAGGAAATCACCAGATCAGATTCTATGAAAGGAAGGGGCAAGCGCAAGTGGTGGTGTACGTACTGACATCCCTGGTGAAACAACAGGCTTTCGCAGCCTTTTGAAAGCAACATCCCAAAAGCGTGCTCGCCTTTGTATTTTAGTATTGGCTTTGGATTACAATCCAAATTGATTACGCTGTGAAGCCTTGTTTGTTTGAAGCCATTTTTGTACGAGTGTTTAAAAAATGAACGCAGCGAGCTCTGCATGTTTCTGCCTTTTGCCTCAAAATAGGTTGGGTAAAACATGTTAAAAGTAACATAAACTATTAAATGTGCGAACTCAGCGAGCTGACATTATTTTTCTTAATATTATTTTGCTCTTTGGTTCGTACACGTTGCGTACCTCGCTACGCCCATGCTCAGACATGTTGGTAGCATGCATGACGGCTTCCTTGTGTGTGAGACAGCGAGTCTATTCTATCCATTATGTAGTTTCGATTTGCGTTAAAACATACAAGACAAGAGCAATATTTCGCGACACAAAGCCATCGTTACTGCATATTTTTCAAGTCTACGAAAGATCAAGCTTGTTGGCTTCTGTGTTTAGTCTCTCGGAATTTCCTTTCACATAGTATTTATAGACATTGATACATACGAACTGAGCCAAAAGGTCAAAAGTAATGTCACAATGCGAATATACGTTGTAGACAGATGGGAAATTAGTTTGCAACAAGCAATGGAGCAATACATTCCTGAAGAAAGCGGAATTATTGTTCCTGACTAATTTCCAGACTGTTGTTTTAACACTGCATTAATTTCGTCGACGTTTTGCTTGTCATCCTACATCGTGTTTTGGGTCCATTAGAGATATCGTAAGACGTGGCCGTAGTAGTTCGGCCGAGAATATTACTGCAGCGGCCGAGGGCGTCCGAGAGAGTCTATAAATGTCGACGAGATAACAGACAGATATTGAACGAACTGTTTTAAACTATCGCGATTATTATCACACATTTAAAAATTTAGTTTACAAGTGTATACCATGTACCTTGGTTTACGAGCAAACTAACACTCAACGAAGCTCGCAGTTCTCCTGTGACCATGGTGCATGCAACTGCGTCGAAATATCCGGCAACTCGTTAGCCGAGGCACGTGTTATAAACCTGTAAATGTTGACCGAGTTTTTTGCCGTAAATGGCTGAATCGGGGCTCGAGTGAAATTCTTAAAGTTAATGGTGTAGCCACGCACTCAGCTCAGAGACTTTGACACAACTGTGAGATCTACTATTTTGGCGATTTGAACTGCCCGGTCGGCCATCAATGTACAAAGAAAAAAACATAGTTGGTGACAACACCGAGCCCCGTGTTCTACCAGGGATAATGTCCAAGCTATCAGAGCAACAGCCGTCAACTACGCCTTTGATGCATCTGCTGGGCAAAAAACTAGTTACCCATTTGCACAATCACTTGGGAGATCCGTATGATGGTACTTCAGTAGAGGACCAGTATGCCAGACCCGATAGAACGCTTTCGCTATGTCTAGGCCATCAGCCAGTACCTCACATTCTACAGCTGTAACCAAACGGTGTGTGAGGTACACTAGAAGATCACCGGTTCAGCGATGATCTCGGAAACCATATTGTCGGTCGCTCAAGAGATCGTGTTCTTCTAGATATCTGAGGAGCTGAGTGTTTTTAATAGTCTCCATCACAACAATAGGCCTGTAAATCGGACTTTTAAGACGGCGGCAGCAGATATTCTCAAGAGGGGAGGGGAGGGACTGGATTGATATTGCTGTGAAGACCCTCTCCTCGCCAGAAGGGCCTCCCCTAGTCCCTCCCCGGATCATCCGAGTCCACTCCGGTCTCTTCCTCCGGCAGGCTTTTCGCGAGGCTAGCAGCTCAACCTCCCAGGGCGAAGATTATGAGTTCGGGTGCTCTTTAGCCTGCAGGCGGCCAGGGAACAGCCGTTTCACTATGTCTCCCTGACCGCTGCGCCGACACACCACCCAAGTAGCACAAGTAGCATTCTAAGAGACCACTTTCGATGTAACACGAAAACTAAAAGCTGTACAAGACAGTGTAATAAGGGTGTTGACAGCGCTGCTAACGCTGATATAAATCTTAAATGGGCACAAATTATTCAGCCTTTAATTCTAATTTAGTTCACATTTCTATTTAAAAGTAATATAATAGCACTATATTGGAATTACTGTGGGTCACAAGGCTGTTAATCAACAGAATACGAGTATACTGTTATACAGACTAAGCACTAAGGAAGGGTAACTGATAGTCTTAAATAACGCTTTAGGTTCTTGATTACCCTTTCGATCATCAGCTGTGTGAACTTATTCTATTTCGGCAGAGCTTTTCTAACTTAAACCAATTAAAGTGCCGATAAATTGATTATGGTGAAGGTTTAATAAGGAATTGTGTTATCTCAGTAAGTAAACTTTTAACATTATAACCTGTGAAAATAACTAGAAATGCAAGTTGACTGTGAATGTTTATATGGTTCTAAAACAAAATTTTAACGCGCCTCGAAAATATCGTTTCTTTTTCGTTTTTAATTAGAAATATTGTCAAAAAATTAACACGTCAAAATATATATGGATGTCTTTTTGTGTAGCTAACGTACTTAGTAACAATAAAGTCTACAACCTAAGATCACTAATCAAACCTGATAAAACATACCTACACCAAAACGGACTCGGAGACATGTGAGCTACTGCTGGGCACACACTTTCCACGCTGCGAAATTAAAAATAAGCGGTCATGGAGTGAGACAGCGGAACATCATCCAAGTAAAGCAGAATGGGAACAAGTTGAGAAAGTTGTGACCAGAGATAGGGTAAGATGGGCAATGGACAGTTTCCTACCATACAAGGCACCAGGCCCGAATGGAATATTCCCCGCTCTACTGAAATGGTGTGGTTGGAGACTACTTGATCATTTGGTCAGTATATACAGCGCCTGTCTTGCTAAAAGATATATACCGTTAAAGTGGAGAGAGGTAAGGGTTGTGTTTATTCCCAAGCCCGGCAAAAGTGACTACACACAACCCAAAGCTTTCAGGCCTATTAGTCTGACATCGTTACTGCTGAAGGTACTAGAGACAATATGCGACAGAGACATTAAAAACTCGGCGCTAATAAAGTACCCTCTCCACAAAAATCACCATGCCTACACTGCAGGTAAAAGCACAAAATCAGCATTGCATAGCGTAACGACTCACATCGAACACGCTATGGCGTCTAATCAATCCACTCTAGGAGTCTTCATAGACATAGAAGGTGCTTTTGATAAAACACACTTTGGGAGCATCAATCAGGCACTGATTAAGGACGGACTAAAGGATACCATAGCCGGATGGATCGACTTAATGTTGAGACGCAGGGCCGTACGAATAACGATAAATATCACAACCAGAGCAGTGGTCGCTTGGGTGTGGTCTTATCTCCGTTATTATGGAATATTGTAGTCAATGAGCTTATAAGCCGGTTAAACGACAACAGATTCCATACAATTGGCTATGCAGATGACATAGCCATACTTATAAGCGGACAATTCGAGAACGTTTTATGCGACCTTTTGAGGTCTGCATTAAAAACAGTCGAAAGCTGGTGTAGTGAGCACGACCTCGCGGTCAATCCATTCAAGACAGAGATGGTCCTGTTCACACACAAGAGAAATTTGGGAGAACTCAGACTCCCCAAGCTATTCGGTATCAAACTATCCTTAACAGACGAGGTCAAGTACCTTGGGGTAATTTTCGACAACAAGCTTTTATGGAAGAAGCATCTGGAACACAAACTGGCCAAAGCCACCATCTCGCTGTGGCAGTGCAGCAGACTCCTTGACATGGGGAATCTCCCCCAGGATTACCAGGTGGCTGTATACAGCCGTGGTGAGGAGATTCGTTACCTATGAAGCGGTGGCCTGGTGGTCCAGAACCAAGCTCAATACAGCGGTCAACAGGCTGCAACGGTTCCAGAGAATGGCATGCTTTGCCATAACGGGCTGCATGCGCTCGACGCCAACAGCTGAACATGAATTACTACTGGGACTGCCACCACTTGATCTGCATATACAGCAGGAGGCAAAGATGGCAATCCTCAGACTTAAGATAACAAGTCAATGGAACAATAAACTTGGCTCCCATCAAACCTTATGGGAAACCATGGTTCAGAGTTGTCCTATGTTTGAGGCCAAGTGTGACCGAATCGTGAAACAGTTCATATTTGGCAAAAGATATCAGATACAAACTGCAGAAACGGAGGGAGACTGGTCTGGGATAAGATAAGTACATATCTACACGGACGGATCCAAGACCGACCAAGGCACCAGTGCAGGGATCTTCTCGCTGGATCTGAATATTAAGAGTTCCATGCCATTATGGATTAGGGAATAGTATCGGGAACCTTGGTGTCGACATATCGGATAACGTGCGATTCCGGAGTCACCTAGAAGGTAAGGCCTAACTGGCTTCGAAAAAACTTGGAGTGCTTAACCGGTCCAGTCGATACTTCACCCCAGGGCAGCGCCTGTTGCTGTACAAGGCACAGGTGCGGCCTCATATGGAGTATTGTTCCCATCATTGGGCCGGCGAAACTGCCGACCTGCTTAATCCTCTGGACTCCGAACAGAGACGCGCTGTACGAATTGTCGACGATCCCATACAAACAAGCAAGTTAGAACCACTGGCTAACCGAAGGGACTTTGGCTCCCTGTGTGTGTTTTATCGGCTTTACAATGGGGAGTGTTCCGAGTAACTTTTCAATCTGGTGCCCACAGCACAATTCCGCCATCGCACCACCCGCCGTGGGCTGGGTACTCATCCCCACCACGTAGACCCTCTGTTGGTCACCACACGAAGGGTTGAAAGATCGTTTCTCGCTCGTACGATTCGGATGTGGAATGAGCTTTCAGCCACAGTGTTTCCTTTGGACAATGACATGCGATCGTTCAAGAGGTATATTAGAAGTCTCTTTAGAGGCGGGCAACGCATTGGTGACTCCCCTGGTGTTGCTGATGTCCGTAGGCGGCGGGGACCACTTTCCATCAGGTGGCCCGCTTGCCTGTTTGTCTGCCGTGTAACATAAAATAAAATAGGGAAACATAATAGTACCATATTCCAATGCGAGTGTGTGGCAATCACACAGGCCACCATGCGATTAAAGAGACTTGGTATAAGCGACCAAGGCATCCAAATTTTATCGGACAGCATGTCGGTCTTGAAGGCATTGGGAAAAAACAGCATAAACTCTGCCCTAATCCTGGAGTGCCACCAGGCACTGGAGGATATCTCTCTGACAAACAGGGTATAACACAACTGCACTGCGACATCTGCTGTACGTGGTGCATTGCGGAACTAACTTCAGAAAAGTATACATCGTCGTATTTTGTTGATCTTCACTGGAGCCTCTAGGTTAATTTTCATATTCGTCTTCCTCCACATTTATACAACTCATTACTTAATTTATATTATGTACGGAACCGTGTTCTGAAATATGTACTGTCGCAGTTTGATTACCTTCGCAAGAACTTATGGCCTCTCGAAATGACCGTTGACAAGATGAATTATTAATGAATGTGAACCTGATTGCAGCTTTAAGTGTTATCAAATACGCAAATATTACTCAATGTGCCCTAGAATGGGTAACACAGGTTTTATTGTGCAGGCTATAACAGTATAGTTCTAATTTTATTTAGCTTTTATGTAGTATGTAACGTGTGTTCATATACCACTTTTAAGCAGCTTTGAAATAGATGTTAAAAAGCTGTATAACAGAGTTGAGGTGATCCGATGTGTAACTTTTTACGTTAAATAACTCTATTTGTACACCACTCTAAAAGTGATGGCTGTACGGCAGTTTACAGTGACTCTTATTAGATGCTAGCATTTCAGTGGTACAAGTCTACACCTTTATACAGCAATTATCATATTTTACTACCACTAAAATGCTCTTAAGCAACCAATGCAATATAAAAATGCTAGTAGCTGTAAGTCAGTATTTTTGGCATTTACACTAACTCGGAGACCGTAACAATAGTATCCGTTCCTGCTTTTATGATGCTATTATACAGACAAAAGCGTAATGCGTAGCTCCAAGTTCACGGTTGAACAATTATACATCTTTATTAATTCATATTGTTCTGAGTTACATCAAAAGTGATATTTTGTACTGCTACTTGTGCTTGTTGGGCATCCCTACTCAGCCACGTGACAGCGAATATTATAGCAATGCCCCTACTGCCAAAACCACGAATCCCCATGGAGCACTGGAAACCTTACTCACATTCAGAATTACAATAGGTACTATTAAAATAGTATTGTTTGGCTGCGGTATTCTGTAATCTGGAGGGGAGGTACTTTCCCAGTCGGGCAGCCCCGATGCGAGCGGGATATCCCAATATGCCATTAAATTCACTCTCTCTCTGATGGCTCTTAAATTTTTGGATGGAATAATGGTAACTCAGTCTGTCGCCTGAATATGCAGGTTTCGTCACAATGTTTCCATCACAGTAAATACATCGTGTGGGTAAGCATCCCACAAGGTGGATCAACGACCTGACAAAGATCGCAGGTACCAGCTGGATACGGAAGGCACAAGATCGGCCTTTGTGGAGATCTCTGGGTGAGGCCTATGCTCAGCAGTGGGCGTCTTTCGGCTGATGTGATGAAGTACATCGGTTAGTGTTCAACTAATGTAGATAACTCAGACAAAGTCATTGGTACATGGCGGCTCTGGGGAATCGGGAGCTGTAAAGACTCCATTAGCTACAATATCATTGATGTATTGAGTCAATGGATCGACCTTTATCATCGCAATAGTTAGTGTCAGAATACCAATACTTACTGGCATTCAATGCAAATCTAGTCGCAGGAAAGGCTTGTAAATAATAAATACCTAGAGAAGTATTTATTATTACTCTCGGAGAGCCGAGAGTAACTTTTAATTCGAACGGTGTTCTGCGTCTCGTATCCGATTTCCAACTTTCCAACTATCCGCTTTCAACTTGGATCGTTGGAGCGCTTGCTAATATTTATTTCACGTTTGTACTGTATAGGTATTAAATTGATTTTAATTATGTATAGAGCAATAATTCAATAGGTACTATTTTCACATATTAATTAAACCAGTTTATATGTAATATATCGACATTTGAACTATTTGACTAATCGTTTTTTTTATACCACTAAGGTGGCAAACAAGCTTGCGGTCTGCCTGATGGTAAGCAGTCACCACAGCCTATGGACGTTTGCAATACCAGGGGCATCACCCACGCGTTGCCGACCCCGTAAAAACCTTTTAACCCCTTTCTTGAAGAACTCCATGTTGTACTCTCCAGGGAAAACCTCTCCAGGTAGTTCATTCCACAACCTTAGTGTGCGTGGGAGAAAGTTCCTTTGGAACCGCACAGTTCGGGACCAATTTGGCTCCAAGGTATGAGGATGAACCCTGTCGATGGCGAGCGATGCGATGATAGAATGTAGCTGAAGGCATCATGTCAAACAGTTCTTCAGAACAAACACCGTTGTACACGCGGTAGAACACACAAAGGGAGGCGAAATCCCTCCGCTGACTCAGCGGCTCAATACCACTTGTGAGCATAGTATCATCGACAATTCTCACAGCGCGCTTTTGGATCGAGTCACAAGGACCAAGCTGATATGCCGGTGCTCCCGCCCATAGATGAGAGCAATACTCCAGATGGGGTCTGACCTGAGCCTTGTAAAGGAGAAGCCGTTGCCCTGGCGTGAAGTATTGGTTTGATCTGTTAAGCACACCCAGCTTTTTAGATGCGAGCTTGACCTTTTCTTCCAAATGACTGCGAAACTGGACGTCACTGGAGATGCCGACACCTAGGATATGTAGGCTCTTAGCGATGGTAAGCGGTGTATCCTGGAACTGAGGAGCTACAACGAATGGAGTTTTCTTGGCGGTGAACGCGCATACCCGTTTCTTAGTGGGGTTGAATTGGACTAGATTTAGTCGTCCCCAATCGGAGATTCTAGATAAAGTACTCTCGATTTTAAACACAAGTACTTCGCGACTTTCCTCCACTATGGCACGAAGGATATTCGCACGACCCGTATTAAAGGCGTCTCCAGTACTGTCATCCGCATAGCAATGAATGCCGTCAATGGACAGCATATCATTGATATGAAGGAGAAACAGAGTTGGAAACAGCACGGGGCCTTGCGGGACACCAGCATTAATGCCCAAGCTATCGAAGCAACAGCCGTCAACTACGGTTTTGATGCATCTGCTGGACAAAAAGCTAGTTACCCACTTGCACAATCCCTCGGGAAGCCCGTATGATGGTAACTTCGATAGAAGACACCTATGCCAGACCCAATCGAACGCCTTCGCTATATCTAGGCCAACAGCCAGTGCCTTACCTTGACTCTCAACAGCTAAAGCCCAACGGTGTGTCAGGTACACTAGAAGATCACCCCTTGAGCGACAATGTCGAAAACCATATTGACGGTCGCTCAAGAGATCGTGTTCTTCTAGGTAACCAAGGAGCTGTGCGTTTATAACTCGCTCCATCACCTTAGTGAGAAGGCAGGCTTGTAATTCAATGGGTCTGATCTGTCGCCCTATTTGGGCACAGGGTGCACGTGAGCAGTCTTCCATAAAGACGGGACTATCCCAGTGGAGTATGAGAGTGCAAAGAGGCGCGTTAGTACCGGACGCAATTCGGGAGCACACACTTTAAGCACCACCGCCGGTATACCATCAGGCCCACTCGACTTTCAAACATCTAGAGAGAGCAGAGCCCGCCGTACCTTTCGCTGAGAAAAGGATATTTCCGGAATTGATTTGCCGCCCCACGGGATAGTAAACGGGTCGGCGTCTCCGTCATTCAGTGTCGAGTTCGAGGCAAAGTGAGCACCCAGTAAATTGGCTTTCACTATTGCACTGTGGGCCAGGGTACCGTCAGGTTTACGCAGTGGTGGAAAGGACTGTAATTTAAACGTTAGGACAAACGAAGACTACGTTAAATAAACATTACGATTATTATTTTATAAGTATTGTATTTTTATGCTAAACAACATTATGACAAATTTTTACATCAAATTAATAATTATGACAAACGATTTTATATCAACTGACATTATACAAAGTGAGATTATATGAAACGTCGTTATTTAAACCAAGGGAGAACCAAGCTAAAATGTAGAAAAGCGTTACTTAACAACAGGTGAGACGAGCATATTTCCAAGAATAAAAGTGGTGAATTATCGTGATATATTGCATTGTGACTTCAAATTCTCATATTATGATATATTAAATATGTGCACGTGATTACAAACAACTTTTACTATGGTATCATATAACATTTAAATCGAATTCTACCTGAATGAATGAATGAACGGCTGATTTCAGTCAGAAATTATTCCTAATTCTACAGATCCCCAGTTTTACATATTCTCAGCCTTATAGATTCTCAGTTTTACAAATTTGCAATCCTACAGATTCCTAAGTCTACAGCTACGGATTCCCAATTGTATTCAGTTTCAATTGTTCAGATATCCATTAAATTCCTATACCAACAGATAGATTCACAACGTAACCTATTTTTGATGTGAAGAGATTGTTAAAGGTTTATTTTTTTATGTAATACGGCAGACAAACAGCAACACCAGGGGTGCTACCAATGCGTTGCCCGCCTCTAAAGATAACTCTAATATACCTCTTGAACGATTCCATGTCATAGTCCAAAGGAAACACTGTGGCTGGGAACTCATTCCACATCTGAATCGAATCTTCGCGTGAACACCGCTAGAGGGTCCACGTAATGGGGATGAGTACCAAGCCCACGGCGGGTGGTGCGAAGATCCAGGCACTAAACTGGCTTTCAAACAAAAAAAACTACATCGAAATCGGTCCATTGCTTCCGTTCGGAAGCTACGATGCCACAAACAGACAGAACCACAAAGCGTTGACATCTGTAAACATGGAATTCTGTTGAAACTAAAATCTGGAAAAGTAGGATTCTGTAGAATTGAGAATCTGTTGATATGGGAATGTGTAGCCATGGGCAAAATTGATTTGAAATAATTGTGTATATTTTTAAATTGTACAGAATATTTTTTATATTTTACGCAGTAACTGTAGCGATAATATTTAGGTATGAGGCAACAAAAATGCAGAATCGCTGGTTCATTATTACAGTAAGAACTAAGATAAACGCCTCTTGCCTATAATTGCGCTGGCTGCAAGCATTGTTGCTTAGCAACATAAATAGATAAGACAAACTCCTCTGGCTTGTCAGAGTCCTACAACCTGATTTTAAAACACATTTGACAAAACGAATTAACCCTTAGCGCTCAAAATGGAATGGAACGTCGTCAAATCAACCTACATTTCCTTCCCTACCCGTTCTAATTAATTCACGCGGATTATAGACAAGTCTACGAAGACGAATCCACTTTGTATTATCGCAAGTTACCAGACCGGTTTTGAGTTTAAACTGAATTGACTTAGCAACGTTTGCAAGGTAACATGGAAACTGCACTACGAATTAAATAAAGTGCTGGCTAAAGTTAGAAAGTTCAAACACATTGTGGAAAATATTTAATGTGATTTCGAGAAAACAGGGACGAACCAATGCCGAAGAATGGATACAAATATATCATCGATATCGCATGTATGTATTTCTTGTGCACAATAAACTGTTAAGAACCACAATAAATGAAATAAATAAAACCCTCTTCAAAAACATACAAAACACAAAAAGCGAAAACTAAGCTATTTAACATGGTATTGGTGCATATGGTACACACAATATCATTTACTCGTATATCTGAACTCGGTGCAGCGCACCACAATACGAGCGGGAGGGGGTAGTTGGCACCAACTTATGCATCCATAACTAGGAATGTCGAAAGAGCTACTCAGAGACTACCTCCTAGGCCATGAATGATTTAGTCTAGCGTCAGAATACTTGGCCTGAGACATGCTGGTCTAGCCTTCTGTGGGTAATTCATTTCAGTAATGATCTACCTGCTTAGGAGCAATTTATTTAATTGCAGCTTCTTTGCTAATGGAGACATTTATTCAACACTAGCGGCCCACCTCGGCTTCGCACGGATTTTCTCGGGGTTACTCTTTTATAATATGCATGTACATAGGATATAAATTGACAGTGAAACCCGCTTTAAAATCCGTTGCGTAGTTTAAACGAGCGACTGTGTTTTATAGATATCTCAGATATTCCACTGCTTGCTTACAACTTACAAATGTTTGTAGCCTTTTAATTATTATAGCTCGCGGGACGAAATTAATTAACGTTATTATTGTGACATTTTCTGTTCAGTCTAGTTAAGATCAAAAGGATTCGCAGTGGGCAGTGGAAAGTAGGCACAGTTTAGCGTTTTGACCCCCGTCGCAAACAGACCGGTGTTATAAAGTTAGACGTGTGGGTGTGTATGTCTGACTATGGCATCGTAGCTCAGGTACGAATGGACCGATTCCGTTGAGTTTCTTTATTGATAAAGCAGGTTATTCGAGATAGTAATTAACTATTAAGTAACATCTGTATTTATAAATAATAAGTCAGTAGCGTTGGAGCTACGAGGTAGACCAGCAAGTACAAACTGTTTTATCAGGTAGGCTCTGTGAAGCCTGAGGGGTCCGCATGGGTGAGTACTACCGCCTCATCTTTTTCTGTCGCCGAGCAACAATGCATGCATTGTTGTGTTCCGGTTTAGAGGATAGGGTAACCAGTACAATTACAGACATGAAGCATTTCATCTTAGACCTTACGGTGACAACGCACCTGCGATTCTGCATTTTTGTTGTCATGCAACCTAAAGGCATGAATCGTAGATGTTGCGGGCGACAATTACCGCTTACCATCAGGCGGGCTGTGTGCTCGTTTGTCACTATAAAATAAAATAATCATCTTAGCGTTAATGTCCCGGTTGTGCTCTCGAGGACGAGGGCCCGGGGTCCGCCGTGACCATGATCCAGGATTTGTCGACCAGGTAATTACAGTGCTGCGAATACCATCTGACCTTCCTGACCCTGCTCCCAGGGGAACCTGACCAGATTGGATTATGGTTACAAATTAAGTTGCCTGAATTTGCAGGTTTAATCACGATGTTTTCCCTAACCGTAACAGTATCGGTTAGAATTCAACTAATGTACCAATGACTCTTTTCTGAGTTAACTTGCGATAATACCAACTCAGAAAAGAGTCATTGGTACATGGCCGCATCTTCCAACCCGGTACCTCTCGCCTACGAGTAGGATACTCAACCGCCCGGCCACCGACGCTCTGTGTGCTCGTCTGCCACGGCGTAGCATAAAAACAAAAACAAATAAATGGCTAGCAGTATTTTCGGTTGAGTATATTCAACACAGCGATCTCAAAATCGCCTGCCAAACGTGGAGATTAATATATGGAGCAGACTCGAATAAAGAAATGTAATCCGTGCAATTGTAAAAACTGAGTTTAAAATATCACGGCCATTGACAATATCTCCGCGTGACATCCATTACAGACGCGCAAACATTTCGCTGGAAATAAAAAAGAAAAGCACTCGTAAAATGGCTTCTTTTGACTTACCATTAATCTAGTTATTGTCATTTGTCTACCGGCGTGAGTTGCATTGACGACATTGTTCCTGTAACAAAGATAGAGTCCGTTATGTATGTTATATAAATCATCAAATACAAGTACTTGTGTGTACAATAAAGAATAAGATGAATCATTCAGCCTTTTACAAAAAAACGGGCACATGGGCAATTTACACACAATCAAGAAGTTTGGAGACCTTGGGAACTTTTTGGGTGCAATGTGATTATGCATATCTAGAGCATAGATAGAAGAGGTCTAGGATGCCTCAGGTACCTAATTGATCTAAAAAGTAGGCGGAAAAATTTGGGTCGAAATTTCGATTCCATACCACCGATGTTTGAAATCGCAAACTTTCCCGCTGTGGTGGAAGCGGCCTTTTCGGTTAGGTACCTTAAGAACTCTATACGTCTCCATCCATGCTCTACATGTGCATAATCAGATTGCACCCAGAAAGTTCCCAGGGGGAGATCCAAAATCCCCAAAGTGCCCATGTGCCCGTTCCTTTATTTGTTACAGGGTTTATATTGAATATTTCAAATCAAGTAAACTTAGTTCAAGATATACATAGGACACACTAATACTAATAAGTAGAATGATTATAGTAATACTATATTCCAAAGCCACAGATAGTGTCTTGTCAAACTCATAAATGAAATTATTCGAAAATATAATAACAATTTCATTCGCTAAACTCATTTTTACTGTAAATGAGGTACACATTTATGGTAGGTACGGCTCTTAGTACTAGTACCTCTACTCCATCCTAAGTGACTCTTGTACATAATAGGTTGGGAAGAAAGTTTCTTCGCATTGTATATGAAAATTCAAAACATTTTTTAATAAAGTTTATTTACATTTAACTAAAGTATGTAGGTACAATTTTGTTCGATAACTTTCTGCCATCTTATAGGTAGGGACATGATCCCATAGCTATAGAAATTTAGGGGCTTCTGATCACAAAACTGCGTCAAGTAGTTTTGGCAGTCCTCTCGTGATGTTAACCTGACACTGCCTAAAGAATTCTGAAGAGACCGAAACAGGTGGAAATCTGAAGGTACATTAACACCTCCCAGCCAAACTCTCTTAATTTTTGCTGAGTGGTTAAAGATGTGTGAGGTCTCGCGTTATCATGATGAAAAACCACACCCCTTCTGTTGATTAATTCCGACCGCTTAATCTCAACTTCTTGCTTTAATCTTATCAGTTGTTCGCAGTAAAGTTCTAAATCGATGGTCCTGCCTGGTGGTAACAGCTCATAATGAATAATGCCCTTCTAATCCCACCACACACACAGCATCACCTTGTTGCGAGTTAACCCGGGTTTCGCCACAGTCTGTGAAGCCTGACCGGCCTTTGACCATGACCTTTTTCGCACGTTCTTGTCGTACGTGATCTACTTTTCATCACCAGTTATCAATTTCTTCAAAAATGGTTCGGTTTCATTACGTCGTAATAAAGAATCACAAATGAGTACATGGTTCATTAGGTTTCTTTCAGAGAGCTCGTGAGGTACCCAAATATCGAGCTTCTTTGTGTACCCATTTTTTGTCAAATGTGCCAAAACTATTTTGTGGTCAATTCCCAGTTCTTCAGCTACGTCGTATATGCCGATCTTGCTCCACTTTTTCAAAAATAGCATCCATTTTATCAGTAACAGGGCGACCAGAGAAAACGCTTATACCAAATTTGTGCTACTCTCACAGACACTGCATTAGGTCCATAAACATCGCAAATTTTTTTCGCGACTTGCGTTGCATTTTTACCTTTCTTGTAGTAAAATTTTAAAATGTATCCAATGACTTCTAATGTATCTAATTTCTTCATTAGATTCACTTATCTTGACGGAAAGAAAAACACATGAAAATCACGCATTTTCATAATTTGAATTTGGAATTATCTTCTTTAAAATTTAAACTTTTAAATGATACTAAAACCAGCCAGGTACAAATAGTATAGCCAAAGAGGTTTAATTACAAGTTCATATATACTATATGCTAAAAGACTTTTTCCCCAACCTAATATGATAAAGTATGTTCGTAACTAAATATTTGAGTACTACTGACTTTATTATTGGGTTACCGAAAAATATTACATTTGATACATGAAATTCTGTATTTATTTAAAACGTGTTGTTTAAAATTTAAATATTCATGAGTGGATCGGAGTGCAGTACTTTCAGTGGCGGATAGGTTCCATTACTGCCTGTGCATTAAAATTGAGAAAAAAAGACTAGCTTATTTGTAAATGATGACATCGTAGGCATATTTCTATGATAACCACTAGGTTAACGTTGACTACAACAAAGACTCAAATATAGGGAATAAATGCAAAAAAACATCGTGTAGGTAGCGTAGATTATCATTAGGTATAACTGATTGGGGTTGACCCCCAGTGCCCCAGCCGGGGACGCGAGCTTTGGGTGGGAGCTTTCGGGGCCCCCTCCTACCCAAAGCTTGCTTCACCCAGCTGAGATCATTATATATAGCTGGAGGTTACTCCCACCCCTTAATTTTTTTAGGTATATTAGACTAGACAGACACTTGACCGCGATCTCACCTGTTGTGTGACGCAAGTGACGATGCGGCCGAAGAGTATGTCCGTCTTGGAACAGCCTATTCACTCTAATAATAATCTTAACAACACGATATTTTCATTTATATTTTCTTTGTTGATGGGTAACTATGTATTAGAGATGTGCCGATGAATCGGGAAAGCCGACTATTCGAAGAATATTCGTATTCCGACTAATCGGCGATTAGTGGGCAAAAACAGACGACTAATAGACTTTTTTACTTATATTTATTACAGGATCAGATCTAAAATATATTAGATTTTCCATGAACGTCATTTCGCTTTAAACTATTCACTGGCATTTTGTTTTATTAGGACTGCAAGAGATTGTTTTCTTTCAAGATACTCAAGCGATAAAAGCGAGCAGACAGCCCACCTGATGGTAAGTGGTAACTATCGCCCATAACATCTACAATTCATACATTTAGGTTGCAGGCAACAAAAATGCAGAACCCCCTGCGGTTTGTGGTTGAATTTTGTTATTTTCGAATATAAAGTTTCAATGCTGATTGCAGTCGAGTGTTCAATTCGACTCTACCAAAACGCAGATGTGTTTTTTTTATACCACTAAGGTGGCAAACATGCTTGCGGCCTGATGGTAAGCAGTCACCGCAGCCTATGGACGTTTGTAATACTAGGGGTATCACCCACGCGTTGCCGACCTCGTAAAAACCTTTTAACCCCTTTCTTGAAGAACTCCATGTTGTACTCTCCAAGGAAAACCTCTCCAGGTAGTTCATTCCACAAAGTGTGCGTGTGAGAAAGTTTTCTACGAACAGTTTGTTTTCCAACTTGCTCAAAGTAGTTCATGCAGACTCGGACTTGTTCCTTATACTGAAAGAAAGAACTGATTTAAAGTGAAGTACGCCTGACCTTCGAGAATATACTAAGTCTTTTGTCTGCAGTCTATGCTTTAATTTCATTATGATCATTTTAATTTCGGATTCAATGCTAAGAGTAAGAGTAGGTAAGAGTAGAGTAAGTCAGGTCTGGAGTGGGTATACCGACGAACGTATATGAAAAATGTATGCGAAATGTGGAAAAATGAATGTGAATGAAGTACGGAAAAAGCGACCAAAGATTGTCAGAACTGCGGCAGGTGGAACAATGTACCCGGAATACTGGGAAATAGTTTTTTTTAATACAAAATTCAATGAATTCAATGTATTCAAGACCAAGGCATATGCTGATGCTATCCGAACTTCGCATAAAACAATGGTCAGCTTTCTGTAGCCGACTCGTCGGCCCAAAAAGATTGAAAAGTTAGCTGCCTTCAAATGCAATTTTTTATTTATTTTTGTTCTGTGTTTCGGCCAGTACGATACTATGTATTCGCTTTCGCAAACAACATTATTTGAAACAAATGTATAATGTTTTTGCGAGAAGATGATATTCTTGACAAAAACTTGTTTAAAAGCATGCGTCAAAATGATTTAGGGTAATTTAAAAAATAATTTCGATTTCGGCAATAAGTAAAAATATTGTAGGTAGTTTGCAACTCGCATATAAAAAGGGATATTAAAACATGAGTGTCGGTTTGATAGTAGTTTAACACGAGTGTTTTAGTTCCTAATTAAATGCAGTTGCAAACACTATTTTATCTACATTCATATTTTAATAATATTTCGTATCTATAACTTTCTCAACTTTACTAGAAGTAAGCTGCGAGTCAGCTCTGTTGTACCTACGCGTCGAGGATATCAAGCGGCAAAAAATTCAATTCACTGTTTTCACATTTATCTATTTATTTGATTCAAGAAAAATCATTCACAAACACAAATTACAACAATTTGATGCAATATTGGGTTAAGCGATAAAATAATTCCATACATAGGTACCCAATCACAAACATAAACAGGAAAGTTTGTATTTGAATTTGATAATGGCTTTATAGGTATTCAGCTTTCATTTCGCCGCGACCGCCCGCCCGACAAAAATTCCAAAACGACCGACGACCTGGTAAAGATCGCAGGTACCAGCTGGATGCGGAAAGCACAGGACCGGTTTTATAGAGATCTCTGGGGGAGGCCTATGGCCAGCAGTGGGCGTCTTCGGGCTGATATGATGATGATAATGACTATGAGAAATGCTGTATCAACTGTGCTGTACATAAGTTAATTTTAACATTTTATAGTCTGGCGTGAACAATTTTTTTCCTTAACGACTCTTTACGAATAAGTCATTGGAACATTAAGCTATCAGTGTAGATAAAAGTTTTTATATAATTATTTATATGCAGGAGCGTAGGTGATCTAATGGTTAAGGTATCCGACTCGTAAGCGAGAGGTAATAGGTTTGAATCCCACTGCCACTATGTACCAATAACTCTTTTCTGAGTTATGTACATTAATTGAATACTAACTTATGCTCTTACGGTGAAAGAAAACATCGTGATAAAACCTGCCCGTTCAGAGGTTGCTAAATGTCTAACCATGATCCAATCTGGTCAGTTTCCCCTGGAAGCAGTTTTTTACCACTAAGGTGGCAAACAAGCGCTCGGCGCGCCTGATGCGCGTGTAAGCGGTTACCGTAGCGTTTTAGAAGATATCAGAAAAATTAGGTTCCCCTCCTTATGATGTGTGTATTATTATTTACTACTTTTTCCATCAGCCGTAATATGAACCTTACTATGCGTGCATTTTGCGGCTCTTTGTTATGTGAATGCCAAAGGTTTTGGATATTCACATTCTGCTCGCTACTTTATTGTTATTTTTCCCTGTGGCTTTACGTTCATTTTGACGTTCGCGTTACTCCAGTATGGGCAGTTGGAACCCTGGTCGATCGCGCGCTCTGTGAGACCCCATACCTGTAACATTTCTTAATACGGCCCTTAGTCAGATACACCATGTATTAGACAGATCTATCACTGTAAGTTGGACACTCAGTGATTTATAATTTATATTGTTAAGTGAAACAGGCTAACTTTGTAAACTTAATACGACACGTGCTCAAACCACAAAATAATTAATAGGAAAACAACATACAATCAAGTGGCATCATTAAAACATTCCATCTCAATACCGAAACAAATAAAAAATAAAGTGGTTTCAGAAATGAATGGAAAGCACCTACAGCGAACTAAAAGTGTACAAATAAACCACTATGAAAACGGCTCTTTGTTAATAAATAAAAATTGGACTTATTTGATTCGAAACTCACAGCAGCACTAACTGATAAATAAAAACAGAAAACCTTTCCTATTCGTTTGGGTATTTATTTGATAAAGCTCAGTTGACAAATAAAAATAGCGTATTGGGAAATAGACAAATGTGGTAGTTGATGGAGCAACATATTTACTAACTGGAAAATGGATCTAGTGTTAATATGACGAGATTTTGTAACATAGTTCCTTCGCGTAAAATCACAATGATACTGTGACGTTATTTAACACTCATCTCTAGCACTTATTTCGAGTGCAGTTCGCGAGAGGCCGTCCTATTAGCACAACAATCAGGTAATAAGGATTAGTATCAATCATTCAGCTGCCTTCTAGATTGTCCCTGCCGCAATATCGTATGTAGCCGCCATAAGTGACCGCACTGCGTTAACTACGGCTTTACAAGCCAATCAGGCAGTCGGTGTTAATTGGCATGACGACCGCAAGGGCCAGTCATCAATCCTCACGGTGACAACGTACCTGCGGTTCTCAATATTTTTTTCACATGAAACCTAAATGTTTAAATTGTTGATATTATTGGCAACAGTTACCGCTCACCATCAGATGGTTTACTGGTTTTCCCTGAGTAGTATAAAAGGCTCTGTCTGTCAACTAATAGAGCGTTTTGGCCTAATGGTTAATAGAAAAGATTGCGCCATTTTTCCATCCAAGTCCTTATTTTCCTCGTTTAGTTTTAACACTAGAGTCATGATTTTTCATCCACAGAGTTGATATTGGCCATCAACTTAGTTTTTTTGGGTAAGTTATCTTAGACAGAAGTTATGACGCTTCAAATATTGTAAAAGATTGATCAAATTTGAACGCCACCTTTACACTTAAATTATACATTTACAACGTTATTCCAAAAAAGCAAACCGTTCAAAACATAGATAATTTTTTATGTATATGTTATACGGCAGACTAACAGGCAAGCGAGCCACCTGATGGAAAGTGATCTCCGCCGCCAATAGACATCAGCATCACAAATTTCTTCTAATAGACCTGCTCAAAAATTCACAAAAATCAGTTGCGATATTTTATAGAGAAGAATGGAGACTATGAAATCTAGTTTTTCCCGAGGACGAACTGAGTTATTCAGATGGTTAACATGCCGAGCAGATATTGTAATTATGAATGTTAATTTCTGTTACGGGTCGGAGTGTAGTACGTATAATAAGTATGTATTTCAAGAAAAAAGTGTATATAAGTAGTTTATCAGTTATCTAACACCCATAACACAAGTTTCGCTTACTTTGGGGCTAGATGGCGGTGTGTGAATTTGTCCATACATATTTATTTTAGTTATAATTCGTCCGAAGCGCAGTTGTCACTTTCGCTCAATATTGGAGAGTGGAGAGTCTTTCAAACGCAGAAGGCTTTCGTACGAAGCCTTTCCTCTCGAGGACTCGTAAGCGAGAGGTCCTGAGTTCTAATCCCAATGCCGCCGTGTATCAATGACACTTTTCTGAGTTATCATAATTATCATATCAATCATGGAAAGGACGGACGTCGAACCCTCGCACACCAAGATAATAATTATTATAGTCTGTTAATCCATGGCTTTCGAAAGTCCCTCGGGAGATAATCTGGTGGGCTCTGAGATCAAAGTCTGTGCCCAAAGCGTACATTAGTATTATACAGGATATGTATGACGGTACTGGAGCCGTCGTCAAAACCATCGTAGGCCAGACTAATCTCTTCCCGATTACTGTAGGTGTTGTTCACCAGGGTTCTGTGTTGAGCCCTTACTTGTTTTGCATTGTGCTCGATGCCCTCTCAGCGGAAATTCAGGACATGCCTCCTTGGCTTATGAAGTACGCTGAAGACATTGTACTAGTGAGCAAGCTTAGGCAAGATCTTGAGACCAGAGTAAACACGTGGAAGGATGTGCTAGAAAACGGTGGTTTGAAATTGAATGTCACCAAAACGGAGTATATGGCTAGCGGCAGCGTAGATCCCAAAACCATCCTTGTAGGTAACGAAGCTATCAAAAGAACAGATGAATACAATACCTCGAATCCGTGATGCACAAGTCCGGCGTTATCGGCCCCGATGTTAAGTCCCGAATCTCTGCAGCTTGGGCCAAATGACAGGAACTCACGGCAGTCACCTGTGACCCTAAAATCCTCTTAAAGCTCAAAGGGCTTATATACAAGAGTATAATTAGATCGGTGATGCTCTATGGCTGCGAGAGTTGGCCAGCGCTGACGAAACACGTTCACGAACTCGACGCCAACGAAATAAAAATGCTGCGGTGAATGTGCGGAGTTAAGCGACTCGATCGAGTACGTAACGAGTACATCCGTGGCAGCCTTGGCGTGAGGGATATCGCAGATAAGATCAAGGAGGCTCGTCTGCGCTGGTTTGGTCACGTGTTGCGTAAGCCTCAGGGATATGTGGGAAATAGGTGCCTGAATCAGAAAAGAGGCTCGCGGGGCGACTCAAGAAGCGATAGAATGACATCGCTGAGTCGAACGCGAGAGCCAACGGCTTACGACGAGAAGATGCCGAAGACCGGGCGAAGTGGAGAAGATTGAGTGGGAAAGCGGACCCTGGCAGAGGCCATAAGCAGGATAAGCGCTAGGACGACGTCGACGACGATAGTCTGTTAACCAATGGCGGCACCTCTGCAAGAGCCTACTTGTGTATCCCTCACTACTATACTTCGTCTAAATACAGCCCTAGGTAGCAAAATAGAGCCCTAGGTTGATTCATAAAAGCTGGCACGGAAAAGTCATTATTATCAAGTCATGTCATTATTATCAAGGAAATTCCATTCTAGCTTTCGTGAATGTAGGTCTTCTAACTGCTATCAAAATCTCAATGGTCGCCGACTGTGACTCGTTAGACGCACACAGCAACCGCAGTTCACATTTCAATTTAGCAACTTCGGCTCGCTGGCCAGAAAATATTCGGAAAAAAACGATTAAAACATGCACCCCAGCTCAAACAGTTCATCGGGAAACTAAAATAATAAAAAAATGAATTCAAAAAGTTTGCAGCGATTTGGATCCCTCGTATATACGACGTGGCAGGGGATCGGCTGTGAAACATCGTATTTCCCACGATTTCTCGTCCGCTTTTCAATATGGAGTTCGCAGTTATTGGAAAAACTAAAATTAAAATTGTAGGGCCCCACGGGCGAAGTGTCTCCCCCGAGTGGCTGACAGTCTGCCTGTTTGAGCAAAGGTTGCCAGGGCCGCATTGGGTTCTCTTATGCGCGATTACACTACACTTAGGCGGCTCTTCAGTTGGCGGCTTAAGATATATCCAAGAGTTGCAAAGGACTCACTTAATCGATGTCATAAAGTTAAGAGTGACTTAGCGAGTTTAGTTTTCACTTCAGGTTGGTGTTGGTGCAATGCTTACTTAGGAATATCTTAATTAACTATAGATACACAGATAGAAGATAAAAAACAAAGGTTCCATGTGTAAATTGGATGCATTACCTCCAATTTATTTTACCTGTTTACGGATACAGCAAATTGGATATTTTCCCACCTTTGCCCCAAGCTTTTAGATCATTTGGATTCCCTCGGGAACCACTGATCTATATCCCGAGTCCACATTCTCTATGCGTCTACTGTACCAAGCAGTGTCTACATTTTCCTCATTCGACTATTTGAGCGTGATTGGGTGGGAATAAGTAGATTGGATATATCCGGCCTTTGTCCACAACTCACTTTCTTGCAACAACAGGCGATTTACGTGGGGAATTCGTCTATAATCAGAACTTGTCTCATCGGATCGCTGCATCCGTTGGGAACTCATTTAGCGACTCGTTGCAATTACGGAGTAACTTGAGCCTAAACGTATGCATGCCGATTGGGAACGCACCACCTCGCTCGACTGTCATTGATTTGTATGGCGAACCGGAACGAGTGCTCGTTGAAGTTGGGAATATAGTACAAAGAATGCTGAACCACGGCACCGGTCACTCCCCGTTCCGTTTTGGTATGTGACTATTTCTCAAGATCAAAACTTGACTATTATTAGATTTACATTTTTACAAAACTAAGTTGCAGTGGAAACGTGTAACCCTGACTCCGTCCCCGTATATTGTAGAAACGCAAATCGGAGTGGCCCGATTGCGGTGCGGCCACAACCAACTGATCGAAATTCTCATTCAAATCGAAATGCCAGCTCTCCGGTGCGATACACAGCCACATGTCGGCGGCGCGTCGAGCCGTGCAATGCAACCGTTCGGAATCGACCCTGCTTGTGAATTTGAATAAACATTTATTGAGCTATTTCCAAGGCTCGCTTCCCTCATATAATAATATATGGCGGCCTCTAATGAGTGACGGCATTATCGTAATCTCTTGACTGTACCGTTTTGATATTTGTCTTTGTTTCGGTGCAATTCTATTCTTTTAAGGGTTGAATGTCAGTGCTCCTTGGGACTAGTTTGTACCTCATCGTCCATTAAGTTTAAATAAATAAATACACTTTAGGTTAGCATGGTAGCACTGTAGCAAATATTAAATAATAACTAGTATTTTAACGCGGTTTAATTTGTTCTGAGGCAATGAATAATGACAGTCACATGTGATTTGCCATATAGCTACAACAATAGCCCCATATAGTCAAAAGATTGTAATAATGCTTGAGTCGTTAAAGCGCGCCATGTATGTGAATTTTAGAAGCTGTTCTTGAAAACGGCTCATTGATGCCTCTATTTATTTACTAGCCTATGCCCGTCACATCGTTTGCGTAAAATTAGGTTATTTCGTTCCACGCGGATAACCAAGTTTGATAACTAGTTAATCCTTTGCATGGGTGGCCCGAACTTCCCACTTTACGGAAGCCCATCGACGTTAGAATATTGCGCTCATCGGAATATCGAGTTCAAAGCTTTTACCGGGGGCTCTATTATTAAACTACTGCAGTTTTCAATATTGATTTTCGGCATGAGTATTTTTAAATGACATTGAAAATGCCAGAGAGTGTGAGTGGACTAGTGGTGAGGGTGTCCGTCTCGTAAGCGAGAGGTCCCGGAATCGAATCCCATTGCCGTCATAAACCAATTACTTACTTTCACATGGGCAGGGTAGGTGTAGGTTAGGAGAAAAGTAGGTGTAGGGTAAGGGTAAGACAACACGCGAACGAAGTCGCGCCGGACCAAATAGTAAATAAATAAACACAATACACATGAGTGTATGGTGCCATAGAACATACTTACTACAATCTATTCCTTAGCGTTTATAATTGTAATTTCCCTCCCACATCCTGCTTCTCTATAAATACTGCTTAATAGCTTGAACGTTCTTCAATTCTTTCGTTCTTCGATCGAGTCGAAGTCTGGT
This sequence comes from Blastobasis lacticolella, assembly GCA_905147135.1. Classification (NCBI taxonomy): domain Eukaryota; kingdom Metazoa; phylum Arthropoda; class Insecta; order Lepidoptera; family Blastobasidae; genus Blastobasis; species Blastobasis lacticolella. The sequence goes on from LR990039.1 coordinate 20,988,055, forward strand.
ATACTTTATTAATTTTTATACGTTTTCTGGTTAGGTGACCTATCGGCTGCAAAAGAGTTAACTTTGAGCTACGGCCGCGTTCGATTAATTTTTGTTACGTTCGTTTGAGAACTGACTCTTTTGCATGTTGCATTTCTTAGCAGTAGGTAGGTATACACCACAGTACATAGTGGTATGTAATAAAAAAATATCTAATGCGAAATTGAAATAAACAGGTTGTATTTATTAATTACTAGCCACCACTCCGGCTTCGCACGGATTTCCTCGGGGTTTCTCTACGACAGTGAAAACCGCATTAAAATCCGTTGCGTAGTTTGAAAAATCTAAGTGTACATACATACAGATAGACAGCGGGAAGCTCTAGTCTATTCTATTCTATTCTATATAGATTTATTACTGTATCTATAGATACTGCGTACTTAGATTAATGGCCGTACGTAATATTCATTTACCTGTAAACAAACCTATTGTTATATCTCAGCCTAGCATATGTGGGAAGCTCTATTAACCGAATGCACTCGGGGCGGATTGGTGAATGAGCCATTGTTGTTATAGAAACTAGATACTAGCTGTTTCATCCGAGTAACAGAATATTCGCATTCAAATTCAGAATAATGCCCAAATTGAATACTGGTACATTTATATACCTAGCGAAGTTACGAATCCGTAACCGAATATTCGAATTCAGATTAATTAATGCCCAAAGTGAACACAAGAACATTTATATCTCCTAGCAGTAGATACAGAAAAAAAATGTGCATTCATTTAGGGTTCATCAATAATGATGTCGATTAATTGTAACATAATAAAAATATAATTATTATGTACAAAAATACCTATAGGATCAAAATCATTTCAATCATAGGCTGCACGTCACCTACCACCAGATGAGAAATGAGATGGCGGTCAAATGCCTGGCTAGTCAAATTTAAAATTAATCAGTTAAATAGATTTGATAGATAAACAAATTGCAAAACTTAATTAAATGAAAATGTAAATTACACCTTGAGTTTTGATGATGTATGTGGCATAGTACGTTTTTTTTAGTTCATAAAGCGTCAATGAAAAAATTACGAAGTTATAGCGATTTTAGTGCTGCATTCTCAAAAACGCGCGCCGATATTCGCGATTCGCTGATGACGTCATCTCGCATGCTCGCGTTCGCAGCCACCGCGCTTCCTTCTTGCGGCGCAGACTCGCGCAGTACACGTACTATAGTAATATTGTCGTCTTACAAATATTGTAGGAATTCCTAATACACACTAAATAATTATGTAGTGTGTATTAAAAACAAAGTGAAAATGTTATTCCGCCATCGGGAGACGCGATCCGAGTAAGCGCTTCAACCTTATGTAGTGGATCTTCCAGCTGTCGGCACGAGCCGCTATAGTTCAACCTTTATAATGCGTACAGCAATGGTTGTAGTACAAGGAATGGAACGCATTACCCGCGGGTGTGTTCCCTGAGCATTGTGATCTAGACGCCTTCAAGGCCAGAGTGAATAGGCTGTTCCTAGACAGGCATGCTCCATCATCGGCTGCATCATCACTTACCACCAGGTGAGATGGTGGTTAAATGCCTGGCTAGTCCAATTAAAAAAGAAAAGGATTGCCTACAGAGTTTACAATATAACAGTATTATACTTCTGCATGCCTGTTACAAATCCGAACCTTATAGCTACTATCCCAGACTGGTTTGTGCTATTCAATACGTACTTAGTGTAATTGTAAACTGAAGCTCAATCAATGGTTAATCTGATAATGTATTTTTTATTATTGTCAAATAGGCTTGCATAATGGTCGGTAATTGTAATAGTCGGGCTACTATTAGGAATACAATACGGGGAAATAAGATAAATTATAGCATAGTCTACTAACCGGTAGATTAACGGCCAGTTTCTCGCACGATAATAGTGAATTGTAAACAGACACAGAAAGAAATTTAATCGATAATTAAACCTCTTTTCGTGTCATTGAGAAGCGTTTCAGAAACAGAGCGTAAGACTTACTGACAAAATGTGTACCTAAAAGTAATTAATGTAATTTTTGTCTTTAATAAAAGTTTCTTCTTATTATCTCATTATTAAAGAAATACTGGTATTTTAATTAACCATACGGGTGTTGGCCAAGTGTTTCATAATGTGTGTTATTATTATTATTGTTATATGGAGAGTTGATGAAGCATTTGCACCTAATACCTTACTTAGCACGTCAGTTAATAGGATTAGGTACTCGCAGTGTACTGATTTACCAATGGATTCTAAGGTAGTCGACGAAGATAATGGCGTTTCTGTTACACTACATAACACAACATTTCATATTAATCCACCCGGTCAGCAAGTAAACATTGTTACCTGGACATAATTCCGATTTTAATGAAATTTGGGAAGTTTGCTTGGGAGTAGTGTGGGGTGTGTAATTTAAATATTCGACCTCGAGGAGCTTGTGATACTTTGAGGGACGCCGAAAACTTCGTAATTTTTTGGGTTTATCCAGGTTTTTGCTTACAACTTGAAAACAGCCGGCTATAGCAAAAAATGTTCTTACACTAAGATAATCTACATAAAATTCTCTACAACTTTGGCTTTTCATGTTTTCGAATTCCCAACCGGTTTACCATCAAAACAGCATCGGTTGTAGCGGCAGGTAAAATGTCAATTTCTTAGGAAATTGTAAGACATTTACATGTGTTTTTATGTGATTTATGTATAAATTCGTAGCACGATTCGATTGTGTGATAAAACGGTATTCTCCTCTTATTTGACAAGGGTCTTCATTGCGGACAAATTAATTACCTTAAAATAAAATAAAAACGGAAAGACTTACTTAAATTAAAGCAATACAATCGTATAAACACGTTCATTCGTTCATCCTCTTGGTAGGTAGGTTTTAAAAGGCAATATCAAGGAGAGCGTCGATTTGAGAGTCGATTCGATCACAGCTCAATTGCGCTTTCCTACAAGTTTTTGCAGAATATTCAATTTGAATCGATATCGACTTGGGAGGTAACTAATAATTGCGGACTTGAGGCCTAGATCTTTTTCGTCGTAGCCATGTCGTAGCCCACTCAAATTATATGTATTACACAAATAGATTTTAATACCGAATTGTAACTATCATCATAGATCTGACAGACTATTTTGAGGCAGAAGTTTGAGTTGGCGTCAGAATGGAGCACATAAATATGTATGCGGGCAACTATACTACAAAACTATTTCGTGCTTGTATTAAAATTTGTTTCGAATCCAACAGAATAACTAAAGATAGCATTTTTAGGGAATAATATTCCTTGGGGCGCTTTATAATATTATAATATAAATCGTGTGGTATCAAAATAGGTAAAATTATTTTTCTTTAGTTAGAACCCAACAGAATAACAAAACATAAGAACATAACATTTTCGTTTTTTAATAGGTTAATACCTTTTAATATTCGACAGGGACTGGCAAACGATAGCAAACGATCGCGAACTATGGAAAATGGAGAGAGGCCTTTGCCCAGCAGAGGGATGATTTAGGCTGATATAAATAAATACCTATGTCAACTTCTGATTTAATCACGCAGCGAATACTTTATATACACAGCGCTCCCATAACATGTGAGGTGTGCAGTGAGGGGAGTTAGTAACTTGAGCATATTCCTTTTAGAAAATCGTTTAACCTGTTACCTGGGTGCGCTCCACTTGGGCTATGTGATCCCGTTGCTCTAATGTAAATTGCTTTCCACACGAGGCGAGCGGCGCCCGCCGACCCGCCAGCCTCTAGAGTCTGGGGTAATAATCTTAAATCTAATGCGCTAGATAGGATTTTTAATGATGTCCTAGATGGGAAATTTCTAACGTAACCTAAGGGTAGCATCATGTATGTGTAAAAGATTTTTGGTAGCATCCTTCAATCAGAACCTCCCTTTGGTCGGAATAGTGTTTTTTCAGGCAGGCAGAACAGGTAAGCGACGGAACGGTCTCAGCCGTAATAATTCCGAGCTGTACAACTGCTGTTTTTGACTATTTTATATAACAAATATGATTTTAATAAAAACGTCCTACGTAACAAGAGCGGTGTTAAGTTTGACGTGTGTACCTTTCTGTGTAGATACAGATAGCTACACATCTGTATCTGGCATCGTATCTTCCGAACGGGGAGACCGATTTCATTCTCTTTCTTTATTTGGAAACTAAACTAACATTAAAATCGTTACAGTAGTTAGAGGAATACTTAAGTAAATGTAAAGTTTGTTAAGAGATTTTTATAGGAACTAGCCAGGTAATTGACTGCATCTGTCGCTTAGACTCTTTGCAAGTGTTTAATTAAGTAGGTACCTAGTCGGTGGATTACAGATAGTTTGCAATCTAGATTACCAAATATAATTTTTATTGCGATATTCAATGTGATTCCCGCGGGAACACAACATAACCTTTTACGTCGACAAAGTCGCGGAGCAAAATGTAGTCGCACATCAATCTGCTGGAAAGTCGCACTATAATGTTGAGAATACATACATACGTAAACACTCGCACCCGTATCATCGAGTGCCACCAGCTACAATCCTGACCCACATTTTGTACGTCTTCCACATTCTTACATATTTTTCTACATTTACGCCTGTTAAGGGTATTGCGTTATGGTATTGGCGAGGGTTGAAGGTATGGGTTGGCCGTGTGGTGTCCGGCAGAGTAGAATAGCACCAACCCCTTACACTCGTGGATGTCGTGCAAGGCGAGTAATGTTTTCGAGGCAAAAGATCAAGTCTCCGTAGGCTGGAAAATGGGCAGCAGCGTTTTCCATTGTTATATTTATAACACTGCGATTGTTAACTCGCATGCCAAGCGTGGAGATAATAACCTCCCATTTCGTGGGAGAGGCCCTAAGTCCTGCAGTGGACTGTTATGGGCTGTGATGATGATGAGGATATTGCATAGGCTTCCAGCCAGCTGAAGGGTTAGCAAAGACCCGCTAATGAGAACAATGAAAAGTGTCTTACTTCGCCTAGTAACACTACTTTGCCTTAACAATGTATTATTTGTGTATTCGGGTGTAAAACATTACTTGTACCAAAGCCCAAAATATAATATACTAACGTAAACCAAAGGTACTATGTAACATTCTAGCGAACACCACACGTTGATTATATAACTGTATTAGTGGTCTGTGTAACGTTTACTTAGTGGTAATCTGTCCTTGTAGATAGTAGTAATTCGTGTTTGAGACGCGCTGCTGCAGTTAGCTTTGGGAAATGCATGTAGCTAATCGACCTTAGCTGAAGTTAATCCTGTTGTTACTGAAGGTTATTGAGATTAAATTATAGTCCTTTGATATAATTCTTATAGTTTGTGTTAAGAGTGTAGTGTGTGTAGATTTTTTGCCCGCGACTTCATCGTAAGTTTGAGTAAAATTCGGTTACTATGTTCCGGACCCGTTCCCGTGGAAACCACATTGAATTTGGGGAAAAGCTATAGCCTATGTTACTCACTGATAATGTAGCTTTCTATAGGTGAAAAGATATTTACAATCAGTTAAGTAGTTTTGAGCTTATCCATTACCAACAAACAAACACTCAAATCTTTTCTCTTTATAATATTAATATTTTTTCATAATTTTCTATTTATTTGTTTATTTAACCATTAATTGTACACAAGATAGTTACAAAACTATATGACAGAATATATCAGACAGGCCAAATTATTTTTATAAAAAAAATTCTTTCAGCAGGCCTCTAGCAGAGAGATCGTGATAAAACAGTTAAGACGTGCACAGTAGCAAAAAATGGTGCTTAATTAATAAAAGCCTACACTTTACATATATACATACTTATATACCTACATTAAAAACAAATACATGTAAGTACATACATACAAATACATACATGTATATGTATGTTTTGTAGTATGAGCAAGACCACTAGCTCTTTTACACGTTTCTTGTATTTCATGCGGAAGAGAGTTGCACAATCTTGCCGCATGGACAGTGAATGAGTAGGAGAAGAAATCAGTGTGGTGGGAAGGAAAGTCTAACTTTGATTTAACGGGGGATCGACAGGGCTTGTCGTGCGACCGGGAAAATTGTAAACGTTCACGAAGGTATGAGGGAGCGGAGGAATTATAAAGGACGTTGTAGAGGGTATAGAGGATCCGAGTCCAGCGACGCCGAATCGGGAGCCACTTGAGCTGAGTCCGGAAGCTAGAGATATGGTCGTACTTACGCAAACAAAAAATAAAGCGTATGCACAAATTTTGGAGACGTTCAAGCTTGTTTAATAGCTTCCCAGTGGCATCCAGATAGCAGGAATCGGCGTAATCTAGGATAAGAAGGAGAAGGGAATGACGGATATTTTTGTTTTAAGGGGTGAAATACGTTGAAAGCATTTAATTGGATGGAATGAGTAATGAAGTTTCTTTTAACCTCATTGACGTGAGAGACCCAAGAAACTTAATTGGATTGGTTAACCAATAAGTCAAAGGATTTGGGCCAGTCTGAAATACGTTGACGATCAGCGTTAATGCTTGTGAAAGCATCCTCAATGTTTTCTATCTTAAAGTTTCGATATACTTACAGATCGTCTGCGTAGAGATGGAAGAAGGAAGAAAACATAGAAGTAAAAGTGTTAATGAAAATTTTCTATTTTGAATTAAAAATAATGTTTTGTGTTAGAGGTTCCAAATTTTGTTTTAACCGACTTTTAAACAAATTACGTAAGGACTTGCAAGGGTAGCGTAATTTTTTTTAAATTACTTGACATAAAAAATGTTTGTTACTAAAAGAAGAAAAACTAACATAATTATTTCGCAGTATGCAATAAAAATAACTAGGTATTATAAAACCGATTGTAATCCTCGTTTTATTTAGGTTCTATATCCGATCCCTTTTCTAAAGTTACCTTGTAAACTTTAAGTGCAGTGACAATTCTTTTTTGTTTCTCGTTTTTAAATATCATTGATCTCAAATAATACAACTATTCTACTTGTACGTACTTGTATTATTTGAGGTCAATGGTTACTATATCGTGTGCGACAAAAGGGTACGCCGTTGCCTGGGCAACCCCAGCTGTTGCTTAGATACGCAAAGCTGAGAGGGTGCCGCGCCATAGAAGTACAATTTTTCTACAGTGCAAAGTAGAATCGGCGCAAGCATAGTAATAATTATACAGATAATATAAGTGGTGCAAGTGACGTCTCAGTATGACACGTAAGTCATGAAACTAGTCTAAAACTCGATGCAATGAGGATGTTTCTAAAATCTTTTTTAACTGAATATATAAATATATGTCAAATTAAACAAAACGGTAATTTTTTTTAAATATATCAAGATCCAAAAAAGTTATGAGACTTGTAAATTTGCGATTTCAAGAATAATTTTGTTAGGATCACGAATTGGTGCGTGACGTCACCAGGGGCCCTATTTTTGAAACCGCTAGCATCCACGCGAGCGCTTGCCTTCTAATGCTTGTCGTTTCCATTTCTAGCAAGTTACCACGAGTGTGAAATAGATAGGTAGCGCTGCGATCGTTGGCATAGTTGCGAGCGGTAACACCCGTATTCTTTGTGGCTGTTTCTTTGGCACCGCAATTACTAGATACCTTGAACCTTTCACAGAGTATGTGTTACTACGGCCGCTATAACAACAATTAATAATAATATTGGTAAAATTAAAAATAAGGGTTCTCCATATATGAAACGTGATATTAAGGCATTTTCAGATGTACAAGTAGGGACCACTGGTCTAGTGGCAGCATGCTTGTGAGACCGATAACCAAGGTTAAGCATTGCTCGCAATCTCCGGGAACTGGATGGGTGAGCGTTTCGTACTTAGAGTATGAGTCGAGCTCGCCACTCATTAGGTCTGCCTTCTAATTGTTGACAAGGGTTGGCCAAGGTCAACAGTCCTACTTTCAGAAAAAAACGTTTTAAAATCACGTTTTATGTATGGAGTGAAGACCCCCCGTTATTTATATATTTTAGGTAATATTATTATTTGTTGTAATAACGGCCATAGTAACACATACTCTGTGAAAAATGCAAGTATATAGCTATTGCGGTTACAAAGATACAGTCACAAAGAGTACGAGTGTATAGGTAGCGCCGTAGCGGCGGCCGGGCTGCCGGCCTTGTAACGTCACAGCTAGATCGCGGCAGCAATAATTTCGCGCAAAAATGTATAAACTTAAATATTCTCTAACTCAGTCTTCGAACTTATTATCAGTGGCTTGTTAGATTTGATATATATTTTAACACTACGTCATTGTAAATGGCAATATCTACATTAGGAAACTACCCCATTGTTTTTCAAATAAATATCTTTAAAAGGTAACCAAACGACACAACGAATTTGTTAAATTATTCAATCATCTTCCTGCACTCCGCCAGCGAAATCTGTGAAGTGCGGCAAATATAATCATATTAAAAGCAGCCGTGGAATATTTGGGGAATTAAACTTTCCAAGTTTCGTTCAGTGTTTCATAGTTGGACCACGATATTTATTTCGAGAGCAAAATCATGCTACTATTCTAAAAATATTATAAATGCAAAAGTAAGGATGTTTGTTACTCTTTCACGCGAAAGTTACTGTGAGGATTTCGATAAAATTATACAGCAATTAGCTATTGTCGACGCAGACATAAAATGTATGATGAATGTGATATTGTCATAATTTTGATTTGAAAAGAAAAGCAATGTTTGCGGTTAGATATTTGTAGGAAAGCGGACCCTGGCAGAGGCCGGGATAAACGCTAGGACGATGATGATGATGAGATGGTTTAATTGTTGCTATAGTGATATATGAGTATATCGAATGCTTAGATAGAAGTTAGCTGTCAGCGTGACAGTAATAGTTTATACATTGCAGCGTTTTGATCCATACACGTTGCGCGTTGGCGCGTACAGCTATAATTTATACCGCAATTCCATGGGGTTTCGGCGGGTCGGCTCTGGAAAGTTATAACTGAATTTTACGCGGACGAAGTTGCGGGCAAAAGCTAACATTTACCTCCCAAGGCCCCTAATAATGCGGAAGAGGCTGAATCCTTACAGTTTTACCGTTATACTCGTAGTGTAAAGTGTAGAGCTCTACCTCTACACTTTACACTATTTATTAAGTTTATTATTTACTAAGTCTACTTAGTAATAAATTAACTACACAGATACCATTCGTATATATGTAAGTTGTCCATCAAAAGTTGCATACAATTTTTCGGCCATTTGTTGGTATCCGATTGAGCTGGAATTAAGTGGTATTCGAACCCGGCACCTCTCGCTTACAAGTTGGATAGCTTAACCACTCGGCCACCGACGCTCCTCTAAGTTTATAAAATATTTAAGCCTGATTGCTCTAAACTTTAGGAGTCACTTAAGTTTATTTTAAATATTCCTAACAGGTAAAGGTATAATAGGATACCAACAAAATGTTTTGGCGTAATAGCATTTAGATGCGTAGGTACGTGTCGAGCCACCGCGAAGCAACCGGACAGAAAACGTGCACTCCACTCTTAACGCGCACGAAGCGGTGACGACGCGTGTGCGGCACGACGACTGTGCGGGTGTGACACGGTCACTGTTCGGTGACTACGTGGGTGATTGTTCTGAAATACACTAACATACCAATATAACCACATAATCATATCAATATAATTACATAATAATATAACTCTTTTGAAACGTCATTTAATAATATTTCGAACTCTAAAGGCAAAAAGAAACGAAAAAATCTTGACGATATATTTTTTGCACTTCGCGCGCATTTTCTCGCAACAATGGAAATCGAACGTGACCATTTTCGTACAATGTATGTATGTATGTATGTAAACTCTTTATTGCAATTAAAAAGAAATACAGATACGATAATAAAGTTAGTTTAAAAAAACTGAGTGCTATAGTAGATTGTTATCCGTTTCTGGCAACCTCGCGACATCCCGTGCAACTATTTATAGATGGTTTTCTCAATATAAACAAGGAAAGTTTTCCTTAAAAAATAATGACAGAAGTGATCGCACTGCTACTTCAGTAACGGATGAAAACATCGCGAAAAGACCCAAAACGACCTACAATCAGATAGAAGAAACCCTTAAAATATCATCACCGATCATTCATAAAATTTTACACCGTCACCTACAAGTCAGGAAACTTTGTTCGACAAGATCGCGATATATGGCGCAAGGAAATGATTATAAAATTCGAAAATGGAGAGGGACGGAATACCTATATTTAATATACGTTGCGTTTGTCAATATGACTAAGCGGCACTCAAAGGTTTGGGTGTTTCCAGACGAAGAATCTCCCGGGAATCGCAAGCAAATTGTGGCAACACTCTTTTCTGCGAGTGGCCATTTAGTAACGATTTCCTTAGACAACGGGTTTAAGAGGGCTCTATTTGCATCATGACAATGCATCGTCGCACAAAGGAAAACTCACACAATCATTTGAGAAGAACAATGAGATTCAAAAATTAAACCTTAATTAAGCTTTTGTAGCCGTGATCTAGCTCCGTGAGACTAGCTCTTTCAGGTTACAAATTGAAACTACGACTCTGCGCGATTCATTGATAGCCCTGAGCACTCTCGGAAAGCTTTTACAGCGGCAGTGGAGGACCTCTCTAAAGAAGACTACTCCAAATCAAATCTTATTTAAACGGATGAATCGCTGTATAGAGCCGATCGGGAGTATCTTGTTTAAATGTTGTAATAACATTTTTATTTCTAACTTTAATATGATTTTTTTGTATCTCGGATGTTTCGCACTCGGCGATGTAGGACATTCTTAGTTACTTAACGTATGCTGGCGCAGCGCATTTGTTTGCTAAAAATAAAACAAGCTTTCTGACTGCTGCATATCTGTATAGTACAGTAACAAGCTGTAGGCTGTACCTATATCTGTGTAGTATGAGGAAAATCACTATTTTATGCCAACAAGGCAACGTTATTAAAAACTTCAGAAATGTTTTAATTAACTAAGCAACTGATTAATATTGTTGCAGCGCGGAAAAAAAATTAACTGACACAGTACAATAATATTATATTTAAATAAAGGCGTAGTAGCATTTACCACAGTAAGGCTTCTCTATGAAATAAATCTAATCTCCGCGCCATTCCTCGCGCGGGAGGTTCCAGGCCCCGGGATCCGCTTTGACCATGATCCACGACAGTCATCTAATAAACTAGGAAACATCCTAGTTTTTTTTAACTTATGGAAAATTCGTCGTCAGTGGAAGCCGGGAAGTTTATAAATTCTCATACAAGTCTCAGTCTCTCAGTGTTTTCAGCTTAGGTGCATCATATTGTTGTATTGAAGGAATCTGATTGAAACCTTACTTAACTGGGACTTGTCTATCATAAGATAAAACAAACTCGCTCCCCGCCGTCTGTATCTAAGTAGGTACGCTTAGATCTTTTAAACTACGCAACGGATTTTTATACGGTTTTATCAATTAATAGTGATTCATGACGAAGGTTTGTAGGCAAAAAAAAAGGGTAGGTAGGGGTAAAGTAGGTGTAAGATTGGGGGGGGGGGGGTAGGACGCCACGCGCACGAAAACGCGCTGGGATGTCATCATCATCATCACAGCCCATAACAGTCCACTACAGGACTTTGGGCCTCTCCCGCAAAAGGGTAGGTTATTGCCATAATCTCCACGCTTGGCAGGCGGGTTGGAGATCGCAGTGTTGCAAACATAACAATGAAAAACGCTGCTGCCCATTTTCCAGTTTATGGAGACTAGATATTTTGCCTCTAAACGTTAGTCGCCTTGTACGACACCCACGAGTGTAAGGGGTTGGTGCTATTCTACTCTACCGGTCACCACACGCTGGGATGTAAAATACGAGAAAACATCTCTTATCAATAAAGTTTAAAATTATGAAAATATTATAAACTTCTAAAAATAATGTAAACTTACAAATTGTATTTGGTTTGTCAGCTAATTAGAAACTATTTATTTAAAACAAGCAACCCGCCCCGGCTTTACTCGTGTTTTCTCGTCTTTTTTTTCTAAACCTTTTTTCTAAACGGAAGAAACCTTATCTAACTGATAGTGAAAACCGCATTAAAATCTGTTGCATGGTTTAGGAGAAATTTGCGGAAATACATATATTATACAGATACAGACGGACAGATAGACGTGAAAAGCGACTTTAATTTATATAGGTTATCGGTAGGTATACTAATAATTAATGAAATAATATGGCTATGTGGTGTCCGGCAGATAGTGTCCGACCGGAGGTCAATTTTTGGCCAAAGTCCAACTGCGATCTCCAGCCCGCCTGCCAAGCGTGGATATTATGGCAATAACCTCCCCTTTCGTGAGGAGAATGATACAAATAATTTAGAATAATAAAGTTTTCAACACACTTGCTAGTAAAACCCGAGTTTTAGCTCACAATGTATCTTTTTATAGGACTCAAGGACCTGTTTATTTTATCGTACCTACTTATGCGGTAAATAATATTTATTTATTATTTATTTTAGCCACTTCTATCCCACTGCAGGCAAAGGCCTCCCTATCCATCTTCCACGACTTACGGTCGGATGCTTTCCTCGGACAAATAATATTATTAAATAATTTTTTTTTTTTTTTTTATGTCACTTAGCAGACAAACAGGCAAGCGGGCCACCTGATGGAAAGTGGTCACCGCCGCCTATGGACATCAGCAACACCAGGGGAGTCACCAATGCGTTGCCCGCCTCTAAAGAGACCTCTAATATACCTCTTGAACGATCCCATGTCATAGTCCAAAGGAAACACTGTGGCTGGGAGCTCATTCCACATCCGAATCGTACGAGCGAGAAACGTTCTTTCGAACCTTCGCGTGGTGACCAACAGAGGGAGAAATATGCGGACATTAATTCAATTTTATATAATTATTTACCATCCCATAAAATTACCTACCTATTATATGTAACTAATGTTAAAACTTAAGTAGTTATAAGATAATATGAGGTTCCAATCTTATTAATCAAGTTTTTTTTACAAGATTACAATCTAAATTAGCAGTGCCTTTTAAAAGTGTCCAATGTAAATCCTGTAAATATTATTAGGATCTTTTATACAATTGGACAGAAAACAAATAAAATATAAAATATTGACTGTAGTTTTGTAAGCACAACCATAATTGGGCTCGCAACAGAGCCTCCACCTCAGCTGCAAAAATATTCGCATCAAAATAAAATATTGCTGCAATATTTCGCGGCAAATAAATTGAATTAAAACGAAACGCCCAGTGCAAATTTTGAGCCTCGTGAAATAATTATAATTCCATTCGTCCGGAGGCAATTGAGTTATTATGAAAATATCGTGATGTGGGCAAACCTGCGTAAATAACGAACGTTATTGGAGAGCACTGGATCAGCATGGATAATATAACATTCCTCCTACCTTTGATGCAGGAGCGACACGGAGCTTCACAGTGACAGTTTATTTATTCCGCAACCGCAGTAAAACCACGTGCAAAACCTAAAAAAACGCGAAAGCTAGCGCTCAGCCTTCGTCCGACGCGGCGGCACTTTAACGTGGACGCAATCGGAAAAAAATCCCAAAAAAAACTAAACGCATAAATCAAAAGAACTGGAAAAAACAAAGGTATCCCGAAAAACAATCCATGTGCTTTAATCGGGACCGCGCGAAACACAAAACTCGGCTGTGTTCCGCGCGAACCGGACGCGAACACTATGGTCAGCAACGAGTGCAAAATTGAAATAAGAAGCAAACAATTAAATAAAATATGATTGTTGATTGAGGGAAAAAGAACGAGCAGGCAGCTAAGCCTTGCAATTTGCAGCGACGGTGTTGAGGAGGCGCGAGCGATCGGAACTGTGAAGAGGCCGCGAATGGTTCTCCGCTGGCGGGCAACCGCGGGCGGGGGCGGGGCGGGCGGGGGCGCATGCGCCGCGCCCGCTGGCACTTGCACCCTGCAACGTCCTGGCATCGATATAGGGCTCACCCGGAATGAGCCAACTTGTATCAACCAGGTGAGAACCGATACCGCCTCTCGCCCGCCGTACTCGGCGGATCGCCCGAGATTGACTCGAGCCGGGCCCACCCCTCTTTGCCGGAAACGTCACTTTTTCTTCGCGCGACCGCACGCCAAATTAAATTTCCGCCGCATTCCTCGCCCACTGACACAACTGCCGCTGAGTTGCGAGAATAAACCGAAAATATATTTGTTATTGAAGTATTTTTAGCTATTTAATTTTCGACGAAATATAAATCAGAGGAAATTGAAATGGAGCTCTTACAGCTGCGAAATTGTGTGGGTTTCTTACAGTTTACCTTAATTGCGTTTCCGAGGAACGCCATCACAATATTCGGTGGTACCTACTTAAGGAATCGTAGTTACCTAAAGGATATAGGTGGGTTTTATCAGGTGATAGGACTCTATTAAACTTGAGGAATTCGCCTGGGTGAGTACCACCGCCTTATCTATTTCTGCCGCCAAGCAACAATGCTTGCATTGTTGTGTTCCGGTTCCGCAATCCGACATCCAGCGCAATTACAGCGCTGAGGCATTTCACAGTGACAACGCACCTGCGGTTCTACATTTTTGTTGCCTGAAACCTAAATGCATGAATTTTGGTAATCTACGTAATACTATTATACTATCACGTGATCTGACTTGGACATTCATACTAGACATTAATCAGATATCCGGTTGCTATTCGGTATCCGGCCTATCCGGCCTTAATTTACTATCCGGCCGGATACCGGATAGCGCGTTAATATCCGGCCGGTTACCGGATATTAAAAAATGAATTAAAATTCCATAAAAATGATTTTGCTCCTTGGCTTCATTTCTTCATTGTTAGACAAAGCCTCAATGGCTTTAAGTCAGCCAATTGCTGTAATTTGTGCAATAAAGTTTTAAAATAAAATAAAATAAATAAATGTCTCGCAGTAGCCGCGTCAATGATATTATCCTTCAGGTCCTGCTGTACCGCCATCAGCCACGTAGCGTGTGGGGTCTTCCGCGGCAGCGCGTCGTCGTCGACAAATTTAAGGCTACTTGCACCGTAGTGGTCTTTGGGGTGACAGAACACATGCCCATACTATCGCTTCCGGCGTTTAAGCCCGTATTTCGAGACTACGAATCCTTTCGAGGTCGAAAGAATTGTTCAGTTCAACATACAAATTATTCTCTTTGAAGGAAGACTTGAAATCACGTAAACACATGCAGTCGTCTAAAGTCCCACCCCACGATTACAGCTTGCACAAACTTGTTCAGAGACTAAGTTCAGTCGAATATCCGGCCGCCGGATATCCGGCTATCCGGCTAAATTGCTGACCGGATATCCGGTATCCGGTATCCGGTCAAACCACTATCCGTTTCATCTCTAATTCATACCTAATAATACTAATATTATAAATACTATCTCCTACTATGATTGTAAACACAAAAGTTTATAAGGATGGATATTTGAATGTCTGTTATTCCCTCACGCCAAAACCACAAAAGGGATATGAATTTTGATCTTGAATGAAAATTGGTAAAATTTGGCAGTAACAAAGCTTATATAGCCCAGAATAACACATAGACTATAATTTATCCTGAAATTGTATGGGAACGGGAATGGGTTAGGAATGTTATAGCCGAATTGTACGCGCACGAAGTTGCGGGCAAAAGCTAGTACCTACTTGCCTAATTAAAAATATATCATTCATTTTGTAAGTTCTAGCCGCTTATTTATAGTTCTTCCTATTAAGGTGCCTATCTACCTTTATAGACTAGTTTTACTGTGAAACCGTTATAGTTGGAAAAACATATTTTATTTAGTCCACAATTTCATAAAACAGACAAAATGAAAAAGTATTTATTGAAAGGAGAAGAGGAGAAAATACATAAAAAAGCACTAAACATTAAATAATCTCAACACCTAGAATATCAAAAAGAAATTCACCACGGCAGCATTTAACTTGGTAGCTCGGGAGATTTTCTCCCGGTAAATAAAAATGAAGCAGCTTTTTCCTATTAAAGAGACTAACGTAATAAATAATAAAAAGCAGGCAGTGAAAGCAACACTCGAGCTCGTCTATTTCCCACGATTTACTTCTCAAATAGACTCTCATATGATTAAACCGCAATTTATTTTGCAAAAGATAATCTCTGTTAGCGTTCGAATAAGTATTTCCCATTAATTATTCATATTTCGTTTGCTTACGTAGGCTGTTTTATGCTTTCTAATTCAGTTCCTCTTGATTCTTGCTAATAAAATGAATTTTAACAGTAACATTTTACTACGATTAATTTGTGAAGCCCGTCGAATTTATTAAGGGATTGTACAGTACATTTTTATGTTAGCCTATTAACATAAAATAATCATATTGGCGTAGTCCCGGTTGTGCTTGCGCGCACGAGGGTCCTGGGTCCGTCTTGACCATGATCCAGAATTTGGCAGATAAGATTGACAGTGGAGCGACTGCCATCTGACCTCCGTGACCTTGCTAGCAGGTCATGATTGGATCATGATTACACATGTTTTCCCTTACTGTAAGACCATCAGTAAGCATTCAAGTCGGATACCTTAACCACTAGGCCACCGACGCTAATATTACAAATGCGAAAGTTTGTGTGTATGTGTGTTCTTCACGCCTAACCGGTTAATGTAAGATGGATGAAAGTTTTTAGATAGATTAGGGTTAGGGATCAGCGATTAGGGATTATCCGTATAACTCGATATAACGTGTAGTCCATCGAGTGAAGCCGCGGGCGCAAAGCTAGTACATATTATGTACTGAAACTTTCATGAAACTTTAATACATAATGAAGTTCCACCAAGAATGCACAACACACAGCCGCTTTTATTTTGTGGCAAAGTTTAAACATAAAGCTCACAAAGTATTATTAACCAGCTAGGCCTGACGCGACTCCGTCCGCATAGTGTCCTACTCCTACCCTACCCTACCCCAGCTCTACCTCAACCTACTCTAAAAATTGGGTTATAATATTGCAATTATCCAAGCTATATCTTAATTGTTTTTTAATAAAATTAAGCCTATTACTCGCTGATAATGTAGCTTTCTTACGGTAAAAGATTATAAAATCGTTTATCTATTACAAATAATAGAATAAACTTTATTGAGTAAACTGTTTATTTACATGCCGATCGGTTTGCAAAGAGAAAGAACAACAGTTTACTCACAGCGGGTATGAAATTACAATGCAAGCAAAGTTAAAATTTTCTTGATTAAACAAAAATGGTATCAAACTGAAATAGACATGTCTATCATAAGTAAATAGAACGTACTTACTGTTTAAAGCTAAAGTTATAACAAGTAGATATCTTAGATTAGATTATTTTAGGTCTACTATTGAGTTTTGTAGTCATAGAATTCTTTTAGGTTATAACATAGATTATTTAAAAGAAATATTTTCAGTTTATTTTTAAATTTATTGGAATATAAAGCTGTTAAATAGAAAAACAAATTTAGTTTTCACATACTCAAACTTAAAACTTTGGTACCTATTCCTGAGCACCTCTAACTCCATTTTGCCTTTGATGCATGCTTTCGTTAGATGCAGAGTACAGCTACCGCACTTGTGAATATATCTGACAATGCTATTACTGCCGCTGACGAGGGCAAGGGCACTATCCTGGCATTACTGCACTTCACTCGAGCTTATGACTGCGTAAAAGTGGCATTACTAAAGCTAAGCTATCATGGGGTTTGAGAGCGCGTGTAAGTGGTTTTAATCCTATTTCACTGGACAAAGCCAGGTGCTTCAGTGCCCTGATGGAATGGTCCACTGCATAGTCGCCGAGATAGGTAACAAGGTTCCACTAATGGACCTACCCTAATTGCCCTGTACACAGCGAATAACTTCCTTGATTGCCTTACACTGACGATACGCAGGTGTATCTAGATATATCTACGGCTTCGAGAGAGGTGGCCGCCGCCGCTTGTACAGGCATAATCATAATCATAATCATTTATTCATTTGTGGTACACAGGTCATACAGTTGTTAGGTACGGTTTAAGTAGAATGGAGCCTCTGCGACCTGCCATCGGCATACAAATTTTAGATACAATAATGAATTTTCGAATTTAAATTAGGTCATTAATCAAATTGATAATTATTTATAATTTTGGGGGCATCGCAAAAACGCTCTTATGATATAAGGCAGTTTTGCATGGATGGACGTGCAGTTGATCTCGGCGTCGTGCGCTTTCAACGCTTGGGAAGAGATGCAGATTTGTGCGTACAAATACGGCAATTTCGTACAGGTAAAGAGATGGCAAAGTTAGTAGTTTTAGTTCTTCAAAACATGGCCTACAGCTGTCTGTGCGTTTCAGATTGCAGATAGCTCTAATACTCTTTACTTTGTCTCTTTTCTTAGTCTCTTTCCCCCTTGCATTGCCCCAGAAAATAATCCCGTATCTCAGTACCGAGACTACAAGACCCTTATAAGCCATTAGTACGGTTTCACGATTTACTATTTTTTTTAATTTGTCTAGTGCATATGTGGATTGGTTGATTGTATCGATATGTGTACTCCAGCTCATATTGCTGTTTAAATATAGACCAAAAAATTTTTTTACTTTAGTATTTTCATTTATTTGTCCATTATGGGTTACGTTTGCTTGAATAGTGCTCTTGTCACGTTGTTTAAAATTAAATTTTCGTTTTATCTAGATTTAGTTGTAAGTTATTATTTTTCAACCATTCAATTATATTAGTCAGAATAGGATTTATGTCAATTTTATTATTAAAAAGCACCTTGCAGTCATTAGCAAATAAGATAATTTGATTAATAATCGATTATATATTTATTATTAATCTAAATAATAAATAATAGAGGTTCCAATACACTCTCTTGCGGATCACCGTAGGGAACAGTATTACCTTTTGACAAATATTGGATTTTTAATTTTGTTTAGTGACATATTCGAGTAATTTGGGTAATTTGAGTTCTGTCACTGAAAAAAAGATTTTTTTATGTTTCCCCTTACACCAATGGCTTCTAATTTTTTAATTAGAATTTCAAGGTCAACAAAATCGAAAGCCTTTGTTAAATCTAAAAAAATGCCATTTATTTACTTTGATTTATTAGTGATGCAGTTAATATTTGTAAAATAATCATTAAACGATTGCGCTATATCAGCACACGTCACAGCAGGGTCACGAATAGTACGGTCTTCTGATTTTATTTGTGTTACAGTTTCTTTAGGGAATTGCTGTTTGGTATTGTTTATTACATGCCAACTAGCTTTTGATTTATTATTTGATGTCCTAATGTAATTGTTGTTTTGTGTTTTATGGTGTCAATTTCATAATTTAATTTAGTCTTTTAGAATACCTACGTTTTAAATTTATGTCTGTCAGATTTGTTTTTTGTTAGTCTATATTTCCACAGAAGTTGACGTCTGCGTCTAGCACATAACTTTATACCTTTAGATAACTAGTTTATTCGTTTTTTGGCAGTGTGCTTGGCTCTTACAACGGGAAAACATAGATTGTAAAATGTTAAAAATAGGTCGTAAAATTTATTGAATGTTTCATTGGCGCCACCACTGATATATATTTCTGAAAAGCATGAATTCCCTAGAGATTCAGAAAATGTAAATAATTATTTTCAGAATAGTCTCGTTTATTAGTGTACCAAGTAGACAGTGTGCAGTATTTATTTACTGGGCAACGGACAAATTGAGCAGTATGGTCAGATAATCCTAATTCTATCACTTCGCCTTTACTTCCTTTAATATTGTGAATTACATTATCGAGACATGTTTCACTATCTAACCTCGTTGGCTATCTTATTAAATATTTTAGAGATAGCCTGCATAAATTCAGACGATTGTTTAGACTGCTTTAAAATATTAATATTGAAGTCACCACAAAGTAAAACTTTATTATTGTATGCATATAATGTCAAAAAATCATATAATTTATTAAAGAAAATGTCAAAACTTTTATTATTTTTCTTTGGTATCCTATATAAACAAATTATTATTATATTATGGTCAATTAATTTGATTGCACAACATTCTACAATATTTCGTACAGCATATTTGGAGATTACGTCAATGGTTTTATATTTTATATTACTTCTGATCATTATACAGGCTCCGCCACTACGACTGCCCCGTGAAAAACAATTGGGAAAATTTAGCATCTTGCAATCATCATATAGCATATTATGTTCTGTTACGCAAATCACGTCTACGCGTTTACCACTGTTTTCGAGCTCATCCAAACTTTGTACGAGAACATATTTTTTATTTAGTAGGCCGTTTACATTTTGATGATATACTTTAATACTATTAAGAACGAAAAATTTTTTTTTTTTATTTATGTTCTGTACAGATTCCGCAGATATGGACGTAGGTGATTGTTTGTGGCTTTGTCATTATTTAAGGGTTCAGTTTCAGTTTGTGTACCATGATCTGCAATGCTACAATTTCTTTACAATAGAGGTCGAAATTCCATTTGAGAATGCTGATTTATAGACTTAGGAGCCTGTGCCTTGTTTCTTAGCGACCTCTAATATGTCGTTCTATACTCATTAAAACGAGTTTTATAGTCTACGTTTACCTTCTAGGGAGGCAAGGGAGCAGCTGTGGCGTGCCCAATACCCAGTGCCTTCTGGATCCATCGCACCCAGCGAATCCCTGCCACCAGGACACGATCTGCAGTGGCCAACTTGGAAGTCACTTAACCGTTTACGAACGCCGGTTGGCCGCTGCAAAGACTCTCTGGCTAAGTGGGGCTTCATTGACTAGACACAGCAGCGATGCTACTGTGGAGCTCCATCCCAAACCATGGAGCACCTGCTTTCTTGTCCTCTTTGTCCTGCTACCTGCACTAGGGAGGAACTGTTCCTGGCGCAGTCGCCAGGACATTATCCAGGCAACGGCATTATCAGTATAATGCCGTTGCCGTGGCTAACTACTAGGCATGCCAGATCTAGGGTTTTCGAAAAATTTACTCAACGAAGAAGTCTACGTTTAATATTTCTCTCAGTAAACAATTGTTGCTCAGAAATTGCGTGCTATAGCTTGTCTACTGTAGTTTAGATCTAAAAACATGGAATTTGGAAAGGACCCCGCAAAAGTTCTTAGGAAAATGTGGTTTAAGTTAATTTTGATGAAATTTTGATATGTTATAGAGTTAAATGCCCTGATTAAAAGACCCTTTGGGTCCCTTCAGGCTTTAATGGCTCTCCAATTCATTAGAAGAAAGGATACTATGTTTATTTGGATGCGACCATTACTCCTAAATGGTCAACGAATTATTTATTTCTTGACGTACCTTCTTTTTTTGTTATTTTATGTCCTTTTGGCCTTAAATACGTGTTTTCTATGTAATTTTTAATAATATCTGGGCATTAATAGGTTTTTTAAGTTGTTGTGAAGTTGTCAAGCATTGACGTACCATAGATCGATGCCATGATGGTGAAGATTTTTATTTCTATTTGCTGCCCACAAAAAGACTGTGGCACGTACACGTTAATAAACATATTTTAGAGTCGGCAAAGAAAAACTATAGCAAACAATAATAAAACATGAGAATTAAATCGATATAAAGTGTAAATGATAAAAAAGAGCCCACGAGTATAATTTTTTGTAAATTTATAGTATATTAAGAATATAATATTTAAAGATTTTCAAATAACAAATATTAACCGGCTAAGATAAAATTAAAACAGACTAATTAATTACTTCTGGACTGAAGGCCCCACGTTGTGCCAAACTGTAACGTAGCACTGTCCCACGTACACGTTCAGTTAATAAAGAAAACACAACGATTCAGGGTAATGGGTTAAATTCTTTCAGTCCGGAAACTAGCTACGTACAATGAAGTTAAAAAAATAATGTGCCCAAAAGAGTCTACTCCACATAACCTTAGTCCAGGCAGGACATATAACGTCCCAGAACCGTTTCCACGGGAACCACATTGAATTTCGGGATCAATTATAGTCTATGTACTATTATATGCTATTATGGGCTATAAGTTATACCTACTGTTGCCGAATTTCATCAAAATCCGTTGTGCAGTTTTTGCGTGAAGGAGTAACAAACATCGAAACAACATAATATTGGTAGGAAAGGCTTTGTCTAACAGGCGATAGCGCGGTGCCGGCGCGACGCGAGACTTGTTGGTCGTAAGCTGTAGGCAACACGCCACGCCACGCTCGCGCCCCACAAGCATCGCGTCCTGATTTGGATTACAATACTTTCCCGAATATTGATTATGTCGCCCCAGGAAAATATCGAATTAGGTCTATGTTGAGCATTTAAAACTCCCCCTCTAACCCCTTGACCCCATCCGTTGTCGCCAAGCTTTAAAATATGCACGATATACCCCCATGCGGTCCGCCGCGGATGAAAAACGTACGTGAATTCACAGTGACTCGCTGATATATGATTTTTAGTTGGTCATTTCGGGGCCGTGACGTAAAGAACACTTCCCAAAATAATCCGGTACAAAATATACCTCTCTAAAAATACCGTGTTCCAAGTATAAGTTAATCCTTCCTCCTCTTTTTTTAGAACAAAACAATTTAATGCCAACAAGTAGTCCCTACTTAGTGAAGTTGTTTAGCCAGCCCAGTGTAAGCCTTCGACCGTGCCGCGTACTGTGCAGAAATCGTCGTTCGTGACTCCGGCGCGATCCTCAGGATGCCATAGCGAAGTCCGGTCGCATGAGTCCCTCTTAGCGGATCTTTATTATAAGACCTACGTTTACATCGTACTTTATTATTATTGTTTCATTTTGTAAAGAAACCAGCGGCTTCGCGCGGGTTTTCTCGGTTTTTCTTTACTATAATGTGCAAGTATTATAGATATAAAATTTAAAATGTATTAGTTGAACAAAAACCGTTTAATAATAACTTTTATCTACACTCATAGCTTAATGTTCCAATTACATATTCGAAAACAGTCGTTTAAGGGTACACTTTTTTCACGCCAGACTATAAAATTTTAAAAAATTACTTTTCGGTACAGCATTTCCCATACTATTTTCATTACAGCTGTATCGTAAAATAACTTTATCTAAACTCATTGCGTAATGTTCCAATTTCATATTCGAAAACAGTTGCTTAAGAATATACTATTTTCACGCCAGTCTATAAAATTTAAAAAAATTACTTTTCGGTACAGCATTTCCCATACTAATTTCATTACAGCTGTATCGTAAAATAACTTTTTAATCATTATGCAACACTTTTATTTTTTAAATTTTTGTCGGGCGCCGAGACACGGCGAAATGTAGACTGAATACCTAAATGTCTTTGACAAATTCAAATTTTGAATTTTCCTGTTTATATTTGTGTGTCATTATTTTCCCGCTAAACAGAATATTTTTTCTAATTGTTGTAATTTGTGTTTGTAAAAGTTTCTTCTTGTTTTAAGCAAATAAATAGATAAATGTGAAAGTAGTGAAGTGAATTTCCCGCCGCTTGATATCCTCGACGCGTAGATACAACAGAACTGACTCGCAGCTTACTTCCAGCTAAGTTGAGAAAATTATAGGTACGATATTTTAACATAAAAATATGAGTGTAGATAAAGTAGTGTATGCAACTGCATATAATTAGGTATTAAAACACTCGTGTCAAACAATTATCATACTCGGCTACGCCTCGTATGATAAACAGACACTCTTGTTTTAATACCCCCTTTTATATGACAGTTGCATAAACTACTATTATGGGTCACGGAGGTCGGATGGCAGTCGTTTCGCTGTAATTATCTGATCTGCCCAATGAATCATGGTCAAGGCGGAGACCTGGCTAATTTTGATGCCATGATCATTATTAGTATCACCAGTGCTCTGTAGGTATCGATACACCATGCAAAAAAACTTATCTATTTTTTTGAACTAACCAGTAAGTACCCAATAACTATACGGGCTCAGTAGTCACTATTCCGGGCAAGCCCCAAATAAAATTGTGGACACTCGGCGCCTCAATTTCCAGTAAAGTCAAGCAAACAACCCTGTGTCCACACGGAAAGGTCGGCGACGTGCTAATATCATTTTCAGAGTTCCACTTCCCTACTGGCTTTGTGTAAACAATCCAGCACTTTCGTTTCCCGTTTACCGAACAATGAGTAAGAGAAATCAAATGGCAGTTTTACTGTTACATGCAGAGAGAGTTAATGTTCTTTGGATGATCATTTTACAATCTCGTGGGTAAACAGTTTTTAGTATTTGGAATATTACTATGTATATAAAATAAGTACAAAGTGATTTTAAATTGATAACAAACAACTTTTACTGTGGCAACCACTCCGATATCGCCAAAAGAAAGCTGTTTCATTCATGCAGAGTTTGTTTTCAATGTTGTTTGAAACAACCGATTTCTTGGCAAACAAAATATTTACAGAACCATAAGATATAAACTAAAACTATTACTGAAACTAAAACGTAAATAAAATAAATGATGTTTTCCATGTATAAAGTATCTATCATCTTCCACGTTGTATTTACAGAACCTGCAAATAAGTCGTTAAAGGAAAGAAAAATTATATTAATCACACATCTATTTTTTACAGAGAAGCAGCAAATTTGCCTTCGTAATCGTTATTTCTCTATAACTAACTTAACTTTTATAGACATTGATGAAATGTTTTATTTTAATTTCTATTCCAACGTGGTCGAAGTTCATCGGCGTATTCGTTTGCACTGATAACAAAAATGAAAAGAACAACTTTGTTTTTCTTGTTCCGAGCGTGTTTCGCAGAGTTGCGTGGAATTTCTCTTGCAATATTGACTCACTCTCGTTTACTTCGACCGCGAAATAAAGAGAAAGAGAGTGCAAACCAAACGCAATCGTAATATTGTTGGAGTATATTAATTTTATGTAGAGATACAAAACAAATTCAAATGAAAAATATGATTTCGCTTTTATCGCGCGTTCTTTATGATCAGTCAATGTTTGTTAAGACTAATCAAACGAAATGGGTTTAGCATGCATAGTTTAAGAGTTTATATGGCCGCCTACCTTCCGTTTCCATCATCAGATCAACGCGATGGTATCATAACATTGCATTGTCACCGAACTTACGTGAGTGTGTAAATATTCCAGGCGGTAAACAAAATTGAATTCGTTCAACTCTACGCGAGCGATTCAAAAATAGGTAACCGGGGTGGCGAAAGCGTTGTCGGCTTTTATGACACATCTACATCTCAGGCTAAGCTCCCTTGGAATAAAATAAGTCCCTGTAACAGCACCGTAGGTTACCTGCAAATGCTGACATGTGCAACTTTGTAGCGATAGTAGAGGTTTAATAGACCCACAAAACGTTGGTCTGGCTATGCAAAACCAGGCACGTTCGGAAAATTAAAAAATATTTCGATTTTTTTTTAAATATTTATTGTGTAGGTACTATAGCAACGAAAAGTCGAAGTTTGGGTCGATAAAATTTTCTTTTTCATCAGTACCGAATGTGCACATGGCATGAATAGCCTGATCACCGTTTTGTGGGTCCATTAAACCTCTACTGTCGCTTCAAAGTGGCGTATTTCTTGTACTGATGACGTAGCATAACCTACGGAGCCTTCGCAGTCTAACAATACAATAAGTAAGTATTAACCGAGCGTGCACCCTTTAATTGTAGTTCTTATTTTCGACTGAGTCATGCACTCATCGCAAATGAAAATGTCCTTCAAAATCCAATTATTTTAATTGAGCTGCGGGACCGTCGAGTGTGGCGATGACTTTGTGTTTTGATGTCCAAAATTTTTACTTTCCGAACGTAGCGAATTTAATGTTACAAAAATCTATTTGTTTTAGCTTAAAACAGAGGTGGTCCAAGATCAGAACCTTGTGGAACACCAACTTTAAAGTTTAATACCATAATGTTCCAGTTTCAACAACAATGTGACTCACCGAAGAGAATATAAATTCTGACCTAATAAATATCGAGAGCGAACATTGTGTGAGTGAACACTGCTTATGACGCTCGTTGTAATCCTCGCAGGGCTTCGATTCTGGTACGGAAATCGTCTCAGTTGCAGTAACATTACAATTGCATCGCATGTCAAACGTGTGATTGTTATTCAAATGACAGATGTTGAGTTGGAACTTTTCCACAATTCGTTTTCTGGTACTTTAGATGCATCATGGTTTTATATGGCTATTGGTACTCCAAAAAATAAATAAATAAATAAATTGTTTCTTAGTTGTTAAACTGTACCTCACATTATTTATGTAAGTTTTGTGTAGGTTACCTTATTTTTCCATTACTAAAAGGTTTGACGTTTTGAACATTTGTTTGTGCAATTGGCCGTTAGAAAATTTATCCAATTGAGCGTGAAATGGATTTCTACATGTTAGTAGTATAAAATAAAGCAATGAAAAAGAAAAACAATAAATGCACAAAACAACGTCATCCTATAGAAAGCCATTTGGCGCACCATTAAATATCTTTACTAAGAGTATAAACCGTAATACAATTTCTAAACACTCAATGAAAGAATGGAAAAATAAATTTTGTATGGTTGACGCATAGAGTTGCCAAATTTACTATAATATAGTATGAATTAAATCACTTTTTGTACACTAGTTCCACTTTATTATACAATTATAATATAGTAAATTTGGCAACTCTATGCGTCATTTATTATATTATAATATATATTATATTTAGGGTTAATATACTATATACTATTGGAAAGATTAATAGTAGCCATATCTACACACTTAAAGCGATAAGGCCGCCGTTTGCTTTTCTTTGTTTCCTCTGTTTTTGTTTTATTTTATGTATAAGCAATAAATGACGCATAGAGTTGCCAAATTTACTATAATATAGTAAATTTGGCAACTCTATGCGTCATTTATTATATTATAATATATATTATATTTAGGGTTAATATACTATATACTATTGGAAAGATTAATAGTAGCCATATATACACACTTAAAGCGATAAGGCCGCCGTTTGCTTTTCTTTGTTTCCTCTGTTTTTGTTTTATTTTATGTATAAGCAATAAATATTATTTTATTTTCATTTCATTTATCTACTACATTTTAGTGACACAGTGGAAACACTGTCGAGCGTGACATCGGAAACCTTCCGATAGCTGTTGGAAACTAGCGAATTGCACTCAGATGCCCGGCGACACTCAATTTACTACTCGACACTCAACTACCAAATGTCTCTGACATGTTAGGTGAAGCTGCAGACTAACCCGCCGATAACAAAATTGTAAACATATGTCGGCGAGTCAGTTTATCATAACTTAATTGTTGACTGACTTAGGTTGATTATTTAACTTAGAAAACCTGTCTATAACAAAGGATATTTTTTACATGGATACTATTAGTGACTTCTGATACAGTCTCTGGAGTCGACTGGCAACCCGTGACCCTCTATTGTGACTGGTGATACAGTCTCTGGAGACGATTGACATCTCGTGACGTTTACCAAATATTTTCATAAATAATATAGTAGATTTCATTTTAAAGTCAAATAGTTTATAACACTCTAAAAAGACTGGCGATACAGTCTCTGAAGCCGATTGGCACCATGACGGTCTATTGTGACTGGTATGTATGGAGTTTTATTTTATATAGACATAAGTAGCATAGTAAGTACAGCTGTTTTGCTATAAAATGATTTATCTACACTCATAGAGTAATGTTCCAATTTCATATTCGAAAACAGTTGTATAAGGATACACTTTTTTCACGCGTCTATAAAATTTAAAAAAATTACTTTTTGATATAGCATTTCTCATACTAATTTCATTACAGCTGTATCGTAGAATAACTTTTTTAAATTATAGTCAAGCGTCGGGACACGGCGAAATGAAAGCTGAATACCTAGATGTCTTTAACAAATTCAAAATTTAAATGTTCCTGTGTATATTTCTGTGTAATTTTTTCCCCGCTAAACAGAATATTTTTTCTAATTGTTGTAATTTGTGTTTGTGAATGTTTTTTCTTATTTCAAGTAAATAAATAGATAAATATAAAAGTTGTAAAATGAATTACCCGCCGCCGCTTGATATCCTCGACGCGTAGATACAACAGAACTGACTCGCAGCGCACTTTCAGCAAAGTGGAGAAAATTATAGGTACGATATTTTAACATAAAAATATGAGTGTAGATAAAAGAGTGTATGCAACTGCAAATAATTTAGACAGTTGCATCAACTATTATTATTTACTTGGTAATAAATTAGTATCATGTCAGCACTCGTGTGTTTTACTCGCTTCTCAACAACCCGCTCTTACAAAGCGATCCTGCCACACCGGGTGTCGGGTATCCGCCGCCCCTTTGTCTCAAATAAACTAATATGGACTGCATTATACATCAAGTATCTACTCTTACAGACGCGCGCGTAGATAATCTACGTGAAAATTCATTTCCATTCATTTATTATGTGACAATGGAAAGTTGAAAAGGAGCAAATGATTTTAAATCAAATGCAGCTGAAAATACATTACAAATTGATCAGTTGAAGATTCACTTATCTTCTTGTTGATTGGTAGCCCTAACGGTAATTATTTATTATGTTGTTGTTCCGGATGCGCTGTCTGGAATATCGGTTAAGCCTGCAGTAAGCGGATTACTTAAGGTGGTTCGTCACAATTGCTTTTTGATACTTTAAAAATAAATTTACTATATTCTTCTTGAAAATTGTTGGTAATCTTAGTGATAAACCATCTTAAGTAATCCACTTACAGCAGCCTTTACCAATATTCCGAGCAGCGTTATTTTATTATTTATTTTATTTTAGTCACAATAGACACTCACGGGTTGCCAATTGGCACCAGAGACTGTATCACCAGTCACAGAAGACTGTCACGGGCTGCCAATCGGCTCCAGAGACTGTATCACCAGTCACAATAGACCGTTACGGGCTACCAATCGGCTGTAGAAACTATATCACCAGTCACAGTAAACCGTCATGGGCTGCCAATTGTCTCCAGATACTGTATCACCAGTCACAGAAGATAGTCACGGGCTGCCAATCGGCTGTAGAGACTGTATCACCAGTCACAGTAAACCGTCATGGGCTGCCAATTGTCTCCAGATACTGTATCACCAGTCACAGAAGATAGTCACGGGCTGCCAATCGGCTGTAGAGACTGTATCACCAGTCACAGTAAACCGTCATGGGCTGCCAATTGTCTCCAGATACTGTATCACCAGTCACAGTAGACCGTCACGGGCTGCCAATCGGCTGTAGAGACTGTATCACCAGTCACAGTAAACCGTCATGGGCTGCCAATTGTCTCCAGATACTGTATCACCAGTCACAGTAGACCGTCACGGGCTACCAATCGGCTCCAGAGACTGTATCACCAACCACAGTAGACCGTCACGGGCTGCCAATCGGCTCCAGGGCTTCGATTCTAGTACGGAAATCGTCTCAGTTGCAATAACATTACAATTGCATCGCATGTCAAACGTGTGATTGTTATTCAAATGACAAATGCTGAGTTGCAACTTTCATGTGATTGTTATTCAAATGGCAGATGTTAAGTTGCAAGAGTTCGAACTTTTCCACAATTCGTTTTCTGGTACTTTAGTTGCATTATGGTTTTATAGGGCTGTTGGTACTCCAATAAATAAATAAATTACTAAGTTGCATCTTTCTTAGTTGTCAAACTGCTTTCAATTCTGTCAACGAATACTGTCAAAGGTCGAACAATGATTTAACTGCAATTTAACTGGGATGATGTTGGGACTGACTCGATACCTCGACGTAGTTATAGTAACATCACAGCTACATTGCAACATAATAACAATTGTATTGCACACCAGAATCGGTACCCAGAGACTGTATCACCAGTCACAGAAGACCATCGCGGACTGTCAATCGGCTCCAGACACTATATCATCAGTTACAGGGTCCCGAACGGGAGATCACACTCGCTTCTCCTACAGAGATATCAGGCACACCTAACAAGTGGCGAGCTTTTTGCGATGCAAAAGTTCGACTAGCTTCAAATTACGAAACGGGGTCCGTTTCCATTTCCAGGACTCTGCGAGCGAATTTACCTTGTTATTGATCGTACAAGCGCGCAGCCACTAGACGAGTGCAGCTACATCGTACAGGTATTAATCCATACGCAGATTCAATTCCAACGAGAGAGTTTACTCATTGAAATGAAATTCGTTTTCCCCGGCTTTAACTAATTCGTGTACAAAGCATCGGCGGCGGTCGCCGGGCGGCTTCATCAATAAATTAAATCGGGACAACGCAATGAATGCTTCAAATAAGCCGTGTTAAATGGAAGCTGGCTGGGAACTGGCCGGCGGCACGACCTGCGCACTGTAAACAATCGACTCCCCTGTTTACCACAACACGGCGGCAAAGGCCATTCCAGTGGGGTGATAATATTATTTAATAGCAAAAATTAATGTTGATATCCGCGTCTGTTTGTCTGTATTTGCGCAAACTGCTCCTAGACCATGCATGCAAGGGATTTTAATGTGATTTTCGCAATCAGTTAAAGAATTTCTTCATAAAGTTTTATACCTATATGTATAATACATGTATATTATAGTAAAGAAAAGCCGGGAAACCGGCCTTGCCGGGGTGGGTCGCTGTCTATACATATTATAATAAAACTGTAATAGATCCAATTCTGTACATTTAAGATACTTTGTTGGAGCATCCTATAAATGACACTGAAGCCAAAACTGTAATATATTTTTTTCATTTTTGTCTGTCTCTCTGACTCTCTGTCTGTATCTTGGCCAAGCATAGCTATTTAACAGTCTAAATTACAATACTACACGCACAAACCAAGCAAAGGCTTCAACATTTATTTACCTACCTGAACGCTGTCTCTTGATAAATTCAATCAGGCAATTCTCAAATCCAAACTAAACAGCTCCTTTTTATAAGAGTGATTCACCAAACTACAGTGTTGTTTAATATAAGACATACCAAACATCCTGTAGTCCCGTGTAGTCCACGCGAACGAAGTCGTGGGCACAGCTAATCTAAGAATACAGCGCCATCTAGCCGAGTTTGTTTGACAAAGCAAAATTTTTAATCGGTGGTAGTTATGTGGCCAATTGCACTAAACTTAAGTTCATAGAAATATGAACAAGTAAAAAAGCATTGGTAAGCTACGTTGTAGTCGTTGTTCCCCTTTACCCCCCAGTACCTACCAGTCGGATTAGCTTACGACACATACCTACTACAGCCTTAAATAGGTAAAACCTAAATAGCAGAGCTCATGTAGGCCGCTGCACTAAGGAATACCCACTAAAAATTCTAAACACGTGTTCCTCTCGCTGCAGAAAATAAACAGATTTTTGAATAGAGAACAAGAGCCAAAATTGCGGACAGTGTCAATGCAGCCGAATTATGGCCGTCTGTAACTATGAAATCAAAGGAATATGTACTTAGTGACACTGTACCAAGGTTGCAACTCGCGTAATTCGTAATATTATCTTTAAAGGGAGTAAGGTTGGTGTTGCGCCAACACCAAATGCGATGTGAAAATTAAACTCGGTGCGTTCTATGACACCGATTTTTTTATCCATAGGTAAATGTTTAGGAATATCTTAAGGCGCCAACTTAAGAGTCGCCTAAGTTAAGTTCAATCCGGCAAAAAGAAGTAAGTAATACAATCCGTGGTATTGTTGCTAGTTCCCATACGATAGAAAGAAACACAGTATACGTTCGAAAGGTAGTAATGCCGCGGATTCGTTGACTTGTCATTCAACTAAAAGGTTATCGAAAATTAGCCGTCAGATAGCAGACTGTTACACGAGACCGACACGTTAGTCCATAATGTGGATACTACTAACAAAAACTCAAAATTTACCCAAAAGACCCACTAGTCCCCATAACAGGGATACCCCAGGCAACGGCGCGTCAATGTTGTGTCTAAACCACTTCGAGGCCGTTCAAGGAAAACGAGACTCAACGAGAAACAACTTTATTTACGTCAAAGCCATTTAAAAGCCTATTTTTTGTTGCCAGCGCCGTTTTGATCTGTCACCCGGGCGCGTATGACGTTTCCCAAAGTTCGCAGACAAACAACGCGTCACGCAAACTTGAATTGAATGATTCGCCGGATGTTAAAAGACACTTTGATAAACTCCCGATCCTGTCGGGGATGTAAATAGATCGAGGACACGATATCGGTACACCTTTATTGATTATGTGTAAATCTGTCTATTGAGGAATATGTTTACCTGTCGGCCGGGTCGATCCTTTTGGTATAATTGCGGGTACTCAGGTCTATTATCTTGAGGGCTGCGGTGTCGTTGGCATGTTTTGTTTTACCTAGAGCACTTATAGTTCGCAAAAATAACTCCGAATTCGTTTAAGAGCCTTCTATATATCTATCTATCGCATGATATCTAGGTACTGGCTTTGAATCCCAATACCACTATGTAATTGTGCGCTTATAACATTTGGCTAAATTCAGACGAAGCAAAAAGCGCGAGAGATAATAAAAGTGGACCGCATTGCTCATAAAATAAGGTCTATTTTTGTATCACTAATATTGTGTTGCACGGCGGTCTGTTAAAAGGCGTGGTACAAAAATGGACCTTATTTTATGAGCAATACATTGCACTTTCATTTACTCTCACGCTTTTTATTTCTGAATATAGACGACTGGATTTAGCCAAATGTAATTAAGCACATTCCTAATGACTTTTTCTATACCTATTTACCTACTAAAAAAACGATGCTCTTACGGTGAGGGAATACATCGTGAGGAAACCTCCGCATTCCGACGACTGAATGAACCAGGTGAATGTGGTAAGGTTCCCCAGATCGCAGTCGCTTTTAACTGATCTGCCAAATGTAGGACCATGATCAATGCGGGATATTGACGTCAGGGTGTTTATTATCTTAAACTTGTCATACTATAGAACATCATATTGAACTTTGGTATCTAGTGCACAACTTGTCATGACAATCGTGTGGCAACCTCGGACAATGTACGTTCCATTTGTTTATTAAAGAAGCATGCCGCTTAGTCCAATGACAACGCACACGTAAACAAATCGTAGATAGAAAACTCGAATTGCAGCACCTTTCAAATTATTATGTACGTTACACAATAAACGCTGCTGCTATTGTCAAACCGTTCACAACTACCTGTCACGATACGTTGGTATATTGAACCTACCATTTGGAGCCGGTAACGTGGTAGCACGTATTAATTACCCGCCAGACCGCGCGCCGAAACAATAGCCTGTCTACCATTCGTCAGGCTTCATCGACTCTTGAAGCACCGACGTGATGCGCCCGCATCCGCATAAATTCCAATAATTAATTGGACCACTTGCATGCAGTTCTTTTTTCGTGGAAATTGTATACTTTCTACCACGGACTATGACGTCCTTCTTAAAAAGAGGAGTGAAGCATGTGAAGTACGAAATATTTTTGCAAAACAATTTTATTTGTACGTGACAGTCCGCCATTTTGTTTGGTTTTGTATAGCGCTGTCACGCCAGTAACACTTAAATGGGCGGCCATTTTTAATGATACTCTTGTGATTTTAGATAGTATCCCGATGTTTTTCAGGTCCGTGCTGCCTGCACGTTTTACATGCAATATATAACTTTCTAATTAGTTACAACTATTCCTATCCTCTTTTTTTTTTTTTATATTAAGTTTGGAATGCCAGAATGGATATTTCCGTATAGTGTAGCTTCCTCTTAGTACGAGAATTTTCAAAATCTGTTTATAAAGAATCAAGCAAATAAGCTTTATCCTCTCCGTTATAATAGAGCGAATTAACTATCAAACGAAGTTGAACTGTAGAACATTGTAAACTTGGAGTGTAAACACATTTTCTAATTACATAGTTACTACGTTACTTACAAGTCTACGGTACGCAAGCTTCATCGACTCGTGAATTGCGTCCACATGCATTGGCATAAATCTGAATAAATCATTTGGCCTCTGGCATACTGTTATTTCTGTTTTGTTTCTCCTTTTTTGTAAATACGTTTTTCGCGATATTGCATCCGCCTGAACTGGACCAGAGCTGCAATTGTGTAGTTTTCTCTTCGGATCGATAACAGGGTATTTGATGTCGCCGCCATATTTGTAAACGAAAAGTTAGTCCATGCTATGCTATCATCGAATTCATGTTCGGCGGAGTAAAGTGGGTTGGTGAACCCAGGCATACCGCCCAGGTGTCGTAAAATGCAATTAGATTGTTTGTTACTGTTACTGATTGATACTGTTATGTTTTGTGAGCAATACAGTGTTTATATATCTATCTATCTTAAATCAGATACTTTATTGATAACAATAGTTACAGGTCATTTAGGTACATATCATGTCGTTTAGAATAGTTAATAATTCAGCACAAATTGAAATAAATAAAAATTACAGATTCATGATTGAAAAACAGACGATAGACACGTACATTATATGAAAATCCAGCTTTTTTGCCCGCGAATTTATCCGCGTAAAATCCAGTTAAGTACTATGTTCCGGACCCGTTGTAGCCCACATTGAATTTCGGAAAAAACCGTTGAATATACCTGAGAATGTAGCTAAGAACCATCGAGAAGAGAGAACCGCATTGAAACCGTTCGGTTCGGGAGCTATGATACCACTGACAGATACGCAAAGCCACAAAGCCACATGGCTGTCCGACTTTTTCTGTCGGTTAGGTTATTCACGTGTCGTTAATACATAAGAGATACAAGCGATGAACTACCTACTCTAATTTACTAGAGAGTAGATTAGGTAACGGTGACAACATATATTGTTTCTATATGACATAATTTAGTATGAAAAGAAAAGAAATAGGTGGCTTAAACTTTTATTAGAAACTTGGCGTTGGTTTAAACCTGGAGATAATCTACTTACGTGCATAAGTGCGTGAAGGTTGATGTTCCTTTATTTCATTGTTACAACATGTTACAGTATTATGTCAACACTTAGGTTATCTAATAGTTCTATATTTAGACTACTAATGTATGGTAAAGTACGACTTATAATTAACAATTAATGTAGCTTTTTCTATAGGTGAACTAATTTGTAAAATCAGTTAAATAGTCTTTACGTTCATCTCATACAAACAACCAATCTTTTCTCTAACAAACAACTAACTTTTTGCCCGTAAACATGGCAGCGATATGTCAGCCAAAGGAAAACTTTCTAGTCTAGTCGACAAGTTAACTGGTGTATCGGGGTGTGACGTATCGGGGCTGACCGCGGGGGCGCGGGGCAGGGCGCGCAAGGGAAGTTTCTCAGTGCGCCCGCGGACTCCGCACAGCGCGTATTTTGCTATGGACTCTCGGAACAACACACGAGGTTAATTTACCGATGATAAATCTTGAGATGGAGGCTCGAAAATGTTAACTAAAACATTAATAGAAGCACAGGGGCTTTCAAAGTGTGCGCCGTGGAGAGGAAGCGGGGCGCTGTGAGGCGCTCCCATCTCCACGTCCCGAAACTAAACTTAGATGTTCATTTGTACATATTAAATCATCATCATCATATCAGCCCTATGATGCCTCCCCCAGAGATCTCCACAAAGGGTACTGCGCCTTCCGCATTCAGCTACACCTGCGATCTTTACCAGATCGTCGGTACACCTAGTGGGAGGCCTTCTCATGCTGCGTTTTCCTGAACGTGATGACCACTCGAAAACTCTCCTGCCCCATAGGCCCCATAGGCCATCTGTTCTGCAAGCAATGTGCCCTGCCCGCTTAGCAATCTTTCGAGATATGTCGGTGAGCTTAGTTCGCTTGCGGATCTCTTCTTTCCTGATTCGATCGCACAATGACACTCCGAGTATAGCCCTTTCCATCGCCCTTTGGGCGACTGTGAGTTTTCTTATAAGGCCCACAGTGATCCATAAAATAAATATGAAAAGAAGCTTACTTTTTTGCAACAAATTAAAAATCGAGGCTTAGTTTTAAAAACCATTGGCCAACATTAGGTTTCTTGTCTCAGGATATTATACTTAATCTTGGGACATGTTCGGGCATAATCTCGTGTGCATTCTTTTTCCGAGTAACGTCATCAACTGACGTTTCGCAGAAGAAAATGCACACTGCCCCGCGCCCCGCACCCCTGCGGTCATCAACGAAAAATTACCCTCCCACCTACCTCACGTACCGCAGGCGATATACCAGTTAAGTTGTTGACCTTTAGTACCGATTCGAACTTAGCCCGATGCAGGGAGAATTATTTTATGCTACACAGTTTTCGTATTACCCGTATTTTGCGTATACGATAAGGTTAAGGTTAAGGTTTATGGGCTTCTTTTTCCGCACTGGAACTCAAAATTGGTCCCTTGTACGTAGTTAAGGCATGCTGATTTAGCCAGCCCAGCTCCCCCCAGAAACCAGCAGTTTCTTTGGACGCTCGCAGATCCCTCGGAGGGACCCCGTTCTTATGTGACTTGTACCCTGTGGTCCTTTAGTCCCTCACACTCCTGAACCACGTGGGCCGCTGTTTCCTCATCTACTAGACATCCCCTGCATAAAGGGCTGTCTGTAGCTCCTATCGTGAACAGTAGTTTGTTCAGGGGGAGGTGTCCTGTTATTGTACCAACTACTGTCCTGAGTTCTATCCATTTGAGATCTAGCAGTTTATTAGTTAGTCTTGGTGATCGTTCGGTCACCACCAACTTCGACTGTCTACATCCTATTGTGTTTTGCCAACGTTTATTGTGGTGGTCCGTCGTGTGTTTGCTCAACCATGCTCGCAGTGTGATAAATGAGAGGGGTAGGGACGGAGGAGAACCAGCAATTTCCATCCCTGATCCCTTTCTTGCTAGCTCATCGGCGGCATCGTTCCCCATCGAATTGCTGTGACCCTTGATCCATTGTATCGTAATCCTGTTTGTCAAGGAGATATCCTTCAGTACCTGGTGGCTCTCCAGGATTAGGGCAGTGTTTATGCTGTTCTTTCCCAATGCCATCAAGACCGACATGCTGTCCGATAAAATTCGGATGCCTTGGTCGCTTATACCAAGTCTCTTTAATCGCATGGCGGCATGTGTGATTGCCACACATTCGCATTGGAATATGGTAGTATGTTCCCCTAATGGTATAGAACTCTTAATATTCAAATCCAGCGAGAAGATCCCTGCACCGGTGCCTTGGTCGGTCATGAATCCGTCCGTGTAGATACGGACTTCTCTTATCTTCTCAGTTTGTATCTGATATCTTTTGCCAAATGTGAACTGTTTCGCGATTCGGTCACTCTTGGCCTCAAACATAGGGTTACTCTGAACTATTGTTTCTCATAAGGTTTGATGGGAGCCAAGTTTATTGTCCCATTGTCTTGTTATCCTAAGTCTTAGAATTGCCATCTTTGCCTCCTGCTGTATATGCAGCTGTTGGTGTCGAGCGCATGCAGCCCGTTATGGCAGAGCATGCCATTCTCTGGAACCGTGGCAGCCTGTTGACCGCTGTATTGAGCTTGGTTCTGGACCACCAGGCCACCGCGCCATAGGCAACGAATGGCCTCACCACGGCTGTATACAGCCACCTGGAAATCCTGAGGGAGATTTCCCATGTTTTGCCAAGGAGTCTGCTGCACTGCCACAGCGAGATGCTGGCCTTGGTCAGTTTGTGTTCCAGATGCTTGTTCCATAACAGCTTGTTGCCGAAAATTACCCCAAGATACTTGACCTCGTCTGTTAAGTATAGTCTGATACCGAATTTTCCTAAATCTCCAATTAACGGCCGATTAATGTAATTTTGGTTTTCCGGAAATCTTTTTTTCATATTAACTGTATGTTATCGTCTTGTTATTTTAATAAGCGAAAATCGACCAATTAACAGATTGTCAAAAGATATAATTTCCGATTTTCTTTGTCTAGGTCTTGGTCCTGGCCCTGGTCCAGGTCCTAGTTTTGACCTAGACAAAGTCCAGGTCTAGGGACCAGGTTCTGGTCCAGGACCATGACCAATACTGAAACAGGTATCTGAACCAATGCCATTACCAGAATGTACACCTGGACTTGGATATGAGATTGGCCATGAACCAGAACCAAAACCTGGACCTGGTCTTGGTCTTGGGCCTGAACAAGGACCTTGATCACAATTTGAGCTTGAACCAGATCCAGGATATAGACCAGTTCCAGCACATAGACCATAAACATTAGCTAGACCCTTTTCCAGATCCAGGACTTGGACCTGAACCAGTACCTGGTCCGGGTCCAGGACCTGTACCTGAACCACGAACTGGTCCGGGCCAGGACCTGAACCTGAACCACTAACTGGTCTGGGTCCAGGATTCAAATGAGGATCTGAACTTGAGTCTAGATCTCGACCTGAACCACGAACTGGTCCGGGTCCAGGACTCGAACCAGGATCTGAATTTGAGCCTAGATCTAGACCTGAACCACGAACTGTTCCGGGTCCAGGACTCGAACCAGGATCTTGAGCCTAGATCTAGACCTAGACCTGGACCAGGACTACTTTATCTGAACTTGGTGTTGGATCAGAACTAAAACCTAAACCTAGTCTTGGTCTTCCAGGATTTAACTAATGGGATTATTGGGAGAAACAGAATCGACAGCCGGTGGAGCAGATGTTGTTGAGTGGCGAACAGGATGGCCTCCCACGAGATGGACGGACGACCTCCTTAAGGTCCTAGGGAGCCGATGGATGCAAGATAACAGAGTCGACCGGAGTGTAAACCGTGGGAGGCTTGTATTCAGCAGTGGACCCGGACCTACCTACCTGCCTAAAGATGGAACACTAGAACCCGTGCCCTATAAAATAAATATCGTTATAAGTTCACTTTTCTCGCTCTATAATTTTTTTTCGATAATTTTGATTTTACACGAAAACTATACAATCGCTATCAGTTTCATCTAAAAGTTGAATGTCACATTCGATTTTGGCTTCAAAAGGGTCCCTAGGGACAGAGACAAATCAATGCCTTAGACAGAAACAAAACATATATGAGTGAATGAATGTAACTGATTTTAGCAGGGGTAGCCAGACGCAATAATGTATCACCTGTTAATGGTCGATTAGCTTATTTTAGATTGATTGGCCCTTCAGAAGAAACCCTGTGGGTTTCTTCTGAAGCCTGGTTGAGCCTGCTAAATGTGACAGTCTGTTAGCTAATCAATGATTTGACATACGTTTCAGGAACCGGGTGTATGTGTTATTATTTTTGGTAATCAGAATTATATATTAATATTATAGTATTATTAGTAAAAGTTTCAAGAACATTTTTGGCATTTAAGTCCCGATTAGATACGAGGGCCCGGGGTCCGCCTTGACCGTGATTCAGAGTTTGGTAGATCAAATAATTTTTCTTTGTAACAGTATAAACATACAATTTAGTACCATATCCGACTGTCGGATCGAAGGGAAAAGACCGGAGAGGAAGAAACTACTCCTAGTTTCTTCCTCTGTTATGATAGATGTTATCACCATAAAGTTACTATACCTAGCGGTAGTTGTCACAGAATCCAATTAGTTAAGGGCCAATCCAATTAATTTGGGCAGCTTGCACCAAATTCTTAAACGCATTTAAGGTGTATCTTAAACAAAAAACTTCATAGGTACAAAAAACGTCATTTTTAAACGTGTTTAAGAATTTGGTGCAAGCCGCCCAAATTAATTGGACGGCTAAGACGGACGCCGGGCTAAGACGATGAAGCCGGTGGTTGTTTACATTCCACTGTTTTGTGTATTGTAAGTATTTTTACTCAATATAGTAAATTTTAGTCCAGTAATTGGGAGTTGTGCTTAGAAGAGTAACATAGCGACCAAGTTATCTGTTCAGAAGCCGCCGTCGCGAGTAAAGGAGTGAGCGTTCCAAACTTGTATTTCAGTACAATAATGTCTAGTTCCGTATTTTATCTACTCAATAAATAATTTGCTGACTGTACGTTCGATGTAGAACATTCTGTAATTTCGGGGCATTATGGCAAATTGGGCCAAATTGATTATAAAAAAGAAGCGTAATATTTTCCAAAAATATGGAGCACGGGACTGATGGGACCCTTGGGACAGGCTTTTCCAAGGGACGGGAAGCTTTTTTATGCGGTAAAATA
Source organism: Blastobasis lacticolella (assembly GCA_905147135.1). Taxonomy (NCBI): domain Eukaryota; kingdom Metazoa; phylum Arthropoda; class Insecta; order Lepidoptera; family Blastobasidae; genus Blastobasis; species Blastobasis lacticolella. The sequence continues at coordinate 21,027,955 of LR990039.1, forward strand.
ATATGCCGCCGAATTGTTTTTCAATGTTTTGTTTACAGAGTAGCAGTATCCCTATCAAATTCCATGACATGGGAAAATGGTCTAAAATTACATATGAGCTTCTGATAACAATAATCGAACGAGTAGTGATTTTATGGTCTCTTTGGAATCCTGTAGTTCTGAGTTTTTATTGCTATACGAATAAAACGTTAGTTTTATTTCTACAAGGTATGTTGGGTTTTCCTAGACGGTTTGAACATCTGCTGCCTATTTTCTCTCTATAGGGGTCCTTCCTTGCTGTTCTGCATCACAGACGTTACATTGCTTTACTGACCACACCAGAGCTCAACATACGCTGCATATACGCGGCTCATCGGGTCAAGCTTTTACGTCGACCGATTGGATCGCGTCTTGTGAGAGTTTGGAAGATTGTCTGAATCCGGTACCTTTCACTTACGAGTCGGACCCTTTAACCACTAAGCCACCGACGCTCTTAACCGCACACCGCACCCTGTTTACCCTTTATTTAGTTCTCATACGGAACGACCAGTTGATCCAGTCGCATTAACTGTTTATTTACATTTTCATCCAAATAAGGCTTTCTTAGTAACGAGCCTCTATAATAAGCGCAACTCGCCTGCGCGATATTTACGAGTGCTACGGAACTCGTAGCGGCCTCGTAGAACTTGCTACGAGAGAACCCATTACCGGTTCTCCGTCAACTTTTCCGCTTCCATAAAGCGTTCGTCAAGCGATAGCGAATGCTAATTCTATTCCTCTTACTAGGATACTGGAGCATCGACCAACTTGTAAAATGTAAATAAGCGGTAGCGAATTCTGCTTACGTCTAGTTGGTCGGCTTAGGCAGCGGCGTCAACATATTTTTGCGCCGACCTACTCGTACGTAATCATATTGGAAAATGAAACGCTGTGCAGCCGAGCACCGGGCTGCAGCCTGCAAGTTTGCGAGTCACTGTCGTCTTCCGCCTCTCGAGAGCCGTCTTAGAATTGACTATTATTTGATTAAGCCCGCCATCACGTGCCGCCTTAAACAGCCGCTTTCAAGGTTCTCTATAGAGGTTTCCCGCGGGAGCTCTGCTTTCGCCATTCAGCCTTTATCCGGCTCCGTGGAAAAATTCCCGCCGCTTTTTGCGCCTCGCAAATTACTCTATAAATAGGTCATCGCTTTATGTGCCCCGTTATTATTATTACCGCGTTCAAAGGCCGCTGTATTGAGTAAGGCAAACTTGCTAAGTACGATATTTAGTTTGGTAAGCCGATTACTCGGGCGCCGCGGCGGGTCAAAGAGAAACTAATGCTAAGTACACGGCTCTCTATACATTATAATGCTGAGGGACTGCCGCTTTCCTGTTTGCCTCCCCATATGGTTGATCTATGGTGGAATATTAAAAAAAAATGAGATGATAAACGAAATTCTCCGTCGTGTTTTCGTAAGTAAACAATCTCGGATCTGCGCTCCTTCGATATTAATGCGCTCTAAAACTGTCCGCTTTAGATGTAGGAGTAAACTTCAGTTGGTTCAGTATGGGAGGGATCAAGCGGCCGCTTGCAGGCAGCCAGATTAATATTGGATGAGAATCTGTTTATTATGTTTTTATTATTAGTACAAAAAAGTGCGTCTTGTTATTTAAACTGTATAGTGTTGAAGCAGTTTGAGTATGCAAAAAAAAAGTATTGATACTTAAATAAATCGGGGCACAAGTAGATGGGAAAATTTCATTAAATGGTCGTTTTGCGAAAGAGACATTTTGTGAAAGACGTTTTGCGAAAGGGACATTTTGTGTAAGCGGCGTTTTGCGAAAGGGACGTTTTGCGAAAAGGACATTTCGTGAAAGGGACGTTTTGCGAAAGGGACATTTTGTGTTAAGTGACGTTTGGCGAAAGGGACGTTTTGCGAAAGAGTTACATTTTGCGAAAGGGTTACACTTTGCGAAAGGAAGATTTTGTGAAAGAGACATTTTGCTACCAAGGGACTTTTTTAGCATAATGCTCCTTATTATGCGACGAAAGGCATATGGCATTTCTATTTACGTATACTATGATTTTTGAGGGCATCACGGTCATAGTTACGGATCATCGCTTGTAGAATGCGAGCGAATACGCGCGTATTGTTTTATCTCCGAAGAAATATGAGCATTACAATGTTGAGATAAGTTTGCAATGGTAACTATGTTTGACGCTCCGTTCCGGTACTAGCTTTATTGAACCCATTCCAAAGGAAAAGGACATAAAGGCATAGAAGGCGCATCGACCTATACACAATATACACTGTCACTTTGTCACCACCTTCTACTAAAAACTTAATGTCATACAAAAAGCTATAACATTAGGTGGACAAGGCCATCAAATTTGATAATAGCAGTGATTATGGAGAGATATTTCACAACTTATAGCCGTCTCTTTTGGACACGTTATACCTACGCACTTTTAATAAAAGGAAGAAGAGTAGGCTCCTTAATCTCTATGTCCTTCTATCACTCATTCAAACACAACAAAAGACGGTCCTGACATACACAGAGCACATTTCGATCCGTAACCGTATTAGCTTCCTCTTTCAAACTCGTGATAAACTGCCAGAGACAGAAGCGAAGTTTAGCAGAGAGTGGTTATAAAAATTTTGCTCCAGAGGCGCTTGTCAAACAAGTAAAGAGAGTAAACAGTTGCGAGCCAAGCAACGCGGCTGGAATCCAATCAACTCTCGAGCGGCCGCAACAAACGGGAAAAAACTAGAAGAGGGCGCCGGACTCACTTACAAAGGCTCCGTCCCGCTAACACGAGCAATTCTTAGGTTGAAAATGTTTTACAAAATGATTTTTTGCCGTAGCTTTTTTATGTTACTGAGGTGTTATATTAAACAAGGATAAGGCGTGCTTGTAAGCAGTTACCACAATATTAGTAGCAAATGTAATGTAATAACCGATTCCAAGTCGCATCGTATGCAGTTGCATACACTGCTAATAGTAGTTTATGCAACTGTCATATAAAAGGGGGTATTAAAACATGAGTGTCTGTTTATCATACGAGGCGTAGCCGAGTATGATAATAGGTTGACACGAGTGTTTTAATACCTAATTATATGCAGTTGCATACTCTACTTTATCTACACTCGTATTTTTATGTTAAAATATCGTACCTATAATTTTCTCAACTTTGCTGGTAGTAAGCTGCGAGTCAGTTCTGTTGTATCTACGCGTCGAGGATATCAAGCGGCGGGAAATTCACTTTACTACTCTCACATTTATCTATTTATTTACTTAAAATAAGAAAAAACATTCACAAACACAAATTACAACAATTACAAAAAATATTTTGTTTAGCGGGAAAATAATTACACAGAATATAAACAGGAAAATTTAAATTTTGAATTTGAATTTGTTAAAGACATCTAGGTATTCAGCCTACATTTGACCGTGTCCAGGCGCCCGACGAGAATTTAAAAAATATAAGTGTTGCATAATGATTAAAAAGTTATTTTACGATACAGCTGTCATGAAAATAGTATGGGAAATGCTGTATCGAAAAGTAATTTTTTAAAATTTTATAGACTGGCGTGAAAAAAGTGTATCCTTAAACGACTGTTTTCGAATATGTAATTGGAACATTACGCTATGAGTGTAGATAAAGTATTAAATCTAACACTATTTAATCTACACTTACATTTTCATATTAAAATTTCGTACCGATAATTTTCTCAACCTTGCTGCGAGTCATTTCTTTTGCCGCGTCTAGGATATCAAGCGGCGTGAAATTCAGTTCACTACTTTCATATTCATCCATTTATTTGCTTCAAACAAGAAAAAAATATTTACAAACACAAACAGCAACAGTCAGAAAATATATTATGTTTAGCGGTAAATTAATTCCATACAGCACTGACCCTCCATCCACATATTTGCATAGTTCGGTATTCAGTCAATTAACCGCGCCCGGGCATGAATTAAAAAATAAAAGTGTTGGTATTGTTGAATATTGTGGAAAATGCTGCATCATAAAATACTTTTTAAAATTTTATAGATTAGCATTAAAAAAGTTCATCCTTAAACGACTGTTTTCGAGAATGTAATTGGAACATTGTAAGTGTAGATAAAAGTTCATACGATATTAAAGATACAGTTTATGGCAGTCAAAGAGTGGGAACGGGGAAAGTAAAAGGCTTCCGGTTTCATCCTACGAGTACGGAACCTTAGAAATGCCCGCGTCGCATTTAGAAAGCCAGCCTTCTCGATCCCGGCGGTTGCATTCACTGGGCACCTTTTCTGCCGCCGCTTATAAAAAGTTTATTGAATCCCAGCTCTGACTGCGACTTCGTTTGCGTTGACTACTGGATGTTTGGTATGTCTAATATTATTTGTTCCGATTTTGATATCCGGAATCCATATTGAGTCAATCACCTTTCCTTTTCCGGCGTTCCAAACTACCGATACCTTCGGTAGTTTCCGTGTCCGCTCGCTGGTTTGGTGGTGGGGAAACTAACGTGCTAGCTGTATACTGGGTTTTACTTCATTATAGCTTCGTCTTTTCTGGCGTTCACATCAGCTACCTAACAAAGTTTTATATTTCCCTAAAATATTAATATTACATATTTTTCTTTCAAAATGTTTAAAATTATATCCATACAGTAAAAATTGGATAGGTTAGGTATATATTTCAGCCTTCCCTTCAAATGAAGAATAATAATTCAAATCAGGAAGTAATCGAGGAGGAACGGAGAGCATCGGATATTAACACTCGGAAAAGGATTGCTTCTCAGAGCAGTTCTAGTTCATCGAGTAGTAGGAACGGCTCTGAAGACGATTATCCAACTGCAAAACGTGCTCGAAATGTAAGTAATGCACAATTTGAACAACAAAGCCTCAACTTCTGGTGCAAAACGTGACAATAAACTTTTTCAGTCTAACCGCAATTCAAAGAAAACAAAACAAAATAACTCCAAAAGTACCTACTGAGCGTAAGCGCGCCCCTTTTAGAGGTAAACAACATACCTACCAACACATCTGGTCTACTACAAACATTATGTACACATTCCAATTAAGGAAAAATTATCCTTTGACAATTTACTAGCATATCATATTTTGAATTCGAATGACAATATTTTACCCAATTAAATATTCTGTTGATAATAATTTTATATTTTATTTGTAATTTATTTAATTTATTATTTATTTTTGACATTATATTTGTAATTTTACATAATTTATTTAAAAAATGATTTGATTATATTTTAATAAAGAAATAAGTTTCACATGAACTTGATTTTTCTTAATATATTTTTTAAATACAGTGATAAATTTCTATTGATAATTTGACATTCTATTAATAATGAATCACATCGTATCTACTGATTTATTATTGTTTTATGAGGTTCTTTTTACTTAAGTAATTGTAAAAACAACTTTATCTTAAGAAATACTGAGTTATATTGTACTGTATTAGAAGTGAATAATTCGAAATTAATGAATTTTTGATAATACTTAACTATTTATCATCCAATGTTAATTAATCATGTTTTATATTCGTAATCCCTGAAATTTGGGATTTTTAAAATAATTGTTTATTAAATTTTTATACTGTAGTTATTCAATGAAGGTGATTTTATGGATTATACATTATTAAGGTTGACGTCAATAAGTGTATATATTTATACCAATGTTGAATAAATAATTATGTATTTTGAATTTTTAAACATAAGTAAGAAACCTCGATCCCAATCTCCCGGTAAATCTAAGGGTCCTCGCGCGTGACTCGCGGCACTTTCAAGGCGGTTGTCTAAAGTAATATCATCATATATGGGCCAACCTTGGCGCCCCAGATAAAATTTGCAAACTATTAGTCGGAATTCGAATTCTTTTCATCATGAAACCGCCTCTCATATTCCCAAGCAATATAGTAATGGAAGCTTTCGAAACCAAAGAATCCAAAGCAATGAGCCAACTAATCGAGACTATGCTGCAGTAGGGAGTACTCGAAAGGGCGGAAATATCTCCGAGTTACCTGTCAACATTCTTTCTAGTGCCGAAATCAGACGGCTTACCGCGAACAATTTTGTCAATACCAAAAACTACCAACTATTCAGCCACTTTCGAGTACCATCGTTCGTACAGCACAAAGATTGGATGGTCAAATTAGACCTCAGTCAAGCGTACTTTCATTTGCCAATCGCACACGAGCACCGAAGATTCCTCAGATTGAGCTACAATGGCGATTTGCTGGAAATGACGTGCCTTCCGTTCGGCCTTTCGTCGGCTTCGAGAACTTTCGCATCAGTAACGAACTGGATTGCCAGTATCAACCCAGTCACAACATCAGGTGCGTAGTGTATCTCGACGACTTTCTACTGGCCAGTCAGTCACATTCTGCCCTTCAGGAGCAGATACGTTTTACCGTGAACACCGTGCAACTACTAGGATGGACAGTGAATTTCAAAAAATCTTGTTTGTATTCGTCGCGACGCCTGGAATTTTTGGGCGTGATATGGGACACCGAACACAACTCCATGTCCCTGTCGGATACCAAATGCCTTACGCTACGCATGGCATTGGAGAAACAGATTTCGACAGGCAGTTGGTCCCTCAAACAGGCCCAGTCCCCACTGGGGCGAATCAACTTTCCCAGTTTTGTCATCTGCAGATGACGATTACACTGTCGAACTATGCAGTACTACAGTTGACAGCTTGCTCAGGAACATCCGTACAGGAGATCTAAGATACCGGACGAAGTAATTGCAGATATGAAATGGTGGATGGATGCAACTTCGGGATCAACTCAGATTTACAGCGAATCAATTACCCATCTATTGACGCCAGACGCATCTGACATCGGCTGGGGAGCGCAACTAGAAGATGAGAAAATGACAGGTCAGTGGAACACTACACAACAATCATGGCATGTCAATCTCAAGGAACTATTTGCAGTGTATTCATCAGTCCATCACGAACAACGTCAACTCAACGCAATACTCATGTTCTGCTACAAACCGACAACCGGACTGTAGTGGCATATACCAACATAGAGGGAGGAACACAATCGCATAAACTTCTAGATCTCACGCGTCAACTGCTTGCCCTGTTCGACAGATTGAACGTGCGCCTGACAGCGCAATACTTCCCCGGAAGATACAATATCGAAGTAGACGCTCTATCTCGTAAAAATGCTTGCCCGGAATGGCACCTGAAACCAGTAGCAACAGAGAAAATTTTTCAGCTTTGGGGATACCGGAGGTGGATCTGTTCGCATCTGAAACCGCTCAAATAGTAAATACATATGTTTCCCTCGACGTAGTAGACGAGAAAGCTCTTTTTCACAATGCCTTTCGCCGACAATGGAAATTCAAACTGGCATGGCTGTTTCCACCTCCGAATCTGATTCCACAGGTACTGTCACACCTGAACTGCGCCCAAGGTCGGTACATTCTCATTGCCCCGAGATGGATCAAGGCATTTTGGATGGCAGACTTGCAGCAGTGAGCCCTTCATCAACCGCATCCCATTCAGAACCTTCCACAGGTACTGATGACGACTGAAGACTGGTCAGAACAAGAAAGATCTCTATTTCTGTCAAGTTGGAGAAAATCTACAATTAAAACATATGTCCTTATATGGAAGAAATGGAAAGGTTGGTGCGTATTGGATTCAGTTAATTTTAAAAGCCCTCAGGCGCCACATGTGGCATGGTACCTGGCGTACTTGCACAATGAAGAAAATTTTGCATATCGGACCATATTAGTTCACAAATCTGTCATTAGCACTTTCACTAATTCAAATGATAACTTATCATCTAATTTATTCATACGACAAATTCTAAAAGCCTATTTCTTTCTATTTCTAAAGTGAAACAAGTGAAGCCACCTATTTGGGACCCGAAACTCATAATACAATTTTTAAGTTCACGCATTAAGTACACCAGATATAAATAATCTTTATCAAGTCTCTAGGCGAACAGCTATTTTATTACTTTTATCGTCCGGACTTGTACCGTCGTATGAACGCAGGTTCACGATTTGACATTACTCAAAATTGGACCAGAAAGTATGATTGACGACGGTAACAACATCACTTTGTGGCGAGCGTTTGGGTCGAAATCTGATAACGCAAAACATAGGCAATCAGGTTGGAAGTTAAAGAAACATATTGACAAAAACTTGGATTACGCCACTTGATACGTCAACTAATAAAAATATCGCTAGATCGACGAAATGAAGGTCAAAATTTGTTTATAACTGTGCCAGGGGCCGCGAAACCTGCTTCAAGGGCAGTCATAGGTGGTTGGGTAAAATCCGTGCTTAGGGAAGGTGGAATCGAAGCGTCTCCAGGATCTGTACGGTTTGCGTCATTAAATTTTTTGGAGGATTTTAAGATTGATCAAAATCTGTCAACCGGTAATTGGAAACAAGAACATACGTTTCGAAAATATAATCAAAGAAAAAATTATAAATCAACAATCATGTCAGAATGAACATATTTCGTTATCTCATTATTTTGATACGATATAGCTAAGTATATTATTAAGTATTCATTACATAATTATATTATTATAATTAGATTTCTTAAACCTAAATAAAACACAAATTGTCACAATTAATATTGTTTTTATACACATTATAGCATCGTAGTCACCTAAGTAACCAGGGTAACCAGGAGATATCAAACACATCACTCAATATGGTTTCCGGATATCGAAATCGGAACTATTTGTTCCGATTTTGATACATGGATTACATGGATCCGGAAACCATGTAACCCCTACCTGGTTGCATGAGTTCTATAATGAAGTAAAACCCAGTATACAGCTAGCACGTCAGTTTCCCCACCACCGAACGGAACGCCGGAAAAGGAAAGGTGCTTGACTCAATATGGATTCCGGATATCTCAAGATAAATAATAGGTAAGTTTTATTGGTAGTTAAAACTCTCTATTAAGCAACACTGAGGAGTGGTGAAGTTTTCTCTTCTTATCAAATCAGGAGCCTTTTACTTTGTACTTAAAAACTTCCAGGTTGTAATTAACAAAAGACAGTAGTAAGTCAGGTAGAGAGTTCCATCTCGGTTCGCACAATAAAAGTTGAAGCAAAGTGGTTTATGCGAGTAGCCTTAACTACTTAACAACGTAATTTCTACTCTGAAACAGTGTCATTTCGCCGAGGCTGTCCTCGTTTGGAGGCGGAACGAAGATGGGGGTATTAGGTTAGGCAGTTCCATTGCAGTCTCCGAAATGTAACCGATAACAAATAAATATACCTACATATAAACACATTAACCCTCCTTTTGGCGCTGTCATGGTTTTAGAGAGAGTTTTTGTCAACCTAGCGCGTCCCTACCCGCCTTCTTTACCCAGGGGCGAGTAAGTTTAGTTTAGCTTTAAGGATTGCCAGACTGAAGTGGCAGTGGAAGATGGCCGATGGGGCAGTAAAGTTCTCGAGTGGCGACCACGCACCGGAAGACGCAGCGTGGGTAGGCCTTCTACAAGATGGATCGACGACCTGGTAAGTATTGCAGGTACCAGCTGGATGCGGAAAGCACAGGACCGGCCTTTGTGGCGATATCGGGGGGTGGCCTATGCCCAGCAGTTTCGGGCGTCTTTTGGCTGATATGAAGATGATGATGATGATGATAAGTAAGTTTAGAATAGAGCAAATAGGATTTTCAGACGGCGGGAAGCGACTTTGTTTTAAACTATGTATCTATACATAGTATTAATCAAAGTCCGCTACCCGCCCTTGTACGCTTACGTCTTTTTATCCCAGCTCAGGCAAAAAATATGTTTTATTTTACCTTTTACGTGTTTTTTTAACTCTAAAATTTAAATGTATTTCACAAGATTTAATAAACTTTTTATTATTTTTTATTTTTATTATATTTTAAACTACCACACTCTGTACATCAGTAAAAATCTGTCATTATATTGGCAGTTATTCTAACACAATTTCTATCAAAGCAAGTGCCGCCGATGCCAGACAGCGGCGGTTTTATAAAAAGCTAGGGACACCTAACAATGGTCGGCGCTCTCCGCTCGCCGCCGTGCTCGGAAGTCGATCCAGGTCGATTATTCCGTTCGACACCGGCGGTTGCATTTACCGGGAATCGCCTTTTTGGGACCTGTCTATTATTATTAGTGCAGCCATCGGGCCTTTCAGCTGCGGTTATTTCAGAAATACTGTACCAACAATTTTAATGAAAATCGACTAAATCGATGCTAACAGCCCATACAGAAATAGCAATTTATTTTGCATGAGCTTTTACTTTGTCCGCCTGAAACTCGTTTATTTGTGCAATGTTACGCGAGAACTACATTGAGTTTCGGGAGAACTTATAGTTTACTAGTGACCGGGCGCGACTTTGTTCGCGTACACCTACTTTACCCCTACTCTTTTTTTCTTGCGTATAAAACCTTCCTCTTAAATCAATGTACCTATTGTTAAATACTGCATTACAATCCGTGGTGTAGTTTGAAAGATCTAAGCGTACATACAGACAGCTGGAAAAAACTTTGTTTTATGCTATGTTTTATACAGAACCCTGCTTGCGCCAAATTCTTGTTTAATAGACATATCTTCTATACATAGTGTTAAACAAAGTCGCTTCTAGCCGTCTGTCCCTAATTCCCTATGTATCTATGCGAGCGGCCACACAGAGAAGACGTATGACGCAGACACGTCGCAAACGCCCATTCTATTTACTTTTATACTAAATGTATAGAAAGGTCGCGTCGCAAAACATACTGCAAAGACAGGGCGCGTACGCGACGCAGACACGTCTTAAAACACAGAATGGACGAGACACGGGCGCGCCATGGGCGAGAGCGGGGCTGCGTCTTTTCTGTGTGGCCGCTCGCTTTAAACATACAGAAAAGACGAGGCACGGACGCGGCGCCGTCGGGGACCAGTCAAGAACGCAGGTAAGACAAGGATAGCAAGCGATGCGTGCGAGGCCCGGCTCCCCGCGCCCTGCCCGCACCCCCTGTCTCGCAGGCGGCGCGCCCGTGCCCCAGGCTTGCCAGATTGGGGGTTTATTTCGCAATTTTGGGGAAAAAATTGACTCTTGGGGAAAAACTGGGGAGACAGAATCTTTGGGGAAAAAGATCTAGGGAAAATATTGAGCACCAATTATAGTATAACTTACATTTACGAATGACGATGAAATGAAATCTATGAATCTTTAAGACAAGTTCTAAAAAACTTGATTCCAGTGTCATAAAACCCTTGAACAAAAAAGGCTGTATACCATTAAACTAGTGATGGACTCGAATCGAAAATTAATTTTCGAATCGAATCAAATTAATTTTCCGACAAAAATTCGAATCATGATTCGAACTAACCCTTGATTCGATATGATTTGTGACTCTAATCGATATGATGATTCGAATACATATGAAAAGATAAAAAAAATACGTGAACATACTGCCAAAATTTTAAAAAGGGTTAAATAGCGAAAACGTCTAGGTACTCAACCGAAGACGAAGACATTGAAATGTTAAATTTGTTTAGTAAAATTTAAGTAGCTTTCATATATTAAAAAAAAAACGAAGAAATAATGTGTTTATTGTGTACCTATTTATTTGTTAATTTAACCAAATCAAGTTTGGGGGTTTTTCTGAATAATGTATCATTTTGGGGAAAAATAATTATGAATCTGGGGAAATATGAGAAAACACATCTGGCAACCCTGCCGTGCCCCGTCTTTTCTGTATGTTTTAAGTCGTGTCTGCGACGCGTCCGCGCCCTGTCCGCGCCCTGTCTTTGCTGTATTTTTTGCGTCGCGACATTTCTATACATTTAGCATGAAAGTAAATTGAACGGGCGCCGCGTCCGCGACGTGTCTGCGTCTTACGTCTTTTCTGTGTGGCTGCTCGCTTAAAAAGTCGCATCCGCATCTCGTCCGCGACGTGTGTGCGTCTTACGTCTTTTCTGTGTGGCCGCTCGTTTAGATCTTTTAAACTACGTAACGGATTCAAGAGGAAAGTGTATAAATAAGCAAGACAGGAAGTAGGTAGGGATAAGTAGGTGTACACGAACGAAGTCGCGCTGGGTCCACTGGTACTAAATATAATGGTAATTACGTGACCAGCACGGTTTCCCACAAAACATAATAATATTACATTCCAAGGTGTTGAAATACCTTGGGCCGATAATTACAAAACAAGTATTCAGTTAAAACTAAAAATAGATATTAAGAATATAAGACCACTACTTATTGTACACACGGCAGCGCACCAAACTAAGCTGTTTGGGCCGTAAAGCACAACTTTAGATAGTTGTACAATAAAAGCAAAGAAATGAACGAACAAAGGAACGAAGGGATGAATGAGTGGGGAGAGAAACGAATGGATAACTCATAGTCTCCTTCATCTTACAAGCCATGCTGTAGTACGAAACGGCAACGTCGTTGTGAACCGATTTACTCATTGTTTACATGTCAATTTGCGAGAAAAGGAATTTTATGATGATAAATTAAAAATTTATTGATAAAACTGTAAATTAACGCGTTTGTATGGACCATCTACGAAGGTAAATAAAATAAATATATTTATAATTGTGCTATAATTGGATAAATACGATTTTTAAAAACACTCTTGACCATTTTTGTTTGTTAGTTTTTTACTTATTTCATAAATAAAATTCTGTTTTCTAATCTTAATCTTTCTCTAACAGATGCAAAGGCGTTGTTGCTTTTAAAAATGTAAGTAAAATTATGATTAAACCTTAAAAATGGGAAACAAGCTGTGCCGATGTTTTGCTTTCCAAAAGATGTAATTCTATGTTTTCAAGTATTAAACAAATGGACTTCTGCTATTTCCCAAGCATGCTAGAGTCTCATCAAAGGATCTTTTGTATGCAGCAAATATTTTCGCATTGTGAAAGTTATCACAACTACTTTAAACAACGATCTTTGGTTCGAAATCGTTGAAAAAGTAGGTAGATACAATAAGTAAGTAAGTAGTTAGTTTTTATACACTTCGGTACTTAAATAAAACTGTTTAAAATGTATTATACCTAATATTTTATAAATTGGGCTATATTTTGGCTGGCATAGATTATTTTAATTCATAATAGTTTTTAGCCGCGACTGCGTCTGGATAAAATTCAGCTATAACGTTCCGTACCTGTTCCCGCGGAAATCACACTACGCACAAAACCAAACATACATTACATTTCACATTTATAATATTAAGATAATAAAATTGCAAGTAGGTCGATAGGTAAATAGTACAGGAATCAATCCAATTTCATATTATCTAACTAATGTAGAGCTCGTCTAGTCTAAAATGACGCGCCCCACTACTTAGTTAGTTGATTTCGATGTGTGAGTGCAAATATTAATAACGACACTTCATCTGTGTGGGAGCGTCGACTGCTCCAATCGAACAACGCGAGCTCCTACGTTGGTGTCTCACCGGCAACTGAATGACCAATCACAACGGTATTTGTATATGTATTGCGTCCATATTTTAAACTTGCTTGTGTGCGTTAATGCGATAGTGAGGCGCGTCATTTTAGATGAGACGAGCTCTACATACATGTTCCAATTTCATACTCGAAAACAGTTGTTTAAGGATACACTTTTTACACGCCAGTGAAGTGAATTTCCCGCCGCTTGATACGCTCGAGGCATAGATACAACAGAACTGTCGCAGCTTACTTCCAACGAAGTTGAGAAAATTATAGGTACGATATTTTAACATAAAAATATGAGTGTAGATAAAGTAGTGTGCAACTGCATATAATTAGGTATTAAAACACTCGTGTCAAACTATTATCATAAACAGACACTCATGTTTTAATACCCCCTTTTATATGACAGTTGCATAAACTACTATTATCACTTAAATAACGAATAACATTAAACGAAGACGATCACGACGATAGTTTTACAGTAACTTTCAGGTTTACTAAAATTAAAAAATGCGACGTTGTCAAACTTCTGCGCATAGCTTGTAAGATGAAGGAGGCTATGGATAACTGGATGTGACAGCCACCTTGCCTTCGCACGCGGTACGTTCGTGTTATTTCGCCGCCATGCAGTTGCTGCTCCAGTACGGCGTAATTAATAAAATTTTGTATCACATTTATTATGTAACTTCATTCATTCAACTTCATTCGTTTGATTAAGTTAAATAAGTGAAACAATCTAATAATTTATTGATGTGTGATGAAAATTAACAAATAAATAATGTCTATGTCTCTGTCTATGTCATCTCGTAGAACCATACAAAAATATCATCTAGGCGTTAATGTCCCGGTTAAGCGAGCACACGAGGGCCGGGGGTCCGCCTGGACCATGATCCAGGATTTGGCAGTTTAGGTACAGTGGAGCGACTGCCATCTGACCTCCGTGACCCTGCTACCAGAGGAACCTGACTAGATTGGATCATGGTTACATAATCGCCTACCCTGACCGTAAGAGTATCTATTTGTATTCAACTAATGTAGATAACTCAGAAAAGAGGTCGTATACCGTAACGACTCGGCCATCAACGCTCTAGGTAAACACAAAAATACCAACTACTAAACAATAATATTGAAAACTAAATAAAGTCTGTAAATTGCATATAAAATATAATATAAATTCCAGTGTCGTTTAAATCACATTTTCACGTGGCATAATTTCATAAAACCGTTTGTGAGACAACTGCCCCCGTTTAATGCAACTTCGATCCGCATTCGAGGTAACAAACATCCGTGTCTAGGTCGCAACCACCCCCCGCCCTTCTCCCTGCAATGTAAATGCGCCCCGGTTAGTAATTACTTTTGTGACCTATAGGCTAGGTAACCTAGATGCAAGGCCGGCTCCCTGACTGTTTTCGAATCGAAACCTCGATTGGTTTCACCCAGTTATACTTCATTAGCGTTGTTGCTACAACTTTTTTTATAGTTGTCCCAACGATTTTGTATGTTATAGGTCTGTTAAAGTTTGTCATAATGGAGAGTATATATTGGTGGGCCGTCGGAAAATATATAATTTACTGCCAATTGTGAATACATAATCAAAATCGATGACGAAATGAAGAAGTTGTGTCCACCAATAAGGAAGCTTCCAATTTTTTTTTGTCAATATAAAAATATGAGTAAATAGAAGCATATGATGAAGAAATTTTTTAAATATCCCTAGGAACGAAAAAGTTACGAGTGTGAATTCGTGCGTGACGTCACCAGGCATGCAGCCCAGGCGACACTATGGCGCTACCTATATACTCGTACTCTTGGTGGCTATATATTTGGAACAGCAGCATTTTTTGGAACCAAAAAATAATATAACGAAAAGTAAGGGGTTCTCCGTACATGAAATGTGGTTTTTGGTGTTTTTAGAGCTTTTTTTTGTGTCATACGGTAGGCAAACAGGCAAGCGGGCCACCTGATGGAAAGTGGTCACCACTGCCTATTGACATTAGCAATACCAAGAGTATCGCCAATGCGTTGCCCACCTCTATTATACGTTGCTCTGGCAGCTAAAAGGCAAATGCCACTCCACTGCCAAAGCCACGGTTCCCCAAATCCCCACCCCATGGAGCACTGGAAACCTTACTCACCGGCAGAAACACAATACTATTTAAAAGTGTATTGTTTAGCTGCGGTATTCTGTAAGGTGGAGGTACCTCCCCAGTCGGGCGGCTCCAATTCGAACGAGATACCCTGCTATGCCCTATGCCGCTATGCGCTATGAAATTGAAATTATGAATTTTAATTTCTGTTACGGGTCTGGGTGTTATATGTACTCGTATAATAAGTATGTATTTTAAAAAGTATATAAGTAGTTTATCAGTTATCTAGCACCCATAACACAAGCTTTGTTTACTTTGGGGCTAGATGGCGCTGTGTGAATTTGTCCACGATTATTTATTAATTCATTTATTTATGTATGCCCTACCTCTCTTAAAAGAGGTGTTTAGTCTTTCTCTATCGCGTAAATTGTACAATTTACAATCATCAAACTTTGGGAGAGCGGCACTGGTCTAATGGCAGCGTGCTTGAGAGACCGATAACCCAGGTTAAGCAATGGTCGCAATCTCTGGTAATGGATAGTTGACCGTTTCGTACTTTGCTAGACCAGAGCACTGCAGCGAGCTCGCCACTCGTGAGGTGTGCCTCCTAATACCATCGGCGAATCGAGATCGACCAAGGTTACCATTCTGTTCAAAGTGTAACGCTTAGGTTTGTAACCTAAGCTAGTCTCAGGATCCACAAGTGTGGTGAAGTTGGGTTGACCAAGGTCGACCCTGGTCAACCAACCTGGTCAATGCTGGTATGTTACAACCAGTGTCAGAGTTCCTCGCGTTTACCAGGATGGTTGACCATGGTTAACCGTGGTCAACCTGGCATCGCCAGCGATATTAGGAGGTGCACATAATGAGTGGCGAACTCGTTGTAGTGCTCAAGTTCGATTCGCTTTAAGTTCGTTGTAGCCTCAATGTACGAAACGGCCACCCATCCAGTTCCCGGACATTGCGAGTATTTCTGAATGTTAGTTATCGGTCTCGCAAGCACACTCACATTAGACCAGTGCCGCTCTCCCAAAGTGTGATGCTTGTAAGTATAATATAAATATAACTAAATACCTCTAAAAACATTATTTGTTGTTATAGAGGCCATAGCAACAGATACTCTGTGAAAAGTTCAAGACTCTAGCTATTGCTGTTCCAAAGATGCGAGAAAGAGAGAGGAAGCCGCGGCCAGGCTCCCGGCCTGGTGACGTCATAGCTAGATCGCGGCAGCAATAATTTCGCGAGAAAATATGCGAACTTTAATATTCTATCACTCAGTCATTTGTTGACAGATTTTGAAATATTTTTCATTGGGTTGTTAGTTTTGATCTACTTTTTAACACTATAACATTACCTACACACTCTCACTCTCTCATCATAACAACATACTGTATGGCCCCACTTGGTTCATTATATTAAATAGTGCTTGTCATTTATTCAAAAGCCTATTATTAGCAGTCCACAGTCTGATTTCAGCATCTTTATCAAATCCTTTCAACAAAGCTTATCAGAATAGAGGATGGATTGTCATATCAAGAATCGTCAGATGAAACGACTCGCATGACAATAATAGAGTACATAAAGAAAAGAAAGGTTATTTTTATCTGATAGAAACGACTAATGCAGCGATGGTACTATTTTTCCACAAAGGCGAACGTTTCTTTTGTTGTACGTCGTTATGACGTCACGGACGTCACTAAAGTGTTCATCAACGTAAACTGACGCTTGTTGCCACGCGCTATTCTAAAAATGAAAACACTTTTAATAAAAGCTGCATGTAGAGTGTGCTTTAGTTATTGTTCACAGGTAACTTACCTAAGCCGGTGGAAACTGGATCTAATAATAAATATGAATGTCATTTGCAATGGGCAGGTTTTCAAATGAATAAATCTTGTAACAATTAGCGTTAAAAACAAGTTCTTATTATTTGGCAATGCCTAATAAAATGATTGATTTATGTGTTAAAGAGTCACACTAGTAACAGACGTTATGTCTTGACTGGAGCCGACCAACCGTCAGTTGCAGTTGATACTAATCCTTATGCAGTATAAAATAAAGTCGCTTTTGTCCAACCAACAATGTTTTGACCAACGTCGGGTTCGCCAGCGCGTCCGAATTAATCCAAAAAGTTACCTTATTTTGTACATTCTAAGGATTAGTATCGGTTGCAACTGACGGTTAGTCTGGTCCAGCCATATCGGAGCGTCTCTTACTAGTTTTGAGAATCTAAAGCGGGGCGTAGTTACATAACATAAAGGATGACTCACGCTACACTGGGTCGGGTCCAAGTCGAATCTCGGCCGTAGCTCGGCCGTACTACGGTCAACTAATATCTCATATATTTTTTGATCCGAGATTTAGATTTAGTATAAACACCGTTACCGTTAGTACCATAGGTGTCACCACCGTAGTGAGGTACTGGGGTTGAAACCCGAATTTTGAATTAAACGAAAAAAAATTATAAAATGTGGTATTCCGAATTCGGCAGGCATAGCAGCATTATTTTTAGAGATTTTCTAGTCAGCCACTAGTTAGCAAAACCGCCTATTTGGCCTACCGCAAAATAAAACTACACCCATATAAGTTTAGGCGGGCAGTGACTAAGCACAACTTCGGTCTTGTATGTAGTACTGCTGCCAGCTTTGAGATGGAACAGCCAAATATCAAGTGGCTGCTTTTGATTCGGTACAGAAGAGTGCTAAGAAAATTATTATATTATATTCGTGATCTACAAGATATTGACACTACAAAGCCTTGAATACAGATGAAAGGAAATAATAACAGCTGGAACCTAGATCTTGACTAAGACGTACATTCCATGACTAATCGAAGACATTTACGTCTTTCTAAAACGCTTGTCAAATTTATTAAAACTCCTTCTGTCTATGTCTACAACTCACCATAGATAGAAAGTTATTTCCTATTGCGCGATTTAAGTAAGTATCAACAGCACTACGATCCACCCGTAAACAATTTTATAAAAATAGCTCAGAATAACATGAAAAATAAAGTCCCTGGCGCCGTCGTGTTACCTCGTACTTGTTTACTTTGAAATATTTTCTGACATCATTTCATATCGTTTCCACGCCATGTATCGCGGATCCTCGTCTGTGACGTCATAAGCCTCTTAAGGTGTTACTTTCAACGTTTTATGTTCCACGACGTACATGTGCAGGGTAGTATTACATCGGCAGCCTTAATACTTATTTTCCGGTTGACGTGATACGGTTATTTCTGTAACATACCTATTTATAAAATAGAAGGAAATAAGTTATTTTTCTCCTGGTATTTTCTGTTACTCTCAGTCTTGGTTTGTGAATATATGTCAAATTTGCTTAATCACATGTACTTAGTGGTTAATATGTTAATCAATATTTGTGTCAATAATCTTGCACCGCCCTGTCATTTTTCATACTATCATCTCTCCGGTTGACTGGTAGAGAAAGGTATGATAAGGCTTAAAGTCCGCCATTGTACAGTGCATAAAGTATTAAATAAATAAATAAATCTATTACCGCTTTAAAAATTATATTCCAGTGTAGTTGTTAAAAGGTTTTAATAGGATTTAATGTAATATTAGAATTAGAAATGGTATAAAGTAGAGATATAAAACAAAGAGCATATCCGCTTTTAGCGAGGACAAAGTTCTTTGTCCTGGAATGAAGTTGCACTATCGCTGTCGCGTTGAGTGTAAGTTTTTTCCACCGTGATGAAAAGTTTACTCAAAGCACTGTAAGGGTTTGAGTTCACAGTGTTGTTTGTATCTTCATACCTACGTAAACCTCTACGTAGAAAATAAACTTGTCATCATCATCATCATCATCATCATCATCACAGCCCGTAACAGTCCACTGCAGGACTTAGGGCCTCTCCCACGAAAGGGGAGGTTATTGCCATAATCTCCACGCTTGGCATGCGGGTTGGAGATCGCAGTGTTTAAATATAACAATGGAAAATGCTGCTGCCCATTTTCCAGACTACGGAGACTCTTGATCTTTTGCCTCGAAAATATTAGTCGCCTTGTACGACACCCATGAGTGTAAGGGGTTGGTGCTATTCTACTCTGCCGGACACCACACGGCAAAACTTGTCAATTTGTTGTGAATTCAAAACACCATTTATATTTGTTTTAATAAAAGTATAATATTATTCCAAATTTAATTCAAGTTGCCTATATCTTAATAAATCATTACGAAAAATTTTGTAGCACCCTACTAATAACATATTGTCTATTTTTGAACCGTTTTGAAAGTCGAACGGTATCCATTTAATTTAGATTCAAAAATTTGTTGTATGACGCTGGTTTTCCATATTTTTGAACCGTCCGCTTTCGGTGTTGGTAAAGTTTTTTAAATAAATAATGAATTTTTCATGTTTAAAATAAAAATTAAAAGCCGTTCGAATCGAGGCGAGCGATTCAAAAATACTTGTTCCTACGGAACTGCAAATGTGCTTAAAACCCATGTTATTTTGTATATACTTACAACATAGCTATAATTAATTATATGTAATTGTAAATACTTAATAAAAACATAGTCGACGTGATATTGTACGACAAGTTGAATTTACTGTCAGTATCCATTAGTATCATCCAAAAATACTTTCGACAAAAGTCCACCTCGACGTTTTATTTTAAGACATGCCAATCTGTGTCGCATGCTAAGCGAATAAAGTTGCATTTCCATTGCTCTCGCAACATCGGGAATATTGACGACAATGGGAATTTATTTACTGCTGCGGATTTATTTCACAATGGACAATCACATTATGAAACGAGGTTTTACCCGTGAGTGTGTTCGATGCATTGACGTCACTCCCAATAACGCTCCCGCCATTAAACTGTCCAAATATCGAATTCGATGGCTCGACAACCTTTGACGTTTGTTTGTACTGTTTTCTGTTTGCCAATAAAGGCAGTTAGCTTGTTTGTCGATGATTAATAATTCGAATTTCAAAATATATGCTCGAATTGTGCTTTCGCTGTGCTGTTCTAAATCCTAGGAGAAAATAGTTCATCAACTTTGTTAGTGTTCCAGCTATCAAATTTAGCTCGTTTTCTGCCACAAGCAGACTTAGAGCCTACTTAGAGAGACTTATCGTGTATACCTACACGATATACGACTGCATGAGGACGACGCGGCGACAGCAGCCGTCGATAACATACCGAATCTAGGGCAGCGTTTTTATGTACGGTCGCGTACATAAGTGTACTACCACCTTAAAATTCATATTACTGGGCAGTTGTTAAAAAGTTTTATAACATACTGTTCAAAAGGAAATTTAAAATAAAAATAATATCAAAATCGTTAGCAGCTATTTTTTATTACGATTCAAAATCATTTTGTGAGTTCTCCTTTTAAATGTTGCCCTTAAGAGGACGATCAGATCAGTAATATTCTCAAAAAAGCTGAGGTCTAAACTGGCAAGAATAAAAGGGTTGTGTCAGGACAGAGGAAAGTGGCGATCCATAGTTTCTGCCTACGCCACCTGTGGGACAGAGGTGTGAGCTTTATATATGTTATGTATGTATGTGACTTTTTGACTTAAAAAAGTTTACATTATGTGCAAATGTTTTTATTTTATGTTACATAAAATACATGTTACTCACTCAATAAAAGTAAATTTTGAAGCTGTATCATAAAAAAAATATTTAAGTTTTAATGTATAAGCCAAAGCATGAAAATTCAGTACAGCAAATTTCTTTTATGAAATAAAAAAACTGCAATTTTAGTGAATAATTGATGCCTAAGGGACAGTTAATTTCCTCCTTCTAGCCCATTCCATTTGTTTAACAAAACACCGAATATCATGTATGAAGCTACAACAATTTTTTTTTTTCTAAAAGTGGTCATGCAAGCAATTGTGAGCGCGACTGTACCTATCTATATTTTCAATGTTTAGCCTCCAATCCAACATGCATGGGTGTAGATATAAATATATTATGTTTTTCCAGTTTTGTCTAGCAAAACCGGTACAATATTTGTTTAAACTGAACTCGCGTTCTTTACACATATTTATATATTTATCGGAACTTACACGCGACGTACCTTTGTGATTTGTTTGTCTCAACGTTTCAGAAGTTTTACGCCCACCGTGGTCATGGGAAGACTTTCACCACGGTAGGTGTAACCCGGCCAGGGTTGCCAAATCTAATATATGTATCCTAACTATATTTTGAGTCAAGATACTATATACTGTTGAAACAATTGAGCAGCCAAATCTACTTATTATAGTTCAGCAATACAGCGCGAACACTTTCTTCGGGTATAATAAGTGTCATTCAGTTAAAAATATCCTTTTTCCTCATATTAAATGTACCTTTAATTTAATTGAACCAACTATCATATAGTGTTCGGTAGAATAGCACCAACCACTTCGACAGGGGTGTCATACAAATTATAAAGAAACTGCTTAATAATTAAATAAAGGATACTTACTATGTTTTTAAATCAATACTATTTTTATTTGACGCTATTTACGGGAATCGCCTATATTCATTGATTTTTTTTAAAAACCCTAAGCCCTATCGAAACGTCAAGAAAACATTTAATGATTTACCAGCCGATGAGCATATTGACTTATATTTCAGTAGCGTTACGCAAGTTAGGAACATTGTAGTTAAGAACTTTATTTCTAAGTACGATATATCTACCTAATGTATGTTTAGCACAGTGTTGATTTCGTGCAGTACCTACTTACACTAAACATTTTAATGTACTAGACCTGTTTGTAGTCAATTTGTGAAATTGATTTGTTGTGTCTCGTAAATGGCTGATGGAAGTTATACTTTAATACTTATATAAGTGTTACAAGCTGTGAGACATGCAATTACAATAAATTAAAATAAAACAAATAGTAATAATAAAACCTGTGCAAGTTGAATGCCTTGCAGTACTGCGAAACAAATCTATTGACAGAACAATTATTCATTAAAAGGATTACGCTTTGTTCTTACAAAAGCCTTTAGACTTATATAAGGGAAATGAGCCACAGTGGCAGTTTCATTTCCCCGGCTTCCTTCAATTATGAACTTGCTTTGCCGGCCGAGCCTCTCGCAAAGCCGAGTAGTGTTCAGGTTTAAACTTGCGACAAATCTGCGCTGTAGGTACAGGTATTAGGCAGTCCCACAGTTAGTAGGTAGTAGTAGTAGGTAAGTAGTAGAATGAATAGTGGCCGCGGTTTTTAACAAATTAAATTCACTAAAACATATAGTAAATTTCGTACGGATAAGGAGTAATATATAAAGTACCCTTTTGCAAGGTGGAATCTTTTATTATACATGTATTTTCCATAAAATTAATTTTTTTGTACAACAAATACCTACAATAAAAAATTAACATCGATAACTCATGGTTGATTTTGATAATGCACTACTGGCAACTTCGATTTTCATGCTGTGATTGAATTTAGGGACAATAATTTTTACGAGTTTTAGTTCGGTTCGAGTTTCAATAACCTTAGTATTTCAAAATAGATGGAGATATTAATATCAAATTGTTAATTTTGATTTCACAATTGTCTCAATAGTTGGTCAAATTATGAACAAACACTAATCGAGTGGTTCGAATTAAAATAATATTGAATCTTTAATATCGAGAATCAAAATTAGAAACCGATCATTTGAGGCGAGCGGCTCAAAAATAGAGCTCCTGGTAGGTAGACGTTTCACGTTAAAACTAACGGCCGTGTGCATCTCGGAACACCGCCCCATCCGATTATTTAGTTACATTGGCAACACCGAGTGAGGGTTTCAAAAATAGGGAAAATCAGCGTCAAGCATCAAAATATTAAACATTTCATGGCGAAACTCTTATTTCTAAATCTTCGACTCGACGGGAGCCGTTCTGAAATAGGGCCCCACGACACTGGTATTTACTTCGCCTCTCTGGATGGCGTAGTATTGTGACGCGAGTCTTTTGTTTCGCCGGGCTGCGCGCTCGCGACTTAACATAAATTGCAGCAGCCGCAACAATGGAGGTAAGTGGGTCAATTTTGTGGGTTTTTCAGTGTAGTGTTCTGTTTACGCCGTTTGCCGCGGCTTGTCGCTGCTAATTTAGCTTCAGATCGCGAGCGGTCGTTTTACTACAATGAATTAATTATGCTGCGTTCTATGGAGGGAGCGTCGGTGGCGGAGTCGTTAATGTATACGACTCGTAAGTGAGAGGTACTGGGTTCGAATACTTATGACTCTTTCTAAGCGCAACAATGGAGGTAAGTGAGTTAACTTTGTAGGTTTTTCCGTTTACTGTACTGTTTACGCCGTTTGCCGCGGCTTGTCGCTGCTATTTTAGCTTCAGAGAGGGCGAGCGAATCGTTTTAATGCGATCAATTAATGATACTGCGTCCTATGGGGAGAGCGTCGGCGGCCGAGTGGATAGTGTATCCGACTCGTTAGTGAGAGGTACCGGGTTCGAATACTAATGACTCTTTTCTAAGCCAACAATGGAGGTAAGTGAGTCAATTTTATAGGTTTTTCCGTGTAGTGTTTTGTTCACGCCGTTTACCGCGGCTTGTCGCTGCTAATTTAGCTTCGGAGAGGGCGAGCGGTCGTTTTAGTACGCTGAATTAATGATACTGCGACCAATGAAGAGGCGTTGGTGGCCGAGTTGTTAGTGTATACGACTCGTAAGTGGGAGGTACTGGGATCGAATCCCACTTCGTTTTGTACCAATGACTCTTTTAAATCTAACAAAGTAAACAAATGTGCAATTTCAAGTACCTAGAATCACCAACTTAGAGCGATAAAAATTTTTTTGCCAAATAAGTAGTAAAAAGTAACTTATACAGTAAATATTACAAACACTAAAAACATCAGTAAGACAATAAAAAATACCTTGTCGATAAACGCTTCGCCGCCGCGACACCGGTATTGAATAAATCAAGGTCTAGATATTTACATAATTCATTGAACTTATTGCTTGCAAGCTACAAGAAAGTATGTTCCCTATAAAATGCAATTAATTTAGGGACATGAATCAATTGATCGAATGATAGATCCCCTAGATCTGGGGCTGTATTTTACATCGCTGGTCTCGATTCAAACGGTTTTCAATTTTCATTTCCGGCATGAAAAGTTTAATAATTTTTTAAAACACATTGACAATACCAAAAGAGTACGGTTCAGAAATATGGGAAAATCCGTACCGTGCACAAAAAAATTCGAATGTTTCAAGCCGAAAATCGGAATTGGAAACCGTGCGAATCGAGGCGAGCTATTCAAAAGGGCCTCTGGTACACCTAGTAGTTTTCAGAGAGATGAACGAGGAAAGTTCAGGACTATCGATTGCGCTGATGCAACTCTCAATAAAAAAGGAATGTCGGCGGCGGTGCGGCGAACTTTTAGCGTCAATAGATGGTTAGACATGTTTTGGTAATCAACAGAACTATACAGCTCACTGGATCAAAGAGTAGATACAATGCACATAAAGCGAATGAACTTACACTGGATATGTTCAATGCGAGCAATGAATATATATATATATCTATATACATATATATTCATAGATTCTATATCTGCGATGTGTATTCCAAGTTAAAAGAGCTATTTCTCGACAAAGCCGCTACGCTTTGTCATATTTCTAACCAAATTTAGGACAACCTTTGCTTTGGATCTTCCTCCTCGTTCTTAGAATAATTTTCGGCTCAACAGCTAGAAGTAAATCTGCCAGCTAGGATCAGCTCTTCTATTCTACTGAGAACGCGCTTTCATTCACTGAAAGCGCATTCCATTCATAATCCATAATAAAAAATTGTAATGTTTTTGCCCCGTTTATACGTCGCCGCTTACAAACCGGAGAGTATCGCCCGGCTTAGTTTCCGCGTAGCTATCGGACAGAAACGTGCAATCTACCGAGCGGTCCACCGGCGCTCGCCACGCGTCATTCGTCACCGGGCCCCGTAATCCGTAAATGGAAAGCACCAAACGCTGCACTAACGCAGAACGGGCCGGCACAAATCCGATTTCCCGTGCTCGTCATTTGCCCGGCGAGGTTGCACTCTTTTAAATTAGAATTGGCGGCATTCAGCGCGGGTCGGGATGCGGCGGAATGCTCCGTGGCTAAGCCGCGCTGGCTGGGACTGCCTAGACTTTTGTGCCAGTTTAATACTCGACTAGTAGAGGAGTAGATTATTACTCTATGCACGATGAAGTACAGTTGAACACTGTTAAAAATCTGCATATAGTCTACATTGTTGAATACAATTGTATACTAGAATAACAAGATTAAGTAAGGGCCTATCCTAGAACTAAGAATCATTATCATAGCAATAGAACCGTCAGTGTCAAAATAAACTTCAATATTACGAAGATATGCATTGCTAACGGCAGGTAGCTTCAGTGCATGTTGCAGTTATTTTGTAAGTAAACTTGTAAAACTTGTTGCAGCATACGCAAGCAAAGGGGATAGCCAAAGGAAGGAAATAAACACAAAGTTCTTGCGCTCCCAAAATTATTTCGCTATTTCGGTCTTGTAGTTAGACGTTAGATTCTAAAGCCAACTCGAATTTCTGTCGCAAGGAACATTATTCACGAGACATATTATTACTCTAGTCGTGACTTTATAAAGTAATATCACAGAGTAAAAAGTACTACAAACAAGTAGTATGGTTTGAAAGGATATCGTATACGTCGTAACTACCGAGAAAAACAGGACGAAACCCCATATTAAATCCACCCATATTAAATTAAGTTCCGCACTACTGAACCGATTTACTGTTGAGGAGCGTGTCCATTCAATGTTACCTTGGGCGCTCGCTACTTCAGATTTTAATAACGTGTTTCCGTGACAACCATAAAAAGTTACGTATTTTTTAAGCATAAAAGTACCTAGGTTTGGTCCGCGTCTGCGTTGTTATACAGGCTGTTTCATAATATACGAGTATGTATGAAGCCGTGAACTGGATGGAGTGCTAAACGTATGAAAACGATAGGTACAATTATTTCTGTCGTACGTGGAATAATTGTACCTATCGGTTTAATTCATTTAGCATCCATCCAGTACACGGTTTCATACACATTTTATGTAACACTCTGTATACTACCAAGGACTAATAGCAATGAGGGAACTCTCTAGTGTGGATATTTCGATAGTTGTATCGCATCATAGTGTTAAAATATAAATCAAAACGAACAAGCCAGTGAAAAAAGTTTCGAAATCCGTCAATAAATGGCTACGTTATAGATTTTTAAGTTTACATATTTTCTCGCGAAATTATTGCTTCCGCGATCTAGCTGTGACGTCACCAGGCCGGCAGCCGGCCGCCCCGCTACGGCGGCGATACACTCGTACTCTTTGTGATTGTATATTTTTAACCGCAATGGATAGACACTTAAACTTTTCACAGAGTATGTGTTACTATGGCCGCTTTAACAACAAATAAATTAAGAGAGGTAGGGCATAGCGGGGTATCTCGTTCGAATTGGAGCCGCCCGACTGGGGAAGTACCTCCACCTTACAGAATATCGCAGCTAAATAATACTCTTTTAAATAGTATTGTGTTTCTGCCGGTGAGTAAGGTTTCCAGTGCTCCATGGGGCGGGGATTTGGGGAACCGTGGCTTTGACAGTGGAGTAGCATTTGCCTTTTTGCTGCCAGAGCAACGTGTTATAGAGGTGGGCAACGCATTAGCGATACTCTTGGTGTTGCTAATGTCTATAGGCAGTGGTCACCACTTTCCATCCGCCCGCTTGCCTGTTTGCCTTCCGTATGACATAAAAAAAAACTTAATATGAACAATCAGGAGGGGTCTTTATACATGGAACGTGATTTAAAAGCGTTTTCAGAGGTATTTAGTTTTTTCTCTATAGCATAAGAGTAAAACTTAAAAGCATCAACTTTTCTGAGATCGTCACTGGTCTAGTGGCAGCGTACTTGCGAGACTGATAACCAAGGTTAAGCAATGCTCGTAATGTCCGGGAACTGGATGGTACTTTGTTTTTGGTGACCGTTTCGTACTTTGAGGGTAATCAAACTTGAGGATCGCAAATACCTCGCCATTCACTATGTGCACCTCCTAATACCTTTGGCGAAGCAAGGTTGACCAAGGTTAACCCTGTTCAATGCCCTAGAAATTCTGAGACTGGTTATAACCTAGGCGTAAGCCCCCATCCTAACTTTTTTTTATGTCAGAAAAGTCAGGCATGTGACCGCCATCACACCTGTTGGTAAGTGACGATGCGGCCGAAGATGAATCATGCCCGTCTTGGAACAGCCTATTCACTCTAGCCTTGAAGGCATCCAGATTATATTGATCAGGGAACACACTCGCAGGCAACGCATTCCATTCCTTAGCCGTACGCATTATAAAGGTCGAGCCAAAGCGGTTCGTACGTATAGCTGGAAAATCCACGACATAAGGATGAAGCACTCGCCCGGATCGCGTCTCCCGATGGCGGAAAGGGGCCGGCAGAATGAGGTCGTGCAGCTGCTTCGCACACTCTCCGAAATGTAATCTGTAGAAAATCGACATACGCGCAACCCTACGCCGATTTCCGAGGCTCTGCAGCCTAGCTTTAATCAACCGCGGGTCAGAAATTCTCTTTTTTGCACGTTTTTCCAACGGATCCAAAGCCGCCAGTTGATATTTGGCTGATCCATCCCAGAGGTGGCAGCAGTACTCCATGCAGGATCGCACTTGTGCTTGATATAACTGAAGCAACTGCTTTGAAGTGAAGTACCGCCTAACCGTCGAGAGGATACCAAGTTTTTTTGCTGCAGTCTTTGCTTTGGATTAGATGTACTGACCGAAGTTGAGATTCGAAGGTAGCTCAACACCAAAAAGTTGACGTTATTTTTCACAGGAACATCCCAAAAAGTTGGAGTTAGATGAAATGGACTCCTTTTGGCGGAAAACAAACACACCTGAGTTTTGGTTGCGTGAACGCCACCAGATCAACCATGGCCTCTCGACAAGACTGAATATCGTCCCTGTTGGCTTTTACCTCTGACAGATATCTATTCGTTACCGTGCGGTCATCTGCATACCCAAAGGTACCTGGTACAAGCAGATTGTTAATATGTAGCAGGAATAAAGTCGCGGACAGATCAGATCCCTGAGGAACTGCCTCGTCGATAGCCGGGATGTTAGACATGTAGCCATCGATAACTACACGGATTGAACGTCCACTCAAAAACTCAGATATCCAGGTGCAAAAGCCAACAGGAATACCAAATGAAGGAAGCTTGCTTAGAAGGCCTGCATGCCAAACCCTGTCAAAGGCCTTAGATATATTAAGAGACACAGCAAGGGCCTCGCCATTTCTCTCAATGGCCTCACTCCATAATTGTGTGGCATACACCAGAAGGTCCCCAGTAGACCAACCACGGCGGAATCCGTACTGGTGATCGCTGAGGAGTTTGTTGTTCAGTGCACGTTACATAATCTTACAAAGTATGGAAGTAACCGAAATAGGGCGGTAGTTGGGTCGGCACGGCTGCTTTTTTTGGGCATGAGCTGCACATTGGCAAGCTTCCACGACTTAGGTACAATACCCGTCTCAAGTGAGAGGCGATACAGGCGACACATCTACGCAGGACTATTGTTGGTATACCATCAGGTCCACTAGCCTTGTTCACGTCCAGACTCCTGATTTTAATATCTCTTTCTGATTTAATATTTGCACCTCTGCCATAGCGTGCCATAGCGCAGTCAGCACGGGGTGAGAAATGTGGTGTTTTTCCTGCAGTATCCAAACGCTAATTCGCCGCGAAAAGAGAAGGTAGCAAATTTGCTTTCTCTTCAGCAGCATGGGCCAATGTCCCGTCTGGCTTCAGCAACGGTGGCAACGAAGACTGACTGAAATTTGATTCGACCGCTTTTGCCAAAGATCAAAATGCCTTACTCCCAGGATGGTAAGAGGCCAGTTTGGCGCCAATCCGGCTTATGTCATCGAATCGAACCCTGCGTAGCGTCATTTTGAAAGACTTGGCGGTGAGGTTAAAGGCTCTCTTCAGTTTGCGAGTATCCGGAGACATATGCGCTCGCGCTTCAGCTCAGGCAGAGTATGCCGCTTGCTTCAGCACTTCAGCGCGACTGCACTCGGCTCTAAACCATGGACGAGACCTACCGTTCATCGCTACGTCAGAATACGGAATAAAGTACTCCATACCCTGCCGTATAATACGGCTTCAGCACAATTCGACGGATCGCCCGAAGAGAAGCGTGCCTCCCGCCAAGGATAGACGAAAAGAAGTGGCGCATCTCATCCCAATCTGCTGACTTGTATCGCCACACCTGTCGGGGGTCGCATGGGGTTAGCTCGGGTGGGGAATAAACGGATACAAATTTCATCAGACAGTGATCGGATGTACCCAGCGGTGCAGAAACCGATACTGAATGCCTGTCCTGATCAGTTGTCAGCAGAAGGTCTAAGCAATTGGCGGTATGGGAGTCAATATCAGGTACCCTCGTAGCACAGTTTACCAGCTGGGTGAGATCTAGCGACAGAGCTAGTTTACGTGCCTCTCTCCCAGCATGATCAGTCACCTGGTATGTGAAAAGCCACTCTTAGTGGTGGGCATTGAAACCCCCCAGATTGACTAACTGCGCCGATGGGTATCGTTCCCTCGCTTCACACGCCACTTCTACGAGATGGTCACATAAGCGTCTTCTGATCCCCGCTGTGCGATGGTGGGGCAGCCTTTCGCTGGTGGCTACGGGAGTATGGTACGGGAGTGGTGAGCATCAAGAATAAGACAGTTACGCAGAGCGACTACAACTGCCCAGACCCATCCTCCTAGACGGCTACTCCAGACATCGCAACGAAACACGGCTGGGCCGCTTGACGACGCGTTCGCCTGGAGAGTGGTGACCAGCCACGGCCGAAGCCTACCACCGGAGAGAGTGCTGTCCATTTTGCACTACCCGGGGATCACGTGTGGGGTATCTAGAGTCATGAAGCCCAAAGTGGGCTTCGCCTACGGACGCGGACAGCATTGGTCCCCAAACCTGGTTGGTAGACCAACGTTTTTTTTCACCGTTTTGTTTTATTTTATTCATATTTCCACATTCACTGAAAAAAAATCTACATTCACTGAATAAAAATATATGCCTAAACATACCGATATCAGGAAAGAGGTCCCGCAGGAGACCTAAGAAGCGATACAGAACATCAATGAGTCTGATACGAGGGCCGAACCAACGGCTTCCCATGTGAGTATGTCGAAGATCGGGCAAAATGGAGAAATAAGAGCAGGAAAGCGAACCTTGACAGAAGCCGGGATTGACCGCTCGGAAGATGATGGTGACAGATATGTACAATCTTCTATTTTCAACTACGAGACTTAATCACTATAGCAACGGAGATAAAACAAACTCACTTACAGAAGCCCGACTCACGTTTTTAGGCGAAATTATTGGAACCCACGCCCTTCCACTGTCGGCACCAAGCACAGTCTACCAAAGCCTTCGTGTCGGGTTTACTAAGACGTAAACTCATAGTAATAATAATAATCTTGGCGTTAAAGACCCGGTTGTGCTCAGCGCACGAGGGCCCGAGGTCCGCCTTGACCATGATCCAGGATTTGGCAGATGAGGTAAAAGGGAAACTGTCGCCTGTATGTGCAGGTTTCATCACGATGTTTTCCCTAACCGTAAGAGCATAACTAATGTACATGACTCAGAAAAAGAGTTATTGGTAAATGGCGGCAGCGGGATTAGAACCCGGTACCTCTCGCTTACGAGTCCAATACTTTTTTTTACCACTAGGCCACCAATGCTCCTTCAAGACGTCACAAGTAGCACAATAACGTAATTCTATCTGCAACTGGACGGGATCGATTTACTACAAAGTGATGTACTGCAGAGCGGATCTCAATCCACTTTCAAAGGATTACTCCAATCCAATAGTCACTCGTACGCGCTGCTATTGGGGTTCAATTTCCTTTGAAAGTAACTAGTGAATTGGAACCTAAATGGACAAATTAGAGTTGGTGTCTCTCGGTATCGTCTGTGTAACTGATCTTAGTGTCCCGATCGCCAGTATTCCCGCCCCGTGTACGTGTGGACTGGAGCGATGCAGGGCTGCGTTGCGGGGGAGGGGGCGTCCCCCACCGCCCCCCGCCCGCGTGCATCTGTTTCCAATGAGGCAACCTGCTCGCCCGCAGTCTGCACGGTTAATTTACCGTTTTCACCGACATGATAGGCGAGGGCCCCCACTCAACTCTCAGGCGCTCGACAGACGACAAACTCACACCCGTTTAATTAACATACAGTTAAATACACGCCGAATTCTCATTTGTGATATTTAGTTGTGTTTATTTGAGTAAATGCCGCTTGCATTAGTTAGTTGACGTCGAATATAGGTCGGTTCGCAACTACCCATTTGGGTAATGCATCGCGCTCGGGATATTTTGATAAGTGACAGTGTAAATACATCGACATGCTCATACATGGGCTTCAAAAGCGAGGTGCGATTCTACTCCAATTTATTGTGAAAATTTTCATTTGCCTTTTTCAGCGTTCCGTATCCGAAGGGCAACAAAGCCCTGTTTAAACTTTTGAACCTACGGTCTTCATATTTGAACTAAAGGTGTATCTTGTCGACCCAAACCCAGCTAAAGTATTAAATAATATTACAGAGGAAGAGAAAAGTATTTTTTTTTACCCGAACATGTGTTTGTGCTTGTTATATAGAAAAAGACTGTATTTTTTATTCTTAGAATGCATTAGAAGCCGCCAAAGTCAGCGTTTTCCCCAAAATGTTGCTCCGAAGTATTTTTTTAACTCCCCATTGTCCTATGAGCTTGAAATTTGGTGATAACGTTGTTTTCTACGTATATTTTACAAACAAATACATTAATAAATCGGAATTTTTATTTTAAATTCCCTCCCAATCCAACTTAATTTTGCGGTCAAACAGAACTACACGCACTTGGCCCATCTTAGCGTTAAGGATTAAAGAAAAAAATTGTAGGTAGAAGTCAAGTAAGTGTATGCGAACGAACTCCACTAGCATGAAATAAATAATTGGTTATATAATTTACTCTCGGGTACCGCTACGCTGCGCTACCAAGCGCTGGGCCGTGCTACGTAGCGCTACGCCGCGCTACGCATTCCTACGCTACGCAGTGCTACACCACTTCGTTCCTCGTAGTTTTTGAATTTCCCCATTACAAAAAAACATATAAACTGTCAAGTATTATCTTTTCAAAATATTATTATATTTTATAATATAGACTATTTGACTATAACAGAAATCAATACCGTCTCGAGGCACAAAACTGTTGAACCAGTACCCGGTCCCCGGAGGATACCCTGGTCAACCTCGCTTCGCCTATTAGGAGGCACACCTAACGAGTGAATGCTCATTGCGGTGCTAAAGTTCGACTAGCCTCAAAGTACATTACGATCTCCCGTCTAATTATCGAATATTGTGATATTGGTTATCGGCCTCGCAAGCACGCTGCCACTATTCAACGCCAAACTTAGTCTGCCTTGCCTTACTATAGATAGAATATAATGCCACAAACTTAACTAATCCGCTAACACCTAACACCTAACAACTTAGCTGACCAGGTGGCTAAAACTGGAACTAAGTGTCGCCATTTTATATGTAATTTTGTTGTCAACAATAGCGACGCCGTAACCGTCTCAGATAAGTTTGTAACGTGGTATTCTCTATTTAGTACGGCGAGCTAGACTGGAAGTTTAGCGTTGAATAGTAGATTACTCACGTGGAATATAAAACGGTGGCCCACATGTCACTCGCATCGCTCGGGAACCAACTCGAGTATGCTACGAGACTAGTTTGAATTGCTGGGCGACCACAAGATCCAAACTTGTCCAAGTCAAAGACAACTATATCCCTGAGGGGAACAATCTATTTCTAACTTCTGCTATGCGAGAAATGCACAGGAACGTTACAGAAATAATTATAATTGAATCATTTAGATTCAGAGTGAATTTTTAGATTGACGATATGTCTAATAATAAGTCCTTGCGAGACCTGCCACAATACACGGGAATACCAGCTACCACGTTAAATTCTGAAATAAGTTCGTTGCATGATAGGTATCACGTGCAGTCCATGACCATTGGTCGCGCATTTGAGTTCTTAAACGCACGCTTTTCGTTCTACGACTATTCAATAAGCTTGCTTCATGTTGTTAGTAATCAAAATTTTATTTTTCATGAGAAATATGAGCATTACGTAAACTAATAATATAAAATGTATTTCAAAATAAAACTTTACTGTATTGCTATTTTTTAATCTTGGATGTTTTTAATTTGAACCTGTCTATATTAACGTGGACGTCCACGATACAGGGAAGAGGTGGACATTATTTACTATGACAGGAGTGTGACGTTTTAGGTTCGAATGGTTGTGCTTCGGGGTTGCCACAGAACAACATATATTGTCGTCTCTAAACGTTTCTTATTTTACCGATTATTTGACTTATCCCTTTCAAAACGTGTACCTTTCATGCCACCTCTCCCTTATATCGTGGACGTCCACGATAATGTCGTCTATACACATATTCAAAAAATTCTTAAGAAAATCGTAAATGTACGCTCTACAATGCTGCGTAATACGAATATGAAACGGAACTTCATTCACTCATTCACTGTGGGTGCTACTTAGCTAATCACGGCGTCGAACCCTTTGAATGATGTTTGTGTACACCACTTGACTCAGTTTAACGGTCTGCTTTCATTTGAGTGACGGATTTGAATAACGTTTCAGTATTCAGCTGTTAGTTAACTTAGAATTTCAGTTTGCATTTTAGCAAAAAATAAATGTTTGAACTAAAACATTTTCGCATTCAGGGGACTTGGGGCAATGTTTTACCTAATTTAGATAAGGTTTTAATATGTTATTCTATGTTGTTTGTGTGTTAAGTTGAGCAATGGCAATAGCCAACCACAATAATGAATGAATGTTTAAATGAAAAACACTATATTGCATTTATAGAGAATACAATCTACGCAACAACTTACCCTACAACTGAAGTGGGTAGAAAGTAGCGAAGTCGTTTGAGAGATGCTAACTTAAGCTACTCACCCCAACAAAGAGTATTTAGCAAAACACTTTTTTGAAATACAAAAGCTTTACAAATACAGTTTTTTTTAACTATTTTACTTATTTATTTATTTGTTATTTACATACTGTTAGAGACCCGACACTCTAGAGATGTTAAAGCCTACCATCACCTTTACTTTTTTTTTAAATGCAACGCAAAGTTGAGCTTTAAATATTTTTTTAACTTGTTCTTTGGTTTGGTGGTCCACAACTTTGTTTCTAGCGATAACCTATAACAAATATCAATTTTCTAAGGACCTACCATCCCTTAAGATTCTTATATAAAAAAAATTTGGACCTAGCTATAAAAAAAAGTTATAGGGGTTCGAAGGTGTGAAAGTAGTGAAATTTCAAAAAATAAAAGAAAATCCCATTAAAAGTTTTTTATGACCAGGATTTTTTTTATTGGCTGAATAGGTAGGAGACGACCCCACCTACCTCCCATTTTCGTATGTTCAACATCTGCCGATCACCCTGTATATATATATATATATATATATATATATATAGATACCGAAGGTATGGACCGATTTCGATGCAGTTTTCTTTATTTGAAAGCTAGTTTAATCGATGGTTGTTTTATTGAAATTGGTGCAGTAGTTTAGGAAATATTTGATTAAAAGCATATTTTCTAGTAGTTTATTGGCACACAAGAGAGAGGAGTGGCGATTGCTCCACCGACAAGAGTCATACTCTTAAATATATGATGATGATGATAGTATTAGATACATTACTTTCTTCATTTTACCTATTTATGTACCTACATAAATAGGTAAAATAAGTTTGTCAAAGTACCTATACGTGGAGGTACCTACCGGTTTCATCTCCGCGTATTAGGTATACGATGAAATGCAAGACCAAAAGTGACAACAAATTGCCACTATAAAAAGTGAATCCAAGAGGTGGATTATTTGTTATAGTGTTTTATGAAACATCCATACGATTTTATTTCGTTTTACATGTGATCATTAATTATGTAGCGGTTTTCATACTAAAACAGCTGTAAATCAGAACCGCCTATGAATAAATATTCTCTGGCGTACAGCGATCCAGTCGAAGAAATTAATTGAATACGGAGGTAATCATTGTCTTATTGGCTATCAAACCGCGAAAACCGAATTAACAATTCGGCATTTATGAAGTTAAAAACTGATTTGTAACGCCTGTTACTGATTTGTAATGTCTGAGCATAAATTAAAAAAAAATATGAGTTAAATCGATTTGCTTGCTCGCGAGTGTAGTCCAATACATCATCAGATATTTAACTGCTATCCCATCCGTCAAGCGACCATGCACAACTAATTGTCTTACCAAACCGTTTACGTAAGCCTTCCACCAGCAGTCGTCCACTTACGTTCATCTAATGAAAACAAATGAGAGCATACAGGATACAAAACAATAACAAACATTTGAAATTGCTATGGCATATTCATTCAGTTCACATTCAACGGGACCATATTGCCCATTGCCGACCGCGCTCCCAATGAAAAAGGCTTTATTATTTCCATAAACCACTTTTATTTGCTGATAGTTTCATTTATACAATCGAAAATTCGATGTAAATTCCAACGTCAAAGCTTCCCAACTCTGCAAAGAAATCTGCAACGGTAATACGAAATGAAATTGTTGGTCGAGGCCGACGTTTAATCCTTTTTTCGGGATAGCGAGTGAGAACGGCGGCTCGCGGATAGTTTGTGGGCTCAACTGTTTATTTACTTAAATTTAAATCTTTATTTGCATCTAAGGAAGGGTTTACACACAAGAGTGTTGAACCCGTACTCGCCATATACAAACAAACACCGACAGTCAGAGATTATTCTAGAAGATTGAAAAGCTGGTGTTGTCGGCTATAAAGTCAGACTTATTCAGTTTATGTTCTTATAAAAACACTTACACCCGGTTTCTGAAACGCTTGTCAACGCAAAAATTACGTAACAGCTTGTTAATACTGATTAAATGTAATTTGGGTTTCTGAAAGGGCCAACTGACAGTTTGTTAACAGCTTGTCAACGGATTGTCAAATCTCCAATTAACGGCTGATTAATGTAATTTTGGGTTTCCGGAAAGCTTTTTTTCATGTTAACTGTATGTTATCGCCTGATTATTTTAATTGGCGAAAATCGACCAATTAACCGATTGTCAAAAGAAATTATATTGCATTTTCTTGGTCTAGGTCTTGGTCCTGGCCTTGATCCAGGTACTAGTTTTGGTCCAAGACAAAGTCCAGGTCTAGGGTCCAGGTTCTGGTCCAGGACCATGACCAAAACTGGAACCTTGATCTCAATTTGAGCTTGAACCAGAACCAGGACCTAGACCAATGCCAGCACATAGATCATTACCATTAGCTGGACCAGGACCTGGTTCGGGGCCAGGACCTGGACCTGAACCAGGACCTGGTCCGAAGCCAGGACCTGGACCTGAACCAGTACCTGGTCCGGGGCCGGGACCTGGACCTGTACCAGGACCTGGTCCGGGGCCAGGATATGGACCTAAACCTCTGGATGGTCTCCCAAGAGATGAACGGACGACCTCTTTAAGGTCCTAGGGAAGCAAATAAATAAAAAATAAATGTGAAACAAACAAACAAGAATAAACAATTAGAATAAATATTCTGTTTAGCGGGAAAATTACAGAGGAAAATTTGAATTTTGAATTTACAAAGACATTTAGGTATAGGTTCATATTTGTGTGTAATTATTTTCCCGCTACACAGAATATTTTTTCTAATTATTGTAATTTGTGTTTGTAAATGTTTTTTCTTATTTGAAGCAAATAAATAGATAAATGTGAAAGTAGTAAAGTGAATTTCCCGCCGCTTGATATCATCGACGCGTAGATACAACAGAACTGACTCGCAGCTTACTTCCAGCAAAGTTGAGAAAATTTATAGGTACGATATTTTAACATAAAAACTATTATCATATAATCAGACACTCATGTTTTAATACCCCCTTCTATATGACAGTTGCATAAAATACAATTTTTTAAATTTTATAGACTGGCGTGAAAAAAGTGTACCCTTAAACGACTGTTTTTGAATATGTAATTGGTAGATTACGCGATGAGTGTATATAAAATGTTTTAATCTCCAAAATCTCGTTGTGAAGTTGAAATGTTACGTACTGGTGTTGTGTCCTATCTTTGTGGTCGTGTGTCTTCGAAAGTTTTACCTCATCACTTTTTCTTTAGTTATAAGTAGTTTGCTTCAGGTTTATAGATTTTTACGTGTTTTTATTTAAGTAAAATGTTACCCCATGTCCCTCAGATGATGGACAATCCAGAGTCAGCCACCCTGTAATTTTGTGCAGAGCCCAAGGAGCCCCCAGGTACCATTTTTCAAAGTGTTTTTTTTTTTCAATCATATATGAAAAGTGCATACAATTAACTCATATATACCATCATCTGCGCCCCTTCCTTCGTCCACTGATTTACAATTCGATCCCCACTCCGACAGCCCCTTTTGGAAAAAGTTAAGTATTTTAAAACGAACAACACCAATACTTAAGCGTATTCCTCGTGGTGCAAGGCTTGCTTTTGCCCAAATACTTATTCAAGACATCAAAAACGTGACCTGTGAAAATAAAAGATAACTGCATTAGTCCTGCTTCTTCAGACAATAAAATCACCCGGCCATAAGCCAGTCACAATATTTATAAACATGTGGAAGCAAAAGTAAACAAAGGTGACATTAGGGGTGCTGCACGAATTCAGTTTTCTACAGATGCAGTCACTCCTGATTCGGCAGATACCCTTACAGCTTCACAGTAAACATCCACAACCTTCAACAACTCTGCACATACCTGATGATCCTATAAGTATTGATAATCCCGCCCTAGTACTCTCGGCGGATATAGTACTTCAAGCTATTTTTGCTTTTAAAGCAGGCTCTGCTGGCGGCATTGACGGGCTGACACCACAGCACCTCAAAGACCTACTCGGTGGCGGCTGCTGCAAAACCGGAGTGTGCCTGCTAAATGATTTAAAGGACCTAACTAACCTTATGCTATCTGGCTCGGTTGCGAATGGTTTCACCGACATCCTGTATGGGGCCAATCTCATAGCTTTAAATAAAAAAGGAGGTGGTGTCGGCACTACGTACCGTCGCCTTACAGCTAATCTTTGCTGTAAGAGCGCTGCCGAACATCTGGCCGCTTATTTTCAGCCAATTCAGCTGGGTTTTGGGTCCAAAAGGCTGGCCAATACCTTGGCCAAAGGATTAGCCTCGCGATATAGCGAGGCAATGCGGCCAGCCTTTTGGGAATAATTCCTTTAACAACGGACTTGGGGCAAGGTTTTATTAGTAACATTATTTTATAATTTAGTATTAGCATTATTAAATTTATTTCCGTCATGTACTCGTAAATATTTCTTTGAAACACAACATTTGGCTAAAGATGCACGATAAAAATACGATGATTCCTGTTGTCCCTAAATGTTGTCCTCTAAATCTACCAATGTATTTCACACTCGTCGCAACTTGCCACAGGTGTGAAAGTGATAGATTTGATGGACAGCATTTTGGGGGACAACGGGAATGTACACCGCTGAAAAGATACAACTTTTATTTTCTGAAACTATCTCCGCATTTATTGCGAAAAGATTGGCCAATTTTTAAGCATATCTTTTTGAAATTAAAAGCATATTGAATCCTGATGAAGCGTTCATTTTATACTGTACATATTAGCGTTTTTCCTGCGTAAATGCTTTATAATTCGTTACTTGTTTTATGTATATAGGTATCAGCCATATTTTAACGATTCTTTTGGGATTTTTCAGGGTATTCGTCAGTAATTACCAACGCCTTTAAGAATCGATAGGATGAACATTTAAAGAAAACCAAAATTAGTTAATTGAGATGAGTTGAGGATAATGAGATACAGGCATATCAGTTGTTCCAGCTGCCTGTCTGTTCAGGAATAATAATAATAATAATTAGTCATAAAAATCTCGTCTCTACTGAGAACAACATATTTTTATAACACAATCTCGTGTTTACCAAATTTGGATTTTTTTAGATGCGTTTATTTCAAACCAAACCATACATGAAAATAGAATATGTCAAAAACACCAGGTTTTCGCTGTATTCGTTCCTTGCTGTGTGTGCCTCAATAAATAAGAGTTGTTTAATTAAATTAATTAAAAAAAAGTTATTGCATTAAATATCGTGTCAATAATATAAAAAAAATATTAAGTATTATTCTATAAATCCTATAATTACCCAGTCAAATTATAAAGTAACAAACATACATGATCATAGTCAAAACTCATATCTTGTTTTTTGTCTCTACTGAACAATATTTAATTGTAACTGTAACAAGGGTTTATGAGAGAGCCGACGAATTATTACATCGCGGATCTCGCCCTATGTGGTCCTGTATAAGCTTTAGATTTATTAATATTACCAACTTTTGCTCGCAACTTCGTCCGCGTAAAATTCGGTTACGTTCCAGACCCGTTCCCGCGGGATCCACGTTGAATTTCGGGACAAATTACAGCCTATGTGCTTTTATGGGCAATAAGCTATAGTGCTGCCAAATTCCATTAAAATCCGTTCAGTGGTGGTGCGTGAAGGAGTCATTCATTAGTAGGATTAGTAAGATTTTCGTCATATATTCATATTCATATTCATTTATTCGTAGTAATAATCATACATCGTCATTTAAAATAGTTTCATGAATAGAATTAAGTACTAATAGTTGATGTCAATGTTAAAAAACAATTAATTCAATAGTATCAAATTATCATGATTCGAAATTGTCAAGAATTAAATTAGTATTATAATATTAAATAATAATGAAGTCAAATGTTAAATTAAATAATTATAAGAAAAATACAAAATGCTTCAAACATGTCAAATATAAAATTAAATCATAATATGAAATGTCAAATACAATGTTCAAAAACTATATGTCAAATATTAATTAATCGAAATGTCAAATACAATACAATTAAACAAACAAACAACAATAGTAGTCGCATACAATATTGCGTGTCACAGAAAGAAACAATTTTTTCTAGTGTATTATTATTCATTGTATTCAATTAAATGACTAGAAGTGGGTGATATCAATCTAATAACGGAGAGGGACTAAAGGCTTCGCTCATCTAAAAACTCATCTATAGAGTAGTATGCTTTTTTTATTAATGTCAATTTTAATAGCTTGCAGAACCTATGGTAGGTTTTGCATTACGAATATCCGTATGCAGCCTATTATAGATCCGCGGGCCCATGATATATAGCGAACGGGTAGTCTTGTCCAGTCTGTGAGTCGGTATTGGTAGGTCATGTAGTCATGTTGTTGTAGGTACAACTGAAGCCCATCTTGGGCTTTGTCCTACACGAGACAGCAAGATAGCTCTTTCTATTTGCGTTAAAGTGAGCGAGACACAAAGTTTCTTAGGTTAGCTTATAATTTTTTTCTTTACTATGTAACACGACATCTTAAAGTCCAATGTTTGATTTACGCTTTCTCATACATACAGTCAATCTGTACGTATAGTGACATAGTTTTTACTATACGAGTAGCACCGACCCTGATTAACATCGGTACATACTTCGAATATTATTTCAGTTATTCTATAAAAAGAGTGCAAAGATGCTATTCATATTCTATTCCTTCACGGAAAAGCCACTGCCGGCAATTTAACGAAATAAATTGCATTAGGCACCGCGTTTCGCTGCCACTGCGAAATGTTGGTGCAAAAAAAGAGATTGGAAAGTTAGTTACCTTCACGACTGAGACTGACAATTTTATTCTGACTTGTGTTGGTAGACCCCGGGCCATTTAGTATTGCTTGCGGATGAAAAAGGAACTAAATGTTACAGACAGCCAACATGAACAACACAGCATAAACATGGACAGGAACGCCATAACCTGTCAGCAGGCCTAAATGGCGCCGGGTTTAATCCATCGGAGTGCAATAGATCGACCGTCAATTTTACGTTTGCACATTGCACTTTGAACAGCATTGTGGTCGCAGGCTGATCGTCTGACGACCAAATCGAATATTCAGGCTGGAACTCACGTTAGTTAACCGCATTAACCCCAGCCAATTTGCGGACTGGCTGACAGAGCGTCGAGTTACGGTTGAAATCGATTAGGGATTAATTTAAAAGGATTAGTCTGGTCCGGCAATTCGGAATGCATTTGCGGTCACTCATTAATCATCCAAAATTTGATTCGCGCCATATTCCCGACCTTGTTTTTGCCATATTTTTGCTAGTAAGTATACATATAGATTCAGGTTTGGCCTTTTTTAATACTAGGTTCTCAGTGACAAACGAGTAGACAGTGAGTTCTTTAATTGTATATACTACATATAATCAAAGGTTTTAACTGCAAAATTGCTATTACTTATAACTTAACAGATAATGTTCTTTTTCAATTCCACAATATCCATTACATTTATTTTCAGCTGACTATTACTCCTTGATTTACTGAACGTACAACAATATATATTACGTAATGAATGTGTAAGATAATGCTCATGAGAAAGATTGAATTGTATATTTTATAATGACAGTAATCTCCGAATACAAATAGACGTTCATCATTTCAGACACCAGATATGCTAGATTACATAAGGAGAAAGGGCAATGGTGAATAAGTAATTGTACCTTTGTATATCAGTTATCTTGTAAAATTGAGAGTTGTACGCAACCGTGAATCTAACGCTTAGGAACTTTGCTTATTAGAGTCCCACGCTTTTATTTTCAATACCTCGGCAATAGAGAGCGGTGCGTAATCTAAACATTGATACGTCCGATTACTTGTTTGCAAACAGATTTTTTATAAAGTAAGCTAAAATGCAATCGCATTTGATTCAGGGATGAAAGATGGTCTTTTTTCGGACGTTCTTGCTTGGAATGGTGTCTTTATCCACCTCTTGGACTTTATTTTCTTTCGATTTAACTCCTGGGAGATACGTACCTACATTATTAGTTTCTAATGCCCTATAACACAAAACTTTAGGCCACACGTAAGTTCATTTAAGATACTTCTAACAAGAAACACCTGCACTGAACAACAGCACCAACACGAACTTCAAGTGAAAACTTAACTCGCTAAGTCGCTCTGAACTTTGTGACACCTAAATGCTTAGGAATCGCCTAAG
The DNA here is from genome assembly GCA_905147135.1 of Blastobasis lacticolella. Classification (NCBI taxonomy): domain Eukaryota; kingdom Metazoa; phylum Arthropoda; class Insecta; order Lepidoptera; family Blastobasidae; genus Blastobasis; species Blastobasis lacticolella. The sequence continues at coordinate 21,070,558 of LR990039.1, forward strand.
TTTAGTGAAATTGTTCATTAGTTGGGTAGCCCCTGTGTAGATACCGCGTTTTCAATAAAACTAAACGATTTCGAACGAACGTCTATTTTAAAAGTATGTTCCGGGTTTCCTACCGCGTACCTTTGTTTACGAGTAGCCCGATATTTCGACGCACTTGCATGCATGATGGTCATGGTACATTTAAAATGTATGATAATAACCGCGATTGTTTAAAAGGCTATGTTAACGGTGTCGAGATTGAACATTAAATAATTTACGGTCATTCCAACGACTTCGGTCTGTTCTCGTAGTAGAACTCTAACAAATATACACCAGTGTCTGTGGCATCGCCGTGAGGCCGCGACGAAATATCCCCTTTGATTTTTACCAGACCGAGAGCCGCTTTTTATCTTTTTCGAGCTGCATTTCCCGCGCTTAATGTAGTTTTATTTTTAACTTTCAAGCTGCTTTTAAAGAGGTCCGGACATTCTGTCTATATGACTAATGAGGTTAAGCGATATGTCGACAGAAAGGTTTTCTTGTCAACTTTTACTGCGGCGCTAAATCTAGAATCACTGTAGGGAGAAAATGTATGGCCCAGAAATAAACATTCTTAAGTGATTGGTAAGTTTAACCTATATGAGCAATAATGTAGGTACGTGTAATAATCAATAACAATGGATTCCCCTCTGGTCAAGTTCCCCTGATAGCAGAGTCACGGAGGCAGTCGCTCCTCTGTAATTATCTCATCTGCCAAATCCTGGACCATGGTCAAGGCGTGCCCCGGGACCTTCTTCTCGAGAGCACAACCGCGACATTAACGCCAAGATATGATGAAAATTAAGAACTTTATATGAAGTTTTATTTTATTTGGCCACAACTTTTTTTTCCACAGTGATTCGGCACGGCGATGGCAGCCCTAAAGGTCTTTGGAAACTTTGCACCAAACACTCGTTATTCTATGACGACATTAGAATGGCGAATATTGCAGTTGGATAGCAGAATAGTGCTAACTAGAACTGCTGCTCAAACCGCAATCCCTTGTTAGCCTCAGCTAATTGAGCCACCACCATGGGATGACCTCGCGATTCAGAATGTATTTGCGGTAACATAAGTCAAAAGACAGTTATTTAACCCAACATTTGGGCGAACAATGAGTAAGTGGGAGTTTAGTCCATCGACTCGTTATGAAGAAGTTATTAAACCGTAAATACACTTTATTTAGCACAGTGCTTGCTATAAAAGAAATTCCTGCTACTGCTACAAGTAGGTAAATATTCGGTAAGATCCAAAAGGTTGCAGAGCCATTATTGCTCATTTTATTTAGATATGAAAATTGGAAGTTCCGATTTTTGAGATAGCCTTTCTTTGGCCTTTACAGACATTAACTTTTCACCATTGTGATGTTGCGAACGGGTATTTGCGACCGTGTTTGAGTTCACCGCTGAGTTTGGACGTAAATCAAAGTACCTATCCGGTGGGAATCGTGATTGGAAAAGTTTAAATATTTATACTGAACGTAAACTTGTCGAGTGCAAATTGACTCGCCGCTTATCGATTCACTTACTTGTTCAGTATTTCTTTTGTTCTGCCAAGTTTGCGTCCAATATAGGTACATTAAATACATTCGCTGTGCTTTTGATACAGTGCAAAATAAAATGAAATGAAAACAGTTGGTATGAAGAAATTTCCGAGGTATTCAGTCAGTGTCCCAGATCGGAGCGAGCTCTCGCGAGCCCGTCGCGACATACACTCGGAATTTTCTTCACGAATTCGCATTGTGGAAAGAGAGGTCAACGTTTCGCTTCGATCGCTTGCTAGTGGAGGAAAACGCTAAAGCATTACGCAAAGCGGCCAACGGATCACTAAGGATAGTGTTCAATGCGACGACCTCCGAAATGAAAACACCATTTCAGTTGTTCGAGAACTCAAGTGATTCCCGAGGCCTTCACGTCGTGGGTCTCGCGGATTTCGGCTTGTTTAAAATGAAAAAGTGTGAATAACCAATGGAGGAAGTTCATGTCGATAGTTTCTCTTCTTGGAGGCCGAACCGACCTGCGATTCTATCGAACTCGATGATAACCACTTTCCGCAACAATTTATTAACAACTGTTTTCCTTATTTATGAGTTTTGTCATCTCCCTCGGCTGGCTCTCGTCCTGTTCTGTCGACCACGTCAGCCGAGCTTACATAAACGAATGTGTGTCATTGAATCGAGCCAAATACTGCATTACCGTGCACACATGTGATTAATGTGGCACCGCGGCACGCTGCACCGCCGGCGCGGGCACTGCGGCGCGGCGGCGCGCGCGGCGCCGTAACGGTGCCGGTGGCCGTGTCGCGGCTTACCTGGTGGTGCGCGCAGTGGAGTCGGCGGAGACCGGCCGCGGAGCGCCCGCCGCCCGCGATTAGCTGCGGGGCATCGCCAGCGCGCGGCACCCGGCCCTGATCGGTTGCACGGACGCGGCTGGGATCAACATGGGGGCGCGGACGGGCGAGACTCGGCGGCGGCCGACCCGGGGGCGTGCACGTACGTAGGCTGCCTGGCGCGGCCGCGGCACTCGCGCGTTTAATCCTACTCTAATTTGTACGGTCGATGCTACGATGGAGGCGACTCGCGCATGACTAGAGCGGCACCGCGGGCTCCCCAGCGGGCGGAGCGCTCGATCGATACTGCACACGCACGCCCGGTGCGTCTGCCCCGAATCCGGCCCCACGCGCCTTACGCAGCTTTCTGCCACCGACATTTGTATGGTGACGTTCGGGGGCGACGTCATAATGAGGCCGCCGGGGTCGCGCCGGCCCTGTGCCGCCGCGCCGCCGCGGGCCTCGCGCCTGCAAGCTGCACGCGCTGCACGAGCTCCACGCGCTCCACGCTTACCCAGTCCGCGCGTCTCGTGGCCCCAGATATCAATTATACACACACATACAACTACACCTGCATTAAAACTAAAGCAACCAGCGATTCAAAACGCGAAATAATATGAACGGAAAACTTAATGTTCACAAATTTTACAAGCTTTTATTTAACTTGCAATGTTTGTATGGGTTGGTCTAAATCGCAATCAACCAAATAGAATTATGTCTATATCTCAGATTAACAAAATATCATCAAATACAAGCAAATAGTCTCAATATCAAAACCACTGAGTCGAAAATCACTAGCACTTACAGTCTAAGTTCTATAAGTAATTTGGGGTTCGGATCAAATCATGCAACCCTAATTTGACTCCCTTACTGGTGCACAAATGTGGTATACCTACCACGAAGCCGGTCTGATGATGGAGCTGGAAGAATACAACAAGATAACCCCGTTGTATTTACCTAGACTCCTTGGAATGTTCTTGATAAGTACTTTACCCCTAGGTGATATTCAAGGACCGACGACGATGACAGATAGGGCCATAGGAACATCTAAACTAAACAAGATGCACCTGTCTAGTTTGAGCTCATTTATTTTGTCTTAGCAAACGCTCTAGTATTCCGTACTTTAATAGGACGCATGATAAAAGCTTATTATGATAAAAGGTTTTTCTTTTAAGAACTTATTTACATCCTTCATTATTGTTTTTACTGCCAATAATGAAGGATGTTGAAAGGAAGGGACACACGTTCGGTCCTGCTGATGGAAAGTGGTTTATTGTTATAGAGGTTTCCGCTCCTGGTTTGGGCCACGCGCCAGCCCAGCCCCCTCGCAGGGGAGTGGAAGGGCTTAAGACGCGTAGTACGGCGGCGGGAAGCGGCGGGGGCGCACGCGGCCCGGACCTTGATTGCACTTTCACTCATTTCACTTTCACTGAATTTGCTCCTAACGGAGCGCCTGGCTGACTATGTCAGTTGGCCGAGTTTAAATACGAGGCATGTTGAAGGGGAATTTATTAGAACGTAATAATTTTTCAATAAGTAGTAGGTATGTAGTATTGAGAGTACCTATCGTTTATGAAATACATATGTTCCAGGCCACAACATTGCGGAACCGCACGTGCGATCTCACTGTCACTTCGATGAAATACCTCATGCCCGTAATTGCGTGAGCTACCGTATTCTTTAAACCGAAACACAACAATGCAAACTTATCTTTATATTTTTTTAAAAGATAAGGCGGCGGTATTCATCAAGGCCGACTCCTCAGACTTGACAGAGTCCTACCACCTGATAGAACACCAGTGTGTCTCATCAGTATGTAACATTGTTTACCCAAATAAAGTAAAAAATAAAGCGTGGCCTAGCGCTACGTAGCACAGCGTAGCACGGTGTAGCGCTGGAAAGGAAAGAGCCCGGGAGTAAATAATGTAAGAACGGTGTACCAGTTATTTATTTAAAGTAAATCCATAATATACCATTTGCTACAGCATTTTCGGCTCTATCGACTTCAAACGTAGCTTAGGCGAAATTTAGGGAGGGTTACAGTACGTCAGAAGGAAAAGAAAAAAGAAATGATGATAAATAAACAAGTACCATGTAAACATTTTAAAAATATGTACTGGTAGGCCTTCACTCAGCTTAAGTAAAGCTTTCCATGACACGTGTGCAGTTATGACGTCCGACTAAGCTCGGCTCACACAAGTATCCGAATTAATCCAAAAGCGACTTTATTTTGTACGTTGTAAGGATTAGTATCGACTGCAACTGATGGTTGGTCGGCTCCAGCTAAATCGGAGCGTCTGTTACTAGTTTTAGAGGAGACATACGAGCCGGCGAGCACGTCTTCCATTGTTACGTATAGTGAAATGCAACACGCCGTTGCTACAACAGCGCATTCGCGGCGCGTTTGTGAGATTTTGCTATCTCGTTTTTTCACCCGTACGAATGAGCCTGTCAGACAGTGAAGCGCGCAATGTTTTAAACGTTCACCATGTTGCTACCGCTACTAACGACCAAACGTTTATTTTGAAGCATCGGTGTAAATTTAATGATTTCCTATAATAAACAAAATTTAAATCAAACCATTTAAAAGACGGTGTAATGTATGATAGTGTAATTATAGTGTAGTTATGTGAAAGCGCAAAGTATGGAAATACACTTGAATTATACTTTCACCGATAAGTAAACAATCGTGGTTGTGGCTATCGGGAATCAATTATAGAAATTGTGCCAAGTTATGCATAGTAATAATATGAATTTGCAATAATTGAAATATATATCTTAAAACAACATGCCATTAAAGTCTAAATAGATATGGAAATATTTCGATGTGAACAGGGTCGGATTTAGTATTTGTTGTATAGAATTTTCATACTCAAATATTACATAGTACATAGCGGTCTACAATTTTATATTTATTAGGGTTCCATTCCAAAAATGTACCTAAATGACATTTTAAATGTTAAGACATTTTTAAAAAACTTTAACGGATTAATCGCGAATTTACGTAGATTTACATTTATTTATTCTTCTAGGTTTCCTGAAGACTAGACATGGTGTGTCTGGGTTGCAAATTGGAAGTGCTGTGTTGTAAACATTTTGAAGAACAAGGTAATAAGTAGTAGAGAAGTAAGATAACAAGTCCCTTCTGTCCTGGTGCACCATCGTTATATGAATTTTTACTAAAAATAAAGAATATGCTGCCTGTTTAATATATTAATGTACCTATCCTTTTCATTATGATTATTTTTTTCATGACTATGTCCTTTAGAGGGCATCATATTTAATTTATTGTGAAGTCACATAGGCCAACCTGTATATAATAAAGATACTTCTAACGATAAGTAAGTAGGTACCTATATAGTTTAGAAGTTATAAGGCAACAAATAAACATTTAAACCGGTCAAAATCATCAAAACCCTCCTTTTTGCAAAAGCAAGCACTGTCGATTCACGGTATGTAGGATCGAGAGATCAAAAAGACGGTGGTAGGTATCTGGGCGTGTGGTCTAGACACCTTACCTTTTATTATAATGTCAATATAAAATTATAAGGACAAGTTTAAGAAAATTATGAAATCGTCCGGAGCGATTTATTTATGTTTATATTAGTGTGTGTGTTATAGAGATGTGTGACGTTTTATCTCGAATTGAAACTCGGTATGTACTCTCTGCTTCTGTAGATATTTTTTTTCTCTATGATTTCAGAGAATAAAATATTTTTTCCCTTTCAAAAAAAGATGGCGTCATAACTCCTCTTCTTTTAATTGTTTTTGGTGCTACGGGTCAAATTGATTCATATGGCCTAAAGATCAATCGTTCCGAGTTTCATGCTTTTAACACCATTTGCAGCTATTTTTGGCTTACGCTAGCACTATGCGGCAACTACTAACAGGTAGGATGCAAGGTAGTAACCTGGTCCAACATTTCAAAGTCGCTCAGCGACCGCAGTCTCTCTGAAGTAGGTATTCGAAAAGAAGTAGGTACTTAGAGAACCGACAACGACAACGGCTGGGGTAAACGAGTTCTTGAATCGAGACCGCGACTAGGCAAGCATAGTTTCGGACGTCAGAAGCCCGCTGCGGCCATGTACCGATGATGATTAGTTGAATACTAACCGATGCTCGTAAGAGCATCATTACAGGTTAGCTCTTACGTCAGGTTTTTCTGGTAGCAGGATCACGGAGGTCAGACGGCAGTCGCTCTGCTGTACTAATCTGATCAGCCAAATCCTGGATCATAGTCAAGGCAGACCTCGAGCACCCGTGCGCGATAGCACAACCAGAGGGCCTATCGGCTATCTCAGTGGACAACTGTATTTGACACTAGATAATTCTACACCACGTCATCTACATTGAAAACTGGCAATAGCGTTATACCAAATTAGAGTAGTGTCAGATTTTTTTATGTCAAATTCAGTTGTCCACTGAGATAGCCGATAGGCCCTCTGGACATTAACGCCGAGATGATTATTTTTTTTCATTGTGTCATTTCTTGTGAAGGAATGTTCCTGAAAAGTAAAAAACCAAAGAGATTGGAAAGTTAGCTACCTTCATGCTTATGTAGTGACAAGTAATTTGATTGTCAAAGACAAATTTGTAAAGAAACGATTCAGTTTATTTATTGGTAAAATAATTTAATATTATGTGTTGAATTTTCTGTTATTTTATTATATTAGTGATGTGCATTAGACCACTACCTTAAGTATATTGTAAGTCGCTGGTTATCGCTCGTAGAATGTATGTAGAGGTGTACAGAATATGTGTTAAAGATTCTTGTATCATGAGCTTTCTTTTTGAAATATTTCGGGGTTTCGATAATTTCTTGACTTAAATAATACGACAAGCTCTGTAATACACAGAGTGTCCCAACAAATAGTGTCAAGCGAAAGTCCAGAGATAGAGCACCCCTTGAGGGGTTTAAATTTTTTATTTCAAGTTGAAAATTTAGATCATAATTCATCAACCGAAAATTTTTCACTTTAAACCAATGACTTCTACATAATGGACCCGTTCATGGACCAAAGGGAATAGCTCCATGTCATTGGAGCGTAAACTGCAATTGCGCTCCAACTATGTCTCAGTGACGTTTTGGCCACGTATACGAATGGTCGTTACTTTACAATCTAAGAATGCCGAGTTGCGTAGGAAACACATGCACTAATTCCAATAAACAGTAACCAAAACCAAGAATGGAGTATCTTTTTTCCGTAAAGTATAAGAAATATCATGTATTACTTGTAAAACTTATATTTTTAGCATTTCCAATAAATATTAAGGGTTTATTGCTACATCATTAACCGGCCATGATTAGTTGGTATGTTCATTCAAATTCAATGCACGCCATCTGCTTATTTTTTATTTGGCAGTCTTACATATATGCGCACGATGTGACTTTGCACCAGCGGCATAATGCCGTTGATTTTGTTTTCGCGGAAGTAATATTATTATAGATAAAAATAGATAACAGATGAGTATACAAATTAATCAATAACAATAATATTGTTATATAATGTAGCTTCGTTGAAGAATTCTACAACAACAAAAGTGGTATAATTTTAAAGGAGATAAAATGATAAATTTGAAGGTTGGAATTGAAGGTTGGATTTGTAATTGACGAATCCCAATTATTACTGTTTAGAAATTTATATTTAAGGCATTACGTTACAACAATTTTGTAAGCTTTTACAATGTTATATCTGGCGCCTTGGCGAGATTGATGACTGACGTCTATTTCAGTGCTAAAAACCGGTGGCCAAAACTGGAACTAAGTGTTGCCATATTGAAATAATATGTCATTACCAACAACAGCGACGCTGTCACCGGGTCAAATAAGTTTGTGGTACAAGAGACTGCGCCATTATATTTAATATGGTATGGTTTATTTATACTTATACAGGTTGTCAAAAGACCGCTAGCATTAATTAAAACCTCATATTCTAGCCACGAAACTGAACAACTTTCCCCAAAAAACATACCCGCGGAAATGACTTCATAATTTCGCTACCTAAAATAAATAATTAATTGCGACGCGCAATGTGGGCAGTTTCATGGGTAGAATATGGGGTTTCAATTAATGCTAGCGGTCTTTTTACACCCTGTATATCCATGAATCCATCGATGCATTACACATGGCCATTAAATGCGGGTAGAACAGAAAAAAATACTTAATACTGTGATATGTTTAGTACAGCATAACTCTGAACGAACTAAAATTTGGCAGTTAGCGCCTTACTTACTTTTGTTCACCTCGAAAATAGCTATCCAACGACGTATTACACATAGCTATTGGAATGGTTACCACTGTCCATACATATTCTTGTACGCGTTAACAATGTTATATCTGGCGGCTTGACAAGATTGTTGACAAACCTATTCGACCCGGTGGACAAAACCGGAACTAAGTGTTGCCGTTTTGAAATGTAATGTTAATGCCAACAACAGCGACGCTGTCACCCGGTCAGACATGTTTGTGGCACTGTAGACAGCGCAGTTTTATTTACTATGGTAACCGTCAGAGTTATTTGTTCGCTCAACCGGTTCCAGGGTATTTATTTCTATGCTTTAAACCAAAATTTTTATAATTTTCTTCAAAGTTATGAAGCTGATTATTTTAAGCATAAAAGAACAATTCAAGATGATTCAGTTGCAAAAAGAAATATTTTGAAAGATAGCGTACTTTTTTTTAATAATTTTTTTAAGTTTGTAATTCGATAATTCTCAAAAATTCAGAAAAAACGTCATAACTCGAAAAGTATGAAAAATCTCGGAACATACATGGGGATGATTCGGATACCTCAAGGGGTGCTCTATCTCTGGACTTTCGCTTGACACTATTTGTTGGGACACCCTGTATAGTGTGAAAACATCGATTATTTATAATTACCTATTTAATCCCAAAATATATCTCAAATTAATTTGGGTCGGGGGTATGATAGTGATGTATTCGTTGCTCCCCAGTGTCGATGTAAACAAAGAATACCTATTGATCACGAGGAGTGGAAACATTGAGATCGTTCAGCATAATAATATATGAGCTTTAAAATTAAGTAAGTTAATCTGATTTTGATTTTTTTATTTTATCTAATGCTACATAATGACGAAATACGCTAGTATATTATGATTGTGACTGGTATCTTGGTAATGGATCTCTTAAGTATCAGCCGGCGGCCTAGCGACTCTATAGAAAAACGGAAAACAACAACAACTCCATAGGAAACATTGTACACTTTAAGGGAAAGTACGTTATTATGCCAAGTAGAGCTCGTCTAATTTAAAATGACGCGCCCCACTATCGCATTAACGCACACAAGCAAGTTTAAAATATGGACGCAATACATATACAAATGCCGTTGTAATTGGTCATTCAGTTGGCGGTGAAATTCAAACGTAGGAGCACGCGTCGTTCATTGGCTCCCACACAGATGAAGTGTCGTTATCAATATTTGCACTCACACATCGAAATCAAGTAACTAAGTAGTGGGGCGCGTCATTTTAGACTAGACGAGCTCTACCTACTTAAGCCGGATTGACAACAAGGATGATGATAACTAAAGAATAATTCTCATTACTTCGATATCGATAATATCGACAGAGTGGACAGCCCTTTTTATTTGCTGCTGACAGTAAATGAAGGAGACTTCATTATTATTTGTCTCTGACCTGGCACGCACTTTTTGTATGAAAAAGCTGGCACAGCCCTCTCTATAGACTAGCAAATTTTTTTTGCTCTGTATAAAAAACTATCATATATTCCTCATATCATAGAGTCCTCACAGCGACAACACACCTGCGGTTCTGCATTTTTGTTGCCAGCAACCTAAATGTAATGAATCGTAGATTTCATGGGCGATAGTTACCGCTTACCATCAGATGGGCTGGCTGCTTGTTTGTCACTGCGTAGTATAAAAAAATACTACCCCTTGTTGTATTTTAAACAGTGCAGTTTTGCATTCCCCGATAAGCTCGGACTGCCTTTTTTTTTTAACGCGGGGAATGCAATACGCACGATACCCTCCGTTGGGGGACGAAGGGCCTGTGTGGGACTCCCGGTATTTGCCGGTCTACCCACTAAACCCCGCGGCGCTCCTACGACGTCAGAATGGAGGTGTCATGAGAGCAGCCGAAGCCTTGTCGTCCACAACACCTCCGACGACCGCCCGCCTTACGCGGCAGGACCGCCATGCCCCCCGCAAGGGGGACGGATGGGAATAGCCGGAAGCGCCGGACTATTCCCATCCAGCGCAGGTGGAGGCCTGTGCAATGCAGGCGGAGATGCCCCCGCACCTCTGGCCCGCTGGCCACCACCGGGAGCGAGAACAGAACGGTCGTACATCCGTCTTCTCACTCCTCTTCTGCGTCTGCGGAGCGGTGGAGCGAGAGGGTCATCCACCCTCTCTCGCTCCGCTGCCTCTTACGCGAGATTATGTCCTCGCAGAATGTGGCCATGGCTCCCCAGGCCCTTTCACTTCCCAGCATAGCTTTGATTACGCTTGGAAGCGCAAGGTCCGGACCTACAACCGCATTCAGGACACGGCGCTGCTCCTCCCAGCCAGTGCACGCCACGAGGGTATGTTGCGCTGTGTCCTCCGTCGCGTTACATTTGTGGCACGACGGGCAGTGCAGGAACGATCCGAAACAACCGTGTCCGGATAATATCTGCACCAAACGGTAAGAAAGGGATCCATGCGAACGCTCGACCCAGTCCTCGATGATGGGACCGATGGCGTCGAGCGTTCGGCGCCCAGACTGCTCGCAAGCCATGTCCTCTTTCCAAAGACGGAACATGGTCACGCGAGCTTCATATCTTACGGCGTTGCGCTCCTCTGGGGAGGGCGGTCACCTTGCGCTCTCTGCGCCGCCGTCCATTCGTAGACGACGGCTATAACCCTAGCCTCCAGCTCCCAGGGGGGAGTGCCTGCAATGGCGCACGCTGCAGCATGCCCCACCGTACGATAAGCCCTCGCCACACGCTGTGCAATGGCTCGTTGAGGCCTGCGAAGAAAGGCCGCATTCTCCCCCTTATTTAAGGAATCTGCCCAGATGGGGGCACCATACAGCGCCATGCTCTTTAATATGGCCGGCATATAAGTGCCGACACCTTGAGCTTGGTCCCCCCAGGTTAGGGAGGAGCCAGCTGAATGCATCAGCCGCCTTTAGGAGGCGCGGTGACATGCCGCTAAACTGCCACCGACCATCCAATATAAGGCCCAAATATTTCATTTGAGCCCTAACTTCGACCCTGATACCCCCAACCACGATATAGGCGTCAGATGGTGCACGCTTCCGCGGACCGGGGAAGAAAAGGGCCTCGGTTTTCTCCAGCGCCACCTTCAGGCCTAGTAACTCGATCCTCCGTGCGACTAAGGTCCCGCCAGCAGAAGCCAGCTGTGCCGCCTCTTTGTAATTTTTGCCCCGGGCTGTGACAAGGGTGTCATCCGCATAGCAGATGACATCCATACCCGCCAAGAGATCACCCCGAAGCAACCAATCATACCCGATGTTCCACAGTACTGGCCCGAGATCCGATCCCTGTTTGACACCAGATTCAACGACGTGACGCCGGAGTTGACCATCCCGGTCCACAAACAAGACTTCCCTATTGTGGAGGTAGTCACGTAACAGAGCCTGCAAATATGACGGCACCCCGTGGAATTGGAGTGCCTTCAGGATAGTCGCATGGGGGATTGAGTTAAATGCGTTAGCTATATCAAAAGATATAGCCAACACGCCCTCCCCCCTAGCCGCCGCCTCACGATTTAGACATTTGAGCCTGGTAAGGGCGTCGATCGTCGACCGACCCTCCCGAAAACCCAACTGGGCTTCAGACAGACCCGGACCGGTCGACAATAAGTGTGCCTTGAGACAAGAAACAATGATGCGCTCGAAGATTTTACCCCCCTCATCCAGGAGCACTAATGGGCGATACCCTGATGGAGAGTCCGCCGACCGCCCTTCCTTCCGGAGCAGGCACAGTTGCCCCTCTTTCCACGGTTTTGGGAACCTCCCCGTAGCACAACATCTATCGAAGAGGGCCCGAAACCTTGCCTCCATGTGTTTGGTGGCGATCGCCATCACACGTGCCGGTATGCCATCCGGCCCTGGCGCAGTCTTTTTGGCCCGGAGGCAAGCTGTCGCCGTGCCAAACTCCTCCGCGGATACGGGATCTATCTCTTCCAGTGAAGGTACACTTTCCACGGAGAGGGTCATCCGCGGCGGGGTAAAATCGGGAAACCGGGAACAGACCCTGGACCACTTCATTTAGGAGATCTGGCTGAAGGGTCTCGGTTAGCGGGGGACCAAATGGACGAAGCTTATTTCTTATTGCCTTATACTGTCTCCCCCACGGATCGTCATCCAGACTCTGCAGCATCTCCTGTCTTGAGCGATCTTTTGCGTCTGCGATCGCCACCTTGAGGACACGCTTCGCCTCCTGATAAGAGGCGTATAGGCGATCCTCATTTTGCTGGTCTCTACGGCGGCGGCGGCGACTTCTTGTATATGCCTGGATGCTACACATACCGTGCGGAGCTCAGCGATCTCCGTCGACCACCAATACACGGCCCGTCGCGGTGGCGGCCGGCAGGACCGAGGCATGCTGGCATTACATACCTCAGTTAGGGCATCCCGTAGCTGCAGCACAGCTTCATCTACATCAGGACTAGCAGGCGCACCAAACCAGTCCTGGACAAATGCTGCTTCGTGGGCCATATTCCGGTCTAAATGAGTTAGAGCCCATCGGGGCAATCGCGACTGTCTCGAGCGGGATCCGCCCTAGGGACGCTGGGTGGATATCTCGATCCGGATGTACCTATGATCGGAAAGGGTTTCCACCAAATCAACTTCCCACTTCGTAACCCGTGCAGCCAGTGCAGGAGTGGCGAAAGATATGTCCACCACTGACCCTCCCTGCCATCTAATACACGTTTGAGTTGTGCCACTATTTAGAAGGGACAGAGAAGACGATGTCGGCCACAACTCCAGCAGACGCCCGCGTGCGTCAGTGATTGAATCTCCCCAGCGCCCGGACCTCGCATTTAAGTCACCAAGAACGGCAACCTGCCTCGGTAACAGACGGTCAATGACCGCTGACAACTCCTGGAGAAAGTCTTCAAATTCCGCCAGCGAGCGGTTGGGGGAGAAATAAACTCCCACAAGAGAGATCTCCCCCCACCCGGCGGCCAAGTATCCATGCCCCGTTTCAATGACTGAGAGGGGAGGGGAATCTGTGGATGGCCGCGGGACAATCGCCACCAGGCCATCCCGGTCACCCACCCAGTTGGGAGGTACCGAATATGGCTCGGCAACCACTGCTACCCCTGCGGACCATTCGGCCATGACCTGACATTAAGTCTTGGGCCGCCCTGCAGTAGTTTAGGTTGCCCTGCAATATCGTGCTTTGCCCAAATTGTGACATTATTCCGACATTTCATTATCACCCTCCAAGCTGTTCGGGCAAGCCTCGACAGCGGCAGTGGCAGCAGGCCTGGTTGTTGGCTGCGCCTTGCCTTTCTTTGTAGGGGGATTACATTTCATCCCCCCCATAACGTGGCCCGCAGGCCGTCCGCTTGCCGCGCACACAGCGCAGCACGGGTTCTCGCTGCAGGAGGCGGACTTATGACCCAATTTCCCGCATCGGAAACACAGCTTGGCCCTGTCTACTTTCGAGGGGCAGCGCGCGCCGGTGTGCCCAATGGCATAACATCGGAAGCAACGCAGTGGCTGCTCCTGAAGAGCCCTGACAACACCGGTGCTGAGACCGACAAGTAGTCGTCCCATTGCGAGGATGACTTTCGCAGCCACGACGGCGCACTGTATACGGACCGTACCCAGTCCGCCTTGGCCTCGTCGGATTTCCCCGGTTTTGACACTCTCTGCGGTACAGCCGACGGCATTGACGACGGCGGTGGCCACCTCGTCCTTGGTGACCGAATCATCTAGTTCGGAGATTACCAATGACACCGTCTTTTCAGGCCTCGGCATCACCTTGGCATGCTGTTGTCGCTGCGCCCCCGAGAATTCGAATATTCGAGCTCCGGTTTGCGTTTGCCGACACTTCACGTCGGTGATGCCAAGGGCCTCGGGCTTTACCGACTCCCGAGACTTTGTTAGCACCATCTCATACGTCACGCCTCTCTCTGCGGCCTCCGGCGTAATAGCCACAATTACCGCCGCAGATTTGGGGGATGCCATCTTCTTGACCTTTTGCGTTGGAGATATGGCTGCCTTGCCGCTACCCGTCATGTTAGCCTTCGACATAGAAGTTGATGGCTTTGGACCCGAAGAGGAGGACTGCCGGACTCTATGGCCTTTGATGGGCCTGGTTTAGACGGGCCAGCCTTGGCTTTGGCTCTAGGAGCGGGTGGAGACGCCACCGGAGTTATGGCTCCTTTACCTGTAGCGGGTTTAGAGGCTGACGACGATTTCGCCTGAGCCTTTGCTCCTTTTCCGGTTACGGATGTATTGGCGGTGGCGGATTGTGTGAGTGGTGCCGCTCCCTTAGTCTTTGCACCTTTACCCTTTGTAGGTTTCGGTGCCTCAACCACAAAAGCCGCTGTAGCCTCGGTAGCCCTCTTCTTGTCCGCCGCTAGTGCCGGACGTAATATTTTGGCCGGTAAGAGCCGATCCTCAATTCCATCAAACAATGCTCTCGTGAAAGCCCTCTCCTCCATTTTAACCTTTCGGATGATAGCCTCAAGATCCATGGAGAAAGCGGGCTGAGAGACTTGCGATACCATCGGAATAACCTCCATTGCCGTAGTAGCTGTCGAGGATGTAGGCGCTGAAGCTGAACTGACCAAAGCGGGGAGCTGCGATTTTATTTCAGCCAGATCATTCTTCAGTTTTTCAACTTCGGCCTGCAGGCGAACGTTAGTCGCTTGCAGCCACTTTGTCTCCTCGGAGACCGACCTTTTACTAAGCTCCAAGCATATATATTTGAGAGCGACGGCCTTGTTTTTTAAGGCCTTCTGCAAGGTACCCTTCATTCGGCTCGACTTTGCGGCGATTTCAATTATTATCTCCGAGTCCGCCTCAACCATCGCCTCCAACTCAGGGATAGTCTTGCCTTCGTAGCTCTCGCAAAGGGAGACACCGTAACCGTGCTGAGCTCGGGCAGCACGTTCTTTCGCCGCTATTCGCTCCTCGAGCTCCAGCGCGTACTCCTCTCTCTGTAGCTGGTTAAGGTCTTGCTGTGCCTTCGCCAAACCCACGGAGTGCCCTATGGTTGGTTTACGGCCACGTTTGGGCGCAGCCTTAGGCACTGCTTTGACCTGTTTGGTTGAAGGAGTCTCCGAACTGGAGTCTCCCGTGGTCGCGCGATTGCGTTTTCGCAAACACTTCGCACGTTCGCTTGTGCCAGCAATGGATGAAGCATCCGTCAACGTTGACGCGTCCGTGTCGGACCCGCCAAGATCTTCCCACCGAAAGAAGCGGCTGCCTGACGCAACCGGCGCCGAGGCGCCATCAAAAGATACCCCCGTACAGGCACTGGGGTGTAAAAACTCTGCACCAGGAACCGAGTCCTGAGACTGCTCCAACGAGCGTTCTTGCCCGGCATCCGACATCTTACTTAAAATGTCAATACTAAATTAAAGAAACACACTCAAGGTGAACACAACTCAAACAACCAACTCACACCAGGGTATGCAATCGCCGGCGAAACCCGCACTACCTGAACCTGGAGATCCCTCAACAGGCAGGGAGCATGAGCAGACACCAACAAGAGCAAAAAGAATATTTGGACGTAAATAACACCTTGATTGCCCCACGTATGCGCATACGCGTTCGGTCACCCAACCTGCCACTGCGTTACCGCGCACAAGAAGGGGTCCAGGAGAGACGACGTGGACGTAGCGTATGCACCGTGTAATCGCACCTGAAACGTACCGAAAACACTCATGGGGCCTCCCCCAAGCTCGGACTGCCTGTTCCAGCCTGTACGAGTACCTATTCGCGCTAATTCCCGTGGCATACCTCCGCTCATCAAGCAGAGGGGTTTCGAGCATGCTCAAGCTACTCCAGTGCGGATCGTTGGAAGCTTTTGTCTAGTGGCCATCACGAGTAAGCTGGTTGGCGATCTCGGCTTCATATTTACTCTACAGACACGCCGCTATACGAATAATAAAATGCGTTATCAGGACTGAGATATCACTTACAGTTCGTTCGCGTTAAGAATGCAGTGAGTCATCATTGTCCGCCGGCACTAGCCCCGCCCCCTAACCAATCAAATCTTTTCAAATTACAAGGTCAAGTTCACAGTGTCCAGTTGAAGGTATTGCTTCGAACGCTGCGGTTGTGTCCTGTCATTTGTGTTAACTGATTTCAATTTTAAAAAACGAATACCTCACCAATTCGTAAAAATAAAAGTGGTTCGGTAATTTGTAGTGGAGAAAAAAAAAAAATTATAATGTTTTTAAGTATTTTAAACAATGTGATTAAAACGTGACTGGACAGCATAGTACACAAAACGTCAGCTGCATGCGATGTGTCCGAGATAACAGTTTATAGTATTCTTAGTGAAAAAAGGAAAATTATACATTGAAATCGCCAGTGAAATAAAGGGCCCGGAAGTCTATAATTGATAAATTCGATGAATTAGACAAATGTGCTATAAGGAGAAAAGTACACTCAATATATTTAAATAACGACTACCCGACATTAAATAAAATTTTATTTCATAAAATAATGCATGAGCTGGGATTTGACTTTAATAAACAGGTTAATAGAACATTATTAATGGAAAGAGAAGACATTGTTTTGTTTCGGCGTAAATATCTCAAGCAAATCAAAGAACATAGAAAAGCAAATAAAACCATATACTTCCTTGACGAAACGTGGGTAAACGCCGGACATATTAAATCAAAGGCGTGGTTGGATACAACTATAAAAAAACAAGAGACATGCTTTTCAAGACGGCTTATCAACCGGTCCAAGAGTTCCTACTGGAAAGGGAAAAAGGTTAATTGTTTTACACATTGGTAGCGACAAAAGATTTGTGGAAGGAGGTCTATTACTTTTTGAGACAAAATCAACTGAAGATTATCATGAGGAGATGGACGGTGACAGGTTCCTGGAGTGGTTCAAAAACATAATGCCTAAGCTAGAACCAGGGAGCATTGTTGTCATGGAAAACGCTCTTTATCTTTCTGTCAAACTCGAGAAAATACCGACGACCGCTTGGAACAAACAACAAATAATAGACTGGCTAAAAAGTTGAGCCATGAGTTATTTAAAATAAGAATTGTTTAAGAAAGCCGCCGAAATCGCTATGATAAATATTTTCTCGATAAAATGGCTAGAAGTAACGGCATTGAAATTCTCCGTTTACCTCCGTACCACTGCAAACTGAACCCCATTGAGTTGGTGTGGGCCCACATAAAAAAATTAAATTGCTGCCAACAATACAACGTTAAAGATAACTGTACAACTTTAAACTTATGTACTTACTTTTTGTTTTGATGCCTTAATTATTTATACTTACCTAAAAGTTATTAATTTAAACATGTATCAACTTGCATTCTATGGAAGAGCGGGGCTTCCTGCTACAGGTATTTTATACTTAAAAGGAAGATCCCAACCACTGTTGTATCTAGTTAAGCATGTTTATGAAATAAATAAAGTTTAAAGTTTAACTGACGTTAAAAAAATATTTTATGATGCAATTCGGTTAGTAGACGCTGATCGATGGAAGAAATGAAACGACCACGTCTTACAAGAAGAAAATACCATGTGGGATTTAGATGACGTCATGGAACTCGCTGCAGAAAATTCTTTTATTATAAATACTAACGATATCCTAGGGATTAAAATATGATATTTATTACTAAATTTTGATTTTAAGTTTTTTGTGTATTTTTATAAATTCATTACACTTAATCTTTTAAAATATAATTCGTTTGGATTTTAACACCTCTGTGAATACACCTTTACCCTGCAGTTGCACTGATGACTCACTGCATTCTTAACGCGAACGAACTATAGTAATATATATGCCCATGTTTTTAATTATTTCTTTACAAATTCCAGGACGCACTTCTACTAATAAAATCTACAATATTTTGTTTACGAATTTGCGAAGTGTTCTCTCAGTGCGCACACACGTTATGTACACAACTAAGTCAGTAAAGTCATCGGTACATGGCGGCCCTGGGAGTCGATCTCGGTACCCGCACCTCTCGCTGGTGGAAGCCCTTACGACGCCGACACACTACCCATTACGCCATCGACGCTCTCAAGCCGTCTTCCTTATGTATCGAAGCCCAAATCCCCATGTATCACAAAGTCTCTTATCATAATGTTAATAATTTATTTGCAAGAACATAGTTACTTTGGTGGCTTTTACATTACCGTACCATAATCCACATGTTCAGCCAGCAATGACATGCAAATATGTACATCGATTTCCTTTAATAAGTAGGTGCTAAATCTTTATTGATTTAAGTGACGTTTCTTTTGTAGAATAAAAGCATTTGTCTAGAAGCCACCCCGATAAGGTACTTTAAAATTTATTATACGGGCAGTTCTTAGTATACGCGGGTAGACCATTGTATACATGAATTGCCGTACAGGAGTTATCGCGGTGATCATTCAGACGCATTTGCAGTAAATACATATTTGATATTTGTGTCTTGTGTTCTATTCTACTTGTGTGTCTACATTTTAGTGTAACATATTGGACAATAGGGAAAAACCTGCTACATTTATATGTATTTAGATATTCACCAAGGGTAGGTGAGTGCGAAAGAGGGACGTTATCTCCCCTCCCGGGAGGTACAATCGGCCGCACACAGCTGACCATCCCGTTAAAGTAACGAAGGCCCGCGTGTGTTATTGTCCACCGCTTTTATCTCGGCCCTAAGTGCCGCCACAAAAATACAGGAGGTTGCATTATTCGCCTATAGATTTACGCCTATAGACCTACGAGATTTCAACTATAATAATAATAATATAATATAATAGTTATTTCAGAAAATTAAATTCCATAGTTAGCACACTAAATTAAAAATATCCACGCAATACAATTAAGCAATAATCGTAACAGTAGTTTAATATTGAAATGTCATTAATTCAAAATGTAATTATATTAATGTCAGTTCAATCATCATTCAATTATCACAATGTCAATTTCTAAAACGATTTATTAATTCCCGCTCCTGTGTCACAGGTGGCGCATGAAGCGACATCCAGTACCCCATGAACGGGCTGTCCAGCCGCGCCGCGACCATCGCCAGAGCGCTGTTGCCGCTGGCCCGCACCCGCGCCGCCATCGATGCCGACCTTTTGCGCATCCCCGACGCGCTGCAGTAGCGGGACAGCCGCAACAGCGCCCTGAGCGCATTGTTATATTGAACTATCTTTCTTACTACAATACTCTAGTGCGAAGCGTGTAAGCAGCGAAATCGTACTAGTGGTTCCCTTGGAAGCAAGGTCACGGAGGTCAGATGACAGTCGTCCCACTGTAAGTACCTTATCTGCCAAATCCTGAGTCATGGTGAAAGCGGACCCCAGGCCCTCGTGCGCGAGAGCACAACCGGGACCTTAACGCCAAGATTATTTTATTTATTAACAAATGCTACGAATATCATTTGTACGAAACTGCGTTGGACTTGAGCCTCCCCCGCTTTATTGGAGGGTTTGCCATAATCTTTACGCTTGGCGGGTAGGTTGGAGGTGTAAAAGCTGATCTGGCTCATGAATTTAGTGATCTTCGAGACTGGTCACAGGAAAAGGTTGGCGCTATCTATATTCTACTTTGCCATCAATCACATACGGCTGTAGTCCGTACTGAAACCTAGGAATTGTAAGTAGGTACATTTCCTAGGAAATGTAAACAATGGCGAGAAAATTTAGGAAATTGGCTACTTACCATCAGGCGAGCTATGGCTCCATAGTGACTTTATTTTAGTTAGTTACTTTATGAAGTACCCGTGTACCAAACGGCTACCCTGTACATCGATTTGCTGTTTTTTTTTCACGTACCCCCACCACTATTAAGCAGCGCCCAGCCAGCCAGTCCACGGCCCACGAGCCGCCGCGCGCACAGTAACACGTATAAACCACGCTTCTCTTTTTTCGGGATTTGGAGAATCCAGAACCAATTAGATGCGTCTGTAAGAGCTGCCTAAGACTAAGAAAATTCATCTCGGCATTTGAATAAGTCGGCCAGCCAAACCAGTTGGAACATAAATCAGTTTTGACTACGATAAAAATCTTAAATATAATATTTCTAATCATCTTTAAGTCTAATAATAATATAAAATTTATTCTAATATAGCAAAAATTTTATTTTTGCTGATTACCTACTTAAAATACCGAAAATCCGGGTTTCTGTAAAATGAATACCGGTATTGTGAAGGCGTATTTTAGGTCTAGGATCAAGGTATTTTCGGTAACCGGGATCCCGATTTGCAACCTCTAGGCTGTGTAAAAATTTTCAAATCTGGTTCAATAGTTTTTGAGTTTATCCATTACAACACACAAACAACCAAGCAAACAAAGCTACCTATAATTAGTACACTTAATTTTTAGTAAAAATAATTTCCACCGTAAGTAATTGTTATATGCCCACTCACAGTAAAAAATAATCTTGGCGTTAATGTCCCGGTGCTCTCGCACGCGAGAACTCGGAGTCCGCCTTGACCATGATCCTGGATTTGGCAGGTCAGGTAATTACAGTGGAACGAATGCCATCTGACCTCCACGACTCTGGTACCAACAGAGGAATCAGACTACACTGCATCATGGTTACACATTCAGTCGACTGAATGTGCAGGTTTCATCGCGACGATTTCGCTTGCCGTAAGAGCATTGGAAAAGAGTAATTGGGTTTCGAGTCCGGACCACTAAGCCACTGACACTTACTCACAGTGGTGTAACGATAAGTGATGCACAAACTGAGTGCTTTATCGCTCATTAAGTTGGTGGATAATTATGATGAGGTAGGTATTTTATGTTCACTGCGTTGTGAGCGTGGAGTTAGTTGCGACCTATTAACTAAATATTAACGTAAGTAGGGGTAGATTTTGGCGAAAAAATTCTAGAACAAAAGGATAATGTTATACATGTAACAAGCCAATGTTCGGTTTTCTGTCCACCTGTGAAGCGATGCCCGCCCGAGCGCCAGCAGGAATGTGTGCATTATTAAAACCCCTTGAATTATTGCGGGCCGCGCCGCCAGCTAGGTGCGCATAGCTAACGCGAGCCACTGGTAACAGAGTTAACTGTGTCTTAAAAATTAACCACTTGATCACATTAGTTGCTTTCGCCTGTGACCACGTACGCGTACAATTTTTGTAGTTCAAGTATAGGTTTCTTAACAGACTTGAAAACGGAGGATACTGTCAATTCGGTTGTATGTTGCTGGTTGCTTTTTGTTTATTTATATGTTTATTTTATTGCTGTTAAACTGTATGGAAATAAATCAATAAATAAATGTTTGTTACCTTAGAACTCCGTAGCGTCATTGATAAACCAATTTTGAAAATCTCTCTGTTCTGATTATGGGATCCATAAGAAATTGAGGGAACTCTCAAATATTAAAGGCATACCTATCGCGATTTCGGTATTAGGTATCAGTAATAACAATACATTCAGAAAAGAAAAAACACAGGCCAACGTAACTCATCAACGATAAGCATTTCATTGGTAGAGAAGAATTGGCATATACAACGGCAAATCGCAATATCTATAGTCAGGAAAGTATTAGGAAAGGCTTATTACGACGAGAGATCGACGAGATATTTATCTGGGGACAATACTGGGAGTTTCAAACTTGTAAAAAAAATTAAGAGGAATTTATATCTGGGGGAGTTTATTTACATTTTAAATTACAATTATTTAACATTTAAAAAAAGTCTTACTCTAACACCAAAAACCTTAATTCTATCTAATATAAGATAAAAAACTTGACCCAGGTCCCCCGAATTTGGAAAGGTCCCCAGAAGGCTGGCCGCGTTGCCCCGCTGAATAGCGAGGCTTACACCCGGTTTCTGAAACGCTTGTCAAATCATTGATTAGCTAACAGATTGTCAGATTTAACAAGCTGTTAAACCACCGTGGGTTTCTGAAAGGCCAATCAATCTAAAAATAGCTAATCGACCATTAACAAGCTACAATCAGTCACATCATAGCCTCCTTTATCTTAAGTAAGATGAAGTTATATATGTTTTGTTTCTGTCTAACGCATTGATTTGTCTCTGTCCCTAGCGGCCTTTTGATAGCGGCGGGATAGGTATAGTTTTCTTGTAAAATCGAAATTTATCAAAAAATATAAAGTTAAATCCAGTAGCCGTATTCACAATGGCTCGGAAATCGGATTCGGATACGGAATCGACAAAGGACCCCGCAAAAGTTCTTAGGAAAATTTGGTTTAAGTTAATTTTGATGAAATTTTCATATGTTATAGAGAGTAGAGTTTCCGTGAAATCTATCGGGATTCTGAATAACAGTTTTCAAATCGATCGACACGGATTCGCCACTCACGAATTTCGTGTCGAATCGTTCGGAAACGGTTTCGAATCATTGTGAATACGGCTACTGGTTTGAGTCCTGAACACGGACCGGTCCGTGGTTCAGGTCCAGGTCCTGGCTCCGGGTCAGGTCCTGGTTCGGGTCTAGGTCCTGGCATCGGACCAGGTCCTAGTTCAAGTCCAGGTCCTGGCCCCGGCCTAGGCCCTGGTTCAGGTCCAGGTCCTGACCCCGAACTAGGTCCTGGTCCAGCTAATGTTTGTGGTCTATGTGCTGGCACTGGTCTAGGTCCTGGTTCTGGTTCAAGCTCAAATTGTGATCAAGGTTCCAGTTTTGGTCATAGTCCTGGACCAGAACCTGGACCCTAGACCTGGACTTTGTCTTGGACCAAAACTAGGACCGGGACCAGGGCCAGGACTAAGACCTAGATCAAGAAAATCGGATATAATTTCTTTTGACAATCGATTAATTGGTCGATTTTCGCTAATTAAAATAACAAGACGATAACATACAGTTAATATGAGAAAAAGCTTTCCGGAATCCCAAAATTACATTAATCAGCCGTTAATGAGGAGTTTTCCAGTAGGTATTGATAGTTTGTTACAAAAAGCATCAAAAGATGGCGCTCCTACAATTTTGGTAATCTTCTTTAAATCCGTATGATGGTGGCAGTGGTTTCATGCAGCCAACTAATACTAAACTTAAAAATAAAATGTTTATTAATATAAACATAACTGTTAAAGGTTAAGCGAAGTTTAAAAAGAAATATTTATAGAAGTTGGCACTATGTTCCATTATTATTACAACCTCTAAAATGGTTGAAAACTATTGACAAATACAATATTATCCAATACAACGTACCTAGTGTTTATATCCTGTTTGCTGAGAACCTATTTCAAGCGATTATCAATGACGAGTTTTCCAGTAGGTATTGATAGTTGTTTTCAAAAAGCATCAATAGATGGCGCTCCTACAATTTTGGTAATCTTTTTATAATCTGTATGATGGTAGCAATGATTTCATGCAGCCAACTTATACTAAACTTAAAAATAAAATGTTTATTAATATAAAAATAACTGTTAAAGGTTGAACGAAGTGTAGAAAGAAATATTTATAGAAGTTGGCACTATGTTCCATTATTATTACAACCTTTAAAATGGTTGAAAACTATTGATAAATACAATATTATCCAATACAACGTACCCAGTGTATCCTGTTTGCTAAGAACATATTTCAAGCGATTATCAATTACCTATTGGAAAACTCCTCATTGGAGATTTGACAATCCGTTGACAAGCTGTTAACAAGCCGTCAATTGGTCCTTTCAGAAACCCAAACTGCATTTAATCAGAGTTTACACGCTGTTATAGTAGGACCACGCTAAGTCCGAATCGCTTTAAAAAAAACTGTATGGCAACTAATGCCATGTCTTTTATCCGTCATAGAACGTCATTCATAAAAGTCATAACAAAGAATTTGACTGACTTGAAAAATATTGTTGAGGCGATTGGCACATTGGAGCGCAGCATTCATTATGGCGAAATTTGGCAATGTATTGGATTGATCGATGTACAACACAAACGCAATTCTACCTATTCGCGATTCTACACAATATGGATTCCGCACAACTGACATTCAACACATTATTTATTCCACACAGTCCTTAATTATACACAAACGCGTTTCTTCCTGTTCGCGATTCTACACAATATTAATTCCACACAACTGCAGCCATTCAACAGATTCGCTATTCTACATATTCGTTACATATTTTTAATCATCTCATCATATTGGCGTTAATGTGCCGGATGTCCTGTCGCTCATGAGGGCCCGGGGTCTGCATTGACCATGATCCAGGATTGGCAGATCAAGTAATTACAGTGGAGCGAATGCCATCTGACCTGCTACCACAGGAATCTGAACAAATTGGATCATGGTTACCTACACATTCGGTCACCTCTCACCCTAAGGGCATCGGTTAGTATCAACTAATGGACATAACTCAGAAAAGAGTCATTGGTACATGGCACCAGTGGGATTCAAACCCAGCCCCTTTCGCTTACGAGTCGGATACTATAACCACTAGGCCATCCATGCTTTTAAGGGCAGGTGGCCCATTAGTGTATTGTTAATTTACACTGACAGACCAAACTAGAACGCGTTGCTCATAGAAGTCTCATAATAACTCTGATCCAACTATCCTGGTCAACGCTGAGGACCCTGGACTGCCATTCACCCACTCAAATACAAATACAAATACTTCAACAACATTATACATTACATTATACATTCGTCAACGCTGAGCACCCTTAGAATGGCTGTATTGTAACCTAAGCGTAGAACTTGACCAGGGCCTAAGTTTAGTGGACCTAGTAAAGGTTGACCAAGGTCAACTCTGATCAACCAACCTGTTCAACTCAGAGCACCCTGAGACTGGTTGTATTGTAACTCAAGCTCAGAACTAGACCAGGGCCTAAGTTAAGTGGACCTATTGAATTTTGACCAAGGTCAAGTCTGGTCAACCAACCTGGTCAACGCTGGGCACCATGAGAATAGTTGTATACCCAAGCTTATAACTAGACCAGGACCTAAGTTTAGTCGACCTAGTAAAGGTTGACCAAGGTCAACCCCAGTCAACCAAGAGACCATTGGACCAGGTTCGGTTAATAGGGTTGACCTTGGTCAACCTATACTGGTTCCACTAAACTTTGGTCCAGGTTTAAGTCAGCCAGTCCCGGGTTTCCAGCGTTGACGAATATGTGGAATAGCGAATCTGTTGAATGGCTGCAGTTGTGTGGAATTAATATTGTGTAGAATCGCGAACAGGAAGAACCGCGTTTGTGTATAATTGAAGACTGTGTGGAATAAATAATGTGTTGAATGTCAGTTGTGTGGAATCCATATTGTGTAGAATCGCGAATAGGTAGAATTGCGTTTGTGTTGTACATCGATCAATCCGTGTAATTCTCCAAATTGTTATAATCTTTTCATAAAATTATATTATTTTGGCGGAAAATAATTTGAGAACTGAGTAACGGAATACGTATTTGACAATCCTGGAAACCTCACTTCACAGCAGCGGCCTATTTGACGCCTTTTTATGTAGAAAGTACAGCGCCAAAAACTTATCTGACCCGCAGCCCGTGTCAACTGTGTGTCAAAGAAAAAAGACGACGGATCCGCACGAACGCGCGTGGATGCGTTTTCAGTGTGTTCGACTATGAGTAATGTAGTATATTTATTAGTCTATGACTAGGTAATTAGTCTATGGCAGTCAGCCATATTGAGAAAGGTAATTGTAATGTGTGGGACGTGCACTGTATCGTGGTGTTCCGAGTTTGGATAATAAAAGTCAAGTACATAAATAACCAATATCTTTTATTAATACATGGCGCAGTCGTGAGAAATAAATATTTCATATCGAATCGTTGGACTGGAAGCAGGAACAGTATGGCTGCTCAGTTTTATCTCCCGGAGAAGTTGTCCCTCACCGGTAATCTTGCAGAAAACTGGAAAACGTTTCGCCAGGCACTGGAAATATATTTAATTGCTGCAGGTTTGGAAGATGAAGGTGATAAAAGGAAATTAGCATTGTTATTAAACCTTGTGGGTGAAGAAGGTCTCAGAATCTACAATAACTTTAACCTCAAAAAACTTGACAACACGTTCGAACACGTGCTCGACAAATTCGAGGAATATTGTGAGCCAAAGAAGAATATTCTGTATAACAGGTTCTTATTCTACAACAGAAGGCAAGAAATTGGTGAATCCTTTGACACCTATTTAACAGACATAAAAATGTTAGTAAAAAACTGTAATTTTACTGATGAAAATGAATCGCTTCGAGACAAATTGGTTTTTGGAACTTCCGACTCAAAATGTCAAAAGAGATTGTTGATGGAGGGTGAAGTGGTGCTAGAAGAGGTGATAAAACGCCTCAGGATTGCTGAACTAGATCGAAAACAAATAGACGAGGTTCAAAACAAAGAAGGAAAAAATGTTGATGCAATTTCGGGCAAAGCAGTCGTCCAGAAAATTGATAAGATAAATATCATTAAATGCAAATGGTGCGGTCAGGAGCATGCTGCCAAACTTGAAAAATGTCCAGCGAGGGGCAAGGAATGTTCAAGATGCAAGAGATTGCATCATTTCGCTGTTGTGTGCCGCACAAAGTTTGTAAAAGCTGTGGAGAGGACTGCAGAATCGGATAGTGAAGAGGAATTCTATTGTGGGTCAGTATCAACTATGAACAATGTAGAATGGACTCAAAAGTTATTAGTACAGAATTGCATGTATGTAAAATTTAAATTAGATACAGGATCTGAAGTAAATTTAATACCATACACAGTGTTTGAAAATTTAACTAAAAGCAAAAAATTGCAATTGAATAAATGTAAAATGCGATTGTATGCTTATAATAAATCTAGTATTCAGGTTCATGGTCAAGTTATTCTTGAGATCACACTAACAAACAAAACATTTTTTGTTGAGTTTATTGTTACAGAATCTAATTTTCATCCCACTATAGGCAATGATACCTGTGTTTTGTTGGGTTTAGTGGAAAGAAAGAGAGTCTCTAGTGTGACAAGTAATAATTCTAACAAGGATAGGATAATAAGTACTTACTTGGATGTCTTTACAGGGTCAGGAAGATTTCCTAAAAAGTGTGACATAATATTAAAGCCAGGATCAGAAGCTGTGTCAAAGCCACCACATAGGGTGCCATTGAAGTTAAAAGAAAAACTAAACTGTGAGTTAATTCGTTTATGTGATCTTGGTGTTATCAGTAAACAAGATGAACCTACTGAATGGATAAATAGGATTGTAATAGTAGAAAAAAATGAAAATGATATTAGAGTATGTTTAGATCCACGACATTTAAATAAATGTATATTGAAAAAGTACTATCAGATTCCAACATTGAATGATCTAAAGACAAAGATAGGCAATGCACAGTATTTTTCTGTTTTAGATTTGAAGGAATCGTTTTGGCAAATTGGGTTAACTGAAAATAGTAAAAAATTATGTACCTTTTCAACTATATTTGGCACATATTCTTTTAATGTTTTACCATTTGGGTTAGATGTCTCAGCGGAAATATTCCAAGAGAGTTGTGAGGATTGTTTTAAAGGCATAGACAATATATTCATTTACATTGATGATTTCCTCGTTTATGGAAAAACTAAAGAGGAACATGATATTGCCTTGGAGAAGGTTTTGTCAAGAGCTAGGGAATTAAATATCAAATTTAATTTAAATAAATTTCAATATTTGCCCAATATTGTCAAATATTTTGGCCATGAAATAAAAAACGGATGCTTAATGCCTGATAGTGAAAAGATTAAAGCTATTCAAAACTACGATATTCCTAAAGATAAACCAAGTTTGCAAAGATTTTTAGGCATGGTCAATTATTTACGAGAATTTT
Organism: Blastobasis lacticolella; assembly: GCA_905147135.1. Taxonomy (NCBI): domain Eukaryota; kingdom Metazoa; phylum Arthropoda; class Insecta; order Lepidoptera; family Blastobasidae; genus Blastobasis; species Blastobasis lacticolella. The sequence continues at coordinate 21,098,792 of LR990039.1, forward strand.
TACCCAATTTGTCAGAAATTACTACTCCTTTGAGAGAATTACTCAAAAAGAATATTTCTTTTCAATGGATAGAAAGCATTCATTCTAAATGTGTACAAGAAATTCAAAAAATAATTGTTAGCCCACCTGTGCTTAAAAATTTTGATGCCTCTTTGCCTATTGTCATACAAACTGATAGTTCACAAAATGCAATAGGGAGTGTATTGTTACAAAATAACCACCCTATATCCTATGCTTCAAAGAGTTTAACAAAAACTGAGTGTGAATATGGACAGATTGATAAAGAATTTTTAGCTGTATTGTTTGCATGTCGCAAGTTTCATTATTACATATATGGTAGACCAGTAACTGTTCAGACGGATCACCAGCCTCTTGTCGCTTTAATGAAAAAAGATTTACATGACATTAGCTCACAAAGGCTACGTAAAATTAGAATAAAGCTAGCTATTTATGATTTAAAGTTACAATATGTCAGAGGTTCTCAAATGTTAATAGCTGATGCCATAAGTCGAGCTTCTAGTAAAGCTGATTGTGAGGATTTTGAAGCTTCTTTGGATAAGGTAGTTCACACTGTCAATGTCGATAATACGTACTTAACCGAAATCAGATCTGAAACGCAAAAGGATCCTGTGATGCAAAAATTGTTAATGTTTTACAAAATTGGTTGGCCAGGTAAAGATAAAATACCTGATTGTATTAAACCATTCTATAAATTTAGAAACCAAATTTATGAAGAGAATTCTATATTGTACTTAAGTAATAGAATAATAATTCCTTCTATGCTGCGTAAGAAAATCCTTCATAGAGTTCATAGTGCTCATTTTGGCATTTCTAAAACACAAGCGAGGGCAACATCACTCTTTTATTGGCCAAACATGAAGGAAGATGTCTTCGATTTAGTGTCTAAGTGCAGATTATGTGAAAAGTATAGTGTTAAAAAGGCTAAAGAACCAATGATTTTGGATGAAATACCAACTTTACCATTTGAGAAGATAGGTTGTGATTTTCTTACTTACGCTAGAGAGAACTATTTGATAATAGCAGATTATTACTCAAAATGGTTCGAGTTGATTAAGGTTTCTTCATTGTCAGCTGGTACTGTAATTAAACATTTAAAAGTTATATTTGCTACACATGGAGTTCCGAAGATAGTGCGAGCTGACAATATGCCTTTTAACTCGTTAGAATTTCACCATTTTGCTAAGGAATGGGGATTTGAAATTAAAACATCAAGCCCTTTATATCCAAAATCGAATGGCTTTATTGAGAGATTTGTTGGTATAGCAAAATTGATGCTAAAGAAATGTGAAAGTAATAAATTAGATATACAGTATTTACTGTTGGAATATAGGAATACTCCAGTTTTGAATTCTCCTTATACACCATCACAGCTATTGTTAAGTAGATGTACTAGATCCAAAATTCCTGTTCATGATGATCTACTATATCCTAAAGTGGTAAAAAATTTCAACTTATATCAAAGAAAAAAGAATTTACGCAACAAATTTTATTATGACAGGAATGCCAAGACATATCCATACAATTTTAAAAAGAACCAAAGTATCGTGTTTCTTAAAGATAATGTGTGGGAGCCAGCTAAAATAGTAGATTTTCATAGCTCGCCTAGATCTATAATTATATTAGATAGTAAAGGGAACACTTTAAGGCGAAATACATCCCAAATAAAACCGTCCAGAGTAATAGATAATAAGAGTAGGGTAAATGTCAATGATTACAGTAGGAGAATTGAAAGTGATAGTGATGAGGATATTCCAGAGAAAGTTAATTTTCCTAAGGACGATGAGAAGGATGATAATGTATCATTGTCTCTCGCAAATGCTAACTTAGCAAAACTTGATGATGAAAATGTAACGTCTCTTGAGAGACCTAGACGTAAGATAGTACCACCAAAATATTTAAATGATTATGTTACATATTAAGTTTATTTAAGCTTTCTAGTTTAAGGGGAAGATGTAGTATATTTATTAGTCTATGACTAGGTAATTAGTCTATGGCAGTCAGCCATATTGAGAAAGGTAATTGTAATGTGTGGGACGTGCACTGTATCGTGGTGTTCCGAGTTTGGATAATAAAAGTCAAGTACATAAATAACCAATATCTTTTATTAATACAAGTAATTTCCATAGAAACCGATGACAGCTCATATAATTTTATGTCACGCACTAACGCACGTCACGCACAACTGTACGGTGCTGCGTTCCAGAGTGCGGATCGCCTAAATAATAATAGACAATGACTGACAAGGACAGATTATCCAATAGATATTGCCATATCCACATTTTATATTTTCTACCACTGTCAGTTGATTCGGACTAAGCGTGGTCCTATTATACGTGATTTTTGCGTTGACAAGCGTTTCAGAAACCGGGTGTTAAACGCTGACCCAAGAAGAGGAAAGCCTTCTGGTGATTTGTAATTTGGACCAGACGCTTAGATAACTCCCGAAACAAGGAATGTGGGCCTGGTCCCCACGGCCCAAGAGTTTCAACGCCAAATGGCGCAAGTAAGTAATCGCCACTGAGACTAGCATATTTGCGCCGCTTGGCGTTATCAGCTGCAGCAGCACCCGTCGTAGTGTGACACGCGGTCACTGGAAGATGGGACGGCGCTAGGGTACCGATGCAAGTAGCATCCAATACCAGAGGCCGTCCCAGCTTCCACGGAGTGATTGCCATTCCATCGGGCCTCTTTCCGTCATCGCGAGCTAACCCAATCGGTTCCAGCACCGCGGGTGCACCAGCCGTGGATGACATTGTTTAATTCCGCGTGACGAGGAATGCGACTAGCGCTCCTGCCGCAAGACAAGCCGTGGTTGCCGAGCTGGTCTACAGGACGATCACAGCAGCATTGATGAGGAGCGCTACAGGGTGCACCAAGACGAAGGGCCGTGGCAATCCTAAACGTGGCATGGTCGAGTAAAGTGCCGATGTTCTTAGAGGGCATTGCCTGTAGCCACAGACCCGACTCCCACTCGCCAGCTGCGAGGAGGCGAGCACGCTCTGCAGAATTGGTTGATGCGCCCAAAAGGTTGTTTCGCACCAATCTGCAGAGTGGCTCGTCCTAAAGCCGCTGCGAGCAAGGATTAGCTGCCAAGCATTTTTGGCCTCGGTGGAGAATGCCGACTCAAACGTCCCCAGTTTTAATAAAATATTATTTACTAGGGACTGCGAGCTATTCACCGAGGACAAAAAGGCTAGCAAAGAAACATTCGACACTTTCCGAATGCCTAGACTACCATATCGAATAGGCAATTATGCCTGGTCCCAGGAGGAATTGTCAAAATTTATATTTATAACGGATCAGAGGGTTTGTTTCACGGTGTTGCCTAGGGCCTCTAAAAGAGCAGGATGTTTCCACAGCTGACAACACCGCAAAACGTACAGAGGGGCTATTGGCTAACTCAGTTGACAACTGTATTTGACACTAAATAATTCTACACCACGTCATCTACGTTGAAAACTGGCAATAGCGTCTACCAATTTAGTACCAAATTAGAGTAGTGTCAGATTTTTTTATGTCAAATTCAGTTGTCCACTGAGATAGCCGATAGGCCCTCAGAAAGGTGACAGTCTAAAATTTTCCTGACCACCAGCCGGCATAGTGAGAGTTGTAATGGATAAAGCTTATAAAACGAAATATCCTCTCGTAATTATTTAAATTCTTTAGCTAGCCAATTTTTTTATATTCATGTATAAAATATTACTAATTTGCTATGAAATGAACGCATTTATGGCATGAAATTATGAACACACCCGAAAAAAGCTATGGATGTTCAAACTTATCTGACCCGGTGGCCAAAACTAGAACCAAGTGTCGCCATTTTGAAATGTCATGTCAATGCCATTAACAGCGACGCTGTCACTGGATAAGATTAAGTTTGTGGCACTGCATAGACATACAGGTAAAAAAATCCTAGGGACATTGACAATGACAGGCATGTCATTGTCTTTGTCATACACTGCCACTAATGACGAATGAAACTCCACACTCCGTTAGGAAGACCTGCCCTGTGGTTGTGATTTCTATGGCGATGATAGGATGTGAGCGAGTTAATTAGCCATAATAATATATATTATGATGCTGGGGAATTCTACTTATTATTTTAGTATCTTTTTGGGCACATCCGTCGGCCATTTTATGTATCAAAAGGTGTGTGTCACGCATTGTACGCATTTTTGCCGTTGTGCCCCTTAAAAGGAGTTTTATTACAGAGCCATAAACTTGTCAGACCATGTGACAGCGTCGCTGTTGTTGGCATTGGCATGACATTTCAAAATGACGAGACTTAATTCCAGTTTTGGCGATTGTGTCAGATAAGTTTTTATTATGTAGTAAAAACCAAGGTTAAGCAATGCTAGTAATGCAAGGGAGCTGGATGGGTGACCATTTCGTATTTGAGGGTAGTCAAACGTTAGCACCGCAACGAGTTGGAAACTCGTTGCGGTGCTAACCTGCGTTGGAATACCGTTGGCGAAGCGAGGTCGATCGAGATGTTGTACATACCATGATTCTAAGGAAATCTAGTTCTTGTGCTAGTTCATTTTGGGCACATCCGTGGGCTATTTTATGTAACATCAAAAGGTATGTCACGCGGCACGCCGCATTACCAGTGTTTTCTCAAAGCGATCGCATTACACGCATTATTGAACATAATGCCCTCTCCTTTTGAAAGGAGTTTTTTCTTTCCTCATTGATTTCTCTTCGCTATGACGAAAAAAACTCCTTACTCCGGGCGTAAAAGGAGTTCTTCTTTCATCGTTTACTCTACGGCTTGTTCCAGTGTTGCATGAGTGTCGCGTGAGTGTTGCAGTTTTGATAAAAATATTTAGTTTTTAAAAAATAACTTAGATTTCTTTTTTCAACTGATACGAGTTCCGTATTTTACATACTTCCGTTTTTCATTTACTTTGTACCGGCTGGATCTTAGTGAACACCTTGTATGAACCGATAGACCGTATCCTTTAGGAACAAATAAACAATATCTAATTATGGCATAAGCCATGTGGCTGTTGATTTGGAGTAGGTCATTAAAATTTTGAATTTTTTTGTCAACAAAATTTTGGAAGTAATCATCAAAAATTGGGGAGCCTAGGATGTGAAGCGAGGACTTGCCGACGACTGTGATGTTAGAAGCTAAAGCGCTAAAAGCAGTACAAATAGCGCCAGGCGTCGGACAAGATTCAGATATAAACAGCTCACACTTCGAGAAATTCAACTCCAGGCCTATAGCACTGAACTCTCGAATGAGGAGCTGTAGATTCCATAATACTGTGCTTGCTTCACCTCCTAGAGTCCCATCGTCAAGGTACCAACACGTTAAAATTAGAATTTAGTTTATCGACAATGGGGTAGATCGCGAGACTAAAAATTACCGGCCCGAGAGGGTCGCCTTGCTGGCAGCCGACCGCGGAGTGCAGTAAGTGGCCCTTGTGTACAAAGTTGGTAAGCTCCTTGTAACACTTAATTACGTGCCGGCAATTTAGTACGAATTTGATCTAGCAAGGGAGCGCCTTGCCCCTATCTACAGAATTGAATGCGTTTTTTACATCTACCTTCAGCAAAACCTCACCGCCGTCATTCATAAGGGACGTCCTAAGGGCATGAACGGTGGCTTTACAACCTTTCGTGCCAAAACCGACTTGGAGGGGCTGAAAATAATATTTAAGGCTAGGGGCGGCGAATCTACAACAAAGCTTGGCTGTCAGGCGTCGGTAGCTGGTGCCAACTGCAATGAGCCTAATGCCCCCATACTTTTTATTTAAAGCAATTAGGTTGGCACCATATAGAGTATCTATTACAGAACTAACTACCGCGCCTCAAAGCATAAGGTTCAAGAGCCCCGTAATAAAAGAATATCTTCAGCCTCACCAGCGCAGCTCAAGAGGTCCTTTAGGTGCTGCGGGGTCAGGCCATCTATGCCACCCGCCGAGCCGTTAGGGAATGAAAAACGGCTTGGCGGACGGCATCGGCTGAAATTTGCAGCGCGGGATCCACAGCTAGGAGCATCTGGCAAGCGAATATCTGCCGAAGGTACAGCAGGGTGTTTAGAACGTAGGCCGGCCAACGTCTCGGGCGTGTCGGGGGCAAAGGTGTCGCTGGAAAAAAGGGTTGCCAGGACCCTTTTTTCCAGCGACACCTTTAATATCACCGACGCTTATTTTATTTTCTACATGATGAAATATACTCGGATATGAAGAAAAACTGTGTCCGTTGACAGTAATGGTGGAGACAGGATGTGAACAGTTATTTTTTATGCAAGATGTCAATTAATTTGTATTGTTTGGCTCCGTATCTTCAACATGTACAATGCGGTATGGGAATGTAAGAAGGTGCTCCCAGCTATGCGTATCGTTCTTGGTTGTTGCACTTTGAATGTCCCGCGCGAGGGTCTGAGCAACAGCAACCCTCGCCCCGCGGGATATTCTTTTTACGACACGTTTTGTAGCTTTTAAGTCGGACATCCGTTCCCAGATTGGCGTTAATGGGAGTGCAACTGTAGCAGTGGGAACGGGGCCCGGCAAAGGGACAGAGCCGGTAAGGGCGCAGCGATCTTTGTGCGCCTTACCTATATGGATGTTAAGGTCCCTCTGTCCCTTACATAAATGAGTCTGGGGGCACCTGAGGCAACGGATCCAATTTGCCAGCGAACTCGACTGTGCATTGGGAACTTGGGAAATGTGTAAAAAAGTTAACTGATAAACTATATATACAAAAACGTTTCAAAATAATCTTAAACATATCAAAATGACAACTGCAGTCTGGGGCAACGGATCCAATTTGCCAGCGGACTCGACTCTGCATTGGGAACCTGGGATATGTGTAAAAAAGTAAACTGATAAACTATATATACAGAAACACTTCAAAATAATCTTAAACATATCAAAATGACAACTGCAGTCTAGGTGACTTTCAAAGTCTTTTATATCTTGGCAAAATTTTAATATTATCATTTAATTATACAAAATTCTTATTTTTATGTCGTGGCTTCCGCTAAACTGAAGCAGGCGGCGCTGTTGTCAACATTGACGAAAACAATTCAAAATGGCGTCAGTTACTTCATAGTTCATAGTTTGTGGTTACTTCTGTTTTGGCCACTGGATCAGGTAGGTTTGAGGCTTCTAATATGAAACCTTGGTGGTCATTGTACAATTACATGGCTATTTTACAGGTTTTAGTAGTAGATCTTATGATAGGTATAACATACATACATATAGTATAATGATAATAAAAATTCTTGGTCGGGATTATGATTCATATTTAATTTAAGATAAAATAAACAAGTGTAGTTTATATATAATCTATATTAATAAAAAATTAAAAATAATTCTGAAATAAGTACTGTGTAACAATAACGAAGACAATACATTAAACAATGGCCTTAAAATTTTTACTTAAAAGTTATACTTAAAAATGGTACTTTCTTATTATTTCTAATAAATATTTATCAGCATTAGGTTCTATGATTATATAACAAGGTATTGGTACATGGCCGGAGCGGGATTCAAACCCGGGACCTCTGGCTTACGAGTCGTATACTCTAACCGCTCGGCCACTGACGCTCCACATATATACACCTGTAACTACATTTTTCTTTGTTTTTGTTACCTATGTAAATTATCATAATAAAAAATAATTTCTTTATTGTGAAGAATTATTACTTAATTGGTCATCAAGGAACACTTTAATTGTTTAAGATATACAAAAGGACTACTTACACTAAAAAAAATTAAACACAAATGTAAGTGATACTTACTTTCGTGTTTTATCTAATACCCTTTTGTGTATTGAATAAATCATTTATAATAACTTTTTGGTACTATCATGTTTGTTCTGCATCATACCTATCTGTTTTATTGTTATTAAACAGGTAGCCATGATAAAGAATAAATAAAAAAACCTATTACCAAATCACTATATTTGCTTAAACAAATCTTATTGATGAAATTATTTGTGGATAAAAATACCCTACAAAAACTACATTTGCAAAGAGGAACTCACTAAAAACCTGTTTCATCAAGTTAACAAAACATTGTTATAACAAATAAAATATTTTTGCCTTGCTTCACATTGGATTATTATTTTCAAACCTCTTGAAGTAAAGGTCTTTAGTGGTAGTGTACTCACAGTAGGACATTTGTTGGTTCTTTTTCTCTTTGTGCTCAAAGTGCTCTTTCATTTCCTTATTTATCATAGTATGGATGTGCAACATTTCAAGTGAATCTTTATATTTTAACAAATTAGAGCAGAACACTTTTGGATATATTGCTCCCTGCACTTTACAAGCATTGGCCGGTAGTTTATAGGATTCCAAGCCAGGTGTTGTCGAATAGCAAGTAATGAAATCTGTTACTCTTAGCTTGGAAATATTCTTTACAACACCATCACTAACCTGGCACGCATTTATCATTAGCAATTTTGGAATATCAGCCAAGCCAATCTGATTAAGTTCATCAAAAATTGTTTTTTTTATGTCCTCTATTCTAACCGCAAAGCAATCTGACGACATGACATATCCATGACCTCCATGGGACAAAACAAACACTGAAAATATACTGTCATTTTTTACATCAACATAGTTGTTTATTACAAATTTTATACTTTCCAACATATTTAAATAATTGGTTTTGGTAATATGCATTACCTTAAACTTCAGTAGAATCATTGTATTTGCTATCAATGTGGTGTCTGCTGAACAGCCATCACGATCCTTTACCAGTACATTGCCATTTTCTACATGAAACGTCTCCAAATTAATAATTAAGGCAATACCAAGTCTCTCTGGATCCTTTATAGGATAAACATCTTTCAATGGCTTTAGTATATTATGTTTGTAACTAATCCTAGGCATCCGCCTTACTTGGGAATCGGAGCCAACATTCCCAATCACCCATTCCTTATTTAAATCAGCAGCAATTTTATGCAAAAGACTATTATCATTCTTCAAGCTATTGTCATTTAAAACTTCTACATTTAATCTTTTATCAGACTGAACCTCATCAACTGACATTAAAACATCTTCACCTTGATCTCCATTTAATTTTTCAACAGACTTATCCTTATCAACTGCTGAGGATGCTGCAGGTATGAACGGATATTTATTCTGTAGGTCAAAAAGCTCAAAAGCTAAGTTCTCCAAATCCATAGAACAAAAGACCTTAAAAAGCAGCTCAATATTATATGAATCCTTTTGAATAACAATCAATCCATCACATAGAAGTTTGAGTATAATCAATTCACAACTATCATACTCATACACATTAATGTCCTCCCAATTCATCAATATCTCTTTAAGCATTAGCAATTTAATGGTATCCATGTTCTCACATATTCTGTACAGGCATTCTTTTATGGGATCAATGTATTTACCGACAGGTGTAGCTTGATCACCTGAGTAATTGAGTCCAAGGTTTCTCAGCACAAAATTTAGCTGGCATATACTTAGGGCTTCAATGAACTTATGTTTCCAATTGTCGCCTCGCTGTGCCTGCGCCCAGGTTGATAGGGGAGAGTTGCATGCTCTCTCACGTTCAAGCACTGCTACCTCGACAAACGCTGCCCTATGGTCATCGTTCAACAGGAAAATTAGGCTTATCACATCTATTGGTTGCAACTCCTTCTCGATAAGTGAAATTGTCTGCGCGCTAATGCGCTCCACAGAGTCATTCATTTTAGGCAATATTTCGGTCACAATATCTAAATACCTTTGTACAACGGATTGTAGGTGGGCAGTGTCGGCACATCTGATTGATTCCCTTGGACTTGCCTTAGATACTGTTTCTTTCTTCAGTGATCTGAAGATAAGAAACGTACATCCATAGAGACACGGACGTCGTATAGAAAACCGCCCAGTGTGACCAGATTTAAATTAGTCATTATGCTAGCGGCTTGACTAAAATCTGCTAAAATATGCTAAATTTTATTTAAAAAATGCAAAAATTCTGCAAACGAATTATAGTTTATTTTGTATGGAGATTTATAAAATAAAACGCTTTGACTTTAACTTAAAATCCGTGACATCACTCTGTCATGTCAATATATTTATATAGGATTGTCGAGCTTTGGGCTATCTTAATCATATTTTTTGAAGGCGTAAATTTACGCACCCATCCTTCTCCTTTACTGCTTGTTTTACGTGTAGGATTGCAGAAACATGTTCATTTTTAATCTGTTCCGTTGGTCCGTTTTTATATTATTTACCTGAGAAAATATCTTCTCACAAGCAGTATTGGAAATAGGTATAATCATCATGGCCTTTACAAAATCGACCAAGTGTGAATACTTTATAGTTCCATCTGCCTTAGCCATTTTTGCAATGTAGTCCCAAACTTTTTTCGTGTTCATAGGCGTGGAATCAGAGCTTCCTCCCGATTCGAGCAGTTCGCTCACAGCTTTGTCCAATTTTATTGAAGTAGGTTAGTATTTACATTCTGCTAAAAACTGCCAACTTTTTCTAATCTGCGACATAATATGCTAAGACCTAAATGGGGGGGCATATTCTGCTAAAATCGCATAATTCTGCTATATCTGGTCACACTGAAACTGCCAGCATCGGCTTTGACCTAGGATCGAGAATCAAATGGATATGACAAGCGCGTATACCCGAAAGGGACAGACTCAAAATACTTACGTCACCAGTGTGGCAACCTCTACAAAAAATACCCTAATTTTATTAATGCCCTATCATGTGACTAGATATGAGCTAGAACGTATCAGACGTATACAGGATGTAAAAAGACCGCTAGCATTAATTGAAACCCCATATTCTACCTATGAAAATGAACAACTTTCCCAAAGAAACATACCCGCGGAAATGACTTCATAATTTCGCTACCTAAAATAAATAATTAATTGCGACGCACAATGTACAACGTCTGGCGCACGCCTCTCGCTGGCCCACGTGACCAGTGGTCACTAACCCCGCGCGGCGGCCGCTTTGACGTATTCTACCTAACTAGTACGTGGAAAAACCTACTGCACGATGGTTTTTCCCCGTTAGTGGCCGCACAAAGTGGTATCACAAAGTGGTCAAAATGGTACCACCTGGTACCTAACACCTGTTAACCAAAGCAAATAAGGCTCAAAATTCCCTTCATCATATCAGCCAGAAGACGCCCACTGCTGGGCATAGGCCTCCCCCAGAGATCTCCACAAAGACCGGTCCTGTGCTTTCCGCATCCAGCTCGTACCTGCGATCCTTACCAGGTCGTCGGTCCACCTTGTAGGAGGCCTACCCACGCTGCGTCTACCGGTACGTGGTCGCCACTCGAGAACTTTACTGCCCCATCGGCCATCTGTTCTTCGAGCTATGTGCCCTGCCCACTGCCACTTCAGTCTGGCAATCCTTAGAGCTATGTCGGTGACCTTGGTTCGCTTGCGGATCTCCTCATTTCTGACTCGATCGCGCAAAGAAACTCCGAGCATAGCTCTTTCCATTGCCCTTTGGGTAACAGTGAGCTTTCTTATAAGGCCCATAGTGAGTGGCCACGTTTCAGATCCGTAAGTCATCACTGGCAACACACATTGGTCAAAGACCTTCGTCTTGAGACACTGCGGTAATTGGGACGAAAATATGTGGCGTAGCTTCCCGAACGCTGCCCAACCGAGTTGGATTCGTCGATTGACCTCTTTCTCGAAATTGGACCTACCTAGCCGGACTATTTGTCCTAGGTATGTATAGTCGTCAACAACTTCAAGTGGAGTGCCTCCAACTGTCACTGGAGTAGGCACAACATGGACATTCGACATAATTTTCGTCTTGTCCATGTTCATTTTAAGACCTACTTGTTGAGAGGCACTACAGAGGTCATCGAGCATTTTGCCCAAGTCTTCCAGGGTTTCAGCCATGACTACGATATCGTCAGCAAATCTGAGGTGCGTGAGGTACTCGCCGTTAATATTGATGCCAAGTCCGTCCCAGTCCAGAAGCCTAAAGATATCCTCCAGTGCAGCGGTGAACAACTTCGGTGATATGACATCACCTTGTCTAACACCTCGCTGCAGCTGAATAGGTTCTGTGGTCTTGTCCTGGAGACGAACTGACATAGTGGCGTTTTCGTACAAACACTTCAGTGCTTCGATATATCGATAGTCAATTTGGCACCGCTGTAGAGACTGGAGCACCGCCCAAGTTTCGATCGAATCGAAGGCTTTCTCATAGTCCACAAACGCCAAGCATAATGGCCGGTTATACTCTTCGGTCTTCTGTACAACCTGCCGCAGCGTATGTATGTGGTCTATGGTACTAAAACCTTTTCGGAATCCGGCTTGTTCGGGAGGCTGGAAGTCATCAAACCTGCGTGCGAGACGATTCGTAATGACTCTCGAAAACAGCTTATAGACATGGGTCAGCAGCGATATTGGTCTGAAGTTCTTCAAGAGAGCCTTATCACCTTTCTTGAAGAACAATATGACTATGCTTCTGTGCCATGCTTCCGGCGTTTTGCCCTCGAGGATGACGGAATTGAACAGCTTCTGAAGGGTCTTAAGCACAGTTCTGCCACCAGCTTTCAGAAGCTCAGCCGTAATTCCATCATCACCCGGCGCCTTGTTGTTCTTAAGCTGTTTGAGAGCCATACTAATCTCGTACAGGCTGATGTCCGGGATATCTTCGGTGTAGTGTCGGGTCAACTTGGCTCTGGGGTCTTTTGCCATACTGGTAACAGGTGCCCGTGTTGTCGTGTATAACTGTCCATAGAACCTCTCGACTTCCCTCAAAACCTCGGACTTGGTCGAAACAACTCTGCCGTCATCCGTTTTCAGTCTCGTCAACTGGCTCTGTCCAATCGACAGATCTCTCGCAAAGACTTTAGAGCCTTTGTTCCGCTCGATTGCCGCCTCAATATTGGTAGTATTGAAGCGGCGTATGTCGCGAGTCAGAGACTTGGAGATCTGTCGATTAAGTCGCCTAAATTGAGAGATATCATCAGGGGATTGCAGAGTCATTCCGCGTCTTTCTTCGATGAGTTTGAGGGTACCGTCAGAGATTTTGTTTGTTCTGTTTGTACGGCAGGCCTTATAAAAATTCCCTTATTTAAACCTAAATAACTTTTAAACCATAAGTTGCAGACTATTTCCGATTGGTACCTGCTATCTTCCTAACTTTTGATGGCGCAGACGGTGTCAAAATTTCAACCTTCTGTCTTCAGCTGTTCAGAATTTTAGTACCACATGCTTTTTGTTTAAGTTACATTACAAAATTAAGTAGGTACAGATGGCAGCACATCAACCTATTTACCGCCAGTATAACATGAGCTAGTATCACTATGCACACACGTACAAACCGAAGATAACAAGCAAAGCAATGTACCTAGGTACTTACCTACTCCACGTTTCGCGAGCGCCGAATTAGATACGGCTCAAATTGGCACCATAACACATTAGCATGTTTAAATATTCCTGAGCATCGTAACGATGTCTTTCATTTGCACGAGGCATCACAAAATACCTAACACACTTGAAAATACTTTTTAAACTTGTGAGAACACAAATCACTTTCGCCGTAACAATGTCGTATTGGTATCGCGTTTGCAACCGAACTGAAGAAAGAAAGAAGGAAGAACAGTCGCGCCGCCGGTGTCGGCAATTTCTTTTGATCCTAGTTTCGGTAAAAACCCGCGCGAGCGCATCCTAAGGCTGGTACACACTATCGTGTCGTGACGTGACGCGGCAGAAGCATACCGGTGTAATACATTTACTTTTGTTAAATAACACATTAATGTGAAGTGTCGTATCGTAGCGTGTCTCTATCTCTTTCTCTCTCTCTCTCTCTATCGCTCTACCATAGTAAATGTATGAAACCGACATACTTTTGACGCATCACGACACTACACGACAAGGTAGTGGCTTTATCACCGCGTCCAAATTTGTATCATTTTTAGGGATACGTATCGAAACGTGACCTTTGTTCCATTTGACGTACCATTCGTCTGTCCGTCGTCCATTCGCCGTCCGGCTATCACAGGATTGTATCTCACCACTCTTGAACACCTCGTCAGGGGTAATCGGGCTTATCAAGCCAAGATTTGCAGGAAGCTGTGGTGGTGGCATGTGGTTATTGGCCTCGTTAGACAGTTCCTTGAAATGGCAGCACTAACGGTCTTTAATAGACTAAAAAATGTCAAGTATCGATAACTAAATCATTCACAATTAATTTAGACACCCAAAGTTTAAATTTAAGTTGAAATAAATGCACTTTAAGTAAAAGCACGCAATGTAAATCGTGCAGGCCGCCCGGCCACACGTGCGCCTAACTACCAAGTCACGTGGGCGAGTGAGAGGCGTGCGCCGGACGATGTACATTGCGCGTCGTAATTAATTATTAATTTAAGTAGCGAAATTATTGACGACCTGAGTGGTTCAGTGGTCAACATGCCGCGCCGGTCTGCCACGCAAGAGGTCGGGTTCGATTCCCGGCCGGACAGAAATTGAAATGATGAATTTTAATTTCTGTTACGGGTCTGAGTGTTCTATGTATAATAAGAAAGTATTTAAAAAAAAAAAAGTAAATAAATTGTTTATCAGTTATCTAGCACCCATAACACAAGCTATGCTTACTTTGGGGCTAGATGGCGCTGTGTGAATTTGTCCACGACTATTTATTTATTTATTTATTTATGAAGTCATTTCCGCGGGTATGTTTATTGGGGAAAGTTGTTTAGTTTCATGGGTAGAATGTGGGGTTTCAATTAATGCTAGCGGTCTTTTTACGCCTGTATATTGACATTTGTATTCTTTTTTATTTATTTTTATACGGCTGACAAACAGGCAAGCGGGCCACCTGATGGAAAGTAGTCACCGCCGCCTATGGACATCAGCAACACCACAGGATATACGGATCCGATACAGGGGGTATTATATACAGATTTACAGTGGTTTGAAGCTGAACGTCGCCAAAAGAGGACCTATATGGCTAGCTGCAGCGCAGATCTTGAAATCATTCGTATAGACAACGTAAATGGCAATAGAACATAGAAGTTCAATTATTTTGGATCCGTGTTGAATCCTGATTTACTACGTTAATTACTGTTATTAAGATTTCTTAAACAAACGTTCAGCTCGTTGTATTGACTTATTTCCATTCCAATTACAATATTCGCATCTTACATATTATGCAGATTAATCCGTTAAAGTTTTTAAATGTCTGAAAATTTAAAATATCATTTAGGTACATTTTTGGTACGGAACCCTAATAAACATAAAATTGTGGACCGCTATGTACAATATTTGAGTATTAAAATTCTATACAACAAATACTAGATCCAACCCTGTTTACATCGAAATATTTCCATATCTATTTAGACACCGAAATATAACTCCAAATATAATTTTAAATCTGTCTTTAATGGCTTGTTGTTTTAAGATAAAGATAAATCACACTATTACTATGCATAACTTGGCCCAATTTCTAAAATTGATTTCCGATAGCCACGACCACGATTGTTTACTTACCGGTGAAAGGATAATCCAGGTGTGTTTCCATACTTTGCGCTTTCACATAACTTTGCACTGCATTATACCGTCTTTTAAATGGTTTGATTTAAATTGGATTAGGAAATTATAAAATTTACACCGATGTTTCAAAAGAAACGACTTGTCGTTATTAGCTAGCGTAACGTGGTGAACGCTCAAAATATTGCGCTCTTCACTTTCTGACAGGCTCGTTCTGGTTCTGGGTGAAAAAACGGGATAGCAAGATTCAAAATCATTGTAGAGTGAGCGAACAGGGAATATTTATGATTTGTGTCTAGTCTGTCATGTCTGTGGTGTCTGCAGCGGCGACGGCGATGACAGGTGATGATGACGAGTGTAAATAATTAATAGTACCTAATAGTAATGTAGGAAATATGTAAATAAGTACCAATTAATAATATATGCTTACCTTAAACAAACTACCAGTCTTTTTCTGGCTCTACAGCCCTTCTAAACCTTGTATGTTGTTTTGTCAAATAGGGCTTGAGAATATCTATGAAACTTGATTTTGATATACGAATAAAAAAATATTTATAGTGACATACGAATATAATAAAAAAATATTGGTCTCTTCATATTTATTTCACGAAGCCATGTTTCGGTTTACGTTCCTCTTCATCTGCCAACAAACAACATGTCTTTATCAATATTCATTACAAAAAATGAAATGATACTTTAATGAACTGATAATATTCTAAATATAGAGGGGTTATCCCTATATAAATATAGAGGGGGTACCGACAATCAGCAAAGACTTTAATTTTTTTTAGAGCAGCGAGAAAGAGTTACCATCTAAGCATTATTTTGAGATGTCATTTATTAGACCAAACCATGATACACAGTTGATAACCCTGTCAGCAATGTTGCGGCCGGTGTGGCCATGCCATCAGCAACGTCAGCAATTTCGTTGACTGCGATGCGTGCGGTGCGTGCGGCGCGTACGGTTCGTGCGGTGCGGACTAGTCGATGCGTAGCTTTAGGTAGAACAATTCATCCGTAGAGGGAGAATACATAGAGATGACAAGCAAATAATAATATCATGCATGAACAGGATCACAACATTCAAAAATTGCTAAGAATGAAAAGGACGAAGACATTATTTGGTCGCAATTGCAATTGTGACTACCTGCGATTGCCTGAGTTGTGGGGTATTAATTTTTTATTTGGACCCTAAATTTATCGAGTGCTGTACGCCCAATGATTCATAGTGGTGCTGGTTTACGTACCTACAGTTTTGTCGCCATAGTTTAACATGTTAAGAATTGTATACTCTATCTGAAAATTACCTACAATAGTTCTTTCTGGATTTCGAGTTTTTAGTATAAAATGAATAATATCTCTTGTTCTCTGTTTTGAGCACTGTCATCGTATGTGGTTAAACGCTTTGTACTCATGTCTTTGTTTTAATTAAAAACCAAAGTATAGAGTGCGCGAAGATAACTGCGCGTGGTTGAAAATGAACTAAATTTGATAGTCTAGTAAAATTGCAAAGACCTTACGCAGTAAAGAGTTTATTTAATAATTTATTCGCATGATGTACGTCTGATACGTACTGTCTTATATCAAGCCTTTTACATGATAGGGGATTTTTCAAACATTTTGGGGCTAAATTTTGGTAGAGGTTGCAACACTGGTATTTTTGTATACGCGTTTGTCATATCCATTTGATTCTTGATCCTAGCTCTACTCGACACTAAAAGCAGCGAGCACACACACACACTTCAGCCAGCGCGTGTAGAAGTGCAGTGTAGATAGAGCCTGTGTGTAGAAGTGGTGTAGAACGTCAAAAGAAGCGAAGTGCAAATGACGTATTTACTAGATTTGTGAAAAGTCTCATTTACTTTTATACGAAAATGGATGCCCTACGAGTTGTTATCACTCAAAAATTTGGAGTAATTTTATTCGTGGCTGGTTTCTGTCTCATTAGTGGCATAAATGGTAAGTTGCATTATGATTTTTGTTTCAAATATACATTTACCATTATTCTCGATGATTCTTGCACGGTTTGTCTGTCTGTCAGGATTTTGCTGTGCGATGACGTAAACAGATTGAGAAATAACAATTTACAATTTGCTATAGTGTAAAGTTTTACGAATTAATTCTTATTAGCTTTGCGATGTAGAAATGTTGTATGCAATTGCCACAGTGCTATCGGACGTCTTTTGTCATTACTCGTCAGATATTTGGGAGGTGGGAATAAATTCTAGTCATTGTTTTTTTTTGACAACTTATTTCTTTATAGCCTGGGGAGGCTTAAAGATAAGCGCCCAAGTCAAATTTAAACTAACTGTTTTCAACTTTGTTGATTAGACTAAACTGGTTCTACATTAAGCAAATTTTTCCTTTGTGCAATCACAGTGTAAATATCTTAATCTTTTAATAAATAAAATCGAATCACATTGTTGTTAACTATGCTGAGAATATTTTTGTTAATTAGGTAATATTGTCAGTTTGACATATCAGATTTACATTTTAATGTATTTTTTAATGTTATTTAATTAATGTCTAAATGGATCCAGTCATGAGCCTAAAAGTAGCTATTATTATTTGTGTGGTAACAAATAGTACATATATTCAACCACTGGCTGAATGCCGATTGGCTGCCTGTTTACACTCACTGAAATTATAAATCACATTTAATATCTATGTAATACACTAGAACCTGAATTCAAAAATTGTAAAGTAATATCTTTTAACTTTTTACACAAAAAGTAAACAAATTACTTACCAAAATCACTTCTCAAAATGTTACTGAGAAAACGACTTGAAAAGAAAAAGAAAGAAAAGAGACTTGGGTGTCTTACCAGCATATGCTAAACCTCAAACATGTTATGATTATAGAATTTATATCTGTCCACAACAGTCCACTGAACTTAACTTCCTGCTCATTAAAATAGGCTTTTGCCATAATCATCAGACTTAGACAGCTTGTTGATACAGATACAATGGAGTTGTTCTTGTTGAATATCTGTCAAATTTAGTTCCATTCTCAGTCATGAGCAAAGTTACCTTGCTCACAGTATTAAACTGAATTAAACTGTTGATGTAAATTGAAAAAATAGAATGCCAGGCCAATTGCCGATTCCGTAAGACCTTTTTACCCCTTTTTGAAGAACTCAAAAAGTACTAAATTGTAGAAAGTGCCAGCTAAACATTAAAAACATCAAAAACATAACATTACACGTTTTTCCTGTAGAGTTAGGCAAATACCACATCATTCCAATTGTTACAGTCCAGTCAGATCTCTCTTGCTTCTTCCATATTCATTTACCTTTACAAACATGAACTTCAGTTTGGGGTACTCTTGACTTCTCTATAAAATATCATAACTTTGATTGTAATATGTATGTCTTGGTCTGTGGCGATGTAATATGTATGTCTTGGTCTTTGGCGATGTAATATGTATGTCTTGGTCTTTGGCGAACCAAGGTCACCGATATAGCGCTAAGGACTGCCAGACTGAAGTGGCAGTGGGCAGGGCACATAGCTCTAAGAACAGATGACCGATAGGGCAGTAAAGTGGCGACCACGTATCAGGAGACGCATCGTGGGTGTCTTCTAGCTGATATGATGATGTCTTGGTCTTGCCCTTATGACCATTTCATTCGCTCCATGTATATCTTTTGCGTTAATCTCCTTTCTTTCTTCCTTTATATTCCCAAATCAGCTTAGCATTCGTTGCTCTAACTTAAAAAGTAGTTTGACAGAACTTTTTATTCTGAACATTTGTTATTGTAACAGATACACTATATTATACCATTACTAGAGCTGTTATTAAATCGTAGATCATTAAAGCTGAAAAATCAAGATTTCAATTGCAACTTGCAATAATAAAAAGGCAAGATATTCCGGTTATAATGACAGTAGTTGTTAGACAGTGTACAAACATCAAGCACATATATTTAATAAAAATAATTAATATCATTATTATTTATAATCTATCATTGTAGGCAGGCTATCTGTGTCCACATATTTACTTCCTAGTGACGGGATTCCCTGGACAAACACCCAGAACAACAATCTCAACTCAATATCATTGACATAATATTATGATATATTTCGCATGGGAAATGAATTTCTCCAATTCCTTCACTTTGTTTTGCATTTGTGAGGTTAAAAATATAAGATGGTTCTTTATCATATCCGGAGGGCACTGTCGTCTATAAGCGAAATCTGTGCTTCTCTAGTCAATAAAAAGAAATAATATATTGGTGTTATCCTCATATTCGCGTCAATGTATAAAAACGTCGTGTCGAGGAAAACACAGTGAACAAAAACAGGTTTTGCATTCGCGCGGCGGAGCGCTCAGACTGGGACTTGAGGCACCCGCGGTGCCATCAACGTATTTCTATGGACACCCTTTTAACTTGTACAAACGTTGTTCACTGAACATCATCTCTTATTGTATTTCACTCGCCTGTGTAGCCTTGTGGTGCAGGCAGAGTAGAATAGGTTGCAATAGTTGCATAAAGCCCTTCCACGGGTGTCGTAGAAGGCAACGATGTCTTAGTCTTGCAAACTGAGGCTTAACCAGTTCTCCGTAGATCAGATCTCCGTCGATCATTCAGCAAACATCAGAATTTCATGTTGCGTGTTTTTTAACAATGCGATCTCCAACGCACCAGACAAACGTGCAGATTATGGCAAGGCCCTCCACTCATGCGGAGGTGGCTTAAGTCCAGCAGTGGGTAAGTATTATTAGCTCTAGGTGGTTGGTGGTGGACCAGCCAGCAATATAATAAACTACTAGAGATACTCGATCAACAGAAGTTGCCACAAACCGAAAACGACGACGTTGCGATGACGAGTTGGATAAACCCAAATCTGAGAGACAAACGTATTCCTTTAATACAAATAATGAGACTAAGCAGCTTTACCAAACAAATCTTTGCAATAAACGTGTAGCTAGTGTGCAGTGAGCTCTAGTGCTGGTCAACTGATAGTAAACCCACAGGTTCATGTTAATTTTATTCACGGCTGTATAATTATTTCATCGGAACCGGACAAACGTGTTGGCCAACTGTCACGTCAGATAATGGACGAGGGGCAAACGCCAAACAGTCGAAATGTAGTCATCTAATTCAAGTAAAGATTAACTGATGCATGAGAGCTGCCGTGTTGAAGTTTAATAGCTTCTTCCTTGGGATCTATCTGTGGCTACCTGATAGTGAAAATTAACTTCATTCGTCTGTGGGAACGCAATTAACTCAGAAACTACGGAGTCGATTTCAAAGATTTACTAAATAGGAAGCTATATTTTTCCCGAGTGTATAGGAGACAGCGTATCGACCTACCCAAAACCAGTATTAAAGGAGCTAACGTTGCTATGCGCGTCTATAGAGACGATAGCTCATCTTATACTGGTTTTGCATAGGGCGATATTATGTTGACCGTACTTACCGTGTGGTGTGTGGTCCGTAGACTGCCTTCCGCACAAATGAATATATTTTTGTGAGCTGAATGTCAGGACTTTTTGGCCACATAGAAGGTAAAGGTGGGCATAATCTCGAACAGCTTATGGTGACAGGCAAGACTGCAGATGGCCGAGAGGTCGCAGCCCTACTAGATGGTCCGATCAAATCCTCTCAACGTTCAAAATGAAGCTGCATGATGCAATCCATGATGCTAAGGACAGACGGACTGCGCCAGGATCACGCAGGATAGTCAAAAGTTAGCATAGTTTCAGACTGTTACACTGGTGGAAGCCACAGGGAACCGAGTATAAATGTTGACCAAACATTTATACGTAACTAACTAAATAAAAAGTAGCGACTAGAGTGCTACATCAACCTCTTCGATTTACGGTTACAAGTGTGTTGTACAATAGTACGTCTTATAAGAGTATATACCTACCTATAGAGGCAGTATCCACCCATAAAACAAACTGCAAAACTCCGTTAAGTTTTCATCTTTAAATTTTAGCCAATGTAAGGTCTGTGATTTTGTGATGTTCAATAGCCCAGATTAAAATATTCACAGATAAATGTCTATTTATGACGCAAGGACGCCAAGATGACAATGATAGTGATATCGATTTCTTCTTCATCTAAACTTTTAATTCCGGCTCAGCGGCAAGAGGATCTGCCAGCCGGGGTCAGCTCTTATTAACCTCCGACGAAATGGAGGGGTGTAATAAGTTTTGCGTGTGTATCTGTGGAGGTGTGTCTGTGGCATCGTAGCCGAACGGATGGACCGATTTCGATGAGGTTTTCTTTATTTGAAAGCCAGTTAATCGATATGGTTTATAAAATAGCTATGTTTCATTGAAATCGGTTCAATAGTTTAGAAAATATTTAAGTAAATGTAAACTTGGTCGCTAGTTATCCGACCGATTCTGTCGGTTAGGTTATGTTGTGGTGTTTTTGACTTTCTACGTGTGGCGCCTACCAGCTGATCCGCACAACCCACAGAGAAAGCCGGTTTGCCAGAGCAGTCCGGCAGGTGGCATGGGGACCGCGTGCAGGTGAAGTTAGACTATGCCCAGACGACGGTGGTAGCTGAAACCTTATTCTGGAAGAGAGTAGTCTCGCGCTTAGTGTAAAAACTAAGTTGTTCAACTTCTAATAGGATTTCTTCAAAGACTTTTCCGCAGTTTTCGTCAGCGAACTTTAAATTTTTGCAGCAGGTATTTAAATAGGTAGCCTTACGAATTTAGATAAATGTAATTCACAAATTAAGTGTTTCCCAGTATTGTGAGATAGTGGGATTTTGATAACGATGCGCAGCTTCGTCGTCGTAAATTTAGGTAGGTAAATAAACGCACAGACAAAGAATCTACACTCAATACTCAAAGTATTTATTGCATTCCACAGGTTACATAAATATTTTATAATAATAACTGTTAAATTACATTTAGTTAACACTATTCTAGGCATATAGTTCTCTATGGACCTTGTCAAGGAACAGCAACACAAGAGGGAGACGCTACCCTTTGATAGTCAGCGTACAGTAACATATTAATTGGTTTGTCTGTTTTTTCGTTAAGAAATGCATCTACAGAGTAGTATCTAGGCTGATTCTATACTATTCAGAAATTATAGTACAGTAGTAGGTTTTTAAACTAGTTGACTTAAAAAAAAATTCAATAGTCATTTTGAATGAAATGAAATACGCGGCTGTGGCCGATTATATCAGCAGAGTCAAATAAAGCAAATTTTCAATTTACGGATGTCATACTAGACGGCTTACCAGACAGATTAGTCAGATAGAAAATGCACCAGCGATTTCTGTTGTGTATATATTTTGGGCACAACAATTTCTAACTTGTTTCAAAATCGCTAATCCTGCGGCACTTTCCTCTTATAATCATAGATTACGAGTACTAACGTCACTATATTGTGGAAGAGGATGGACCAGGGGGTCTAAAAAGGCTAGATTTGTGTTTTAATTATGATTCACATTAGAGTGTCACAAACATATTTGATCTGGTGGCCTATACTGGAACTAAGTGATGCCATTTTAAATTGTCATGACAATGTCAACAACACCGACGCTGCAGATAAGTCTGTGACAAATTAATATGAATCATATTATGAAACGCTAATGTGGCCTAGACCATCTGAATGGACCAAAGTTGACTGTCATGGTCTGAGATGCATAGACCGTTCATCCTTTTATCCTTTCGGTGTGTCACGAGCGACATGCGAGTACGGACACGCATCGGCGCCACGCCTTTCTATTATGATTATTTTTAATTGGCTTCTCAGGAAATAGCAATTGTGAAATGAGATGCGCCGGTTGTGTTCACAAACGCCTGCTCTGTGCCCTGGCAGACTGGTACTAGTTGAACATGGCGTTACGCTAGTAACAGCAAGTGTTTACTTATTAATTAACTTACAATCCGGATATACAAACATGTCCGGACATACTTGGAGACACTATTACGTTTAGACAGACGCAACTGACAAAGTTTTATATAGTATTGTTTGATTTATGTGTATTTATTTCATAAATTACGAATTTACATGTCACAATATTCTAATACAATAATATCGTTTATGCAACTCTCATATAAAAGGAGGTATTAAAACATGCGTGTATGTTTATAGTTTGACTCGAGTGTTTTAATACCTAATTATATGCAGTTGCATACACTATTATATCTACACTCATATTTACATGTTAAAATATTCATATTATTTATTCATATTTATTCATTGGTAATATTCATTACATGTCAGTTGTTAGTTATAAAAATGTCACAAATTACATTAATTGTAATACATAAATTAATAATTATCAAATGTCACAAACAAAATTTTTTTGCCTATCACTAGTCATCTTGCACAATAAGTAATGTAAAAAATAAATAATGATATTAAGTTCAAATGTCCATTTTTAAATAAAAATTCGCATTACATTTCATTGTAATAAATTAAGTCAATATTTTAATAATAATAATAATGTTAAATAAAAAATCTATTAGTCATAAAAATCATCAAGCTTGTAAAACGTTTGCTCTATTAGCTACCACTTTAGTTTTCTTTTAAAGAAAACTGCTAGCCTCGGTTATGGACTTAGGAATACGATTCCGAACCTATAATTTTCTCAACGCAGCGTATGGACGTTTGCATTACCAGGGGCATCACCCACCCAATATGTTTCTGATACAATGTCGATATAGTAATATAATGTAATTTTTTATATAATTTAAATATAATTTTTACAATATGTCGAAAAAAATACTAAATACTAAATAGTTTACTAAATAGAAGTCTTTTAAAACGTTTAATTAAATATGTGTCGCTCGGATCTTCATTTATTTGACAGTATTTTGTTATACAGAACAGGTGCTATGTACTGTAGCGCCTAGTCCAACTTGGCTAGTCACTGCGGTGGCACGTATAACAGGCGTTTCTGTCTGGTTTAGACCTCATGAACCTGTTCACACTGTATGCCACTGTCGAATGGAAATATCCATAATACGCTTTCTGCATATTTTCCCTGGTAAGGCCAAGTCGTAGCCTGCTGAGTGCGTAGCACGCAGGCGCAAGTCTAGCACAGGTCACGTCTATGTGGGCAGCCCGTGTGAGGCCCGCGTCAATGGTAAATCCGAGGTACTTGACAAGGTCCAGTTTCGGGACGGTCTCCCCACGGCAGGTGACATTCAATTCAGGTTTACTTGTTTTTCGCAATTGAAAGTGTACGATACTTGTTTTTTCGACATTAATAACCATACCGTTAACCGACAACCAGTCTGCTATGTTTTCCAATATCTGAGTTAAATTTTGTTGTAATTGTTCTTGGGTTAGATCCGCTACTATAAGGCACCCGTCATCAGCGAACATAACAGCAAGGTCTGTGGACCCACATTGCGTGTAGTGTCCACTGTGGACTGCCTAGGCTGGCAGGCGTATTGTTGTTAGTGCAATACTGGGATCCCGAAATACCGGGGACCCGCATACATTTTGCGGGATCAGATACGGAAAAGCATGGTTTATACGTGATACGCTCGGGGCGGCTCGTGGGCCGTGGTCTGGCTGGCTGGGCACTGGCTAATCGATGCGATGTACACTAAGCGATGAGATGCTACAGTTGCGAGTTTCACTATTGAACCACCCCACATTTATCCCAATAAGTTCATACATATATTTATATATTATTATATTTCTGTCATAACATATCAGTTTTCGGTTTTAGCATTTTAGCATAGCAATAATTGTCTTATTGGCTATTATCACGCGAAAATCTAATTAAAATCGATGAAGTATTTATGAAGTCAAAGACCCATTCGTAGCGCCAGAAATGAATGAGCTTATGGAATAATAGGAAGTGGTTTGATAGTTATGCTTGCAACATGCAAGTTTATGTCCAAAATAATGTTTAATTTGCTTACGATGTTGTTTGTGGTGTGTACGTAATTATTTCAATTTATGTTGATATTGTCTAGAGTATGTCAATTTATCTCTTAAGTTTTATGTCTAAAAATAACAACCACTTTAAATGTACCAAAAATCTTGTGTAATTTGGGTTAACATTAAAACCATGAAAACAATTCCTATAAGATCTTTATAACTATTGATTTCTGAGGTCTAAGTCCATCCTGCGGGATCTCGCAAATATCTGGATCCAGCGGGACTAAGATGATTCAGTCCCGCAAATACCTGGATTGAAATTATCTTGCGGGATTGCATTCCTTATGAGTAACATTATATACAAATCATAGATACCATTTGTGTTGTTCCATCGTAACTGTTGATAAAATAGCAACAGTTACCACAGATACCACAGGGGTTGCACATATTGGTACAGAAATGTTCGTTAATAGTAATATTCTTGTGTAACTACACAGACGTCAAACACAGACCTTGACAAATGGTAATTATACGCTTGACACCAACGTTCTATTTTTTATATCCCTAAGGTGGCAGATAGCTTACAGCCTGCCTGATGGTAAGCAGTTACCGCAGCCTGTGGACGTTTGCAATACCAGGGGTATTTCTCACGTGCTAGATACCCCGTAAAAACCTTTTAAATTCTTTCTTGAAGAACTCCGGTTACTGCGTCTACTAAGACTGTTATCTGCCGCAGTTGCTAGATAGTAAACCGATCTATATTTCTCTGTATCTGTCTAAGATAGCCTATGTTATCGTATTTCATGCATATTTCACAATAACTAGTAATACTGAGTCATGAGTATATGAAGACCTCTGCCTCTGGCACTTGAGTGCCCTACTACAGCAGGTATCAAAGCGAAGCAAATGTTTATAACATTTGCTTTTGGGTTGGCGGCGTACGTACTTATTCGTTGAATAGTCGGACCCGTTCCCTTTAGTCGTATGCCCGTCCGTCCATGATTATTAACTACTTCCTTGCCAGGTATTTGACCGTCATCTTACCTGATGAACACTCACCCGGTATTTTCCTTTAGCACAGTGTCGTTTTCCTATCCAACAGTTACGAAATACGACACTGGAAAATCCCCGCATGTATCAATATTCCGCACTCCGCATACAACGTTCATTATGCTGTATCAGTTTGTGCGCGTATATAGGTTGGCTGTTGAATTAAAGCTGTTATAATACGTGGTACACGTTTATGTCTGCGGTTGGAGCTTCGAGGGCCGCGAACGGTGGGGGAAAACATCGCCATGAAATCTGCACATGCAGGTGATTGATCTGCCAAATCCTGGATCATGATCAAGGCGGACCCCGGGCCCTCGTGCGAGAGATCATAACCGGGACATTAACGCCAAGATGATTATTATTTAATGTTGGCGGTTTGTCACGTTTCCGCGCTACGCTTTGGTGTGCGACACTGTCCGGTATAGACGTATAAACGTGTCGGAGATACGTTGAACATCTTATGAATAGCACGTCTCCAGACAACTGGCTTTGTATGGACACGTTCCTAGAGTTTATCTTTAAATCTGTCGTTTGTCCGGCTTTATCACGTTACCTCCCGCGCTAATACAAACACGCGATAAAAGGACAAGATGGTGGACTTTTCCTAGCGTGCCACGGCCCACGGTTATGCGTGGCTAGATTAGCTTGCTCCTGTATCGGTTTCGTAGAATTCGATTATAGTACAAAATAGTTAGTGATTTTTGATCTAGCTAGGGTAATATCAATACCATCTCTCGTTTGTTTGCTTGTTTGTATAAATGTGATAACAATATTTGTTTAAAAGGGTATTGTGATGCTAATTGGGGAGGGGATATAAATGATAGAAAATTCACTTCAGGATACATGTTCACATTTTGTAATTGTATAGTTTTATGGAGCTCTAAAAAATAGTCGTCTGTAAGTCTGTCATCCACAGAATCCTCTCTATATTAAAAATTTCTATTTTTGTTTTTTTTTTTCTTAATATTGGACACATACCCGTACTGTGTTACATTGATTAGACCGCCAACGTCTGTGATATTATTATTATGAACCCCGAGACCTAATGCCCCATATTGTTAATTCCCTAACTCCAAACCATAAAATCGTATTGAAAACTATTATAATTGCTTAAGAGGTTGTTTTCACAAATGAAATGTTGCGATTAAGCACGCCCGTTAAAAATCTTATCGAGAACGGTTTTCGCTTCATATTTTGTAGACATAACGCGTTGTTTGCAATCGATATGGTCGGGTTTTTCTTATTATCCATGCGAGATCTGGTTTTTTACAAGCTTTTATTTAACCTGCAATGTTTGTATGTCTATGTATGTTCGGGGTAAATCGTGCATGCCAAATTAGACCCACTTCCCGGTGAATAATTGAGCTGAAAGTGTAATGACAATGCATTAATATGGTACCATGGGGCTGGCCTGATAATGTAGTCGAAAGGTGGCCATAGGAACTGCTGAATGCAACAAGATAACCCCATCGTGTTTGGGCTAATTGGAATTGATCAATAGTACTTTATACCGCGGAATAACAGCTTGTTATAAAAAATACTTTTAAGTTGAGAACTTATTTTGTATGAATTCGTTACGGTTAACCCGGATTGTGTATTTTTTTCTTACAATGATAGTCTGAAATATCAAACCTTAGCGCAACCTTAATGGTGGTTTGGTTACACGGGAAGTTTTGTCGAAAATGGTATATACCTGTCCACTACAGATTCACATTTCTCCTCACTGACCCCTTTCATCGTTCGCCCCACATAATAGGTATACATAAGTAATCATAGTTTATTATTTATAGGCCACGAACTTTACAAGCAAACAAATCAAACAAACAACTTTACAAAGAAATCTGTTATCTTTGTTTTGTTAACCTACGCCTCTACTGGTACTAGTAATCCTGGTGATTATTATCGCATTAGAAATACATTATTAATACTTACTCTAATTGGATTTGATTTATCGTGATAAATAATGGACGATTGTTGGCTTTAATAAGAATTTTAGAAGAAAAACGCATTACCTAAACTTAGTCAGGGGTTACCAGGGGAACCTGACCGGTGATACACATTCGCCTGAATGTCGCAGGTTTTGCAGGGTCACGCAATAAAATGGAAGACCCGTCTCTATAAATAACTCTTCTCTCTGTGTGTTATTTCCTAACATAGCGTGCACAAGCCCTAACGCCATGCCGTAACTAAACTAAAATTCACGTTGTCTCCCAATGATTAAATTTTTGCCAATCTTAAAGTTGTTTCGAAACGGTTTCATGATTTTTATTCACTGAATGAGTTATTTTTCCAAAAATTGGACAACAAATCGACTGTTTAGTCCACCTGTCTATTTTGAGAGCAATGCCAAACAGTCGTACAAACAGACAGGAGTTACGGTATTAGGGTTCACTCTTTTCATCAGTTACAAGGGAACCCAAAAACGCTGGGAAAGTTTACTATTAGCAATAGCCTTAGAGTCGTGTTAACTTACTAGTACCTAGGTAATTTAAGAAATGCGGGAAAATAACGTCCCATCCTTTGTTTAAAAACATTTAGGTATTTAATACAACTGATGACGCGGCCATGACTCCACCTCTTGGTGTCACAGACTGCTCGGTCAGGACATTGGCATGCAAATAAACTTGTATTCTTGTACTCAAACGTAAAAATAAATAAACGATCCATACTTCCAACATCCAACTTCCTTCAAGATTCCATGTGTCATTGATAGTGGAAAATATAAATATTCGATTTTTAGATTTGTAATATTGATTTTAAAAAGTTTAAGTAAAATTTTTTTTTGACACAATAAAACATTAACAAAATACGTAGATATGCTAGTTTACCCACGATGACTCAGTATGAGATTTATTCTTCTGTAACTTGTGGACCTTGTGGCGATGATTGTATGTATATAACAATTATGATTGGCCTCAAAGTGCCGTGGTGTATTACTGCATATTCTTTACAGGTCGCAGTTAGGTTCCCTTGACTGTATTGTGCTGTCACTCGATTTCAGCCATAATTTTAAGCCTACACCTGTCGCCGCTTTTATTCGGAGTTACATCTTATTTCCTACTCTGTTAATAGTTAGTGATAACTAATGCACTTAAAGTGAGGCAACTGAATGTGTAACCATGATCCAACCTGGTTCCCCTGTTAACAGGGTCATGGAGATCAGACGGCAGTCGCTCTTCTGCAATTATTTGATCTGCCAAATCCTGGATCGCGGTCAGGGCGGTCCCCGGGCCCTCGCGTGCGAGAGCACTAATTTTCCTACACGTAACTTATTCGAGTTGACGGACACATCTCAATGTAACTAGTATATATTAAGAATAAGTATGATATCATTAAAACATTTTTTTACCGCTGTGG
Source organism: Blastobasis lacticolella (assembly GCA_905147135.1). Taxonomy (NCBI): domain Eukaryota; kingdom Metazoa; phylum Arthropoda; class Insecta; order Lepidoptera; family Blastobasidae; genus Blastobasis; species Blastobasis lacticolella. The sequence continues at coordinate 21,128,482 of LR990039.1, forward strand.
ACTGGGTACTTATCCTCACTACGTAGACCCTCTGTTGGTCACCACGCGAACATTTGAAAGAACGTTTCTCGCTTGTACGATTCGGATGTTTCCTTTGGACTATGACATGGGATCGTTCAAGAGGTATATTAGAGGTCTCTTCAGAGGCGGGCAACGCATTGGTAACTCCCCTGGTGTTGCTGATGTCCATAGTCGGCGGTGACCACTTTCCATCAGGTAATCCGCTTGCCTGATTGTCAGCCGCATAACATAATTTTTTTTTTAAAATGCCTGTTACGGGTACTTTAATTCGATACTCATATATGGGATCGAATTGGGAAAAACGGGCGATTCGCCTGGTAGCGGGCAAACCGTTTGACCACCCTGCACAGGAATTATTCCGGGAGCTGGGCGCGTTGACGTTTCATAGTCTATATATTCTGAAGCTCTGCAAATTGGTCTGAACGAGATTGTATAACTTTCCCAAGTGGAACGCAATGTAACACACTAAACAGACATATTATTACAATTATACAATATTTAAAAAGCTATTATGTAACACATAATGTTTTGAAATGTAAATTGACACTATAATATATGTTACCTAAGAATTGACATGTAAATTGTATTTATGAAATAAATTGAACTTAAACACAATTTCCACAATAATTAAAATATACTTAATATAAAGACCTTCACAGTGTCTTTGTAGGTCGTCGGCTGATCCCCTGGGGGATCCTGGTGGCTGAAATGTGGAAGACAATACGGTCCTAGCCCTTCGCCAGTATACTCTCGTACTCTATCGAGCGACAGTTTCAAGCTGATGACGTTTCTCCCGCAGGATATAACACGTACACCCTTCACGGCAGCAGCTCGAGCTTCGTGGCGCCCAATCTTGTAACCTTCGAGCACCGGGACCACCACATGCGGACCAGGAGGGACGCTCCCGCCGAGCCCCCCGCTGCCGCGAGCCCCCCAGCGGGGGCTGCGGCCCCAGCCAACGCAAGTGCGGTCCCAGCCACCCCACCGCCGGTCATGCCTCCAGCCACCAAGCCGGATGACGCCAATAGATCAGTTCCGGCCACCAACACAAGTAAGATATTTTCTCTTGTATTCCACTTCATGAACATATAAAATTAACTGAACTGTGCAACGTGCCGCGTTCCTATCGTTCCTCCGAATTCTAAAATAATACCCAAATAAACACAGAGTTAGGACATAGGCAGCGAAAGCATTGACCTGTCATTGTCGGTATTCGTATAAATATTTATTTTTATTTTCACTTCTCTTCAGAATTATTTATATCATCGGCATCTATCGTTGTTTGTTTGCATTTACGTTTAAAACAAAATGAAACCTACAGGCCATAGGCCACATTTTTATGCGCGGACGTGTCGCAAGTGTGTTTAATACTTGTATACCAAGTCAGTTCTGCCGCCTGTACGTATGGGCGCCTTCGAAAGGAAATATCACTATCATTATTATGTTTAATCAGGCAGGCAGTTTAACAACTGATTAGCCTGTATCCTGCTGATAAATGTGTTATTCTTCGCCACGCGTTAAAATATAATTATCCAGTTTGTTTTTAAACTACATTATTGTCTGAAACCACTTCTTCTGGCAACTTGTTCCGTGTCTTCACCACTCTATCACTTAGGAAGTATTTGTGATTGTTATTCGAGAATCGTGTTTGCAGTCTAAGATGGTGTCTCCTTAAATATGAGTTTATTACGCTCAAACGACCATTTTGACTTTGAATGTTTCAATTAAAGTTCTCTACGGTCCTTCATAGTAGTGATTGTCAGCACCTTCAATCGATCCTCGTATGGTTTACTCCTTAACTGTCTGGATATCTTGGTGAAACTGTGCTGGACCTTCTCTAGGAGTTCACTGTCCTTAATGAAGTATGTAGTATATGTCCATACTACATACTTCATTAAGGATAGTAGATGTCCATATTCCAGTAAATGTCTAATAAAACAATGTTACATCGTTAAGACTTAAACATAGTTTACAAAGGCGAGTGTATGTATGTATGTAAATGTATGTATGTATGTAAACTCTTTATTGCAACAACATAGTACATTTCAAAAGGAAACACTTACAAAGCAAAGGCGAACTTATCCTACAACGGGATCTCTTCCAGCTAGCCTTAGACAAGCCGAAACGAGCTTTAGCGAGCGGTAGAGGCAATAAGAGTACCTTGCCTACTTTAAAAATAACCAAATACTTAATTTAAATATATTAAACGAGACCAGTAAAACTTATAATTAAGTAAGTACATAATATATGTAGCCATAATATATGGGCCTAATATATGTTTAAAGAATTTATGGAGTTGTAACATCTCCTTAGTCAATCATAACTGAATGTTGCCAACGAAACTTGCGCTATACATTGATGTTAACATCGTTTCTCTCATTAAGGTTACGGTCGAACTGACAGATGGCTTGCTTAGTCTAGTATGTATGTAGTATGATACGAAGTGTACTTCGCTACCCCTAGGCGACTAGTATGCTAGGCTCTAAGTGCCTAGCAAGCCACTTGTCAAAGCGACCATCTATCAGGCAGGAAGCGGCAACGCGGTCAATCATTCCGCGGCCCATACAACTCGTAACTGTACGAGACTTCTGATGGATCCCTTAAGGATTTCCTTCGTGAGACGGGCTCTATCTTACTCTTCGATTCGGACCAACGTCCTCTTAAAAAGATCCATCGATTTGTATGTGAAGCATGACCAGGGATTTAATTTATTCGTATGGCATTAATAGCCGTGTCGCTAATTATAATCTAGGCATTATTAATGAACACTAAAACTACAAGAAAAGGGATGAGTTGCCGACATATTGCGGATTTTTTTTGAACTTATTTCTTACACTGGCGGTAGCAAGTAACAGCAGCAGTAGCTCCCTCCTGACGTTCTTGGTAGACCTCATATATATGTCGCAGCCGGATGGTTAAATTAGCCGGTTCACTAAACGGCTAGCTTTTTGAGCAATTATTTAGTTGAAAATTTGCCAATTTCATAAGATTTTAAAGTGATGTTGAAAAAACGATATTGACTCGAGTTTACGCAGCTCTTTCACACATTGTTCCAATGCTAACCTACCCACAATAACTTCAAAGTATAATAATAGTTTGCATTAGGTTTCTATTCGGTTAGTTTAGGTTAGCATTATGACAATGAATGGAAGAGCTCCGTAAACTCGAGGCAATATCGTTCATTTGACTTTACTTTCAAAGTTCATGAATTTGGCCAATTTTCAATTAAATAACTGCTTAAATAGCTAGCCGTTTAATTAACCGGCTAATTTAACCATTTGGCTGCGACATATACATTGGAGCTGTTAGTGGCGTTGCTTGGCTTGGCGACTTGTAGAGTACTAGCGACCCGCCCCGGCCTCGCACGGGATACCGTAACAAATTGTACACCTAAACCTTCCTCGTGAACCACTCCGTCTATTGGTGAAAACCGCATGAAAATCTGTTGCGTCCTCTCTGCCGCATGCCAGTGAATAAATACGAAGCCGAATCTAGCCGATGTACCAAGCCAAACCACATCGGTATAATATAAAATAAATTAATAATGGCAGCATATCGTGGCAGGTGCCTGATAATGATAATTAATCTACGATTCTGCACACTTTTTTTTTTTTTTTTTTTATGTCATACTGTAGGCAAACAGGCAAGCGGGCCACCTGATGGAAAGTGGTCACCACTGCCTATAGACATTAGCAACACCAAGAGTATCGCTAATGCGTTGCCCACCTCTATAACACGTTGCTCTGGCAGCAAAAAGCAAATGCCACTCCACTGCCAAAGCCACGGTTCCCCAAATCCCCACCCCATGGAGCACTGGAAACCTTACTCACCGGCAGAAACACAATACTACTTACTAACACAAAATAGAAAACTAACAGAAGGTCCACTCCCGTCGTCTTCGACAATTATTATCTAAACTTGCCGACTCATTAGGGTTGCTACTGTATTTATTCTGAATTTTGAAAAGATCGAATAGAATTTTAAATATCGGTCACAATAACATGTCCCTTGCAAAGGACCAATATCTAATCTTTGCCATAATGTGATCATAATTGCTTCCAAAGCTATTCAGATTGTGTTCAAGTCTATTAAATTTTCCATACCAGCTTCAGACATTATGACTGCTAAAGTTCGACTAGCCTCAAAGTCTGAAATGGTCACCCATCAATTCTTGGACTTTGCGTGCGTTACACATACAAGCGTATGTTATTAAGTAATCAATCAGTTACGTACAAGTACTTTTATTTCATCAATAATAATATCGTTTAATTAAATAATATTCGTATTAGGTCGACACTACAAAACGAATTCTCGCGTTAACAATCGCGACCAAGCACTGCTTGAAACTTCTTGAGAATGCCTGTAAACGTAACGTCAATGTGTGCGTGACGGAAATGGCGCATTGTTTCCAGTGGACCTTCTGCTTGGGGCGGGCCGTTCTTTATTTTGTGTTGAACTAGGGTTGCCAAGAATTTTTTCTGTCGCAAGGGGCAAACGATCCTGTTCTCAGCCGCAGGAAACCCACATACATGCCTTTGACACTCAAAAGTATTCCGCTCTATCAGCCATCAGTTCTGCGAGCTATGTGGCCGGGCTCATCTTCAGTTTTTCACCACTCTTTGCTATGCAACGCCTTGCGCTTGCATCGGGCAGTACAGTTTTTAAGTGATTGTGAGTCTCACAATTTTTGCTAAGTAACTTCAGCATTTCAAAATGGATTATAAAAATTCTTTCTCTGGCATTCAACGCTATGAAAATGCATTCACATTTTATTTACGATCCTATAGGATTCTACCACATAAGACGTCCTCATAATGCCCTCTCCAGATTAGATAGGGTAGCCTGAGCTAGAGCGTTCAGGGAGGGATACTCCAACACCAGTGGTGTTCGTTTCCTAGGCTAATCTATCTTTCAGAACCGCTTCCGGCACTCTCACTCACCGAACGAAGCATACAGCTATTATTCACACGATGGTCTCTTGTGGGAGGATGGACCTTCCTCGGGAGATCCGGCCTATTCATGCTACAGTCATAACATCCCAATAGCGTGGCTCTACCACAAAAAAAATATAAATATATATTCTTCTCTGCCGGCTACTGCAAGCCTAATAGATAGGTTGTTAATTGTTTAATACAATGAATTAAAACTAAGTTACAAATTCACAGGGACTGTAATACCACACCGGTGCAAAGTTGAAACGATAAAATAAAATAGTTTTTTTTTCTATTGACTAGCCAGGCATTTTACCGCCATCTCACCTGGTGGTTTGTGACGATGCATCCGAACTTGGAGCATACTTGTCTCATCATCATCATCATCATATCAGCCAGAAGACGCCCACTGCTGGGCATAGGCCTCCCCCAGAGATCTCCACAAAGACCGGTCCTGTGCTTTCCGCATCCAGCTGGTACCTGCGATCCTTACCAGGTCGTCGGTCCACCTTGTAGGAGGCCTACCCACGCTGCGTCTACCGGTCCGTGGTCGCCACTCGAGAACTTTACTGCCCCATCGGCCATCTGTTCTTCAAGCTATGTGCCCTGCCCACTGCCACTTCAGTCTGGCAATCCTTAGAGCTATGTCGGTGACCTTGGTTCGCTTGCGGATCTCCTCATTTCTGACTCGATCGCGCAAAGAAACTCCGAGCATATCTCTTTCCATTGCCCTTTGGGTAACAGTTAGCTTTCTTATAAGGCCCATAGTGAGTGGCCACGTTTCAGCTCCGTAAGTCATCACTGGCAACACCCATTGGTCAAAGACCTTCGTCTTGAGACACTGCGGTAATTGGGACGAAAATATGTGGCGTAGCTTCCCGAACGCTGCCCAACCGAGTTGGATTCGTCGATTGACCTCTTTCTCGAAATTGGACCTACCTAGCCGGACTATTTGTCCTAGGTATGTATAGTCGTCAACAACTTCAAGTGGAGTGCCTCCAACTAAATAAATAAATAAAATAAATAAATAATCGTGGACAAATTCACACAGCGCCATCTAGCCCCAAACTAAGCAAAGCTTGTGCTATGGGTCCTAGCTAACTGGTATACTACACATATCCTTTTTTTTTTTTTTTTTAAATACATACTTATTATACATAGAACACCCAGACCCGTAACAGAAATTAAAATTCATCATTTAAATTTCTGCCCGGCCGGGAATCGAACCCGGGACCTCTTGCGTGGCTGACTGGCATGTTGACCACTGAACCACTCAGGAACTGTCACTGGAGTAGGCACAACATGGACATTCGACATAATTTTCGTCTTGTCCATGTTCATTTTAAGACCTACTTGTTGAGAGGCACTACAGAGGTCATCGAGCATTTTGCCCAAGTCTTCCAGGGTTTCAGCCATGACTACGATATCGTCAGCAAATCTGAGGTGCGTGAGGTACTCGCCGTTAATATTGATGCCAAGTCCGTCCCAGTCCAGAAGCCTAAAGATATCCTCCAGTGCAGCGGTAAACAACTTCGGAGATATGACATCACCTTGTCTAACACCTCGCTGCAGCTGAATAGGTTCTGTGGTCTTGTCCTGGAGACGAACTGACATAGTGGCGTTTTTGTACAAACACTTCAATGCTTCGATATATCGATATTCAATTTGGCACCGCTGTAGAGACTGGAGCACCGCCCAAGTTTCGATCGAATCGAAGGCTTTCTCATAGTTCACAAACGCCAAGCATAATGGCCGGTTATACTCTTCGGTCTTCTGTACAACCTGCCGCAGCGTATGTATGTCTAGGAATAGCCTATTCACTCTAGCCTTGAAGTCGTCCACATTGTAAAGATCAAGGAACAGGCTCACAGGCAATGTGTTCCACTCTTAGCCGTACACATTATAAAGGTTGAACCAAAGCGGCTCGTGCGGGTAGCTGGAAAGTCCACGACTATTCGCCCGGATCACGTTTCCCGATGGCGGAAAGGTATAAACGCTATTGCGAAACTATGCTAGTTGATGGCGATTTTGCAGTGTTTTAGCTATTAATTCAGAATAACGCGTAGGATTTTATCTCTAGCGAATTTTACGCGAACGAAGTCGCGGTAACAGCTAATGATAGACCTATAACAAACAAATTGTTGCCAGACAGCCACTGTAACCGTATTGGCAAATTTAAAGATATTCTCTCAACATAAGACGTTATTTATTATAATTGATATGTGTGTACGTGTACAAGATAGCCGACGCTGTTGTTTGTTAAAATACCCACACAAGGTCGGAGTAATGTCGCGAAGTTGGTAACAATGTATCAACAGCTGTAGTGTATGTATATTGGTTTGTGTTTAATAACGAATGTTGACTATGTACACTATGAAAGAATGTCGATATGGTTAGCTACAGTGTATCGCGCCACTACATTTTGTTTTGTGAACAAAAATAATAAATCAACATGATATCAGCAGCATGAGAAGCCGTTGTCCTATCTCAATTATTATTACGCGGGGATTTTTAAAAATGACTCAGTATGAAGTATTATCTTTTGAATATACACTGCTAATATACGCGTAGGTAGGTAGGTATGTTGTATGTTTGTATGAGGCAAGCTCTGAAACCACACATGTGAATTGCAAAAAAATTTAACTGGAATAAACGCTTGCCGTAGTCTGCTTTGAGCATGGGAAGTGTATACTGTAGTCTCCAACGGCTTGTAATAAATTCGTAAACATTTGAAAATGGCATTAGTATGCTCTAGTGAGCACCAAATTAAAAATAGGACTGTAGTTTTCGTAAGCCACGTCCATTTTCGAGTTAACGAAAAAGGACGTGATGGACGTGAATTTGAGATTTCGATTTCACTAAATTATGTAGTTTGTTTGGTTATTCTCCATCAATACGACTCGTGTCTATTGACGCATCATACCGTTAAGAGCAATGATTACTCATCCATACGCCAGCTGGGTCACTGTACTCCATTTGGTACCTGCGTAATTGCGTCGTATATCCCGTAGCATGAATTAGTATCACAAAACCCAATTAGCACAGCGGCGCAGCCACTCGTCCGTCGGCTCCAAACGCCGATATTGACAATATAGCTGTCCTCTTTCATCTGGTGACGTCACTCGTACGTGCGACAGTGGCAACGCTATTCAGCGACGCCTTTTGGTCATCGCGCGCATACTTAGGTATGCGCGTGGCCCCGGTACTCTTTTCCAATGAGAAGGACATCGCGTTTTCGGCACAGCAGTGTGGATCCTCCATCACTTGCAGAAGTAATCCTAAGAAACTTTCCGAACGAAAACTATAGCTGTAGTTCGAAAAGTTTCTTTGTTTAAAACTAACGAATAGTAGCGTGTTACCGCTTGGAATCAGGAAACGTAGCAATTGGGGCGATGAAATCCTATGAAATTTAACGAATAGTATCAAAAAATATGCTCTACGAGTATTCGGCATAGAACGGTCACAAAGTAAGGTCTAATCTAATCTCCGCTACCGTGCACAGACTGTGCCCCAAGAGCTCTATCACATCTCAAGATTGAAGGAACACGAACGTTTAAGTTCCAAGCAGTCAAGGTCGCCACCAACAAACGATAAATACTTACTCACGCACGCTATTGACACAGTTGTCTCTTTCAGTTGAGCCAATCAGGGTATTGCGTACCCAATTCCACAAAGTTTGAATGCAGCCAATCTGGTAATAATCTGTCCTTGTCAGTCCTTCTTGTAAACATGCAGTTATTTGGTCACTATTACATTATTAGCTTGAACTTGTAGGTACTTTTAGTTTGTCCAAATTATTAATCGTGCTGAAAATTATCTCCCGCACTTCCTTATTAATTGTTTTGCTCAATTTAATAATATTTTTCATAACTCACGAAAATAAAGAATCCTACAGAAATCAAATTGTTTGTTATGACTTCTAGGAATGACGTTCTATGACGTTTAAAAAATTTGGCATAATTAGCCATACAGAGATGTCTTATTTTAGCGTTGTTATAGCACATGGCCTTAATATGTGATTTAAATAAAAACCACAGACATACCAGACTAAACACAAATCACAAATATTCCCTGTTCGCTCACTCTACGATAATTATGAATCTTGCTATCCCGTGTTTCGTCTGTTCATATAAGCTCAAAGAAAATGACGCGCGCAATGTTTTGAACGTTCGACATACTGCTCAAGCTACCAACGTCCTGACGTTTTTTTTTGGAACATCGGTGTAAATTTTAAAATCACTTAATAAAATTTAAATCAAACCATTTAAAAGACGGTGTAATATAGTGCACAGTTATGTGAAAGCTCAAAGTATGGAAATACACCTGGATTATCCTTTCAACGGTAAGTAAACAATCGTTGTCGTGGCTTATTGGCAAATTGAGCAATATTTCGGTGAACGAAAATATTTTGAGGCTAACAGGGTCGGATTTAGTATTAATTGTATAAAATTTTAATACTCAAATCTTGTAAATAGCGGTCCTCAATTTTATATGTATAAATTATGGTTTCATACCAAAAATTTACCTAAATAACATTTATAATGTTCTGACATTTTATGAAACAACTTAACGGATTAATCGCGTATTTACGTTTATTTACATTTATTTGTTTTTCTAGGTTTCCTAAAGACCAGACATGGCTATGTCTGGGTTGCAAATTGGAAGTGTTGCGTTGTAAACATTTTGAAGAACAAGATAATAAGTAGATGCAAGTCCCTTCAGTCCTTGTGTATCATCATTATATGAATTTTTACTGAAAATAAAGAATATGCTGCCTGTTTAATATATTAATGTACCTATCCTTTTCATTTTTTTTATGACTAAGTCTTCTAGAGGGCATCATATTCAATTTATTGTGAAGTCACATAGGTCAACCTGTGGATAATGAACATACTTCTAACGATAAGTAAGTAGGTACCTACTTAGTTAAATAAACATTTATACCGGTCAAAATCCTCAAAACCCTGCTTCATGAAAAAACAAGCACTGCTGTTTCACGGTATGTAGAATCGAGAGATCAAAGGCTGTCTTGTTACGTCCTTGCATTTGCATTAGTGTGTGTGTTTTAGAGATGTGTGACATTTTGTCTCGAATTGAAATTCGGTATGTTCTCTCTGATTCTGTAGATAAAAATTTTTCTTGGATGGAGTTAGGGCTCGTTTGATTATCTAGTCTTGACAATTACTCTGACTGATCAAAAAGAACGCGCGATAAAAGCTTGCTATGAAAAAAGGTATTTTTTATTTGCGAACTTGTTTTAAATAGTGTTATGTTTGCCATTGCTCAAGAGAGGGACCGTGGTGGCAGCGGACGGGTCTCGCCTATACTTGCTGCCAGAGCAACGTGTTTAACAGGGTCGGGAACTCGCTACTAGTGATATGTATTCCTGGTATTGCAAGCATCCAGAGGGTACACTGGTAACTGCTTACCATCAAGCGGCCCGTACGCTTGTTTGCCACCTTAGTGGTAGAAAAAGAAAAGATATTCATGATAATCTGCCTTTTAAAAGGGTTAGGATTTCCTGAAAACTTAAAATCCTGAGAACGCGAGCGATCTCAAGATTGCGATATGCGGTTTACTAATACGGACGTAAATGTGAAAATCTACACTGCTATGTGTAAATGACCACCGCAGTGACCGTAAAATAGTTTGTCTTTACAATTTGACTTCGGCTCTCGTCGGCCGCCGCGACCTCGGCCACTGGAGACAGCGTTGCTTCCGCGAGAGCCGCCCTCGCTTTTTGTCAGACACTGCCGGTGTGATTGTTTACGGACGACGCGGTGTCGGCGACTCCAACTAGGAAGGTACTTTACCGAATTTTAACTGGTAACGGTTCTTTTTGAGTGAGTGGCATTCTTTTACAGTGAGGCCGTAGCGGCACAAAGTAGTGATTTTGAAGCCTTGTGCCTCTTTAGACGGACTTTGCTGTCCGATAAGGTAGATTTATTTTGCTAAAGTGATTTTAGATTGATAAGATCGGCAGTAGGTATGTAAGAGCATAAACTCATTGTAAAGAAACCAGCTATCTATTTTGTGAACTAAATTCCAGAACCTTTCCGGCTCATCTGCCTGCGAGCCATGTGATGTGACCTGTCATTTCAACTTCAGTTTTACTCGTCTGCTACGGTTCCTAACACGTGGAGAAACTCCGAGCACGGCCCTTTCCATCGAGTGCTGAGCGAATTTGAGCTTTCTAAAATTTCTATTATTGTTGATAAAATACAACTGCTTGTGCTTTATCATCCATTTGTCTGTACGAATGTCTGATACCTACGTACCGGCTGGGGCGCTCCCAAACGGCTCTAAGGCGTCGCATCGCCAGCTCACGCGAATTGCATTAACGGAGGCGGCGCGTGCGCAAGCGGATCACGCAACGTCCACGCGGCGGTCTTTGTGATGGAACTACACTGTAGAGACGGAGCTGACGGCACTTCAAGTTCAAGTATGGACTTTTATTAGGCACTGCTATCGTGTCTTGCTGTAACCATCCAAGCCATAGATGGTGAATCAAGATCTCTCTATACGGTCCTTTGGCTGTGCGTATCCCTGCAAAAGTTGAAAATGTAACTGGTTAGCACGTTGAACGCCGGGTCGTTGAATCTTTTGTTTGTATATCCTTTAGGCGCCTAAAGGATATACAAACAAAAGATTTTCTTGGAGCTCAACTTATTTAAAACAAACCAATTCTATACCTCAGTATAGAATTGGTTGGAAAACTCATCTTATTAAAAATTCATTTATTTCAGACGAAGTAGTCCATATTACATTAGAATGTCAACGTTATGAGTACAATGTCAAATAATTAAAATATAATTCATTAGTATTACAATTGAAATGTCAAGATCTAAATATATCATCGCCATGTCAAAAATTTAAATACCAATTTATCCATAAATTCAAGTAACATGTCTCATTTTCTGTTAGTAAAGCATATTTCGTAACATTAAGTTAGTGTATAGTATATAATCTCTTGTATAAAGTCTTATGATAGTTGTTATCAATGGATATCAAACGGTAACAACGGCTCAACGTGCCCACTTCCGAAGCCAGAAGCCATCGCAGTTTCTGCAAGTAAGTAGGTCCAGAGCATTTGAACATAGGTCGTGTAAACAAATTATTTCCAATATCCTATTCATAGTAATAATTTATTTTCCTTCGGGACTTTCCCACTACCCAGAATTTGTAAAATGGTACCGCGGTTTCCTTGGTACATTGTTGAAATGGCTTGCGACCGCCTAAGGCAATCGTCACACCACATTTGTTTATGTAGATAGGTACGTGTTTTGCTATCCGGTTTCCGTGTTCGGACCAAACTTCCTTGTGTTGGTAGTCTGTTACTCACCTGTGAACTGAGCACCGTTTTGTATTCCATACGCGTAGGTATGGACACTGAGTGTTCAAAATGCAGAACATACTAGTGGTAATGAGGCATAAGGACTATGTTTAATCAGTATAAATAGTATATATAAAGTAATGATTGCTTTTGCCCGCGTAAAGTTCGGTGTTTACGTTTCTGACCCGTTCCCGCAGGAACCTTACACAAACATTTATAATATTAGCAGGATTACTACAACTCAAGCAGTAACAGTAGCTACAATTAAGTTTAAAGACAAATAAATTCTTATTCATTTAAATTAACGTATTGTGATCATGCGAAACCACAGGATATTAATACTCGAAACTTAATTAGATAGGACTAAAGACCTCGGTAGCAAATGAAATAACCTTAAATCTAACTAAAACGCTTTTGTGATGTGTAACCACTTTTAATACTATGGTATAAATGAAATACTAGGTTGATCAAGTTTACGAAATAGGACACTTATTAATGTGTTATAGAAATTGGTTCTATGTTTAACATATTTTTTTTTTTCAAACTTCGCATTTGGTGGGATTTCGATTCGTATGCAAAATGGAGAAACTCAAAGTCAAACTTAAATATTATTTATTGAAATAAGATTAATAAATCTCTTATGAAACGTCAAAATAACTACGACAAACAAAGGAACCGTTTAACGAGCTACCAAGGGAACCTGACGAGATTGGATCATGGTTACACATTTATTCGCCTGAATGTGCAGGTTTCATCACGACGTTTTCCCTCACCGTGAGAGCATCGTTTAGCATCGGAGAGCATAACTCAGAAAAGAGTCAAAAGGTATACGGCGGGAGTGGGTTTCGAACCCTGTACCTCTTATGCTTACGAATCGGATGCCGTTGCCACTAGGCCACCGACGCTCTGTTCTCGCTTTTCTCAATTCTACTCGACACTTCTGTTTTCTATGGAAATAAATACATATATAGGCTACTTATTAGCTATTTATTACGATATGAAATTGTATGGAAATAACCTTCAGCGTTAACCAATAACGATGGCGTTATCATCATATGTGGTTTTCGTATTAATTTTAATCAAGTTTTTAATTGAATACAATGACTTCATTGTTTTTAGTAACATAATTAAGTATTAAGGCCTGTGAATAACAGTGTTGCGATTATACGGTGATGATGAAACTGAAAAGTAATTAGTAAATCTATAAATATTTGTTTTTAGGGTTCCGTACCTCATATAAAAAAGGGAACCTTTATAGAAATACTTCGTTATCCTTCCATCTGTCAAGATCTTTTCTCAGGAACTCGTGGAGGTATACCAGTCAAAGGCCTTCTGCATGTCTAGAAACAGGAAATGCAGTAGCGTGTTCTTTGATCTGTATTCCTCCATGAGAGTTCTCAGGAAAGCAAATTTTATTTTTTAATAAAAAGACTTGTTTTTAGAACTTGGTTTTTATAAGAAATAAGCGTTTTAATGAAATCGTATAATTTCAATTTCATTTCGATCAAGTGAGCATCCGCAAAAAACAGTGAAACATCATGTTCGCAGATACACTCGCATGCAGAAACCAACAGTCAACCAACTTGTAAAGTGTATTTGGATATTTCATACAAGTTGTGTAGGAGCTAGGTGCATTTGTGCTTTGTGCTCTTTTACAGGCAACTACGAAACGCTACATTGGTCGTGGCCCGTCACGTCTTGGCCGGTTTTTATATTGTGTCTTTGTATAGAAATAATGCAATTAATGATACGGGTAGCCACTAAGGTGCTAAGACAATGTGGACTCTCGCTGGGCGTCTTAACGCGCCGTTCAGCTCGCCGTGAGCGCGTGAGTCAACCCGCTCCTGTCACGGAAGGTGTTCAAGTGTACTCAGGCCTCCGCTAACAGATCTGTTACGTAGTACCTATTGTAGTTGATTACACCGCGGGTGCGAATCGCGAACTCTCGGCTACCGACTGGAGTTGACTGTACTGGCGGTCTCGCCGGCCCTTTCGTGGGTCCAAGCCTGGATTCAAACGAACTCGATGATTTTCTTTAAAATCTCCCTTAGAAAAGTAGGAATGTTTACGTAACTTCCACCCTGCTAAGGTAACCTCGTTCGCATCGCCACACATTATGACTGAGGTATTTCCGTTTTAGCAATTAAAATAAAGGAAAAAAGAAAGAAAATGTAAATTATTAACGAAAATTATAAACATTTATAAATAAAGAGGATTCTGTTGCCAATTAAAATATCGGGTTTCTCGTTTTATTAGCAAAACAAAACCAATTGCAGTACCGTCATTCCCTGAGTGTTTCACCTCAGGCGTCTGAGTTAATCAGTAATTCCCAATTGTTTACAGGTTTAAATAAAAGTAATCGAGAAACATGATAGCCAATATCGCGTGACTTAATTTCGGGCATTAACTTTGTCACTATTCGGCGAATTCGCGAGGCATTGGCGTTAGCATCTTGAGTTGTAAATGGCAAGAATCGTCATACGGGCCTCAGTATCGACCTCAGAGTAATCAGCTCCTCAGATGAATACAGAGTGTAATCTTAAATATACAGAATAACGTTAGGTGTGCCCAGGCGGGCACACCTAACGTTTAGGTACAGCTTGTATACTCGGCACTTGCTGTAAGGAGGTAAATTGTAATTGGAGGTAAAGTCAAGCACTTGACTATAATCATATTGATTGATAATCTTAATATATATGTAAAATGCTTGTGTGGGTACGTGTGTGACCGGTTTTCTTTATCACCACCAATTCCAATCAACACCCCATTGGGGTGGTAGACACCCCTTGGGTCCTAGAAGGAAGTAAGGGAGTTTGGGCGCGGTGGGTGGAAGTGGGTGGTTGTGGGAGGCAAAACTGTAATATAAGATATATATCTGTCCTTTTCTAACTCATTAGAACTTCGGGAAAGTTCTGAAAATTTCTGGATTGATCTAGAAAGTACTGAAATTAAAATAATCTGTCCTTTTTTAACTCATTAGAACTTCGGGAAAGTTCTGAAAATTTCTAGAATGATCTAGAAAGTACTGAAATTAATTAAACATACGGTGTATATTTTAACCCGTGCAACGCCGGGTTTCGCAGCTAGTATAATTTATAAAGATTCATAAGTGACTTTTAACTGTTGTTTAAATAGTTAATAAGCCATGCGAGCCTTTTGAGGAAATTCATATAAAGTGATAAAATATATCAGCAAATACGGCATTACATTTACATAACCATTCCTCGTTTAATGAATTTCTCAGTTTTCCTGTAGCCTTGACGAGACTATTGGTATATTTTTATTAAGCCGATATACTACTAGTCCGTTTTGCAAAAAACAGGTTGTTCAGTTGCAAATTTGCAATCTTAAATTTGTGCAGTAACTGGTCAATCAAAATTATGGATCATACCTACAGACTCCTACTAATTTCCCCAAAGTCCACCAGGCGATCTCTTCCGTTGTTCATGGGGAGCTAAAGGCCACATTAGCTGGAGATGTAGCGTTTTGTCCACTATTGTGGGTTTGAGTCCATCAAAAATACGCACGCGGTCTATGTCTCTGTGCGCGCCGATATAGTTGTATCACTTATATCATGCTAGTTAATGTCAGGGGCGACCGGTCGTTGCTCTGCGCCGGCGCCGCCGACCCGATGAATGTTTTGACACACTCTATGAAATGGTACGCCTAATTGTGTTACCACTGGCTACTGAATTTTGCCGATTATCGTAAATTTAGTACCCGGCCGTCGAGTCGTGGAGTGTGGGAAAGTGTGGTTGATTAATGATAAAACTTTGGAAATAACAATCCTTGTTATTTTTCCCTTATATTCGTTGGGTCGGGTAAGCGCCGCTATGAATAGATTGACAATTGGGAAATATGTACTGGCTGCGTGAAAATCTACATATCTGTTATGAGCTAATCTGATTTGTATGTGTGAAGGATCTTACAATAATAGTGTTAAAACATTAATAAGAGTCTAGCGGACCCGGCCCGACTTCGTTTGCTTAGCGTCCTACCCCTAGCCTGCCCCTATCCTACACTTACATTTTCCTACCTACCCTTTTATTCTTGCCTATAAACCATCCCCTTGAATCACTTTGCAGTACGTTACGTTGTGTAGTTTAAAAGGTCTAAGCTTACACGACGGCGCGAAACGACTTTGTTTTATATTTGTCTATTTATAGAAGTGTCTAAAGCTAAATATCAAGTCTCTAGACTGTATCGTGGGAAAATAAAACTATATGCTTATGAACTCAAACATACAAGGAAACTAAACGTACTTTAAAATTTAGTTATATAAAAGTGACGAGCTCATCGCGCCACGGCAATTAAAATGATCGCTTCGTTAATCCCAAAAGTAAATATACAGTTATGATGTTAATGTGTGGCGAGCTCGGCCTTCTTGTACCTACTTTCCGTGCCTACGTACAGTATTGTACCGCATTATGGGATTGCTTTTTTTTCTATGCATCTCCAGTGGTAGCAGCAGAGCTAGTAGACTGTGGCTGCCAGTTTTCTGTTGGTAATACATGGCCTGCCTGTGACGACACTCAGCAAAGGGTGTCCACACCTGCGACACTAGTCTTTAAAAAAGGTCAAGATAAAAATCAGAATTGCAGACATTTTGGGAAGTGCTCTTTATGAACATAAACGGTCGAAGACACAGTTTGAATATCGCTAAATTTTTGTCAATAAGTGTGTAGGCGACAACTGTTCATTTAATTGACGATTTACTCGTGATAAACAAAACTCTGTCGGCGTAGGAGTTCAACCCGAGGACGGAATCGTTCGCTGGCTGTTACCTAATCCATTTTATTGTCCCGATATTGTACAACAATATTGGCTAGATTGGATTACATATCTTCTTCCTAGTCGGCTAGATCGGCTATCTTCATTGCTGAAGGTCGTGTCTAGTATGAAATGTTGCGTACTTGCTGTACCAGACTCTTACATGTGGTTCTGTCCTCGGCCGTCCTAATAGCTTTAGCTTTAGCTTAATCGCTTTAGGGTTACATATACAAGAGTAATAAATGATTTGTTAACTGTTATGAGGCCGTAGAAATTGGACATTTTGCACAGCGTTTTCTTATCATTAGGCAAAGTCGACAAAGATAATACGTGTTTAAAACATCTGTATTTTTTTAAATTAAATTAATAAACCAGGATTATGCTAGGAAGCAAACAAGTCGCAAACAAAGACATCGATAAAATATAAACTGATTAATTTTTTTGAATCAAATACACTTACAAATCACTTAAAAGTATACATATGTATAGTAGGTATCACGCGGCCGAACCGAAAACGACATGGCTCATAATACTTGTACCAACAGTACTTACAAAAGTTATAGGAAAATATGATTAATTCACGCCTCGGTTTGTTGGTTGGTAGTTTGGTTGATGCCATTTGCAAATACATAAACACACCCGGGTACATAAATATACTGCGTATATTCCGTGACGCGAGCACGGAACGGCTGAAACGCACGCGGCCTCACTTTCCGCCTTTTTAAAGAATTGCTCCACTTTTCCACCATTGTTCAGATCCAAACAGAGGCGGAATATCCCAAATAGTCAATGGCAGAGAACGTTGCCGAAGTAAATGGCAATTTCGTAAAAGTTCTCGAATGGGGACGGTCTCTGTCACCTGGGCTGTAAAGGCCAGCTCCATATATAGGTCAGTGTCCTCATTAGTGGTCGACGTATGAGCCGAATTTCGACGAAAAACAGTAAATCGATGTACATGCCAGCCGTTTGGCATACGTGTACTAAATACACAGACTTAGTCTTTAAGACTTAGCCTTTAGGAGAAGAGTGATGACGTCATCATTGTTTTGTATGCGAAAAACTTTTTTTTATTTTTTCGGAAACCTATCGAGATCGATAGGTATGTGAATTGAAAAAAACTTATTGGTATCTTTACCAGTAACTTTATTTCTTTGGCTCGATTACTTTAGTCCAATTCCCGCACAATATGTAAATGTTAGCTTCCCCGAAGAATATAGGTAACTATTTTTATTTAATTTTAATTAACGGGGCGATTTGACTTGAAATAATATAGTTTATTAGTTTTAAAAATCATCTCCCGGTTGTGCTGTCGCGCACAAGAGCCCGGGGTCTGCCTTGACCATAATCCAGGATTTGGCAGATCAGATAATTACAGTGACTGCCATCTAACCTCCGTGACCATGCTACCAGGGAAACCTGTCCAGATTCGATCATGGTTACACACTTAATCGCCTGAATGTGCAGGTTTCGTCACGATGTTCCCCCACCGTAAAAGCATCGGTTAGCATTCAATAAATGTACATAACCCAGGAAAGACTTAATGATACATGGCCGTACTGGGATTCGAACCCGGTACCTCTCGCTTACGAGTCAGATACCTTAACCACTCGGCCACCGACGCCCCTGTGTTATGATGTCTCCTGCGTATGTGGTGATTGGTTCAGCATGCAGACGGTTGTTTGTAAATTCCGTGGCTCTTGTATATAATTGTGGTTCACCACCGGTCCACAGTAAAGTAAACATCAGCAGCGCACGGCCGTGCTATGTCGTGAGGTCTTACTATAAAATCATCGTTTTGTTCACGTAAAGAATGCGCTTATCATCTGCGAGTATCGTCCGCTCGGGTTGCACATTCTTTACGTAATAATAATAATAGAACAACACACAATACTCATTGTGTGACCATGATATTTCAATTTCCATCAAAGCCAAGGAAATATATGGGTATTCTAAACCTTTATGCAATAAACAATCAATGTTTTCCATTTAAATCGTTGGAGTAAACGAGTTCTTGAGTGGATCGCAGATCACGACTCGCCAAGCGTAGGTGGACGGTGGAGCGACGATCTGCGCAAGGCTGCAAGGGCCACAATGGTGCTCATAGATAGAAGGAGGCTGCTGTAGCCAAATGATTAGATCCCCCGTCATTGTTCTTATCTCCTTGCCAGAATTCGAAATTCAAATTAATAGTTCTCGGCGCGCTGCCGTCGCCCCATTCACGGCATTCAATAGCCGCCATTATCTACGCCAAAACGGCATCCGACGTTTACAACACCGACTGTTCGCGTAAACAGCCGGAAACGTATACCTATGACAATGTGGCGAGCGTAAAAACCGCAATTATCGGACGCGTCGTGTTTCCCATCGGTACCAGAATAGATCGCGGTGGGTCGTTGAACGGGTTATTATGTCTTAAAATTCCGGCTTATCGCTTGAGGTCCGAGCAGGCGGGTTGTGCGGGCGGGCCTCTCCCCTCTCCCCCTCGCGATCTGCGATTACGCGTTATAAATAAGCGCGCTGTTTTCGCGACACTGACGCAACTATCTGCTGGGTAGCCCACCGTCTGCCACAGTAGCGGTTTCGGCGATAGATCTGCGCCCTTTGTGCTTTTCAGCTCTGACGCCATGTGAATATAGGCCAAAACATTATGAGATTCATGTTACAGTACACAGGTACGAGAGCTCCGATTATTGGTCTATTGATTCTGTCACTTAATTTTCTACCGACCCGCGGAATGTAACGCATTACTACTGTTTAGCGAATTCGAGCGCTTTATAGAAATTCAGCATTCAACTACAACCGCTGGCCGGATTCCCCGTTTCGGCGTAACGGCAAATAGAGCACGCGGCACGCGGGCCGCGGCGCCGGATGGTGGGATTGGTGGGTAACCGGCGTGACGCCGTCATTACGACTCTCAATAGTGAAAGGTCATCAGCGCAGCGAACGCAAGAAAGTAACGCCACAGCTGATGCGAGCTGGCGCCATTGTGTCATTCATCCATGACTTCATATAAATATAAATAAAGGCACAACTTTGCATGAAACTCAGTCAGTAGCTCTACTTGCAGTTCCATGAAATTTCATTTGCTTGCCCGTCCGTTCTAGGTCGAGCGCTGACGCTCATTGGTATTCCGTCCACATATCTGGGCTATATTTGAGGGGTCCGATTTGGATACGTACGTACCACAGCGTGGCGATAATATATTTGATTCACATTTTATTACAATAACGTGCCGTTACTGTTTGAGTTTGTAAATCTTGGTTATCGGTAGGGTCCGACCGAAGGGCGTAAAATCATCTCTAGAAGTTCATAAAATATTTGCCGAAAGTGGTTTTTTTTGGCCCAAGGTGGCCGAAGAAGCCGAAGCTTTGGTCGGACATTAGTTATTGGTCTCACATGGACGCTTCTCAGTGGAACGTTTCTCAACTTTTACAGCAGAAAAGATACAACTAACCTACCCGACAGACTAACGTCAACAATCCCCCGATCAAGTTATCACCTGTTATGGGGATTCTAATATTTTCTAAACTACTGAACCGATTTTATTAAAACCGAACCGACTGTGTATGTTTTATTTTGTGAACAATAAATAATTAAATGATAATAATAAATAAAACAGGAATTATCTCGATGAAACTGCCTTTCAAATAGAGAAAACCGCATCCAAATCGGTCCATCCATTCGTGAGCTACGATGCCACAGACAGAGACACACCTCCACACATACACTGAGCCACACATGTGAAACTTATAGCACCCCTTTTTTTCAAACCGGCTACTCAGCTTTACACACGACGTCCCACAGAGATAGTGTGTCGTATTATCGTAACTCGATGCCAGTAGTAGCCATGTTGTCGGGAATTCTCGATTACCGTATAACGTGGCGTTGGCTTAATCGGCTGCGCGCGCGCACAAATGGACGGCGCTGCCGATTTTGTTCGCGTACAGTTGTTAACACACAACCCGTTTGCCTGTACCTTGTATGGAGAACATTTGTATGAAAATTAGTGACCCTCGGCAAAGAATCCTCGCTTTTTTATGCTTCCCGAAAAAACATTTCTCGTACTTCAGCGAAGAATCCCCACCATACTTACATTAATTATGCTTATAGAAATATAACACGACCTTCTTTTACGACTATTTCGTGATACATTTTTAGTAATAGGAAACATTTTATTAAGTAACCTTCAGGTTACAAAAGTGAGGATTCGGCCTGAGCTACACAAAAATTTACACATCGAGAATCTCTTCGATGGAAACTGTTTTTTTTTCAATTGTTGATAAGTGCAGACCCTCGAGCTTTGTCGGTTTTATACAGGTTGTAGGAGACTAGGAGTGTGCGAAAGAGTCGTATGAAAAATAAATAAATAAATTATTTATAAAAGTCTCACGACCCTTAGAAGCATTTTATTTTACACGGTTAAAGGCTGGCTTAACAATAATTTTATTAAAACTGCCAAAAAATGTGAGTTCTACTAAATTAGATACATTATGATTTCTTTCCTTTAGAATATTTGTTTTTAGTTTATTCTGTTTTGTTAATTGTGATTATTTTTTGATTATAGATTATGTTGATTTTTTAATACACTTATTTTAATTAATGACTCTCTATTTTACACTAACATTTCTCAATATCCCAAAAAACTAGATCTCGGGTTCTCGGAACTTTGAAACACTCGAGAAATCATGAACCCTGATCTCTCTGAGGGCTGTCAATTTTGCGTGTTACCATTTACCATACAGTCATGCCATTACAGTTTTGTATGAATATATTGATGACCGTCCAACTAAATACGAATCCGTATACGCAGCTCCCATTTTCCCATACATTCCTTTGCAGAAGAATATTAAAAACAAGCTCTTGCAGCAGACTCTTGCAATTTTGAAATTGATCCAACTTCATGCCGTTGTAACTAAACCCTTGTGCTAAGCGAATAATTTCCATGTATGGCGCATGTGTCATCTGTTTATTGCGAATTGTTTGGATCTCACTCGGTGAGATCAACTAATAAGTATCCAATGTGTACACATACAACTATTTAATACATTCCAATGCTCGTTAACGAGCGCCGTTTGTTTTATTTTAATCAGCCCAGCGAATTGTACGATGCAATAACAATAACTATGTGGCGTGTTTTGTTTATCTTCAGTTTTATTTGCAATTTCTCTTATCCCAAACGATGTAAATGGGCGATGTTTATGTTACTTTCATGTGTGTCTGTGTGGGTGGATGGGAGAGTTGTGATATGTCTGTGTCGATAACCTATGTAGCTATGTTTTTTTTTATATTGTACGGCAAACAATCAGGCAAGCGGGCCACCTGATGGAAAGTGGTCACTGCCGTCGGTCAATGGACATCAGCAACACCAGGGGCGCTTCAATGCGTTGCCCGCTTCTCTATACCTGTTGAACGATCTCATATCACAGTCCAAAGGAAACACTGCGACTGGGAGCTCGTTCCACATCCGAAACGTTTAGTTATTTGGTGTTGGGATATTTGGTTTATTATAATGATCGTCATCAAATGGCTCCTACACGTTGGTGGTCATCTTGGCGTCAATGTCCCGGTTGTGCTCTCGCGTGAGTGTCTCGCGCGAAAATTATCCAGGATTTGGCAGATCACGTAATTACAGTGGTGCGACTGTCATCTGGCCTCTGTGATCCTGTTAACAGGGGAACGTGACCAGATTGGATCATGATTACACATTCAGTGTACAGTAGAGGAGTATTGCCATAATCGCTTGGCAGGCGGGTTTTGATATTGCTGTGGTGAAAATCGTTAAAAGATTACGGCGCTCGTTTCTAGGTTTGCGAAGGTACTTGCTGGTCTGCCTCTCTGATGTTATAGTCGACTTCGACATCCGTTGACCTGTAGAATTGTTAAAACGTTATCGTTATATACTCGTATGTATAAAACTCAAATATTTCACATCCCAAGGTCAAACTGTACAGTACGATAGTGCGTATCCAATTCGATACGTTGCTACTGTAATGAAAAATGCGAAAATTGATCTCAATTTGGATAACTTGCAACTAAATCGGCATAGATGATGTTGGTGCTATCTTCTACTCACCTTTATTAATTTGCTACTGTTTACAAAGTCATAAACGTTGTAAGGAGTTGATTGATGCAGGCGTGGAGACCGGGACGTCCACTACGGGGCCTAGGTAGGCAACAGTGGACGTCTCGGCCGCCATGATGATGAGGACCACAACCAAGTGGTAAAGGAGACCTCATGCCGTCCTGTTCACTGTTATCTTAAAACTGACCGACGAAGAGAGTAGGATACTCGGTAGTATTGGAATAAACTATGTAATTTAAAATTTAAACTCTTCACAAATGACCTTATTTCTACTGTTGTGCTATATTTGCCACGCGAATGCAACATAATTATTTAATAGCTGTTTGCGTTGTTACTAGTCGTAGCTTACATTTATAATTATTCAATGTAAAATCGTACAGCGTAATATTTTCTACGTGTACTTTGCATGTTTGTATTTTCCTGGGGTTCCTATTCTTCCTCATCCGCATTCAGGAGCACCATTTTCAGTTTTCCAATTACCGCCTCTGATATGAGGGTATAAAAAAAAGTCATTACGATTCAGCCTCTACCCTCGGTTTTTTGGTTGAAAAAGGCTTTATTACATTAAAATTAATGCATGTTCCGGGTGTCCTACCGCGTGCCTTTGTTTACAAGTTGCCCGATGTTTCGACCCAATTGCATGCACTATGGTCACGGGCCGAATAGCAAAAATATGCGGCCAAAGGTACGCGTAGGCAACCCGGATCATACTTTTAAAATATGTGGTGATGACCACCATTGTCATGGGAACATTATGAACGATCTTCCTGTTCACGGCGCATTGGAAACAATAAAAGGACCACGGTCTCGTTGCAGGCTCGACGGCGCTGGTGGCCGTGACGCAGATCCCGCTGCTGGGCGAGAACGGCACCGGCATCCGGCAGAACATTACCACCGAGCAGCAGAAACCCACCCAGACCAAAGTCAGCGAACCCATCTACCCGGATGGCGGTAAATATTACTCATCGGCTATAGTAGGTGCCAACTAGATTGGCAATAGCAGTCGTTGACCTCTCGGTCGGAACTAATTCGTGTGGTGAGAGAGATTATTGTAGTACTTCAAAGGGTCATATTTATCAAAATGTATGTAGAACTGATGTGTAAAATAACCGTTTTAGTCAATTACTGCATAACTTCTTTTCTAATTACTAGTGATGGCAGATGGGGGTCAATGCATTATTAATCAAATTTTCACTGGCCTGCAAAAAGTATTTATACATTATACTCTGTTCAGTAAACATACAATTTTAACGAATACGATTATGTTTTAAATCATAGAAAGTGCTATGACTATTTACAAATTAGTTCCATTGAGAGGTCAACATCCGTTATTGCCAAGCTATTTGGCACGTAGACTTTTATCTTCGCTGAGCGTCGTCATGGTGGCTCGCATGTGAGTAAATACCGCCATGGGGTGCCAATCGGCTCCGGAAACTGATACGAAGCCTAAACAACTCGATGTGTGTACTATTTACCACCGCCTAGGCACATTATATGCATAACGTCTGTCCACAGACTACTTTGTTCCACATGCTACGGGCCTGAAGAACCTCTTCTGCTTCTGGCACATTCGTGAAACTACGACTAGGATGTATAGTAAAACGGAACCTACATGCCGCCGATAGAGAACTGCACTGAAGACAAGCGTATGGCCTATCCATATGCTACCCATTCACGCTCATCAATTTAGCATTATGTCTATCAGCGGGTTGATATGGCCATGGAGTGTGTTATGATTCAAATTTCGCTATCTTACTCATCCTGTAATCCTGTGTCATTGCGGCCTGTACTCGGTGTGTCGCATACGGCCTCTGCCCGAAGCGTTTCGCAATTCGTGTCTAAGCCATGCACCTAATAAGACTGTGAAGGCGCCATAGGTAATCCTACGACATCTAGTACAGTATTCCACTTAGTAGCGATAGTAGAGGTTTAGGAGACCAACAAAACATTGGTATGCCCGTGCATAAACTGGAAGAATATTGTTTTTTATTGGCCTAAAGTATATTAGAGGTCTCCTTTGAGCGTAGCAACGCATTGGTAGTGCCCCTGGTGTTGCTGATGTCCAAAGGCGGCGGTGACCAGTTTCCTTGGCTTGGTGGCTTGCTTGCTTGTTTGTCTGCCGTAGCACAAAAAACAATATTTGTCTTTTCGTAGCGATAGCATTTACATATCCACTTGTGGGTTCTAGAAATAAATAACCGGTCGGCTCACATCCTCTTGACAGTTTCGCTTTTCAGCCACAGAAAAGAAAAGTTTATACGATCGGATCTGGTATTTCATAAATACTGAAAAGTAGTGTAGCTACAATTTGGGTCAGACGCTGTGTCTGATCGCGCATGCGTGCACGTATTTCTCAAGGTTCGTATACGAAATAATGTGACTGGCGAACAACAAAGTTGATTCTGCAATTATATTTATGATAAACCTGTCGGTCACTGTATCAATTAGAGCTCAGTAGAAGTTTGATTTTCGGAGCGTCGGTGGCCGAGTGGTTAAGGTATCCGACTCGTAGGCGAGAGGTATCTCGTTCGAATCTCACTGCGGCCATGTATCAATGACTGTTTTCTTGAATACCAACCGATGCTCTTACGAAAACATCGTGATAAAACCTGCACTGAATGTGTAACCATGATCCAATCTGGTCAGGTTCTCCTTGTAGGCGCATTATAAGTTTATTCTGAGTTTGTGTATCTTTGAATGGCTCGTAGCTCCCGAATCTGTGTACCCGACACCGATCCCGATACGGTTTTCTTTGTTTGGAAACCAGTTTCATTAACATAAATAAATAAATATAAATAATGTGCTTGGACAAATTCACACAGCGTCCTTGTGTTATGGGTGATAGGTAACTACTTATAAACCCTTTTTTAATACATACTTATTATACATACTACACCCAGACCCGTAACGGAAATTAAAATTCATAATTTCAATTACTGCTCGGCCGGGAATCGAACCAGGGACCTCTGCTTGGTGACCGGCATGTTAACCAACTGAACCGTCGTCTATTAACATGGTTCACAGCTTTGTTTCATTATATTCGTTTTAGTTGTTTGGGAATTATTTGAGAACATGTAGACTTGGGATTTCCGATATATATTTCGGCTAGATTATTATCACGTTTGCATTTTTTTATGGTATACGCCAGACAAACAGGCATACCGGCCACCTGATGGAAAGTGGTCACCGCCGCCCATGGACATCGGCAACACCTGGAGAATTACTAATGCGTTGCTCGCCTCTAAAGAGACCCCTAATATACCTCTTGAACGATCCAATGTCATAGTCAAAGAAAACACAGTGGCTGAGAGCTCATTCCACATCCGAATCGTACGAGCGAGAAACGTTCTTTCGAACCTTTGCGTGGTGACCAACGCAGGGTCTACGTAGTACTATTGTAGTTTATACCATTGTGACAATGACGGTTGAAATTGTCCCTTGTTATACCTCATAATACTAACAGTACTGAGTTGAACAGAACGTGTGAACAAACTACATTGTAATTGGCAACCGATTGTGCCACTAGACAACAATATTTTGTCCTCTTGTGTATTTCTTCATTTGAAGAAAGGACGGTGCACCCGTGTCTCGGGCTCAGGGTCTCCATTCTTTACATTAAAGAAATAATATTCTAGTGTTTTTATAGTTAGTATTCATTTGTGTTTATATGTTTGCCTGATGGTAAGCAGTCACCACAGCCTATGGACGTTTGCAATACCAGGGGCATCACCCACGCGTTGCCGACCCCGTAAAAACCTTTTAACCCCTTTCTTGAAGAACTCCATGTTGTACTCTCCAGGAACTTGAAAACTTATTTTTTTCCGCCTACGTTATGAATGAAACTCGTCATTTATAGTAACATTCTCACTACCTATAGCTGTTGTCGACTAATCGCTCATAAAGCAGAAACGATGCGTAAATTATGACTCATAATTTACGCTTCATTTTCAGTTAAACATTGTTTTGTGTACGTGGCGACATACATGTTTAAATTAAATACTACAGTGAAGCGTTAATAATGTTGTTCTCTGTGTTTTATGTTACGATGTTGTATTAAAGTCGCGGAGTGGATAGGTATCCGACTCGTAAGCTTGTGGTCAGGTTCCGCTTGTAGCAGGGCCACGGAGGTCAGATGGAAATCGATCCACTGTAATTTTCTGAGCTGCCAAATCCTGGATCATGGTCAAGGCAGACCCCGGGCCCTCGTACGCGAGAGCACAATCGGGACATTAACGGTATGATGATGATTATTATTTTTATTATACCGTAGGTCGTTAGGGATAACCAGAACGTTGGTTCATCTTGTGATTGATTTAGTTGGTACGTTCCACGAAATTCAATTTGCGAAAGCTATAATGTTTTTATGGCATGAACAGTATGATGTGGCGAGTTCTTGAGTGGCGTGGAGACCGCGACTCCGTTGGGCTTCCGGCTAGATGAAGTGACGATTTATGAAAGGCTGTCCTCATCTTGTCGCACCCAGCATAGTGGATGCTGGGTGCGACAAGATGAGGACAGGCCTTGGCGCTCATTGGGGAGGCAGTGGACTAGTAAAGCCTCATGATGATGATGTGTCGATTGCGTAGCGTTTGAGCCCACTCGCTGAACAGAGGGAAAGGACAAGTTAGATAAGTCGCGACGTAGATCCTGCTATCTCTTTCATCTTGGTATTGAGAGAAGGAGTAGTCTATTAGAGTTAGACGACGCGAGCTAATCTCGAACGTACTTATGCTCACCGTGCAGATATAATTTTATAACCCTTGCAACGGTAGTATTGATAATATTTTTCTGTTTATAACTACAACATATAATTGGATTTGGAATTTTCAAGATTTTTTTTGTCTATAATTTCAAAAAGCAACTAACTAAGACATAGTTCCAGCCATCATCGCCCACAAACACACAACTACAATGCATACTTAATTTAATTTTTATTAAATTAATGTAGACAGTAAATTGTTAACTGTAGAATGTAAACGGTGCTCTCGTTCGAAAACCTCTCGAGTTGAACTCCACTTTCTTAACGCGCCGATGAAAGCCTGTAAAATGCTAAACCGTATATAATTTCCTTGCTTACTGGTTAATTTGAATGTTTAAGCGTAATTAGCAAACAAATCCGAGAGTCTCGTCACGGTGTGAAGACTTACGTGTTATGCTCAAACAAAAGGTTAGGTTAGTGATAGTGTTACAAGTATTTTTATATTAAAATACAAGCAAGGCGATACTGTACTATCAGTAAAGAATAATAAAGTATGACATTTCCTTGCGTTCTTATTTATTCGTTTCACAGTTTTACAGCAATCAGATTTGGTTATAATCAAATACAGATATAAGTAATACTGTCAATTACAAAACTGCAATTTACCATTTTGTTATTTTGTTATCACCCCGCCTCCCCTCGCTACGCCTATGTTCCCAACGCATAATAATACTCACGACGATGGCCAGTAGACCTTGAGCTGTTTTTACTAATAATAATGTCTGAGGCGGGCAACGCATTGGTGACTCCCCTGGTGTTGCTGATGTCCATAGGCGGCGGTGACCACTTTCCATCAGGTGGCCCTCTTGCCTGTTTGTCTGCCGTATAACATAAAATAATAAAAATAATGGCTGGTGGGCCTTCTGTTCAAATTTCAAATCATTCGAACTTATTGATGTTCACAGTCGCCGCAACTTTTCTTTTTTATGTTATTCTATAGGCAAACAGGCAAGCGGGCCACCTGCTGACAAGTGGTCACCGCTGCCTATAAACATTAGCAACACCAGGGGTATCGCCAATACATAGCCCACCTCTATAACACGTTGCTCTGGCAGCAAAAAGGCAAATGCCCCTCCACTGCTTAAGGCACGGTTCCCCAAATCCCGACCCCATGGAGCACTGGAGACCTTACTCACCGGCAGAAACACAATATTATTTAAAATAGTATTGTTTGGCTGCGGTATTCTGTAAGGTGAAGGCACTTCCCTAGTCGAGCGGCTCCGATTCGAACGGGATTTCCCGCTCTACCCTACCTCTCTTAAACTTACCTGTAAGGTGCAGGTATTTCCCCAGTCGGGCGACACCGATTCGAACGGGATTCCCCGCTCTCAAACTTACCATGAGTGTGAAACAGATAGATAGCGAATTCGCCTCATCATCGTCATATATTTAAAAGTATGACTTGTCGGTGGAACAATCGCCACTCTTATCTCCTGTCTACGAGTTTTAAAAAATACGGCGCAAGGTCGCATACTGATGCGTGCCCACAGGAAATTGACTGATGTTTATGCCTGACCGGCTGTTGACGACGGTACACGTGGACGGTATTGCCCTAAGTGCCACACGCTACGGCTGGATTGTATAGGGTTGGCTTTAAATAGATACTATATACTGTTGGAAAAATATGTAGTACCCAAATCTATATTTTAGCAATACAGCGGCAACGCTATCTTCGTGTAGATTAAGAGCTAAGTACCTATATGGTTAAAAAATACACTTTCTTTAAACAAAAGTATTTATATACCCTTGTATGATATTGAAGATTGTACGCTTTGTTCGCAGATATCCCTGAAGTGTTCAATGAGACACAGATCGAGAAAGAGCACAGCAAGCAATTGAAATACGTAAGTTTGCTTCATTAAGGACTCGCGTTACACCAAGCCGGGTCCAAGCCGAGTCTCGGCCGTAGCTCGGACGTACCGCGATCAAATCATTATCATCATCGTCCTAGCGCTTATCCCGGCCTCTGCCAGGGTTCGCTTTCCTACTCATTCTTCTCCACTTCGCCCGGTCTTCAGCATCCTCGCGTCGTAAACCGTTGGCTCTCGCATCCGACTTAGCGATGTCAATCCATCGCTTCTTGGGTTTTTCCTGATACCGGCAGGTTCAGGCACCTATTTCCAACGGATCCCTGGGTACCGCGGTCAAATAATATTCCATCTTGTTTGTTTGGACACGCTCAAACTATACCGAGGGGCGACCGAGTGGCGGCCGTGCAATGATAACTTGATTGCCTGCATGAGCGTCTCCATACAAAATATTAGATGACCATGCCACGGCCGAGATTCGGCCCGGACCGTGCTCGGTGTATCGTGACTCATACTTTATGCTGTTACGTTATCATTGAGTATTGAAGCCCAATACTTCATTGAAATAATTAACAGTCTTTAACAATTAAGCTTTGTTGAGTCAGGGCCAAGGTATATAACTCCAAAGTTGTTTAACAAGGGCTTCCGACATAGCTTGTGACGTCACATGCTATGCCGCCCGTAAGATTTCCCTGCAACTACTTATTTTCAAAGAGATAATTTTCGAACTTTATACTTATATTTTTATGTATTGTTCAAGAATTAGTATCTATTTATTTAATTGCTTAATTTTTCCTCCATTTTCCGCTTTATGGAGCTAATTAATGGTTTACCTCTGACTAGTCACAAGCTACGCTGACACACCTCTTGCTCATTCCTACATCTATACTAATATTATAAAGGGAAAAGATTTGTACTTTTATGAATTAAATCACTTTTTGTACACTAGTTCCACTTTATTATACAATTTTATTAAATTGCAACCGGTTGCCTGAAGATGAGTAATTCGAAACCGGTTGCAATTTAATAAAATTGTATAATAAAGTGGAACTAGTGTACAAAAAGTGATTTAATTCATAATAATGGAGTTCCATCATGAAGTGACAACACAAAGTGTTAAATATTTGTACTTTTGTTTGTAATGAATAAACTCAAACTTTACCGGACCGATTTAAAAAAATTCTTGCAATGATTTAATGCTACATTATAACTGAGCAATAGAGGCTTTTTATCCCGGTAAAATAATAGAATCCCGCGGGTCCGTCCTGCGCTCGGGTGTAAGACACTATGAACGGCTAGTTTACAATATAGTGATTGATCCCCCACAGGAGAACCACGAGTTCTACAACAGCACGTTCATCGCCAACAAGACCTACTTCGACGAGTACTGGCGGAACATCACAAGCGTCGCGCCGGAGGTGCACCCCGTGCTGAGCCACTCGCATCGGCGCGCCACCGTAAGTATCATCAATCACGTTCTCGCCTTGCGAAATGAGATGTGTGGATTGACAAAGGCTGACAAAGTTAGAACGTCAACTTACGTGATTGTTGTGGGCTGTAAGCTGTAAGGTTTCTCAGAAAAAACGAAATTGACCTCTACCTCTCTTGAATGTACGATTATGGAACATTTATCAGGTGGTGGGTGAGGTGAGGAGTCCGCCTGAGTGAGTACCACCGCCTTGTCTATTTCTGCCGCCAAGAAACATTGCTTACATTGTTGTGTTCCGTTTTGAAGGATAAGGTAGGCACCGCAATCACGGGTATGAAGCATATCATCTTAGTCCTCACAGTGACAACGCACATGCGGTTCTGCATTTTTGTTGCAACCTAAGTATGAATTGTAGATGTCATGTGCGACAGTTACCACTTACCATCTGTAATGGCTGTCTGCTCGTTTGTTACTGAATAGCATAAATATCTGATCATAATTCATTTTTTATTTGGGGTACAAACAGGTGAAATGGATGTTAGAGTGGTATACAGTGGATCCTCTGCGACCGGCTAACGTCATACAAATTTAACAACTTAAGTACTAGGTTTAATAATACATAAAATAATAGGAATGTAGGTATTCCTTTTTTTTATGGGCTAGGCACCACCGCTGCAACTCCTGTTTAGTCAGAATCTACAGAAGTACGAGTAGATACAGTACCGTACCCAGAAGATCTAAGAGTTTTGACTCAGTCACGCCCGAAGACAATACTCTCTTGGAACGCACATTAAATTACCTGTTGTAAAAATCAAACGGAAATCAGTTATCCACCAGGTGATGGGATCCTGTGATCAAGTCTATGGCTTAGAAAGTATAACTGTTTTTATGAAGCTTCACTTGTCTTTGAAACTGTCCAGTCTTCAATTTGGCCATTTGATCAACCAGACAAGGCCATCTATCGTTCTCAAAGTTGACCTTCGATATCTGGCATCGATCGACGATGCAATAATGCTATAATCGCGTGCCTGTCAGTGTTCTCGTAGTTCAATTTTGTTTATATAGATGCAAACACGCACAGTCAAGGGCAGTTCGATGCCCTGACACCAAATGTACGAACGCGAAGATCAAGAAAACAAGTAACGAAAATTATAAATACACTAGTTACCCGGCGCGACTTCGTTCGCGTGGCGTCCTACCCCAGGCCTAGGGCAACCCAAACATACTTCACATGTACCCTAAACGTACCCTACACTACGTTCAAAGTATCTAAGTAACGGTCACCTATCTTATTTATCGGTCTCGCAAGCACTAAACACTAAACTAATTTATATTGTAAAGAGATAAGATTTGGTTGTATGTTTGTAATTGATAAACTCAAAAAACGACTTAACTGATTTACAAAATTCGTTTACCTATAGAAAGCTACATGTATGTACATAATCAGCGAGTAACAAACGCTATAGTCTTTCCCGAAATTCAATGTGGTCCTCACGAGAACGAGTCCGGAACGTAGGGAGTGAATTTCGCAACATTAAGCGGAAAGCTAGTTAATAATAGATAATATTTCTGATGCCGCCTCCCTCCACTCTGCAGACGCTCTCGCTCAGCTTCGACTTCCCCTTCTACGGCCACCCGATCCGCAACATCACTGTCGCAACCGGGGGCTTCATCTACACCGGCGAGCACGTCCACAACTGGCTGGCGGCCACGCAGTACATAGCCCCGCTGATGGCCAACTTCGACACGCGAATGTCCAACGACAGCTGGGTGAAACTCTACAACGATGGTGGGTACAGAATTACAGATCCCCGTGCACAATCTAATGGACCTTTTTTAGAGAGAAAACGTTTGAGCGAAACGATACTACAGCGTAAAATCTACTTTCGCGCGCGAGGGCTCGTGGTCAAGGATTTGGCAGATCAGATAATTACAGTAGAGCGCCTGCTATCTGAGATCTGCGACTCTGTTAACAGGGTTGGCCTGGCCAGATTGGGTCATGGTTGCTGGCAATGCTGGAGCAATGATGATTCATGATTAATGAACCGGAAAAGTTACGATGCTGTGGTTGTAAGGTTTTCTTGTTTAATGTTTTAGTCTGAATTTAACGCGACTTAGCCGCGGTCGCGAGTGCAAGTAAATTAGTTACGCTTTCGCGACGTTATCGGTAATTGATGTGTATTGATTAAAATAATCGTGACATCTTTTACGTACAGGCAAAGGTTTTTTTTGTGTAATTACTTTTGGCCACCCTTTGTAAAGCTTGACTTTATGGGCGACGGTCACCGCTTCCCATCAAGTGCGGCTATGCGCTTGAATAGTATAAAACATTTAAAGAACACACAGTTGAAGCACCAAGAAACACTCCTAATAAAATCGTCTGCTTGCAAACGTATCGTAGCTCCCGATCGTCAAACGATGTGAGGTCCACGTGCCTCGAATTTAACGGGTACACAGTGTGTACGGATTAGCGTACGCAATTCGATTTCGGCGTCAGACGCATACCGTTACGATACTCGTGCGCATCGCCCTGAGTCGTAAACAAATCCGCTCGGCGCCCGGGTCTTAATGTTCACACAATGTATGATCAATTGGTCCCGGCCTCGAACTTGACAGCGGACGACGCGTACAACGCGGACCAATATAGCTCAGTGGTCAATTTAGCAATTTGAGCTCGATCTATATTGGTACTGGTATTGTGCAGTTCCTGCCGCTGGTTACGTGATGATCCTATTGGGATTTTGCCTTTGTGCCAGTAGTTCCATCGTACGGAGCCTAGTTTCATAAGTAACGCTCAACAGTTTGTCACAGTCAATATGCGGGTTTGCAACGGAGAGGTATCGGGTTCGATTCTCGATATTGAAATGCTTATTTTAAATTTTTATCGGATCTGAGGGTTTCTATGTGTAGTGACCGTTCTTATCTTGTAATATATATTAATCGCATTGTACAGATTTTGACTGCTTAAAGCTCGCAGACAGATCCCCGATGGGGCAGGAAAGTTATAGAGTGGCGACCACGTTCCGTAAAACGTAACGGTAAACGGCCCCACAAGGTGGGCCGACGACCAAGTAAAGATCGCAGATACCAGCTGGATACGGAGGCCACAAGACTAGCTTTTGTGTAGGTTTCTGGGGAGGCCTATGCCCAGCGGTGCGCGTCTTCCGGCTGATATATAGACGTTAGATGACAGATATTGATTAATATTCTTCGACTAACAAACCTCCATGTTTGCAGACGAGCGTTTCACAGCGTTCTGGGAGAACGTCACCGTGCAAGAGGACCCCAGCAAGCGTTTCACGTTTGCGGTCACCCTGCAGAAGAACGGCGACATCGACTTCGCGTACAAGGACATCCCGATACCGGTGACCAGCATCAACGACACCGACCACCCGGTCAAGGTGGGCATCAGCGACGCCTACCTCAACGACAGGATATTCTTCTGTGAGTATTGTGGGATATTTAGAGAAAGACAGACTCGAGGCGGTCGCGGTGTGGTGTCCGGCAGTGTAGAAAGGCACCAACCCCTTTTACTTGTGGGTGTCGTGCAAGGCGACTAATGTTTTTGAGGCCAAAGATCAAGAGTCTCCGTTGGTTGGAAAATGTGCAGCAGCTTTTTCCATTGTCATATTTATAACACGGCGATATCCGTCCCACCTGCCAACCTCTCCTTTCGTGGGAGAGGTCCAAAGTCCTGCAGTGGACTGTTATGTGATGATGCTGATGATACCTAGTCGAGTATTCTCCGTAAGTCCTTACAGAATATCGCAGCTAAATAATACTCTTTTAAATAGTATTGTGTTTCACCCGGTGAGTAAGGTTTCCAGTGCTCCATGGGGTGGGGTTTCGGGGAACCGTGGCTTTGGCAGTGGAGTGGCATTTGCTTTTTGCTGCCAGAGCAACGTGTTATAGAGGTGGGCAACGCATTAGCGATACTCTTGGTGTTGCTAATGTCTACAGGCAGTGGTGACCACTTTCCATCAGGTGGCCCGCTCGCCTGTTTGCCTACCGTATGACATAAAAAAAAGGAAAGTCGAAGAATGGGGGAAAACACATCTGTGTTTTGTCGGCTACGTACATCGGCGCAGTACTGCGAACGATACTAAGCTTATAGACTCTGTGAAGCCAATGAAGTCCCCCTGTGTCACTAATACCGCCTGGTCTATTTCTGCAGCCAACGCAAGCATAGTTGTCTTCCGGTTTATAGGATAAGGTAGCCAGTGCAATTGCAGGCATGAGACATTTCATCTTAATTGTAGTAGTAATAAGAGAGATAGGGCATAGCGGGGAATCCCGTACGAATCAGTGCCGCCTGACTGGGGAAGTACCTCCACCTTATAGAATACCGCAGCCAAGCAATACAATTTAAAAAAATATTGTAGGTCCCCAGTGCTCCATGGGGTGAGGATTTGGGGAACCGTGGCTTTGGCAGTGGGGGCCTTTTGGCTGCCAGTATATGGCGTGCATAAAAAAAGTCTTCACAGTAACAACGCACCTGCGGTTTTGCATTTTTGTTGCCTACAACCTTAATGCATGGATTCGTAGATGTTATGGGCGACAGTTTTCGCTAACCATCAGCTCAGCCGTCTATTCGTTTGTCACTGCGTAGCATAATAACCCAACCGACAGAAAGGATAAACATCTACAATTCATACATTTAGGTTGCAGGTAACAATAATGCAGAACCGCAAATGCGTTGTCACTGTGAGGACTAAGATGAAATGCCTCATGCCTGTAACTTCGCTGGCTACCTTATCCTTCTCTAAAACTCTTCATTTGTCGTCAGTTTTGCCTCTAACCAGATGTAATTTTATGAAATGAAATAGTATGCCCCAGTTGCCTTAATGTTGTCTGATTATATCTACAAAGTTTTATCATAACCGGATTGGGCATTTCCAAGCAAAAATTTGCATGAAAATTCAAATTTCTATAATTTTCGCCATACAAAACGCTAATTTCATAGGACGTAATATTGATTGTGGTCCTTAGTGGTCCGCCGCAAGACGATCTACGAGTATCACCGCGTCTCGTTGAAGACCAACTACAACATCGAGAGTGGGACCATACTGCGGCTGACCGCGTTACCCACCTGCCTTCAGTACGAGACCTGCGACGCGTGCGTCAACCACAACACCGGCTTCAATGTGAGTACTGCTAACCCTACTTACGGTTACTACTCACTTAGAATTGAATAGAAAACCATTTATTTGGTACTCCATGCACATCAACTTATACCTAAACAATAAAGATAAATAAATACAACTTAATTTTACCAAAAAAATATCACTTAATATGTAAGCTGTATGCTGCAGCAACACAAAAGGGTCGTGGCTCAGCAGTGTTACCTAGAAGGGCAACACACTGACTTACTTAGTTACTTAAGGCTTTTACGGAGTCCTCACACCTTGGAGACAAATAGCACGGCTAGCACAAGTGTGTCCGCGACACACTTGTGCTAGCTAGTGTGTGATCTGTTTCCTTCTCTCAATACTCAGATGAAAGAGATAGCAGTATCTATTTCGCGCCTTTTGTCTCTTATCGCCCGCGCGAGCACCTTGTGCTAGCCGCCTTTCGCGGCTGTGCTGTTCCAAAGGAACTTTCTCCCACGCCCACTGAGGTTGTGGAAAGAACTACCTTGAGAGTACAACATTGAGTTCTTTATGAAAGGGGTGAAAATGTTTTTGCGGTGTCGATTTTTGGGTGATGCCCCTGGTATTGCAAACGTCCATAGGCTGCGGTGACTGCTTACCATTAGGCGGGCCCTAAGCTTGTTTGCCAACTTAGTGCTACTGGAAAAACACACAGCCTAAGAAAAAGTCACAGCCTAAAGTTAAGGATGGACGGATCTTTGTTACTCTTTTACACTATTACCATTTTCCGTCGATATAAATAAATTGCTAGTCACACAAATTATGAATTCATGCAGCCGGAGGGCTGAAAGCAAACCAAAAATGACTACTAAATGAACAAAATTGAATAAATTCGATTTGATTAATTATACATTTAAATTGAACCTAACCTAACCTAGTGACTGCGATCGATGTTAGATCAACAATAATTTCTAAATTAATTTTATAATAAATCTGCACATCGCGTCCGTGACCGAGTTTCCGCAGAATTCGGTGATTCGGCGGTGCGCGCTGCTATGAGGAATTTGGGCTGCATAGTCATCGGCTTACTTAAAGCGCGGATATGTAACACAGAAAAACAAAAACGGATGTGAACACCATGGGTTACAAATTTTGCTTCAGTTTTCAAGCAAAACGATCTGCAAATCACCAATAATTATTGTTTTAATTTACCCATTTGTATACATCGATGAAAAATTGATTTGAGACAGAGTTTGTTTATCGACTGGGGCGCTAGTTCTGTAGTTTATCTAGCAACACCGGAGGCAAATCGACCGATTTCAAATCGACGTCAACAGCTACAACAGCAAGAGTGGTATAATTAAGACAATCTGCCTTCAATACGAGATCTGCGACGCGTACGTCACCCACGACACTGGGTTCAGTGTGAGTTAGCCATCGATGTTACCCGAAACGCTGCTAGAATGAGGGAGTTTCCTAATGTGGATATTGTCATATTTAATGACGTAGTGTCAAAATATAGATCAAAACTAACAAGTCAGTGAATAAAATTTTGGATATCCGATAGTTAATGACAAGCACATACTCTGTGAAAAGTTCAAGTGTCTAGCTACTGCTGTTCCAAAGAAATAGGCACCAAGAGTATGAGTCCATATTGGCGACCGGCTCTCGGCCTGGTGACGTCACGCACGAATTCGCACTCCTAACAAAATTATTCTTACTTAAAGTCTCATAACTTTTTGTTACACAAGTTATTTAAAAGTAAATTTCACTGTTTTGTTTCATTTCACTCATATTTTTATATTAAATTGAGTAAAAAAAAGTTTGAAGCTTCCTCCGTCGAACAGTGGACTGGTCTAACCTGTGAAAATTTGGCTGGATGTGTGTTACTCTTTTACTACTGCACGAATGTTGTAGTTGTTGTAAAATTGGAGATTTGTATACATATGTGTAATGAGTTATTCAATTTTGTTTTCAACGATAGATAGAATGAATCAAGAGCAATGCAACTATGGGGTAAGACAACACGCAAACGAAGTCGCAGCGTTCCGGCTATAAGTCCGTATTGACTGTCAGTACTAAAAATTATAAAATGGATGTGGCAATAATCTGGGGATAATCTGTCTTTGTCAGTGTTTTTTGTAAACATTCAGTTATTTGGCTTAAACTTGTACTTTTAGTTTGACTAAATTATTAATCATGCTGAAAATTATCTGTCTCGCTTCCTTTTTAATTGTTTTGCTCATTATTAATAATATTTTTTATTACTCACGAAAATAAACAATCCTACAGAAATCAAATTGTTTGTTATGACTTTTATGAATGAATCTTATGAATCTTGTCATATGTTGCCATACTGAGATTTTTATTAAATTTTTTCCGTGACCCAGCTACCAGCAAATTCAGTTGCCTGAATTTGCAGGCTTCATCACGGCGTAAGAGCATTTGTTAATGTTCAACTAACATTCATAACCGAGAAAAGAGTCATTGGTACATGGCCGCAGCGGAATTGGAACCCGATACCTCTCGTTTACGAGTTGGATTCACAACCGCCCGGCTACCGACGCTCTAATCACGTAAGCTAAAATTAATCGTAATATGTGGTCCGCAGTGCATGTGGTGCGGTGCGATCCAGAAGTGCTCCAGCGGTACGGACAGGAATAAGCAAGATTGGCTCGTCAGAAGTAAGTTTGATTCTCTCATACTTGGGGCTTGTTTCTTGATATTACGGCAGGCATCAACTTCAATCTCCCGACTGGACTTATCATTCTCAAATGTACTCATCACCAAGGTTGGCAACGCAATCCCCGGGTGCACTACATATTCTACGGACGGGAATGATGACTAAATTTTTAAAAACCTGAAAATTTTAATTTCAGCTAAAGATTTTGATTGCATTGTAGGTTATCCTATGTCATCGAGTAAATGAAAAATTCCACTTTGTAGCTATAGTAGAGGTTTAGGAAACCCACAAAACGTAGGTCTGCCCGTGCACTACCTGGTACAAACACATTTATTTTCGCTAGTCAGACACATTAAGGTAACCGAAAAGGACTTAAATGTGGCTGACTAACCAAACTGACAAGGAGATGTGAGGCACTCCGGTTTTTTGTACTTCTAGAACCCACACAAGAGGATAAGCAAGTACTATCGCTCTGAGAAAAGCAGAAGGTTGTGTCAGAAGGCCAGTTTGAGCAGGCTGCAAGGCTGGTTTAAGAGTGTGAAGTGGTATATGTTAAATGTAGTTTTCATTGAATAAATAAATAAATCTATCTGTCGCCCCCGTCGCAGACTGCGACCAGCCGAGCAACCACGTGACGAACTCGTCGCAGTGCCCCGCGACGCCCGCGGCCGCCGACACCGGCAACACGGCGTACGTCACCGACGACGCCAACCGCACCGCCGCCGCGGACGTCAACACGCGTGAGTGACAATACTACTGTCGATTTTTTTTCTTTTTTCCTATTTTTTTAGGAAGATCAACATCTTCATAATACAATAGTTATTCATATAAGAATATAAGGGTCACGGAGGTGAGATGGTAGTTGCGGAATGGTCAAGGCGGACCCCGGGCCCTCGAGAGCACAGCCGGGACATTAACGCCAAAAGATGAAAAGAGTTATTCGTATAAGAAATATAAGACCTATTATAGGTATCCACAGATAGGTATCAAACTGACGCAGATAATACAACACACAAAAACTTAAGTGAACACTTAATATATTCCAAAGGAACTTTTTTCCTACGCAATCTAAGGTTGTGGAATGAACTACCTGGAGAGGTTTTCGTTTACGGGGTCGGCAACGCGTGGGTGATACCCCCGGTATTGCAAACGTCCATAGGCTGTGGTGACTGCTTACCATGAGGTGGGCCGTAAGCTTGTTTGCCACCTTAGTGGTATAAAAAATTGCACAATGGAAGATATAGATATTGAAATATTGAATAATTAATGAATTTTTTACCTGTCGCCGGTAGCGCGGCTATTTGATGTTTATTTATTGTACATACTGGCTGATTGCCCGCTAGTGTCCGACCGAAGTTTCGGTTTAGGCCACTTTCGGCCAAAAAATGCAGGTGCAGTGTATCTGGCGTAGCCTCGTATGATAAACAGACACTCATGTTTTAATACCCCCTTTTATGACAGTTGCATAAACTACAATTTTAAAATTTTATAGACTATCGTGAAAAAAGTGTATCCTTAAGCGACTGTTTTCGTATATGTAATCGGAACATTACGCTATGAATGTAGATAAATA
This sequence comes from Blastobasis lacticolella, assembly GCA_905147135.1. Lineage (NCBI taxonomy): Eukaryota > Metazoa > Arthropoda > Insecta > Lepidoptera > Blastobasidae > Blastobasis > Blastobasis lacticolella. The sequence continues at coordinate 21,168,961 of LR990039.1, forward strand.
AACTAAAGTAACGTATGGTGTGGTCCTCAGTATCGGAGAAGCACGACCAAGCGGGGGCGGCGGCGGCGGCGGCGCCGGCCGGCCACTCGGCGTCCGGCCTCCGCACCGAGGCGGCGGCGGCGTCCCCGGTGGGCGGCACCGTGGCCGCGATCGCCGCCGTCGCGCTGGTGTGCTGCGTCGCCGCATGGGCGCTGTACGCATTCAAGAACCCGCACACGCGCAGCGGACAGTTTCTTATCAAGGTAACCGCCTATGTTTTTTTTTATGAAACTAGCCAGGCATTTGTAAATCGACGACCTGAGTGCGTCAGTTGACCCCGGGTTCGATTTCCGGCTGAGCAGAAATTAAGTATGTTGTTTTTTTAAAGGTACAAGTATACAGTGTGGGGCCTAAAACAAGGGCAAAAAATTAAAATATAGACCCTTTAACTAATCAATAACTAAGTCCACGTGGTTTTGATTTTATAAAATGATAAATAAATGTATTATTATTTTCAAACAAAATTAATCGAGCCAGCAATGTATTGCATACCGTCGTGTCCAGTCGGTGTACTTGGACATTATCGTTACGATCGTTAACGTCGCCCCAGTAAGGAAATGCCCGTTACCAAGACATCTAACGACAATTTCGCGATGACGAAATTCATTGATTATGGATTTTAACTTTAAATTAATATTCCTTTGAGTTTAAGCACATTAGGATCTGGTCAAGGTAACTTCAGATACTCTGAGGAGAGTGCGTTTAATTTTTTTTGCCGCTGTTACAGGCCCCAAGCTGTATATGTAGTTTATCAGTTATCACAAGCTTTGCTACCAGTCGAAGGCACTTCACTTAAAGTTGTTGACGACTATACATACCTAGGACAAATAGTCCAGGTAGGTAGGTCCAATTTCGAGAAAGAGGTCAATCGACGAATTCATCTCGGTTGGGCAGCATTCGGGAAGCTACGCTATATATTTTCGTCCCAATTACCGCAGTGTCTCAAGACGAAGGTCTATGACCAATGTGTGTTGCCAGTGATGACTTACGGAACTGAAACGTGCCGCTCACTGTGGGCCTTATAAGAAAGCTAACTGTTACCCAAAGTTAGCTCTAAAGATTGCCAGACTGAAATGTCAGTGGGCAGGGCACATATCTAGAAGAACAGATGGCCGATGGGGCAGTAAAGTTCTCGAGTGGCGACCACATACCGGAAGACGCAACGTGGGTAGGCCTACACAAGGTGCGCCGACGACCTGGTAAAGATCGCAGGTACCAGCTGGATGCGGAAAGCACAGGACCGGCCTTTGTGGAAAACTCTGGGGGAAGCCTATGCCCAGCAGTGGGCGTCTTTCGTCTGATATGATGATGATGATGATGAATAGTCGAACAGAAATTGAAATGATGAATGTTAATGTCTGTTTCGGATCTGGGTGTAGTATGTATAACTATAAATTTTAGAAAAGTATATACCTAATTGGTTTATCAGTTACCTAACACCCATATCAGAAGCTTTGCTTACTTGGACTAGATGGCGCTGTGTAAATTTGTCCGAGCATATTTATTTGGCCGTGTGGTATCCGGCAGTGTAGAATAGCACCAACGTGTAAGGGACACTCGCGGGTCGCGTACAAGGCGACTAATGTTTTCGAGACAAAACTTGTAGAGTCTCCGTAGGCTGGTTATATTAACAACACTGCAATCTCAAGCCTGCCAAGCGTGGAGATTATGGCAATAATGTCCCCTTTCGTGGCCCTAAGGCTAGTGGACCGGTATGGTCAGTGATGATGATGTTGATATTTATTTATTCATTCATTCATTCCAGTACCGGCCGACGCAGTGGCGCTGGCGGCGCGGCGTGGCGCGTTACACAGCTGCCACCATACACATGTAGGCGACCGACGGTCACGCTGACCGCGCCGGCACACACGGTCAACTACAACTATAGATAACGCACCGCTAACGAAACAATTACACCCCCTCACAATCGAAAGGTAAACGAAAAAGACATTTGACATTCAATTCAATTCATTTGTAGAAGTAGGTAATACTTAAGTTGTCATGTTGAGTTGCCCTTTACTTTTGCCTCGAGGGAGCATACGAATATTAGATTGAAGAAACATAATTCAATATGTCAAACAACTTTAAAACAATAAAATTTCATATATAAAAAACAATTATAAAAAATCTGATATGTGTGCTTTAGCTGTAATGTCAACATGGAAGTCTGAATGTCAATTAAAAAGGGTGGCAATTGCTACAATTAATTATAGATACGTGGCAGAGTTAATGTACAAAATGTGTTATTATGTTTGTAGTTAGACAAATTCGATGAGTCGGTCGTTTTTTACCTGTGCCTTACCTTAACGTGAGTTTATTTGAATAAAATAAAATTTGAATGACAGTTTAAGAATGATTACGATGTGTGTCTATTGCGTCGACTCGTGTGGAGCAGACGTTGCGTCGAATTTTAAAGAACAGTGATACTTGGGATTTTTAAGAAAATTTGCATCGGCATCTATTACAGGCTGCATCTATTGATTTGTGCAGATATTCAGATTCAGATCGGGATCCGAATACCGGTATCCAGTGCAAATTTACCGATTCAATGCACATGGTATAAGGCAGGGGTTCCGGCCGCTCCGGCCATCCGATGAAGACACCTCCTATTGTTAAATAGAAAAATCTCGTGTCCTCTTTGGGGTTGATGCGTGGTACGAGCCGATCCCGAAGCAGTGGATTTTACGGAACAGCTCAATGTAACGTTTTCCTGTAACTGCCACGAATAATTATACCTGAAGTGTAATTGCATAGTTGCGAGTAATATTCCTAGACAGTCGCATCGTCACTTGCCAGGTGAGATGACGGTCAAATGCCTGGCTTGTATAATTCTATTTTAAAAAACTAAGATGTTATTATTCGCGGTATATCTGAGAGTCTCGACCTTTATACTGTCATAAAGTGCAGAGTTAAACCGTTATAAACTGCAGCGTGTTTATTCCACACATATGACCACATATTTTTAAGAGTCAAATCGAATTTGTTTAACTAAAATATTCATTTTTACTTGTATCTAAAGTACAGTTGTAGTTGATCAAAGTGTAACACGAGCCGGCTTGTTTCCGTGACTACAACCTTAGTACCTGCTGCGTCCTTACACGTCGCACGACGAACGTAGGCCTTGTGTCGTGTGACCGTAACGTATCATACAATGAAAACGCGTCTTGGCGCATCGTTTTAGGTCTTCCGTGGCTACGGAGTCGGGATTATAGATGATATTAGCAGAATGCAGTATCGACCACTAGAGCAGATGGTGGTCGAAACTGTGATGTTCCAAAATTGTGCTGAAATTAGACAGTAAGTCTCATACAAGACAAATAGATATAAATCTTCTTTTAAAGGTTCTTCACATAGTAACTGTTTATTCGAGATGTTGATGTATGTTTTCTACACAACACAATCAATTGTTCTTTATGATCTACCTGTATTAGGGATATTCGCCTATATATCATCGAAGTCGAAACGAACCAGTTCAAACTGGTATGATATTACGTTGAGTTTATTACAAATATTACCGTGTACTTTAATAGATAGTTAGAGACATACAATAATGATATACAAACAAGTCGTGTTCTACAACTTCCATAATTTTTTTAAAATAATATCTTAATCTCCAAGAGTTGAAATGAAAAAGTTCGCAATATGAAAGTTAAATCGAACTGAAAGTCGATGGACTTTGTCTACCGTGTTTGTTATAATCCATTATTAAACAGTATATACCTTCCTTGGCAGACCTATTGTATGTATGTCTCGAAAGGAAAGTTCTATATAACAAAGTGATTTCGGACAGGACGCGACCCGGCAGAACTTTTGTCACTGCACTGTGCAATCTTATGTAAACAGCGTTGGTACAGCGCGTAGCATTTCCCTAAAAGGCATTTTGTGAAAAAAACTGTTTTTATTTTAAACATTTCTTAAGAAAATGTATTAGGATTGAAATGCTGTTTCTTTATTAACGTATAGAAATTATATTTACATTTATATTTCTACCCTCTTTTAGTTTGTATGGGATCATGTTTATTTTAAATATTTTTAAATCGATCCGCGTCTCCACTTAATCATAGGTACTATTTACATATAAAAGATTTTGTGTTTCATATAAATAAAATTTCTTATTTTTATTGATATTATATTTACATTTATATTTCTACCCTCGTTTAGTTCGTATGGGATCAAGTTTATTTTAAATACGATCTGCATCTCCACTTAATCATAGGACTATTTAAATATTAAAGATTTTTATTAATCATTAATCAAATTTCTTGGTATTATTTTTATTTATGAGTTTTATATTTTATTTTTGTATCGATGACCAAATTAGTATTGTAATTTACTTCTTTTGAGTTTATTGATTCTATTATTTCATCGCTCTACATTTAGGATTAGGCTTAAGGTGAATCAAAGCGGAACTGGTTGGGCGACTACAGAATCTCTTAAAGTGAAATATATTATATGTACATAAATAAATAGTAACATTGAACACGGTTTTATACGAGAACTTTGATAAGATTTAAATCTTAAATGATACAAATATATTACTTTTGGTGTTTGTTGATAATATGGTGGAGTATTCGCTCGTTATATGTGCGACTAGGTGAATGTCGCGAGCACTGCCTCCACTTTCGTATATTATGTACGCCAGATAACTAACGTATTTTTAAGAAGTCGTTTGCGCACTTTTAGCCAGCGGGCGCCGCACTAACCAACCGGGGGCCTTGTCATCTAGCTGCAAATATGTTTTTAATATGTCAATTGAAATGCGTCTTTGGAGCCGTGTTCCATTGGGCTCATTTCTGTTTGAGACGTGAGATGCGCTCGCTGTCGATAAACCCTACATTAGAGAGCCTTTTTGTATAACTTTGAGAAATTTTTGGCGAATTACAAAAATCAATAAACGAATAAATAAATAAAATGACACAGTAAATCAGGATACTGACATTCTATCAATAATTATTTGTATATGACAATTAATACTATGAAATACCGTCCACAACTATAAAGAAGGCGCTTCGCTTGGATTGGATTTTGGAGTTATTTGTTTTGTAGTACCCAAATGTCCACAATTTAAAGGATTTGACTGTGAGCGTCAATTCGACAAATATGTGTGACACGATATTATCCCGTTGAAGATCCACTCAAGTAGGTCATCCCAATTATTGTGGCCTTCAACAGCTTTATCCCCCGCAATTCAGCTTAAAATAGAACACGGTTCCTATTTATTTAACACAATATAACGGTAGCTTGGGCAATACTTAGTATATGTTGCTTCTTTGCGTTGTAATATTACTTTACCTCCGCAAAATACCTGATTTATTCCTGCTGGAGTAATTACCCAGTTTCAGAACAAAGACGTAATGGTAGCGTCATAAAACGGCCCATTTCGTTGATAAAATGGTCGTATTGACACCAGCAACATCAGGACGTGTCTGGACGCGTCTGCTTGCATCAGATGACAAACGCCCCAAACGCTTGTTGCACTAAATTATAAATTTTAGCGAATCACCCATTTCTAGAGTACACAGGGCTACTCTCTAGGCCCGTGGTTCGTAAACGTCATTCATATAAAAATAAAAGAATTCGCCGCCCAATGCCACGTTCGCAAAACGGCACAATTACAAAAAGACACTTCACTAACTCGTTCTATAGAACATGTCTGGCATCGAGGAACTCCTTGACCGACCAACTTATTTAGACTGGTTATGTTTTCTTGGACGTTGGTGCCACTTCAATTAGGAGTATTTATAAATTTTTCTATAGTTTAACGGATGCCACATTTTAAAAGATAGCTAAGAGCTTTGTTCATTCGTAGGATTATAAATGACATTTAAGAAGTGTTGTTCTCAAAATTTTGCGAATGTGGTTTTGTGCGACAACTTGAAATAAAATTCATATAAATTATGATCGGGCTTAAGTCGGATTTGAGATTCGTGATACTCAACGAACCACGGGTCAACGAGTAGCCGATCCAAGTCGATCTGCGTACTACATCACATCACACGATAGACTTATTCTACTTCTATACGTTAAAATTTAAGTCTAAGTGACGCGTAAGTGCCTTTCGAGTTCCGTGAGCAGCTAATATCGGAGCCTCCGTCCCTTTAGATGTAATGTGTTTCAAAACTCTGGCGACCCCTTCCCCTACAATCTCGAGTCAATCGGTGCGAAAATCAGTTTAAATGTATGCAAGCTACAGCATGTAGCATGTATGTATGTGTACAGTCATACAACTAATTAGCAGACCCCTTACTCCATATTGACGTATGCATTATCATAAGGTCCGGGGGTCCAATTAGATGAATGACTGTACAAAAGACGCTCAATCGAAAGAGGACATATTTCTTGAGCGCGAAATGAAGCTTTTGTCTCATCCTCAACCGTTTTCTTTGTAATGTTCGAGTGACTGATACGTATTATGTATAAATTAGTAAGAAAATACTCTTCGCATATCAAAAGACAATTTGTTATAAGCTTTCTTAAATTGTTTGTATGAATAGGTAATTAGAGCTGTTCACCAATTCGTGCCTCGAGGGTCCATGATATTGTAATGCCATCTAATGGTACTTTCTTGCGGAACTCCAATTTTAATCGTGTGTACAAAGTGCACTTTTTCTTCTATTGAATGTTAGTTAAAATAGTTTAAGTAGTTTATTACGGAATATTTGGGTCGGGACACGTCGATCACCACGGAACAGCATGCGTTTGTAACGCGTAGGGATACGCCATATTTAACGGAACAATAAAGAGTGCAGATTTTCAACTGTAACAATGTATTGTATGGTTTTAATTCCTTTTTTTTTATCACGTATTGTTAATGTTGTGGGCGTTGTTAAAATTGTTTTATAAAGTTCGTTTTTGTTCCACTAAATATGCACTCGTCAGGGTGTAGCCGGATGCTTTTGCGTGTCGACAGATGTGATCTAGCCTTTAGAGTGATATTATGTGTAAAGATTTGTAATAATTCCATTGTGTTATTTCGTATTTTCCCCATATTTCGTGTTACTTTTTAATTGTATTGGGTCTACATTCTTTAACGAACTGTATAGTTCTCACCAAAGATCTTGAAAATCTGTGAATCTTTCCCCGAAGGTTTTTAAATTTTTTTTATGAAAATTTCATGTTATTACAACAGCGTGTTTAAGCATACTACACTTTTATATTTTTAATAGTAAAGATTTTACAAGTTAAATTGTATTTTTAAGGGACCATTTTCTTGATATCGTCTACAATAAATTGTGCCGTTGGTAATTTTTTGTGTTCTTATTTCTGATACCCCATCCATATACCATATCGCCCTAGTCTCGTACGGGCTATGCCAGTCGGCTGAGAGTGAGTGCCTGAGAGTTGTAAAAACAATGTATAATCTATAAAGAAATACAATAAATAAATCTACTTCGGTAGTATACAGGTGGTTTCAAATTGATGATACAAAAAGGAACCGTATGCATGTGCTCATGATAACAAACCAATTTTACTATGGCAACTCTGAAATCGCTATAAGAAAATCAGCTGTTTCATACAAAATTGAAAACGAATTCAGACAAAATGTATGAAACAGTAGATTTTTTGCGATTTCAGAATTGGTGCCATAGTGAAAGTTGTTTGGTATGACGCGCACGTGCATACGGTACCTAGAACTTTGTAACATTAATTTGAAATCACCATCAGGTACTTATTTGACTTTATCATCGGAACCCAAAAAACGTTTGTTTTTAAAGTGAACTGTCGAGGATGGAGCAAAAACTACACATCACAACTAAAGCAAAGGTATCCTGTGGTAATAAGAAACAGTCAAATTATTTTACGTGTTGATTTTTACGTTATGAAAGCCTTCCCGAATGTGGCGGTAGGGATGTTCGTCGGTAGAAGGGGGAAGGCGAAATAACCTCGCGAAGCAGAGCCCCCATAAGCCCTAGTATCAATATTCTGGGATCCGCGGTTTGAAAATCATTGGGAACACCTGACTTAATCAACTGCTGGGGATGGGCCGGTCTCCTTCAATATGCGCCAAAGCACTCTGCCTTACCGCAATCAACCTCTACCTTTCGCAAATTGTCACGCTTCTTGACTAGAGCGTGACTAAGCTTTTTCTTTTTATTAACGCGGTGAATGCCCTACGTACGGAACCCTCCGTAGGAAAGGGGACCTGTGTGGGACTCCCAACAGACGCCCGTATACCCACTAAACCCGGCGGCGCTCCTGGATCGCCAGAAAGGAGATGTTATGAGAGCAACCGAAGCCTTGTCATCGCCATCATCATCTCCAGCGACCACCCGCCTTGCCCTCCTTGCGGGGGCGGCTAGGAATAGCCGAACTATTCCCACTCGACGGAGGTGATACAGCAAGCTTGCCAACTCGCGATCTCCACTCGTTGCTTCTTCAATCGTCTGTGCTTTAAGTTGGGTATAGGGTAAAGCCGATTAGCACCCCATGACGGAATATTATTTTGTACTAGTGGACCCGGCGCGATTTCGTTCGCGTTTACCTACTTTAACCCTACCTACACTTTTTTCCTTGCTTATGAACCTTCCTCTTGAATCAGTATATCTATTGTTGAAACCCGCATTAAAATCCGTTGCGGAGTTTAAAAGTTCAAGAGATAGGGACATATGGCGGGAAGCGCTTTTGTTTTTTTTATATATATTATTCGCGAATAACAAGTTAATAATTATTACATCACTGAATATACAGATAATTCTTTGTTTCTTACTTTATTTTACTGGTGAAGGCTCTCAACAACCGGCGCAAAAAAAGACTCTCCAATAATATTGCTTAATTATTATAACAAGTGAAACTCTACTGTCACCATAAATTAAAACAAAGTAAATAAAATTCTACGCCAAACTGTTTGACAGTAACTGCACGAATTTACATATTTATTTCTCTTTTTGACTGTAGGTATGTAATGGTTTTTTAAAACATAGTTATTGCATAGCTTAAGTGATTAATTATATTCAGACAGATTTATTTATTTATTTTATTTAACAGTTTATTGTGCACAGGAAATACATCGTGAAAAACAGGCAAAGTAATAAATGGCACAACAGGCGCTACTTATTTCTAAAAGAAATCTCTTCCAGCAGGCCTTCAATGACCTTGAATGACTTTATGACCGCGTTGAGATGAATTACCCAAGGTTCTCAGCGTTTTATGTCGAAGTCTCCGTCAAGACCATCAACCGCTAATTTCGCAAGTCCTTCACTGGTCCGTTACGATTTTGCACTCGACATTTTTTACGTTTGAGGTCTTAAAAGCTGGAGTAATAATTGAATGAATGAGCGGGCGCAGTGAGCTTGTAATTTGTGATATTTTGGGTTACAAAAGCTTGAGGTAACCCTTAATTATATATATATATATATTTTTTTTTTATGTCATACGGTAGGCAAACAGGCAAGCGGGCCACCTGATGGAAAGTGGTCACCACTGCCTATAGACATTAGCAACACCAAGAGTATCGCTAATGCGTTGCCCACCTCTATAACACGTTGCTCTGGCAGCAAAAGGCAAATGCCACTCCACTGCCAAAGCCACGGCTCCCCAAATCCCCACCCCATGGAGCACTGGAAACCTTACTCACCGGCAGAAACACAATACTATTTAAAAGAGTATTATTTAGCTGCGATATTCTGTAAGGTGGATTAATGAGCGAGTGGAGCGAGCTGGTAATTTTAAACATTTTAGTCTTAACAGCAATGGGAATTAATTAATAATAAGCAATTTAAGGATTTTAATTAATGAGTGACCGCAACGAGCTAGGTGAATGATAAGAAAAGTATTTAAAACTTATGAATGAGCCAGCGAAGCGACCTCGAAATTTATTTCATTTTAAGTCGTAAAAGTTTGTGTTCAATGTATTTTTAGCATTTTAATTTTGACATTTTAGCTTATAGTTAGGGAGGCGAATAGGGGAATTTTCGGCAATACTCGAGCGTGGCAGTTTAAGATATGAGAGATACCTTAGACCTAATAGAACAACCTTGTAAAGTATTTAGCTCTATATGTAGTGACGCGCGCCTAGGATAGACGATCAGATTAGTAAAAAAAAATGGATAGTCTGAAATACTCGAGCGCGTCAGATTAAGATATTGGGGGTTGATTTTAGTGTTTAAAGACTAAATTTAACTAATCTGACGATAAGTCCTTGACGCCGCCGAGTTATAGGGTCGCGAACTTGTAAAAAAAAAACGTTAATCCGGCATTCTCGAGCGCGATTTTTTTTATTTTTATTTTGAAGAATATAATCTAAAACTTACTAAAAATACAAAATCTGCCGGTTTCCGCATGACCGGAAGTGTGGAGGAGCCATTTCGTCTTCCTAAGAACGCGTTACGGCATATAAGTCGCGAACGATACATTTTACAAAAAAAAAGTTTAAATAAACAAAAAAGGTAATTTTATTTTACACAAAAAAGGTCTCTTTACATCTTTAGAAGAAGAAGAAGATGAATTGTATTGAGCAAAAATGTAAAGATCATACATAACAATACAATTATAATCCAATTTTTATATCATTTCATTTTTTTATACAATAAATAATACACTTCGTACTACATTTCATCTACATTTACGTTGGTTGTATCTATCGCTTTATTGTCATTCTTAAATTCCCCATTTTATCAAGGAGAAAGAAAGGAAAAGAAAGAAACCAAAAAACCTTTTTCGGTCAGATTAAGAGAACCCACCAACATTTTTGTCAGATTAAAAAAATATGCTTTCAGGATACCGAGATAAACCTCCCCTATGAAAATCTGACGCGCTCGAGTATTTCAAAAAAACTTTTTTTTTTTGCATTTTCAAAAATTCATCGTAACTTATCGTCACGCCGAAATCGTCAGTTTTTTTAAAGGGAGCTTCCTTGGGGCCTACTTAACACCCCTTCCGAAAATCTGACGCGCTCGAGTAAATTTTTTTTTTTTGCATTTTTGACAACTTTATATGCCTACCCCCACCACGCAAACCGGCAGATTAGTATACCGTTGTTATCAGAGGCACTCGGGGCATACATAGTATGAATATCTGACGCGCTCGAGAATGCCCAAGTAACTGTTTTTTTTAACATTTTTGAAAAACCGTACACGCCAAACCCACCGCTAAAATGGTTTTTGCCATACGAGCTTTTCTTTTCGAAATTATTTTATCTTTCGATTTTGATAGGTCTCGACGGCGCCGTTGAATTACGCCATTTAGCTACCTCGCCTCCCTAACTATTAGGTGCTGTGATGATGTGTGATGCTGATCGTAATAAAAGACAATAAAAGTAATATAAGTTATCAATAACTAATCATAATAAGTTATAATAACGAGAGATGCGAGCTCGTAATTTTTGTTATAAAAACCGTGGGCGATTGTGAGTTTGAGTCGGGGGTGGACGAATGCAGGGTCCCACGATCTGGACATTTTTTGGGTCAACAAATATCACTCGCCGTCGATCGGGTGAACATTTGACTATATTATTCACTGGCGGACTGAAAAATTTTCTCTTTAGTTTGTTACGCGACTTTTGGAAATATAACTCAATCTAGCTTTGATTGTAATTTAATTTCATTGTAATAAAATTTGGTTGTCATTTGAAAGGGCTGTGTCCTTCTTTCAGAATTCCACTTTTTGTTTAAAATAATGCGATACGAGCTGAAAAGAGCAAAAGTCAGGCAACCAATCTAGAGTCGAGGTTTTAGTCCACCACTAGAAATACAATATATACCTACCTACACTCCTTTGCAAAAAAAAAAAGGCTAATTAAGTACTAATTATTAGTAGGTCAAGCCAAACATCAATATCTTAAATATGTTTTTTGACGCACACTTACTTTTTACATTATTTTCAAATTCAGGCGGATCAGAAACCGCAGCGTTAACTGGGAGTAAGATTGAGATAACAAAGTTTTGGACACGCTGCTGCCCTTGACGTCTACGAGTCTACATAGATCCCAGCGACACAAATATGTGAACGAAATTACAACGTAACATGAACCTTATATAACACAAACGGTTAGTTACGCCTAGGGGTTACACCATTCGGTGATTTTATAATCTGGCAGTCCATAATAGTTATTGTGCGGTCAAACAATGGCTTTCTGACTAACCTATTAAAGCCGTTAGTTGCGAGCCCCAGTTCCAGCGTATAGCGCAATGAAGTCTACGCCAATCGGGCGTGTGGCACTTCTCGTGACCTTGCACTTGCATACTACACTTTCGATCAAGGTGTCAAGGAAGAACTGCTTCGACCATCCGGAGCCTATAGAGCTCGGGGAGTGGCGGACGTATCTGCTCCACATGGACTCTGTGACAGTTGAGCACAAGCCCGTGGTGTTTTCCGAGGGTCTGGTGTACGTATACGAGAACGAGTTCCCGAATCAGACCATCAAGTACATCCACGTAGACAATCTGGCGAAGAAGACCTGTGGCGCGGCCGCCACTGTCAAGGAGGGCGGTGTCGGCAAGTCCTCGGTGCTCATCGTGCTATACTCGAAGCCGCACCATGAGATTCGCTCCGTCATCGACATCTGGGGGTCGAACCAGAAGGGCGTTCCGGTGAGACGAAGCAACAACCAACTTACCACCATGGAGGAAAAGATCAAGGACACTGTGAAGTCCCGGTACATCTTGAAAGATATGAGGTACTTAAATACCGTGAACTACCAAGACCATCACAGAGAGGTTAGCCAATTTAAGTAGCCTGAGAGAAATAGACCTGGTATTACCTCAATTAGTAATTTTTTATCGAATGTTTAGTGCTCAAGAGTATTGAAACGGGTGATTTTTCTACCATTATACGTTAAGATATATTAAATTTTTATACCATTAATTAGTTATTTACTATGCGCATAACAGAATGTGAGCCTTAGACGGCCTCTCGTGTCGGAATTTTCCTCTTAATCCTCACAGAGGATCTATGTGTGCATGTTAACCTGGTAGCCCTACAGATGTCTTAACCTGTCTGCCTCTGTGTTGGTCGCCTTTATTCGACGACCATTAGAAAAGCACTCTATCCTGCACCACACGCCATTCTTAGACTTCTTACGAATTTACCTTTTTAGCGTTGTGAGACGCCTCGCGGCTTACAGCAAAGGTAAGTGTGCGTTTACTTTTTTTTGTGTTAGTTAAATTTTACTGTAGATGGTGTTACATACTTCCATAAGACAATGACTTTTCTTTTTTGTATTTTTTTTAACTTTCTTTATTTGTGTCGTGTCGTGGTGTCTTGTGGCAATAAATGTTCTTATTCTTATTTCTTTTAGTCTTTCTTCGGTGTTCACTGCACTAGAAATGTAAACTATATATAATAACTGGTTATGCAAAATTAATAGTAGTTTATGTAACTGTCATATAAAAGGGAGTATTAAAACATGTTTGACACTAGTGTTTTAATACTTAATTATATGCAGTTGCATACACTACTTCATCCATTCTCATATTTTTATTTAAAATATCGTACCTTTAATTTTCTCAACATTGCTGGAAGTAAGCTGCGAGTCAGTTTTGTTGTACCTATCTACGCGTCGAGGATATCAAGCGGCGGGGAATTCACTTTACTACTTTCACATGTATCTATTTATTTTTCTTAAAATAAGAAAAAGCATTCACAAACACAAATTAAAACAATTACAAAAAATATTCTGTTTAGCGGGAAAATAATTACACAGAAATATAAAGAGGAAAATTTAAATTTTGAAATGAATTTTAATATTGTTAAAGACATCTAGGTATACAGCCTACATTTCGCCGTGCCTCAGCGTCCGACAAAAATTTAAAAAATAAAAGTGTTGCATAATGATTAAAAAGTTAAGTTAAAATTTTAAAATTTATGTTAAAATTCGCCACCTATTTATATTTTTGTATAATTCCTTGACGATACCGATAATTTTGAGAATTCAAGTAGGTATATATTTTTTTCTACTTTACCCGTACTTACTAGCCATACGCACTTTGCTTCGTCTGCCGGCCCGTTACAGGCAATCACTTACCGAAACCTGTGTCGCCTTTTCAATATCTACTGATAACGTAATGTACTGTAATCGAGCAGAAACGCTTGTATTTTTATAATTACAAGCTTTTCTGCTCGATATATTTTAACTACACTTGTCAAGACAAATCATACGAGTCCAAACTCGATGAACTTATCGTGCGTAGTTTGGGAGTGCCTACGACCACCTTCCGTCATACATCAGACCGTGAATATCATATAAGGGTATATACAGTACTCATCAAGATCATTACAAAGAGCCCAAATAGGATGAGTTTATCTTGTTGCGCTCATTACTTCCTATGACCACCTTCCGACTCCATGATCAGCTTCATGGTACTATAATAATGCATTGTTATCCAAGTTACATAAGTATACCTTTCCACTCAAATGAACACAGGGAAGTCGGTCAAAGTAGGCCTGCATGATGTGACCCGAATATGCATCTGTTATAATAGGTACAGTGCAATAGCATAAGTGCATTACTACTCCAAGAAAGTTTTCCTTTGCCACTACAGCAAAATTCACGGCATTTGGTGAATATTTCCAAAAATAAGTTTGCTAAGAGACGGGAAAGTTAGCTGTCCCTTATGCCCAAACGACTCCTTCTTTACCCCCAGGGTATTTTTAATATAATAATTTAAAAAATTATTCATGAGTGCTCTAAAACCTTTTAGCAACTGTACAGTAGTGCAAAGGAATGTAATTAAGAAGGTCATGCACTTTGCTCTTGCATTGTACACAATAAGGGACGCTTCCAGCATCAACGGCACTCTTAACACGAACGACTACTTTGTCCTTTTTGTTACACATATACTTTTATTTAATTACATATATATATATTTCATTTATTTATTTATTTTATTTATGCGGTGTACTTCATGTAGGTCTCCTTACCGTCAAGATTCCACTGAAAACAGCGTTACAGCACTTGCTGTAGCTAATGCTGAGCTGGGTTCATTTTTGGCATCGCATTGGTCCATGGTTTATCGTATTTATGTGTTTGTACCTACTTTGTTTTTGTTTAGTATTGAAGTGTTCTAAAATTTTCTTAATATGTAATCGCTTATGGATTTTTGTGATGTCTAAATAAATTATGTCTTCTTAGTACTATCGTGGTTTTGATATATAATCTAAAAGCCAATGCCATTACTTTTATAATATTTATTCAATAAAAGTACATTTAACAAATTGTAATTAAATATTTTGCTTATACGTAACGTAAACTGCTTACAGACTACTGTCAATAGTTACGAACTTACTTCTCGATTCTTAGGACTACGATTACAGTTTCACTTCCATTGACGAAGTATAATTATAATTATATTGTTAGACATGTTTGACTAGAGGCGTTACAGTTGCTATGGCATAGAAAATGGCGGCTGTCTTTAGTTATAGTTCGCTATGGTTCGTCCCAGATGGATTGGCAACCGCGGTCATTGATCTCTCGGTCAGCACAAATTTGTGAGCGGTCAACGCGATACCTGTAACGCTTTAAATAGTCGAATTCGTTACAATTGATCGAAATATAAAAGTTTATAACAGTTTTCGTGTATTTTTTATGAAGTAATGACAGCAGTTGACAGAGTGATCAAGGTACGCTATTGCCAATTCATTTGGCACGAACTATAGGCTTTCGATAGACACGGACAACACTCAGAAGTCTTACAACTAACTGCGATACAATTCTCATCAAAATATATGAAATAGCACTAACTAAATATAAGTAATAAAGTTTAATGTTTTAATTTATATTGGTTATTTTTCATTCATTTTTAATCATTTTGACTGTTATCAACTATACGTACAAAAGGTATTACAACAGTTGTTTACGCCACAGTGTTTTAGGAGCGATACGTCTCTCTTTATCCATACATTACAATAATTATATAACACAATTTCATATACATTTTTGTTTAAATATAAACAATTCCAAACACAAGCATCATATAAATTTTGAGAACATAACTTCAGCGGCAAATTCGTTTCTTAGAAACAGAGATTCTGATATAAGTGTCGATTATCATATAATTAGTTAGGTAATTGTTTAGTAAACATTTTCCTTTCATGTAAAAATAAGCATGCCTTCTCCATTGTGTTAACAAAATCAGTCATTCACAGCCCAAAATTCAGCACCAAACATAAAACATAGAAAACAATTTACAAGCAAATTCATAACGAACTATAGGTACCAAACGTATTGATAATTTCCTCCATTATTTATGTATTCGTATTATTTTGACCATTCAGTGTCAAAATTTTTACAAAATATTATATTCGTAAGTGCGTTCTTAAGAGTGCTAGTTCTCAGTTCGCATAGTAACAATATAAAATATAAGGTGCCTTAGGAAGATTTTAATTTTCACAAACAGTGATTCCTTAAGTATAAAGTCGATATACACAACAGGCAGGTCTCCTCAGGTGTAACAGAGTACTACCACCTTCATCTCATCTACGGTACTTATTCTTGTCTATCGTCTACAGAGTACTTGCTTCTCTAATCATCGCAAATGTATTGACAATGTCTTTCTCTCACTTTCAACGGACGTCTCATGGATATGTACTTTTTTTATTTCTATTTTTAATTAAACGTACAATATTCAGCTTTTACTGTATTGGCAGCATTGCTTTATTCGGAGTAATTGATTTATCAATATATCATAAAATTAAGGTAACCAAGAACGAAATTATGACGGTTACAAATTTTATTATAGTATACAATTGAAGGCTGACGCTGACCATAGGACACAACGGTGTACAAACAAAGTAAATAACGCAAAATATTTACTTAATCATAACAATGAACGACAATATCTTAGTTCTCACTACTATTATTGGCAGCTTCCAGTAAAAATTGACCTCTTATTTCCGAATAAGACAAAGCCTATAATTAATTATATGCATTGTCTTCACATAAACATAATATTTATATAATATCGTTTGATCACGCGTAGAGCGTGAGTTGGGGTTAGTGCACTATGACGTCACACAACCGCGACAAAGAAATTTCGCATTGTACGTATACGGGGCAAAACAAAGAGTGATAGCACGTTGGGACTCGTTGTGGTTTGAATAGTATAGAGTTAAAACCAGAGCCTAGAAAACTTGATACAAATTATGGTTGTTAGGTACAATTTCTTCTTCGTATACCGTACAAGATTATGATGAACAATAATTTCTAACTACAGCGAATCTTTTAGATATACAAATCATTTCCTTCGCATTCAACAAATCAGTAGGTCTGGGTCTATAAACAAGTCAAAGTAAATGTTTCATAAATTACTTATTCAGCCCATCGACTTTAGCGATGGACTACAATGTACGCGTACATGAACAGTCTGTTATTTGGCAAGAGGTTTCGAATAGCGCGAATATTCGCTTAAATACGTTTAAATTTTCTATTCGTTTCTGGGGTACGTCTAAATGTTACAAAAGAAATGAGCCCAAACTCCGGTGAACAAAACTGAAGATCGATTGTCAGAAAGCCGGCGTAAGAGTGTATGAAAATGTTCCGAGGTCACCACTTCTCACGTTTGAAAGGGAACGTTCTTAACGACACAACACACTCACGCGCACGCAGCGTGATGATCATCCTACTACGGCACAGCAGTGACATGCGCGGACAGAGTGACGCATAAAGACTCAAGCATACATGACAAATAACGACCGAAGTTTATTTTCAACAATATGCGGTAAACAAAATTACCATAACTAGACCACAACCTATTTACGAGACACCGCGTGAATTTATCATTGTTTTTTTTATACCACTAACGTGGCAAACAAGCTTGTGGCCTGCCTGATGGTAAGTCGTCATCGCAGCCTATGGACGTTCGCAATACCAGGAGCACCACCCCCGTGTTGCCGACCCCGTAAGAACCATTTCACCCCTTTCTTGACGAGCTCCATGTTCTAACTCCATAAAAGGTATACGTATAATTTAGTATATCCGTTATCTAGCACCCATTGTACAAGCTTTACTTAGTGTGGGGCTAGATGACGCTGTGTGAATTTGTCCACGAATACTTATATATTATTATAAGTTTTCCGCTCGGATTAGATCGAGTAATAAACTCGTCATCTTTTCCATTGTTGGCGAAGCAAGATTAACCAGTCTTTCGCTGGGGATCCTGAGGCTGGATGTAGTCTCTGGAGCCGATGACTGGGCACCCTGTGACTGTGCGTATACGAGATAATTTTTCTATATGTTCGTTTGTCGCACAAAGACCTATGCTTACGAGAGCACAGTGGCCTCATAACACATATATATCGTCAATAAAACACACATAGTCTTAACACGTAAGTGCGAGTGGTAACATTCGACCTAAATTTACGAAGGTGCATTTTACGCGGTGTGGATACGGTCTGTGCGAGCCCTAAGCAGCTAGATGAACCCACGACATTGACATGAAGTATTTACATGATGCGAGTCGCAATCATAAACAAATTATTCGACTGCTACTATTTATAGTAGATGACGTAGACAGTACACCTACAAGAAAAGTAAGTGCATACTGCATAGTAACTAGGGTATCGTTTTATGTTTTGACGACGTATATCTAAGGAAGTTTCGATACCTAAAGAAGTCCTAATAGCAACGCAGTAACGGACTATAAAATATAGGTAAACTAGGCAAGAATCTAGAGGTGCAAGATATTTAGGGCGCCGATATTTTTAAACGAGGAAATTATGCGCTATACAATTTTATCGTCATTAATACAGTTTTACACATAACAATCAGACCGTAAACAGCTAGTTGCAGAGTGAACAGACCCCTCTACCATACATTTAATGTACGATTGGGGGTCCATCCACTCAGCTGACTATCTTATACTCTTAAAAGAATATTCTTTATACTCGCATAATACATTGCTGTGAGCTGAAAAGAGCAGTTCATAAAATAAAATACGCTGCACCACTAAAATTCGCATTGCATCTTTATAGACAATTCTGCTGATTAAATTCTACTTCAATGTGCTCTCTGGCCCTAACGAGAATGGACCTGTATCTCCTTAAAATCGGATGCATTAACACCAAATGGTCACTAAGACCTTCGCATTCAAAGCTATCATAGCCAATACAATCCACCTCTGCATTTCCGATTTACATTGGTCAAGTATTCAGCGAAGTTAACAAGTACAACGGTAATGGTGTAAACCAGCCGTTCAGTAGCGACTCCGTACAAGGTACGATACTTGAACACTCCACTCGCTAGTCTTTGACTAATCTAAATCGGGCATACCGGTATTATTGCAAAGACATAGCGGTATGATTAATACTGAATTTTTTCTCGGCAAAATCAAATTTTTGCCACACAAATACTTGCTTCTCTACTCGTTTTCGTGGGTTGGAGGGGGCTTGGGACCACCTTAGGGCCATTTACAAGCACTGAGATAAGCCGTAAGGTGTAATGGTACATTGTGAATGGAAGGGTGACACTCGCTCGCATGATTACCCTAAGGAAGCTTAATGAGACCCGAACAAAATCAGGTATGCCGCAATGTAGCATTCTGGGGGCAATACAAAACACAACTATGGCAAATGTAATCGACTTAATGTGTAGTATAAAATTAGAAAATGGAGCCAGTGTACCGCCCATACTTTAGTCTAAATAGTTCATGTAACTGTAACATATCAATTGTGTTCTTTTCGAACAACCATAAATTTATTATGCAGATCTATCGTCCGGCTCCCAGTCGGAACTCACGCTATGCGATACTCTAGCCCGGGATACCGACAACAGCCACGAATCTAGGCAGGCTACAACTCACACCGGACTGCAATAAACACTTCTACTTGCATCCCCCCACCCCCTTACGCCGATGCACTATACCCCTATAGACAGATAGGCGACAGGAACCCGGTCGTACTGATATATCGGGACAGGCTTAGTCCATGTTGTAGAATTTGAGAATGGCACGCCCATTGATCTCGGAGTTGCAGAGCTTCCTCACAACCTCCTGGGCCTCCTCTGCAGGGAACACCGAGTGCGGAGGTGGCTCGATCTGGGGATGGCAAAGGGATATACATTAAATAAAATGTTTTTTCTATAATTGAACTACCAAGATAACGATATTGGTAAAAGGTGGCTGCTCTTTTTTAATTAAGAGCCAAAAAAATTAACAAATTGATAACATATTCCCCTTCAGTGTTCTTTTTAGGCTATCTATATATAAAAATCTATGTTTTTAGGTAATAATAATCATCTTGGCGTTATGGTCCCGGTTGTGGTCCAGGTCCTCGCACGAGAGCCTGGGGTCCAATTTGACCATGATACAGTATTTGTCTAATGAGATAATTACAATGGCTGACCTTCGTAACCCTTTTAACAGGGGAACCTGGTCAGATTGGATCATAGTTACACATTCAGTCATCTGAATGTGCAGGTTTCATCACAATGTTTTCCCTCACAGTAAGAGCATCGGTTAGCATTCAACTAATGTATGTAAAGGAATCACTCCTTACCTCTCCCTTGGCAACCAGTGCCACTAGTTCCCTCAGCTGTTCGATGGAGCCGTTGGGCACCACGTTGATGTTCACGCCCATGTCCTCGGCCTTCTTCGCGAACTTGGGCATTAGCTTCTCGCCCACATCCTCAGTGACCAGTACCACGCCGCCCTGGGGGGCAGAGAGGGATGAGTCATCATTCCTCTTGTTCTTTGTTTGTTGATCCTAAGCCTCACGTCATATCAACAGCCGGAAATCAAACGATGGACATATGAAAGCCCAGAACTTCATATTTCTGCTGTTTGGGGTCGAGAGTTTGGAACTGTGGGGCCATGACGCTCAAAAGTTTCTTTATAAAAATAAGTAAAAGACTTTTAGACACCACAGGTAACCGAAGAGCTGGCTAATTCCTCAGGCAAAAGTTAAGCATTATTATCCAACGAGGCAACACAGCCAGCTTTCCGGCCATAATCAATCTGACGCAGCAGTGTGGAAGACTTTTTAATTTTTATTAAGTAGCTAGGGTATTTTTTCTTTTGAATAGTTGACACTTTGTGTTGTGCATTCTTGATGGAACTCCATTATATTATAGATTAAAGTACTTTTTATACACCATTCTGCTGAACATATTATACAGGTGGCCCGGCGCAACTACGTTCGCGTGGCGTATTACATCTACCCTACGCCTTCCTCTTGAAAAACTCTATCTAAATCCGTTGCGTAGTTTAAAAGATCTAAGCGTACATAGATACATAGGGACATACAGCGGTAAGCACCATTGTTTTATACTATGTATAGAATATAGATGCCAGGGCGATATGACTAATGACAAGCCAAATGTAATTAAAACTTAATTAAAGTTCATATATATCATATTGCTCGGTCATTATAAATACTGCTATTTAACTGTTTGGCAAACTGATAATTAAGATACATTAGGAAACACATTCATCAGGTTGCTCTCCAAAGTGCCGACTGCTGCTCTAAGCCCTAAGATTAGCCTTAAGCCTTCTCCATATTAGAAGGGAGTGTTGCCATAAACTCTACTTTACGCACGCGCGTTAGACATCGCAGTATTGAAAATGAGGAAACTCTCCATGAAACGGCTGGTCGTTCAGAGCTGATAAACACCCTATGCCTTAAAACTTAGCGTATATTGTTGCGAGTTCTCACCGGCGCGAGGCACTGCAGAGAGCGATGCAGGGAGCGCGAGGTCGTTCCGAAGTTCATGACGACGTCCACGGGGCCGCCGCACGCGTCAGTCGTGCGCTCGATCAGCTGCTTCTCATACAGGTCCTCGGTCCACTGCACCACGTTTATCCTGGACGGGAAGGCGCTAGCGTAAACCTTGAGTATTGAAAGGGGTATTGTGGAGTTTAGGATCGGTGCGCTATAATATTAACTGCTAGATGCTTAAAACTTTGAGATATGATGAGGCCTCTTAAACTGCTGCTATCGGTGCAACTGGTTGACATAGACAGCCTGATTAAAGATAACATATTTTGGCATATCAATATAAAATCGATTTAGCTATACTAACACACTAAAGAAACTTTGACGTCGATCACAGATATGGTTGAAAACCCTACTATATAATATAGTATCAGTAGGATTACATATTAGGAGTCTACCTACTATAAATTAAAATATAGTAGGCGAAACAACTATATTTAATTAGCACAACATTACCACTTACCGCAAAACGGACCGCGCCCATAAGATCCTCAAAAGAAAAATATACCTGATGCAAATCGAATATTTCAGAACGATCTTGAGTCTTGACATTTGTATGACGTGACGTCAAACTCAAGTTAAATAAAACAAAACAGCTATGAAGCTCAATGTAGCAGAAAATATACATTTAAGAAATATATATTATTTCTCTATATATTTTTATTAATTCCCTACCAACTATTCTAAACGGCTCTAAAGCTTCGGCTTCTAAACCAGAAAATACTATATTTGGTCTAAAAAAGTTGGCAACCCTAATCACAGAGCCAGTAACTACACGTAATTGAAGAAACCTAGTAATAAAATACATCGAAGCATGAATTACTGATCGCTTTAACTACAATAGTACACGTATTGTACTCACTCGTCACACTCTTTGGCGAGCACGAACCCCTCGTCCTTGAGAGTGGCCACGGTGACCCTGATGCTGTGCTGGTGCGGCCCTCGGCCGAAGCGGTGCGCGGCCGTCCGCAGCGCCCAGAGCGCGAGCCCTCCCGTGCCTACTATCAGTACTGTGGCGCGGTCCTTCCTGCCTGGCCCCTCCAGCACGCGAGTCAGACACTCCTCCGCCGAGTGCACCGTGTTCATCGCGAGCAGCGCCCCCGTCGGCAACATCGCCGCCACGCTCAGCGGCAACGCCGCCGGCACAGGGACCAAGCATTTGAAGTCTGGCACGACTATGTAATCAGCATATCCGTGGGGCACTCCCTCGTACGGGTAGAGCACAATGCGCGCGCCCTCGCCGATCCCGGGCGGGCACTCGGCCGCACGCCCGATCGCGTCCACCACGCCGGCCACCTCGTAGCCAGGGAACAGCGCTCCGTCGCGGAGGCCTATGTGAGCTGGCGTCGCGCAGTGTACCCCAAATCCTTCCGTTTCCCCGGAGAAGCTTCCGACTGAGGACACGCTCGATTGGCTGCACACGGAGGCCGACCGCGTACGGGTGGCTCGGTAGCACGCGCCGGCATACGCGACGCGGATCCGGGCGCCGTACAACGGCACCTCGGGCACGGGGACGTCGAAGCTGAACACGCAGCCCTCCTTCAGCGTGGGCCCCGGAGACTCGATCGACACCTGCCGGCACAGCTTGCTCATGGCTGCCGCTTCACTGCCGACACACGAGAAGGAAACTTCACAATAAACAACAAAGACCTAGAAAGTTCTGTTAAAGTGTCAAGTCAAGACAGTCTCGACGACCTCACAATACAGTGTACAACGACCGACTGGTGCGGTGTTTGGAGTAGCAACGGCATTTAAATAAATTTGGATAGCATTCAATGCTCCATGTCTAACGTGGATCTGACACGGTACGTGATACGAGACAACGAAGTGCGCTAATTGCTTTTTGATAACGAGAACGAGGATAACACGGCGTCGCGCAATGAGACTGTTTTTGTGGAGAGCAAATTTTCAGCTGTTCGGACTTGGAAGTAGCAAATACAAGTGCGAATAACCGATAAATGACTA
The DNA here is from genome assembly GCA_905147135.1 of Blastobasis lacticolella. Classification (NCBI taxonomy): domain Eukaryota; kingdom Metazoa; phylum Arthropoda; class Insecta; order Lepidoptera; family Blastobasidae; genus Blastobasis; species Blastobasis lacticolella. Next base: position 21,192,604 of record LR990039.1, read on the forward strand.
ACACGGCGCTACGCAGTCGTATCAGCCAAGTTGGGAAGAGATTTATTTTTAGAGCGGAGAGCGCGTCGCCGGCCCTCATTTTAATATTTCAATATTAACAATGATTGGTTGTGATTGGCTCGAGGAATAAATCTGTTTAGAGCTAGCAAAATGGTCTCTGCACATACCGTATGCTATACTTTAAGACTACTTAGATAATATTACTCAATGCTATTGTCGAACATGGATCGAGATACGGAATTTGTACGTTTACTATTAGTAAAATAAATTGCCGTCGTTGACTAACGAGTAGTTATTCTAGTGACTAATGTCTTACTCAAACAATTCAGGAGATCAATACCCATTACGATCATTATTAAACGCTACGCAAACAGTTCGCTTGTCGCTTTGTTAGCATGTACACTTTTGTACACACGCAAGGCGCGGGCTACTTCATCAATATAAATACATATTCCGCGACAGTGTTAAATTATTATTTATTAGCAACCCGCCCCTGCTTTGCGCGGTTAGAGTAACCTTAACAAATTATACACTATAAACCTTCCTCATGAATCACTCTGTCTATTGGTGAAAATCGCATGAAAATCCGAACAGTATTTTTTTATTCTATCGCGGACAGACGCGGAGTAGCACTTTGTTTTATACATTTGCTTGTCTAATAAAAGCATATAAATGTTTCAATTGGTTCCTCTGCAATAAATCTTCCTATCTATTTAAAAGCCCGAAGGGGACACTGCATAGTTTTACCCAACCGGCGAGTGCAAACAAACAATAAACACGTTACGTTACAAATGTACTTATAACTTATTTTTAGCGCGTACCAGCTAACTGGCAGAAGCGCGGAGTTGATCGATATGCCTATTTGATAACGATAGTCGATAACTATTGTTTGTTGTTATGATTTCTTGTTCCACGCAAGCACTGCGCAGAGATAACACTTGATAAGGGTCACAACAATGTACGCATGAATCACGTAATAGGACGACTTTGCAAGAGATAATATATAGTTTTATCTGAATGGACGTTTCCTCTTTATAGCAAGTAGCGACCTGTTGTCTATATCGCCGCTTCAACTATTATAAATAGAACATAACGATTACTTGAAGAACACGCACTACTTGTAGAACTCCGTGTTGTAATTCACATAAGGAAACTACAGCAAGTGTGGACGTGGAACTTAGAAGAGATTAGTATTTGTTCAGTATTCTGCGGTACTACGTAACGGAGAAAAGCTGTTTTCAAAATCTATGAGAAGACAGTTATTTCTTTCTACTTGTCTAGCGGCCTGGCCTGAATCCGCTGCGGTAGCTAGCCTGAAGACACGAACACGGTTTCGTCTATTTTTAACAATTTTTGATGACCTTTACAAACATTAGTTTACGCCCCCGTTATATTCGGTTATAGCGTGATCCCGTGGGAACTACATACTTTGAATTACGGACAAAGTACAATATTATAAGGTATGTGTTGTGTCCAGCAGTGGGACTAGTAGCTATGGACTATAACGTTGGACTAAGAGAGAATAGGCTCTAGATAGGCATGCTCTATCTTCGCCGCATTGTCGCTTACAGGTAAGATGATGGCCTGTCTAGGTAATAGTAATAGGCTGCCTTCGGACCGCTCCAAAATATGTATACAGTATACAGTTGCACGTGGGCCGGGCGTGGAAATCACGTAAACAACCTCGCGACTGACCTCTTTCCGTAAGAAAATGACGACAAACAATGTAATGTGGCATGTTAGCAAAACAATTTTTGCGGTAACTGTGAGTTTTGCAAGGAAATATTGTAGTAGGGTGCGATAGCGAACTCCAGTCCTCTCAGATAGTTCTCGTAACTAGGGTTTTTGAATACCCGACTTTTTTAGATACCCGGGTATCGGGTATTATTATTTTTGATATCCAGCCGGGTACCCGGGTTTTTACCGATTTTTGAAGAAAATGTAAGTAATAGATATTTTTAAAACCTTTTTTCAAATTGAAATAGGGATATTATTAATTGCACATCAAATAAATAATCACCTATCAATTTAATTTCATCATATATACTTTTTTTACATCAAATACATTATTTCACTACAAATAAACTAAATGTTTAACAAAACTAGTACTGCAGATAATTCGATAATATACATCAGCACAACATTCCTTTTTTCCTCCAATGCGAGACACATTAATTCCTTTAGGTACAAATATACGACAATCTTATCATGAATACTGACTGCAAATTTGTCTTAAATTGGAAGAAAACATGCTCAGCAAATTTAATAATTATTAATATTCTTTTTTCATTGTTATTTCTAAAAGCAGAACAAACATTCAACAGAGGTATAAAAGACAGCCACACTTTGCGAGAACGGCTTCCTCTGTCTCGATTTCTTTCAGTCGCAACAAACATGGTCAAGGAATGGTCGGAAAATCATAAACCGAAGACATTGACGACCTGAGTGGTTCAGTGGTCAACATGCCAGTCATCCACGCAAGAGGTCCCGGGTTCGATTCCCGGCCGGGCAGAAATTTAAATGATGAATTTTAATTTCTGTTACGGGTCTGGGTGTTCTATGTATAATAAGTATGTATTTAAAAAAAGTATATGTGTAGTATACTAGTTAGCTAGGACCCATAGCACAAGCTTTGCTTAGTTTGGGGCTAGATGGTGTTGTGTGAATTTGTCCACGATTATTTATTTATTTTTATTTATTTCTAACTGTACCTCCAATAGAACTGAAAGACTGGACTCTTGCGTAATAATGGGTGAAAAGTGACAGGATCGTTAAAGTCTTGGAATCGGACTCCAGTCTAAATACTCACATAGTAGCAGCTCAACAGCAAGTAACACTCCATTTAATCAAGATTGGGACACTTTTGAAGGTTATAAAAAAAGATTGGAGAGTTGGATACCCCACCGAACAAAGTGCCTAGATGAACGGGAAAATGTACCTGCCCCATTTTTTTTAAGAACTATATATGTGCAACCATGTCATCGGGCTTGCGATCCGACTTAAGTTCGTGACTCCTCCTGCAAAGGCCAAAAATGTGCCTATTGGGCAAAAAAGGAAGCGTGAATGCCCCGCGAAAGCAAGACCCACTTTAATAATTCAATGGACATTTTAAAGTTAATTTGTATCAGATTTTATATTTGATTGCTGATCTCATTATGTTGTACTTAATAAATGATAAGATGATTATGTCAAATAAAATGCTGTTTCATTTAGGTATGTTATATCCTTGCTGTATGTTATGCCTTGCTTATCACTGCTGTATGTTATATATAAATAGAAGCTAGATTTAAAAAAAAGGGGTAAAAGGTATAACGTGCGTTAGTCATTATTAGATGTGTATTAATAAAAATAAGATAAATAGCGGTACGCCACGAATATAAATTGTAGTTTGTTTAGTAATATTTTCAGTTGAGCATTTTGCTGAGCAATCAGTAATTTTGATATGAATACAGATTATTTTTAAATAAAAAAAAGTATTCTATTTGATTTGCGTTTAAATACTACCTATTGAAATATAACTGTTGTAGATTTGAATCTATGGTTGAGTGAGATGAAAAAGTATCAAGGTTGTCTTTGACAGCTGCCAGATTGAGGATTTTGTAAAACAAGAAAGATTATTAATTCTGAATATAAAATACTCTTAGTTTCTCCAAATCTTTTATATGATGATCGATTTGTGGCCAATAATACAAATTTCGAGCATTTTGTTTCATTTTTGTGATGCCAATGTGACCCTCATGCATTTTCTTTAGTAAAATGAATCTAACGATCCGCAAGCACAGAAATGAAACAAAAACAGAATCCATGTTACTTTAAAGAGATGTGGTGCTTGCAAGGTGTGACAATCTCCTTTGTTGTACATGACATACACTCATCGGGTCTTACAACGCGCCGCCATTTCGTAGCGATCGGACATATTTATCCTCGATGAAAAATATTTTAAAATGCCGTCATGTGTAGTGAAATCGTGTAAAAGTTACTGGAAAAAATGTAACAAGGCAGGAGGAATTACCTACAACGCGTAAGTAATTATGATTCGGGCTACTTTTTTTTATTAATGTTTTATTTACTTTGGTGCAAATTTCTAACAAAAGTACAACGATGTGGCTACCTGTTTTTCGGGAAAATTCCCATAAAGTGGGGAATTCTTTATTAAATTTGTGACTCAGATCAGGTTCCGAATTTTTATTACCTATCGTATCTGAAAAGAACTTGAATGATTGTAATTATAGTCTACCCTACGTACTGCTATGATGTAAGCATAGTAGTCCGATTTTATAATTAAATAATATAACACCGCTTTCTGCGGAGCCCTTATTATTTTCGATCCCGATTTTATTTTAACCGGGTTATATTATTTTAATAGGTTTCCTAGTAATAAAAACCGTAAAGACGATTGGATTCTAATTATACGAAACTGTAGAAGAGAAACCAATTGGAACCCATCATCTGCGAGTACCGTGTGCAGTGCACATTTTGATGACGTGGATTTATTAACAACCGCGAAGGGGCTACGATGCTTGGTTGGTAACTGAATAGCTATTTTGTTTTTTATAATTTGATGTATTTGTACCCGCCTCGAATAGCAGAATAAGAAAATAGGGCAGGATAGGGGTACGACAAGGCTAAGGTAGGGGTACGGGTGGGAAACGGCATTCGTACGGCAAGGCTATGGGAGAGCACGGCAGAATTACGGTAGACCTAGGGGAGGGTTGCGAGAGGGGTACGGCACGGATTAAGGGAGCACGATAAGGTGGGGATACGGGAGGGAAACGGCAGGGTTACGGGAGGGGTACAGCAGGTATACGGTAGGGATACGGAAGGGGTACGGGAAGGTGACGTGAGAGGTATGGCAGGGCTGCGAGAGGGATACGGCAGGGGTACGGGAGGGGTACGGCAGGCATACGGTAGGGATACGGGAGGGGTACGGGAAGGTGACAAGAGAGGTACGGGAAGGTGACAGGAGAGGTATGGGAGGGGTACGGGAAGGTTACGGGAGGCATACGGTACGGGAGGGTTACGAGAACAAATTGCGCCGGACAGCTGTCTGTTATTTATTTTTAATAACACTGCCAGAAATGCGCAATATTGAAAATATGATCAAACTTTATTTGTATGGAGCGTACTCGGGGAGACTCCTCTTATCAAAATATTTCATTACTTAAGAATTTTTAAATAAATAATTTCAATCAGAAATTCATAATTTTTATTTATTTATTATTGTAAAGTTGTATTGCTAACATAATACATAAAGAGGGCAAAATGGATCATGTATATGGCAACCCTAAAATTACGCAGACATATAAAATGGCGGCCATTTCTATGCTTCCCTCATGACTTAAGACACATGGATTCTGTTTTTGTTTCATTTCTGTGTCCGCAAGAACTTCAAGATGTGATTGAAGAATTCGACACACATTTCAAGGGGAAGAGCACAGAAATGAAACAAAAACAGAATCCATGTTACCCTAAAGAGATGTGGTGCATGCAGGGTGTGACAATCTCCTTTGTTGTACATGACATACACTCATCGGGTCTTACAACGCACCGCCATTTCGTAGCGTTCGGACATATTTTTCCTCGACGAAAAATATTTTAAAATGCCGTCATATGTAGTGAAATTGTGTAAAAGTTACTGGAAAAAATGTAACAAGGCAGGAGGAATTACCTACCACGCGTAAGTAATTATGATTCGTGCTACTTTTTTTATTAATGTTTTATTTACTTTGGTACAAATTTCGAACAAAAGTACAACGATGTGGCTACCTGTTTTTGGGAAAATTCCCTAAAAGTGGGGAATTCTTTATTAAATTTGTGACTCAGATCAGGTTCCGAATTTCCTATCGTATCTGAAAAGAACTTGAATGATTATAATTATAGTCTACCCTACGTACTGCTATGATGTTAGCAAAGTAGTACGATTTTATAAATAAACTAGCTGACCCGGCAAACGTTGTTTTGCCATATAAATAAATAAAAAATTAGGGGTGGATTACCCCTAACGTTTAGGGGGATGAAAAATAGATGTTGGCCGATTCTCATAGATACCGGATAAGCACAAAAAATTTCATCAAAATCGGTCAAGCCGTTTCGGAGGAGTATGGCAACGAAAACTGTGACACGAGAATTTTATATATTAGAAGAAGAAGATAGAAGATTATAAATAAATAATATAACACCGCTTTCTGCGGAGCCCTTATTATTTTCGATCCCGATTTTATTTTAACCGGGTTATATTATTTTAATAGGTTTCCTAGAAATAAAAACCGTAAAGATGATTGGTTTCTAATTATACGAAACTGTAGAAGAGAAACCAATTGGAACCCATCAACTGCGAGTACCGTGTGCAGTGCACATTTTGATGACGTGGATTTTATAACAACCGCGAAGGGGCTACGATGCTTGGTTCCGTACGCCTTTCCAAAACGGGTAAATGACCTGAATAGCTATTTTTTTTAAATAATTTGATGTATTTGTACCCGCATCGGATAGCAGAATAAGAAAATAGGGCAGGATAGGGGTCCGGCAGGGGTACGACAAGGCAAAGGTACGGAATACGGGTGGGAAACGGCAGGCGTACGGCAGGGCAACGGGAGAGGTACGGCAGGGTTACGATAGACCTAGGGGAGGGTTACGAGAGGGGTACGGCACGGATTATGGGAGCACGATAAGGCTGCGGTGGGGGTACGGGAGGGAAACGGCAGGCGTACGGCAGGGCTGTGGGTAGGATACGGTAGGGGTACGGCAGGCATACGATAGGATTACGGTAGGCCTATGGGAGGGGTACGTCAGGCATACGGTAGGGTTACGGTAGGCCTATAGGAGTGGTACGGGAGTGCTGCGGAAGGGATACGACAGGGCCACGGGAGAGGTACGGCAGGCATACGGTGTGGTTAAGTGAAGGGCGCGGGGAGGGTACGTGACGGGTACGGTAGGGGTACGGCAGGCATACGGGAGGGGTACGGATTTTAATTCCGTGCCGTCCTCGCCTTAAATTTTAATACCTACTTACGAGCATTGTAGTGTATGTAGCCTTAAGGCTAGTTTCCCACAAGCGCGCTCCATACAAACGTAGTTTGATCATATTTTAAAAGTACACAGGTTTTTAATTACTATAGAAATCTTGAATCTCATGTAACTTTGAATTGATATATTTATTATACCACAAGCATCGATATTAATTTCTGGATCACGTCTACAAAATTTCATTGATTTTGATAGCGCAATATTGAAAATATGATCAAACTTCATTTGTATGGAGCGTACTCGGGGAGACTCCTCTTATCAACATATTTCATTACTTAAGAATTTTTAAATAAATAATTACAATCAGAAATTAATAATTTTTATTTATTTATTATTGTAAAGTTGTAGAGTAGAATAGCACCAACCCCTTACGCTCATGGGTGTCGTACAAGGCGACTAATGTTTTCGAGGCAAAAGATCAAGAGTCTCCGTAGTCTGGAAAATGGGCAGCAGCATTTTCCATTGTTATATTTAAACACTGCGATCTCCAACCCGCCTGCCGAGCGTGGAGATTATGGCAATAACCTCCCCTTTCGTGGGAGAGGCCCTAAGTCCTGCAGTGGACTGTTACGGGTTGTGATGATGATTGTAAAGTTGTATTGCTAACATAATACATAAAGAAGGCAAAAAGCATTTTCCATTGTTATATTTAAACACTGCGATCTCCAACCCGCCTGCCGAGCGTGGAGATTATGGCAATAACCTCCCCTTTCGTGGGAGAGGCCCTAAGTCCTGCAGTGGACTGTTACGGGTTGTGATGATGATTGTAAAGTTGTATTGCTAACATAATACATAAAGAAGGCAAAATGGATCATGTATATGGCAACCCTAAAATTACGCAGACATATAAAATGGCGGCCATTTCTATGCTTCCCTCATGACTTAAGACACATGGATTCTGTTTTTGTTTCATTTCTGTGGGGAAGAGTAATGAAGTAATGACGACATTTAATTTCAACATACGAAAGCAAGAAGATGATGAAAGTTTTGATTCTTTTTATGGTGATTTGACGAAGTTGGTGAAAGCCTGTAACTACAAGGAGCTTGAATCAAGAATGCTAAGGGACAAAATCGTCATAGGAATTTCAAACAAGAACTTGCAGGAAAAGTTATTGGCAGTTGGGAATTTGACTTTGGAGAATGCTGTTGAGAGATGCAGAGCAGCCGAATTATCGCGTGTTCATGCGAAGGCCATTAAGAAGGATGTGGTACCTGCTGTGGATGCGTTTGAAGTGAGAATATGGCCGAAAAATGAAGCTAAGTATAAAAATATTGTTAAAAATCCAAATTACAATAAAGGTTTCTACTTATGTTTAAAGTGCAAGCAGGAACATGGTCCTAGGCAATGTCCAGCTTTTGGTAGAGTTTGTTCCAACTGTAAAAAGCTGAACCATTTTGCTAAAGGCTGTAACCAAAAGAAAGTGCAGGTACTAGAAGAGTCGCATGGATCGGATGATAATGTTGAAGAAAATTTGTGACTAGTTAAAGTATGCCATTCAGTGGGAAAGAATTATAGCAATGTGGAAGACTGGGGAGTTGAATTAAATATAAATAATAATAAACGAGTGATGTTTAAGTGTGATACTGGGGCACAGGTGAATGTATTGTCAATTAATGATCTTAAAAAAAAGTCAATGATGAATAGGAATTTAAAAACGAAATTAACAGTTATTGGTGATTACTTAGTACCAAAGTTAAATAATGATGTTAAATCAACCTTTGACAAAGTAAGGGTTAGAAATGAAGAGTATTATAATAGAACTGTGAGGCCAGAAAGAAGTTTTGTGCTAGAACAGACTATATGGTTTAAGAAAAATCCGTTACTTAATAAATGGGTTATGGGTAAAATTGTAAAGATAAATGGTTTTAGGTCTTATGATGTGAAGGATGTTGAAGGTTCTATTTACACGATAACTTCTTATCATATTCGATCTCAATAATCTGATGGTTTGGTTGTGTGGTTTAAGTGTTCAGTTGAATTACAATTTTAAGTAAATTTTGTTATGAGTAAGAGTATTTTTATTTATTTATTTTGTGAGGGAAGAAGAGTTGTTTAGTTTTTAGCTTATTGGTGTTATATCTACTAATAATTATTTTTTCAATTTGTAAAAACTTAAGGGGGACATGTTGTAGATATCTATGGTTGAGTGAGATGAAAGAGTATCAAGGTTGTCTTTGACAGCTGCCAGATTGAGGATTTCGTAAAACAAGAAAGATTATTAATTCTGAATATAAAATACTCTTAGTTTCTCCAAATCTTTTATTTATATTAACAGTAAACATTACAATAACAAAGAAAATATATTTAATATCTGTGAAACTAGCCTTATTGGAAAACGAATGAATAAGATTTCGGTCATGTGGCCGCTGCGTGTTTATTCTAACAAAAGTCAAAACCATTCAACCAAAAGTGGGCTCAGCGCTACACAAAATTTTGAAAGGAGGAAAAAGTTAACATCAATGAATAATGTCATGTTGGACATCCTGATTGTGGAATCAATGGAGTTATCCATTAGATTGTTTTCTTTGGGAATATGTCTTCGCTGATAAACTAAGGACGAAACAGAACTAAAACCTGAACCTGGTCTTGGTCTTGCAGGATTCAACTAATGGGATAATTGGGAGAAACTCACAGAATCGATAGCCGATGGGCCGGATGTTGTTGAGTGGCGAACTGGGTGAACTCCTAAGAAATGGACGGCCGTCCTCCTTAAGGTCCTAGGGAGCCGATGGATGCAAGATAACAGAGTCGACCGAAATGTAAGCCGTGGGAGGCCTGTATTCAGCTGTGGACCCGGACCTACCTACCTGCCTAAAGATGATGATGATGATGATGGGATTACTGACACACTGGAACCCTATAACATAAATATTGTTATAAGTTCTCTTTTCTCGCTCTGTATACTTTTTCGATAATTTTCGATTTTACACGAAATCTATACAATCGCTATCAGATTCATCTAAAAGTTGAATATCACATTCGATTTTGGCTTCAAAAGGCCCCTAGGGACAGAGACAAATCAATGCGTTAGATAGAAACAAAACATATATGAGTGAATGAATGTAACTGATTTTAGAAGGTGTAGCCAGAGAAAAAATGTATCACCTTTTATTGGTCGATTTGCAAATTTTAAGCTGATTGGCCTTTCAGAAACCCACAGTGGTTTAACAGCTTGTTAAATGTGACAGTATGTTAGCTAATCAATGATTTGACATACGTTTCAGAAACCGGGTGTAAGTTGGACTTTGGTGGATATATCGAGTCCTTAGCTAAAACTGCTGCCAAAAAACTAGGCATCATCTCTAGGGCAAGGCGGTATTTCTCATCTCAGCAGAGGTTGCCAATACATAAAGCCCAAATTGTCCGATAAAAACCGTTGTCACCTATTGGACGGATCTGCCAAGGTCTATCTGGCTGCTCGGGACTCGGTTGAGAGACGCTCAAAGACACTGATAGACAATCCCTCGTTAGTGCAGGAAAATCTACAGAATCTGGATAACCGCCGTAAAGTGGCATCTCTGGCGGTTTTCTACAGACTACACTTTGGGGAATGTGGACTGGAACTCGCTGCCTGCACATGTTTTCCCTGAGCGGTACAACTTGGGTCTCTTTAAGACAAGAGTGAATAGGTGTTTAATAGACAGGTATGCGCCATCGTAGACTGCATCTGCACTTAACATCAGGTGAGATGGCATTCAAATACTAACTATTTTCTATAAAAAAAACAGCTTTCGGTGAGTTATTATTTGCTGCGAAATATTACGCGGCAGTCGCGGTGGCCACATGGCCGAAATAATATAAAGTTAGTTTCACCGACATTAACTTTTTTTATTTTTTATGTTACAAGGCAAACAAACGCGTAAACATGCCAGCCACCTGATGGAAATTGGTCACCGCCGCCTAAGGACTATTTTTCTTTGTTTAATTTAAATTTAAAAACCAAAGGTTTATGAGAAAAGAAAACAATTATCAAACAATAAACTACACATGAACTTAACGTGACTTATAATAAGTTTTCTCTTTTATTTTATTTATTTATTTATTTATTAATCCTTACAATATTTCGTACATTCTGTCTTACTTATAGTTACCTTATCTTGAGAAGATATGCGCTATTTAAAGAGTTTTAAGGCGTTAAATTTCCGCACCAACGAATTTTTTTTAAATACCTGGGTATGGCACTCAGATTGTGCCAGATGTGCCCCGGATACCCGGGTAGAAAACCCTAGTTTGAATACTCTGAACACGTATCCACATCAACAGCCCATAATGGTAGACTGCCGGACTTCAGCCTGCTCCACGTTAGTTGAGGGCTTTAATCACGCTTAAAGCGGGTTAGAGATCGCAGTGTTGGGTTGTCAACGGGGGTCCTAGCTGGTTGGCTTCTAAGTAAGCCATTAAGCGCCTTATACGACACTCATGAATACAAAGGGTTTATTGATGCTATAGACTCTGCCGGACATCGCACGGCTATGAAGCCGTCATGTTATTGTTAATTATTGTTGTTCTGGCAAATTAACACGGTCTGAAAACGACTAGATTGACAAGACTGCCTCCACGATAGGATATTGATCGAAGGTAGTGTATGTATTATACTGGGGATATGTATTAATCTAATGATTTTCCGAGAGATCAATCTCGCTCGGCTTCTGTCAGGGTCCACTTTCCCACTTTTTCTCTTCCACTTCGCAAGCCTTCAGCATTCTAAGGTCGTAAGCCGTGAAGCCCGCGAGACCGCACACAGATGAGGAACGTTAGGAGGTAGTACAGACGGCAAAACAGTGGTCTAGCACTCTAACATTGAAGTTCTGTTTTACGTAATAAACCAAGGTTGATTTCCCTAGCAATAATATTCTAGGCCTACCCTTAGTAACATTTTGGTGACACGGCACGGGTTCTTATGACAACACTGACAGCGCTCCTAGACCACTTTGCCGGCAGTATACACCCGCCTACAATACCCTACATTAATAATAACTAACTTTTTATGAGTTTTATACATTACTTGAATGCTAACGGATACTCTCGTGATAACATCGTAATGAAACCTGCACGTTTAGGCGACTGGAGGTGTATCCATGATCCAATCTGGTCAGATTCCCCTAGTAGCAGGGTCACGTAGGTCAGATAGCAGTCGCTCCACTGTAATTATCTGACCTGCCAAATCCTGGATTATAGTCAAGGCGCAAGAGCATAACCAATTTAACGCTACAATGATTATTTAATAACAAGAATAATAATAATAATACAGTAATAGCCTATAATAAGAATCAGTTCTACATAAGCAATGGCTCGCAAGTTTCGATTAGGTATCGTGGCGCCATGACACGCCCACAAAGTGTCGCCTCATTGTGTCAATTTAGCGAATTTGAACCAGTCAACTGCGTAGGTAGAACATTGTTCAGACCAATTGGTCTCCAAACTAAAATTTAAAGATGTCAGCTTGTTAATTTATCATGGAAGACTGCGAGTTACGCCGTCGCGCGCATGCGCACTGCTAAGTAATGGCTATTTAGGTTTTGGACTGAGAACTGTTGAATTATAAATGTATTTTTTTTAAGCAGAGTTCTAATAGGATTCTGAAGGATATTTCAGGCCCCACTATCTATAGGTAGAGATGAAGAATTTTATAATAATAATTCACCACGGACAGGAAAAAAGATAGAAGGAGCCTCTTTTGGTCACACAAAAATGTAGGTATATATTCGAAACAAAGACTTATTTATACTAGAAAATGTGTTGTTTAAACTTTATTTCTATGAAATTTGTCAACAAAATATTTCAAGGATTACCCTTTTTTCAATTAATTTACTAGATGATTACATTAACATTCAATTTTACCTATTACTTATGAAATAGTATGTATGATGTAAAATTAATAATCATATTGAATAAGATGCGATTTATGGCACCCACCAACACTATAAAGAAAATGAAATACCATAATGAAAAATACTAAGAAGAAATAAAGCAGACATTACTAATAATACAATTTTAATAAAGCAAATGACTAGTCATCACTGTACACTAGGGAATGCAATCCCGCAAGATAATTTCAATCCAGGTAATTGCGGGTCTGGACCATCTTAGTCCCGCTGGATCCAGGTATTTGCGGGATCCTGCAGGGTAGACTCAGACCCCAGTAATCAATCGTAATAAAGACTTTATGGGCCTCATTTTCATGGTTTTAGTTTTAACCGAAATTACACAAGGTTTTTAGTACATTTAAAATGGTTGTATTTTTAGACATAAAGATAAAGAGATAAATTGACATACTCTAGTCAACATCAACATTAATTGAAATAATTACGTAAACACCACAAACAACATTGTAAGCAAATTAAACATTATTTTGGAAATAAACTTTCAAGTTTCAAGCATAACTATCAAACCACTCAATATTTTTCCATATATGCTCATACATTTCTGGTGTTACAAATTGGTCTTAAACTTCATAAATTTTAATCAATTTTAATTAGATTTTCGCATGATGATAGCAGGACAATGAATACCATGTATTTGATTACCTCTTATGCAAATTAATGTCTGTATTAATCAAATACAGAGGTACACGTTGTCTTATTGGCTATCAAACCGAAAACCGAAAACTGATTTGTAATGACAGAAATGTATGAACTTATAGGGAAAAATATGGGGTGGTTCGATAGTTAAGCTCCCAAGTATAGTTTCTCATTGCTTAGTGTGCATCGCATTGCTTAGCCAGCACCCAGCCAGCCAGACCACGGCCCACGAGCGGCCCCGCGCACATTATCACGTATAAACCACACTCCTCTGTAATCCCGCCAGTCCAGCGGGATCCCGCAAAATTTCGACGGAATTCGACCGGAATTTGTCCCGCAAAATGTATGCGGGATTCGAGTATCCCGGTATTGCATTCCCTACTGCACACATTTAATTTGGAATTTTTATTTGGAACAAGCCAACATAAAATGTGTTGAATTGAAAATACGGAAACTTTTGTATAGGTACTTTAGTAAACACAGATGGTCTAGTCACAAGAATAACAATGAAAATTAAAACTATGACTGTATTATTTGTCATCTATACATATTACAGCAACAATTTACATGTAATTTGAAATGGATCTTTTTGTTCACTATTTATGTGATTTACTATTTTAAAATTTATTTCTGATATTGGTCTTTTATATCACCTGCTGCCTTTTTAGTTATTTTGCAACTTACAATGAACTAATTAACTTTTTATAGCTATAGTATCCACAGCAGAGGCACAGTTTTATTATAGAATAACTTTTATTTAGTCATAAAAAATGGAAAATGATCTAAGTACCAGTACAAAAGTTTTACAATATTCCAAAACACCTACCACCCTTAATTTACTATGTTCCTTTCACAAAAGTTTACTTAATACTAGTGATAGAGATAAAGATCAACCAACAGTTAATTAAAAAATTTAAAAGCTTTAGAGTTCAAACTAGGTAAGTATTAAATTGAAATGTATAGTAATAGGCACTACTCAAAGAATCAAGTAATAATATCCTCAATGTCAAGTGTGATCCCTGAAGAAGAAAGCCAGTATGCGCCGCGCATGGTAAACAAGGGTATGGTATGTTGTATCAGATCATGACACTCGCCAAATTATATAAACAACTGAGCATGACCTTCTCTTTTCTGAAGGTCATACCTACGAAACGCGGAGTCTCAGTCGCAAGGACCATAACGGAATGTGATAATAAGCATCCTAAAAATACAACACAGGTCAATAACAATCGTCCAATGTCCAAAATAAACAAATTACATAAACCTGTTCCGAACAATACCGAGTTACACGAGTAAATAAATACACTAAAATTGCTAGTTTACAAAAGAAAATATGATGTGCAGATGCTATTACCTTTTCACGACACACGGAGCACTTGAGATCACAATGAATAAAGCTATACTTTGTCAGATAAACGAAGTAAACCTACGCCAATATATAGTAATCTGTGACCTACGCTTTTATTTGTAGAACAACAGCAGCAAGTAGATGTAGATACCTACACTTTTTTCTTCTCTCTCTTTCACTAAACGATGTCGTTTCTTTATACGTAATGTAGTCTTGTTATTTGTCAAAACAATTTTTCTTTGTCTTTTCGTAAATTGTTAATTTTATTATGCGTGTTTTGGAGTGTACTAACCAGTGTTGCCAGCAATGTTTACAAACACATAGAGCACCCAGCTAATATTATCTTGGAACAATAAATATTAGGGTGTTACAACTCAGTGACAAAGGAGCAGTCACCAAAAAGTACGTTCTCATGGATCTTTTGGCACATGGCTGAAATCAGAACTAACGCCCCTATCTTGTAAATCATCATTGTTGACGAAATGAATATTATAACTTACTATTCGATACCTACTTTTTTTGCAAAGGAGTGTAGGTATACATATATTGTACAGTGGTGGACTAAAACCTCGACTCTAGGTTGGTTGCCTAACTTTTGGTCTTTTCAGCTTGTATCGCATTTTTTTTAAACAAAATGTCGAATACTGAAAAGCGACCACTTAGCCCGTTCAATGGACAACCACATTTCATAACTATGAAAACTACCTAGATTGAGTTATTTTTCCAAAAGTCGGGTAATAAAACCTAAGAGAAAATTTTTCATTGCATCAGTGTATAATATAATCAAATGTTCCCCCGATAGACAGCGAGCGATATTTGCTGACCCAAAAAGTGTCCAGATCGTGGGACAAGACCCTACGCCTCAACCGACGCCCTAGCTCCTGATTCAGTTTTTTATGCTGATTCGAGCATCGCAGGCCCGCCCACAGTCTCTGCAGCGAACTGCAATTGAACCATGAGCCCCGACTCTGACTCACAATCGCTCACGATTTTATGAGCCAAAAGGCCAAAAATTCCGAGCTCGCTCAATTATTTTATTGATTTTATCAACCAGTCAAGCTTTAATTTATTGTCTTTTATTACGATCAGCATCGTACATCTTCACAGCACCTAAGCCAAAATCTCCAAAATTTCGAGCTCGCTACGCTTGTCCATTCATTCGTTGATCACCCCAGCTTTTAAAACCCAAAATTACAAAAATTTCGAGCTCATTTCGCTCGCTCATTCATAGGTTACAGTTAGTTTTCAATAAGCTCGTTGCGGTCGCTCATTCATTATATTCCCTAAGTTATTTTAGTAAAAATTATAATTCTGTTAAGACACAAAATTCCAAAAAGTACGAGCTCGCCCTGCTCATTCATTCATTCTATAAATTATAAATTAATTAATATTCATGGAATAATTCACACAGCGTCGTTTAGCCCCAAACTAAGCAAAGCTTGTGCTATGGGTGCTAAATGTCAAGAATTTCGAGCCCGCTCCGCTCGTTCATTCATTCATTGATCACATCAACTTTTTTGACACAAGATGTCAAAAATTTCGAGCTCGCTTCGCTCGCTTATTCATAGGTATCATTTAAATTATTCATTTAATTTCCCTTAAATTACTATTGTGAAGATCACCCACTGCTGTTAAGACAAAAAATGGCAAAAATTGCGAACTTGCTTCGCTCGCTCATTCATCCAATGATCACCTCAAGCTTTTAAGACCCAAAATGTCATAAATTTCGAGCTCGCTCCGCTCGTGCACACATTCGTTGTTGTCCACCACATTTTAAAACCCAAAATTTCCTCGCTCGCTCGGCTCGCTCATTAAATTTTTGATCACTCCACTAAAATACTACATTAATTTTTTAATCTGGGCGCTCGCTTGAAATATAATTTTGACTTTTGCCCCCCCTAAACCAAATCCTGGATCCGCGCCTGGGTGTAGTCAGGGTAGGATTTTGTGGGTACATAAAGCCTACGCGTTTTTAAGTCAAACTCCGAACTTGCTTCTTCACTAATTTGTTACTTTTATTTTTAATAATTACACTACCTGCGCCGCGTCGATAACATGTTAGAAAATCATGAATGATCAAATTTCAAAATAATAATGGCCATTTGATCGAAAGTTTTCTAACCAAAGTCTGAAATACCAACGTTTAAATTAATTATTTATTACATTATTGACCAAATCGTAAAATTTCGCTCTTTAACAACATCGAAATTTAATAATTAATTAGCGAATAATGCCCGTAAATTGGTTCTGGAATTCGCCGGCCGCGGCCGCGGCACGTTCGCTTCGCTCGCTCGGCTCGTGCGCAGTGGTTTACAACAACTAGAGATTCAAAATTGTGACAAATAAATTAATAATTACTGATCTAGATTTATAACCGGCGACTTTTGGATCATGAATCATACTCTCTAACCATTAGACTGAGAAAAGGAAATAAAATACTTGGGAGGAAATTCTATATAATTTGATAAGGGATGATTTGGTAATTTAAATTTACATTTAACAAATTTTGGTCAGTTGTCCACTTGATGAAACATACAGGGTGTAAAAAGACCGCTAGCATTAAGTGAAACCCCATATTCTACCCATAAAACTGAACAACTTTCCCAAAGAAACATACCCGCGGAAATGACTTGATAATTTCGCTACCTAAAATAAATAATTAATTGCGACGCGCAATGTACAACGTCTGGCGCACGCCTCTCGCTGGCCCACGTGACCAGTGGTCACTTCTTCTTCTTCTTCTTCGTTGAGTCAATTTTTCGAAAACCCTAGATCTGGCATACCCAGTAGCTGGCCACGGCAACGGCATTATCAGTCGCCAGGAACAGTTCCTCCCTAGTGCAGGTAGCAGGACAAAGAGGACACGAAAGCAGATGCTCCATGGTTTGGGATGGAGCTCCACAGTCGCATTGCTGCTGTGTCTGGTCAATGAAGCCCCACTTAGCCAGAGAGTCTTTGCAGCGGCCAACCTGCGTCCGTAAACGGTTAAGTGACTTCCAAGTTGGCCACTGCAGCTCGTGTCCTGGTGGCAGGGATTCACTGGGTGCGATGGATCCAGAAGGCACTGGGTATTGAGCACGCCACAGCTGCTCCCTTGCCTCCCTAGAAGGTTCGTTAGCGGAGATGGTAGACCTCAGAAAACTGTTCCGGCTTTTGAGGCGTGCGGGGGGCATTATATGACCATTCAGTGGATGTCGTGCGTCTATTTCCTGCCTGAGTTTCTCCTCTGCACAGGCCACTTCGCGCCGTACACATGGTGGGGCAATACCTGCTAAGGGATATACCATTCCAAGCGGTGTAGGCTTGAGGCAGCCCGTTATGATACGGCATGTCTCATTTAAGGCCTTGTCGACTTCCTTCGCATGGGCGGATCGGTGCCACACTGGACACGCATATTCACCTGCCGAGTATGAAAGCGAGCGGCCCGTCGTCCGAAGAACATGCGGATCTGCTCCCCAGGTAGAGGATGTGAGACGCCGCAGCAGATTATTTCGTGCACTAACGTTCTGCCTTGCATTCCTACCTCAGTCAGTGGTCACTGACCCACTAACTGAGGTATTCTACCTAACTAGTACGGGGAAAAACCTACAGCACGATGGTTTTTCCCCGTAAGTGGCCGCACAATGCAAATGAGGTTCTTGTCAAAATGGTACCACCTGGTACCTAACACCTGTTAACCAAAGCAAATAAGGCACAAAATTCCATTATTTAAACCTAAATAACTGCTAAACCATAAGCCGCCAACTGTTTCCGATTGGTACCTGCTATCTTACTAACTTTTGATGGCGCAGACGGTGTCAAAATTTCAACCTTCTGTCTTCAGCTGTTCAGAATGTTAGTACCACATGCTTTTTGTTTAAGTTACATTACAAAATTAAGTAGGTACAGATGGCAGCACATCAACCTATTTACCGCCAGTATAACATGAGCTAGTATCACTATGCACACACGTACAAACCGAAGATAACAAGCAAAGCAATGTACCTAGGTACTTACCTACTCCACGTTTCGCGAGCGCCGAATTAGATGCGGCTCAAATTGGCACCATAACACATTAGCATGTTAAAATATTCCTGAGCATCGTAACGATGTCTTTCATTTGCACGAGGCATCACAAAATACCTAACACACTTGAAAATACTTTTTAAACTTGTGAGAACACAAATCACTTTCGCCGTAACAATGTCGTATTGGTATCGCGTTTGCAACCGAACTGAAGAAAGAAAGAAGGAAGAACAGTCGCGCCGCCGGTGTCGGCAATTTCTTTTGATCCTAGTTTCGGTAAAAACCCGCGCGAGCGCATCCTAGACTATCGTGTCGTGACGTGACGCGGCAGAAGCATACCGGTGTAATACATTTACTTTTGTTAAATAACACATTAATGTGAAGTGTCGTATCGTAGCGTGTCTCTATCTCTTTCTCTCTCTCTCTCTATCGCTCTACCATAGTAAATGTATGAAACCGACATACTTTTGACGCATCACGACACTACACGACAAGGTAGTGGCTTTATCACCGCGTCCAAATTTGTATCATTTTTAGGGATACGTATCGAAACTTGACCTTTGTTCCATTTGACGTACCATTCGTCTGTCCGTCGTCCATTCGCTGTCCGGCTATCACAGGATTGTATCTCTTGAACCACTCTCGAACACTTTAAATTTTCGGCTCATACCCATTGTCCCCCGAATATTGATACCCAAATCTACCCTCTCTTTCACACTGGTGGTAAGTTGCGACGAGTGTGAAAGGGATAGATAGATAGGTTAGGGTGTGAGGATGATTTGGGGGACAACGGGAATGATCGAAATGTTCACGGTATAACATCATTGACATCATATCATCATGATCAGCAAGTATAATTTTTCGTGTTTAGGGCTGTCTCTATTGAAACGTTATGGGTACTTGACAAATTCCTTGAGTATTACTGTAGCCTATACCGACAAATAATAAAAATAAAGTAAAGTTAAATCTAGGGAACAGAGACGTGTCCGCTCACTGTAGACCTTATAAGAAAACTTATTGTCACCCAAAGGGCACTGGAAAGGCCAATGCTCGGAGTCTCATTGTGCGATCGAATCAGGAATGAAGAGATCCACAAGCGAACTAAGGTCACCGACATAACCCGAAGGATTGCCAAGCTTAAGATCTCTGGGGGAGGCCTATGCCCATCAGTGGACGTCTTCCGGCTGATATGATGATGATGATGAAAGTACAAATTAAAGGTGTATCTACAAGCAATGTGATTTTTCATAAGTACCTGCCTTCTACGGAACCCTTCATGTGCGACTCCGATTTACGGGCGTATCATATCAGGTATTTCCTAATAGTGTCAACATCGCTTCGGTTTGGCTGGAGCCGATCAACCGTCAGTTGCAATGGATACTAATTCGCTATAAATTAAGTCGCTTTCGGTTGCTCGGGCGAGCCGACTTTGATCGGCCTTGAGACTACGTCAACTTTATTTTATACTACGTCAGTTTCAACTGCAACTAACGGTTGTTCACCCAAATTGGAAATTTATCGGAAATTTTAATTACGGACATTCATTTAGCCGTCTGCCGTATCGTGTCAAAAATCGACCAGACTGATAATAAAATGTCATGATCGTGACGTACACACGTCGGTATCGGTGCCACGCCATTTGACGGAAATGCGCTACATCAAAATGTTACAATGTAGACCCAGCCTAATTGCACAAAGGCGACGCCGCCATTCGGGGCGAACTTCAATTCGTTCGCTGGCTTTTCGACTTGAAAGTACCTACCTACGTTCGGAACTGAAAGTGAATTAGGTAAACCTCTTGTTATCTCATCGAGCAATTACAATTAAGTCATCGATCAATGACCTGGGTTTAATACTTATTTCTTCTTAAAGTGTGTATCTATCTGGTAGGTACTCTGCGCCTTTGGTCCGATCCCGCATCAGTTCTCGTGTCATGCGTGTCTGACAAATGAATACCTACCTAGTTATTTTTTTTGCCTTAGTCTCCACGGTTCGGTCGTGTGATAGGAATTGGGAATGTTCGTAATACAAACATGTTGGTTTGGTATCCGGTCATCCTGTCAGCTGATGACAAGTGGTAGGTAGGTACTACCACAGGTACTACGTTCAATTCTCATGTTCCTAGTAGGTATTGGACTATCGATCGTGAACTTTACTGCAGATATCGGCAGTAGGTAGGTGGTAGGTACTGGGCTCGATTCTCGTATGATGTGAATGTCCGTAAGCAAACGTGTACGTAAGTTAGGTAGGTAGACAGCTGATCCTGTGCCTGATCATGCAAGTGCGCGCCACGGTAGATACCTACTACGTTAAATTCTCATGTAATGTGAATGGTCGTCATACAATCATGTACCTAGGAAGGTAGGACTTTCGATCGTGAACTTTACTGCTGATATCGACGGTAGGTAGGTGCTGGTATAATGTTAATGACCGTAAGCAAACGTCTAGGTAATGTATTAAGGTAGGTATGCGTACCCCTATCGTGTTGAACTTTACTAAGTGGTAGCATGTAGTGCTGCTGCCCCATGGGCATGGGCCCACGGGCGGCCGGTGGCGGATTGGCGCAGGCACGTCCGCTGTAGGTAGTACCTAGCGCGCGGCACCGAGTAGGAGGAAAGTTAGCGCGCGGCAGCTAATAGGTAGGTAGTTATATCCATTGCGTGCTTTTACTTAAAGTGCATTTATTTCAACTTAAATTTGAACTTTGAATGTCTAAATTAATTGTGAACGATTTAGTTATCGATACTTGATATTTTTAGTACAAAAATACAACTTTTTTTTTTAAAGAATCTCAATTTCTGCCTAAACTATGAGTTTCCGCGGGTATGTTTCCTGGGGAAAGTTGTTCAGTTTCATGGGTAGAACATGGGGTTTCAATTAATGCTAGTGGTCTTCTTACATTATAAACTTTGTAAATAAAACATATTGACTTTCAAATTTTGTTGTCCTTTCAAAATTTGCTCATTTAAGTTTTGATTATGTAACCGCCGAGACCTCCATCTGGATTTTAGCCATAATACCAAAAATCCCAAACTCGCTGAGCTGGGCACCTCCCCAAACATTGTGAGCTCGTTCTTTTAATGTGTTCACATCAGTTCTATTGAGCCATGATTCCAAAAATTTCAAACTCTATTAATTTGCTCATTTTTAAAACATACCATCGCCCATACCGCCTGTCAATTCAGATTATAAGAACCAATATATAAAAAATTGAACTAGAATTAAAGAGCTCGACAATGTAAAACTAACGCCTGTGGCTTGGCTTGTATGGTGGCCTTAATCATGCTGGTTCGTGCTCATTGACTGTACATTGGCGATCGACTCGGCTTCGCGCCTAAATTGGCCACACTAAATTACTGTCAAACTCAAATATTCTATACCTATCTGTGGTCATACTGACTTCCGCTGTCACGTCATCCAGATGACACAACAACAACAAAACAACGACAATGTTGTTGTTATGTTTAAGTTGATATGTGTATATTTCTAGATTTTTACTGTGTTGAACATTTATTTTCGCAATGAATGCAAAAACTTAGAGTATATAGAGAGTAGAGAAAATATTTAGAGTTGTTCATAAATGTATGGTCGAGTTTAGAGCCGACAAGTTACTGTGCCATGTGGAAGATGTTTAGGTACGGCAATATAGCAAAGATTCGGTACGTAAAATGTACCTCAGTTTTGAAAATTTTGAATGAAATGTGATATTTTGGAAATCATTTAATCCGTAAAATTAATGTGTTTTGGAGTATTAGTTACATTTATTTAAGGTTACAAAATTTACCGTCAAATTAAAGTGTACTGTTATAGTTTTGATTTTCTTGTATTTTTTTCCTAAATATAATATTCATTGATATTTTTGCGTTCAGATGTGTCTAAAAGCAGTGCGGCGCTATTGTATAGTATTATATTATCCAGCTATATTATCCAGGCACATTACGCAATGTAGGACTATTCGGGCTAGAGAAATGAAACCCAGGATCAAGGAATTTTGAAAAATATATTATATTATTAAGATAATCAAGGTCGCTGGTCGAACAGAGATAGAATCAGAAGATAGATAACAGTTTGACATTACATCGTTCCGTGCATCAGTGTTGCTGTTAATAAATTAATAAGAGTAAATATATACCAGACTTTTCTATTTTCAATACTTCCCCTTATTCTCAATCTTCCACCAGAATGTGACAGCTGAAGTGGGTACTCAGTTTGACAGTAGGCAACTTATTGTTGTAAGAGCAGTAGTTCCGAAAATGTATACTACCATACTATTTAATATTACCAACTGTTCATCTTCTCTAAATTACAAGGGCAGGTGCAAGGGCTTTATAACGAGATCTGTTGACATTTTCAGATTATTTAGATTCTGATTAAAACAGTCATGTCATAAACCTCCCATTTTTTCCATCTTGCTATCTTACTTGGAGCTGGCCTTATGTTAATCTTGATTTCAACCTATATATTACCGATCAATGAGTGATAACATTGCGATGAATCTGCCTGAATGGGTAATCATGGTCCAATCGTGTGTCTGTACCTATGGGTAACCTGGTAGCAGGGTCACGGAGGTCAGATGGCAGTCGCTTCACTGTAATTATCTGATCTGCCAAATCCTGGATCATGGTCAAGGCGGACATCGGGCCCTCGTGCGCGATAGCACAAACGTGATTAACGATAAGATGATATATTACCAATCACTTTGTCTATATTAACTATACTAAACTATCACTTTCGGCTGATGTGGTTTGAGCCCACCATTGGATTGTCGAGAGCACAACCGGGACATTAACGCCAAGATGATGATGATTGGATTGTCGTAGGTAGGTGAACGCGTTGTACTCGTGCGATATGATATAAAACATTAACGAGTATCAAATTTTCTAGTCGAAGTATACGAGACACAGACACAAAGAAATTGGACATAGAGGCAAAGCACTGACGTGAAGATACTATTTTTTAATATTGCAAGTTCACAGACTGATACTTCCTCAATTTTTTTCACGACTTTCTTGCCAGACTATAAACATAAGTCCTTTTTGTAACCTTGCAAATGCTACAGTCACAAGTATTAAAAGGGAGGAGACGAAACCGCCTAAGGCTATGGGTACACAAATCACCATTTCTTTCAAAGTCAAAGTCAAAGTCAAAGGCATTTATTTGTGACACAGGTAGGCATACAGTTCATTAGGATATAATAATGATTATGAGTATCTCTGTGTTAACCCCAATTGTGGGCATACAAATATTATAATTACACAATAAAATCGTAATGGCTAATACTATTTAAATCATTTTAGTCATTTTTAACATAACTATGTGTTACAGGGTACCATATCTCTAAAATTTAAGTATTCATTTATATCATAAAAACAATATTTGATAAGCCACTCTGTTAACTTATTATTAAACTCTCTTTCTGGTAATTTTTTAATTTCATTGGGTAAGTTATTAAATATAGTAATACACATATTATATACATTCTTTTTATATATGTAGGTTTTACACGGAGGTTTATGCAACATGTTTATATATTGCGCTCTTTGTGTCCTCCGGCTAACATCTGATAAACTTTTAAAATATTCCGGATGTGTTTTCGTAAATACACATATATTTTTAATGTACATACATGGCAATGGTAGGATTATTATCTTGGAACAATAAATATTAGGGTGTTACAACTCAGTGACAAAGGAGCAGTCACCAAAAAGTACGTTCTCATGGATCTTTTGGCACATGGCTGAAATCAGAACTAACGCCCCTATCTTGTAAATCATCATTGTTGACGAAATGAATATTATAACTTACTATTCGATACCTACTTTTTTTGCAAAGGAGTGTAGGTATACATATATTGTACAGTGGTGGACTAAAACCTCGACTCTAGGTTGGTTGCCTAACTTTTGGTCTTTTCAGCTTGTATCGCATTTTTTTTAAACAAAATGTCGAATACTGAAAAGCGACCACTTAGCCCGTTCAATGGACAACCACATTTCATAACTATGAAAACTACCTAGATTGAGTTATTTTTCCAAAAGTCGGGTAATAAAACCTAAGAGAAAATTTTTCATTGCATCAGTGTATAATATAATCAAATGTTCCCCCGATAGACAGCGAGCGATATTTGCTGACCCAAAAAGTGTCCAGATCGTGGGACAAGACCCTACGCCTCAACCGACGCCCTAGCTCCTGATTCAGTTTTTTATGCTGATTCGAGCATCGCAGGCCCGCCCACAGTCTCTGCAGCGAACTGCAATTGAACCATGAGCCCCGACTCTGACTCACAATCGCTCACGATTTTATGAGCCAAAAGGCCAAAAATTCCGAGCTCGCTCAATTATTTTATTGATTTTATCAACCAGTCAAGCTTTAATTTATTGTCTTTTATTACGATCAGCATCGTACATCTTCACAGCACCTAAGCCAAAATCTCCAAAATTTCGAGCTCGCTACGCTTGTCCATTCATTCGTTGATCACCCCAGCTTTTAAAACCCAAAATTACAAAAATTTCGAGCTCATTTCGCTCGCTCATTCATAGGTTACAGTTAGTTTTCAATAAGCTCGTTGCGGTCGCTCATTCATTATATTCCCTAAGTTATTTTAGTAAAAATTATAATTCTGTTAAGACACAAAATTCCAAAAAGTACGAGCTCGCCCTGCTCATTCATTCATTCTATAAATTATAAATTAATTAATATTCATGGAATAATTCACACAGCGTCGTTTAGCCCCAAACTAAGCAAAGCTTGTGCTATGGGTGCTAAATGTCAAGAATTTCGAGCCCGCTCCGCTCGTTCATTCATTCATTGATCACATCAACTTTTTTGACACAAGATGTCAAAAATTTCGAGCTCGCTTCGCTCGCTTATTCATAGGTATCATTTAAATTATTCATTTAATTTCCCTTAAATTACTATTGTGAAGATCACCCACTGCTGTTAAGACAAAAAATGGCAAAAATTGCGAACTTGCTTCGCTCGCTCATTCATCCAATGATCACCTCAAGCTTTTAAGACCCAAAATGTCATAAATTTCGAGCTCGCTCCGCTCGTGCACACATTCGTTGTTGTCCACCACATTTTAAAACCCAAAATTTCCTCGCTCGCTCGGCTCGCTCATTAAATTTTTGATCACTCCACTAAAATACTACATTAATTTTTTAATCTGGGCGCTCGCTTGAAATATAATTTTGACTTTTGCCCCCCCTAAACCAAATCCTGGATCCGCGCCTGGGTGTAGTCAGGGTAGGATTTTGTGGGTACATAAAGCCTACGCGTTTTTAAGTCAAACTCCGAACTTGCTTCTTCACTAATTTGTTACTTTTATTTTTAATAATTACACTACCTGCGCCGCGTCGATAACATGTTAGAAAATCATGAATGATCAAATTTCAAAATAATAATGGCCATTTGATCGAAAGTTTTCTAACCAAAGTCTGAAATACCAACGTTTAAATTAATTATTTATTACATTATTGACCAAATCGTAAAATTTCGCTCTTTAACAACATCGAAATTTAATAATTAATTAGCGAATAATGCCCGTAAATTGGTTCTGGAATTCGCCGGCCGCGGCCGCGGCACGTTCGCTTCGCTCGCTCGGCTCGTGCGCAGTGGTTTACAACAACTAGAGATTCAAAATTGTGACAAATAAATTAATAATTACTGATCTAGATTTATAACCGGCGACTTTTGGATCATGAATCATACTCTCTAACCATTAGACTGAGAAAAGGAAATAAAATACTTGGGAGGAAATTCTATATAATTTGATAAGGGATGATTTGGTAATTTAAATTTACATTTAACAAATTTTGGTCAGTTGTCCACTTGATGAAACATACAGGGTGTAAAAAGACCGCTAGCATTAAGTGAAACCCCATATTCTACCCATAAAACTGAACAACTTTCCCAAAGAAACATACCCGCGGAAATGACTTGATAATTTCGCTACCTAAAATAAATAATTAATTGCGACGCGCAATGTACAACGTCTGGCGCACGCCTCTCGCTGGCCCACGTGACCAGTGGTCACTTCTTCTTCTTCTTCTTCGTTGAGTCAATTTTTCGAAAACCCTAGATCTGGCATACCCAGTAGCTGGCCACGGCAACGGCATTATCAGTCGCCAGGAACAGTTCCTCCCTAGTGCAGGTAGCAGGACAAAGAGGACACGAAAGCAGATGCTCCATGGTTTGGGATGGAGCTCCACAGTCGCATTGCTGCTGTGTCTGGTCAATGAAGCCCCACTTAGCCAGAGAGTCCGAGAACGGAACGTAGTGTCCTAACGTAAACAAACCGCTGTTCAAAATACTATAAAAATAATTAGAAATCCAGTAGTAATACTTACAAAATTAGTGTTAAAAAGTGCAGTGACATCAGGAGCAACCATTCAACATTTTGGTTCACAAGGAATCGTCGATTTACTACATAATTTTCGGCAAGTATTCCATAAGATATACGTTATAATACAATATTTGAACCTTGGTAAAAAGTGTATTATCGAATCACAACATATCTTCAAAATTAAAACAGCTGATTGGAGGTTAGAAAGACGCTTTTGACGTGCGCTTTGACAGAAGACAACTGACAGCCGAGTTACGGAAGCGTTCACAATTAAAATTGCGTTTTGTTCTCGCTGACCACAGTATCTGTTTCATTTCACGCATGACACTTATTTATTCATTTTAAAACAAAGACTTGAAGATCAGAACACAAAAATGACACCAAAAATAAAAAAATGCTCCAAATGTTTAAAACTAATAACGAGACAAGAATTTTTGACATGTATTAATTGTAATTTAATTTATGACACAGAATGTGCAAATTTGACATTAAAGAAATTTTATATAATGTCACGTACACAAAAGTCGAAATGGGAATGTCAGGTTTGTACAACAATAAAAGAAAAGACACAACCAATAGCTAATGAACAGGAAGTATTGGACAAAACTAAAACACCCACTAGAGTTAATTTCGTACGCTCACAATCGCAAAATGATTTAGAAGATAATATAAATAGCGTATCTGTCAATACTGTCGATGAAGATATCACTTCTCGAAGTTTTGACCTATCAACATACAATAGTTTGAATAACACGGAAGATGAGTTAAGAGAGGAAATCACTAAGCTTAAAGAACAACTAAATAGTACCCAAAACGAGCTCGAGAATCAAATTTTACAGAACATGGATTTGACAAAACAAATAACAAATCTTGATACACAGATTAAGTCTTTAAAGGCCATCTGTATGTCTCCAGTATCGGCCGATGCTATCAATCGCACCCCTACAATTAAAAAGAAAACAAAAAATAAAAGACGAAATTCTTTGATAGATAACAAAGTAATAGAACGTTATAATGGAATAGAGACAAATGCAGAAGAATATGAACTAAATATTAAACAGACTCAATTAAAAACAAATGACATAAAAAGTAATAAACAAATGACTGACACAAATATGACAACTACGAAAGAGGTGAAAAAACAGAGCGAACAAACAATAAAAAAGAAATACGAAGTTGATAAACCAAAGATATACATAATTTCAAATAGCAAACGATATAATATATTGCGAAATCTAAAACAAAACATTTTCTACGATGACTATGAAACGCTTCACTACATAACGCCAAATGTGGGAGTAGATATTTTAACCAGTAATGTGAAACAAAAGGCTACAGGTCTAACTAAGCGGGATTACTTTGTTGTCATGATCGGTGAAGAGGATTTCAAAAGATCGCGAAACTACAAAGCATTAGTGGACTCAATTAAAAACAACTTACAAATTATAGCTAATGAAACAAATGTAATAATAGTCTCTCCTAATTATATATGTGGCACATATCTATTCAATTGGCGAGTAGAAATGTTTAATAATATACTTATACAAAGTACATCAAAATATGCATACGCCATGTTTCTTGATGCAAATAAAGATCTACAGCTGAACATGTTCTCTGCGGTTACTGGGAAAATAAAAAATACAGGAGTGCAAAACATAATCCAGAACATAGCGGAATATATCAGCTTACTAAAAATTGACAACAAAAAAGGTGAGGAAGACGATGACATTGACGACAGCAAACAGCAAAATTTAATTAAAAATAATAATTTTTTTCTATTACAATAACATTCGAATACTCCATCAAAATATCTCAGGACTATTAACAAAAACTGATGACCTTATAGTCAATCTAAGTGTGATAGCAGATCACAGCATGGGTATAGACGTTTTATGTATAACTGAGCACAACATGATTCCAGACAATGAAGCACTCTTAACTATACCGAACTTCACATTAGCAGCTAGCTACTCAAGAGATAAAAAAAGAGGGGGATCATGTATTATTGTGAAAAATGGACTTAGGTACAAGGTATTAGAAGACATAGGGAAGTTGTCCGTGCAATGTATAACTGAAGTCTGCGCAATTGAGCTGTGTGATCATAGTTTAATAATTTTGTGTATGTATAGAGTTCCTAACACTAGTTTTAATATTTTTCACGATATTTTAGAACAAAGTTTAAATAGAGTCAACTGCAAAACAAACAAAAAAATTGTACTCTGTGGAGATTTCAATATAGACACGCTAAAAGACACTCCAAAAAGTCGGGAATTTATTAATCATTTGCTGTGCCATAACTTAAATCTTGAAATTAAACAAGCAACAAGAATCAATAGCGGAACTTGCATCGATAACTTTGCTCATAATGTAAAGGGATCAAAAGCACAGGTAATAGATATGGCTTTATCAGATCACGCTGCACAAATCTTAATATGTCCTACGAAAAAAACGTGTGCTGTAAAATCATGGTTTATTAAACGTCGTGATTACAGTACGGAAAATTTTCAAATTTTCAGAAAATATGTTGAAAGTTTAACTTTTGCCGACGTGTTTAATAGTACAGACGTTAATGAAGGATACAATAATTTCATTGATATATTTAAATGTCTCCATGATTTATGTTTTCCCTATAAAACAATAAAAAAAACAATAATGACAAAACCAAAGTGGCTTACAAAAGGAATAAAATCATGTTGTAGAAAAAAAAGGGAAACTTTATGGCACTATCGGCGAAATAAAGATGACAAAACTAAAGTGGCTTTAAAATCGTATTCACGCAGACTAAGAAAAATAATAAAACTAACACAAAGATCACAAAATGCTTATTATATAAATACTTCCAAAAATAAATCTAAAGCTACGTGGAAAATTATTAATAGTACAAAGAGCAGCTATCCAAAAGAGCCAATTACCGGCGTTGTTGTAAATGACAAACATATTACGTCGCCATCACAAATTGTTAACTCATTCAATGATTTTTTTATAAACCAAAATAATGATGTAATACACAATAACAATAAAAACTATGACATTAATATACAAAACAATTTATATTCAATATTTATGGCTCCAACTACAGCTACGGCCGTATACAAAACCATCATGGCGTTAAAGAATACGAATAGTGTAGGTTGTGATGATATTAGCACAAAGGCAGTTAAATATGTTGCAGATCTAATTGCCAATCCCTTAAGTCACTTAGTAAACCTATGTTTATCTACAGGTACCTTTCCGAATAAACTGAAAACGGCTATTGTTGTGCCGCTTTTCAAAAAAGGTGACGAAAGTGACATGTCAAATTATCGTCCAGTAGCTCTTTTACCAGTAATCTCAAAAATTTTTGAAAAGATTATTCACGAAATTTTTTATAATTTCTTAGAGAAACACAATTTATTAATTACGGAGCAAAACGGCTTTAGGAAAGATAAAACGACAAGTATGGCAATTTATGATTTAGTGAAACATGCTGTTACACACATGGATAAGAGGTCTCCATCATGTGCCATATTCATGGACATGTCAAAGGCATTTGATCGCGTTGATCACAAGCTGCTGCTATGGAAATTGGAGCGTTATGGATTCCGTGGCAACTCTTTAAATTTAATAGCATCCTATCTAGAAGGTCGAAAACAGTATACTAAACTGACACAAGTATCAATAGATTCCAAAGAGGAAGAAACTTATATTTCTGACAGCCAGACCATTAAATATGGAGTTCCTCAAGGTAGTGTTCTTGGACCTTTATTATTTTTAATATTTATTAATGACATTGTAAAATCAAGTAAATATCAAATGACACTTTTTGCCGATGACAATACAATATTTTTTGACCACAATAATGACACTGATTATCAATTAGAAATAAATAATACTTTAAATAATGTAATAAACTGGCTTGACATGAACAATCTAAAAATTAATATTGAAAAAACTAATATAATGCAATTTACACAGAGAAAAAAGACCGACACGCTAAAAATTATACATAAAAATCAAACAATAGCCGAAACACAAACAGTTAAATTTCTAGGGCTCTATGTAGACAACAATATGACATGGGTAACACATTCACAGGACGTTTGTAAAAAATTATTTAAGTTCTCATTTGCCTTATATAAATTATCCAAAGTAGCAGACCGGCAAACAGTCCTAACGTCATATCATGGATTTGTGATTGCAACTTTGCGATATGGCATAATTTTTTGGGGCAACTCTTCAGAGAGGGAAACTGTGTTTAGGGCTCAAAAAAGGTGTATTAGGGCAATGTGTGGCATCAAACCTGTGGACTCCTGCCAGCCCCATTTTAAATCAATGAAATTATTAACATTTCCGTGTCTGTACATTTTGGAGTGTTGCGTATTCGTGCATTGCAACCCAAACATATTTAAAAAGAAGCCTGTAGTTGACTCCATTAAGCTTAGACCCAGAAACATTACAATAGAGACACATTGCTGCAAAACAGCAATGATGAGTAAAAATATTACTGAAATGGGTCCCAAACTATATAACAAACTACCAGAATGTGCAAAATCTCTAGATGTTAAAAATTTCAAATTATTTTTAACTAATTTACTAATTGATAAATGCTATTATAATATTAATGATTACCTTAGTGACATCAATTTAAGAAAACTTTGACATTTGGATATTTTAGCATTATATTTGGTAGGAATACATTTTATTTTTATTTTTTTTAAGGGCGATGACATTATTTTAATAATTCAGATTGACATTTTTTTAGTGACACTTTATGGAATAACTATTAAATTTGAATTATTATTACTTGACATTTTATATTTTATTGACATTTTATGAAATAATTAGTACATTTGAATTATTATTATTTGTCATTATAAATTAATTGTTTTAACTTAAGACATTCAATTTTAATTATTTGACATAATAATGTTTAGTGATTTGACATTTATTTAATTTACTTTTTAATTGTATTATAAACAATCAAGTTCATGTGAATCTTGTAATATTTAGTATGCTTTAAGGCGCATCATGGAGCCGCTACTATTACTATTTACCACCTTTATGTACCTGTGATGACTGAATAAATGATTATGATTATGATTATGATTATGATTAGTCTTTGCAGCGGCCAACCTGCGTCCGTAAACGGTTAAGTGACTTCCAAGTTGGCCACTGCAGCTCGTGTCCTGGTGGCAGGGATTCACTGGGTGCGATGGATCCAGAAGGCACTGGGTATTGAGCACGCCACAGCTGCTCCCTTGCCTCCCTAGAAGGTTCGTTAGCGGAGATGGTAGACCTCAGAAAACTGTTCCGGCTTTTGAGGCGTGCGGGGGGCATTATATGACCATTCAGTGGATGTCGTGCGTCTATTTCCTGCCTGAGTTTCTCCTCTGCACAGGCCACTTCGCGCCGTACACATGGTGGGGCAATACCTGCTAAGGGATATACCATTCCAAGCGGTGTAGGCTTGAGGCAGCCCGTTATGATACGGCATGTCTCATTTAAGGCCTTGTCGACTTCCTTCGCATGGGCGGATCGGTGCCACACTGGACACGCATATTCACCTGCCGAGTATGAAAGCGAGCGGCCCGTCGTCCGAAGAACATGCGGATCTGCTCCCCAGGTAGAGGATGTGAGACGCCGCAGCAGATTATTTCGTGCACTAACGTTCTGCCTTGCATTCCTACCTCAGTCAGTGGTCACTGACCCACTAACTGAGGTATTCTACCTAACTAGTACGGGGAAAAACCTACAGCACGATGGTTTTTCCCCGTAAGTGGCCGCACAATGCAAATGAGGTTCTTGTCAAAATGGTACCACCTGGTACCTAACACCTGTTAACCAAAGCAAATAAGGCACAAAATTCCCTTATTTAAACCTAAATAACTGCTAAACCATAAGCCGCCAACTGTTTCCGATTGGTACCTGCTATCTTACTAACTTTTGATGGCGCAGACGGTGTCAAAATTTCAACCTTCTGTCTTCAGCTGTTCAGAATGTTAGTACCACATGCTTTTTGTTTAAGTTACATTACAAAATTAAGTAGGTACAGATGGCAGCACATCAACCTATTTACCGCCAGTATAACATGAGCTAGTATCACTATGCACACACGTACAAACCGAAGATAACAAGCAAAGCAATGTACCTAGGTACTTACCTACTCCACGTTTCGCGAGCGCCGAATTAGATGCGGCTCAAATTGGCACCATAACACATTAGCATGTTAAAATATTCCTGAGCATCGTAACGATGTCTTTCATTTGCACGAGGCATCACAAAATACCTAACACACTTGAAAATACTTTTTAAACTTGTGAGAACACAAATCACTTTCGCCGTAACAATGTCGTATTGGTATCGCGTTTGCAACCGAACTGAAGAAAGAAAGAAGGAAGAACAGTCGCGCCGCCGGTGTCGGCAATTTCTTTTGATCCTAGTTTCGGTAAAAACCCGCGCGAGCGCATCCTAGACTATCGTGTCGTGACGTGACGCGGCAGAAGCATACCGGTGTAATACATTTACTTTTGTTAAATAACACATTAATGTGAAGTGTCGTATCGTAGCGTGTCTCTATCTCTTTCTCTCTCTCTCTCTATCGCTCTACCATAGTAAATGTATGAAACCGACATACTTTTGACGCATCACGACACTACACGACAAGGTAGTGGCTTTATCACCGCGTCCAAATTTGTATCATTTTTAGGGATACGTATCGAAACTTGACCTTTGTTCCATTTGACGTACCATTCGTCTGTCCGTCGTCCATTCGCTGTCCGGCTATCACAGGATTGTATCTCTTGAACCACTCTCGAACACTTTAAATTTTCGGCTCATACCCATTGTCCCCCGAATATTGATACCCAAATCTACCCTCTCTTTCACACTGGTGGTAAGTTGCGACGAGTGTGAAAGGGATAGATAGATAGGTTAGGGTGTGAGGATGATTTGGGGGACAACGGGAATGATCGAAATGTTCACGGTATAACATCATTGACATCATATCATCATGATCAGCAAGTATAATTTTTCGTGTTTAGGGCTGTCTCTATTGAAACGTTATGGGTACTTGACAAATTCCTTGAGTATTACTGTAGCCTATACCGACAAATAATAAAAATAAAGTAAAGTTAAATCTAGGGAACAGAGACGTGTCCGCTCACTGTAGACCTTATAAGAAAACTTATTGTCACCCAAAGGGCACTGGAAAGGCCAATGCTCGGAGTCTCATTGTGCGATCGAATCAGGAATGAAGAGATCCACAAGCGAACTAAGGTCACCGACATAACCCGAAGGATTGCCAAGCTTAAGATCTCTGGGGGAGGCCTATGCCCATCAGTGGACGTCTTCCGGCTGATATGATGATGATGATGAAAGTACAAATTAAAGGTGTATCTACAAGCAATGTGATTTTTCATAAGTACCTGCCTTCTACGGAACCCTTCATGTGCGACTCCGATTTACGGGCGTATCATATCAGGTATTTCCTAATAGTGTCAACATCGCTTCGGTTTGGCTGGAGCCGATCAACCGTCAGTTGCAATGGATACTAATTCGCTATAAATTAAGTCGCTTTCGGTTGCTCGGGCGAGCCGACTTTGATCGGCCTTGAGACTACGTCAACTTTATTTTATACTACGTCAGTTTCAACTGCAACTAACGGTTGTTCACCCAAATTGGAAATTTATCGGAAATTTTAATTACGGACATTCATTTAGCCGTCTGCCGTATCGTGTCAAAAATCGACCAGACTGATAATAAAATGTCATGATCGTGACGTACACACGTCGGTATCGGTGCCACGCCATTTGACGGAAATGCGCTACATCAAAATGTTACAATGTAGACCCAGCCTAATTGCACAAAGGCGACGCCGCCATTCGGGGCGAACTTCAATTCGTTCGCTGGCTTTTCGACTTGAAAGTACCTACCTACGTTCGGAACTGAAAGTGAATTAGGTAAACCTCTTGTTATCTCATCGAGCAATTACAATTAAGTCATCGATCAATGACCTGGGTTTAATACTTATTTCTTCTTAAAGTGTGTATCTATCTGGTAGGTACTCTGCGCCTTTGGTCCGATCCCGCATCAGTTCTCGTGTCATGCGTGTCTGACAAATGAATACCTACCTAGTTATTTTTTTTGCCTTAGTCTCCACGGTTCGGTCGTGTGATAGGAATTGGGAATGTTCGTAATACAAACATGTTGGTTTGGTATCCGGTCATCCTGTCAGCTGATGACAAGTGGTAGGTAGGTACTACCACAGGTACTACGTTCAATTCTCATGTTCCTAGTAGGTATTGGACTATCGATCGTGAACTTTACTGCAGATATCGGCAGTAGGTAGGTGGTAGGTACTGGGCTCGATTCTCGTATGATGTGAATGTCCGTAAGCAAACGTGTACGTAAGTTAGGTAGGTAGACAGCTGATCCTGTGCCTGATCATGCAAGTGCGCGCCACGGTAGATACCTACTACGTTAAATTCTCATGTAATGTGAATGGTCGTCATACAATCATGTACCTAGGAAGGTAGGACTTTCGATCGTGAACTTTACTGCTGATATCGACGGTAGGTAGGTGCTGGTATAATGTTAATGACCGTAAGCAAACGTCTAGGTAATGTATTAAGGTAGGTATGCGTACCCCTATCGTGTTGAACTTTACTAAGTGGTAGCATGTAGTGCTGCTGCCCCATGGGCATGGGCCCACGGGCGGCCGGTGGCGGATTGGCGCAGGCACGTCCGCTGTAGGTAGTACCTAGCGCGCGGCACCGAGTAGGAGGAAAGTTAGCGCGCGGCAGCTAATAGGTAGGTAGTTATATCCATTGCGTGCTTTTACTTAAAGTGCATTTATTTCAACTTAAATTTGAACTTTGAATGTCTAAATTAATTGTGAACGATTTAGTTATCGATACTTGATATTTTTAGTACAAAAATACAACTTTTTTTTTTAAAGAATCTCAATTTCTGCCTAAACTATGAGTTTCCGCGGGTATGTTTCCTGGGGAAAGTTGTTCAGTTTCATGGGTAGAACATGGGGTTTCAATTAATGCTAGTGGTCTTCTTACATTATAAACTTTGTAAATAAAACATATTGACTTTCAAATTTTGTTGTCCTTTCAAAATTTGCTCATTTAAGTTTTGATTATGTAACCGCCGAGACCTCCATCTGGATTTTAGCCATAATACCAAAAATCCCAAACTCGCTGAGCTGGGCACCTCCCCAAACATTGTGAGCTCGTTCTTTTAATGTGTTCACATCAGTTCTATTGAGCCATGATTCCAAAAATTTCAAACTCTATTAATTTGCTCATTTTTAAAACATACCATCGCCCATACCGCCTGTCAATTCAGATTATAAGAACCAATATATAAAAAATTGAACTAGAATTAAAGAGCTCGACAATGTAAAACTAACGCCTGTGGCTTGGCTTGTATGGTGGCCTTAATCATGCTGGTTCGTGCTCATTGACTGTACATTGGCGATCGACTCGGCTTCGCGCCTAAATTGGCCACACTAAATTACTGTCAAACTCAAATATTCTATACCTATCTGTGGTCATACTGACTTCCGCTGTCACGTCATCCAGATGACACAACAACAACAAAACAACGACAATGTTGTTGTTATGTTTAAGTTGATATGTGTATATTTCTAGATTTTTACTGTGTTGAACATTTATTTTCGCAATGAATGCAAAAACTTAGAGTATATAGAGAGTAGAGAAAATATTTAGAGTTGTTCATAAATGTATGGTCGAGTTTAGAGCCGACAAGTTACTGTGCCATGTGGAAGATGTTTAGGTACGGCAATATAGCAAAGATTCGGTACGTAAAATGTACCTCAGTTTTGAAAATTTTGAATGAAATGTGATATTTTGGAAATCATTTAATCCGTAAAATTAATGTGTTTTGGAGTATTAGTTACATTTATTTAAGGTTACAAAATTTACCGTCAAATTAAAGTGTACTGTTATAGTTTTGATTTTCTTGTATTTTTTTCCTAAATATAATATTCATTGATATTTTTGCGTTCAGATGTGTCTAAAAGCAGTGCGGCGCTATTGTATAGTATTATATTATCCAGCTATATTATCCAGGCACATTACGCAATGTAGGACTATTCGGGCTAGAGAAATGAAACCCAGGATCAAGGAATTTTGAAAAATATATTATATTATTAAGATAATCAAGGTCGCTGGTCGAACAGAGATAGAATCAGAAGATAGATAACAGTTTGACATTACATCGTTCCGTGCATCAGTGTTGCTGTTAATAAATTAATAAGAGTAAATATATACCAGACTTTTCTATTTTCAATACTTCCCCTTATTCTCAATCTTCCACCAGAATGTGACAGCTGAAGTGGGTACTCAGTTTGACAGTAGGCAACTTATTGTTGTAAGAGCAGTAGTTCCGAAAATGTATACTACCATACTATTTAATATTACCAACTGTTCATCTTCTCTAAATTACAAGGGCAGGTGCAAGGGCTTTATAACGAGATCTGTTGACATTTTCAGATTATTTAGATTCTGATTAAAACAGTCATGTCATAAACCTCCCATTTTTTCCATCTTGCTATCTTACTTGGAGCTGGCCTTATGTTAATCTTGATTTCAACCTATATATTACCGATCAATGAGTGATAACATTGCGATGAATCTGCCTGAATGGGTAATCATGGTCCAATCGTGTGTCTGTACCTATGGGTAACCTGGTAGCAGGGTCACGGAGGTCAGATGGCAGTCGCTTCACTGTAATTATCTGATCTGCCAAATCCTGGATCATGGTCAAGGCGGACATCGGGCCCTCGTGCGCGATAGCACAAACGTGATTAACGATAAGATGATATATTACCAATCACTTTGTCTATATTAACTATACTAAACTATCACTTTCGGCTGATGTGGTTTGAGCCCACCATTGGATTGTCGAGAGCACAACCGGGACATTAACGCCAAGATGATGATGATTGGATTGTCGTAGGTAGGTGAACGCGTTGTACTCGTGCGATATGATATAAAACATTAACGAGTATCAAATTTTCTAGTCGAAGTATACGAGACACAGACACAAAGAAATTGGACATAGAGGCAAAGCACTGACGTGAAGATACTATTTTTTAATATTGACGACTTTCTTGCCAGACTATAAACATAAGTCCTTTTTGTAACCTTGCAAATGCTACAGTCACAAGTATTAAAAGGGAGGAGACGAAACCGCCTAAGGCTATGGGTACACAAATCACCATTTCTTTCAAAGTCAAAGTCAAAGTCAAAGGCATTTATTTGTGACACAGGTAGGCATACAGTTCATTAGGATATAATAATGATTATGAGTATCTCTGTGTTAACCCCAATTGTGGGCATACAAATATTATAATTACACAATAAAATCGTAATGGCTAATACTATTTAAATCATTTTAGTCATTTTTAACATAACTATGTGTTACAGGGTACCATATCTCTAAAATTTAAGTATTCATTTATATCATAAAAACAATATTTGATAAGCCACTCTGTTAACTTATTATTAAACTCTCTTTCTGGTAATTTTTTAATTTCATTGGGTAAGTTATTAAATATAGTAATACACATATTATATACATTCTTTTTATATATGTAGGTTTTACACGGAGGTTTATGCAACATGTTTATATATTGCGCTCTTTGTGTCCTCCGGCTAACATCTGATAAACTTTTAAAATATTCCGGATGTGTTTTCGTAAATACACATATATTTTTAATGTACATACATGGCAATGGTAGGATTCGTAATTTATAAAATAATGGTCTACAGCTATCTGTGACCCATGACTTTGTAATTGCACGAACACATTTCTTTTGAAGTCTAAAAGTTCTTCCTATCTCTACTGAATTTCCCCACAATATAAGTCCATAGTTGAGAACTGAGGAAACATGCCCATGGTAAGCAGTTAGGGCTGCATCCATAGATACAGTACTTCTCAGTCTGTACAGTGCAAATACAAACCGATCCAACCGTTTGCAAATATAGTCAATGTGATCCTTCCAATTTAAGTGTTTGTCAATAAATAAACCTAAGAATTTTGTGCTGCTAGTTTCTTGTAATAAACATTTGTTATGCTTTATATTTAATTTATGTGAATTTGTATTGTATGATTGGAATTGTATAAAATTAGTTTTCGTCAAATTAATATTTAAATTATTATTTTTCATCCATGTTATTATATCATTTAATGCATCATTTAAATTATTTTCATAATTAGATAAGTCTTCACCCTTTACTATTACTGTCGTATCATCAGCGAATAAAAAACATTTATGTGAGGTAACTGTAGGTAGATCATTCACATATAAAAGGAACAATAA
This sequence comes from Blastobasis lacticolella, assembly GCA_905147135.1. Classification (NCBI taxonomy): domain Eukaryota; kingdom Metazoa; phylum Arthropoda; class Insecta; order Lepidoptera; family Blastobasidae; genus Blastobasis; species Blastobasis lacticolella. The sequence continues at coordinate 21,232,180 of LR990039.1, forward strand.
CGGCCCTAATATACTACCTTGCGGTACTCCTGACACTTTATTTAAGAATGTCGATTGATAGGCCTGTTTAGTTACCCTATTATTTCCCTTGACTAATCTGGTTAACTCTGTGCATTGCTTTCGATTATCTAAATAACTTTTAATCCACTGTAATGCGTTGCCTCTTATTCCAAATACTTCTAATTTAGAGAGCAGTTTATCATGATTGACATAATCAAATGCCTTGCTCATGTCAAGGAAAATTGACGTAATTGGGGTTTTGTTATTTAATGATTCGGTAATGTACTTAACAAAATTGAAACATGCCAATTCCGTCGAAGAACCTTTTCGGAATCCATATTGATCAGGTTGTAGTAAGTTATATTTGGATATGAACTCACTTAGCCTTACATACATTGCCTTTTCAACTATTTTAGACATTATAGAAACAATAGTGATTGGCCTATAGTTATTCGGGTCTGTACGGTCCCCTTTCTTGTGCAAAGGTTTTACAACTGATAGTTTCAGTTGTTCAGGGAATGATCCTTGACTAAAAAAGTTAAATTTATGATATATGATAAGGGTTTACATAACCACTTAGCATTAGCCTTTATCATATTTGTTGTAATGTCATCTATACCACTAGTTTTAGTATTTTTTAATTGCATTATTATTTTTGATATTTCATTTTCGTCAATTGGTTTTAAAAATATTGAATGTATGTTATTTTGTGTAGAACATGTCAAATTTGGGGTATTATTATATATATTATTATTATTATTAGGAATGTCAGTGAAAATTCTATTAAATAAATTGCAAATGTCAATTGGATTGTGGTAAATGTCATTATTATGTTTAATTGATTCAATGTCATTCCTGTAAATGTCCTCATTCAATGTGTCTGATATTACATTCCAAGTTGCCTTGCATTTATTCTTATTGGAATAAATGTATCTGTGATTATAATTTTTTTTGGGCTAAGTTGATGCACCTTTTTAGAATTTTATTGTACATATGTATTTTATTTCTGTTATTCAATATATTTCCGTGATTTCTATTTCTATTATGTATGTGTAATTTACGTTTAACTTTACAAGATTTTTTTATCCCCTTTGTTAGCCAGTTAGATTTTTTACTTTTATTATTAACTTTGATCTTAATAATGGGAAAGCACATATTGTAAAACAAACACAGCAAATCATAGAACTCATTGAAAGCAGTATTTACGTCTTTACAGTTATATACTTCAGAGAAGGAAAGTGCTGATAGACAATTCTGAAATTTAGAAACATTTTCTGAGTTATAGTCTCTTTTATATTCATACCAAGTTATAATTGGTTTCCGCTTAAGTATATTTAATTGTAATGATTGAGCTGTTTCGTGATCCGACAGACTGAGTGTGTGAATTTCCGGCTTTGCATTTCTCACATTGCTAGCAATCTGATCTAAACATGCATTCAACCTTGTAGGCGACTGGATATGTACATTAAAATTGTAATTACTTAGTGCGCTCTTTAGATCTTTCGAAAATGCATTGTTTTTTAGGATATCAATATTCCAATCTCCACATAACACTATTTTCTTATTTTTGTGTTTTTTTAGACAGATAGTCAAGTAATTTATTTATTTTATAAATAAATATGCCAACATGGCCCTTACTCTGATTTGGTATTCTGTATATAACTACTATAATCAAATTCATGCCTTCTATTTCAATACCACATGCCTCAAAATACATGTCATTTGCTAATTCAGTGATGAAAGGCAACGGCTTTGCACGGAATTGCTTATGAATAAGAATGGCCGTACCACCTCTTCCTTTTTTTCTACAATAACATGTACCCAACTTATAATTTTTTAACTTAATATTCGCATGTGAACCCTGTTTAACAAATGTCTCACTTTTAGTACTAAGAGTCCGTGCACATAGAAATATTGAAAGATTTATTAGTAAGTAATCTTTCAAATGATATGTATGAGTCACAAAGTATTACAAACGATAAAATTGTCCATCACTTTTTCTCTGCAAGAGATACGAGTTCGAGCGCCTATATGGATATTTAAAGTTATTTTTATAAGTCACAAATACTAAAGCTACTTAATATGAATTGAATTGACCAAACAACAAAATTGCCCTGGTGTGAATCGTAACTAACACACCTTCTTTGTCTTTGATAAGGCTAAATTATGTTAAATACTATTATAGAAGCAACCAAAACTCAATAGACCTCGCGTAATGGCAACAACAGTTGAATGTCGCAATTTAAACCGATGATAAGATAATTAGAAAACCAACTTACCGAGCAGGCGTAGATCAAACCCCTAAAAAAGGTTGTGGGCAAGCACGATCACCTAACAATCGGCCAAGTGCGAGATTTTGCAGCAGTGTTTCTTCTTGGGGTCTTGATTTACCTTCGCGGCCTTCTTCTGCTAATCTTTATAAGCTGGATCGCAATAAAAGTAATCAAGCTAATTCAATGAATGGGCGATCTCCAAAATTTAACGCAATTCCGGTTTTTAAGCAGGAACAAATAGTACCTATTACAAATAACATAAATTAAGGAATGAGTTTTTGTACTGGTAATTTTTAACATTGTGATTTGTGGCACTTAAAAGCGTCCACTTTCTCCAACTCGTCTTCTTCCTTACTGACCAGTTTGAAAAATTTGGGCTCTTATGTAAAATGCGTTTCATACTTTATTTTTGGAGGAGGTTCAAGTCCAGCAGAGTTATGGGAAAATGGGGTTAGTCATCTTCATCATCATCAGTCATTTGCAGTCCACTGCTGGACACCGGCCTCCAATAAGCCACGTCCCTTTGACTCAAACCACACGTATCGTATCGTATGAAAGACACGAATGTTGACTGTGTCCAAAAAAGCCGCCGCGGCACCGCTAGCAGCCTTTTATTACGCATTAGTACTTGTCCGACTGTGTAGCAGTAGCCTTATTCACAATGGCTCGGAAATCGGATTCGGATACGGAATCGACAAAGGACCCCGCAAAAGTTCTTAGGAAAATGTGGTTTCAGTTAATTTTAATGAAATTTTCATATGTTATAGAGAGTAGAGTTTCCGTGGAATCTATCGGGATTCTAAATAACAGTTTTCGAATCGATCGACACGGATTCAATTCACGAATTTCAATTTTAATTAAAATACTGGCAACATATTAAGGTATTATTCATTATGGATATGATACAAATGTAGGTACACTTATGTTGTGTTAAATGTATGTGATACAATGTATCCTGCCTTTCGAATACACTGTTTGCCCAGTGTATTCGAAAAAGTTCGGAAAAAACGACCAAGAAGTTATATCTTATTGCGGCAAGACAATGCTACAGCGTACACCGCGAACAAGACAAAGTCATTTTTGGCTTATGAAAAGGCAGAGCTAGTGCCGCCTTGGTTCATTGTGTGGCTCATGAGTTTAATACCTCGATAGTTGTCGCACTTCTGCACACTGCCCTTTCATTTATAGATTGGCCTAATAATATTTACGCGCCACGCGTCAGGTATAAGCCCCGTGGCTACGATACTATTGAATAGTTCAGTGAACAAGAGTACGCCTTGGGTCCCCATTATTTTCCAAGTTTCTATGGGTATTCCATCATGGCCAATAGCTTTCCCGGGGTTTGATAAGCCAAATTACCTCTTCAGGGGTAATTTGGCTTATCAAACCAAGGTTTGCAGGAGGCTGTGGTGGTGGCACGTGGTTGTTGGCATCGTTAGACAGTACCTTGAAATGGTAGCACTAACGGTCTTTAATAGAGTTTGCACTTGTGAGTAACACGCCGTCTACACCCTTTATGGCAACACACTTTGTCACATCTAAACTGGCTCGACTCCGTGACTTTGCCAGCTTGTAGACGAGCTTCTGCCCGTCCACGTATTCCAGCGCATGGTAGAGCGCAGCCAGCTGAGCTGACCGTGCTTTTGCCACCATCGTCTTAGCTCGCCGCTTTGCCCCCAAGTACACCTCCTTATCCGAAGGTGAGTTACTGTGCTGCCATTTCTTAATACATGCCTTTTTGTCCCGAACTGCTCCCTGCACCTCACTATTCCATCATCCCGTGTCCTTGTCAATTTTTCGGCCGCCTTTCGACATTCCGAGTACTGTTCGCCCGAGTTTGAGGATGGACTTTTGCAAATGGCCCCAGAGCTCATTAGTGGTTTCACCCTTCGTGCTCCAATCGAGACGTTCGGCTGCCTCCATGAACTCCTGGCCCTTGCTTTTTTGAGTCCACCACTTAATAGACGGCTTGCAACGTTCTGCAGTAGGCCGTCTACTACTTACAAGGACAACAACAAGGACTCGGTGCTGTGCAGTGAGGCATTCCCCTGGATGGTCTTGCACTGGGATACATGGACAATGTCACGTCTTCGGATCAGCAGATAGTTGATCTGTGATTGGTGCGGGCCACTTTTATAGGTGATGAGGTGTTCGGGTCTCTTCTGGAAGAAGGTATTAACTAACCACGGCTAAGTCGGCGGCCAGTAAGGTTCGGAGAATTTCTTCTCCCTCACTGTTTCGCTGGCCGTAACCAAAGCCCCCGTGCGCCCGACCGGACTCCTCGCTCCTCTGGCCCGCGTGGCCGTTGAGGTCCGCAACAACCACAATCTGATCGAAGGATTGTATATGTCGCAAGGTGTCCTCGAAACTATTCCAGAAGGCAGTCTTTTCGGTGTCGGCACAACAAGACTGAGGAGCATAGGCGCTGATGAGGTTATAAGTTGATCCTTCTATCAGTGCCTTGATAAGCATAAGCCGATCGCTCACTCTGTTCACCTCCAAGATGCCGTTCCGGAATTCGTCGCACACCACAATAGCGACCTCATTCCTCCCTTCTGCCGACCCGGTGTACACAAGCTTGTATCCCTGCCCGATTTCCCTAGACTTGGAGCCACGCCACCTCGTCTCCTGCAGGGATGCGACATTTGCAACAAGTCGGCCTACTCTTGAGACCGGCCGGTCAGAGAGCCAACGTTAAGCGTGGCGAAGCGGAGCTTCCTGCTACTAGGCGCTAATTTCTTTAACCCTGCCCGCGCGTGACAGGGTAGCCCTAGCCTACCTATCGCAGGTGTAGGGCGATATGCCTGCTCGTCGTTCAGCGGCGACGCCCTGGCATGGTGTTGGTTTCTAGTAGCGGACCTTTTCATAACTATTTTTGTGGTGTTTTGGCTTTTTACGTGCATTATCCTTTCATTTTTGGAAGTCATTGAAAATACACCTGGATTATCCTTTCACCAGTAAGTAAACAATCGTGGTCGTGGCTATCCGGAATCAATTGTAGAAATTGTGATAAAAATATGCATAGTAATAGTTCTTGTTATTGAAATCTTTATCTTAAAACAACATGCCATTAAAGACAGATTTAAAATTATTGGCAAATTGAGTTATATTTCGGTGTCTAAATAGATATGGAAATATTTCGATGTAAACAGGGTCGGATTTAGTATTTATTGTATAGAATTTTAATACTCAAATATTGTACATAGTGGTGCACAATTTTATATTTATTAGGGTTCCGTACCAAAAATGTACCTAAATGATATTTTAAATGTTCAGACATTAACAAAAATGTTAAACGGATTAATCGCAATTTTACGTTTATTTTCATTTATGTATTCTTCTAGATTTCCTGAAGACCAGACATGGTGATGTCTGGGGTGCAAATTCGAAGCGCTGTGTTGTAAACATTTTGAAGAACAAGATAATAAGTATATGCAAGTCTCTTCTGTCCTGGTGCCGTACCTAACAGAATTTTATTTGAAAATAAAGAATATGCTTTAATTGAAAATAAAGAAAATAAAGTATATCGAAAATACGGTAATAGGTATCAAGGCGTGGGTTTGATCCCCAGACACCTTACCTTTGAAAATGGTTTTTGTAATATATACCTACCTAATTCATATACTTGCATGTTAGAGATTAATTTGAATTGTGAAGTCTGCCAATCCGCATTGGGCCTGAGTAGTAAACTATTGCACGTTCTCTCTCAATGAGAGGCCAGATCTATTCACTAGTAGTTTAGATGTTATACTACTACTACTGCTGCTGACGACGACGGTGATAACGATTAGGTCGGCACCTTTATCGCACATTTGTTTGTGTTCGTTACGGAATAGAAATTCTTAGGTAAAAAATAACTTATTTGCAGATGGGCTGCCTTGTTTCGTCCCTGCATTTGCCTTAGTGTGTATGGTACCCCTGCTTCTGTAGATCATTTCTTTTCTCTATGGTACAAATACATTTTTTTACTGTTTTATATTTGTAGGTCTAGATTGCATCAAATTATATTATTTACAAATTCATAACGACGTTTTATCCTATACTTGCTCCGTGCTTGCCGGATCGCAAGAACAACAACAAAATAAAGAACTCAACTATAGAAGCTTTAATTTTTAAACACAATAATCATTCTCTCATAGCTCGTCTTGATGTGAGGGCAACCAACCCGTATTACCCGTCGCTCCTAAGGAAAAACCTAATCCTATAGAGTTTGAAAGTGCCACCTTCAGATTACTTTCATTAACGCCATCAATATCATTTCCCAACTCCTCAATGCTCCCTATTGCTTTACAGTACACTCCAATTGCGGCCATTTTTTCAGTAGTATTCTTACCCCTATCGAATTCTTCGAACAGTTGTCTTTTTGCTTCATTTTTCCCTCTCGCCACAACCTCAGCATTTAAAGGTAAATTCTTTATAAATCCCGCCAATGCCAATGTAATATTTCCCGCTTCTTTCGCGAAAGCTGAAAACGCAATCCCAAAGAGACCCATGTCACTGTAAGAAATGTTGAAAGCTCGACTGGCAAACGGACACTCAGCTTTCACTACTTTATTTATGGGAGACTTGTCCTCGCCCCATTTACTTTGTAACCCTGAGTTTAAGTAGCCTGCTAGAACACAAAGCGCCGTTGATTGCTTGGTTCCCGCTGCGAAACCACGACTAGCTAGAACTACGTGAGTCGTATCACCTCCAAAGTCTTTTTTAGATAATCCTCCATAATAAATTGCAGGCGATTTATCTGCTTCTTCACCTGCCGACAATGTTAATTTTTCTGCTAACATGGTAGCTTTATCAAGACCTGCCCCCACAATTGCCACAGAACATCGTGCTGGTGAGAGTGTGGTTGCTGCGTAACATTTCAAGCCGTTGGTATTTATAGAATTTATTCTGCTAGGCGATATAAAAAGTGAATTTCCTAGGGTTCTTTTAAATGCTGCCAGATGAGCATGATCCATAGCCCATACCTGGGGTGATACACTAGCAATATCATATCTCAGTCTCATAGCATTATCTGTGAGTTCCCAGTCTTTGAATTCTTGATTTGACACTAAATTAGCCATACATTCTATAGCTTCCAGAAGACCTTCTCGTGTTGTATCAATAGTATAGTAGACCAGTTCCCGATCCCCAGATACTGATAAAACGGCTCCAATTTGTTTTAATATTCGTGATGTCAGGAATGCCGAAGACTGTCCTGTCGACATACCACCAGCCGAACGTAAAGCGTGAGCGACACCCGCCGTGGTTTCAAATCTTGAACCTGCCAGAAAAGCTACAGTCATCTTGATAAGGGGCGATCCATTATCTAAAGACGAAACAAATATTCCGTTCGACATCGTAACACTAGCATACTTGGGGGCCACCACCCCCAATTTACTGAAATCAGTAATTTCTTTTCGGTCTGAGGCAAATTGTTTAAAAGTTCTAGCAAAATACTTGCTAATCATTTTGGGACGAAAATTTAAACTTTGTACCATTTTATATAATGCCATTTTTCAAGCATTACCGACGATGCAATGAAAGAAAATAGACTGTTTCATTTTCTGATAATAAATAAAATAAGTAACGAAATAACGAAAAACAACAACTGACGTTAAAATATTTTAGTGTCGTCTTGTCTAGGGATGTTATAAGTCAACTCAGGAATGATGACACAGGCTTGTCAAAATTATGGTACTTTGGGAAAACTATGGTACAGTTTCTTAAAGCGTCTTACACGGATATTATGTGGTCTAATATACCACTACCACAAATTTTGTATCTACGTTAAATAGGTTTAAATTCCTTTGCAAAATTTTATAAATCACATTATAAATATGTATTACGAAATTTCGTCCCGGTCAAGCAAGCAAGAGGGATGCAAAATACTTAACCCGCTGGTTGAAAGTGGGACCATAAAGTCTATCTCAGGGATTCCCAAAGTGGTTTCCTAGGGGTCGACATAAACGAAAACTGATTTTGGGGGTCGACGAGGTCTAAAAATCGACCCCTATTAAATTAACACAAGTTCTTATTTAAAACTTTCAAGATAGGTAGGTACTGTATTGTTTATGTTTTGTTACGTGTACTAAGAATAATTAATATTTTTGTAGGAAATAGCGTTGTTGTAGTAATGTAAATTCTCAAGTTCGTACAAGATGAAAAACTCGGCAAGTCTGTACGTCTTTCAGGCGCGTTTTGACTTGCTGTCTATTTGACGCTTACGCGATTTAACACGAACGAATTCATGTCCAAACATGTTCCTGATATTTTACTATTTAATGAGCTTGCACTTAGATTGAAAGTTCAATTGCGTTTTGAAATTCGTTGGAGCTTGAACGATAATAACTCATATAAGTACTCATTTATTTCAAGAGATAACAAAGTTATTACAATACTAAATTAAGTGAAGTAAAGTGACTGAAAAAGTGGTAAACACAACATACAACATATTTTAAATAGGTAGGTATAAAAGTATTTGTTAAAATTACTTACACTTAAGTTGTTAAGTAGGTAGGTACCTAAACTTTGAAGTGTTCAGTTTGCTTTGGTTTTCGTTCTTATGCTGATAGGTACCTACTTACCTAATACGAATTTTCTATACCTAATTACCTACTATAGTTACTTACCTAATATAGGTATCCAAGTTTATCAATGAGTAAGTCAGTATTACCTAATAAGAATCCATTACCTGGGTGTGATAAAAATAAGATAGTGTGCAAATTTAACAGTTTATTATTGTTTTTTATTTAGGTAGATTTTTATTTGCAGGATTACTGAGAGTTTTATGATGGCGGATACGAAAAAAAAATGCAGACAATACAGTTTGGACTACTTGAAGTTCGGATTTATTGCATCTCCATCAAATCAACACTTGCCGATGTGTCTCATATGTGAAAAAGTATTCAGTAACGATGCCATGAAGCCTTCAAAAATGGATGACCACTTTTCAAGAGTACATGCTGACAAAAGAGTAAGCCCTTGTCATTTTTTCAAGCATTTAAAGAAAAACTAGACAAAAGGCTATCTATAAGATCGATGTTTGCGTCATCATCTATTAAAGACGATGATGGTTTACGAGCGTCCTATAATATATCTTTACTAATAGCGAAGTCGGGGAAACCCCATACAATTGGAGAGCAGCTTACCAGCCATTGCGGAGGTCCTTAACAATGTATTGCACAAACCCGCACATGATATTTTAAAGAGAATACCTTTGAGCAATAACACCGTTCAGAGACGCATAGACTAGATGGGACGCGATGTGGAAAACATTTTATGCAAGTTCTTACAGACCAACAGATTCTCTCTCCAGTTGGACGAGTCTACATTACCCGGCAATGAAGCTCTGTTGTTAGGATATGTTCGATTTATCAAAGATGAAAATATGTGCCAATACTGCTTTTTGCTACATATTTAGAGACTGATACCAAAGGAGAATCGACTTTTCAGGCCGTGGAACATTTTTTTACTGACTAAGCTATTCCATGGAAGAACATTGTTTCTGTTGCGACTGATGGTGCACCGTCTATGGTTGGTCGTCATCGTGGTTTTATAGCTCACTTAAAGCGAAAACTGCCTGATGTACTGGTCATTCACTGCGTGATTCACAGGCAGCATTTAGTAGCAAAAAAGCTGAGTCCTAGATTGCATAAGTCTTTACAATATGTAATAAATGCTATCAACAAGATTCGAAGCAATTCTTTGATCTCTCGGTTATTTGCTCAGCTATGTGAAGAAAACGACGAAGTCTTTACTCGATTACTTCTGCACACTGAAGTTCGCTGGTTATCAAGAAGCTTAGAAATATTTGCAGCCATTTTTGAATCTGTGTTGGAGTTTTTACAAGGAAAAGATCCGAATTTGAAAGAAAATCTGTACAATTTTAAAACAGATATTTATTAGGTAGGTATGTCATGAATCTATGCATTGTCTGTGTTTTGATCTGTCAATGTCTCATTGTGAAACTAGATATGTCGTATAAATTATCCAAAGTGTTTAGCTGATTAAAGCCAAGATTCTGAGTTGGTTTTGTCGTTTTATGTATCAAGGTACTTGACTGATATCTTTGGAATGTTCAACAAAGTTAATTTGCAACTGCAGGGTTAACTTGATTAAAACAAAATCAATAATATCGGCCTTCGTGGGTAAACTAATCCTTTATAAACTAAATTTAGGCAGAAAAGAATATTAGCAGTTTCCGCTTTTGTCAAAATTACCAAAAATGCTTCAAGATGATGACATTTTATTATATGTCACTCACTTGGACGCATTACACAAGGATTTCACGGAGAGGTTTTAGGATCTTTTAAATTTACAAATTCCTCAATGGATAATTAATCCGTACAATACCACAGCCATAGAAGAAGCCAATGTGATAATGCAAGAAGAGTTGATTATCATCAGCCAAGAAGAGTTGATTATCATCAGCACAGACGAAAAGCTTAAGCAGAAGTTCAATCAAGGCTATCAGAAGTTCTGGTTGCAACGCAACATTGAAACACAGTTTCCTACATTGTGGAACATTGCTGAAAAATACCTTATCGCTTTTCCATCATCATACCTAGTTGAAAAAAGCTTCAGAGTGGTAACAAACATTTTGACGAAACGAAGAAACCGTTTGAAAATCAACGAACGTTGAGATTTAAGGCTGCAACTCGCCAATATTGAACCGGATGTAGCTAGATAGGTAGATAGTCACCAGGTTCATCCATCACACTGAATGTTTTATTTTCTCTTTGCGAATTAATACTTATTTTAATATAATTTCCTACCTACTTAAGATTCTTTAAGTACTTAATTTGTAATAATCATTATAAATTAAACTTGATATTTTTAGTTTAGTCTATTATTAGTCTTTTTATTTTGTTAAATTTTGATGAGAAAATGAAGTCAACTTTACTCACTTAACCAAGTGCAAAGTTTTCCAATTGGTACCTTAGTACCTAGGTATTTTGTATCAATAGGAAAAAACTCAAGATAGGCCCCCTTATTTATAATAGTCTGCTAACTTAAAGCATTGCTAATTCTCACTCTGTCTTCTTCTATTGACCTAAGTCAGAATGATAAATAACATTCTGTAGCAGCTGTTTTAAGTTAGCGGACCATTATAAATAAGGTGGTTGATCTTAAAAGTAGGTAATTTGGCCATGGGGGTCTGAGGTAACAGTTCATTTTGGAAAAGGGGTCACTTGTCCAAAATAGTTTGGGGATCCCTGGTCTAACTCGTAATAACTCGAATAGAGATAGCTTTCATGGGTACTTCATCACGCTCGCTCGCGTAAGAAGTGATAGAAGCGAGTGAAATGAAGTATAATGTAGCTGGAAAGATGTGAAATTATGAAATTATGGTACTTTTGCGTACCATAATGGAAGTACTATGGTACATGGTACGAACACCTGGAAAATGGTACATGTACCATAATTATGGTACGTATAAATACGTATAATACGTTTTACATCACTGGTCTCGTGCGCTAGTATTTATTAGATTCCTTATTTATTTTCTCTCTGGCAACACTGCTCGGCGTGGGTTATGGTGGATCCGTCCGTTTAGCGTGCTGCTTCTTCTTGGTTTGTGTGCTGCGTGTTGCCGCTGTGAATCTATTTGGTAAATAATTTACATTTTCTATTATAACATCCGATACCAGTATGTAACTTAGTATAATTTACTTAACTGCAGAAGCTAAATAAAGACGTAGATTTTTATTGATTGATGTCATTGCATCCGGGGTATAGAGTTCGTCATCCAGACAATTTTTTTTGTGTATATTTGTATAAAATTCAAGTTACAAAACATCTAAACCTAAATAAAAATAAAAGTGAAACAAGCGCTGCTTTGCAGTGTTAATTAAACATTTCCCTGTTAACTATTTAATTGTGTGAACACTTGCTACTGCCAAAAATAATTTGGTTTTGGATGTCGACGTTGGTGTTGGACAACGTAAATAACTACTTGCACCTTCAGGTATGTCAATAATAAAGTAACGGATAAGTAATATGTTGCTGTACTGATACTAAAACAAAAAACAAAACAGCAAAGTAGAGTAATTATGTTTATTTGTGAACATAGTGTTCTTATTTCTTACAATTAAAATGAAAATCTTCAGAATGGAGATCTGATTTTATTACAGTAACCTGAAATGAATTTTCTTCTCATAACAATTGTTATTTTGTTAAGAATTGTTGTTAGCATTTGATTATTGTTCTGTTGAAACTTCTACCAGGAACACAGGTGTATCATTTGCATGATAGTTAAACAGACATAGTTAAGTATAAGAGATATTGCAGGTAGATCATGGAAAAATTTCAGATACACAATTAGACCATAAAATTGATCTATTATTAATAATAAATACATTATTATTATTAATATGATTTTTAGTTACTTATGTTGTCATTTTTGTTTTGTTTTTATGTTGTTAAATAAATCCTATTAGACGAAAAATACCAGTAATACACCTTAATTACTTATCAAAATAATAAATGATTCAGTAAAATGATGATCATGTAAGCTGGCCATGTAGTTATATCAGTTTCCGGTCACACCTTTACTGCTTAAGAAATCATTGTCCAGCCCTGATTGTAATTCTCACCATTTTGTACATAATATACATGACTATGGGCATCCATAACAGTATATCCTGGTGAGCGTCTATGATTGTGAATTTTATAAATAAAACAAGCAAGGTTTGTAATTTCGGCATTTTAGGTCTTTTTATTATGTTGATATATGTGTTAGTTGGGAGTGCATAAAATGTATTATTGTGTAAGCATTGTCTACTTTTTTTTTAGTATCACCAGTAAATTTTTTAAATTTGCTCAGTATCAAAATTGAAATAGAATTAATGAATCCCTTATCAAATATAAAAAAATTATACTAATACAAAGAGATCTTTAAATGAGCTCATCTAGGTATGGGGTGAAGCATGTAGACTGGTCATATAGTCATCTGTAGCAGCACAACATAAAGACAGATTTTTTAATACTTAAGAAAACTATAAACAAATTGAGAAGATTTTTCTATTTTCTCTCCTCTGAGTAGATGCTTATAATGACTATTTTGTTGCATCAAAACTATCACAAAACATTCAACCAGTTATATTTTTAACTACTGAACAATACCTGTGCTAATGTATACTTAGTTAAGTTTACTTTTTGTCTGATATAAAGATTTTTTATCTTACATTATCTATTCGACATAAATAATATAATAGGTTGGCAAATTTAGCAGGATAAACTTTCAGGGATAGGCCCTAGGACAGGACTATATCTTCAAATAAGGTAGTGAATAAAATGCCCATACAAAACCTCTTGTGAGAGCATGGAACGGGCTGCCCGATGGGGTGGTGTCCCATAAGAACACAATCGAATTTAAAGATAGTTTAGACAAATTCCTAAGATCAGAATAGGAAGAGAATAATATTGGTTAGAGGAAAGCTGGATACAGGCACATCAACAGTTGTTCACAACTGCCTGCCTGATAAACAATAAATAATAATAATAAAAGCAACATCTAGCTGCAATAAGTTTTTTATTAAAGATATGTCAATCTTATTTTACGGCATCCCAACTGCTGAAAGGTTGTCACTGCAATTTAAATAACTTGAATTTTAAAACAACATTGAAATTCTGATGTAAAAGATTTATATGGAGAACCTGTGAAATTTTTTTTGATGTTGCTTTAAAACCTCAACTCGGATACTTGCAACTTTATCTATATTCATAACCGAAATGGAAATTAAAACATTGGTATAATTTCCAATAGAATGAGCCTAAATAACTTTCTCAACATAAATTTATATAATACAATCTTTTCTCTATTAAGTATAGACTAGCAATCCGCCCCGGCTTCTCATGGGTGTTTTTCTATTAACTATAATATGTATTATACATACCTTCAAGAAATTATTTAAATTATTGTGAAAACCGCGTCAAAATCCGTTAAGCGCTTTACTAGGAGTTAGCAGATATAAAGTTAGCAGTATTTTCAGTTATGTAATGCAATATAATTTAAAAAATGCAATATTCAAAACATTCAGATCATTCAAAATAATTTTATATCCATAAGTGAAACCTATAAAGTATATTCTTTAACACGAAAATTCATATTGTTGACATCCCTAATATAAATAAGTCTCCCAATACAGAAAACGATGTTTCTGTTAAAAATTATACATAATTATTATTGTTCCAATGACGTCATCGTGCAGTCATCACGAAAAGTTTTGTTTTCAATTATGTAATATTTGTATCCAAAAAATGCAATATTCAATACATTCGGATTATCCGAAATAATTTAATGTCCAAACGCGAAACCTATAAGGCATATTCTTTAACCCGAAAATTTACATCGTTCACATCCCTAATATAAACAAGTCTCCAAATATAGAATTCGATGTTTCTGTATAAGCAATGATACATAATTATTATTGTTCGAATGACGTCACCGCGCGGTGATCATGACGCCATAAAGTTACTGCATCCTTCAAACTCTTTAAACTACATAAACAACAACAAGTCTACTACAAACACTGAATGCAGTTAATAATACAAACATAATGTAATATGTTACATAATTTTTTATATCATCACTGTTTGCAATATCAGGTATTCATTGATCGTCATATTAGGTCCTTACTATGAAATTGTCGTATCCGCCCGTGTATCTTATTTCGAAATTCGAAAATAGATAACATTTACGTGCTATGTCACACTATAGGTACTGGTAAAATGGGGTTACTTTGATGTCCTGGTACTCACTTTTCCCTATTCATCCAGTGTTATTTTTATACAAACAAAGCACGCCATACGATGTATGACGTACGCATAATTGGCAATACTGTAAATCAGACATCTTTACCTTAGAACTTAACAGAGAAAAGTGAGTGATCAATGTAGCCCCTGCTTATCAAAGTAACCAGATTATACAGTACTTTGGTTTTTAAGATTAGAAATTAAGGAAACAAAGAAGCAGTGTTAGGCATGAAGTCTTTTTCAACAATAAAATAGCAAAACAATAAACCTTTGTTAGGTTCGAAACTTTTCTTTATGCTTAAATAAATATCGCCATAACAATATTGCAAAACTAGTAAAGAGTCATTTAATGTTGAACAAGACTTGCCAACACTGGTTGTTTGTTTATATAATTTCTAATCTAGAAGAAAAACGATACGAGTTGCTTTAGGGCGTGCGCTGCGTTGAGCGGGACTTGCGTTCGGGTTTCCGCTCCGACCGTGTTATTGCTGGCCTTTCAGGCATTGCCACCCGCGCACGACTTACCAAACTCGTAATGGATTAAGCACCCGAAGCGGGATCCGCTTAACGCAGCGCATGCCTTTCACACACAGCGGTCAGGCGTTCCGCGTTCGCGTTCTGCGGTCGTTGTCTTGTACGACGTTATATAGTCATACCCATTCAGCAGGCGGTCAGACCGCGTCGGTCAACCAGAAAAAATTCGAACACAGAACGCGTGACCGCTCTCTGTTTGAAAGATCCCTGTCTGATCATAACTATAAACTCATCTTAGATTTTCAAGGAATTGTAAGATTTGGTTATATGAACTTTATAGGTACTTACATACCGTCAGGGAAGACGATGTCCAACAATGGACGTCCTCCTTGGAAGAGGGTCATGTCTATTGTTATAAAATTAAAGCCAAGTATATTGTTACGAGCAGTAGCCAGAGCCAGACAAGACCACTTACGTCCTTTGTACGATAAGTTGGAATCGTCTGAGGGGCAGAAACTCATATACAAGTTGGCACGATCGCGGGTCAAAGCGGCACAGGATATTTCCATTTGTCGCTGTGTAAATGACCCTCAAGGTAACCTGTTATACGACGACCGCGCGGTAAAGGAGAGATGGCGCTCGTATTTCCACGAGATAAGATAGCATAAAGAGGTGCATATACCGGACCTCCCTCCGAATCAAGGACTCGTGCGACCGATAACACCTGAGGAAGTCGAGGCGGCTCTTCGCCGCATGAAGAATCGGAAAGCGGTCGGGCCCGATGGAGTCCCTATTGAGTCGTGGAATCCTTACCGACCTTTATAACCGCATTCTTCTCACCTTAAAGATACCCGACCAATGGAGCCTGAGTATTATTACTCCAGTCTATAAGGGCAAGGGCTCGGTGCGAGAGTGCACCAACTACCGCGGTATAAAGGTAATGTCTCACACCATGAAGCTCTTCGAACGCATTGTGGACTCTCGGATTCGACGGGAGTGTACAATCTCGGAGTGTCAGTATGGGTTTCGGCCAAGGTGTGGGACCATGGACCCCGTATTTGCCCTAAGAACTCTAATGGAGGGAAACAGATCAAGGAACACGCCCCTGTATTTGCTGTTGCTGGACATGCAGAAGGCCTTTGACTGTTTCTCTCGTTAGATGATTTGGTGGGCGTCATGGTCCAAGTCAGTACCTGAGGCCTATGTTGACATTATCCGAGCTGTTGGCGACACCAACCCCGTTCCCTATTACCGGTACTGGTACACTGGTACACCAGGGCTCTGTGCTCAGCCAACTTCTCTTCAACGTGATATTAGACGTACTGTCAGACAGCATCCGAGACTATCATGAGGTACCTCCGTGGCTACATATGTATGCTGACGATATCGCGTTGACAGACTGACCAGGGGCGACTTGTCCAACGGGTGGAATAGTGGAAGGAGTCGCTTGAGAACGGCGCGCGGCGGTCTGAAGATATTCGAAACAGTACATACCCCCTACCCGTTCGCATAGGTGAAGAGGAGGTAAAACGAACGGATCAGGCCAGATACCTTGGGTCGGTACTAAGCGCAACTGGTGACATCGACAGCGACGTCAAAGCCCGAATATCCTTGGCTTGGGCCAAATGGCGGGAGGTGACATTTGTGACCCCATGATGCCGATAAAGCTGAAGGGACAGGTTTACAAAACCATTATTAGACCTCTTCTCTTATACAGTAGCGAGACTCGGCCTCTACTAGATCGACAAAATCAAGAGTTGCGAGTGACGTAAATGATGGTGGATGTGTGGGGTTTCCCGCACAGATCGCGTGCGGAACGCCCACATCCGCGGTAGCCTTCATGTCCGTGACATCGCTGACAAGCTACAAGACTACCGCCTTCGATGGTACGGCTACATCATGCGCAGACCGGCAAATTATGTGGGGAACAGATGTCTGGCCATGCCCCCTACCGATAAACGATCTTTTTGTTTTTCCCGTAGTTATCTGACGTTTGATTAGATATTCATTATCCATATTTTAATAAATATGTATTTTTAGTTTGATAACGGTATTTTTCCCCGTAAGGATAGGCATCTGCCACATTGTTCCTTTTGCTACGTTCCTGTTAGACCTCTGTCGCTTCTTCCATATTTGGTTTGTGATACCTACTCTAAAGCTGACCTTTCTTTAAAATGTCGGCTATTTGTCTCAGCGTCCCGTTCACACCTGCCATATGGATATTTTTCGTTAAAATTCCTTTCATTCATCCAAACCACACTAATTAGCGACCACATCTCTCAATCCAGCACGTTCCCTTATTACACAACTCCGTATTGTGTCGGTTATGTATACCTTTTCCCCCGTTGTTCCATTATTTCTTAACCCTGTCATTGCTAATGCATTTATGCTGCCTTACTGCTTCCGCCATACCCAATTTTCCGCTTACTTCTATACATTAATGTTGAAAAGAGCACTTCTTTAAGACGGACCTTTTATACATAAATTACACACATCCAACCTCGTAATACTATGGATTTCGCTTTATTGTTAGAGGAATAAAACTGTTTATAGAAATATAACTTTCTTTAGTTATTTTCTCAAAACGTCTGTATATGAAAGTAATTTAGTAGGGTCAGTCAGTTCATTCTTCAGTTTGTAGTCAATAAAAAATATGGTCTTAAAATGTTGATGGAAGCTACGAGACCAGCGTCCCCCGTAGTATTCACCCGCGTTCAGCCCGAAAGTCACGTCTATCCCGCGGGATCCTGTAATTTTTGCGTGGCATAAAGTACCCATGACACTCTGGAAGAAAGCTTCCTATTATTTTCGGAATCGGTTTAGTAGTTTCGGAGATTATCGCGCAGACTGTCAGACAGATGATGTGGGGAGAAGTTTTATTTAAAAGTAACCGTTGGACCGGCTTTCATGCGCGCGCATTTCGGATCTCTGTAAACATTCAACGTTCCCGTGCCCCTATTATTTTCCCGGGAGAAAAAGTAGCCTTAATTATAAACAAAAATACAAATCTTTTTTCTTTATAATATTAGTACACATAGATATGTATAGAATGCATCTAGGGGAAACTGGCTATAGAACTGCGTACAAGCGAATTAGAAGCGATTATTGAATACTTTAGAAGTACAAAGTGGAGTGGTTCTAACAAATTGCATGGTTGGTTGAAAACTAGTGCAAGAAAATGGAAGACCGAATCAATAATTTTCCAACACTTTGTCGTGACTTGAAAGTTGCTATTTGTATGCTACGGGAAACAGCAGCAGTTACAAATTGCACCCTTGTTATTGCAGTAATAATTTAAATGTAAAGTTCGATCGTGCATGGTTAAAGCTCCGTGTCGTGTGTCGGAGGCACTTGGTCTTTTTACTGTCACTTTACGGGCCATTTAATTATTACGTATGACAGAGCTGACTGTTACGTTTTCACACCTTAACCGCTGAACGGATTTGGATAAAATTTGGCAAGAAGCGCTGGCATGGATTTGGAAAGCGGTGGTGACCTGGGGAAGGACAAAGGTTGGCTCTTATCTAAAAATAATCAAATTTCACGTATAAGAAATTGCGGGAAGACGCTAGCTATAACCTGACCGACATATCAGACAACCACTGATAAAGTCTACGTAATATACCTTCATAATATTTCCTAAACCACTTAACCAATTTTAATAAAACAAATATAAGAGAACCATCCGATAGAACTGATTTGCAAATAAAGAAAAGCGATTCGGCGCATCCGTTCGGTTGTTGAGCTGCATTTTCCTCGGGGATTAATAAAATTACAAACCCCTTGCGCAGTGAAACTGGTGACCACGATTTACGTTTTCCGGAAAAACCAAATCAGTATGCACCCCGTCCATTTCTTGTGACTATAGATAATTTTTATTAGCTGGTGTGTACTACTGTTGACAGTCGTACTATTGTTCCTATATAATTTTGTATTATTATAATTATTGTTCTAATATGGGTGTAATATACCTGAAATAAATGACTATTTATTATTTACCTGCTAAGCGATTTTGTGCTTGATATCTGCGGCTATGCAGCCAAAATGCGAAGTGTTTGTTTTAATAGTGAGCTAGAATATAATTGTTATAGCATAAGCGAAATCGTTAAAAGCGCGTTAATTGAGAATTTACAGTTAAACAGGCACGCTTGATGGAAAGTGGTCACCGCTGCCTTTAGCCATTAGCCACATCTAGGGAATACAATACCGGGATACCAAGATCCCGAAATACCGGGACCGCATAAAATTTGGGGGACTAATCCCGGTCGAAAACTGGCTACCTTATCTTTCAAACCGGAACACAATAATGCAAGCATTATTGTGTTTTCACCAAGGCGAACTCCTCAGGCATGACGGAGTACTACCACCTGAAAAACACCCAAGATGTAGAAGCAATACGAAAAGATGTTTGTTATGATATTATTTTATAGAAACTATCACTGTATGTCTCATATAACTTCTATGTATTTTAAAGTATATCAGTTATCTAGCTGCTATAACATAGCTTTGCTTACTTTCTAGCTAGAGGGCGCTGTGTGAATTATTATGTTAGTTTGCGAAAGTTTCGAATTGCACGCGAATATAAGATAAGACAAAATTAATTTATTACGCCAATGTGTAATAACTAAATTGCTCAAAAGAATATAAATGGTCGAAAAAAAATACGCTATGTTTCATATAAACGTACCCGTCTAAATTAAATTAAAAAATACTTTAATCAATGAATTCACACTACAAGTCATTTTTATTGTGTATTTTAGTGCTTATATATTACTAACGTTTGAAGCATTGTTTTCACAAGGTGACGATCCTAAAAGCGTGACTTGAGACTCGCATTTTGACAAATGTGATGGCAAATCACATTTGGAATTGGAATGGAATTGCACTATGTTCACAAAAGTTGTTATTTGCTTACTTATTAAGTTAAGTTTTAAGTCTTCCTTCTGTTGCTTTTATATCAGTATTCTGTGCCACCAGCACAGAATACTGATATAAAAGCGTTACTCTAGCTGGTAACCCGTTCAAAAGTGTCTCGGCAAAAGTGTTAAGAGCTTAAATAGCCTTAATTCGATAACTTGCGTTTGAAATTCTTCGCGTATTTCCTAAACTAATATGATAATAATTCAATAGTTAACAATGTGTATTTCTTTTCGCAGTAAAAGCCTGCTGCCTGCATCACATTGGAGTCGGACGCCAATACACAATATACACAGGTTAGTGGAGTCATTATAAACACCTAATAATTACTCCCCTTATGACCCCTCTCTATTGTCAAGGATATATATTTCCCGTCTCTGTCGACCTTTCCATTCGCATTCGCACGATGATACCTTTCGGTTTTAATCAATAGTAACTTTACTAATTGAAGAAATGAGGCTAACCAAGGTCTGGGAACGCTGGTGAACAGTCTCGGGAGTCGATTGGCACCTCGTTAATTATATAAATTAAAAGGAAAACTGACTACTAACCCAAACGCGATGCATTACAGTCACTTATTTTGATGACAGTGGACGCTATGAACTGAGTCATTTCATCGAAAATTTCACGTAACCTTTTAAACGCGAACATTATCAACATACTATATATGCTTCCGTGCACAGGGAGCAGTGGCGGAACCAGCCGGCATGACGCAGCAATACAGCCTAAGGTGGAACAACCACCAGCCGAATTTCATATCAACTTTCGCGTCGCTGCTGAGCACGCGAACGCTGGTTGACGTCACCCTGGCGGCGGAGGGGCAGCACATGCCGGCACACAAACTGGTCCTGTGCGCCTGCAGCACGTATTTCCAGGTGAATACGCATAGGCGATATTTCCTATTTCGAGATTGGCCCAAAGAAATATACGAAAGTCTTAAAATTTTAATTAGCAATAACCTAATCGACAGAAAAAGTCGGGTAACCCCTGAACAAGTTTACATATTCATTAAACTAGGTTTTATCGAGAGAGTTCTTCTTATGGAGACAGACAGACATACCTCCTCAGATACACAGACACACACGTCAAACTTATAGCACTTTTTCGTCGGGGGTTCATCATCGTCATCACAGACCACAACAGTCCACTGCAGAACTTAGGGCCTCTCCCACGAAAGGGGAGGTTATTGGCAGGCGGGTTGGAGATCGCAGTGTAATAAATATATCAATGGAAAAAGCTGCTGCCCATATCACATCCGTCATTTACGCGAGGCTAAGATTGGAATGCCATCCCATGTGCGCGCATGCGCATGGCTGAAGGGTTCGCCATACCAGCGTCATCTATGGGGTTGACCCCGAACTATCATGGTGTTGTCTATCGTAGTGTATGCATAAGAAACTATTGAATTTTTTGGAATTAAAATGTTACAATGTATAATCGCTATCACATACTACTACAAAACATTAAAGTACCAGGCAAACAAATTGCTATTTATGCCCGCACTCTAGACGCCAGCCTGTTCTCAGATGCAGGGAACAAGCTATAGGTATTTTAAATACTACAGTTGCTGTATGTTTTATTAACCATTTTTATGCGGTGTAAACAGCCGTTCTCGGTTTTTACTTGAATGACAGTTATAGATTCAGTAGTTATGTAAATGACTGGGTTATGTAAATTCTTGCCTTTTTTATGTCAGTCGTCAGTAATTAGACCATGTAGCGGGCTACCTGATGGAAAGTGATCACCGCTGCTTATGGACATTAGTAACACCAGGGGTATTACCAATGCTTTGCCCACCTCGAAAATTCGGGACACGCTGCTCTGACCTTTTTATATACCATTAAGTTGGAAAACAAATATTAAAACCCTTTTTTACAATATGCAAATGCATTGGAAAAAGGAGGGCTTCGTGATTCCAAAATCCACGACCAATGACGCTGCTTCGACGTGAGATTTGATGTGAAAATATAGCTCTCTCATTAGCCGGAATAGACAATTTGGAATGGGTGGTTCACAGAGTAAAATGTCCTTATCGGCATTTAGTCCTCAAACCATAACGTCCGTTGAATAAAAATGTCCACACGGAAGAAAGACCAGGGCGCAAATCGTCTGCAAATAAAAATGCCCTTAAAGCAAGGCGTCATTATAGGAAATTGTCATGAAAGCATAACGTCCTTAACACGTTATACCTATTTTTAATAATAAATATATAGCTGGGTTTAGAAATCATTCTGAAGATGTTAGTGGTGGTACCATCAGGTTACATTTTCAAGGTTTGCTGATCAAAAATAACGTTTGCTAGTCAAAACAAAGATAAGGGGCCTAACGTCCCATAGGCCTTAAATAAATATCATCATTTTTCAATTATTTTTGTACTTTTTGTTTGGTAGTCGTAAAACTAACTTCACACATGCATATAATACATACATACATACAAGGCAGTGTGAAGTTAGCGCCCATCTTTTGTTTAGACTGCCAGATTTTTATTTCTGACCGCTAAGCATTGATAATTCCCCATAAAACGACCACCAAACGATTCTAATTGTTAAAATCCAGTTTTTCAACATTTTGGGGGGTCAACTTTACACAGCCTTTTTTGCCGCCTATTTACGTCCAATAATAATGTGTTTAAGAGCGTCGGTGGTCTAGTACCGGATTCGAATCCCACTGCCGCCAAGTACCAATGACTTTTTTCTGAGTTATGTACATCAATCACACTGACACTAACCGACGCTTTAATGGTGAGGGAAAACATCGTGATAAAACCTGCACATTCACGCGACTGAATGTGTAATAAAAAGTACAGATTAGTTACGACACAACAAGCACTATTTATCTCAAAATAAAATATCTTCCAGTAGGCTTAGACAGTAGTAGGCAGTTAGACTATAACTATAAGTATGATCGAATCTGGTCAGGTTCCCCTGGTAGCAGAGGCACTGAGATCAGATGGCAGTTGCTCCACTGTAATTACCTGATTT
The DNA here is from genome assembly GCA_905147135.1 of Blastobasis lacticolella. Lineage (NCBI taxonomy): Eukaryota > Metazoa > Arthropoda > Insecta > Lepidoptera > Blastobasidae > Blastobasis > Blastobasis lacticolella. The sequence continues at coordinate 21,255,563 of LR990039.1, forward strand.
GCCAAATCCTGGATCATGGTCATGGCGGCCCCGGGCCCTCGTGCGCGAGAGCACAACCGGGACAATAACGCCAAGATGATCATCACCATAATCACTAATGTGTAGAGAACCTATAAAATTGCGGACGTTTTGCTTCCACGTACTTCAATTGAAGTCATTTTGTAACAAGGACGTTTTGCTTTTTTTATGCGGTACCTTTTCAATTAAGGACGTGGACTCCCGTACCATTTTACGCTATCGACGTTTTAGCAACGAAGACATTTTGTTCTGAGAACCACCCACTCCGAATTGGGAATAGATTCGTCCTTTTGCAGCAGTTGTGTCTGTGCAATAAAAAAGGTCCCGTTTGAGCTCGTGTGCGCGAGGATCCGAGGTCCGCTCTTGACTATGATCCACCATCTGAAATCGTGAAATCCCTTATAAAGGCTATCCACTGTTACCTATATGTAGGCTACATTATCAGCATCTAACTTACTTATAAAAAATACAGATCCTGTATGAACGAAATGAAACTAAAGATCCGTTTAGGATTATTTTTTCATTCAGTACAAGGTACTCTAAGTATGGAGCATAATGAGTAAAAGAAGCTGAATCCCTAAGGGTAGTGGCATGTTAGCAGGGTTTCGCCTAAGGGGACCGCTAATAAATTTAAGTCACTAACCGGTCAATCTCGGCTTCTGCCAAGGTCCGGAGTCCCAACCTTAGTCCGGATTGTTAAGTCTGCTACTATAAGTCAGTGATTTAAGTATACATATAAAAAGGTGGATCCCTATGTTCCACACCTGACCTACTTCCAATGAAGCTGCAGATTTTATTTTTCTTATTTTTAACATAATTTCTTGTAACACTAATTGCCGTTTTCATTAAACTTAGGAATATTTCAATTTGGACGTTGCTTATTGGGTAAAGACGAAACTTGGAGCTCCAGCATTTCAAAAGCGTCCAGTATAAAATTTTGTCCATCCTTTTAAAAATACTCTTGGATAACACGCCTTCATAGTCAGAAATTTTTTTGAAAATAAAATAAAAAGTTTCTTTAATTTTGGGAACAGCGTGTAATCCTAACAGCCACTGGGCACTTGGGCATCCACTGGTTACGAGGCTTATTGTATATATATGGGCAGCCGCAGACAGTGTAAAAATACGTATTTACAATTGATTTCTTTTCGTTCTGGGTAAAACAAGCAAGGTTTTTGTATATATTTGATGTAAAATTATGGTCCTCATGAGATAAAATTGCCGATGGCAAAAGCTACAATTTTAAATTGTAAATTCTGCGACGTTGACGTACAACAATCCTTTTCAACCTTTATACATGCAACATTTTATTTTACATTTCATGATCTCATCGTTATTGTCCCTCGAAGGCGTCTTAAGGTTAAATTTAAATGTATGTAATGTAATGTATGCATTTATGTGTCTGTCTCAGAGCCTGTTCACGGAGACGCCGTCCCAACACCCCATCGTGATACTGAAGGATGTGGCGTTCGCAGACCTAAGGATCCTCGTTGACTTCATGTATTTCGGCCAAGTTAACGTCACTGAGGAACAATTGCCACAGGTGAGCTCTTCTGCGCTATTCTTGTAATTTGGTCTTGTAAGTGGTGGAGTGGAGTGATGAAGGCGCAGAACAAGGTTCGCTTTTGTTATGCAGCTTACATTATTTTATTATATGTATTATACGAAAGAATCTGCCGGTATCAAGAAAGAGTGGGCGACCCAAGAAGCGATGGATTGACATCGCTGAGTCGAATGCGAGAGCCAACGGCTTACGACGAGAGGATGCCGAAGACCGAGCGAAGTATCATGCGATAACTATTGACCAGAAAATCAGTTAAATGATCAAACTTAACAGAGAGAACTCGGCCGATCGAGATCTGTTCTGGGCCATATCGTCTCGACTCTGTGGCTTTAGCACAACACTAATCTAATTTAACCGAATTGAAACCTACATATCGACGTTATGACATCCCAATTGGCCCAATTCAACCACCACTATACTTACATTAGACTAACATTATATTCCTAATTTAAATTAAAAGTTCCAGGTTCGTTTGTTAGAATCATCTTGGCGTCAATATACCGGTTGTACACTCGTGCGCTAGGGTCCGGGGTGCGCCTACACCATGATCCAGAAGTAGGCAGATCAGGAAAATAGAGTACAGTGACCGCCTTCTGACGTGGCCTTAGGGCAACCGGACCAGTATGGATCTCGGTTATACATTCAGTCGCCTGAATGTGCACGTCCTCATTTAGTAGTTTTATTCGATCGATTGAATAAAAAAGTAATACGTTAAAATTTGTTTCAACTGTCTAATTAATTTTTTATTTCAATTTCCTCCCAGGTATTGAACACGGCGAAGACGCTCAAAATCAAGGGCCTCACTGAGATGCCGGAGTCGACCTCGATGACGCGGTCGCAGAGCACCTCGGCGGACTTCGCCGAGATGCCGGCCACGCCGCGCGCCGCCTCCTCGCCCCCCGCGTCGCCCTCCTCCAAAAGGAAGAGGTAGGCCAGGCCATCGTGGCATTAATGCCCCGGTTGTGCTCTCGCGAGCTTCGGCCCGGGGTATGAACCAGGATTTGGCGGATCAGGCAACTACAGGGGAGCGATTGCCATCCGACCCCCGTGACTCTGTCAACTGGACTGACCGGATGGACCGAATTCGTTGCGATTTTCTTTATTTTAAAGCCAGTCAAATCGAGACGGTTCTTAACTTGTTTTGTTTTAAAATAATCGGTTTATTAGGGTGGAAAATATTTGAGTATATCTGAGTGTAATAAATGTGTTTTACTTACTTACTTACTTACTTAGAATTGGTTGGAGGTGTTCCGAGGGTACTTAGTTTAAAATATTCTAGCATGTGACCGCATGTGTCACTTGATGGTATGTGACAATGCATGCGGCCGAGGACGGAAGAAGGAATCCTCTTTACTCTGAAGGAGTCTTAAAGCAGATTGCACTGTTCAGGGCACACATTGCTGTTCTACATATTGCGGATAAAGCTACAATATAAGGGTGTATGGTTCCTATGGCCCACTTGTGCCCCGAAATGAGGGCTTTCGCGACTTCAAAATCCAACAGTGAGAAGTAAGGTCCGTTCCCAAAATACAGCTGTGCTATTGGACAGAAACAACTGCTGTAAAGTTACGGATCTATTCTAACCAATGACAGGGCCTTATTTTTGACATCAGACTTCGCGTATCAGGAGCGCCATCTAGAATCTCAAAGACCTTCATTATGCCCTAGCCTAGGGTTTCTTTTTATTGTCTGGGGAGGCACACGGACGGACGGTCCACTTGATGGAAAGTGACCACCGTCGTCTATGACATCTGCAATTTAAGATCAGAGAATGCGGTGCCGGCCTTTTAGGTACCTGTAGACACGCCTTCTGATGAACCCCATGTTATCATGCAAAGGAAAGACTTCGGGATGGCTCATTCCACAACTTGCACGTGCGCGGTAAAAAGGCTCGCGTTGCTCGTACGTTAATTGAGGCCAGGCATGTAGGTGGTATAGTGTAGCATGAAATTCAATACGCGAGTGATATTCCAAGTGTTACAAACGTTCAAATGCGTCCACCATCCGACGAAACGTTGAAATGGTTTTTCGAAATGTGACGCTTAGGTCAGCTGAACAAATCTAACAAATCGACGTACTCACAGACGCAGGAAAAGCCCCACATCCACCCAGATACACTTGGTGGGGGAGGAGGGGCGGCCGCCACCCGACGACGCCGCCGCGGCCCGCAACTCGATCATACTGAGCAACGTGCCACAGCAGCAGAGGCGCGTGGACTTCCTGGACGAACAGGCGCCGCAGGTGAGCTTCGCAGCGGTCTGTACCCGACAAGTAGAATGTGGAACTTTATTATAATGAATAAATAAATGACGTTCGTTACACATAAACTCGTGACACGATAGGTACATTCAAATGTTATAAAAGGTTATGTTCAAAATGTAATGTTGGCCTCCATCTTACCTGGTGGTAAGCGGCGATGCGGCGGAGCATTGTCTGGGAACAGCCTGTTCACTCTAGCCTTGAAAGCGTACAGATTGGTAATGAACAGGGAATAGTCGCAGGCAGCGTGTTCCATTCTTTAGCCAGTCAGTACCCGCAATTTAATTTCTGCCACAGGAGTTTGGGTCCGACATTAGCATTGCAGATCGGCATCTTAACTGTTCTGATTAGGATACCAGTTAAACAACCACTTGCAATTGAGCCATGTTTAATTATCTGCTCAAATGTTCAACCAGTTGATGAACTATCTTCCAATATTTACCTTTTTTTAAACTGAACAGTTGAACTACTTTGGTTCAATCATAATATTTTTTTGATTCCTAAATTTGAAATTCCTGGCTTTAGTGCTTAGTAAAATGACTATTCTTAATTTATTGTTTATCTAAAATTGGCCAACACTGTATTTGATCAGTTTCATGTTTTTTTTTTATGTCATACGGTAGGCAAACAGGCAAGCGGGCCACCTGATGGAAAGTGGTCACCTCTGCCTATAGACATCATGTAATGGTATAATACTATTTCGGCATTCAAAAGACTTTCTTTTTAGTTTTTATTGACCTTATGTTTATTTGTTTTTTAATAACATGAAAGTCCCTAATGCCCGCCCCTTGTGTTCTTGTACTCTTAGAAGGTGAAGAATTTAATTCTGTCAAAGAAAAGCAAATAAAAACCTTCAAAATTTTCCTTGGGCTTTTCCCAAAGTACTAGGATCAGGAATGTCTAAACAGGAATAGTTTGGAATGCTATTATTTTTGCAATGTTATTCGTTGTCGTCGATATCAACATCCGTTGCAATTCCAGCGTCATAGTCGAAGATTGTTGGGACACACAAATTTCTCCAGCATAGGTACATTGCGGTTCATAATTTGCTGAACGACTTATCGGAAGAATCGCTAGAAGACGCGTAGATTTAGTTCCTCTAGTCACTCCCAAGTTGCAGATTGTTGTTGTGTTGTTCGCTTTCATGACCATGTTAAAATCCCTCCGGACTCGTAGTCCACGATGACCCACTAGTGGAACCACGAATAATTTGATATTTACCCTAGGACCCACCGACATACTGTTGACCTGAACGCTTCTTTCAGGTTGACACACATGATCTCACAGTGGAGCCTATGAACATGGAGGCGAACGCGGCGAACGCAGAGAACATGCAACAAGGTTAGTACTCTAACACCTACACTACTACAATACACTCTTTTATATAGAAAAGTTTGACACGTCACACAAATTGGTTTTGGCACGATTATAGGGAGTCGCTACTATGACGGTATGTTTTGACATCAACTTTTTAAATGAAAATGGTGAACTTCAAAGAGCTACATGCTATTGCGTTACGACGCCGCTAGATGTCACTGTGTGTATTTTATATCGCGCTAATGGTACGTCGACTTGCAAAAGCTAGGGTTTATCGAAGAATACGCACTTCTGCGGGTTGTGGAGTTCCATGGATAAGGCAGTAACTGCTTACCATTAGTAGGATTTTTGGAACTTCCAACTCGCATAATTATCTTGTTTGGAGTTAACACATAAATTTCATTTTATAAAGGTTTTGTTCGCGTGCGTACATTTTTTATGCTCGGTAAGGTTTCAATCAATGCGTCCGCGTCGGCGTCGTCGAGTTAGTGTTGTTTTTATTTAATTAATCTATGATCTGTTTAAACTGACTTGTCTTATTTGGTGAACAAACAATGCCCAAAATCACGACTTGCCGTATCAATCACGCTACGTATATTGTGTATAGATGTCGAGAATTATATAAGAAACACATAGAATATGAATTTCAACGAATACTGCTGCACATTATCCATTTAAATACACAATTTCCTTAACCAAAAAGGACAAGTCAGTTTGGACAGATTATATGTTGTTGAATACAGAAACTCTGTTAGAGTTTCTGTATTCAACATTCTTCAGTAATGTAGTTAATTTATCTAACACTTCACAGTTTATCTTTACTTGAATTCAAATTACCAAACCAACCTTTCACCGCATAAAATGGGAGATACAAATTATAGTTTTAATTTCTAGGTAGGTATATACCAATAAAATAATTTGACGTAACTAATATTAGAAGATGTCATTTGTTTGTTCTTTCTGCACACCGATACCTAATCGGCATAAACAGAATGGCGCCTTTTGTGGCACATGTGATGGGGTGGGGGTGGAGAAGATGTATGCTATTTTACAAGCTTTTAATTACGTTTATCTGTTTCGGTGTGAGTGCGTAATAACATATTTTAAATTTATCCAATTACCGGTTTCTAAATTGAGCTGAGAGCACACTTTACACACTTATGTAAGTTCGGTGACAATGCAATGTTATATTACCATCAAGCTTATCTGATGATGGAGATAGGAGGTGTCCATAAAAACGCCTAACTGATAAAACCCCTTAAAAACAGCCTTGACTAGTACTCTGACTGATCATAGAGAACGAAGTTTCGTTTGAGAAATTGTTAGTCTTGTTGTACTTGGACCTTAAGTTTTAAATATTCAACCCCATACTGTTGCTAAACTTTGAATATTCAAAGTCCACAAAAACAACACTGTTTTCAGAATTTGTTTATATTATTTTTCAACAATGATAGGCAGAACGTTTTATTTTATTGTGTTTATTTGCATATAAATATATTGATGTATGTGTGAGTGTAATTATGAGATTATCTCGGCCAAATATCGTGTAGCCAATCATCGTCCTAGTGCTTACCCGGCCTCCGCCAGTGTAGACAATGTTAAAACAGTTTTATTATATAGGTATCATAGACCCGAAAAAGTCAATAATTTTTAATCACTTTCCATACAGAACACACTACAAGGCCAAGATTACGCGATTAAATTTCCATTGACACCAATTTATACTTGTTTTGTAAAAAAGCAATTAATAGGCTACACAGGGGTAACGACACAGCAACTCTGTTTGCAGACTGTATAATATAATCGGTTAACCTAGTATAAGGCAGCCTAGTTATATTATTAAAAAGCGTCTACAAAGGCCGGGTCTTGTTTTCCAGGGAAGGGAGATTGATTAAATGGAGACAATTTAATTCAAAAAGTTTATTCAAAATTTTCAATTTCGCCCGCTTGCCGAAAGTACCTTTTTATACAAAACAGTCCATCTCTCTTCCCAGGAGGGCAGTGGAATATGGTGGAGCATACGTACCCACGGTATTCGAGCGGGTGTGTCGGTAACTCGGCGATGCAGCAGGAGCAGGGCGTGTACAACGTGATGGGCCCGCACGTGGGCGTGGGCGACGGGGGGCTGGGGGACTACGCGCAGGCGCTGGGCGTGGCCGGGCTGTCGCCGGGCGCGGCGCCTGAGCCCCCGCCGCTGCTCGACCACCCCGCGCCCATGCCGCCCAACAAGCGCCGCCGCACCACCAACCCCCAGTCCGAGGAGAACTTCCAGCGCGCGCTCGAGGCCGTCCGCTTCGGCGGCATCGGGTTCTGCAAGGCGGCGCGCATGTTCGGCGTCAACAACCGGACGCTCTGGCTCGAGTACAAGAAGAAGGGCTACCCGAACAACCGGCCCAGCATCCGCAGCCGCATCAAGCGCGAGCACACCACGCCGCCGCGCGAGCTCAAGGAGCAGGCGCCCGAGAGACAGCTGACGCTGGTCTGTCCGCCGCACGCGGCCGTGCCCGTCGGGTTCGTGGACTCGCGCCCGCTCGACTTCCCGCTGCAGGCGGTGCCGCACTCCTCCCCGATCAACATACTGGGCGTGAACTTCATACAATAGAACGCGGCCTTCGGCGCGGCGGCCGACGAGTCGTACTCGTTGTGACCAGAGTGGGCGGCCGACCCTGCGCCGCCCGCGCCGCCCGCGCCGCCCGCCCCACCCGCGCCGCCCGCCCCGCTCGCCCCGCTCGCCCCGCCGCGCTACATGCAAATGTCCCTGTGAATAGTGTCCCGCGACCGCGCCCGAAGGGGGGGCCACACCAGACTGTGCGACTGCCGGGATGCCGCGATCCTAGAGGGCGTGGCTAGTTGTAGTGAAGGTTCGCGGTCTCTAAGACCTAGTCGAACGCTAATCTAGATTCAGAAAGTGTAGTGAAATTGAGTGAAAAGGCCTATCTAAATAAAACTAAAAGACTATATTAATCATTTTAAGAAGAAAACGTAGAATAGTGTATTTTCAAGAGGGCTCAACAAATCAGCTTGTTTTAAACCAACATATGACTATCATCTATGTCAGGCGGCCACAGTGTTCGACCTCGCCGCCTAAAGATGTACTTTGTGGTTCACATATCAGGGGGTTTACAAATCAAAAGATAACACAGTATTAATATACAATTAGACCTACCATTAAATTGAATATTGCATTGTTACATCTCAGCTAGCATTAACACAAGGCCCTAGCTAGAAAATTCATAATTGATTTTTAATAGCAATGGTAAAGTTGATAGTTGTGATAGTCTGACATAAGCTCAATATTATCACCACATCACATTTAAAATATTGGTTGCCATTGGGAATCCTCTTGGAAGTGTATTTGTTACGTATTTTTTCAAACAACGATTCTAATTTCACTACATTTTGTCGGTCTGGTGACGCGTTGGCCTTCCCTACTGGCTCGTAAGTTAACGTAGTGTACGTATTTTTATATATGATACAGTCGAGCCGTTCGTGTATGTATAGCAATAGTGGGCCACCGCGCGTGGCTGGTAGTGCCTACGCGGAGCAGCCGGAAGCGAATGGAATGCTTCACTAGTTTCTATTACCTAAATATGCTCCAGATACGAAGGTACCATTGACACGGAACGAGTTAAGGCAGCTTCATATTATGTAATGTTGTTTGTATACATAATCGAATTTAGTCATGGATTTAAAATCATCGAATTATCATAAGTATAACCAGTATTACCGCCTGAAAGGAGAAATTCATGTAAGTGTTACAAGTGCCAGTAATACCGTCGTGTTCGGAGCTGACACAGCACAACAGCAGCAGCTTTAGTTGCCACCAATCTCTTTGCCATAATCAGTAACTAACGCATAGATCTCACTTATGTTAAGAGTAATGAAACAAACGAAATGAACAAGCTGACACATTACAGCAACAACATTTCAAAGCCAAATAGAGCATTTAAGAAGGACGGCATTAGAGTAGAATTATTATCTTTATTTAATTGAATAATGATGATTACGCATTTATTTTTAGTATTAGTATTTTTTAAATAGACTTGTATAAGATATGATTACCGTTACTTTTAGTGTTTCTTCTTTTTGATAGAGCGCAATGTACTGACTGGCAATAAGTATTTAGTGTGCTTCCACACCACACTGTGTGGTGTGAATGAAAGAGCTTTTTTGCACCAGATATAGTAATTTTGTGGTTGTGAATATTGAAGCTGTCGACAGATGTATACAGTACCACAAAGTAATTTCATCCGGTGGTCACAGCTGGAAATAATAGTTGCCATTTTGAAATGTCATGTCAATTCCTACAACTGCGTGACGCTGTCACCAGGTCAGATAACTTGGTGGCACTGTAGGATGAGGGCCACGATACTGACGGTTGATGGCGCGTCTGTCGATTTTGGTTTTTTAATCATTAGTGTTACGGCTCTAGATTCCGGGTTATTTTGAGCCAGTCGTGTCAAAAGCGCCCCATTTATTGGTCCTTCTCCGTTGTCAACCAAAGTATACAGAAACAATCAGTAAGTCATCTTCGCCAACTACTCGAAATATTGACTTACTCAAATAATGAGTTGATCAAAAAATTTTATTTTATACCTAATTAAATAAAATAACATTTACGTAATGAACACTTCCCTTGTCTAGGCTTGCCCTTATGGACATGTGCCATGGGTTCTATCATCAAAATTAATAGATCACTTTTTTGGCAAGCAGTACCTATCTCATATCAAAGAATATCTCTAATATTTAAAAAGAATCGCTTTATACCTTATTTGGATAGAGTTGCTTTGTGTCTCATTAATGAGGTTGGAATTATGGGGGTTATGGGGCCCACCACCATCCCGGGAGCCCAAGCCAATCTCACATTCTGCTCGTGATCACCGTGGTACTGACAGACGGACGAGCGAAGCTCTGGCGAATCGGCGTTTTCCTATCGTATTGTGCGGGTCCGGTGGTAGCGTCGCACGTAAAAAGTCAAAACACTACAAAATATGACAGCCCAGCTCTAAAACAAAACCCGACACGGCTAGGGCATCCCCCATTATGACGCGCAGGAGGATCGCCCTAATGTGTTTCTTCTTGAACATTGTATTTTTATATCTACAATCGCGTAAGTATATTAACTTGTAGTTGTAGTGTTCATTTTAATTCAATTGTTAAAATTGACGACGCCGCTCCTAATGCCATGCAAATAAATAAATAATAAATAAACATAAAAAAAATACTGATTGTTTTGTGTACTGTGGCTGAACTTGACATTGTCAATCAAATTTAGTTCCACCAGCCGGGCGCAAAGTCTCGTGGCCCCCACTTCTAAAAGTGTTGTGAGTGAACGATTGTCTGACACTGCGGTTTCCAGTGTATTACATGCTTGGGCATCTAACCAGGCCCGAACTTGCCTCAGTCATAGCTCGCATTTACAATTATACAACTTACCCCCTATACTTATATGAAACAGTGTGATTTTTTTATTTATAATGGTTTTTAGCCTAGTATGTAGCACTCCACTATGTGGAATAGATAGGTCTGAATAATCAGAACCGGTTAGTTTCGTTGTACACATCGCGCAGTATTTTAGAGCTTGTATGAATGCAATAATGCAAGATTAGGGTTGAATGAACTGAAGTTTTTTTCAGTGGTCTGTATAAATGGATATTGTAGGGCAACGCCTTTGATAGAAATTAAAAACTAGTTTTACTAAAATTCGTATCAAGAAAACCAGTAGTAAACATACATTAGATTACAATAAAGTAAATTCTACCATATCTTGTAACTAGTATAATGGAAAATTACTCGAAGTAACACTAGCAATGACCCTAACATATTTGAATTAAAATTATAATCGTCATAGGTAACCATTTTACAAAACTATAGTGAGAAGTTATCCGAGAAAACACCAAAACGTTATTTAAACAATAAAAAAATACATTTCATAAAAATGTAAGCAGGATGTCGGTTTGCATGTATATCACAATCAGATAGTGAAGCTAATGGTAGGGTATTTAAGAAAAATCATGGGGTCTACTGTAAAACAGTACTAAGATGTAAATTTCAAAGTCAAAGGATGTTTGGCAAAATGAGAGTAACGTAACTCAGTGAACCTGGTGACTGTTGAAGTGAACAGCCTATTAGACTAAAACAAAACATTAAATTAAATTACTAAGGTTGTAAAATCTGCTTTTTTATCTTGGTTGTGATTTTCGGATTACGGTGATGGAGATTATCCTTGAATATCACTTGTCACTGTGATAAGTGGCTGGCGGGCGGCGCTTGCATCCGTCGCGGACAAAGAACAAAATCTTTGGCCGTGGAGTCTATTCTTTTGTTCTTATGGCCCTACATACTGTCCAAGAAACCGTTGTCCGCGCGATGATGCCGTGGTGCCCAGCATTCATTCTTATTACATGTATTGTATAACGTTTGTGAAAACCTAAACTGAATAAACGTATTTGATTTGATTTTAATGCACTACAATCAAGGATAATTTCTCGCCTATTCTTTTACAATATATCAGCTACAAGTTTCTTCGATGTCGATCTTAGTTGCGCCACTAATGTAATTAAGTTGCATTGCATTAGTATTTTTATAACTTTTTTATTTACTTTCGTGATTCGCAATCAACGTGATCTTTTTAATTCATCACAGTGCTAAAAGATAATTATTTTCATAAGCTTACAATGTAGTTTTAGAATATAGGCGTATTGAAAGTGCCAGGGGCGCTTAGCATGAACCGCAGATCTTCGCTGACCTTAGAATTAATAATGCAAAGTAATTAAGACAAGGATTAAGGAGGACAAGGACCATAAAAATGTGTAAATACTAAATCGTTAGGTAAATCACTTGAAATTTATAAACCAGTGACTGGGTTGTATTTGATGGTGCGTTGTAATTAAAAATCAGCAATAAATATCCTGAACCAGGCCTAGTTTTAAATATATATTTTATTAGCCATCCCATGTGGCACAGGCGATTTTATATAAAGTAATTGTTAGCTAACCGAAAATAGCTTATTAAAGCAGTTGAATAATCAAACCGTATTCAATATATGGCTTTGGGTTGTATTTGTTGGTGCGTCGTAACTATAAAATCAGCAATGATTGTCGTGAACCAGGCCTAGCTTTAAATATATATTTTATTAGCCATCCAATATATATTTTATGGCACAGGCGGTTTTATATAAATTTATTGTTAGCTAAGGGAAATCAATTGAAGAAACCTACAGTATTCTATATAGGGCTTTATGTGTTGGCAGCTATTAGAGCTCCGAATTGTCCCATTGAACAAGGAACGAACCAGTTACATTCATCAGGGTATAAGCGCTCCTCGTTAAGACCACGCGTAGGTAGTACCCATAAACCAGTATCAATGTTTAAGTCTAGATTTTAAAGCTAATGAGGTGACATTGTCGTAGTGCATCTCGATTAACAGTATCAGTAAACGAGAGATCTCTTTTTGTGTATAATATAAATTAGCCTGTTAGTGTCTAGAGTGCAAGTGCATAACTTATGTCCTAAGTATTAGTTAGGTTATTGTCTGGATGTGAAAAGTTTGCGTCGAGTTTGTGAAGCGGAGCCTTAATCAACTGAGATCGGTGTCAAGTATTAACAAAAAAATAATGGATGACTCATTTCTGTACTTATTTATTATGCAATAAAGAGTTTACATACATTCATACAAAGTTGATATTACACAATTGAGGAAGTGGTACAGCTGTACGTTTTGATGTAAAGTACCATACTGCTGTACATCTATCTCTGGAGCCTCAGTTCATTAAGTTTCCTAGCCATGTGTGGACGTAGTGAGCTTGTGATCGTCACGTATGCGATATGAAAATGTTTAAACTATGTATTTTGTTATCGGCATTGATTCGCAAAAGTGTGAAAATCGTTTCTTTACAAAATAACAACGAATTAAGTTTAAAGACTGTCGAAAAATTGTTTGTGAACTGTTACTCATCGCTGGGGCGAGTTGGCGGAACCCCGCGGTGATTTATCACAACACAAACGTACCTAATCGAATTTAAATCTAATATTTATGTTTTGTTTTCGATTAATACTGCTTTAAGGCGTAAGCAGAGACGAGACCACGTTGTTCGACTTGTAATTGGTCTTGCTTTGAATTTATAATTATTATTCCTGAACAAACAGGCAGTTGGAACAACTGATATGTCTGTATCTCATTATCCTAAATTACTTCATTTTGAATTTTGTTGCAGTTTGCCATTCTTCGATAGTATATAATCTCGCTTGAACTAGATAGATTACTTTTCTTGGTAAAGGGCATAAAACTAGCAACTTTTGTAAAAGAAGAGTATTACATCGAAGAATTTGCCTATTACACTGCAATAATTTACAATTTGTAAATGGAGCTCTAAGCAATAAGCTTTCGAAGCAGGTTTTAAGATAGTTGTTTTTAGTAGTTAGAAGCTTTGTCACGAGTTCACTCGCCCAACGTATCGAACAAAGCGACCGTCGATATTTTTATAAGCATTATTTTTTTACTTTTTACTTTTCTATTCGGCTAGAACTAAACAACGAGTGTGAAGATCTCTAAACAAAAATTCGAGGACTGATTTTTTACTCTTCTATTATTTTTAGTAGTTACTTAACTAGTTGTTAGACTGCGTCGCAGCTACTGCGCGCCTACGATCACAATGTGTACATAATTTGTATATAATATGGTTTATATTGTAAGTGAAAAATAATAAATAGCTATAATTCATACACAATATACTTACAATGTGTTAATTATAGAAATGAATTTTGAAAACAGTTTGTAAAACAATAAATTGGCGAATTTGATTATCGTCTTATATTCAAAGGTCTCTGTTTTTTCGTTATAATTCCTTAACCTAGTCTTTAAAGTTATAAACCCTTTTTTGAAGTTACAAAACAACACATTTCAGCCATTCAAAATTCGGTTCTTAGATTCAAGAAACTTCTTTTTCATCGTAGTTCACCAATAGGATTAGAGCAAGATTTGTAAAATCTGTTTAGTTGTTTCAGAGTTCAGTGATGAAAACAAATCTGTTCAAAGAGATTTGTAACAAGTTTAAAAGTTCGTGCGGTACTCGACACAGTAGGTAACACACTGATATTTCAACGTCGGACGTAACCTAATACAACCGTAAAGTAGATTTTAAACGAAACTAGTGTGTGCCAAAGTGCGTACTGACTGATTCTTGATGGAAAGCAGTTACCGAATCCAATAGACAACTCTGGACAAGGGCAGATACAGACTAATTGTGGGGAGTTTTTTCGCCGAGGATCCGCGCACACTTAATATGGTTTGCCATTGACTTTATTTTGTGACCGACTTGCGAGATTTCAGCAAAACTAATTTTCTGTATTTACTAAGAGGGTTACGTGCCCGTTAACGTCAAGGTTAATTAGACCACCTAATGATTACGATTAACGTCATTATTAACATCTTCCTAGTGGTCAACCTCGGCTGCCAGGATCCGCTCTACTTGTCTCCCACTTCGATCAGTGTTTAGCATCCTCGTATCGTAAACCGTTGTCTCTCGCATCCGTCTCGGCGACATCTACCCACTCCTCGCTTTGTGGGGCTAAAGCGGAACCAATTTCCTGCGATCCTTAGTTCCTATGACCACCTTCCACCTCCATCATCAGCTCCATGGTACCATATTAATGCATTGTTATCCAAGTTAGGTATACCTTTCAGCTCAATTGAACGCCGGAAAGTGGGTGAAATTAGGCCTGCAAGATTTGACCCGAATAAACTTAGTTGTAATAGGTACATATAAGCATTGCAAGTTAAATAAAAGCTTGCTAAAAAGTTGTCGACGTCTTGCGACTGATATGATGAAAAACTCCACATAGCATGCAGGCGTTCTAAGCCTCCAGCCAACTGCCAGCTGACAGAAAAGACGTAAGACGCAGACCCGTCCTTTCTGTATGTTTTGCAATAGAGCGCAGACGTGCTTCGTCGCGTCCACGCCCGGTCTTTGCTATGTGTTTTTTTCATGGCCACGCTTCTATACATTTTGCATGAAAGTAAATTTGAAGAGCGACGTCTGCGTCTAATTTGCTATGAAAGTAAAAAGGGCGGCGCGTCTGCGACGTGCCTTACGTCTTTTCTGTGTGTCCGTTCGCTAAGTCAGCTGTGTCCCCCAGAGGGGCGCCGCGTCTGGGACGTGTCTTACGACTTTTCTGTGTGGTTGCTAAGTCACCCGTGTCCCCCAGAGGAGTGCCTGCTGCGCGTGCGGCGGCCGAAGCTGCTTCGGCGGCAGCCGCGCGTGTCCGAGGACCGCGCCGAGCTGCGCAAGCAGACCTCGGAGCCGGCGCCAGCGCCGTCGCAACCACCGCTGCTCAAACATGAGTCTTATCCGCAGTACGCTAAGGTGAGAATCCTTTGTTACTCGTGTTACCAGTGTAATATGGGTATTTATACCTGTATTATTACTGCGTGGCTTTCGTAATAGTAGATAATTTTTTTCCTGCTACGTTACTACTGGAATATAAAGTTGTTACACGGGTTTTTACCACGGAAGCTCTTCTTGACTGATATTCGTTACCTGTTGCTACTACTACGCAGCCTTAAGAATAGACGTCAGGCCTGTTGTCAATAGTGAAATTTATATGTTTGGATGCTATTCAGTTTTCACTAATTCACGCAAAACCGGTGGAATGAATTTTAGGTGACTTTTGGCACACGGATTGTTTATAATCTGGATTAACAAATCGGCTATTTAATTTATTCACGAAGTCGTATCTAAATACTAGTAATTCCTTACATATTTATTAATTACGCTTTTCTGTCCTCCACACAACGGATTTAGAAGCAGTTTTTCTATCATTCAGTAAATTTCCTTACTATCAGGCCGGAATAGGCGGTAACCTTGTTTTACCACATTTGCGGTTTAATAAAAAACTTCCGTAAGGCGTTTAAGTATATATATAATACTTGCATATTATAATAAAACACCCGTGAGAAGCCGGTGCGGGTCGCTAGTATAGGATAAAGATTATATAACATTAACACCTCCAAAACGATTCCCCTTGCTAGACATACCTATATTCGTTGTTTGAATGCCGTTTTCACTAACCTTACAAATCGGCCATGTTAGTTATTATATCTATTTGGACGACTAGTGTAGGATAAAGATTATATAAAACACACACGGAAACCGAATCCCATCACATATAACTATACAATTAGCAACAAACCTAAACTACTTTACACTAAGAGTAATCAGCCATTTTACAATAATTTATGTAATTCTGTACAAACTGTAATCCTACTTCTAGTATCCCGTATCATTTAAATAACTATCTGCGAGCACCTGTTAATGACCTCGCTGTTATATATGTTTGTAAGTATTGCTTGTAACTTGCTGTTGGTGTTCTGTATAAAGTAAAATAAAAATAAAATAAAACTAACACCACCAAAACGAACCCCCCGCTAACAGAACCGTCGCGCGCGCGCCCACAACTTCGAGGTGGGCTCGCTGCTCATCCGCGCGGTGCCCGGCTCGGACGCGTCCACGTCCGCGGACGCGCTGGCGGGAGGCGCGGCGCGGCAGCGGGCGCCGCGGGCCTCGCACACGCCCGCCGTTCGCTCCGGGCCCCCCCTCAGCTGCAACTTCTGTTGGAACACGGTGAGAACGGTGGGGCGATTGAGCGGGTGATAGATACATTTCGAGGTGCGCTCTGGTCCGCCGCTCAGCTGCAACTTCTGTTGGAACACGGTGAGAACGGTGGGGCGATTGAGCGGGTGATAGATACACTTCGAGGTGCGCTCTGGTCCGCCGCTCAGCTGCAACTTCTGTTGGAACACGGTGAGAACGGTGGGGCTATTGAGCGAGTGATAGATACACTTCGAGGTGCGCTCCGGTCCGCCGCTCAGCTGCAACTTCTGTTGGAACACGGTGAGAACGGTGGGGCGATTGAGCGGGTGATAGATACACTTCGAGGTGCGCTCTGGTCCGCCGATCAGCTGCAACTTCTGTTGGAACACGGTGAGAACGGTGGGGCGATTGAGCGAGTGATAGATACACTTCGAGGTGCGCTCCGGTCCGCCGCTCAGCTGCAACTTCTGTTGGAACACGGTGAGAACGGTGGGGCGATTGAGCGGGCGATAGATGGATAGATACACTTCGAGGTGGGCTCGCTGTGCGCTCCGGTCCGCCGCTCAGCTGCAACTTCTGTTGGAACACGGTCAGAACGGTGGGGAGATTGAGCGGGCGATAGATGAATAGAGATACACTTCGAGTAGGGCTCGCTGTGCGCTCCGGTCCGCCGCTCAGCTGCAACTTCGGTTGGAACACGGTGAGAACGGTGGGGCGATTGAGCGGGTGATAGATGGATAGATACACTTCGAGGTGGGCTCGCTGTGCGCTCTGGCCGCCCCTCAGCTGCAACTTCGGTTGGAACACGGTGAGAGCCGCAGTATTGTTGAGCGAGTGAAAGATGGATAGATGAACTTCGAGGTGGGCTCGCTCGCTGTGCGCTCCGGTCCGCCGCTCAGCTGCAACTTCTGTTGGAACACGGTGAGAGCGGCGGTGTGATTGAGCGGGTGATCGATGGATAGATACACTTCGAGGTGGGCTCGTTCGCTGTGCGCTCCGGGTCACCCCTCAGTTGCTGTTGGTACCTGTGAGTACATTTTGACCTGGAGGTGTAGGCTAATTAAGTAACTCTGTTGCCAACAATTATCTGATTCTATTGTGAAGGCGAGTGAAACGACCACTGGTTAACAGCACACTGTCTTTATTTGCTAGGTAGGTAGGATACATCGTATAGGTAGATAATACAAGTAGAAACGCATATACAACAGATTCCAATGATACCTATACCCATAAAATGGATGGTACAGAATCGCAAAAGTTACAATTTCAAAAATTTAAATCAGGGAGTTGTACAACAGAGCTACTTAATAAGCCTACTGATGGGGCTAAGCCTCAGTCCCGATGATCGGCGTACCGTAAACTAGTTCCCCGTATTCCAGGTGGACGAGTCCGGGCGCATCTTGCGCCGCAAGACGCAATACCACTGTCCCGAGTGCCGCACCAACCTGTGCATAGTGCCCTGCTTCCACGAGTACCACGACGGGCCCGAGGCCGAGCAGGCGAGCGCGAGGTGAGCCGCCCACCCGCCGTAGACTAGCGACCCCACCCGCAGCCCCCGTGCAGGCTGAAATAACCTCTAAACCCACACGGTACGACCGCTTTTCGAGCGAAACGCGACACCTGTAGGCACCCACAGAGGTACGGCTAAGGTCACAGCAGTAACGACCATAGAGACGCTGCTAGATGTATTTTTTAAAGTCATATATATATAAAATATATATATATATATATATTCGTTGTTCGATTTCCGTTTTCACTAAACTTAGGAATCGGCTAAGTTCTTTCTTATCTCAATTTGGACGTTGCTGATTGGCTAAAAACTAGTCACTGCGGAACTTGGCTAGTGGCTTCCTGAGTCTAGTAAAAACGGCTTTAAGTGTTACGATTACGTTGTTAGTGGCTAAGCGATTGGTACCGAATTTACAGAGGATTTTGCGTTGTTTTCCTGTTGACTTGTCCAGTTACGTGGCCCACGTGAAGTCCCTTGAGAGTATTTATTAGTTAGAATTATGCGCAAAGGGTATTTTCTTCAATATCTATATTTAGTGAATAGCTCACGTTGACGCTCGAATAAAGTTTAATGTTTTGGTGTCTCTTGGTTTCTATGTAACGACCGATTATACGTAAGGAGACGAAGTACCTGTTGAATCATGAAACGGTTCCTCTATTTGAAATAATATTGTAATAGACATAGCTCATTAATGCACTTAAATTTTACCGGATTATTAATTATTAATTAAATTAAACCGGTAGTCGAGTTGAATTTACTATAACTTTGTGATACATAAGCTGAAGCAATAATGTCGAAAAAGCGAAGGAGAGTGGAGAATGATTGCGATCATGTCTACGGATTGTATAAGAGGCAGTTCAAAGAGACGAGGTTGAAATTGAGACGAAGTTCACGACAAGACAATAACTCTATTGTGTTTTCAATCGTTTATTTATTATATATATTTCAGAATCACAGTTGATACTCGTTTTATGTAAATATAAGGCACAAGAAAGCAAAACTTCCGTAAAAGGCTTTGTTTCCCACTCCCCTTTGCTACCTTAGAACTAATGTACATATTAGATTTAGTCATAAATTGAGTACAGTCATAGATGTTGACACACCTGCAGTATACAAGAATTTATATGTTGTCTTTTAACAGGTTAGAAGATGGTTAGAACTTTTTAAAAGTATGGTGTTCCACCTGTCATAACTTTATGAAATACAAAAATGTTTATTGAGTGTTTGTAGTAATTAAAGTTAGTGATCAATTGAAATATGAATGTTTTGTATGCATATGTATATTACATAGTTAATTCAATTTTTAGTTTATTCCCAACTGCCCCCACTCGTCAGGCTAGCAGTAAAAGGTCATTTAACCTTATCTACGTTACTATTTAAGGTAGTATTTAATTAAATATATTTAAGAATATACTTCTAATCCCAGTGGGACGTTTCGCACAAAAGAGCTATGCCGGTTGAGTGGGGACGACTGGGAAAAATAAGTTAAATACTATTTCCGATGTTTAATGAAATAAAGCATGTATTAATTATTATTGTAGTTAGAGAGTCAAACATTATAATATGTTTAAATGTACTGTTGTCTTCGTCTACACGATTGTTTGTTGTAAATTTTTTATCATTTGTCTAGCAACGGTCAGAAATATCTGATCTTCGTATACGACTTCGATATTGTATTGATACAGGTTGGCCCGTTTATGGTTTTTAAGATTTTTATTGGTGACAGAAGAAATGAAGTCGATTTGCAGTTGCATAAAAAAATCACGATATATTTATTATTTTATATAAATATGTCTATATTTGTTTTTCATTAAATAATTTTTATTATTTACGACCAAATTGACCATACCACTGGCCATCTTGTATAAATATAATAGTTACCAAATAAATATGGTGCAAGCTATTATAGGTATAATGCTTAACTCATTAAGGTCCTTCTAGTTTGAGGAGCGGTATGGGAGGAGGTGTGGCAACGTATCTTTATTGCCGCAAGTCTTGTTACGTCATATTTTAACCCTTCCTGTGCCGCTTTGCTACGCCAGGAATCTGTGTTGTTCAATGCTATGCCTATACCTATAATATGTTTAAGTGTCGGTTCAAGGTGCTTGGCTCAAAGTGGCTTAAAGCTGACGGTATTGGATATGGCGGCGCTTATTATAAAACAATGTATTTTAAACTTTGTACACTCTTTCTGTACCCACTTTATACGTATCCCACTCTTCTCTTCTTTTTATTAAATCAGTGGGTCGATTGGGAAAATTAGCGATAGTTCCAGAGAAGTCTATCAATATTTGAGACACGTCAAAGAACAGCGCCTCGCCTTTCCTGGCGGCTTTTCCCACACATATTTGCACCGCCATTTTTAAACCCCTTCTATATTGGCGCGAATGATATTTTTTAATATGATAGCGATATAAAAAATGACCTTTGTTAGCGTAATCGACCCGAAACCGGTCGAATGATATAATGAGGCCATGGAATGGTGCGTACATTGAATGTGCCTATATTTTTATAGTGATGTGTTAAAGGTACCTCGAAGAAACGTCACCCAATTTTTATAATATTTGGCTGGAGCCAGAATCTGTTACGAAAGGGGAATTCCATAAAGCCTCTCCCAAACGGAGGCAGCGGCGGTCGCGGTGGCTTTGCTTCACACTGGCCTGGCGGCTATCAGTGTCAAACAGCAAGTCCGTGGTACTGCCACGCATTTATCCGCTATTTTGCACATAATTATGACAATTATGTATGAAATGGTCCATAAGGTTGTAGGACTCTGTCAAGCCTAAGTACCACCGCCTTATCTATTTCTGCCGCCATTAAGCAACTATGCTGGCGTTGTTGTGTTCCGGTTTGAAGGATATGGTAGCCAACGCAATTATGCCGAGGCATTTCAGCTTAGTCGTCACAGTGACAACGGACCTGCATTTTTGTTGCCTGCAACCGAAATGCATGTTACCGCTTACCACCAAGGTGGCTCTGCTCGTTCGTAGAATAAAATAATATATATTAACACATCTGGCCGCGACCGAGACCGCGCAGATGGCATCTGTTTGGGAGAGACTCGGGATGTTTACCGACTTCAAAGTTTAAAACCGATAAATGTGTATTTTTATATAATATCTCTAATTACTGTTAAAGATTTAGATGAACGTTCGTGTAATGGTCCGGGGTTATTTAGAAGCGCTGATTGCCCAATAGTAACTCGTATACATGTGGTGAGATGCCATGTTTAGTATTAGTAACTATCTGCTCTGTATATGTAGTTATGTTATTACTTTGTTCAATTTTCTTGAAGGTCTTCCTTTTAACTACATGAAGAAAACTGACACAAAGTCAGCGTTGTTAGTTGGAACCGACATAATTTCGGTCGCGTTTTAATTATATAATTCTTTTCATTTATTTAGGCCTACCGTCCAGGGGCCAGACCGCTTAACTAGAATTAACGAATTAAGACTAACACTATTGTCCGATAGCGTTAGCCTTCAATTCGTGTTAGGAGGTCGGACACCAGGTAACCTTTGGCTTTCATTTGACGCTTGGTTAGAAATGCTCCGTGAGCATTGTTTTGTTTGTTTCTACGCAAGATGCAGACAAGCGTGATAGTTGAAGGTAGATAGCGTGCGATTCGACGTGCGGCATACGACATTTTTATTATTATTAGGCCTTATTGACAAACCATTAAAAGGTGACCAAAATGATGCCTTTATCAACACAAATTACGCTGGTATGTACCGTTGATTGTAAGATAATAAATAAAAACCGTTTATTACACCAATCTCACACGTGAAACGATACATTTAGGCACAAAACATGGGATAGTACAGTAGACAATAAATAATAATAAAGGGACAATTCCATCGTTGCTTCGTTACCTGTGCCATAAGGAGACGTGCAACGGGGGAACACTCAGCATAAGCCACGGCTAACGCCATGGCGCTGGTTTTCAGTGTGCAGGTTTCACATGCCAGTAATTAAAAAAATAGTTATCTACAAAATATAAATAAATTCTAATTTGAGTAGTGCGTGAGTGTTTGCGTATTGCGGAGTGTAAAAATTATACGACAAACTTAATAAGGCGCGCGTTCTTCGCCCGGCGGTTCAGAACGAAGCCATCTACATCTTATGTACCTACCTACCTTTTTTCCAGTCGCCATGCACTGATGCGTTGGTCGTATAAACAATGTTGGATATGAATGTTAAAAAATTATTGTATGTGTAAACTGTAAATATAGATCTTTAATTTTATAACACTATTTGTATATAATAAATAAAATAAAAATTTTGATCATAATATTTTAAATAAGTAAACCAAAATTGATGACATATTTTGATATTGTGAGAAGTGACGATTTATATCTGTGATCTATTCAAGCTTTTTGTTGAATCGCTTCCATCTGACCCGGTGTTTGTGCCAGTAACGGGGCATATGCCCCATCTGGAATCCCATCTACTCCGTAAGTATTACCCCTGTTCTCATCTGGTAAAAAACATGTATCTGCCACAGTGGCCCGCTTAACGGGCAAATGACACAGATGAAGTATCATTTGCCCCGGTAGAATGCGGATTGGAAATACCAGGTTTCAGCGGGGCAGAAATGCTGGGGCAAATGGGAGCGACCATTTTTGTTAGCGATTCGAAGTGCGGTGGAAATTGGGACTTTCGGGTGACCGTGGAACAGCTGTGGATATCCATGGTTCGGTGGAATTTTCAAATGTTTCAAATATTTCCTAATATCTATAGGGTATGCCTTTCGGCCGGTTCTAATATTGAACGAACCGATATTCTAACAGTGCCACCAACTTAGACAAAATCTAACTAACACATGACAGCGTTTAGTATGACTTTGACATGACATTTTATTTATTTATAACTCTTTATTGTACATACAAGGACAGTAGAACATTGAATACAATAATTCTTGTTTTAATACAATATTTTCTATTTTAGTTCCGATTTTGTCTACTCGGTGGCGGCACTGTATACTGAAATCTGGCAATGTCGGTCGAATGACATCCCCAGTGATCTTGTTACCCACAGCTCCACGGCCACCCCTCGTCTGTCAGTAGGTTCAAATTCAATATAATTATATTCTTGACAAATGAAAACTTTACGACCTTTAAATAAAATGTAATTGGTTTCCAACTATCGCTTTGTTGTCATTAACGCCTCCCTATCTCAGCCCAGCAGAGATAAATCTGTAGCCGTATTCACAATGATTCGAAACCGTTTCCGAACGATTCGACACGAAATTCGTGAGTGGCGAATCCGTGTCGATCGATTCGAAAACTGTTATTCAAAATTCCGATAGATTCCACGGAAACTCTACTCTCTATAACATATGAAAATTTCATCAAAATTAACTGAAACCACATTTTCCTAAGAACTTTCGCAGGGTCCTTAGTCGATTCCGAATCCTATTCCGATTTCCGAGCCATTGTGAATACGGCTGCTGAACCTACCTTTACAACTTATAATCATCATTGGCACGGCTTGCCGCTTACCATAAAAACTTAAGGCAATTAATAGTCATCATCATAGTCCTAGCACTTATACTCTGCCAGGGACCGCTTTCCTACTCATTTTTGTCCACTTCGTCCGGCCTTCGGTATCCTCGCGTCATAAGCCGTTGGCTCTCGCATCCGACTCGGCGATGTCAATCCATCGCTTTTTGGGTCGTCCACGAGGCCACATGTGCACCTATATTCCACGTATCTCTGGGGCTTACGCAACATGTGACCAAACCAGCCCAGGCGAGCGTCCTCGATTTGCGATATCCCTCACGCCAGGGCTGCCACGAATGTATTCATTACGTAGTCAATACTACTCAATCGAGCCGCGTAACTCCGCACGTCCACCGCAGCATTTTCATTACGTTGGCGTGGACTTCGCGAACATGTTTCGTCAGTCAGTGCTGGCCATGTCTCTCACAACCATAGAGCATCACAGGTTACTCATCATCACACTTTTGTATATAAGCCCCATGAGCTTGACAGGGATTTTAGGGTCACAGATGACTGCGGCGAGTTCCCGCCATTTGGCCTAAGCTGCAGAGATTCGGGACTTAACAATGGGACCGATATCGCCGGACTCGTTCATCACTGATCCGAGGTATTTGGATTTATCTGTTAAATAGTATTTTTTTATATCCGGTCAGCAAGAAAAAGAAAGTATATACATAATTTACTACGACACGCATCTAGAAGCAGTTCAATTCAGTTTGTTTGCTGACAAAACTTATTTTGCAGCTGACCAAGACCTCTTTATTTAGCTGACCGATTAAGTGATAGCCAACATTTAATAGTATTGTCGCGGAGAACGCTCACTCGCGTCGTGATATGAAAAGTGCGCGACAAGCCAGTATATTCTTTGAGACAAGGTCCAAAGTTTGCTTGACAAACGGCCGCCTGGAGTACCTATACCCGGATGTGTTGCCGTGGCTTTTCTCAAACAGCGTTGGGACCGGTCTAAAATCGGGCCCGGGGTATGTAAACTAGCACCGGCACGAGTAGTATCATCTTGACAACTGGAGAGCTAACTTCAGAGCGAATACCGAGCGATAACTTGCGAGCAACCTACCTGCAACATCCTACGATATCGGCGATACTACGGACTACGAGAGGCCGTCGATTTTGAAAGGAAACCTTCGGAACCCGTTTACGTAACAGTATTGTCAATTCGTGCTTTTGTTATTTGTTATTTTGTGGCACAACAACATCCAGGCCGCTCGGTCGCGCGCATTAAATTCGGCTGAATTGATATATTGTGAACTCGATGATAAGTGGTAATTCAAACTTAAGATATTCCTTTTCTAGAGGTTCAAAGAGGGCCGCGAGTAGGCTAATATCTTAATAGGTATAATATTAGGCATCGACCCAGGCGGTAAAATTGGTATGATATCCCACACTGTAGAGCTATAAGATTTGCTTCCAAGCCACAAAAAATTAAAAAGATAGACGAATATGTTGCCAGAGACTCTTGAAAAAGACAGCTTGAGACGTTTTATACAATTTTTTTATCGTTAAATTGTATTATTCTAGAGTAAAAAAAATTATAAATGGTTGTAAACAAAAATAATATGAATTTAAATATTGTGTTCAAGTTCCGTTCTACTACCGCCTGCAGCAGTTTGACCAAAATCTAAATATAGCTTGACTAGCGACAGAGGTGACCTGTCAATGGTGGCGCTAGTTCTACGTTTTATGTAGCAACACCGGAAGTAGTATAATCTGTCATCAAATTCATATGACGCAATAAGAATGTCAGATGGACAGTGATGTGATCGTACATTTTTACATATCGATATATTTTTTATTGAAAAACGTTGAGTAAATAATAAATATTACCTATTTATGTCCCCGTATACATAAATCCTATCCTACTAATATTATACTTTAGATGATGTACTTATGTTACTCCATCACGCAACATAAAATAATTTTGATAAAATTACTTAATGATCACTTCTTATTATTGATAAAATACATGATATGCCCAAAATAGCACGTAGGCACGTAGCAATAATTAATTGAGAAAAAAATACCCGCAGGAACGGGTCCGCAATGTAAAATCGAATTCTACGAAGACGCAAGACGCAGACGCAAGTGCGAGCAAAATCTAGTACTGCATTTATTGGTTCATAACATAATGCCCGTCTTATACCTACCTAAGAAATATCGGAGAAGTTAAGGTGGTTCGTCACCTATAGGTACTAAATTTCTCTTACCATTCTTTCATTCGTTTGAGTGTGTAATTATATTACGGTTTATACTCTCACTAAATGCATCGATATAAAATAAAGCAGTTAAAAAAGAGCACAATTCGCCGTTAGGCGTTGTTTTGTGATTTTATTATATTTCTTTTATATTGCTTTATTGTATATTATTAACATGTAGAAATCCATTTTAGGGAACGTACCCATACTACGTGACCTGTTTTTTAAGTTTTTTTGACCCCCCCCCCCTCCCCTCGGTGACCACTCGTAGTATATGCCAAGACCCCCCCCCCCTTAAAGTTTTTCGTAGCATTGACAAGTATTATTTTTAATTATTTCGCAGGCAGAAAGTGTAACAAATGAAAATAATTTGACTCATATTTGCAATTTCTTGCGGCGAAATCGACTACGTAACAAAAATTTAAGCCACCCTCCCGCTCCTGTGACTGAGCGTAGTATTTTGAAGATCTCCCTCCCCCCCCTAAACGGGTCACGTAGTATGGGTACGTTCCCTTACGCTTAATTGGATACATATACTAAAGACTAATTGCACGTACATAAAACACTTTAAACCCTGGAAAGAATGTACTACTATGAGTCAAAATCAAAATCTGTTTCTAAAAATTCAAAGTCTTCAAATATATCGTCATCATCACTAATGTCTGATTGGTCCTCGGATGTACTTTCATCGCCAACGTCCGTAATAATAAATTTGTCAATTTGTTTATCAATGATGGGTCCGTTATTTCTATATTTATTTTCTATTTCTTGAACATGTCGACAGCAGTTTGCCCAAACTTCTGGTGTTACTTCCTACAAAAAAGGTAAAAAATTTATTTAAAAAAAAGGTTTGTTTCAAATGTACAGCTACCGATATTGCTTTTTTACTTTACCTGAAAACAATTTTATACGAGCCGCAAGAAATCAACTTGTCGAAATCGTGTAGGTACAGACAGGTGCTATAGACTTTGGGGTACCAGCCATTGGGCACATGACATTTGACATGAAGCAGTAAACCCTTCCTTTTCTGGTTATCGACAAAAATATTAAAATTAAATTGAATCGTTGGATATCGATACTTTTTTACTCCTTGAATCCCTATGAACTTCTTTTGACGCTATCGTAGTGACATTGTCACAATATTATTTCTTCTGTTTCCTGTTTAGACTGACTAGTTTTAGAAGGTATTCAATGACGAAGACGGTGGTAAAGGTTTTAGGCCATTTAATAATGGCGATGTTCATTTCAATTTTTTTCGTCTATTATTGCCAGTAAAATAACTTTAGTATACTCATTTTTCCGCAACCTGTCAAAGTAACCTAAGTCCCTGGTCGACCTATAATAATATTACTTTACAATTTGAATATAATTTTTAATCTCCAAAAAAGAAGCCTCGTTCTTTTTGTTGTGATGTCGAAAGAAATAAAGAAAGACGGATTTATGACGAAAATCGGGCAACACCAATGTGCCATCGCTCGTAATGGGTGTTTGTGCATTTTCGTAAATTTTGTTGAAAAATAGTGTACCTCGTGTACCTATGTAATCCGTGTAGTAAGATAGAGAACAATGAAAATTGATGTATTACCAGTTATTTTACTTTTGTTACCTGTCTGCATACTCGTAAGTTCGCCTGTTCTTATTGCCTTTTCATATTGTTTACATGGTGAGGTTAGATAATAAAACAGATGAATAATGTTCATCAAATTATCTATGAATGGGGAAACTGAATAGGTACTACATACACCTGTGTTTTATTTATCGCTAACCAAATCATATTATTTATGCTGTCTGTCAGTACTACAGTTTGTTAAAGAGTTACAGGTAAGTAAATCATGCTCAAGTTACCGGATTTTCTCAACTTTGAAAGGGGTATATGAAATTTCATTTAAAAAAGTAAACACTTTATATTCAGTTTTCAATAAAATCTTTTTTACACTACTAACTGCAATACATTTTATTGCACAGAAAAATTTTCGAAACCACTTGCCGAGTGTGCAGATTATAGCAATAGGTATCCTCCACTTAAGTGGAGGAGACTTATCTAAGTCCAACAGTTTATCACATACACAATAATTTGTGAATGGTAGAACTGGACCAATGGAAAATCCGAAAAGGTAATTTTATTGCCTAGAGAGGCACATGGACAGGCGATCCACTACCAAAGTAAAGCTCGATCCAAAGTAGCCATCGTTGTCCTGGATATTTGCATCCTAAGGGACACAATATAAGGTGCCACCCTTTGATACCTCATTTGAAGAACCCCACCAATGTTGTAAGTGCAAAAATTTCAGAAGTTAGCTCCTTCCACATCTTGTATCTGAACATGCGATTCGGATGATAGGCATCTAGACGAATCCCAAAAGTGCACAACGAAATAGTGTATTCATACAAAAATGGGCTCTTACATCTCATGAGGAAATGTTCTAAAAAGTGGCAGTCACAAGAGATCCTTATGCACTAGCCAACTAGTCACCACCATCTGCCCAATTACTCTGGAAATGCTAATTAATAGAAAGGCTCAAGAAAATAAATTAACACAAATTTCACTCATAGTAAATATTATAGTATAAATTAATGTGTGTTGTTAGAGCCAGCATGCCGATGACAAGAGATGTAGATGTGTATGTCCAAGCCCGGACGCAGTGCTCAACGGTGCCACAAACTCTAAACCGCAGCTGTTTATTGCAGCCGTGCCACCCAACCAATGGTATGTACATTTTGATTTGTTTTTCCCAGTCTTCATGGATACTAAACTTTTGAAATTGATACAAAATACAATGTTACGTTTACAGTTGTGGCTACAACTTCTGTTTCTCCTTATATTTTCAACATTGCAATTACAGCACGTGCGACGGCGTGGTGCTGCCGACAATCAAGTTGCCTGATCACGAGCAGCTGTTTTGTCTGCGGTGCGAGTGCAAGTATGAGAGCAGGAGTCCTCCTTTGATCAAGGTAAGATTCTAGAAAGACTTATTCTTCTACGCTAATAGTGCCACCACTACACAAAGTGAGACGAAGCTGAACATTAATTGAATAAAAACTAATTGATTGGTATTCCAGATGTCGTCTATACTAATATACCGGTATGAGGTACCAACTGGTTCCCGAGAAGGTTCAACCAGTCTTAGGATTGCCACCCCAATGAAAGTCCTTGGTCAATCCCGTCGCCAACGTTATTAGGAGGCACACCTAACGAGTGGCTAGCACGATGTGGTCTTGAAGTTCGTCTAGCCTCATAGTACGAAACGGTCACCCATCCAGTTCGTCCGGACTCTGGGTGCGAAGGTCGCTTCACCTTGGTTATCGGTCTCGCAAGCACGCTGCTACTAGACGAGTGCCGCCAGATGTGGCCTCAAAAAATAAAAAATAATCATCTTGGCGTTAATATCCCGGTTATGCTCTCGCGCACAAGGGCCGGCGGTCCGCGTTCGCCACTAAACGCTCGTTTTTGTCGACAGTTCGTCGTGATAATGCTCGTAGTGATCATCAGCTTCCTGACCGGTTATATGGTGTTCTTGACGTGGCTGCGTAAGTTCTTGGCAAGGAGGAAACATAGATTCTACGTCGAAAATGGTGCTAGAGAGGTGGGTAACTTTGTTTCGCTTCGCACCAAATTCTTTAACACAGTTTTTTGTTTAAGTATCAGCTTAAATGCGTTTAAGAATTTGGTGCAAGCCGCCGTAAGTGTCCTAATATTATTCTAAATTATACGAGAAAAGGTCATCAGCATCAGAAGTAGCTGAGCGAAATAACAGTCCAGCCAGGATTATTGAAACAATTAAGATAACACCTTAATTCCACGACATAAAGTCCGTTTCGATATGGTTCACAGCAAATGTTATTATAAATAGAGTACTAAATTCCTCTATCTGGTCCGATCATTCTGATTATAACTGTGAGTACCTAGAAAATGTTTAAATTAATATTAAAATATATTTATTAAACATTCCAGGCTCAAAACCTCATTCATGAAGAGGATTCCGAAGACTGAGAGGCCTTATTATAATTTAATCGGTTCCAAACTGTACGTTGCATTGGACTTCTGTTTTGGGAATATAGTCCCAAATGCCCAGGTATAGGGTAGTAAGTCGCTTCAATGAAGTAGGAAAAGTGGGATTTTTAATTAACTCACTCTTTTATGTGATATATATGTGTGAAAGACACGGAAAAATGTTCGTTCGACCTTTTTGTTATATATTTATGATGGTAAAATTAAAATAAATTCCAACATACAGGGGAAGAATAAATTTAATACTTATCCATGGAAAAGGTATGTGATATCTAGTCACTATGTATTAGTGTGTTTAATAAAAGATGCATTTAAACTTTTAAAGGATAAAAAAGAAATAGAATTAAATTTTTGTGGTGCGGAACAAATAGAATCAAGATAATTTTAATTTGCTATAATTTGAAAAGTTGTGTCAGTTTGCATGAAAGTTGTTTTAGAAGTGGAATATGGTTAAATATATTGTCCAATGTAAAAGTAACTTAGCAAAATAATATCATATCATCTTCGAGCCATAATTAGTTTTTGGTTGTGAAAGTTTTTTGTAAACCTTTTAGAAGTGGCTTCGCGCTGTGCGGCACGAAAAGTAATTTGTCTCTCTATTCTCGATTATTTGTAATCACATAGACGCTTCTGCCCTAAGAAAGATTTCAGCCGAACTTCCCCAGGGATCAGTTCTTAGACCTCTACTTTATCTTATATACATATACAGCAGATTTACCAACAACTAGGCGCACGGTAACAGGAACTTTTAATGACGACACTGTCATCTTAGCTACGCACAACGATGAAAACGTAGGCAGCCGCTTCTTACCGCTGAAAGTCTTGACCTCATGACCGCCTGGTACGTACAATGAAAAGTGGCAAATAAAAACAAACGCGGAAAAGTCTGCACAGGTCACGTTCACATGAAGACAATCAAATTTCCCGCCTGTGAACCTTAACGGACAAATCATCCCCCCGTCTGAAGATGCCATGTATTTGGGTCTGCACTTAGACAGAAGATTAACTTGGCGCAAACATATATGGACGAAAAGAAAGCAGCTTGACATCAAAGTGAGGAATATGAACTGGCTCTTGGGTAGGACATCAAAATTATCAGTGGAAAGTAAACTCACCGTATATAAAAGTACTCTCAAACCTAGTTGGACCTTCGGAATTCCACTCTGGGGCACTGCTGCTGAAACAAACTTGGACATCATTGAGCGATTCCAGTCAAAAATGATTAGAATGATCTTTAAGATCCCTTGGAAAATGAAAATGTAAATGAAAATGAAAAAGTATTTATTGAATTAGGATTACGTTAATTATCTCTATTCAAAAGTCAAAAATCTAACGGAAAACAAAGGGAAGTTAAGCGAGCTCATCCAGGTAGGGGGCGACGCATGCAGACCGATCAGCGCGTACGAGGGCCTACTCCGGCGAGACACCGGGCACCGATACGCGCCACGCACATAACCGCCTAGGCGATCATGTGCGGCGCGCGCCCGGCCCCAGGTAGCCCGCCGGCGCTCACACCCGCACGCACCAGCCGGCCTACCCGCGTCGCCCCCTGAGCTCGGAACAAATAAGTAAAAGGAATTTCGTCTGTCTGTCAGTATGCATTATTGGTACATGTCCCTTGCAAAGGACCAATATCTAATCCTTGCCATAATGTGATCATAATTGCTTCCCAAGCTGTTCAGATTGTGTTCAAGTATATTAGATTTTCCATACCAGCTTCAAACATTATGCCTTTAGTAGGCGTAATAATAATCTACAGTTTATTCACTTTTTAAAAATTCATCGCCACCTGATTATATCATCAGACCCTGAGAATAAACTTCCCCTGACCTGTAATTTGACCCATTTCCCGGTAATAAATTGAATTGAAAATTTCATACACATGTAAATTGATGAAAATGCAATATTATGGTATTAGTCAGTTGATCTGATGATGGAGAAGGAAGGTGTTCAACGATTATTTTTATGTTAGACTAGACAGGCATCTCCGTCTAGAAACCATTATGGTGGCCTTTACGGTTTCTAAATTCTGTTAAAAACTGTCACGTGGTGCCTGAAACTGTTCAATTAGTCCTAGGGTCTCTAGCGGAAGACCTTGGTCAACCTCGCTTCACCTTCGGCATTAGAACTCGTAGCGGTGCTGAAGTTCGACTAGCCTCAAAGTCTAAAATGGTCACCTATCAGTTCTTGGACTCTGCGTGCGTTGCTTGTATGATATTAAGTAATCTTAGTTACATACAAGTACTTTTATTTTATCAATAATAATATCGTTTAATTAAATAATATTCAATTTACGTTAACAATCGCGACCGAGCACTGCTTGAAACGGCTTGAGAATGTCTGTAAACGAAACGTCAATGTGTGCGTGACGGAAATGGCGCATTGTTTCCAGTGGACCTTCTGCTTGGGGCGGGCCGTTCTTTATTTTGTGCTACTAGATTCATGCTGCCACAGAGTCGTAAGCAGACTGCTTAACCTAGCTAAACAGGACTTGCAGAGGTGGAAATGGCGGGGTTTCGCCAGTAAGTGTAATTTGCACTCCAAGTTAACTGCTCCAATATAATGTTTATAAATAATTTTTCTGTATTGTAGTCGAACGCCACAACACATAATATCGGAAGTATATTTGCTTTGGAGTTACGTTTATGAGTTTTATGCAACAAGTAATACTCCATTCACCTTCCGTCAAATAGCTACCTATAATTAGCCAGTGCGACGATGGCATTTGTATTCAGTAATAATATACTTACGT
Source organism: Blastobasis lacticolella (assembly GCA_905147135.1). Classification (NCBI taxonomy): domain Eukaryota; kingdom Metazoa; phylum Arthropoda; class Insecta; order Lepidoptera; family Blastobasidae; genus Blastobasis; species Blastobasis lacticolella. The sequence continues at coordinate 21,288,293 of LR990039.1, forward strand.
ATTAATTTTATTGAAATGTGTTCGTCCGAAAGGGTATAACATAATACATAATAATTTATTTAGAAAACTTTTATGTAATAGGTATACAGATAGCACAGATTTATACATAGTACTGACGTACATAAAATACATTGAAATTTTTGAAACCAGTGTAGATCAGAGACCTATCTTGGGTATCAGCGGTTTCGTCCTTAGTAGCATTATTATATAGGTGGTATTGCATTATTGTGGAGTACTTCTGTTACATTTACCCTCTACCGTTGTAAATGTCTATCTACTTTATTGTCTAATCTACAAATTGCTGCGCCCTGCCGGGTCCATATTGCATTTACATTATTATGGTAATAACTTTGTGGAAGCAAATAAATATACTAAAAAAAATTTATGACAAGATGGACAGGCAAGGAGTAGCTTCTGCCTGCCCTTGAGGAAACAGGCAGGCTATACAAAGGACTTGGCTAAAAAAACCCAGAGACGCCAGAAATGTTATATATGCCTTTATAATATTCATTATATGTACATCAAACATATATTATAATCATTTACTGCAAAATCAAAGTGGTATACTAGATATTTTGTTTATAAACGATACAATCTCCATACAAATCAATAAATTGCTCTTCGTTAATCTCGCTATAACTCGAAAACGGCTAGACCGATTTGAATAATTCTTCTTTTGTTTTGTTGGTTATAATGCAGGGGTGATTAGTATGAAAGAAAAAAAAGGCCCCTACATACCCTTTTTTACCATGCCAGTCTGCCACGCAAGAGGTCCCGGGTTCGATTCCCGGCCGAGCAGAAATTGAAATGATGAATTTTAATTTCTGTTCTGGGTTATGTATAATAAGTATGTATTTAATAGTAATTTTAATTTATCAGTTGTCTAGCACCCTAGTACAAGCTTTGCTTAGTTTGGGGCTAGATGGCGCTGTGTGAATTTGTCCACGATTATTTATTATTTTATTTAGTATAATAACTTCTATATTACGTGGTTTAAGAGGCTGATTTAAAAAAAAACTAAGTTACATATAGTGAACTAATTTTTATTCATTTCGTTGCTGGCGATTCAGGGTTTTTTGTCTATGACTATTTAGCCAAGCCCTTTAACTAGTAAAGTTTGTGTTTTCTTAAGTAGAATACAATTTTGCTCAAGTATTCCTATATATAATACTTGATGTATAAATATATCAATTATAATGCATACCATACATACATACATACATACATACTTTAACCTAATTATCATTGACACGATAAGAAGAAGAATGCCTGCAAGTGATAAAATATTAATTTTTCATTTGTCGTCAGTTTTGCCTCTTTACGGTGGTACTTTTTTCAAAAACAATGAGTCAGCCGCACCTTGGCCAACGGCATTCAGTGTCGGCACGCAGCAATTTCATTCTGTGACTCTCACCTCACTGGTTAAATTGATCCTATCACAGGACATTGATCCACAGTGTATTTCTGTATTACTACAAATCTATTAGATTTTTATAAGTATTATTTGGCAGCTTGCTTAGCTTAATTAAATTGCCATCGTTTACTATGTCTGCCTTTTATCGCTTGCCAAAATACATTGATTAGTTTCTTAGGCCTTTTATTTTGAGTTTTGTTTTGTAATAGTTTAGGATTCAATTTACATATTTTAATGTATAAGTACTTACGTAAGAGAAATTATATTTACCTGATTATTTTTTTACTGTATAGGTATTAAATAATAATAACATTTAAGGTGCTGTAAGTATCTTAAAGCCTTTATGTGGTCTTATGTGATGGATGTGTATCGATATATAATAAACAAAGAAAAAAATTTTGTTTTTACTATTCCAATTTGGCGCCCAGCAACGGTTTTTTTGACAGTCGCTCCACTGTAATTACCTGATCTGTCAAATCCTGGATCATAGTCAAGGCGGATCCAGGCCTGCCGTGCGCGAGAGCACAACCGGGACATTAACGCCAAGAACCTGACCACCATGGGAACCAGTCGCCTGAATGCGCAGCTTTCATAACGATGTTTTCCCTCACCGTAAGAGCATCGGTTCAACTAATGTACATAACTGAGAAAAGAGTCATTGGTCATGACGACACTGGGGTTTGAACCCGGTACCTCTCGCTTACGAGTCGGACCCCTTAACCATTAGGCCACCGACGTTCATCAATCAATTGCAGACAGCCCACCTTATGGTAAGCAGTAACTGTCGCCCAAAACATTACGATTCATGCAATTAGGTTGCAGGCAACAATAATTCAGAACCGCTGGTGCATTGTCACTGTGAGGACTAAGTTGAAATGTCCCATGCCTGTAATTGCGCTGGCTACCTTATCCTTCAAACCGGAACACAACAATGCAAGTATTGTTCCTTGGCGGTAGAGTGGTACATTGGCGAACCCCTCAAGCTCGACAGAGTCCTACCACCAGATATAAACTTGGCCTTAGTCCGAAGTACGTCACTACACACTCGTTCAACTTCGTGAGCATATTCGCGCGGCGGCGTCGGCACCACGCTGACATCTTTCATCATGGACGCTCAAGTAGCAGCTGCCGTTGCAATGTGTACTCTCGCGTATTATCACTTCATGCATTTTTATCATTTAAAGAAAATTGAAAAACAATGGAAAAAGAAGTGGCAAACTAAAGTGAAGTCAGCCGAGTAGTGTCATCATCATCATATCAGCCAGAAGACACCCACTGCTGGGCATAAGCCTCCCCCAGAGATCTCCAAAAAGGCCGGCCCTGTGCTTACGCATCCAGCTGGTATCTGCGATCCTTACCATGTCGGTCCACCTTGTGGGAGGCCTAACCACGCTGCGTCTTCCGGTGCGTGGTCGCCACTCGAGAACTTTACTGGCCCGTCGGCCATCTGTTCTTCGAGCTATGTGCCCTACCCTCTGCCACTTCAGTCTGGCAATCCTTAGAGCTATGTCGGTGACCTTGGTTCACTTGCGGATCTTCTCATTCCTGATTCGATCGCGCAAAGAGACTCCGAGCATAGTTCTTTCCATTGCCCTTTGGGTAACAGTGAGCTTTCTTATAAGGCCCACAGTGAGCGGTCACGTTTCAGTTCCGTAAATCATCACTGGCAACACATTGGTCAAAGACCTTCGTCTTGAGACACTGCGGTAATTGGGACGAAAATACATGGCATAGCTTCCCGAACGCTGCCCAACCGAGGAAGATTCGTCGATTGATCTTTCTCGAATTTGGACCTACCTAGCTGGATTATTTGTCCTAGATATGTATAGTTGTCAACAACTTCAAGTGGAGTACCTCCAACTGTCACTGGAGTAGGCACAACATGGACATGCGACATAATTTCGTCTTGTCCATGTTAATTTTAATACCTACTTGTTGAGAGGCACTACAGAGGTCATCGAGCATTTTGACCAAGTCTTCCAGAGTTTCAGCCATGAATACGATATCGTCAGCAAATCTGAGGTGAGTGTGGTACTCGCCGTTAATATTGATGCCAAGTCCGTCCCAGTCCAGAAGCCTAAGGCGCCATCTCCACGAGCGAGAGAATCGCGGCGATATTATCGTCGTGCCACGTATTTCAATGATTTCAATTGTACGCGTCTCCACACGGCGATGTTATCGCGGCGATGCGACGAGTGGCAATGTGCGCGCGTAACGTCGTTGTATCGCCGCGGTATCGTCGCGACTGGCGGCGCGCCCGCCGCGCGCTCGCCGCTTAACGTGGCGCTCTCGCAGCGAGCGCGCGGCGGGCGCGCGCTTGGCAACACTGGCGCTGTCAAACGTAGCGTCATTTCAGCGTTGCGTTCCATAATAAAAAATATTTTATTGACTGAGACACTACTTATTTCGCTCTCGTCTGGCACCTAACTGAACTCTTTCAACAAAACTGCACAACGCCTCGTCGCGGAAACACGGCGATTCCGTTACGAGTCGCCGCGGGCATGCGGCGATTCCGTTACCAGTCGCGACGATACGCTGGCAGAATAATCGCTCGTACGTGGAGATTACCCGACGATAGAAGCGCGGATACGTCGCGATTCTCTCGCTCGTGGAGATGGCCCCTAAAGATATCCTCCAGAGGGCCTAGTGTGAGTTCCTCTTCGAGTTTACTTTACTATCGCGTTTGCGTTTACGTGGAAATTAGTATGAAAAAATATATAGCGCCGCCTAGTGGTACGTAAATGAAGTTTTTTTCTTCATACTAATTTCGACGTAAACGCAAACGCGATAGTTAAGTAAAATCGAAGCGGAACTCACACTAGGCCCTCAGTGCAGCGGTGAACAACTTCGGTAATATGACATCACCTTGTCTAACACCTCGCTCCAGCTGAATAGGTTCTGTGGTCTTGTCCTGGAGACGAACTGACATACAAACACTTCAGTGCTTCGATATATCGATAGTCAATTTGGCACCGCTGTAGAGACTGGAGCACCGCCCAAGTTTCGAATCGAAGGCTTCACAAAATTTCACACATCTCTTTAACACACACACTAAGGCAAATGCAGGGACGAAACAACGCAGCTCATTTGCAGATAAGTTATTTTTACTACGAATTTCTATACCTTGTTTTTTTTTTATGTCGTGATGGAAAGTGGTCACCACTGCCTTTAGACATTAGCAACACCGAGAGTATCGCCAATGCGTTGCCCACTACTATAACATGTTACTCTGGCAGCAAAAAGGCAAATGTCCCTCCACTGCCAAAGCCACGGTTTCCCAAATTCCCACCCCATGGAGAACTGGAAACCTTTCTCACCGGCAGAAACACAATACTATTTAAAAGAATATTGTTAAGCTGCGGTATTCTGTAAGGTGGAGGTACTTCTTCAGTCGGGCGGCTCCAATTCAAACGGGATACCCCGCTATGCCCTACCTCTCTCTGACTTGTAGGCATAGTTATATTGTCATTATAATAAAAGTGCAATGAAGGTGCCGACCTAATCGTTATCACCGTCGTCGGCTATACATATCTAAACTACTAGGGAATGGATCTGTCCTCTCATTGAGAGAGAACAGGCAATAGTTTACCACTCAGGCCCAATGCGGCTTGGCAGACTTCACAATTCGAATTAATCGTATGTACATAAATAAATATATCAAACAGACAGCATATTTTTTATGTTCAATAAAAATTTTGGAAGGTACGGCACCAGGACAGAAGGGACTTGCATATACTTATTATCTTGTTCTTCAAAATGATTACAACACAGTAATTCCAATTTGCAACCCAGACATCACCACGTCTGGTCTTCAGGATACCTAGAAGAATAAATAAATGAAAATAAACGTAAACTCGCGATTAATCCGTTAAAGTTTTTTTTTATGTCTGTACATATAAAATATCATTTAGGTATCTTTTTGGTACGGAACCCTAATAAATATAAATTTGTGGACCGCTATGTACCTACATACAATATTTGAGTATTAAAATTCTATACAACAAATACTAAAGCCGACCCTGTTTAATATAAATTTAGACACCGAAATATATCTCAATTTGCCAATAATTTTAAATCTGTCTTTAATGACATGTTGTCTTAGATAAAGATTTCAATTATTGCAAATTCACACTATTACTATGCATATTTTTATCACAATTTCTAAAATTGATTCTCGATAGCCACGACCACGATTTTTTACTTACCGGTGAAGGGATAATCCAGATGTATTTTCATACTTTGCGCTTTCACATAACTGTGCACTATATTACACCGTCTTTTAAATGGTTTAATTTAAATTTGATTAATAAACGTCTGGTCGTTATTAGTAGTAAGTAGTAGGTCGTTAGTAAGTAGTTACGACGTAGCTATAGAACTGGGAATTGACAACATAACAGTTTTGGCGCATTTGAAAAAAAATGGTTACACAAAAAAGCTCGATATTTGGGTACCTCACGAGCTCTCTGAAAGAAACCTAATGAACCGTGTACTCATTTGTGATTCTTTATTACGACGTAATATAATCGAACCATTTTTGAAGAAATTGATAACTGGTGATGAAAAGTGGATAATGTACGACAAGAACGTGCGAAAAAGGTCATGGACAAAGGCCGGTCAGGCTTCACAGACTGTGGCGAAACCCGGGTTAACTCGCAACAAGGTGATGCTGTGTTTGTGGTGGGATTGGAAGGGCATTGTTCATTATGAGCTGTTATCACCAGGCAGGACCATCGATTCAGAACTCTACTGCGAACAACTGATATGATTAAAGCAAGAAGTTGAGACTAACCGGCCGGAATTAATCAACAGAAGGGGTGTGGTGTTTCATCATGATAACGCTAGACCTCACACATCTTTAACCACTCGGCAAAAATTAAGAGAGTTTGGCTGGGAGGTGTTAATGCATCCGCCGTATAGTCCTGACCTTGCACCTTCAGATTGCCACCTGTTTCGGTCTTTTCAGAATTCTTTAGGCAGTGTCAGGTTAACATCACGAGAGGAGTGCCAAAACTACTTGACGCAGTTTTTTGATAAGAAGCGCCAAAATTTCTATAGCAATGGGATCACCGGGATGGGGTCCCTACCTATAAGATGGCAAAAAGTTATCGAACAAAATGGTACCTACTTACATACTTTAGTTAAATGTAAATAAACAATATTAAAAAATGTTTTGAATTTGCATATAAAATGCGAAGAAACTTTCTCCCCAACCTATTAAATAGTCGCATACAATATTGCGTTTCACAGAAAGAAACATTTTTATAGTATATTATTCATTGTATTCAATTAAATGACTAGAAGTAGGTGATATCGATCCAATAACGGAGAGGGACTAAAGGCTTCGCTCATCTAAAAAATCATCTATAGAGTAGTATGCTTTTTTTATTAATGTCGATTTTAATAGCTTGCAGAACCTGTGGTAGGTTTTGAATTCACGAATATCCGTATGCAGCCTATTATAGATCCGCGGACCCATGATACTTAGTTTAGGGTAGTTTTGTCCAGTTTGTGAGTCAGCATTGGTAGGTCATGTTGTCTCCTAGAGGATACTCGTAGGCCAAGAGTTGCGTTATTAGGAAACTCGCCCATATTACGCTTCACGTATTTGGCTACTTCGAAGATGTAAAGTGAAGGAAGCGTCAAGATGTTCAGATTTACAAATAATTGCCTCGCAAGCGCCACGTGTGACAGAACCCGCACTGCCTTCTTCTGTAAAATGAATGGCCTGTTTCTGTCCGTTGCCTGTCCCCACAAATCAATATCATAGGTCAAATGGGAATGTAAAAGAGCATAATATGCTGTTATTAATTTTTTACGCGTCAGTGTCCGTGATAGTCGCATGATGGCTATAACAGCGCAGAGGTCAACTTTTGACACAGTTTATCAATGTAGTCCTGCCATTTGGGATACCGATCGAACTCAAAGTCAACAAAGCGAGCACAGTCGACATTGGGAATGGGAACATCGTCCACACGCACCGCCATTGATGGACCCAAACCCCACCTTAAGGAAAACTCCATAACGTTAGTCTTAGAGATGTTCATTTGCATACCATTTGCACGCGACCACGCTGCGATCGTGTGAATCACTAATTGGACATTTAAGACCAGCTCGTGCTCATCACTAGCGTGAACGCATATGATGTCATCGGCATACATGATAAAATCGACAAAACTGGAATCAAACGGTAGATCATTCATCATCAGCAGGAAGATACTGTTTCCAACATTGGACCCCTGTGGAACAGATCTGTCACCGATCAGGTCGGGTTTAGACCTGGTGCTGCCTACATCGGTCACCTGCGTGCGATTTGATAAGAAAGTTAATATAATCTGAACAGACAGTTTAGAAGCAATGAGTTTATGGTCAACCAAGTCGAAGGCACGGGACAGGTCAAAAAATACGGCTGCGACGTGTCTTCTCGCCTCCAGCTGGCGCAGCACGGTGCGCTGCAGCAGCCGCGCCGCGCCCGCCGTGGAGCGGCCCGCCTGGTAGGCATGCTGCTGCGTATACAGCGATTTATTATTAGCGAGAAAATCCGCGAGGCGTGAGCAAATACCAATTTCAAAAATTTTTGAGATCGCCGGCTCTAGGGATATCGGTCTGTAACTTTTTAAATCAGTCTTGATACCCTTACCCTTGTAAACAGGAATAACTTTTACAATTTTTAGTAAATCGGGATATTCGCCGTTACTTACAGCCTCATTAAAGAAGTCACATAACATTGATAAAAATTCATGAGGTAACCTGTGTAAAATATACGCAGGTACGTCGTAAATATCTTTAGTTTGTTTAGGCTTTATTTTTTTTGGTAATTTTTTTATTTCGGCTATTGTAAGTGTATTCCGTTGTACAGGTGGAATATTAGTAAGTACGTAATAATTGCATAGCATCCACAATATTAGGTCGCAGCGGCGCTGCCGCCCCGTTTCGCCCTGGCCGCCTATTGCATGCTGCAATATGTCCATCCCATTCGCATGAGGATTTTTGTTTGTTTTTGATTTTAATATATCCTATCATCATCCTTCCATCCATCATCAGACATCCCATAATGCCCGACCCGAATTTTCAGCGGCAGAGATAGTGTTATTGAAATATTTTTTCTAGTTCCCGCGAGTAGACTTGCAGCTTTAGTAAAATTGTTGCAGTTCCATATTACCAGGGAAGTATTACCAATTGTACGAAATCACTCGAGCATTATGTGTCATTATTACACCACACCTGACATCTAGTGCGGTATTGAATTTTCTTAATCATACAGAATTTATTGAATAGTGTATTAAATGTCCCTATTATATTATCAGAGCAAGCCCAGTCATATTGCGATAAAGCATTAATAAATAAATTAATATTGTTTTCCGACGTCAGTCTTTTAATTATATGTTTGGTAGCTATAATCGGTTTCAACACCGTTATGTCAACACAAACGGCAATATGGTCGCTAATTCCTATGTCAAGAGGCGATGCCTTTATGTTGTACACATCAGAGTAGGCATGATCTAAACAGGTGCTCGATACACCCTGTATCGAATTATTCGCGTAGGAAAATATACCAAAGACTAATTTGTATAGGTTAATGTAAATCAAATAATTCTTTTTTTTGTTTTGATAATTTTAAAATATCGATGTTAACATCCCCCATTATCAATATTTGAGCATTTTCGTGGACAATAGTCTGAAGAACTAGTTCTAATTGCCGAGTGAAGACCCTAAAATCACCCTCCGTATTAGATCGATATAAAGAAATTATAATTAGGTTCAATTCCACAATTTCTACAGCAGCAATTTCAATTTGCATCTCGACAGAGAAAGTGCAAAGGTTCTCTCTAAAAACGTAATATTTTTATTTACAAAAATGCGGGTACCACCATGCTGCCTTGAGGGCCTACAATAATGAGAAGCTAAACTATAATTCATTATACTGCAGACTCTGAGCTCATCCTCGCTCATCCAGTGCTCGGTTAGCAGCAGGATGTCACAATACCCATTACTCGAGTAAAAGATTCCATCAGTTGAGTCTTATTTCGCAAACACTGCACATTTTGTAGTACGGCATACAGTGAACGACGGCACGTAGTCTCAACGCGGCAGGCGCTCCTCTGATTTAACTACTCCATTTAAAAAACTGAGGATCTGCTGAGTTGTGGTCTTCGGCCTGAATGATCAGGCTTGCATATATTTTATCCTCTCTACTGTTAGAAGGTTGTCAGAATGTTTTCCGGATCCCACAGTGAGATGTAAACCCGATCTTCTGGTCTTCTTATTTTTTACTTTCATCCAGCCAGAATCCTCTGCCGTAGACAGTGCAACAGCGGCCGTGTTTGTGGCCTCGGTCTCAGTGGCAGTCGTTTGAAGCACTAGGATTTGTTCGGCTGTTTTTGGTTGGTCGACCGGCGGCGAATCAGTTATTGCGCTAAGCTCAACAGCACTGCTACGCTTTACAACATTAGCCGCTCGACCGATAGCATCGATCGCTTTGAGGCGGGCTTGTCGTTGGGGTCGCTGCAGCGCTTCCGGAGCAGGCGAGCAGCTTCAACTTTAGAAATCTTGGGGGTAGGATTTGTACTTGCCCGAATGAGATTAAGCGCAGCTATTTGGCTAGATTGGTCCGTAATTATCACATCTAGGGGACCAACTCGAGTGACTAGGTTCGTCACTGTTTTTGTCAACTCGCGGACTAAATTTTCGTGCACTTCAGTCGACATTTTCACCAGAAAATAATTAAATATGCGGAAAGCAATTTCTGAGTACATTGACCTCTCGGGGGGTGAGAGGGGACTGATATCATGCGGCATAAGAACAGAGCTGATGGTGCTCAACTTATACTCATTAACCATGTCGCTGCTGGTTCAAAGAATACGTCAGTTGTCATAGAAATCTGCGAAATCTTTTTTTTTAATATGTATATGATTGTACCTATCGTGTTATGGTTTTATGTGTAAGAAACGTAATTTATTTATTATTTATTTAAAGACATGCATTTTTTTTAAACTGCCGTGACGGATTTTGATGTTGTGTGTCATAAGAACATAGTTGAAGGTGCTCAACCTATACTCCGTAACCATGTCGCTGCTGGTTCAAAGAATACGGCACTTGTCATACAAATGTGACAAATAAATGCTTTTTTCTTGAAACTGCCGGGTCCGATTTTGATGTCATGCAGTATAAGAATAGAGTTGAAGGTGTTCAATATCTCCATTGGTTCATAGTAAAGGGCACTTCCTATACAAAATGTGCCAAGTAAATATCTGTTTTTTTAAGAATTGCCGGTCATATTTTGATGCCTCTCTACAAGGATGTATTTAAGGGTGCTAAATGTATATACTATACCGATGTTGTTATTTGGCCATAGTCCACTTCCCCTATATACCTACTTACCCAGTCTCCTTTATCCACGATTATTTATCATTATTATTATTGTTATACCACTCACTCCACCAAAACATACTACATCAAACTTCATAGGATCACCAGTTAGGGGTAGTCTGAAGATTAGTTGCATATGTTATCAAACCATGTTGCTGTTGGTTCATAGACCACTTTTGCCCAGTCTCCTTTACACAGCGCCATCTAGCCAAAGCTCGTCCTATGGGTGCTAGTGTTGTAAATATAGAAAGGGCTATCACTGTACGGGATTGTTGATAACAAAACGAATGTTTGTATGAACAAGACATATCATCGAATAAAAAACACGTATTTCAATTCGGAATATATTCATAGAAATAACCATAATACAAATACTTACTACACCATCTATACAAATAATAAGTTAACAATGAAATAGGTTTAAGACACGTCATCATAATAATTGTTTCGTTGAAAGTTGATCCGATAATAATGTTGTATAGTAGATAGTAGCAGAATAGAGGTAGTAGCAGCCCAGTTAAAGAAGAAGTTGGTGCATTATATTATGCCCTAGCTCAAAGGCACAGCGAATATTGCCAGCTACGCAAATTATAAGACTAAAAATATTTTGAAAATAACATTGTAGACATGCCCTTTATTTATAATTTCATATATTATTCTAGTTTCATAGCTACATTCAATTGTAAAACCTTACAGTTACAAATAAATTGTATAAGTTTGTATAAGATAAGCAAAATATGATTTTTAAATAGTATAAATCGTGTAAATATTTCAATGAAGAGTGCTAATGTCACTTATTGCTTTCCGGCGCAGAATACAGGTACGCATCACCACCTTAAGAATTATATTCCTGTGCTGTTGTTCTTAAACTTTTACAGTGTGTAATCATTTGAACAAAAATTAAGACCGCAATTGCCAATAATACACATCGTCACTTACCACCACGTGAGATAGCGGTCAAATGCCACGGCCAGTACATAAATAAATAAAAAGTAAAATATACATATGGCTGGTGCTTCAAAGGAAACTTTTCTTAAAGTGGCAATGCACTTATACTGTTGTATTGTACATACATAATATCTATACACAAGTCACAAACGATGAGATTTATCTACTTACAATATTTATCTCAACATTAATCCTATACAATATCAAATGTTTTTTATTTCTTATTTTGGGAAATTTTAAATAGATCACCAAAAGGACTTTGTATAGAAGTTAAAAAAAAATTCATTACTTACCTTACACTTGAGGAAAAAAGTTACTGAATAATCAATTCATATTGCTTGACAGTTTATACGTTGCACGTAGAAATATATAGCTAAGGAATATTTATTAAATGGCTATCAATTTTTTATTAATAGTAAAGCTACAATTACAATCGGATTCGGTTATATTTTATTTACATAATAAATATAGTCAACACATATAATTTTCATGTCTGCCATTTGTATAAAGTTATTTAGATGCACAAAACCAAAACCACAAAACTGCCTACATGAGCGCAAGACGCTTGAATAATTCTTATGGGTAACAAAGTACTTTCTATAACACAGCAGGTTCTTTTCTATGATACTCATTGTAGGTCTCATTTGCAAATTGACATTATAAGGGTCTGGTAGGAAACTGAGGAATGATGGTAATATTGTCGCGGCCTCAAGAACGTTCGCGCGCGCCGTGATATATACCGTCGTAATAAGTGTGCGGCAAGCCAGAATGAATCGGCCGTGTCTATAGTTACTTTACACACGGCCGTCTAGCCGATGTATTGCCGCGTCTTCATCGATTCATCTTTCCCGTAGAAGGTTCGGACTAGATCACTAGAACATTCCAGTATCGGGGCCGGGGTATATAAACAGCAGCCGGCGCGGCGTGGCGCGAGACAGTTCAGTTTGGAGTACCGGAGAGGTAACTTCGGAGCCAATACCGAGCGTTAACCTGCGAGTACCTGCGACATCCTACGATTTCGGCGATACCTACAGAGTACGGACTACGAGAGAACTGTAATTCTGGAAGATCAGCTTGTTGTGGAAACTTTGGAAGAGAATAAACCTTCGCAACCTGTCACAAGTGTTTTACTCCCTAGCATGTATCAAAATATTGCATTGATTCAACCATTTTATTTTTCGATTACAGTTCAGTATGGTGAGTGAACACTAAAATCAATTCTTTTTATACCATGACACATTCCGACGGAAGCTTGGATGTGTTTAATTAAAGAATAATATACAACTTTGATTTGAAGCAGTTTGTCACCTATTGGTAATACAGCACAATGTGTCTACGATAACATTGACAATATAATAACGACTGTTGATTCACCTTCTCGTTCCAAAAGATAAAGGCGAAACTTTGTTGCTAACAATTGTCTGATTTTAATGAATGAAATTGTTAATTTTGCGAGTTTGATAAACTGAAACTATTAAATCAATCATACGTAATCGCAAAAGTAAAAATTTCAATCATCGAAATCGGAGAATTGTTGGCAACAGAGTTACGTAACTAGCCTAAGGGTCACTCTGAGGTACAGATGTAGTTGGAGCATCTAATTCAGCATGGTGTGTCGGTCGTAGATGTTGCGCCGCTGCTCACGAACCTGGCGTTTCCACTTGTCCTGCTGGTGCGTGACGCGGTTCAGCACGTTGCCGCGCGCACCCATCGGCTGAGCGGGGCCGGCGAGGGTGCTCTCGTCCTACAACATGAAATAAGTAAATTCGTCATACCTGATCGACATAAAAAGTCTGATAACACCTGACCAATTTTACATTTATTTAAATGTTTTCTAAGCTACTGAACCGATTTTAATGAAACATGCTAAGAACCATCTCGAAATAGAGAAAACCAAATCGGTCCATCCGCCAGGAAGCTACAATGCCACAGAAAGACACACCGCTACAGACCTTACAAATACACATGACTTATAAAACCACTCTATTTTTGTCGGGGGTTAATCCATTCTCATAGCTATACATCAAGATATTCTAAGTTCTGTGTCAGGGACATATAAACACTCAGATTCACGGGAATCACACCCTACCTATATCCTTTACTGCAGTACTGGGTCGCAGACAGGGACTGACTATCCTATTCAGACATTGGTTGTTATTAGATCATTGGCTTTTTTATTTTTTTTGTTATTAGACTAGCCTGGCATTTCATCACCATCTCACCTGGTGGTAAGTGAATAAAGTGGATTGATGTTCTCTATAACGTCTTTGTAAATAAAGTTGTATTACTTACATCCTCATTGGTGTGTTCTTGATATGACGCTTTGGCTCTCTTGTTGATGAGGGGGTCGAGGCAAATCAGGAATCCCATGTAGACAACCAGCAACATGATCACCCAAATCACAATGATAACCACCACCTAAATGACAAAGAGTACAAAGTTAAACAATTAACACAAAATCAATCTACCATTGTATTTTATAAAGTAATTCATTTCAGTTTCAATTATGTAATTCATTTAGTGTGTTTGCAATTGTCAACTGGCAAACAAAATGAACAATATCTAAGAAATTTGTATGAGATATTGATCTGTGATGTTATTGTGCAAGTGTGTCAAATGTACTCCTTTTTAGCCATTTTACTTGAAGCCCTTTAACTTATAACTTGGTTCCATAATTTATATTGAATTGAGTAAACTTCGCAATTGCCATCTGGCAATTGATTGTACTTAAAGTACAATCAAACCAAATAAAATATGACTCAAACTGGAACCATTTTACAATATCATAATGATTTTCCTTGTCAGGCAAAGCAATTTTACTATCATATTTTCTGTGAAATGAATGTTTTAAACTATCGCAATCATTATCACATACTTAAAAGTATGTTCCAGGTTTCCTACCAGTCAACCCATGACTATGATGCATACTAAACTGCTTTGAAATATCGGGCTACTTGTAAACAAAGGTATAAATAATAGTCTTAGCGTTAATGACCCGGCTGTGGTCTCGTGCATGAGGGCCTGTGGCTCTCCTTAACCATGATCCAGGATTTAGCAGATCAGATAATTCCTACAGTAGAGCGACTGCCATCTGACCTTGGTGACCCTGTTACCAGGGGAGCCTGACGAGATTGAATCATGGTTACACATTCAGTTGAATGAATGTGCAGGTTTCATCACAGGTGCAGGAGCACAATAAGAGCATTACTCGTAAACAAAGGAACATGGTACAAAACCCGTAACATACTTTAAAAAACATGTTTCCGTAAAAAGTTTACAGAGTGCTACGATTCTCTAGAATTGAGCGCCAATGCATCGTTTTAGATTCTAGGAAAAACTAATATTGGTATCCTATGAAAAACATAAAAACTGGATACCTAAGTATAAACTATTGCTCTTTTACCTGGATAATAGTGGTGTTTCTGTTCTCATACTTGCACTCACACCGAGGGCAGAACTCCTGTGCACGACCTCTGATCTCAGGACCAACACGGGGCAATATTACACCGCCACAATTGCTGAAAAGAAAAACAATATTGTGTTATAGGATGATGGTTCCAAAACTAGGACTTTCTTTTTATTACAATGGAAACAATCTGAATCGAAATCTGAATAAAAGTATTAAGAATTTCTTTTGTCCAGACATAGAAAGAAAAGAGAAACAGTATAGAAACTCGATAGCTCCGTGTGTATGTTTGGAGTGGAATGAATTACCCGAACACATTATAAGCACTCTATCAGTGAACTCTTTTAAAAATAGACTGTACAAGTTTTATCAGTAACAATTTAAAGTGCAGTGATATACACGTATCAGCATTAGTTGCTAGTGTATCCATCAATAATAACAATAATAATATTTACCATTTATTTGGAGGGACGTTAGCAATATAGAGTTTGCGGTCACCAGCTGTGTTGTTCAGTACTGTGGCTGGACTTGGGCACACACACTTGCATCTTTTGTCATCATATGATTGGCTCTGTGGTGAGAGAACATAAGAGTAATATAGTTTAGAGAACAGAGAGACTTAATTTAATTATTGCACATAATCTAACGCATCACTAATCGTTATTGTAAACTAAGAGCTGATATAATTATTGTAGGTACAACATCGAATGCATATAACTAATCGTTATTGTATACTAAAACTATCTCACAATATGTACGATTAAACTATTAAAATCGTGGTTCGATTATTGAAAGATTGCTCAACTATATTCACCATAACTTGTAAGTGTAATTACATTAAAGATTATAGGGGTGCAGACCTTTTTGATTTCTCTGGGGGGCAGTAAATAGAGCTAACTTACCGAGGTAAAAAAGATACAAGTGGCAATAAATGTAAATACGACATATTTGAAATACATTTTGCGTAGTGAATACTTTGCAATTCTTAAAAGAATATAATTAAAAAGTGTTATAAAATAATTTATCCAATATATCAAACATTTCAATGATAAATTCACTCAATTAAATCCCGAAAGAAAACATTGACTTTGTTTGCGTGTCTGTCAAACTGACAATCCGCCATTTTATTAACCCACAGACCATGAAATATTTTAGGCTCGCCTTCCAGCTTTTGTGTTCATAGAACTCTTTGGTTAATTCATATTAGTTGCAGAAAAGTGAACTAGAGGGCAGTAAATAGAGATTTCTTTCCATTTGTATGTGATTTGTATCCCGTGCAATAGATAGAGCCACTTTGATTATAGCCCAGAAAAATTGTACATTCTCGAACTTAACTCAAGTGAAGAGGCAAAAACGTTTAAAAACCATAAATATTAATCAATGTATTGATTATGTCGGCATCGGCACCTATTCTACTCGTATCGTTCATTTGGTGGGTTAGCAAAAATTTTTAATAGTTTTCTGCTCTCTTCTTTTTGCACTATGCCTTTTCCATTAGCTGGAGTCAGCTCTCCTTGTCTGCTTCCTCCATTTCCTTCTATTTTGGGCAGTAGCAGCGTCAATAATATTGTCCTTCAGGTCCCGTTGGTCCGCCGTCAGCCAGGTGGCGTGTGGGTGTCTTCCGCGTTTTCACTAAGGTGATCTTTGGGGCGGCCGAGCACATGCTCACACCATCGCATTGAGGTTCTTAAATTTTCTCAGGCATAGGTGTGACTTTGTAACTTCCACGAGTGTGGACATTACGTACTTTGCCCAACTGGGTGACATCCGCTGATCAGCATAAATACGCATTTTTGTCGTGTATTGTAGTTTTGACAAGTGCTCTTTTAAATAGTATTGTGCTTTTGAGTTTGATTCTGCCGGTGAGTAAGGTTTCCAGTGCTCCATGGGGTAGGGATTTGGGGAACCGTGGCTTCGGCAGTGGAGTGGCATTTGCCTTTTGCTGCCAGAGCAACGTGTTATAGAGGTGGGCAACGCATTAGCGATACTCTTGGTGTTGCTAATGTCTATAGGCAGTGGTGACCACTTTCCATCAGGTGGCCCGCTTGCCTGTTTGCCTACCGTATGACATAAAAAAGTGCTGTTTAGTATTATAATGTACTTAGTGTAATAATTTAAAGTCAATCAAGATATACTTATATTGATATTATAGATATGAAAAAATATTATCCTGGATTTAAATTTGAATTTCTTTATATTTAGAGGTAGTATACGACGTCGTTTATCCTCTACGATGCTGTGGGCTAATGTGTAAGCCCGTATTTTGTAACTATCAATCCGTATGAGGGCGGAAGAATTGTTCAGTTCAACGTTCAAATTATTCACATTAAACGAAAACATTAAATTACATAAACACATGCAGTCGTATAAAGTCCCACGCCGCGATTACAGCTTGTACAAACTTGTTCAGAGACTATGACCTGTGAATATCCGGCCGCCGGATATCCGGCTATCCGGCTAGGAGGCTGGCCGGATATCCGGTAACCGGTATCCGGCCAAACAACTATCCGTTTCATCTCTAGTAATTAGTAACTCGGAAACTGTTAGTCCTAGAATACTATTTAGATTATTATTTGAGAATATATATGTCTCGGCGACGGTCACTCCCTCACTATTCGAGCCTTTGCAATAATATACCGTAACAACGAACCAAATGTATAGAATTTCTCACAATTACCAGTGGCATAAATGAAAACTACACATATGTTATTAAAGCAGCACAAATACGATACAAACAAAACATTGTTCCCTATTTAATGCAGTGAAATATTTATAACTAATAATATGATTTTATTTCATTTTGAATGTAATAATTTTAATCAATAGGTATTTCAATTATTTTAAATAATCCACCATTTGAGTAATTTTTTTTATAGTGGCAACCCATTTGTTTATATTTTTGATGGACTTCATGGACATGGCTGAGCCCGCAGCAGCACCTGTATGACATATCAAAAATCGCTCATATCTGAGGCCCTATTATTGAAACCGCTCGGCTCCACGTGAGCACTCGAGTGCACTACCTATCTCCATCGCAGTCGTGGTAAGTTGCTAGAGATAGAAAAGACAAGTATTAGAAGGCGAGCGCTTGCATGAATGCGAGCGGTTTCAAAAACATGCCGCTTACCTTTTGCAGGGCAGGTACCCAACCAGCCATAGGCGCAATGGGTGCGCAGTACCTACAAGATCGCAATATTTACTGTTAGACAAAGGCCTCTGCTAAAATGAGCGCTCGTCCTCGACTTGCAGCATCTAGCCTCCACTTGCATCCTTTCGCAAATCTTCACTCCTCCACAGTAGCCTCATTCCACCTGGCCATCTCTACTAACCTACTCGTTTACGCTACCGGTTGTCGATTGTAAACCGGTTGTCGAGGATAAGAAAGTCTCGTATCCTTTCAACACTTTTCCCGTCTGGTTATTCTCCCTCATTACGCTATTTCTCCAGTTGTTCTTTCACGGTTTAGACAGCGCGTCTGAAAATGTGAGAAAAGCTATACTGATAAATGATCTAGGATTCTAGGTACTTGTGATATGAAGACACCCTTGCTTACAATCGTTTCATTTATCTAGTAGTCCCAAACTTAGACGTAGTCTTAGGGTAAAAGCTTACAAAAAGTTTGAGCATAAATAAAAAATTAACAGCAACAGCATAAGTAGAGCCTGGTTTCCGTGTAAAATATTTCCAGGATTTTTGAGATAAAAATACGAGCTAAGGCTTTGGAGATTGATCCAGAACTACCTATGTCCAGTGTAGTTACTAATACGACATTCATCTAGACTGCCTTGAATTTACTTATCTTGACTGAAGTAGTGTACTGTAGTACTGTACTGTAGTAACGGGCAACACGTTCGTTGTAATGCAATGTCACCGAGGATCGAAATTTCTCAAAGTGTTCTTCGATCCACTGGTGTAATGTCATAGGATCCACTTAAGCCAATGGCGAATCTCATTACACTCCAGAATGCTATTGGATCTGGTAGAGCCTGGCCATGGATCCTAGTGGACAATACCCCTCACGATGTTATATCTCACTGTAAGAATATATCGCGCACCCAGATAAAAACTGTCATAACACAGCTTATGACAAAAATGAGTTAAGTACCTATACCAAACGATCGGCAATCGCGAACTTTACCTGCTGATATTTTTTTAAATTTATGGTGCAATTGGTTGCCGAAATATGGTGCAAGTGTCACTTTTGCATTAAGCGGGTTGGCGCGCATCGCCGGCAACAACAGTGTCACATCGCAGGTTTGTACAGAGCGGACGTAAAAAATGTGTCATAACCTGTGCTATAACTCTATTGTATTAAATTATTTTCTCTTATTACCATGAATTTTAGCAAAATAATGTCACATCATGTAATGTGACAGTTTTTCTGACGAATTATTTTCAAGTATTGACTAGATAGGGAATAATAGTGTCATAACCTGAGATGTGATGACTTTTTACACGTTTAATTGGTTGGGTAGAACTAGGGAATGCAATACCGGGATACCGGGATTACGAAACACCGGTATCCTGCATACATTTTGCGGGACTAAAGCCGGTCGAAAATTTTGCGGGATTCCGCTGGATTGGCGGGTTTACAGAGAAGCATGATTTATGTTTGATACTGTGCACGGAGCGGCTCGTGGGCCGTGGTCTGGCTGGCTGGACGCTGGCTATGCGATGCGATGAACACTAAGCGCTAAGATTAGCTACACTTGCGTGTAACTATCGAACCACCACATATTTTTCCTTAGTAGTTCATACATTTCTGTCATTATAAATCAGTTTTTGGTTTTCACGGTTTGACGATGATTACCTCTATATTTAATATATAAGAGGTAATCATTGTCTTATTGGCTAAAAACGCGAAAATCTAATTAAAATTGATTAAGTATTTACGAAGTCAAAGACCGATTTGTAACGCCAGAAATGTATGAGCGTAAATGAAAAAATATGGAGTGGTTTGATAGTTATGCTTGCAACTTGCAAGTTTATTTCCAAAATATTATTTAATTTGCTTACGGTGTTGTTTGTGGTGTGTACGTAATTATTTCAATTTATGTTGATATTGACTAGAGCATATCAATTTATTTCTTAATCTTTATGTTTAAACATACTAAACAACCATTTTAAATGTACCAAAAAATTATAACCTTGAAAACGAGGCCTATAATGTCTTTATTACGATTGATTTCTGGGGTCGTAAGTCCACGCTGCGGGATCCCGCAAATAACTGGATCCAGCGGGACTAAGATGGTTCAGTCCCGCAAATACCTGGATTGAAATTATCTTGCGGGATTGCATTCCCTAGATAGAACAGTTTTATTTAAAGAATAAAGGTGACATAACTTACATAAATACACGAACTACAATATAATGTACCATTTCCAAGCTCAGTTTCCATATAGGTACACAACAGTGGTTCACGGAAGTCTAAGACGGTTCACCACAAAGGTATATAAGTTGAGAGTCTTAAGTCATCATCATCATCGTCTTGGCGGTAAATCCCGGTTGTGCTCACGCAAAGGCTCGAGGCTGTCTTTCGGCTCCTCTTGGTATATTTTGACCGGTTTTCGGCATTCTAGGTAGTGAGTTTATTGGCACGTATGTCAGGCTTAATGTCGTCTAACCATCGTTTCTTAGACCTGCTTTTCCTTCTCGTGCCTTCGAGTTTATTTGTTCAATACGAAATTTGCTTTCCCTGCGGCACTCTTAGAGCTTATTTGCGACGTCACAGACGCTAAGGCTACCTCGAATGTAAGTGTTACGGGCGCTATATTTGTGTGAAACTCCACACATCCACGCTTGTCGCTTTAGTAGGAGCCACGTCTCGCTGCCATATAGGAGAGTTTTATAGACTTGTCCCTTCAGCTTCACCATAATTTTGGGGTCACAAATAACGCACGTTCTTCCCGCCATTTGGCCCAAGCCGCTGATATTCGGGCTTTGACGTCGCTGTCAATGTCACTGGTTGCGCTAAGTGTCTGACCTGATCCATGAGGTTGACTTCATGTTCGCCCATGTGAACGAGTAAGGGATCTGCACTGTACGAATCGCAGTACATGTCAATATAGGCCTTAGGCACCGACATGGACCGCAATGCCCTTCAGATCATCTCACGAGGGACACAGTCAAAGCCTTTCTGCATGGCCATAAACAGGAAATACAGAGTCATGTTCTTTGACCTGCGTCCCTCCATGAGAGTTCTCACCTTGGTCCTT
The DNA here is from genome assembly GCA_905147135.1 of Blastobasis lacticolella. Lineage (NCBI taxonomy): Eukaryota > Metazoa > Arthropoda > Insecta > Lepidoptera > Blastobasidae > Blastobasis > Blastobasis lacticolella. Next base: position 21,309,642 of record LR990039.1, read on the forward strand.
GGTCGTACAACCCGACCTAAACCCATACTAACACTTTGAGATTACTCCTGTCGCAACCGAGAGTCCACAATACGTTCGAAGACTTCATGTTGTGAGACATCAGCTTTATACTGCGGTGGTTGGTTCACTGCATCGAGCCCTTGCCCTTGAAGACTGGAGTGATGTACTCAGCCTCCACTAGTTGGATATTCTCCCAGTAAGGAGGATTCAGTTAAGCTAAGATCGACTTGTGTCGTAGGCCCAGGGATGTATATAAAACCAAGGTTCCAATAATTGTTCATTTTGCCGCAGTTCAATCGTACATGCTTAGGAATATCTTAAGAAGTCCACTTAAGAGTCGCCTATGTGTAGTGCAATTGGGCATAATACTATTTTTAATAACTTGTGTTAAAATTTACTATGAATCTATTGTTTATATTATAAAAAAATTACAAAAAAACTAAATACGTACAATGAAATGCAAAAAGAAATTAACTCACCTAAAACATTAAAAAAATTGGGGCTGTGTAGAAGCGCACCCAAGATGTTGGCAGCATTAAATACCTCTCTGAATAGCAATGCTTATTCTTTGCTTCGAATCGACCATTTTCATTAATTTATTTATTATTAGCTAGCCTAAGTTTTTTATAATTTATAACAGTTTATTTCTGCGCACACAGCCGCATAATCGTGATAATTAACTAACTAACAGTGGTTTAATAAGTTCGAGACCAAAATATATAAATGGAGAAGTGTGTACTCAATATCATAATTTGTTAATCATAAGTTGTTGTTTGATTTCATTAATTTGTTACTAACGACACTAAACTATCATTTTGTTAAACATTTATAAGATTATAAGAACATTTAACTAATTATTCGGTAAAAAAGGGTTTTCTTTCAAGCAACAAACTCCATTTAATCTAAAATATTGACACATTATGGGATCTTTTAAAAAAAAAAACATTTTAGTTAAAGAATCAGTACATCTAAATTGAAATTTTGTTTCTTTTGAGATTATAGGGAAATAAATAGTCTACTTGAATGTGTCATCCGGTTTTTAATAGCTCGCTTGAATAATTATTAATTACGATTTTCATTTATAAAAAAACTTCAAATGCGATTTCCCAAACACCACATTTTGTATGATGTGACAGTTTTTATCTGGGTGTGCGATATCTTAGTGTTCAACGAATGTACAATATAACTCAGAAAAAGTTATTGGAAGCTATAATTTTTTTTATATTGTATATAGTAATTTAATTCGGTACCTGCCGCTTACGAGTCGGACCCGTTACTGACCGTTGCATCGACGCTGAGTAAGTGGATCGACGAAATAATTATTCATTATAGAGGTTTGAGGTAGACGGGTGACGGTAAGAAGAATAATAATTATGAAAAGCCAACGCCAGTGACGTGCGAAAGACAACACAATTTTAGACATACATTTCTTGGCAGACGTAGGTACGGTGAAGTTCTTGATGTAAATATTGTATGCATTAAATTAGTTGACAATTCAAAACATGATCGGCCTTAGCATATGTGCAATAAGCTGGCCGTAAATGAATTAAGTCTTGTCTTTACCCCTACGACATACGATTCAAAATACCATGACCGTTCGTCCCAGCCATGACGACTACCCTACTAATATTTGTCCCTTTTTGACGCAATGAAACAGAGCAGGTGTGGATACAGGCCCAGCGATTTTTTTGTTAATATTAAGGGTGCGCATGGAGTACCAACGGCATAATGGGATGTTTGTTTTTGATACACTGTTTGTCGAAGAGTGCAATTGTTCCGTAGAGCTTTGAATTTTTAACAATGTCCCTATTTTTATTGAAGCGAAGTATGAAAGGCATGTTTATTATTGTGTGATAAGTATGTGTTATACTTTTAGAACCAATGTCCGAGGCAGAATAAGAATGTTATAAGTGAAGGAAGATAATCTAGTTAGTTCTCTCTGTGACTGTGGCGTATCCGTAAACCAGGAACCACTTCGTCTCATGCTCGGCATGTTCTAAAACTTCCACAATGGAGGCCTCGTTCAAGTCTAGTCCAAATGATGTATGTGTCGCCGAATACTGGACGAAAAAGGGACAAGTTTAGTCCATCGACTAATAGAAAATTGTCCATTAGTTAAAGGTGGGGTACGGTGTAAAATGCATTCGGTAAATTGAAGCAAATCGAAACGTTAATCTGTTCAAACGTTTATCGATCAGAAGTTATTTCGAGCAGAATTAGGAAGGTGATTTGTTTTTAGGGGATCTGTAGAATGAGTTTCGAAAACATGAGTCGAGGAATATTTTCGTAATCGATTGCAAAGGTAAAAAGAAACAATTTACCATAAGCATTCATACGTAACGTACCGAACTCAAAGGCTAGTGACAACATGGCGTAGTAACAGATAGCAGCAATTATGGTAGGACGGTATGGTAACACCGCGGGGAGGTACAATCATGCAGTTAACAAGCTCATTACTATCTGTAATGAGGCAATTTAGCTTAGCTCGCCGCCCTGCTCCGGCTCTCGTAAGGAGTGATGCACCTTGCACTAGCTTCCGTTGTCTCCAGAAAGATGGAGTGTTGAATAATTGACCACGGGTTGTTTAGTTTCCCGCCACTGCTTGGAGCGTTTTGTCGTAATTATCTACCAACTAATTGTATGTAAGAGGGGTAGGAATATGATATGAAAAATTAAAAAACTGCTGCACGTGCTGTTTTTTCAAGTGTACACACACCACAGTGTCATCTAAAAAAAATGCTAACGGATACTCTCTAAAATCATAAGCGAAGCATAAAAATGATTACCCATTTTAGTGTGTGCGTGCTTTGACATGCGTGCGTGGCCGTGTGGTATCCGGCAGAGTAGAATAGCACCAGCCCCGACCGACCGCACCGACTCGTGGGTGTCGTAAAGGCGACAAATGTTGTCGAGGCATAAGATCTAGAGTCTCCGTAGGCTGGTAAATGGGCAGCAGCGTTTTCCATTGTTATATTTACAACACTGCGATCTCCAACCCGCCTGCCAAGCGTGGAGATTATGGCAATAACCTCCTCGTGGGAGAGGTCCTAAGTCCTGCAGTGGAATGTTGTGGGCTGTAATGATGATGATGATGTGCTTTGACATTGTCACCGGCGTGAGAGCGCGGTACATAATCAAACAAAATAGCGACGAATTGTCAGGCCTGGTGTATATGTATGAGTGTAGGTCATGTACAACAAACTGAGTTGTTAAGAAATTGCCATACCTTATATGCTTCACTTTTCTATAGTGTGATGAATGCGACCGTGTTTTTTTTAGGTCCAAGTGAACGCTGATGTATAGTATCTACTTTATATCTTTGCTTTTATTCTTCTGAATTAGTAACGAATTTTTTAGCATGTCTATTAAAAATTTATTTATGTCTATTAAATTTTGATCCCTAACAATTCCCTAGACAATAATTTGGTGGCTCGACCAAAGTTTCATCAAATGTTTTACCAAAAGTTTGGGCCAATATGTGGAGTCTCCTAAGAGCGTAGGTACCTACAATAAATAATTTAAACTGCTTATCTAACTAAAAGCACAAAATAAAGAACGGCCCGTTAGTTTTCTATTTGGTGCTAAAAGTGTGCTGCAATAGTACAAAACAATCGAGCGCCACGACGCGAGGATGCCGAAGACCGGGCGAAGTGGGAGAGAATGAGGAGGAAAGCGGACCCTGAGGAATATGCGCTAGAACGATCATGATGAATCAACCACCATCCCCCCCCCCCCCATGGGGGCCATCCCCGTGGCCATTATTATGGTTATTTATTTATTCGTATGGTATTTCAAGTCGTATAACAAAAGATTACTTATTTATGGTTATACTGAAGAAAAAGCAAAGTCAGGTCTTTTTACGCCAGATATGTCGAGTTGTTGATCATAATTCATTTTTTGTTATTAAATAAATATTCAGCTTACTCTCACCTGTTAATGGCTCACCACACAACACAACTACCACTATCATTACACTACCTACACTATGTGATTTTTAACCGACTTAATTTTGTAGTGTGGTAACGAGTTCACTTGCTTTGTATGTTTTTATCGAAACGTATGTACTTTATAGTATAAATTTTATTCCTGTACCCAGTAAAAACATTTACTACTTTGGCGAGACGTTGGCTCTCTGTGTGTTCTCTACCGTCTGTATAACGGGGAATGTTCCGTAGAACTATTTAACTTGGGGCCACCGTCACTTTTCCGCCTTTGCACCCTCCAACGGTGGGATAGATTTATCCGTACCATCTAGATGCCTGACATCTAACTAACTTACACGGGCATTGCGAGCTTTTACACCGCACACGTGTAAGATGTGGAATGAGCTCCTTAAGTTTCTCCATTGCACTGGAACAAGGGTTTCTTCAAAAGGCATGTCTACAGATACCTCAAACGCCGGCACCGCATCCGCTCCTTGATAGCCTGGACGACGGCGGCCGCTTTCCATCTGTTGGACCGTCCGTCCATGTGCTTCCCTAGGCATAACTTAAGAAACCTAGGTCTGTCCAGGCCAATTTCCCACCTCCTTTTTGTAAATGACTCACCTTTTCCAAAGATTTGGTTCTTGGTAAGATTTCTGAAAGAATGGATTCAGCCGATCAAATGGTGACTTTTTCCCGACCAATAAACACTAAGAATTTTTGATGAATACTAGATCATGTGCGTAAAAGATTCTTACTGGAGTGCCGATCGAGCTTCAGCCTGTATAAGCTGTCAGGCAGCGCCAACCTACTCGTACCTATCTACATTCTTGCGGAATGACGCCGTGAGCGAGTAACAGCGCCTGCCACTTACCCCACAAGAAATTCTACTTAAATTTCTACGTTTTGTATACTTCAGGTGGTTACGAATCTCCGATACTGTTGCTTAAGGCGCGGGCTCATTGCCGGTGGAACGGTGATTGCCAACAGCGAAGGTTGTACGAAGGTTTTTATTTATTTAGACAAGGTTCTCTCCATTCTGGGGACTCATTTTTTAACTGCTCACCTGGAATCAAGAAAAAGCTTTCAATGTTGATTTTATTCATGTTAAATTTAATATTTTTAAAACCGAAAGTAAACGGTTCAAATATAGGAAAAATGAGTGTCATGCATCAAAATATTGAATTTTCCATGCCGCTAATCAAAATTGGAAACCGTAAGATTTGAGACGGGCGGTTCAAAAAAAGGGGGCTATTGTGTAGACTACCTATACGCCGATGATCGATTAATTGTATGAATAATGGTGTGATAAGAGATCACTCTTAATCGGCCAGTCACTAAAGAATATAAAATAAGCTATCATAACATTGTTGCCGTCGAATAGCATAAGAAATTTTAGTAAAGTAGGTACGTGTTAATCTCTCTTTCAAGTTCACCCGACATTCAACTATACTGAAGCCCACATAAAGCTAAATTTGATATTAGGCGCAATACAGAAAAAAAAAATTTGGGTGCAAACTCTACCGTCACTTCTACTTGCTATCGAATCTATCGATTGATAGGAGTCATCAAAGGTCTCCTCGGCGCTACCCAGGCGCTGTACCTACTAGAACGTGTCATTTTTCTTATCCCCTGTGTAGTTTTCTCTTTGTCCGACTGTTGCAAAGGCTCTTCACCACCACACGACCCTTAATAATACCAACTACCCGTACCAGTCTGCAAGCCGCCTAACCCCGCAGCAGACTTATTTACACTTTTGCATTCTTTCCCGCCCCGGATTGTTCGCCGACAGGTGAGGGTGGGTATGATCGCGCGCGGGTTTCCTCGCATTTAAATTAAATAAATAATGCACACAATTTGAGCGCAATAAACTCCGACCTCGGTGCTTGGTAGGTGGCGGTGCTCGGTGCGTGGAGCTACCGCCGCCCCTGGGAGCGGTAAGCCCGCCGCCGCTAAGATGCCGCCGCGCGCTGCGGGCGGAAATAAGTACCTACGTACTTACTGGCTTAAATAAATAATAATGAAAAAATTTACTTATTCGTTCGTTATTTGTTAGCATGAAACCTTTCGGAATAATTTTTTTTATTGAGAAATTCTTAAGTGGAAACCGCATCAAAATCGTATAGAAATTAGCGGATATACAGACAGACACGGAGAGAGAATTTATTTTGTACTATTTAAAATAAACTATATACAATAATGATAAGAATAATATTAGTTTTTCTTGGTGTCATTTGTTCCATTCACATATATTTCCAATACTTTACTTTCCGGTACCGTAATTTCTATTCCTGAATTTTGCTAGTAGCGTTATTTCCGTTCGCATTTTCCCTTGTTCATGACTTGCTACAAGTATTTTCTCTTCTCTACAAGTATTTTAGTATTACCGTAAAGAATGCCCACTGCACCACCGAAGTGGCATCTTAGCGCCCCGTAATCGTTACCTAAAGGTGTGTTCGCACCGGCTAGCCTGGAAGCATTGTCATATTTCCGCGGCGCACTTTGAATAGGCACCGGCTTGGTACCGCGCAGGCTATTGTGCGCGGTTGACTTACTCCCCATAAATACTAAACGAACGCTCCGTGGCTCCAACAAAGTTTTATTACTTACCCATGAGTTGCTGACCGATACAGCCCTCCGACAACGCGGAAACACCATTAATATCGGATGCCTTCGACGATCAAACTTGAACGTATCCGTTGGCGAGAAATTAATACGACACCAGCTCGTGTGCAACACTCCCGTTTGTAACGCTCCCAGTTGCGTTGGCTGTTTTACTTTATGCACCTATAAAATAATGTGTAGGTAGGTATAACTAGTAGTTGCAGCAGTACACTTAAAGACATCTAGAGATGACGTCGTAAATTATTTTTTTACTATTATGGACTTTGACTTATTCCGTCATCAACATCATGGCCTTTAGCCTCTTCCATGATGGGGGAGGCTATTGCCATAGTCGTCACGCTTGGCGGGCGGGTTGGAGATCGTAAATATATAAAAATCTGGAAAACGCTGCTGCCCGTTTTCCAGCCTACGGAGACTTTAGATCATTTGCCTCGAAAACGTTAGTCGCCTTGAGCCTCACCCGCGAGTGTAGGGGTTGGTCCTATTCTTATACTCTGCTGGATGTCACACGACAAGTACTAATTCCGCACTAAAACCAATTTATAATGGAGTACGGAGGCGTTTAAAGCAGCATTGGTCTAGTATTAGCTTGCTTGCGAAGTTGCGAGGCCGATTACCAAAGTTAAGACGTTTGCAGTCTTGGAACTGGGTGACGGTTTCGAACTTTGAGGTTGGTCGAACTTCAGGATCGCAACGAGGTCGCCATTCGTTAGGTTTGGTTATCTAATACTGTTGGCGAAGCGAGATTGACAGTGCTCTTCTGCTAAGCCTGAAACTGGTTGGACAGGTCTCGGTAGCCAATTGGCACCCCGATAAGTTATAAAAAATGGCTATAATTAAATCGGTCAGCTAAAGAGGTTCTGGTCAGTTTCAAAATGTGTTTTGAAAGCCTGTTTCAAAGTGATATCGTAGTAAATTATTATTAATAATAGATCAGCAAACCGTAATTCGTATTTTATAATTTACTTTGCATCACAAGAGTGTCTTCTATTTTGGGCGCGATGGCTCCAACTGGCAAGTTGTAATATAGCACCTGAATAAAAACATTTCACAATTTTATGTTCGCCTCTGATTTCGAAAATGCGGTCTTTTTAAACTTACTTTACCTAACCGCACTAACATTCTAAGTTTTTTAATTGCACCGGTCCCGGGGTAATTTTGTATCGGCCGTGACCAGTAACCTTCATATCCGGAGGCTACTGAAGTAATGGAGCTCTGATGTAGTAAAGAAGTGAATTCGTGTAACAAGAGACTATTTAAAATAACTTAAAAAAGCTATTGTAGCTTCATTGGTAGTGGGATTAGGGGTGGAGCAACTTGCGTATCTGAGAATTGTTGCTGTATTTTCAGGTACCTACCATATAATATGACATTAGGCCTAAAAATAAATGAAAATAAACAAGTACTCGTATAACATCCATACGCATACATAATTAATTATGACATACTTACACGCATTCCAAGAGAAACATTCATTATTTAAATTAAGTAATTCAAAATCACACTGAATTCGCTCATGACTTTGTAAATGATAAAAGGTAAATAATAGAGTACTACCCACTCTTACCGCACTTACAAAACCTAAGATTACCAACTTTCCAAAATGCCAACAAGCTCTACGCTTGAAGGGGAAGGCGCGACCAATCAGGATGCGCGAAAATTCACGTAGCCAGTCAACCTACCCATTGCGCCGGGCGCCGGGACCTCGCGGTAAAAGTTTACAGGCGAGCAATGTACGTTGACCAGTTTCCCCACTGTAAAATGTAGGGGTTTTACGCACCCAGACCACGTCCCGGGCCGCGGGCGGAGGGGAGCGGGGCCGCGGCTGAGACCAGATGACAAAATGTCGTATAAAACATGGCCCACGGCCCGCTTTGCATCTTTCAGAGGCGGGTGAGCGCGAGTACGTGATTAGAAACGCACCGAACGCATTTGCGCTATTGACAATTTTCCAACACAATGCCATGCCGTATCTATGTCCCTGTATTATTTTGTAGGCGTTATGAATTGCCAATGGCATGGCGCGTTTTTATAAGGAAAATGCCTTCCGTGATATTTTGAAATCACACTTTCTCTATTGGTTAAAGAAGATCCATCCAGTACAAATTTTCTAGAGATATCGCAGTAACAAAAGCTACGAAAAGTGTCCTTAGTAAGAACTCCTTACCTAACTACCTAAAGTTACCTTTGAGTAACAATATTTCACCATTTCAGATATAGGTTCATGCTGGAAGGTGCATAATCATGCTTACATAATTGTAATAGTAGATAGCAGTGTACCTGTGTACCCTATCGTTTATTTCACTATTTGGTAAATAAATAAATCCGTACTCCAAGTCCGTGTGGCTGTAAAACTGCTTTTAAACAGAAACAGACAGCTTAAAACGAAACCTTTCATTTAGCTTTTAATAAACTCGCTTGTGAATCAACAATTCATGGGGCCGGCCAACTGTTCGACAATACGAAAATTGCGCGTAGGAAACCCACAAAATTAACAATGAAAATAATGTTACATCTATTAATGCCCTCCGCGCCGTATTAACAAGGGTTGCAGTCGAATTAAAATGATAAATGGACGTAATCATCACCGCTCCTTGGCCAGCGTAGGGTGAGCTCCCGCGGCGGGCTCCCTGAGCGGCGGCGGGGCTCACCGCGCGCGGTCGTTCTCCCCAACTTGGGCACCAGAACTGCTAACTTTAACAAATGGCCGTGGCAATGGGAGCCGAGCAAGTGAGATGTCTGCGGACGGGAAGTGAGATGAATTGCCGTTTTGACCCCTTTTTACCCAAAAATTATACTCGTTTTAAATAGACGCAAGCAATGAGACGCTTTACAAATGGTTCTCCTTCGCGCTGATGGCAGCTGCTTCGTTTGCGGCGTCTTAATTCGATTGTGGCTCGGAGAGCGATTGCTCGCGTCGATACCCATCTTCTAGATTATTTTCGATTAGCTCAAACGGTCGTGACAAGGAGATAGTACAGGCTAGCAGCTAGACGGGCGCACTAACTCCCGGCAGCCACTCCTTCCTAGCAGTCAGAAAGCAACCGCCGGCGGAAATTCAAAAGTTCGTCTCCCAAAAGGGTTGCCATTATTAAAATGAAAATTGGATTAGGTTTTTCGCTAAAGCCGGCTGTTTCGCGGGTAATTATAAGGGTGGGTAGGTGATTAACGCCCGGTCTAATTCGAAGGCTGTTCTATTATTAACGGGTGATCTCGGCAAAGCAGTTTTTGTTACGTTTTTGATTGCAGTTTAGTCCGGATGATAATTACTTTTGGGAAAGGGTTGCGGGCGGGGCGGAGGAGGCGCGGGGGCGCTGTTTCGCGCGTATTTAATGTCCTATGTACGGAACAGTGATGCGTGCCCGCTTTGTTCCGCGCTGTATATGGAGCGTAATGGTTTGGGGGTGATTTAGTCATATACCGTAAAATTTTAATCATTCACTCGGTCTGTTTTGAGCCCGTGTTTTCAGATGTTACACTTTTGTTTACATTTCGCTTTATGTCATAGTGGTATGATATCACTATGTGGGATGTAGGATAAGCGCTGTGAGGGCAAAGCTTACCTATTTCATATTATATATTAGCGAATGAATACATCGTCTAATCGTATATTCATTCGCTATCGAGTCGAATATCTTCCTAATTAGTGGACACTTTTCATTTCAGTGGTCCATCCCTATCCTTTGTTAAAATGTGAATGTGCCGAACCTGCCCCCGTATGCTGTGTCAACCGAATAGAGTGGTCCGTCAGTCCGTCACCTGTTACATAGCGAGCTATGTGGCAGCAGGCAATCTGCCCGGGTCACCCGCCACCGGAAAAAATGCACGGTACAGAAAATGCATTTGCCCAGGACTCATAATTATATGTGGATGAGGCATTTGCACTTTTTATATTTATAGCAGTTAATAACAGGTCTGGAGCCGTATTGTCGCAATGCCAATAGGGCTTCACTCCGGGCTGCAGCACCATGGATCCAATATTTGCCCTTTAGAGTCCTTCAGGAGTCCCACTGCAGAAAGAACCAACATCTGTATTACGTATAGAGTGTTTTTTTAGAGGCGGAGAACTTTAAATTGAAATAAAACAAAGAAAAAAGTATTTTGCATGTGTAACTAGCTTTATTGAAAAGATAATCTTATGGCATTTATGTTTGAATACGACTTCGGCCATGTGGCCGTTGTGTGTTCATGAAAGTGAGCTTCATCGCCGAATAAACTTTTGTATGAGGAAAGAAATCAACATCAATTAAATCAATAAACATCAAACGAATAATTTCATGTTGGCTACCCAGATTGTGTGATCGAACTCCATTAAATTATTTTATTTGGAGATATGTCAATTCACTTGTCTACACGGATAAACCACAGACGATCAAACACTACTTTATCATTAGCGAAATACGGCCGCAATTGTTACGAAAAGTGTTTGTAAACAGGATATCCAAATTGGGCCATCTACGCGCCAGTTAAGGCACCCCATATTTCTCTCCCTTGGCAGACAATCTGGTGGGCTCTGAGATCAAAGCCTGTGTTCGAAACGTGTATTAGGATTATACGGGAAATGTACGCCGATGCTAACACCGTCGTCTAAATCATCGGAGGCCATATTGATACCTTCCCGATTACTGTAGGTGTTCAATAAGGTTCAGTGCTGAGGTAGGTACTTGTTTTGAATTGTGCTCGATGTCCTCTCAGCGGAAATTCTCTATGGCTTATGAAGTACCCTGACGACATTGTACTGGTGAGCAAGGCAGGATCTTGAGACCAGGGTAAACACGTGGAAGGATGTACTACAAAACTGTGGTTTTGAGCTGGAGGTCGCCAAATCAGAGTATATGGTTAGCAGCAGCGCGAATCCTAAAACCAGAATAAGTTCTGAATCTATGTAGATTGGGCCAAAAGGCACGTCAAAACTCACGGCAGTCATCCGTGACCCTGAAATCCCTGTCAAGCTCAAAGGGCTTATATATGTCGCAGCCGGATGGTTAAATTAGCCAGTTAATTAAACGGCTAGCTTCTTATGCTATTATACAATAAAAAAATTGCCAATTTCAAGAATTTTTAATGTAATGTTTTAAGAACGAAATTGACCCGAGTTTACGGAGCTCCTCAAAATATTGTCACAATTCTAACTTCATCACAATAATCTCAAACAATAATAATAGTTTGCATGTTTTAATTCGGGTGGGTTAGGTTAGTGTTGTGACAATGCATGGAGGAGCTCTGTAAACTCGGGGCAATATCGTTCGTTAGACGTAACTTTCAAAGTTCATGAATTTGGCAAATATTCAATTAAATAATTGCTTAAGAATGTAGCCATTTAATTAACTGGCTAATTTATCCATCCGGCTGCGACATATATATGTCACAGCCATCAGGTAAATCAGCCATTTAATGATATGGCTAGTCCGTTAAGTAACCGCCGGCATTCAATTGAAAGCTTAGGCTGATCGCTGATTGAACTAGTAACACTCAACGTCTAACTATTTGGCGTATAGTAAGCTAGCCCTTTGAAGACGGCTGACATAAAATCAGGCAGTTTGCAAATTTAGTTAAAATATTATCCAAAACAAATATGGCGTCGGATGCCTCGCACAGCAAGAAATATTTTTGTATGTTTTTCGTTTTGCTAGCTTTCTAATTAAATGTCTGATTTAACCAGATGGCTGCGACATATACAAGAGTATAATTAGACCTGTGAAAATTAGAAAATGAAAATGCTGTGGTGGATGTGCGGATTTGCGCAACTCGACCGAGTACATAACGAGTACATCCGTGGCAGCCTGGGCGTGAGGGATATCGCAGATAAGGTCGAGGAGGCTCGCCTGCACTGGTTTTGTCACGACCCAAGAAGCGATGGCTTGGCATCGCTGATTCGGATGCGAGAGCCAGCGGCTTACGACGCGAGGACGCTGAAGACCGGGCGAAGTGGATAAGAATGAGTAGAAAAGGTGGAACCTGACAGAGGCCGGGATAAGGGCTAGGATGATGATTATGATATTTATAGTAATTAATTGTTACACTGCGTTTTATTGTAATCAATTATTACGCCGTGTGGTTTTGATATCAGTACGAAGGTATTTCTTACTTTTTGTTTTATTATAGCGTGATACTTATTTGTTTTATTGTTTTGCAGTTATACATCAATGTTTATGCTATGCTAGAACAGTAACCCGGATGTCGAAGGCTTTTGATCCTGAAAATCGGCGAAATAGAAATGGATGGAGTTGCGGAGTAAATATTGATGGTAATGGTAAATATTGATGGAAGTATAACTGCCTAGGTAGTACCTACGCTTGTGCTACCATAGTGGTACAAAAAATTTCGATACAACTAGTCAAAAGCAGGATTATATTTACAACAACTTGTCGTTTGAATTACAAGCCACCTCCAATCCTTGTAAAGGAGTACATCCGCCACCGTCGTACCCATCAAGGCCTGAACTAGACAGCAAGGTTACTCCAAATCCGGCCTTTGATGGGATCGGGGGTGAAGCAGGGGCGGGGGGAAGGTATGACACAAGCACGGATGCCAGTTTGCTTTATTTGCTTTAGCGGCGTTGATGGTGGCGACGGGCGACGTACTCGTATAATTATACTTTTTATTCATATATATTACAAATTATGAAAAGAGTATTTAAAAGATCGAATAAAATTTTAAAGATCGTTCACAATCACATGTCCATTGCAAAGGACCAATATCTAATCCGTGCCATAAACAAATATTTTATTAAAAAATTGTTATTAGAAATAACTTGTAAAAATGTGATGTGATAACTAAAGCGCGCATAAACTGTTGGAACGTAAGGAATATTGTCACAAACGCACCAAACATATTAGTACCATTAAGTAAAAGATTTGGTTAGGTTAGTTAGGTAATCGTCAACTGAAAATATGAAAGATGTATATACACACGAATAATACTGCTGTGTAAGTTTCATAGAAATGTAGGGTTAGACTTGGACTGATATTACTGAGGACTAGGACTATTACTACGACTGTAAAAAATATGTAGAGTTATTTGCCAGAGACTTGTAGAGACAGAAATAGAGTTTTTAAATCTTAATTCAAATATAAAAGTTTATATGAATTCAACTTTATTCACACATTATATCAACTAACATAAAAATAAATATGCACATTAAAAAAATATTGATATTACGAATAAAAAAATACTAATCTATAAGATAATCAAGCATTAAATACATGTCATAGAGGGTCATGAGCCTAGTCATCATTTGGCTAAGAAACGCAACGTCAATCGAAGCGCCACTTTGCAGATAGCTGGAAATACTGTGAAGACGTCATATTCGGCGCGCGGACGCAACGAACACTTCCCATTCGACCATCGACGAGTCAAGACGTGTAACTAGCTGCTCATCCATTGAAGATAGAAGAAGTATTTATTTATTGCCTCACATCACATAGGCGTACTCCATAAAGGAGAGTGTGAGTACAGAATGGACTACCAAATTATAATTTGTACAAGGGCGCACGTGAATAGATTCCCTGGCGCACCTTGCGTTTCGGCCTCGCGGGATGGCCATGGGTAGTGGCGGGTTACTTTTGAGTGACTTGGTTAAACCTGTGACTTACTTTAGTTCGACCTGTTTAAGACTTTGTTAGACGGATGTAAGCAAATAACTCAATACGTGACGACTATCGAGCAAAGGTTTTTATGAAATTTATGTGATAGTTTTGTTTTTTCAAAACTTGTGGCATCACCGGATGGAGGTGATTGTGATTTATCGATGATGGTGGGCTGATGGAGGCTATGAGCGCGTGGCCAACAGATTGTAGTTGTTTCAAGCTTTGTGAGATAATGTTAAAGGATAATGATGAAAGTCCAGATATTTTAGTGGTTGCACTTTGGTCGGTTATATAATGTGAACTTTGGCTTTGACTACTGTAATTTCCAAGATTACCGATACACATTAAAAGCATTAAATGGTAATCGCCAGTATAAATATGCTCATGACATGTATGATTCTCGCTTAGAGTTTGATGATAATTTAGAGTCTGCGGATGAAAACTGTTAGTTGTCAAGAGTAGAGTCAGAAAATGTTGCGGGTCTTTAGTGATGACACTAAAGATGTGCAATATCGCTTTACGATATGCTTGTGTGTATAAATGCTGGTTAAGCGCTGCACGGTTAAGCGATGGTGTTTTGTTATCACTGGTTAAGTGGTAGTGCATGTGGCGCTGGTTAAATGCTACGATTCGCTTTGCTGGTTAAGCATTGCGGGAGTACTAGTAAAGTACTCGAGGGTATGTGGCACTGGTTAAGTGCTACGATTAGCCTTGCTGGTTAAGCATTGCGGTTTGGCTGAGTGCTGGTTAAGTTACTCAGTGATAAGTCTCACATCACATAGCCGTACTCCATAAAGGAGAGTGTGAGTACAGAAGGGACTACAAATTATAATTTGTACAAGGGCGCACGTGAATAGATTCCCTGGCGCACCTTGCGTTTTGGCCTCGCGGGATGGCCATGGGTGGTGGCGGGTCTTCCAGTGACCCACGTAAAATTATCTTACAGTCATCCTATGCTTTCATTGTTTGCTATTTTTATTGTAATATCGCTCTATTATCTCAATACACTATTAAACTGTTCGGTTGATCTTTATTTTCACGAAACTATCCAGAAAATACCTTCTGATGGATCTCTCCCCTGCTAGAGTCTGCCCTAATCTACGACATACAGGTCACGTTAAATTAATGTCGATATCATTAAATAATAACACAACTGTCTACTGTCTGGGGCCGGTGCCGCATCGGCTGAAAACGCCAAGCGCCGCAAATATATTTGTCTGTGCAGGGATTATATATTGTGCGTGGAAACCTTTGGGCCGTGGGAACCAGGCGCACATACCCTATACAGGTATAGATGATGATGCATCTAATGACCAGAAGGCTGGCCTATACTTTGACCAGAGAATTAGTCTCGCTATCCAACGGGGTAATGCGGCCACTTATCCGTTTACTGGGGATGTTGGGCGAATTTTTAATCTTTAAATATGTTTAGTTTTGTGTATTTTTATTGTACTTGATAGTATTTTTGTATTATGTAAAAAATGTAAATATCTCTTTTAAAGTAATAAATAATTGTGTAATTCACAATAATGCTTCGTCCAAAATGTGGGTAGCCATTGAGAGTAGTAAATTAATTACCGTCAAAGAAATGGAAAAAGAAATCAGCTACGCCACTATAGTAATCTGCATAAGTCACAAGAAATCGTCAAATAATGACCATGACTATTCGAATAGCCCCTGCCAACGAAAATTGAGTGTCATTTGTTGGTACATGTAGAGTCTAACTATAATGGCAGACCTGAATTTGTCACTTCATGATTGTTGCATTTCACGAAATGGCCAGCTAAAACTGACCAAATCGATTATATGTCAACGTTTCGTGATACAGGTATCGGCCGTAAATACTGTTCATCAGCTAGTTCGGCTTCGTAGAGCGTGGTCTCTGTCGCACGCGTGTGAGTAAATACGTAGCCGAAACTAGCCGATGTGCATTATTTGTGGCCGATACCTGTACGAGTATGTCTATAGGGTTTCCTTGTAATAGGATTATATTTGTTGTGATATGTAAAAGTCGTTCTACTTTTTTGAGTGATTTCCGGAAAATTTAAGAGATTTTTGTTGTCATATTTTACATCACTTTTATCTTCAACTGGCGTATAATATCTATTATTAGATCTTTTATATTCGTTCTGCCACCATGGTGTATCAAAACCAACTGATATCAGCGCCTCTAACGGCAAATAATGTAATTATTTTACGATATGATCGCTAATGTTTGACCATATTATGAAGTAGCAGAGCATTTAGTTGTTCAAATATGAAAGGAGCTTTCGAACAAAACGGCATAATTTTATAAGTCAATTGTAACATAATAAAATACAATAATTAACATTTTAAAAGGCCTTACTCTTAACACCAAAAACCTTAATTCTAACTAAACGGCATAATTACATGAAATTAAATTTTACCGGGGCAGTAAAAATCTGAAATGGTTTCGATCAAAAACGGTATAATTACATAGTTACACACATTGATCGAAACCACTAACTTTGGATAGTTTTTCGTTGGGTCGTTTTGTTTGGAAATGAGTTGTGGTTCTTATTGAGCGGGGCTAAAACACTAGCAAAAACAAGGTACGGCGTCGCCATCATCAGTGGTTCCGTCGTCTGTAATTGTATTTTGAGCAACCAAGCCCAGTGGATGTCACGGGTCTCACCCAAAGAGCTGGTTTGCTCCGGATACAGCATCAGATGTGGGCGTTGTTGATTTTAGGCGACACCAGACCTCGTCCTCCACTTATTTGCGCTACCTCCAGCCCGAGATACCAGTGCGTACGTAGATGCGAAGGGGAGTGTAGGGCTGTCGTAGTCAGGATGGGAGCGAAAGGATTTGGAGCCGACAAGAATACTAGCACTGACTCAGTTTGAAGGAGGATAGATACTATACTTTTTGTGTAATATTTATTTATTTATTTATTTATTTATTTATACACATAACAGATAACAGCCACTTAAGAATTTTATGGTTATAACAATTACAAGTTCAGACTGAAATCCACTGAGAATGTGTACTATTTAGAATATAAAGAAAGTACATGCTCCTATTCTACATAAGTTTATAATTTAGGCATACAAAAAGAAAAAGGGTAACACAAAAATTCCAAACAAAATACACTTAAGGCAACAATGATGACCATTATCATCCAAAAAATATAGTTTGCAATTTATTTCGAAAATGATTGGTATTATAGTCGAAGATGTCAACGTCAGTATTATTATCTAGTAACTCATTGTATTGACGACACATTCGAGTTAGAGGATTGTAAAAAGAAGTGTTGTTTAAATAAACCTGTATCATAAATAGTTCAGGGTTCCTAGTGCGTTGGTAGGTATTAAATTTAATGTTAGAGAGGAGAGGGGGAGAATCAATATGACTGTGAATAATTTTATGCAACATAAGCAGCCCGTGGAAATTACGGCGATCCTCAAGCGAGCTTATTTTGAATTTGTTCAAAAGTTCGGGATAAGTTCTATGAGTACGGTTTAAGTTGAAACGGTACGATATTAACCTGAGACATCGTTTCTGTATGTTCTCGATTCTATTTATGTGAACAGCATAATAAGGTGACCATATAACCGAGTTATACTCTAGAACACTGCGTATTAGGGAGCAAAATAAATAAATGAAACTGGTAGGTCTTTTAAATTGTTTCGTGATACGGGCAACAAAACCCAATGTACGAGAGCACTTCTCGGTCATTGCATCATAATGTGATTTAAAAGTCATCTCGTCGTCAAAAAATATGCCTAGGTCTTTAACAACATATTTTCGTTCAAGTGGATAGCCGTTAATATTGTAAGGATTTAGTATCCTATTAGTTTTTATTGTAAATGATATAACACTACATTTATCGAGATTAAGCGACATTCTATTGATAATACACCACTGAGTTATAGTATCCAAATCTCTTTGTAAGTTCATAACATCAGCCAAAGAAATTATAGTTGAGAATATTTTGAGGTCGTCTGCATAAAGTAGTGTAGGACATGACAGATTATCGACTATGTCATTAATGAAAGCAATGAAAAATAAAGGTCCGAGATGTGATCCTTGGGGGACACCAGAATTAATAAAAATTGGCGAGGAATAGTCCCCCTTAAGAGCGACGAGCTGACTTCTCTTGGACAAATATGAAATTATCCAGCGCAACAAGTTCCCATGAAATCCCAAAGCATTCAACTTCTTGCAGAGTATTCGATGGTCAACTTTGTCGAATGCCTTGGAAAAATCGGTATAGATTGCGTCAACTTGAACACGTTTAGCAAATGCATCACAAATATATGTGTTGTAGTATAAAAGATTACTAGTGGTTGACCTTCCCCTGAAAAATCCATGCTGAGAAGATGAGATTAAGGGCTTCAAGTGAAAATAAAAAGCATCGTAAACAGCTGACTCAAAAAGTTTAGCGAAACTTGAGAGAATACTGATTGGTCGATAGTTTTCGCAGCATGACTTCTTACCCGCTTTGTGTATTGGAACCACATGAGCAGTTTTCCATATGCTTGGGAAGATACCAGACGCAAGGGATTTAATAAAGATAATTGTGAGAGGAACACACAGCTCTTCTCCGCATCGTTTGATAAACAAGGGTGGAATTCCATCTGGTCCAGAGCCTTTATTGACATCCATTTTCTTAATTTTAGCAAGGATTTTAATGCCTGTTATTTTAAGTTCACTAAGGTTATTGCCATTACCTGTATCTACAACAGGGTCATCAAACGGAGAGCAGTCATCAGAGTCAGTGGTGACGGTGTTAAAAACAGAGCTGAAGTATTTTGAAAACAATTCACACACCCCCTTTTTGTCGGATGAGGTTAGGCCACCATAGGTCATAGTCTGAGGAATTGAGTTAAATGAGCACTTCTTGCTGTGAACATATCTCCAAAAGCCCTTAACGTCATCGTGCAATGAGTCCTCCACCGAAGAAAGAAATTTGGCATAACATAATTTTGTAAGAGTTTTACTACGATTCCTTAACAGAGAAAAAGCGTCATAATCGCGAGGATTTTTATATTTTTTGTATAGCTTGTGGTACTTTAATTTTTCAGCAATACATCGTTTAAGCGCAGGTGAGTACCAAACAGGAAAACTATCCTTTTGCGGGGCAGTGAGCGGAGTATGTTTTAAAATTATGTCATTCAACATTGAATAAAATATATCAACGTCGTCGTTTACATTTTCCGCGCATAAAATTACTGACCAGTTTACTTGATCAATGTCAGTTTTAACGGCTGTAAAATCACATTTAGTAAAATTAGGACGCCTTGGTTTTTTAGCAGAAATTTCTTTTTGTGTACTGTATGAGATAGGGAAACTAATTTTAAGTGCTGGGTGATGGACATCCTCTTTACTGATAGCATTTTCTTCCACAACGACCAAGTCACTCAATGTAGCAAAAACTAAGTCAAGATGTCGGTTATTAGCATTTGAGATAAAGTTAAATTGAGTAAAATTGCAAAGAGCGACAGCTTCCAAAAGAATATCAGCTTTAACACCTTGGGGGTTGAACGGAATGACTGCGTTAGAGCTAGGATCCTGTTTCCAACTAAGATTAGGAGTATTAAAATCACCTATACAAATAGATTCCTGGGAACTGCAATTCAATACCACTTTACACAGCGAGCTATAGAAATGTTCAAGCAGTTCCTTGGGAAGATCTGGAGGTAAGTAACAGAGGCATATATTAATTGCTTTGTTTTTAGAAGAATCAGATAATATAGTCAACCATAAATCTTCGATGTCACTCTCCCAAGCATTCTGTCTTATTACATTGAATTTTTTCTTAATAGCAATGAGCACACCCCCTCCATCTCTTTTAGATATACTCGAAGTAAGTCTATCTCTTCTGAAAACATTATAGCGATTGTCGAATAATTCGTCATCAAATACAGATGAGTTAAGGTTTGTTTCCGTTAGACAAATAACGTCATAGTTGTTGCCTAATACATTCAGATAAACATCACTAATCTTAGATCTAATTCTGTTAACATTCTGATAAAATATTTCCATAAGAAAAAAATTATAGCTACTGTCAAGACGTTACGAACAAATCTTAATAATGTATAAAAAATTTAACTATAATAAAGGAGAAAGTTGATGTAAGTTTTACTTATTTTAGTTTAGCCAAGGCATCTGCATTTTTTATAAGTATTGCACCTGAAGAGTCCTCTTGACGTACATAAATCTTGCCAAATCGTACCCAAACAAACTTATAATTCTTTTCTTTGGCTAGTTTACGAGTTTCAGCGTAAAGAAATTTCATTTCCGGTGATAGATGTTCTGCTACGTAAACTTTGCATTCTGGTCCTGTTAATCCGAGATGAGTAGTGTTGCAGCGCTCCTTTGGATGAGACTTATTGTAGCGATGAAAGGCAGATATAACTTGATCTCTAAGCCGGGGTGATTCCAATGTAACCAATATGTTGCGGGGCCGAGATGATTGATTCTTACTTGATACACGTCTGCAAGCACGAATAGAAGAGTCGTCAACTGCAGCGTTAGTGAGATCGCACAGTTTTTTAAATAAGGCAAGCACATTCTCCTCATTACTCTCGGGCACTTCATGAATCTCCAAGTTTGACGAACGTGAAATATTATCCATTGTCATTATCTTTTCATTAAGCTTTGTTATTGATTCTTGAAGTTGAACATTTTCGGACTGAAGTTCCTTTATTATTTTAGACGTTTTTGAAAGTTCTGATTTAATATCGTTTTGTTCGGCTGCCAAAAAATCTGTTGTCTGTGTGAATTCGACTTTAAGATTATTAAACGCCGAAGTAACAAAATTCTTCATTGACGTCTCAATTGTTCTTGATATTGATGCTTCAATTAGCTGAAGCTTCGATTCCAGCTTTGTATCCAATAATTTTCCAAATTCATCAAGCGTAATAACCCCACCAGGACTTTTAGGGGGGTCAATATTAGTCTCCTCACAAAATGACATAGACACATCCATAACTTGCGTCTTAGCCGGCCGGATTGGACTTTTTACATTGCGTTTACGGCGATCAATATTGGAGCAAACACTGCAAATCCACATACTGGAAGCCTCTCGAGAAGCAGCTGGTGCAATATTTACACATTGGTAGTGATAACAGCCTTTACATGATTTACATGATATAAAATCATCGTGCTTAATTACACTAAGACACACTAAACATTGCATATTTATGGATTACCTATTGATTGTTACCTTAGAACAATAAGAGTAATATGAAGTGTAGTTTACGCCCTCACAGAGACAAACGCTGGCACGCAGTTACTACGACTGTCTGCATCGGTTGTTTATTCTATGACGCGCCGAGGCGATGACGCTGCCACAGCCCGAAGTCGGACGGCGCACGCAGATGTGATGCTTATGCGCTCCGCGCAATTGCGAAGATCGCGCGCACTGAGCGCGGCCTACCGTCACGGGCACAAAATCTTATCGATGCACTGTGTTTATGATCACTAACAAGTTTATCGTTATTTCACTGTTAATTTATAGTTTTTATATGATGAAATTGTATATCCAGACACTAAAATTAAAGTGTTATAACTTTTAATACTAGATCTTTGCTTTAAGCACTTTTAAATGAATTAAAGGAGCAGCGGTACTAACAACGAGTATTAACAAGTCGATCGCGACGTCAAAGACTAAAGAAATATAATAAAGAAGGATGGTAAAGACTGCTGTGGTTGTTCGCTTAATCTGTTCTTGTTTTGTTTTGTCTTCAGTGTTGGGTATTCTTGATATCATGTCGCAGGTGGCCTTTCCCACGATGTCCAGTCGTGAGCAACCTACCATAAACTTTGCGAAAGTGCATTCTTTCCACCGGCGCGGCGTGTTGTAATATTTAATCTGCATAACTTCAACGATATCATCTGCTTGACACTTGTTAGTACTCATGATCGACCAGGATTAAAAAAAGTATATTGACCAGAAACGTAACATTTTATGGCTTAATTTTGACTTTTGAATTTCAATTACCTAAATTATATTTATTGCAATAATTACTTGCTTAGTATCCTAACATCGTGAGGTAACCTGCCTTTGTGTAACTGTGATCCAATCCCGTCATTTTCTCCTGTTAACAAGGCCACGAAGCTGTACTGTAATTTCCTGATCTGCCAAATTCTAATGCATGGTCAAGGCGGCCATTAACACCTCTATTTATTATTTTAATAAATAGAGGTTCAGAATAGCAGACAGTTTTATTGAACTGGGTAGACACTATAGGCAAATTAAAAACTCGAAATTTGAGTGAGGATAGATGGATTGTAAGAGATGGGTATTACAGATATTTATTTTCAATAGTTTCTCCATCCTTTGCCTGCATGCTGAGGCATACAAAAAATTAAATATAATTCTTTCAATGTTCATTACGTACGTAATTAAATAAATAAAGTAAATAAAATTAATGTCAATAATTACTTACAATTTTGAAATGAAATGAAAATCATATAAATCATGAAAATATATCATCCGCCGGGCCTCGGCTGGAGCACTCGCGGTGCTGGAGCCCAGCGGTTTAGTCCGTAGTTATGGTAGAAGGCCCGACGGGATGACACTCACGCCCTGGAAGCTGGGACGACCATTGGTATGGGACGCCACGTGTGTCGATATCCTCGCACAGTCCCATCTTCCAGTAACCGCGTGTCATGCTGGAGCCGGTGCCTCCGCAGCTGAAAACGCCAAGCGGCGCAAATACGCGAGTCTTGGTGAGGACCACATATTTGCGCCATTTGGCGTGGTACACTTGGGCCGTGGGGACCAGACGCACACTCTCTGTTTCGGGAGCTATCTAAGCGCCTGGTCGATCTTGCTAAAGACCAGAAAGCTGGCGTCTACTTCGGACAGCGAATTAGCCTCGCCATCCAGCGGGGCAATGCGGCCAGCCTTCTGGGCAGCATTCCTAATACCGTGGACCTGGTACAATTTTTTTATCTGTAAGTTTTTTTACTTTGTTTATTTAATTAGTTGTAAAATTGTAATTAGTAGTATAATATGTTTAAATAAGGGCCGTTTTTTCAATCCTCAGATAAAGTTTATTTGCCCGATAAAGTAATACACTGCCAAATTAAAATAAACTATAATTCTTTATAATTATGAAGTAATGATACAACTTTACTTTAGTCGCATAATAACTTATCAGGCTGATATGTTTTATTGGAGGGTTGAAAAATCGGACCTTAAATAAATAGCAATGAAAATAATTTTTTTTTATTAATATTGTATTCATCAATTATCAATGTTATAAAATGGGTTTATTTATTTTGATTAGTTATTTATTAGAAGCTTATTGATAAAGCCGAATAAGGTGCATTCGAGTTAAGAGACTTAGAAAATGACACCACTCAAGTAAAATCCGCTTTATGCGGGCAGCTATTGCCGGTCACGGCTATTTGCCGCCCATAACGTTTGAACAATATTTACAAAGCTCGCCGACGCGTGCACGGTATAAAAAATTAATTACATTTTTAAGCTACACAACAACACAGTGAAAGCAGAGGTGGATTACGCGAACATAGAAGAAATGGAAGTGGCACTTGCAAAAAGTTGATAAATGATAAAATATTCATAAAATGTTCGTTAAAATAATTGACAGATTATACGGTATTTTTCGGTACTATTGGGTAGTTTTATTATTTAAATATTGTGCGACATTTCATAACTCACTTGATATCTTTGTTTGTTTGTGTTTTTGTAATGGATAAACTTAAAAACCCCTAACCCGGTTTGGCAGTGGAGTGGCATTTGCTTTTTGCTGCCAGAGCAACGTGTTATAGAGGTGGGCAACGCATTAGCGATACTCTTGGTGTTGCTAATGTCTATAGGCAGTGGTGACCACTTTCCATCAGGTGGCCCGCCTGTTTGCCTACCGTATGACATAAAAAAAAAAACCGGAATTATATTTTTACGATGGATCATTTAACTGATACTATTTTATGAGAGAGACTTTCTAACACATAAACTAAGTAAAGGTTACCTACAATTTGGTTAGGAACTTAGAAAGGTAATTGAACCACCCCTGTATTTCTAAAAAAACAGTTTCGAAGAACCTGGTTACAGGTGTAGGTACTTAGGTCCATAGTCTCTGCCTACTTCACCTGGGACACAGGTGTGAGCTTTATGTATGTATGTTTTGAAGAATAAAAAGAGCCCATACCGCATCCAGCCCTCCCTTAGCCCGGTCGCCCGGGGCGAGTTCGTCCCTAATGTGATTTTATAGAGGCCATAGAATGCCGATTACCGCGCGGGCCGCGGCCGCCCGACCCGCGCAATTCACCCGGTAAGTGCACACCCGACACATCTTAAAGAGGCTTATTGTTTGATGCTGGAGAAATTAACTTCTGCGCACTCGCCCGGATTGGGTCTCTGCGAGGTTTGGGCGGTATACCTTGTTATACGTGTAGGTACTGAATATAGCTAGGTGCCCTGTAGGTAGCAGAGGTAGTAGTGTAGCATAGAAAGGCTGTCCCGCTTTCGTATATAGCGGTAAATACGTAGGTACCTGCAGCAACTAAGATGAGATTTTTGTTGTTTGAGACTGTTTAGGTTTTCTTTTCAGAGTGGTTTAGGAAGTGTTGCGCAAAACTGATTCAGTTTTACCATTCAATGTTCTAGTGTGGTTATGAGTTACCAATGATGAAACATCCAGGCGACTGAATGTGTAACCATGATCCTATCTGGTCAGGTTCCCCAGGTCCAGGGTCAATTCATCTGTCAAATCCTGGATCATGATCAAGGCGGACCCCGAGCCCTTGCGGGTGAGAGCACAACTGGGACATTAACGCCAAGATGTGATACCAATCTTAAACAGATATTTTAGAGATTTTAGATGTTTTTATTTACCTATACAGAATACATATAGCAAAGGAAGACCCAAAAATGGTTTCAATTACCTATATTTGTTTTTACTGTTGGACAGACTTAGATTTATGGCGTTTGTTTTTTTAAACCGCTAAAGTGGCAAAAAAGCTTACGGCCTGCCTGATGGTAAACAGTCACCGAAGCCTATGGACGTTTGCAATACCAGGGGCATCACCCACGCGTTGCCGACCCCGTAAAAACCTTTTGATCAAGTTGCAATCATTTGGCATAATTAATGAGGCCTGACCTGGGGCTATTTTCAATTTTAATTTTCATCATTTTCATGTTCGACGCCGATTTTCTCTATTTTTAAACTGTTCGTTTTCGTGTTTTTGAGACGTGTTGCCCGTGACGTTAGGTAATTCAAAAAATAAGTATGCGTCGTGTCATCATATTCATCATCATCGCAGCCCGTAACAAAGGGGGAAAGAGGAGGTTATTGTCATAATCTCCACGCTTGGCAGGCGGGTTGGAGATCGCAGTGTTTAAATATAACAATAGAAAATGCTGCTGCCCATTTTTCAGACTACGTAGACTTTTGATCTTTTGCCTCGAAAACATTAGTCGCCTTGTACGACACCCATGAGCGTAAGGGGTTGGTGCTATTCTACTCTACCGGTCACCACACGGCCTTTTCACTTCTTACAAACTAGCATATGCCACGAAATCTTCAGAATAAAATTCGGTTATGCGGTGAATTTCGGGATTGGTTGGTACAATAAATAGCTTGTCAGACTGTATTCTGAACTATTTAACTTAACTTAAGGGGTTTAATAATAAAAACTAAAGTTGAGGTGTATATGATGTATAAAATATATTATAAAAGCTAAAATTTAAAGAAAAACAAAACTAACAATTTCAGGTCGGAACAAAAGTTAAAACAGAATTTAAATTATAAAAATGGGTCCCTCTTTACTCACTCTTTAAATATCAACATACACAAAATTTGTTATACTTATAACTAAACAAAGCTTGCAGAAGCAAAAGCAGGTGGGTGATAGGTTTCTGGTATGGTGGAGTTGCAGGTCAAACACAAGAACGGAAAGGCTGGATCTGGTATGGGTTTGTTGAACGGGGTTTTGGTGAGGCAGCCAGGGTAAACTCATGAGACTGCTAGGGCATAAAACTCAGCCCATTTTCAGTGTGGTGGTATGCCAAACTTGACAAAAAGATGGCAGTAAAAAGTTACTTTGGACTGAAATTTGATTTAGATTTCAACTGAATTTTGATTTAGTTTTGATTAGGATTTAGATTTCCCGGCTCCAGGAAATGGAGCACTCCCTCCACTTCTCCATATCTGACTTTCGTCAGCAACAGGTCACTACACTACTTATATGTTTTGGTCCCCATCACCACACATTTTAAGCGGTAAATATGTAGTGAAAAAAGTTTGTTGTGAAAGTAAAATAACATAAACTCCGCGCTCAAAAGCGCCTTCAAAAATCCGGTACATAGCACGTCAATATTATTACCCCAAAACGGTTTACCAAAATGTGGGAAAATATAAATATAAAAATCAATAAACTAACAAAATAAGAGAGATAACATGATATAAAAATTATACCATGTTACCTAGATACATATAAATACTAAATGAATAAATGAAAGTAGTAAATAAAAGAAATACAAATACATAAACTATAGGATAACCAGACATTATGCCGTAAAAATGGCACAATATCTGGCAACAGACAAGAGTGGTATCACTGCGCTAGATAGTCATATCCTGACTTGCGCAGTGAGTAGGCGTCCTTTCTGGCGTCTACCGCGAAAATAGCGGATAGAGCGGCAGAAAGGGATACAAGATACATAAATAAATAAGAAAAAAAGAGATAAAAGAAAAAGAAATAAATGGAACGTTCTAAAAATTGCAACGTTATAAGCTTTTACAGAAGCTCTAGTTTTATAAAAGCTACAACACTGCTAAACTAAATCCAAATAAGAGGTTATACCATCACGAGTAAAAGTGACCGATAGATGCATAAACTAGTAGCATTAGGTAATCCTCCAACCTCTATGCGTCCTAAATCGCTAAGTGCAAATATTATTTAAAGGTTGTTTTCGTGTTACACAACGGGGCGTGACTGAACGGGAACAAAGAATAAACCTTTGAACAAAAGCGACTGCACAAGAATTTGGCTGTTATGATTACCACCATAAGTGGTAATGAACAATTACCTTTTTCTTTAAGTTTAAACTGCCTAATCGACATTTATTAACATTAGATAGAGGCCGATATTGCACATTTTAGCCGTATCACATCACAGTTAGTCAAGAACAGCAACATCAAAGTTAACAAGTACCAGACAAGACCCTCGTCAAAACGCAGCGTGTTAAGTCAAGCGTATACAATGGCGGCCGAAAGGCGGACTTATCCTTGGCGTTATTCTCTAACCCGATTTACATAAATGTAGAACATTATTTTCGTTTAACCCGCGTATTGCTAAATTTTAACCAGTTTTCGCGAATTCCGTGCGTTTTCTAAAAATTCCGGCTCCCGATGCCCCTTCCCCTGGGAAATTCGATAAGCAGTTACTCACTTAGTATTCTCGTATTTTCCTATAATCCAATGTAAAATAACCCAAATACATTTTTTATATCGATTTAGTTTGGCGGATCAGTGGAATATCACTGTTCTAGGTCTGGATCTCCGACCATGGCAACCAGGAAGCAAGGAGTCCCGCCACGAGAATACGAGTTCCAAGAACTCCGGACTATCCGCTAAAATATTTTTTTATATTCCAAAACCGTTCTAGCGAAGACCGTAAACAAAGTGAAGGAACAGCCGTTAACCTGCGCACGCCGGACGTCGCGCCGGACGTCCGGGCACGCGTCCGGCGCGCGCCTCGCCGCAAATTGACGAAAAATTGTTTTAAACGCCGATAATGCTGCCGTCCTAAGCTGGGGCGTTTAAACCACCCAGTGAGAGGTAGCCTGTCTGTTTAGATCGTCGATGTCGGCCGCTATAAGTTAAGCCGGTTACGGATACAGCGCTACAAGGATAATTTGGCACGTAGCCGAAATCAGAATTATCGACGCCATCTTGTGTCACTTTTGACTGATAGCTGGAGTTGATGTTACAAACTCACGCCGTCATCCCATTTAGAAAAAAACATATCTAAAGAAGCAGAGAGTACATACCGAGTTTCAATTCGAGACAAAATGTCACACATCTCTATTAAACACACTAAGGCAAATGCAGGGACGAAACAAGGCAGCCCATCTGCAGATAAGTTTAGGTTTTAAGACTTTCGTGGTTATTCACTACACTTTCACTACACATATTATCGGGTTTGTTACCACGGTTAGTATTGTTTTTACCTCGATATTTCGACGCAGTTGCATGCGTCATGGTCACGAAGAACTCGAAATATCGAGGTAAAAACAATACTAACCGTGGTAACAAACCCGATAATATGTGTAGTGAAAGTGCAGATAAGTTATTTTTTACTACGAATTTCTATTCCAAACAAATCCGACTTGTCATATTATCGTCGTGGCATATTTATATTGTCATTATAATTAAAGTGCAATGAAGGTTCCGACCTAATCGTCGTCATCAGCCTATACACATCTAAACTACTAGGGAATAGATCTGTCCTCTCACTGAGAGAGAACGGTCAATTGTTTACCAGTCAGGCCCAATGCGGATTGGCAGACTTTACAATTCGAATTAATCTCTAACATGCAAGTTTTTTCACGATATTTTCCTTCACTGAAAAGCCAAATAAATTATTTGAATCCATATAATATGAATTAGTAAGTAAGTAAAAACTCTTTATTGCACACATATTATAAGGCAATATACAAAAATGAATTAGGTATATAATACAAAAACCATTTTCAAAGGTAAGGTGTCTGGGGATCAAACCCACGCCTTAATACCTACCACCGTCTTTTCGATCTCTCGATCCTACATACCGTGAATACCGTGCCCTCTAGAGGACATCATCATGAACAAAAAAATTAATGAAAAGGGTATGTACATAAATATATCAAACAGGCAGCATATTCTATATTTTCAGTAAAAATTTTGGTAGGTACGGCACCAGGACAGAAGGGACTATACTCGTACTTATTATCATGTTCTTCAAAATGTTTACAACACAGCACTTCCAATTTGCAACCCAGACATCACCATGTCTGATCTTCAGGAAACCTAGAAGAATAAATAAATGAAAATAAACGTAAATTCGCGATTAAGCCGTTAAAGTTTTGTTTAAATGTCTGAACATTTAAAATATCATTTAGGTACATTTTTGGTACGGAACCCTAATAAATATAAATTTGTAGACCGCTATGTACAATATTTGAGTATTAAAATTCTATACAACAAATACTAAATCCGACCCTGTTTACCTAAAAATATTTCCATATCTATTTAGACATTCAATTTGCCCATAATTTTAAACCTGTCTTTAATCGCATGTTGTTTTAAGATAAAGATTTCAATCATTGTAAATTCACACATATTTTTAACGCAATTTCACGATTGCTTACTTACCGGTGAAAGGATAATCCAGGTGTATATCCATACTTTTCGCTTTCACATAACTGTGCACTACATTACACCGTCTTTTAAATGGATTGATTTAAATTTGATTAGGAAATTATAAAATTTACACCGATGTTTCAAAAGAAACGTCTGGTCGTTATTAGCTAGAGCAACGTGGTGAACGTTCAAAACATTGCGCTCTTCACTTTCTGACAGGTTCGTTTCTATGTGTGAAAAAACGGGATAGCAAGATTCATAATCATTGTATAGTGAGCAAACAAGGAATATTTTTGATTTGTGTCTAGTCTGTTATGTCTGTGCCTCATCCAAATGATCCTTGTAGCACTATAACTTGATGTGACATGACTTGAACCAATGAGTTAATGTGCTGTGTACGAATACGAGTTACAACTTAAGCACCGATGTCATTCGAATTCGTAAAAATGTACATCTTATACGAGAAGTCCGTCGAGTTGTTGACGTTCCAATGACAGCGCTTCTCTTTTCTGGTCACGCTGCAATGAAGAGTTTTCCAGTAGGTATTGATAGTTAGTTGCATAAAGCGTCAATAGATGGCGCTCCTACAATTTTGGTAATCTTTTTATTATCTGTATGATGGTGACAGTGATTTCATGCAGCCAACTAATACTAAACTTAAAAATAAAATGTTTATTAATATAAACATAACTGTTAAAGGTGAACGAAGTGTAAAAAGAAATATTTATAGAAGTTTATTATTATTACAACCTCTAAAATGGTTGAAAACTATTGACAAATACAATATTATCCAATACAACGTACCCAGTGTTTATATCCTGTTTGCTAAGAACCTATTTCAAGCGATTATCAATTACCAAAATTGTTGGGGCGCCATCTAGTGAGTGGTTAGGAATGCTTTAGATACCTATTGGAAAACTGCTCATATAAATTTGACGGATTACAAAATTAAGGACTAGTTATAACTAGCGCCCAACAATACGCTCGATAAACGAGACGTACAAAAAAAGTATTGAATTACTATGGAAATTACATCAAGCGCCATGTCAAATTTACACAATTTCGAAACGCCTTAGTAATGTATAAGTTGATGTATTACAGTTAGGAAGTGGACAAGTTGGGAAAATGGACGAAATCGTCTTGATCGCCCTGTGCACTTGGGCGCCTGTTGTAAGGGCCCTGAATAAGCTGACGAACATAGTTAAATCTAGTACGCTAGCTCTTATAAACAGTAGGCTGTTATCATCATCACCTCAGCCACAGGACCAATGCAAGCCACGAGGAATTCACTTCACCGAATTTTCAGAAAACACTCCGAATTCCAAGAACCGTCACCCAGTAGCTCATCAACCCTGCCACCGGTCACAATGGCGGCGCTGTCTCGAATTCCCTTTATGCGGCCGTTAATTCAAATTATTTCGTTCTGCGGCGCGGGGGCCGGGTCGCGACACTCGCGTCTCAATCATGCACGATTGGCGAACACGTGCCGTGCACACGCTAAGGGTTAAAACTAGTTTAGCGCCGAGCTCAACCCCGTACCCGTAACAATTTGTATATTACTAAAATTGGCAAATACGCTGATTACGATTGCAGTAAGTGGTCGGGGGTTATGTCTTTGTACGGCCGTTGGCGGTAATTTTAGAGCACTGCGCGGTGAGTGGGGGCGTTTATTGTGATGCTGGGAATGGTGATGCTACTCGTGAGATGGTTATGGGATTATGGTAGTGTCGTATTGTTGTCGTGCGGTGGTGACATGGTCTTCCGTTTACAAGTCAAAGTCGTAGGTATACGTAGAACAAATTTTAGTTGAAAATAAATAATAATTATAAGTACATAAAAAAATTAAACATAAAGTCGCTCTCCGCGACTGTCTGTCTTTCTGTATGTATTTCCGCTAACTCCTCTTAAACCACGCAATGGAATTTGATGGGGTTCTCAGAATCAGTTAGGTAATTTCTTCTGGTTTATATGTATACAACATGCATGCAAACCCGTGCGATACAGTAAACAGCAGCGTACAGTTGAATAAATGCTAGATTACCGGTATCAATAATAATAATATACTCCATATAGAAGACCCTATCTCGCTTCAACAACGGTATTAAGGAGGCACACCTAACGAGCGGCGAGCTCCTTATGGTGCTTAAGGTCGACTAGCCTCAAAGTACAGGCAGTAAGTACAAGTAAGTACATGCAGTAAGTATAAGTAAACAAGTAGGTAAATACTGCATATCGGCTATAGTTCGTGTCAAATTTATTCTTGGCAATACCGGACATTGATCTCTCGTTTAGAGCTAATTTATAAGCGGTCAAAGCTATAGCTGAGTCGTATTCGTTACAATTTAACGAAATAGAAAATTTAATGTATTTTTCATGAAATAATGGCAGTAGCTGACGGAGAGGTCAAGGCGCGCTAGTGCCAATCCCTTTTCCACGAACTATAGTCGATGAGCATATTACCGCCGACACCATAAAGAGGGAAGATAAGTAAAAACATTCACATTACCTCCTTGTCAAAACGTAAAAATATATGAAACGCCAACATTTGACTTCCCAAGGTCAAACTCTCTAGATGATTTTCTTTAGATAGCATGTATCGAATTGGATACGATGCTAGGGAACGGAAAGAGCTGTCACATCACAAATCGGTGATCGGTCGATTGTAAGTTACTATACCGAGCTGAAAGTTCAATTAAACGAACAGAGTTAATTCGTTATGTTCTGTATTTCCCAATCAAAATACTTATTTTCGTTTTTAAAATGTTTACAATGAACTTTACAAAACTTTTCTACGAGGGAATACTCCATCTGTCACTCTACACTTTTTGTCTGTAAGCCATCCATGGACTTACTACCCAAAAGCCATCTCACCGGAGTAGACATACTAATTAATTAATAGTTTTAATAACAAATCATATTCGTAGTATAACCCTAAAAATAATAGAAGTATTTATCATGTCCAAAGAAAGTACATACGGTCATTTATGTAAATATGAATTTAAACTAGTATTAGTTTAGTACCAGCAACGGGAAGTTGAACAGAAAGCACCCGGAAATACCACAGACAATAAAAATTATAGGGCTCAGGATTTGCAGTCTCTTTGGTTGGCTGGATGGAATGTTGTAACAGTAGGTCATAGAGAAAAAAAACTATCTACAGAAGTGAGAGTACATACCGAGTTTTAATTCAAGACAAAATGTCACACATCTCTATAACACACACTTATGCAAATGCATGGACGGAACAAGGCAGCCCATCTGCAGATAAGTTATATTTTGCTACGAATTTTAACTCGTAACGAACATAAACAAATCCGACTTGTGGGTATATTTCACTCCGAATAATTTCGTCTTTTTTTAGACTTGTCCTTTAATGTTATAATCAAAGGTAAGGTGTCTAGTGAATCATACTCACGCCCTGATACCTACCACCGTCTTTTTGATCTCTCGATCCTACATACTGTGAATCGGCAGAGCTTGCTTTTGCAAGAAGAAGGGTTTTAATGATTTTCCCGGTATAAATGTTAATTTATTACCTCATAACTTCTAAACTAAGTTGGTACCTACTTACTTATCGTTAGAAGTATCTTTATTATATACAGGTTGGCCTATGTCACTTCACAATAAATTGAATATGATGCCCTCTAGAGTCATGAAAAAAATAATAATAATGAAAAGGATAGGTACATTAATATATTAAACAGGCAGCATATTCTTTATTTTTAGTAATAAATCATATAATGATGGTGCACCAGGACAGAAGGGACTTGCATCTACTTATTATCTTGTTCTTCGAAATGTTAACGCAGCACTTCCAATTTTCAACTCACCATGTCTGGTCTTTAGGAAACCTAAAAAAACAAATAAATGTAAAAAAACGTAAAATTGTTTCATAAAATGTCTGAACATTTAAAATGTCATTTAGGTACATTTTTGGTACGGAACCCTAATAAATATAAAACTGTAGACCGCTATGTACAATATTTGAGTATTAAAATTCTATACAACAAATACTAAATCCGACTCTGTTTACATAAAAATATTTCCATATCATTAGACACTTTTGCCAATATTTGCATGTTGTTTTAAGATAAAGATTTCAATTATTGCAAAATTAACACTATAACGACGCATATTTTTGTCACAATTTCTAAAATTGATTCCCGATCGCCGCGACCACGAATGAAATTACTTACCGATGAAAAGATAATCCAGGTGTATTTCCATACTTTGCGCTTTCACATAAATGTGCACTAAATGACACCGTCTTTTAAATGGTTTTATTTAAATTTTATTAGCAAATTATAAAATTTACACCGATGTTTCAAAAGAAACGTCAGGTCTTTGTTACCTTGAGCAACATGTCGAACGTTCAAAACATTACGCACGTCATTTTCCGGCGATTTATTCCTATAGATGAAAAAACGAGATAGCATGATTCATAATCATTGTAGAGTGAATATATGTGATTAGTGTTTAGTCTGTCATGTCTGTGCAGTAGGTATACAAAAAACGTTTTAGATAGGTGCTTTACTTTTTTCCTTACAAAACAAGGCCCGATATTAGAACGACACCGCCGACGCAGGGGCTCGCACGCTCTGCACGGTGGTGTGATCACGTGATCTCGTGTACAAAGCGCGTCGCGTGCGCCGCCTCCCGGGACTAGAAGTGGGACACTTTCCACGATATCCAGTTACCAAGTCTATTCGGCACAAATTGAAATATTAGTAACAACTACGTCTCATTAAGTTTAAGCTTTTATTTAATTTCACATGTCCCCATATTTGTGCGTAAAAAAAACTTGCAAGTTTTTGACCCATTTCTTGGTTTCCGATTGAGCTGTTTTATAAGTATGATAGTATATGGAAGTAAGGATAGGAAGGTGGCAATAGGAACTCCTTAACTGTGCATGGTAAACCCATCGAGTTTGGGCTCGATTGATTACTGACGAGTATTCTGACTGATCATAGAGAACGCGCAATAAAAGCCGCTATGAAAACATAATTTTCGTTTGAGAGCTTGTTTTTAACAGACTTAAACAATCAAAAGGTGGAGGTGGTACTGTATTCGACTATATGTATCTTTGGGTTCGATGTACTGACCGAAGTGGAGATTTGAAGATAGCTCAACACCAAGAAGCTGTAGGTTCCTTAATCCTTCCGATTAACTGTCCTAAAAACGATTTCTACGCGGACAAAGTTCAGACAAAAGCTAGTCTATAATAAAAATCTGCAATAAAAACCATTTAAAATATCTAGGGAGGATAAGTACGGATAAGTACTTACCTGTGGTAAGAAACACCGCAGTTGTGTTTATTGGCTACGTTGCTATTGTTTTGGCAAAATAATATTGCATTTAAAATAATAAAAATGTATTGAACTTACGAATTTTAAAGCCTATCTATTGGTATTAGCCTACATGATCAATAGGTATTTTTTGTTTACGGCAAACGGCAAACGGGCACCTCAGAAGACGTGGAAAAAGCTTTATAGTGCAAAAAAAGTGCATACGGGCTCTTTGTGGTGCCAAATTTGACGATAGTTGCAAACCTCTTTTAAAAAAATATAATATTTTACCACTTCCATGTATGTACATCAGAGATGTTTGTGTTTTTGTTGCATCAAACCCTGATAACGGGAAGACATTACGAGAAGTTAGACAGAGAGAAACTAGGCCAAAAATTATGAATTTGTTATATCAGCCCACTGCTTACAAAGATATATATAAAAGGAATATTGGCCACACATGTATTCCTATGTAGCTCTATATAACCATCTTCCTGAAAACTTGAAGTTGTTGACTGGGAACTCATTCAAATCCAAGTTGACTGCTTGGTTGCTCCACCATACTTTCTATAGTGTAAAAGAGTACCTAGAATTTAAAGTTTGAACGACAAATTATTTAGATTCACAATGTTTGCACACTTGCATGCAAGTTGAATACTTACTACTGTATTACTTTTAAGAACTGTATTATCGACTGGCCGTGTGGTGTCCGGCAGAGTAGAATAGCACCAACCCCTTACACTCATGGGTGTCGTACAAGGCGACTAATGTTTTCGAGGCATAAGATCAAGAGTCTCCGTAGTCTGGAAAATGGGCAGCAGCATTGTCCATTGTTATACTCGTATTTAAACACTGCGATCTCCAACCCGCCTGCCAAGCGTAGGGATTACGGCAATAACCTCCCTTTCGTGGGAGAGGCCCTAAGTCCTGCAGTGGACTGTTACGGGCTGTGATGATGATTATCGACTACTGTATTCTTGCAAATAAACTATTTGATTTGATTTGATTTACATCGACATTGGAAAAAATCACTATCGCACGTCCGACCAAGCAATAACTTTATATATTTTTAGGGATTAAGTAGGTAATTATGAATTATCATTGTTTATACAGTACGTATTACTGAGCTCGGCGTATTAACTCATTCAGAAAATTACGAAACTATGAGATATTTCAAAAAAGCTCATAAAACAAGAATCTTTAACACGCATTTATTTCACATACTATACCACAGACATACCAGACTAAACACAAATCACAAATATTCCCTGTTCGCTCACTCTACAATGATTATGAATCTTGCTATCCCGTTTTTTCATCTATTCATATAAGTTCTAAGAAAATGACGCGCGCAATGTTCTGAACGTTCGTCATGCTGCTCAAGCTAACAACGACTTGACGTTTCTTTTAAAACATCGATGTA
The DNA here is from genome assembly GCA_905147135.1 of Blastobasis lacticolella. Taxonomy (NCBI): domain Eukaryota; kingdom Metazoa; phylum Arthropoda; class Insecta; order Lepidoptera; family Blastobasidae; genus Blastobasis; species Blastobasis lacticolella. Next base: position 21,345,831 of record LR990039.1, read on the forward strand.
AATCTATGGGCGGGAGCACCGGCATATCAGCATGGTCCTTGTGACTTGATCCAAAAGCGCGCTGTGAGAATTGTCGATGATACCATGCTCACAAGTAGTATTGAGCCGCTGAGCCAGCGGAGGGATTTCGCCTCCCTTTGTGTGTTCTACCGCTTGTACGGTGTTTGTTCTGAAGAACTGTTTGACATGATGCCTACAACTAAGTTCTATCATCGCAGCGCTCGCCACCGACAGGGAGTTCACCCACACACCTTGGAGCCAAATTGGCCGCAAACTATGCGGTTCCAAAGGAACTTTCTCCCACGCACACTAAGGTTGTGGAATGAACTACCTGGAGATGTTTTCCCTGGAGAGTACAACATGGAGTTCTTCAAGAAAGGGGTTAAAAGGTTGGCAACGCGTGGGTGATGCCCCTGGTATAGCAAACGTCCATAGGCTGCGGTGACTGCTTACCATCAGGCAGGCCGTAAGCTTGTTTGCCGGCTCAGTGGTATAAAAAAAATATATAATTTCTTAAAACTAACCATTTAAAAGACGGCCTAATTTAGTGCACATTAATGTGAAAGCGCAAATTAGGGAAATACACCTGAATTATCTTTTCATCGGTAAGTAATTTCATTCGTGGTCGCGGCGATCGGGAATCAATTTTAGAAATTGTGACAAAAATATGCATCGTGATAGTGTGAATTTGCAATAATTGAAATGCTTTACCTAAAACAACATGCCATTAATGATAGATTTACAATTATTGGCAAATTGAGCAATATTTCGGTGATTGAAAATATTTTGATGCTGACAGGGTCGGATTTAGTATTGATTGTATAAAATTTTAATACTCAAATCTTGTAAATAGCGGTCCTCAATTTTATGTATAAATTAGGGTTTCATACCAAAAATGTACCTAAATGTCATTTTTAATGTTCTGATATTTTAGGAAACAATTTAACAGATTGATTGCGTATTTATGTTTATTTGTTTTTCTAGGTTTCCTAAAGATCAGACATGGCGATGTCTGAGTTGCAAATTGGAAGTGTTGCGTTGTAAACATTTTGAAGAACAAGATAATAAGTACCTCCTCGTAAATGTGAGTCCCCTCAGTCCTGGTGTATCATCATTATATGAATTTTTACTGAAAATAAAGAATATGCTGCTTGTTTAATATATTAATGTACCTATCCTTTTCATTACTATTATTTTTTTATGACTATGTCCTCTTGAGGGCATCATATTCAATTTATTGTGAAGTCACATAGGCCAACCTGTAATAATGAAGATATTTTTAACGATAAATAAGTAGGTACCTGCTTAGTTTAGAAGTTATGAGACAACAAATAAACATTTATATCGTCAATATCCTCAAAACCCTTCTTCATGCAAAAGCAAGCACTGCCGATTCACAGTATGTAGGGTCGAGAGATCAAAAAGACGGTGGTAGTTATCAGGGCGTGGGTTTGATTCACTAGACACCTTACCTTTTATTATAATGTCAATATAAAATTATAAGGACAAGTTTAAAAATTAACAAAATCATCCGGAGCGAAATATACTCACAAGTCAGATTTGTTTATATTCGTTACGAGTAGAAATTCGTAGCAAAATATAACATTGCAGATGGGCTGCCTTGTTCCGTCCCGGCATTTGCATTAGTGTGTGTGTTTTAGAGATGTGTGACATTTTGTCTCGTATTTAAATTCGGTATGTTCTCTCTGCTTCTGTAGATAAAATTTTTTCTCTATGTACTATATACATTCTACAATAAATAACAAACGAGTTTTAATATATATAAAAGCACTTCACTAAATTTAATAAAATAACAAAGCCTATAACACAAGTAAGTAACACAAAATATTAAAATATTTTACCAATAAATAAATTAAAATAGTTTGTTTACAATTGCGTCTGACAAGTAAATTGATTGTCAAACTGACGGGTAGCATGCATTTTACCCTTCAGGGCCGCTCTACACTAACCATGAAGGTAGCTAACTTTCTAATCTCTTTGGGCGGCTGCCCACTACGCTACGGCGCTACCCATACACTGAACTCTTGGTGACTATATCTTTGGATCAGCAGTAGCTAGACAGTTGAACTTTTGACAAAGTATGTGTTACTATAGCCGCTATAACAACAAATAATAATAAAAAATATATTATTTAAAATAAGGGGGGTCTCCATACATGATACGTGATTTTTCCAAACAAAACCAAGCTTCTAGAGCTGGAAAGAGCACAAAGACTGTTACTAAAAGTCAGTTTCTTTAAGACTCGTTTGTTCCCCACAGAGGATCTTTATAGGGAGACCAGTTTTCTTACCATTAGGCAGCTATACATCTTAGCCACTGTCTTACGTCAGCATAAAGAACTGCCCACATCAATATTGGTGCCCTCCAGGAGACAGTACGCTGTCTGCAGACAACCAGCACGAGGGTTTAGAACTTTTTTCGCCCAGCGTTTCTTTTGTTTTAGGGGTAGGCGACTGTACAATGACATCAATAGACTATTAAATATATACGAAGGTAGCACCAGAGAAGCTAAAGGTAAGATAACGAACTGGTTGGGATCGCTGAATTACAATGACACTGAAAAACTATTGGAAGTGGTAAAATGACAAATATAACTATTACAAAAATAACAATATATACATATATATGGGGCACCACGAGATTTACACACCTAGATGAGCACACAATCACGCGCACATACAACTCTCTCACACACACACACACACACACACACACACACGGACACGCACACACACGCACACATAGACACAAGCATTTGCTAGAATTGCAAGAGCGCACGCTACTGTTACTATTATTGTTTGCTTTTGTTTTATTTAATTTGTATTATGTTTATTTTCTTCATGTTGGCCATTCTGATGGACTCAAATGTAAACTAGAACTGATCAATTCCTTGAGGTTTGGGACCTGGAGACCTAAGATACAGGCGAAAGTCTAGTTTAGGCTCCAGTCTCACAATCTTGAACTGAAAACTGAAAATTGTAACCTTAAATGTGAGAAAATAATTTTTTTATTATTTATTATTTTTTTATTATTATTTATGGCGTTTTCAGAGGTATTTAGTTTTCTCCATCGCATAAATGTTACAACTTACAAGCATCAAACTTTGGAAGAGCGGCACTGATAAAGTAGCAGCGTGCTTGTGAGACCGGTTACCAAAGTTAAGCAATGCTCGCAATGTACGGTAACTGGATGGGTGACCGTTTCCTACTTTGCTAGCCGAAATCGTGTACTGCAACGAGATCGCCACTCGCTAGGTGTGCCTCCTAATACCATTGGCGAATCGGGGTTGCCCAAAGTCAACCCTGGTCTACCATCGTTGTCTCAGTGTAATGCTTGGATTACACCCAGTCTCAGAATCCACAAGCATGGTGAAGTGAGGTTGACCAAGGTCAACCGTGGTGAACCAATCTGGTCAATGCTGGGCACCTAAACCTAGACTTAGGCCCAGATCAAGGCCTACGCTTACGCTTACAACCAGTCTATGAGTTCCTACAGTTGACCTAGATGGTTGAACAGGGTTAACCTTGGTCAACCTTGCTTCGCCAAAGGTATTAGAAGGTGCATATAAGAAGTGCCGAGCTAGTTGCGGTGCTCATGTTCGATTTGCTTCAAAGTACGAAACGGTCACCCATCTAGGTCGATAAGGTAGGTCGACAACTTAACTGGTATATCGCCTGCGGTAGGTGAGGTAGGTGGGTGAATGAACGCGGGGGTGCAGGACGCGGGGCAGTGAGCATTTTCTTCCGCGAAACGTCAGTTGATGACGTACTTCGGAAAAATAATGCACACGAGATTATGTCCGAACTTATCCCAAGATTAAGTATAATATCCCGAGACGAGAAACCTAATATATGCCAATGGCTTTTAAAAGTGAATCTCGTGCAAAAAAGTAAGTTTTTCTTCATATTTATTTTATGGCTCACTGTGGGCCTTATAAGAAAACTCACTGTCGCCCAAAGGTCGATGGAAAGGACTATACTTGGAGTGTCATTGCGCGATCGAATCATGGATGAGGAGATCCGCAAGCGAACTAAGTTCACCGACATATCTCGAAAGATTGCCAAGCGGGCAGGGCACATATCTCGCAGAACAGATGGCCTATGGGGCAGGAAAGTTCTCGAGTGGCGATCATGTACCGGAAGACGCAGCGTGAGTAGGCCTCCCAATAGGTGTGCCGACGACCTGGTAAAGATCGCAGGTGTAGCTGAATACGGAAGGCGCAATACCCTTTGTGGAGATCTCTGCCTGTGCCCAGCAGTGTGCATCTTACGGCTAATATGATGATAATGATTTAATATGTACAAATTAACATCTAAGTTTAGTTTTGAGACGAGAAGATGGGAGCGCCTCACAGCGCCCCTCCTTCCTCTCCACGGCGCACAATTTGGAAACACGTGTGCTTTTATTAATTTTTTAACAATCATTTTCTAGCCTCCACCTCGGGATTTATCATCGGTAAATTAACCTCGTGTACGTTATTCCGAGAGTCCGTAGCAAAATAAACAAACAAGCTGTGCGGAGTCCGCGGGCGCACTGAGAAACGTCCATTGTGCTCCCTGCTCCGCGCCTCCGCGCTCAGTCCCGAAACGTCAAATGATGTCACCCATTCTGCCCCCCTCATACCGCAGGCGATATACCAGTTAAGTTGTCGACCTATAGCTACTGCTGATCCAAAGATATAGGCAAAAAGAGTACGAGTGTATGGGTAGCGCCATAGTGGCGGCCAGGCTGCTGGCCTGGTGACGTCACAACTAATAATATAATAATAATAATACCTTTATTTCAGACTAAAAAATCCATAGAGTTTTAGTAAAAGTGTATTAGTTGACAGTTTAACCTAATTTTTATGTTAGTACTGTTAGTATAAATTTAATTACTAAATACTAATCTTTTTTTACTGGCTTGTTTGTTTTTGTCTATTTTAACACTATGTCAATAAAAACAGCAATATCAACATTAGGAAACTTCCTCATTTCATTTATTTTCGTGAGGTATGAAAAATAATATTAAATAATGGGCTAATCAATTCAATAAAGGAAGTGCGGGAGATAATTTTCAGCATGATTAATAATTTAGACATAATTCAAGCTAATCGTGACCAATTAACTGAATGTTTACAAGAAGGACTGACCAAGACTGACAAGGACAGATTATCCCCAGATTATTGCCATATCCACACTTTATAATTTATACTACTGTCAGTCAATACGGACTTATCGTGGTCCTATTATACATTATTCTCCTACGATTTAAGTGTGGATATTAAGTGTAGAAAGTAAAGTAATCAATAACCACAAATCATTATAACAAAAGTCCACTGCTGACCTGAGTCTCTTCTACTTTAGTGGAAGATATTCCATAATATATTCTCTTTGCAGGCGGATTAACGCTAGCAATTTTAGAAATAATTAATTTATGAATTGTGAATGACCTGGCCTAACGGCTAGGAGGTCTAAGTTCGATCCCCTCTGCGGCCATATACCAATGACCTTTTTCTGAGTTTTGTGCATTAGATGAATACTAACCGATGCTAAAAACATAGTGCGGCAACAGGCGGCTGAATGTGTTACAATGATCGGTCAGGTTCCCCTGGGTCGTGGAGGTCAGATGGCCGTCGCTTCACTGTAATTAAATTACCTGATCTGCCAAATCGACAATGTGGAATAGACTATGTAATCAATAGCAGTTGTGCTTAATTTATATTATGAGAAACGCAAAGAGGAAAAAATTTGATTGTCCAAAGAATATAAAAAATAATCCCTGGATCATGTTCAAGGCCGACCGCGGGCTCTCGTGCGAGAGTTCAACCGGGATATTGATGCCAAGATGATCGGTTACTGAAATGTTAACCATGGAAATAATATAGCTCGGTTTCCTAGAGAACGGTGTCACAAAGCGTTCGCTTTGTGAGCCGTATTGTTTCCACAGTAAACATTTCAGTGACTTCTATTACGATCGCTCTATATAAATCCTCCGCTATCCTGGGTAACTATGCCTTTAGACCTTTAGAAAACAGCCACAAGACAATCCTAACCGCCCTCACCGACCCTACGTGAATTTGGAAATGGGTCCCATAACAAGAAGCAAGACTGGAGCAACCGTCGAACCGCCATCAGCAATTAGCGTCTTGACATTAATTGCGATGTAAATTCGATCGGCGGACGCGGCACGTGACTGCCACGCGTGCAGTTACCCTACCCCACCTGAACCATCGAGGGGAGGCCCGTCACTCGGTCGGAAGACTTCAGTGTGACGGCTCAACGTACGCTAGCCATCTCGTATCCACAGCACTTGTATCCTTATTGTTGTAATATTTTGGAGGGGTGTGTCCCGAGTGTTTATGAGAATGCAGATACGAGTAGGGACTCGAAGTGGATTGCCATTGTTGCGCTCGATTTGGCTTTCAAATTGTCGAAACGTTTGTTCGTAAATATTATCATAACTGGATGGCGGGGGCTCGGTTCGGGGTTCCGCAGTTCGGCTGTTTATTGATATTGCTGTTTGTTCGCCGGAATGCCCGAACTGGATTTTAATGGGATTAGTTTTTGATGATCGAGTAAGAGCACCGATATTCATGGAATGTTGGAAGAACGGGATTTATTGTGCCGATCACACCTTGGGATAAGATCACGAGGATTTATGATGATGATAGGATGTACGTACATAGAATGTGATGTCCAGCCTGTCGGCTATTCCAGGAGAGCTTTCCAAGTCGAAACTTAGAATCTTTGCCTAACTTTAATGTTTCGAATAGAAAATAAGATTTTTTTACCAGAAATAAAAAATTTCAGCAGATAAAGTAGCCTGCGAAAGACTGATGAATCGCTTTCCCTTGACACGCTTTAAAAAGGCCTACATGAAGTTTCTACGACAGCTTTATTTTGCTTAAGTTTGATGACTTATTCAGAGTTCGACAATACAAAATAATAGTTGGAGTATAATCTCTGCAAATATTGAGATAATCGGCTGTACTTATCAGTGACTAAAATACTTTATTTAGCGGTCAAGGTCATAATATATTCGGGAATTTTGATGACTGGCAAGTTTTTACGGCAAAACTAACTTTATTGCGAGTTTGTAATAGAGTACATATTTTAATAAAAATAAAATTAAGTTACGTATCACACAAATTTGTTAACTTTTTCCTGGATCTTGTTTTATGGGAGGTTAAATTAATGGTTAATTAAATTACATATGTATTCACAAATTGTATTTTCATTATAAAACCTTCATTCCATTACAAACACCGTGCCGAAGTCTGCCGAACTAAAACGATGTTAGACGATGCACGGCTTTCAACGCCGCACCGCTGTGCCGGTAGGAGTGGGGGTGTTAGGTTTTTTTCGTTACGGAATTTCTTGATTCGGTCGCCGCGCTCAAAGCCCGCGATAAAAGCTATGCAATAGCTTAAACATTTTCAAAAACATACCTATTTTCACTTATTTCTATGCCCAACCAATTACAGTTATAAACTTAAGCGAATAAAAAAACAATTAAATAGGCCACAAAGTGCAAAAACTAACTGAAACACATTAGAAACACAAATCTAGATACCTAGTGTTACTTAACTCTAAACATAAACTTTAATAGCTACAATATTTAGATATTTATTTTTTTACCAAACTGAGATCACTTAACTTATCGCTTTCTTCATCATTGTTATTACTTGCTTCACGATCTTACACATTTGGAGGTTCACATTTGATCCCATCTTCAAAGCCTTGTTGAACAAGTTCCTAATACCGACTCGGTGTAAGTGTATTACTAGATTAACACAGTTAGTAGGAGGAGCCGATATATATGGGTCTCTTATAGGGAATCGACTGCTTGTTAACAATAGGTCATTTGCGATAAAAGGTCGGGTAAAACCAAGACGTTTTGCCAAAAATATTTGTGTCGGTCCTCTGTTATGCACATGTTAATTAAATCGACCTTCAGTAGACAGTACCTATTCACTTGTTGGGCATTTCTGGTATAGGCACTTGTAACTCATTTAAAGATTCAGTTTTCTCACTCAGCATTAACCCTTCGGAACATACGTCTTCCCTATCACAGTCATTCCCTATCGTGATGACAGAAAGCATTTGAAAATATTTGTGATGATTAGTCTGCAACCATTGCATGTATTAAAAAACTTGCGCATGCCAAAAATCGATGGAATTGGATAATCCATCTGCTTTTCCATTTTCTCAAGAAGCGCTATTGAGTTTGATCGACAGGTCCCGTGGAAAAAGTTCTCTCCCAAATGATTCTTGGCACTTAAAATCGGAAGATTCCATCTTCAGTTTTTCTTTTCTTTACAAGAGCCTGATACCGAGTCACTGTATGTTTGTTATAATATTAAACCAGTGAGTAGAAGAGAGCGTTACGTATAAGAGTTCCTCACAGAAACTACCGACTGCTTGATAACAATAGGTCATTTTATGAGCGATAACAGGTCTAGTGAAGACGTTTTCCCTATCTATTTGTGTATTGGGTAAATCCAGCGATAACTATCTGGATAGGCAGTCGACACGTGATGAAGTCATAAAAAGTAACTACGTTCATTGATTACAGAGGAAGTTAGACAAAATAGATACATAATTAGAATATTAATTAACAACTAAAGCCTAGTACAAATCTCACTAGTACCTGTTGTGAGTCTATATACCTACGAGATTTTTTTAAATTTCAGCCGACTTAAAAATCTGTCCACGTGACAAAATATGTGAAGTCACTCGTACCCCTCTATCCCCTTTGTAATATAATTATTGAAAACCACTCAGTAGGCACATTATGATTAAATCAACGAGAAAACCCAGTATCATATTTTCGTAAATACTCGGGATTGTTGTTCTTGGAAATGTATTTGTCCAATAAAACTAAAAGCATACTAGAGTGAATTTTTATAAGATTACTTTTTCTCTGAAATGGTACTAAAATATTTTCAAGCGTTTGACACATTGGGGAAAAATCTACCAAGGACTTAGGTTACTGTGACAGGTTGCGGAAAAATGAGTATACTTAAGTTATTTTACTGGCAATAAAAGACGAAATAAAAAGAAATGAACATCGCCATTATTAAATGGCCTAAAGCCTTTACCACCGTCTTTGTCATTGTATACCTTCTAAAACTAGTTGGACTAAACAGGAAACGGAAGAAATAATATTGTGACAATGTCACTACGAAAGCGTCAAAATCAAGTAAAAAAGTATCGATATCGATCGATTTAATGTAGTTTTAATATTTTTGTCGATAACCAGAGAAGGAAGAGTTTACTGCTTCATGTCGAATGTCAGGTGAATGGCTGGTACCCCAAAGTCTATAGCACCGATGTATCTACACAATTTTGACAAGTTAATTTCTTGCGGCTTGTATCAAATTGTTTTCAGGTAAAGTAATGAAGCAATATCGGTAGCTGTACATTGAAAAAAAACGCATATCGGCGAATTGTGCTGTTTTTAATTGATTTATTTTATATCGATACGGTACGGTTTATACTAATTGTATACGGTCGATACGGTTTATACTAATTGTATAAACCGTAATATAATTACACACTCAAACGAATGAAAGAGTGGTAAGAGAAATTTAGTATAGGTGACGAACCACCTTAACTTCTCCGATATTTCTTAGGTAGGTATAAGACGGGAATGATGTTATGAACCTATATGTGCAGTAGATACTAGATTTTGCTCACACCTGCGTCTGCGTCTTGCGTCTGCGTAAAATTCGGTTTTTCATTGCGGACATTTTGTTTTTCCCAATTAATTAAAGCCTGCGTGCTAAATCATTAATTAGTTGCGTGATGGAGTAACATAAGTACATCCATCCATCCGTATAATATTAGTAGGATAGGATGTATGTATACGGGAACATAAATAGGTAATATTTATTATTTACTTAACGTTTTATTCAATAAAAAATATATCAATATGTAAAAATGTACGATCACATCACTGTCCATCTGACATTCTTATAACGTCATATGAATTTGATGACAGTTTATACTACTTCCGGTGTTGCTACATAAAATGCAGAACTAGCGCCACCATTGACAGGTCACCTCTGTGGACGGTCAAGCTTTATAATACTAATTTAATTCTTGACGATTTCATTTAAAATTTGTTGGTTTATACTGTCTAACTTAGGTGTCAACGTCTACTACGTCAAATGTTGACACATTTGACAATAATCATAATTCCATGAAGAAGGGCGCTAGGTCTTTTTCTGAAACGTCATTATTCTAATTTTACAATAGGGCCATGTCAGTTTCTTCTTCCGTCACGTTCCTTATTATCCATGGCGCATTGTTGGTGGCATTTGAATTCTGGCATAGAATACTACATGCTTCCGGTGTTGCTACATAAAATGCAGAACTAGCGCCACCATTGACAGGTCACCTCTGTGGCCGGTCAAGCTTTATAATACTAATTAAATTCTCGACGATTTCGAATCATGATAATTGAATACTATTTTAGATTTGTGATTATTTTAATTAATTGTATTTTAACATACACATTAACTATTAGTAATTCTATTCATGAAAATATTTTAAATAACGATGTATAATTTTTGCTCGCTTTTTATTTATTTAGGTGCCTTATGGTTGTTCACAGAGGACGCAATAGAAAATTGTGTCTGAAAATTGCAATATAATTTCTATGAATTTTAAATCTCAATGCGGATTGCTAATTCGTTAATAATCTCGATGCTACGAAACCGCAGACGTGTTTGTCCCCCCCCCCACAGAACCCATTGCATCTTGCTTAAGCCTGTACTTCAAAGCCAAAGCAAAATCTGCAGCAATAAATATCGGCATCCTATTAAAGGTTAGGCGGTACCTAGCTTACTTCGGCCTTATATGGAGTACTGCCGGATATCATGTGGCTGTTTTGGATTCGGTAAAGCAAAATACTAAGAAAATTATTCGTAATCTAGAGGATATTGACGCTACCCAAAGCCTTCTATATCGGCGTATAAAGCAAGACTGAATATGAAAGTTGCAAAGGACCTAGACCTGGACATATGGAATGTTCTATGATTAAAGGACATTTAATTAGGCCATGTCAAGATTAGGCATCTAAACCTAAAATATGATGAATGTGGAAAAAGCTGCAGACGTTTGTCAGCTCTATAGTAGATGGAATTACCGATGCTATTAGCTATTTAGCTCAGACATATAAAACTAAAAATAATAACATAAAATTAAAATAAATTAAGCAAAGAAAAAAAACTAAGTAAGAGAAAAAAAATATGTACTTAAAAATATATATAATGTTATTTAATACATGTATAAAGCCGAAAGGGTGTAAAAGTATAGCTTTCAAAAAGTACACTGGCGACTTCATATTATCCGGACATTGAATTTTTATTTAAAAAAAAAATTAATTTTTAAAGATAAATAACCATATCGACTACGTTGAAGCGCAGCTCTATTTCAAGGTGATGATCATATAAGAAGCAGTTAAACAACCTCGTGCGACCCCTATCAAAACAAAGCAACCTCCTTAAGCCTACTACCAAGAGCCTAATGCTGCGTACACACCGGGCGATGTGTGACGCGCACCCGTCTCGGCCAACGATTGTCGGTTGGCGTGTGCCGGCCGGCAATCCGCAGTGCAGCGTGGCGGTAACATCAAACGGATAGAAGCAATCATCCAAACGCAGTTTGGGCGGATACCGAAGGCTAACGAATCGGTTCCCAAAACTTCCAAAGATCGTTTGCTCGACCAAGAAATGCAAGTATTGAACCTTAGAAGTCCAAAGAATTCGGCTGACAGCCCTTCGTTGGCGTACGCTGACGCCCTTTGTTGTGTATATGTCGCAGCCAAATGGTTAAATTAGCCGGTCAATCAAACGGCTAGCTATTTAAGCAGTTATTTAATTGAAAATTGGCCAAATTCATGAACTTTGAAAGTAAAGTCAAATGAACGTTATTGCCTCGAGTTTACGGAGCTCTTCCATTCATTGTCATAATGCTAACCTAAACTAACCGAATAGAAACCTAATGCAAACTATTATTATACTTTGAAGTTATTGTGGGTAGGTTAGCATTGGAACAATGTGTGGAAGAGCTGCGTAAACTCGAGGCAATATCGTTTTTTCAACATCACTTTAAAATCTTATAAAACTGGCAAATTTTCAACTAAATAACTGCTCAAAAAGCTAGCCGTTTAGTTAACCGGCTAATTTAACCATCCGGCTGCGACATATACACCATAAAGAGGTGTTTAATAACCTCGTACCATCCATATCAAAACAAACCAACCTCCTACATCTTACTACCAGACGTCGAACTAAATGTTACCTACTTATCTACATGAATAAGTTCTACCAAATTAACTAGGAACTTACCTACACTAATTATTTTCAATAGGTAGGTATGCTTAAATAGTCGGAGCGTCGGTGGCCTAAGGTTACGGTATCCGACTCGTACGCGAGAGGTACCGGGTTCGAATCCCACTGCCGCGATGTACCAATAACTCTTTTCTAAGTTATGCACATTAGTTGAATACTAACCGATGATTTTACGGTGAGGGAAATCATCGTGATGAAACGTACACATTCAGGCGACTGAATGTGTAAGTAACCATGATCCAATCTGGTCAGGTTCCCTTGGTAGCAGGGTTAGGAGCCAGGAATGTCAGATGGCAGTCGCTCCACTGCAATTAATTTCCTAATCTGCCAAATCCTAGCTCATGGACCATGTTCAAGGCCACGGGCACGGAAAAAAAATATTTTTACTATGTACTTACCTAACAAGACAAACCACCCCAGCATAACATAGGTAGATAGGTAGATACCTACGTAAGTAAAAATCAAAACCAAATGTCTATCAGCCTGTGAGACAGCCGGAGTCGCTGTGTGGACTGCTGCAGGTAGGTACCTACCTAGCTAACTAAACACCAGAACAAATTATTACCTGAATAACTAAATAAAATAATGTTAATGTGCCGGTTGTGCGTGCTCTCATACCCGAGGGCCCGGGGTCCGCCTTGACCGTGATCCAGGATTTGGCGATCAGGTAATTACAGTGACCTACCATCTGACCTCCGTGACCCTGCTATCAGGGGAACCTGACTAGATTGGATCATGGTTACAATTTCAGTTGCCACAATTTGCATTTTTGAATTACTATGTTTCCCTCACCATAAGAGCATCGGTTAGAATTCAACTAATGTACATAACTCAGAAAAGAGTCAGTGATTCATACATTGCCACAGCGGGATTCGAACCCGGTACCTCTCTCACTTACGAGTCGGATACTCAACCGCCCGGCCACCGACGTTCTTGAAAAACCGACTTAGATAGCAACTTAATTGAAACAGAATTCATTCAATTGATAAAGTCGTTCTACACAGAGAAGTAGGTACTGTGTCCTACTAAAATGGTTTACTCATCTAGGGACCTACGTAGCGTAGGGAACCACTTATGAGACTAGTTTTCTTGAAACAGATTACAGACATATTTTACTAAATACCTACATGTTTTTATGAACAGATAAAAGGTTGTCTTTTCTACCTATTTCCCGTCGGAAAAGAACCTCCTAACGTTACGATTAGGTACTAGCTAGGTAGCGTCTCTTAAAGTCTAGCTAGAACCTAGATCTTTAAAGCATGTAGGTACGTACCTTTTTAAAGTTATTTTATGAAAACAAACAGCGTCAGGTGCCAGGCAGCGTGGTTAAACCATACTTTCTTGCTTTCTTGTGGCTTGGATGACTGATAGGTATGAACTATCAAGTAAGCTTGCACTCGTATCGTAGCGTAGGTAGGTAGGTACACTCCATACACACAGATGTACAACACTACGCAGGCTCTGGTTGCTATGCAATACGTAAGTGGGTAGGTTGCATGGTGTTTGGCCTACTGCTAGCTTGCATTCATGCACAGAATAATGTTATCACAATAGTTAAACTGTTGAACGCTGAACACAGACAAGACTACGTTAATACTGGTACCTGAAGCAATAAATCATTCATTCATTCATATCGTTAACACTCTTATCACAGTTATATTCACTGTAGGTACTTAGGTACCCTACAACTACAACGCAACAATCACTTCGATCACGCGAAAAGTTAAAAACCAAATGAACGAATACGACACGAAAGTACGCAAATTTCGTCAATGGAAGCCGCGTCGTGGGTCAAACCACAAAATAAAGAACGGGCCGCCCCAGTTTTCTATTTTTAGTTTTCAGTTTCTCTTTTGTTGTCAAAGGCACCGCCACACCTCGTAATATGCTACAGTAATTTGAATTGGCTGCTTTGCTATTAGTTAGGTGGTGGTGCACTTTCGTAAAAACTATGAAGGAACCTTTTGAATAAAAATAGTAATTGATTACAATATTTTTTGGTCCAACCTATAAAAAACAAAACGGATAATTTAGATCTCCTTAATATTGCGCCTAGTACGTGGGGTGTCCATAAAATAAGCCAGCGCAAATACAGGAATGACGTGTTTCATCTTAGTCCTCACAGTGACTTCGCATCTGCTGTTCTGCATTTTTGTTGCCTGCAACCTAAATGCTTGAATCATAGATGTTACGGGCGACGGTTACCGCTTACCTTCCGGTGGACTATCACTGTGTAGCATAAAACATGTAATTCTACTGCCACTAGGCCACTAGGTACATGTTTGTTTCTTAAGCTTTGTTGACACTAAAAACTAGTAACAGACGTTCCCCTTTTTCTGGAGCCAACCAACCGTTAGTTGCTGTTGATACTAATCCTTACGAAGTTGGTCGGCTCAAGGCAAATCGTAACGTCAGTTACTAGTACATTGATCAAATGGTAAAACCGGGTCTCCTGACCGTACCTAGTACGTAAATAGTGTTGCTAGGTATTTTTTCAGCTTTTCAAATTGAATATTCACCTTCTTGTTAAATTCTACATGGGTAGAATTTAATAATTACTATTAGATAGGTACTGAAATGACGTCTTTCCTTATTTCGGAGCTGGCGGAAAAGTTCTTCGAGGAGTGCATAAACTTGTGCCAAGGCTCACCACATGCATTCAACGGGATGTAGACTGTGTGAAAAAATAGGCCATAAAGTGTAACAACAATATCCAGTACATTTGCTGTCAAACACACTTTCCAAAAATATTAAAATCTAGTGAATGTACTTCATGGACACCCTGTGATATCAGTATCCCGTACATAGTCCACCTGCTTCAGTCATGACTGCCTAGTATATATAAACACTAAACGCTAAAAAGGCCAAAGCGCAGTTCCGCAGATACGTGAAGGTGCCTACGGGCCTGCTATTCTGCCTTGGCTTACAAAATTACACAGAATAAAATTTGTTATAGATACTGACACTATAAATAAATAGACTAGTCGACAGGCAGACAGACAGACGCGGCTTGGGACCTTATTTTATAATTAGAGAGTAGTTATAGTAATAGTGGTTAAGGTACATCATCCTCCTCACAATGCTATCGTACCTAACGATCTAACCTAACCTAACGTAACCCCAACTGTGGGACAGGTATGTATCAAACCTAAGTGCATGCATCGTGATGGGTGGGTCATTTGTCTGTCAACTGAGCAGCACAAAAATACTTACCTGTACGGATTTTATTGAACAAAGTGTTGTGTCAAACTTGTGCGCTAATACATTACATATTACAAAGGCTATCGCTAAACTTGTTCCGGTCATTCCTCGGTTGGAGGAGGACGTCGAACCTGGGCAATGCGTTTTCCAAGTACATTTCTGAATACGTTTTAATGGAAATAATTATTTAATAAATAGCTATCAACTGGCTGATGGCATCATGGTATGATTTGCGAGGCAGCCGGGGGCAATGACAATAAAATCGTATCAGAATCAAATTGCTCATGAATCTACGATTAATTGCGTAATATGGCAAAATTACAAAGGAAAGGGATGGCACCGTGTGTATTAAACTTTTAAACCGCCTAAAGGGAATGAAGGATAAAAAGCCGACTTAAGCGGATCGTTATCCATGGGGTTTAATTATGTCTTTGTCGAGGAAAAAGACGCGGGAATAATTGATGAGAAAAAACCTGAGGGAGCTCCACCGCGGCCTCCGAATACCTTAATTGCCCCCGCGCACTCCGCTTTGCCTTCTTATTGTGCGTAAATACACGAGATGGCCCATTCTACTCTTATGTTTCTCAAACATGCCTTCTTCCCCCTTGGTCAAAATACAAATCATCTTTACCAGAGGCAACTTTAATTTCCGCGGTCTACATAAGTGTTAAGAGGAAGAGGCACGCGTGTAAGAGGCACGAATTTTTATTTGTGTTTAATAAACATAAACCGTGTACTAATTTGCTTAAACCTAATATTGAACTCGAGCGACCTTCAATTTTCGTGTTCGGCGATAGACGTCGAGATTTGCAGCCCGGGAGGCATCAAATTCGGAACAAACGGACCGCCATTCAGCTCAGCCAGCCAATCCTCACGTGAAAACAATACTGGATGGAAACTTTACAGTCGCAAACGTAAATGTATCGTGCAATCTTGCCGGCGCCCCCCCGCCCCTCCCCCCTCTCCCACTGATTTCTTCTTAATATTTTATTTACGAGATTAAAGCCGGCCCGCCCGTGCGTCGTTAGAGCCTCTTCCAGCCATTACGTCACTTTATAGCGCAGTTTCGCGGGAACTCAGAGCCGAGTGAAATTGTTGACAGTCCGCGCAAATTGTTTTTTTTTCTCTCGCCTCGGGTTTTTTTTCGCTCCTCGGGCGGGAGGGGACGGAAAGTTTTGCGATAAAGAACGCTGCTACGTGTAAATTGAAATGATTTGGCCGTATATTTGTCAAGGTGGAAATTAAGTTTGCCGGCCGCCGTTGCCGGGAATTAGGGGCCATACTTTAGCAATTTCCCGGAAATATGACGTCCGCCTTGTGGACTGCGGTTAAGATAAATATAACATCGGACCGGCTCTGAGTGGAACTTTAGCGGAATTAAACTTCCTACTTAAGTATATCGTAAATAAACGAATATCATGTCAATGTGAATGGATGTTTGGATTATGTGTGTTATGTAGTTACAAATTATACTTTTTTTTTATCATATACTCTGTTTTCTCAACAACAATCATCTGCAGATAATTTGTATTCTGGACAAGTGCTCGCAGAACCAAAGTTCAATAATAGCGGTCCGAGACATGACTCTTGCGGGACTCTACATCTAACGGGGCTCCTAGGTATGAAACCACGTCCATTGGCGAATAGAACTTTCTCTCCATCAGGTAGTCCAGGCAACAACTACCTCAAATACTGGGGCACTCAATGAAACCGGAGTACCTCCCTGATTGTCGAAACGCAGGCTGAGTGTGAACGCATAGTCAAATTCTAAGGACACCGCCAGCGCTTGCTCCTACAAACTGTCTTGTAAACGCATTTTAGTGCTACACGTACAGAAGTATTGAACGTCCGGCTCTGAACCCGACTACGAGTTTGATAAGTCTGGACATTTTTCTGTGCAGAATGAAATACTTAACAGACAGAAGGCCAATTATGGACCGAGTCTTCTTTCGCCGTATAGCAAAGTTGGTGATCTAGCCCTTTTAACTGAGCCACAGGCTGTCCGCTCCTATCATTATTCAATATTTTATTAAGGTTTACTTCTTCACACAAACGATCCGAAAACATCCTCTAACCATGCAAGGCGTGTAATTGTTTTTCTCGTAAAACTGGAGTGATAGAACAATCAAGAAGAAGGAAATTTACCACCTTATTAGACTGTTATCCTATACGCTGAGTTTGTTTTTACACTTGTCATCTCTATTTTCTGGCTTGTATATGTGTGATATTGTATCGCACCGTATTTGATATGTAATAATTGTAATTTTTACTATAAAGTTAGGCATATATAGTTAATTTGCCTGGGATTATTCGTGGACTGTTAAATCACTGAGGCGGCAGGCTGTGGCGCGTGTAAGTCGGCTGGGAAAGAGGCGGGAAGTCGCCCTCACAGGCATGTAAATTTTGTGAAAATTAACGGAACACACCTAGGTATAGCTCGACCCGCTCCGGGCTCTGACCCAGCACTGTATAAGTACGAAAAGCGCTACATTCCGCTGGACGACAAGAAATAAGGAAATGCTAAGTTGAGAAGTACTAATATTATAAAGAGAAGTTTGTAAGTTTTGAAGTTGTAGTAGAAGTACCTAATACCTAATTCTTTCATTAACAAAAGGTATACAATTCCCGTGTCTCATAGGGGTACCTTTTATTCCGGAAAAGTAAAAAGATCCCGCTGGATAGTTGAAATTTTACAGAAATTCTTACGACGGCTAGTTTTGAATTTCTAAGCTTGATATATTTATAAATTGTGTAGTTGTATTCTCTATATTTAGACACGAAGACATTGATTCTAAGTGATTTAGAAGTCAAGAAATTGATAAATAAATGCTGTAAAACTGTGAAATTAACTAATAAATAAACAAACAAATTATGAAGTATTTTTCTTCTTCTGTTCTTTTCTTTGTCGCATATTTGAAAGCTATTTTTAAAGGTACCTACTGTTTTTTGTTTTGTTTCTAATTTTTCATCTGAATGCTGGTAACTCACTAATTAACAAATTTTCTCTAGTCTTTTGAAATACAGTGGAATGACTTCTCCCGAAGTCTTTAACATCTTCAGAAGACATGTCTACAGAAAGCAGTCAGCGCAATTACAGACATGGGAGGCATTTCATCGTAGTCCTCCCAGTGACGAAGCTTCTGCATTACTGTTGCCCGCAACCTAAATGCATGAATCGCAGGGCTGTCTGCCCGTTTGTTACTGCGTAGTATAAGATAAATCTCAAAGGCCGGTACCGCGGACGACGGCGACAGCTTTCCAGCAGGTGGACTACCTGACTGTTTGCCTCCTTAGAGAGTCATACAAGTGGTTACTAAGTTCAGATTACTAATACATGTCAAACACATATTTGAGTGCATGGTAGTAAGGTAAAACACAATGCTCTGATTTTACCCCTATCAAATTGGGCAAACTCACTATATTGTACTATTAGGAGAGAAAAACAAATAGTGCTACATCCAGCATGGAAAGCGCTGAGACAGCGTTCCCCCCTCCCCTCCCGCCCCTCGGAGGTGTTCCTATGCTAATTACTTCGCAAGTGCCGCGTGCACTCAGTGACTCAGCTTTGTCATGTATCTCATCCAATTATGAGTCGCTGCCTCGTGCCTACCTAAGCTTGTAGATGTAGCCGGTAAATTGTAATAATTCTGTTTAGGTAAGTATCCTAGTATATTGACTATAAATGGGACTCTATAAAGCTTCTTATTCTAAGCCCATCCCGGCGCGACATTCGTTCTCGTGGCGTCCTAACCCTACCCTACCCTACACTTACCCTACACCTATTTTACTCCAATATACCTTTTTTTTCTTGCGTACAAACCTCGCCCTGAAAATTTTTCAACAAAAATAATTAGTTAAAAACTGCAGTCGTTCTGAAATTATGCGCGAACATGCTACATTTTAATACCTTGGGTTATAATATAACCCAATATATATGTCTCTAATTTTTGTAATACAATATATAGCTTATGTTACTCGCTGTTAATGTAACTTTCAATAGGTGAAAGATTTTTAAAAATCGGTTAAGTAGATTTGAGTTTATCCATTACAAACAAACAAACATATGTATCCTCTTTTTTTTATTAGTGGTAAGAATAAAAGGAGATGTATGAAAAGAGTTATGGATATATGCGAGGCTAGGGAATTGTGTCAGGACAGAGCAAAGTGGCGGTCCATAGTCTCTGCCTACCCCACCTGTGGGACACAGGCGTGAGCTTTATGTATGTGTGTATGTATGTATGTTTTTTAATTTGATTAGCCCAGGCATTTGACCGCCATCTCACCTGGCGGTAAGTGACGATGCGGCCGATGATGATGATGATAAAGAATCATCAGGGAACACACTCGTAGGCAACGTGTTCCATTTCCTAGCCGTGCGCATTATAAAGATTGAACCAAAGCGGCTCGTGGTAGCTAGAAGATAAAAATAATAAATAATTAAGTAAATGAGGTCGTGCAACTGCGTGGCTCACTTTCCGTAACTCAACCCGCAGAAGACCGACAGACGTGCAACCCTACGCCGATAATAATATTAGAGTTTAATAGGGAGAACGATGAGCTAGTGCGCGAGCTTGTTGTTTTTTTAGTCTCGTAACACACGGCAGGGTTGACTGGAAGATATCTCTTTTAGAGATAAGTCCACCTTTGTACAACTATTTCTACTGTAACATTACTGTAATGTCTATTATGTACAATAAATAATATATATAATATTATTGGGGAGATCAAGGCTGGTCACGTGGAGAGGATGGAAGAGGCTCGCGTTGTGTAGAGAGCCTACTCTACTCTAGGTCCTAGATATGTATGGATAGATATGTGTAGATATGGCTCTATGAGGTTCTGAAGGATCTGTACGTGCTTCAGAGGCCGAGAGGGAAGGAAACCGTTCAGGCTCGAAATCAGTGGCGTCTTATGTTGTCGGAGGCCAAGATCTTTGGGTCGCTGAGCCAGCGCAGTAATTCCAGCCAGCGGATTCCGAATTAGGGTTTAGATGCCGGATTCGGATTCCGGATTCCGGAATCGGATTCCGGATTCAGATCCCGGATTAAGTCTTCAGTCACATAAATTCATCATCATCATCGCGTTTATTCCGGCTTACACCAGGGTCCGCTTTCCGACTTAAACTTCTTCCGTCGTGCTTACAGGTAGTATAAATATTTTTTTTTCAGTAAATTCTTTTGAGATACGGAACCCTAAAAACTTCGGGACCTAATGTGACTGTCTGAGTCACAAAAACAATAAATAAAGAATTCCCCACTTTTTTAGGGAAATTTACCCATAAAAAAGCGAGCAACATCTTAGGATCATTCAATAATTTAGTTCGAAATTTACACAAAAGTAAATAAAGCATAATTATGAGAAATTAGCATGAATCATCGTTACTTGTGCGTCGTAGGTAATTCCTCCTGACTTTTTAAATTTTTTCACGTTAATTTTATAACATTTGACTACATATGACGGTATTTATAAATAATTTTCATCAAGGAAAATACGTGTTATCGTTACAAAATGGTGGCGCGTTGTTAGACCTGCTGGTCTAGCCATCTTTGACAGCTCCGCTTGCGTGATGCGTGTATGGTAGAAAATTGACAGCTCGAAGTTCGACTATTTCTACCAACATCTACATTGACTCTGATTGTGTAGGATCATCCGCCAATCCGCCTCCTTTGTACACCGAAAGTACGTGAATTGTCTATGGACCAAGAATTTCTACCGTTTGTGGTAGAAAGCTTAGGTCTGATAACGTTAGCTTATGTAAAATCCCATACATTTTTTCTTACACAAACGATTGTAGATTAACAATTGTAGATTAACGCAACCTCCTGGCTAAGGCCGCTGATGAGTGTATGTCATGACAAGAAAGGATTTTGTCACACCTTGCATGCACCACATCTCTTTAAGGTACGATGGATTCTGTTTTTGTTTCATTTCTGTGTATTATTAGACACACATAACAAACACACACATACAGGTCTCGTTTCAAACGATACATATTAAAACTGTAGACAGGTACAGTTCAGTCTGTAAGTAAAAAAAAACCTTTCCCAATATACCCATATATAACCTACGATTATGACCAGCACCCACCAAAATACAATTACTTATAGAAAATCATATCTGTCTGTACGTTTTTCTGTTTGTCTGTCAAACTTTTCATTGCGTACAAGGAAGAAACAATGAAGTAAGTTTAATAAAACTCGTCGAAGTCGTTTCGAGCCACGCGACAACTGATGGATACTTGGCGGACTCTAATTCTATCCAAATTGTTTTTACAACTTCTAATTGAAATAATTTTTAAAATAAAGTTGATAGGCGGATATGTGCTGGCGCCGATCGATATTTGCTACATTAAGGTATTTTATTTACTCTGTAACTCTTTGTTATTCCCTAGAGTTTTATCCTTCTACTCCCGGATGAGTGGATGTTCCACAGGCTGGAGTAACCTCGCTTGTCAGTGGGCCAATAAACTTTTCAAACGTTGTTTAAGTTTCAAAACGTAGCCCTATAAAATCCTTCTTTTCGGAACTGAAATTTGAAAACTTCACCGCCAGCAATATTGCGCAAACCTTCGACTCATCTAGACAAAGTTCATCGCACTGTAGGAGCCCATACAAACGTACAAAATTTCTGCAGGATTACCTATAGCTATCTGTAAATCTGTTTACCTAATGTATTGGGAATGTGAAACAACATAATTATGTAAATCGATGTCTTCAATAAATTTATTTGAATTATTGATTAAATAAACTTATTTGTATTTGTAAACAAACGCGCAGACCCCGCATAGTCTCCGCACAGTAATCGTATCGCACACACACAGTCACCGCGTCGTGCGGCCGCCAATGGGGTAGACTCCACGTTTTCTGTCCGGTTGTTACGCGGTCACTATGCGGGCTCGACGCGTACGCGTTTATTGTCCGGTTTGTAAGCGGTTATTTATAAATAGTAAACTAGGTATCCTTCAATTAAAGTTACAAAGGTAAACAAACCTTTAATTTTGTCAAAGGAATTTGTCAAGTTATTCAATAATCACACTCTGTATGTACATGAACCCTCGCACATTACTGTCCTTTTGGCCTTATCGAGTCTCTCGTAGACGATGTCGGGAGCAGAGTTTGGGTAACCAAATTTGGACAATTGTCGAATGAGTTCAGAACGCAAATTTCGAGTCAGAAATGTAAATTGACTTTAGTCATAGGTACCTAAGAACGTTCTCAACTTGAAATTCTTAATTTTGAAACCGGCTGTTTGAATGTGAATTTCAACGAATGCTGTGCAAATTGACCATTTAAAGGGTACGTTTTTTATACCATATTTTTATCATTTGCCGCTCCAGTGAATATATTTACTAAGAGTATAAACCATAATTCAAATACTAAACATTCAAACGAATGAAATAATGGAAAATTAAATTTAGTATAGAAATCGAATCCCCTTCAATTCATAAATTTAATGAAAGTATAAAGTTTACCATCTCGTACTGCTACAGATGTAACAAAAATATTGACATTTCGGAAACCTATTTTGTCTATGACTTTTTTAGGCATACCCATGGACTTATTATTAACTAGCCCCAACCCCATAAATTGTCTTTGGTCGCTTGTAGATACGCCATGTTTGTTTACCAAATAAGACAATACAGTCTTGACAGATTTTACCTCAATGTCTATTGAACTTGGTTTCAGCTTACAAGTTCTACCTATATCGAAAACTTTTCTGCTCCGTCGATTAACTTAGCTACCGAGAGAAATACTGAGCATTTAGCCCGCTAAACTTCTTCAAACTTGTAGTCTAGACTCACTGCCACACAAAAACATTGACCTGACGACCTGATTGGTTCAGTTGGTTTGCCCCGCAGAGGGTTAGATTCCCGGCCGGGCAGAAATTGAAATGATGAATTTTAATTTCGGGTCTATGTAAAATATGTAAGTAGTTTTAAGTTTTCTGGCACCCATAACACAAGCTTTGCCTACTTTTGGGCTAGATGGCCCTATGTAAAATCTCCAAGCATATTTAATATTTATTTATTGTTTCACACTTTAAACTCGACTTAGGTAGGCATTTGACCGCCCTCTCAAATGGTAGTAAGTGACGATGCGATCGTGGATGGCGAATGCCTGTCTAGGAACGGCCTATAAGTCTAGGCTAGGTCTTGAAACTCGCGAACCCTTTTCACCGCCCCTCACCCCTCAAAGCATTATTATTCAAATCACTTCCATTAACAGGCACAAACAAATGTTTTCAATTAAACTATTGAATGCGACCAGCTTTCCTGGGGCGCCGAGAATTAGGCCTAATAAAAAAAGCGGCTTCGTAAACGCATAATGGTGTACGAAACGTCATACCGTACAGTTGCACCGCCGTAATCAGATCTGGGGCCCGCCAGAAATTGAATTAGGGGCGACTTGACCCGCGGAGAGATCTCTTCCACTCGACAACACTCAATAGCGACCCTAAAGCTTGCGGCATTAGTTGCCAAATCCTGTGAGCAGCTCGCCCTATTAGCACCAGTTGATAATAGATCTTAGAGTAAAGTAGGGAGGTTCAAAATTCGTTGCAGTATAGTTTGTGGGGTAAGGGTGACCAGCGGGATCAATGCTTATTTGTATCTAATAGCAAAAAATCAACAGATGCAGGCATTTCACGGGTATAATAATGTGCTTAGATGGATTTTAGACGAATTTACTTTGGTGCCCTTTGATGTGTCGTGCGGGCCCGTGCGTGATTGTCAGGTGGTTTATAAGTTCTTTTTTGTGCGCAACCGGCTTATGATGGGCTTACCATTTGTCTATGATGAGGTGTGACATAATGGAATTTGCTTATAATGGCATTTATTTTGGTGGTGGCGAGGATTTACGATTGATGCTAACCGTGTTTGATGTGGTCGGGGATAGAGTGGCCTGAGAGGGTCTTGGGTCACTTTGCGAGTTATTTTAAGATCTGTCGGTTTATCATATTATGCACAATGCGTTTAGATTGCGCCCGAAAAGTAAGTATAATGTTCTAGGAACGTGTGACGTGTTTGTAAACAGAATAATCTTTTGGAGGAAAGCTTTGAAGTCTGTAGTAAAATAGAGACTTTTCAGTTTACTTCTGAGACCAGTTGATCTCGTATATCAGTTTATCGATAATTACAATTTTGGCCACAGCAATATCCTCTGTGGGCAAAGAAAAACTAGGAATCAATCAACATATCGAGATGAATTAGGTCGCTGAGCCACATAAACTTACAGTAGCAATTAATTACTATGACAGATGCCTGGCCTTTACTTGCGTATCTACATCCAGCGAAGCGACGCGGCTAGCGTCCTTGGCACCTTTCCCCGCTGTAGGGATAAGCCATTTTTTTTATCCCTAGCTTAAGAAGTTTAGCTAGTTTAGTAAAATATAAGTACTGTCGCGGGGTGCCAATCGCCCCCCGATTGATCCATTGTTGGGTTAAGAAAGAAAATATTCGCCGCACCGACTCGCCCTGGGACCCGCTACCAATTATCCCTAATGCTAATATCCAGTGCAAACAGGATTGAAAATTAATTGAGGTTCAAATAAACAACTGCGATCCCCAGTGGATGGAATGCAACATAATCGAGTACAAGCACCCCAAATTGTTTAAGTACTCCTTAGAAGTGTATCCAATGAAAGGTAGGTTGAGAAACCAGGATTCTACCCTGACGAATCCGCCTGGATGCTAGGGGAAACACAGTAGTAACCAGGGTCCTCCGTTGAGGAATACGCCTAGATGCTAGGGGGCATCACCGTAGAAACTAGGGTCCTACTTTGTAGAGTCCGCCTGGATGCTAGGGGCATCACCTTAGAAACCAGGGTCCCACCTTGAGGAATCCGACAGGATCCTGGGGACGTCACCGTAGAAATCCAGCAAAGAAAGAGAGAAGGAATATGGGATTATCTTATGGGAAAGAAAATATATTTATTCGACGATTCCAGGGTCCCAGGTCTCTGGGGAATCCGCCTGGACATCACCGTCTATTCCACTTCTGTCACCGAGTTAGTCGGTGATAAATACCGCACATCGGCTAGTTTCGGCACTGCGTAGTACACAGTACACACGTACGACAGAGACGACGCTCTACGAAGCCGAACATAGAACATCCTCTGTTCCGTTTTGAAGGGTAAATAGGTGTACGAGTATGAAGTTTACACGTATGGATTTCAGTTTCTTTATGAGTTATTAAGCTGTATAATTAGACTTTATTCAGACTTTCTAAAGATTTGTAAACAATGTGTACTTAATAAGTGTTTTAAAGACATAAAAAATAGAATTACTATCAAAAGCTGACATCTATGAATGCTCATGAACTTTATTCTGAACTTTAATAGAATAAATAAATCCCATTATTCAGCGAACTCAATCACAAAAGCCTCCACAGATTTCCATTACCGCCGACCTAAGGAATCAAACGCTTACAAATTTCGAATTTCCTCCACAAAAAACAGTACTCAACAACAGTTATCCATCCGTGAACATAACAGAGAGTGCGGCATAAAAAGGCGCGACACTTCATAATCAGTGAACAATATAAGCCAGCTATAAGCACGATGATCTGCCAAAAACGGGGTGCAAGCCCCCCTGCGGACACAGGGAGGGCAGAGAACTGCACAATAAAATTAGTCGTGCCGCAGAAAATATTCCACCCATGCAATTTGATGGAGACCAAAGGGCGATTAGTAACATAACGGCACTTTAACACACTGCCAGGGACCCCTTTTGGCATTAGCAGCGTCATGTTATGTTGATTCGGCGGAAAGTTATTATTGTCTCAGTACATTGTCTATATAGTAAAAATAAACATTTATTTATTTATCATCTTGGCGTTAATGTCCCAGTTGTACTCTCGAGCAGGAACGCCCGGTGGTCCAGGATTTGGCAGATCATGTAATTACAATGGAGCGACTGCAATCTGATCTCCGTGAGGCTGCTAACAGGCCTTGACCAGATTGGATCATGGTTACACTCAGTTGCCTGAATGTGCAGGTTTCGTTACGATGTTTTTCCTCATTGTAAGAGCATCAGTAACCATTCAATTAATGTACATAACTCAGAAAAGAGTCATTGGTACATGGCCCCAGTGAGATTTGAACCTGGAAACTCTCGTTTACGAGTCGGACTCTTAATCGTTAAGGGTCCAAAAATACCATTTAAATCATAGGACTTTAGAATTATATCAAAAGAGCATTGATTACATATATTAGGTAAGTAGCTGAGGGAGTGAGCACCTCCATGCCTGGAAGGTAACAAACCGAACCGCTGTTGCACCTAACTGGAGGCGGCGGGCTTAGCGCGTAGTTAATTATGATTTTAATTGGGGGCTCGAATTACATATTTTGCCGTTTTAATGCGCGCCCGCCCAAAGTACCGTTCGCAGCGGCTACGGTTGGGCGTAACAGTTGGCGATCGCAGTGTTGTGCGGACGTCGTGGTTGGCCTCACATTGACATGGGCGAAGATAGATAAACCAAAATACTAAAAATTCCGAGCTCATAGCGCTCGCTCATTCATCTGTCTATGTTACTTTTATTATGTTTACCATTTTAACGCCAGGTCTTATGAGCTAAACTTCGAAAGTACTTATCGGCATTTAATTTGTCGGGTGTGTTATATGTGTTATCTTCAAATGCCATTGCCGATTAGTTTTAAACAACCTTCTGTTTTTTACACATAGTAGGTAATTTATTTTTCTCATAAATATTACTTATTATAGAGCTATCGGGGCGCAGTGATTTTATTAGAACAATTTGAATACTTTAACCCACACATGAATAATTATCAAAATATAATTAGTATTGTGCGCAAAATTTAAAGTGTTTTTCTTCCGGCTTTTTTATCATCTGTCTTTAGCGCCGAAATTTTTTTGACAGTCTTTGCTGCACAGATGCTAAAAAAGCCTGGCTGAGTATATGTTCGAATGAGTCTTCCCCAAAGTCTCTGATGCATCAACGGCTGAGGGACGAGGCTTTCAGCTCGGCTCCTAGCCATGACAGAGCGAGAGTCAGGGTTCTGGCTGCAAGTAGTCCCCTCCTCAAATATCGGCACCGTTCTGGTCAACCTATTGTTGTCCATATGTTTGGGTTTAAGATTAGGGGTCAATCTGGTTCGTCCACACTACTGTCCTTGCGGTGCGTCTGTGGATCCGCTAGGGCACGATGGTCTTTTGTGTACCCGCAGCGCAGGCCGAAGCTCCAGATACGCGGCAATCACTGACGTCATTCGTAGGGCACTTGTCCGGGCAGCGTCAACGTACCGGCCGTATTAGAGCCGAAAGGTACCGCTCGTGACGATAGCAAGAGGTCCGACGGCATGACGCTCATTGAATGGCAGCGTAGGAAAGCGCTGGTGTGGGACGCTACCTGTGTGGACACACTGGGGCCTTCGCATGTGGCCTCCACTGCCAGCTGCGCTGGGGCTGCGGCCTCAGCTGCGGAAGACCTCAAGCAGAGGAAATATGAAAGTCTATCGCAAGACTTCGTATTTCAGTCGTTTGGGGTGGAAACGTTGGGATCGTTAGGCACTGGTGCGAGAGCGTTCTTTATAGAACCTTCCAAAAAATTTAATGACACCACTGGTGACCGGAGAACTGGCTCGTACCTCTAACAACGAATTAGCATCGCATCGCAACTCGCGAGGCAACGCAGCCAGCTTTCTGGGCACCATTCCAGGGGACAGCGGTGTGGACGACTTTTTAAGTTTTTAGTATATATTTTATATGTATTAGTGTATGTAGTGGTAGGTATATAGATATATTTGTATTATAACTGTAAATTTTATGTGTATTTTATAAATTTAAATACATTTATCCATTTTAAAATAAGCATGCCATCTGTAACGCCTGCTTTCCGGGCAAAGCCAGAGTAAATTTTTCTAAGTTCTTTTGTGTGTTTGTTTAGGTATAATTATTTTATTTTGATTGTTTAAGTTATACAATACTAATATAAATATTAAACATATAATACCTATGTAATTTCATGCACATATGCATTGTTTTATTTTCTTGAATCGCGTGGTAGCTATATGAAAACGATGATTGAGTAGCATTTTTATTATTAAAATAAGTTACACTGTCGAACCCATATCGGCCTCTTTTCTCTTCATATTTGTTTTGTGTGTTGTGGGTGGCTTTTGCACATTGTCTTTTATTATCTTAATTATATTGCGTGGTAACTCCAACAACGCCAGTGTGTCTTCATATATATTTATCGTTGAGAAAACCAAGCTAATCAAACAGGCGCGAATTCCAATGAAAGTGCTGTCGATGCTGCCGCTACGCTTCGGATCGTCGCAACTGCGGGGCTGTGGGGCCGCGGGGCGAGGGGCGCGGGGCGAGGGGCGCGGGGTGCGGTGTGCGGGGCAGCCCGCCACATCCGGCGGAAGCCCCGCTCGGTAAACGTCCTATTGTCTTCTGTTATTTACTTTTATGTACTCCCAAGCAGCACGCGTTCGAGCCGTTTTCGTTGCAATGTTTACTGCCCTGAGTTACACCTTTTCCACTGTTATATTGTTATAGTATTATTCTTTGTAGGTGATGGCCGTGGCCCGCAGAGTAGGTAGAGTATACCAACCACTTCGAGATATGTCGTAGGCTCAAGTCTAGAGGCTAAAAGCTGAGACGTCGGCAATTTTTTGACGGATCATTGTTCCAGAGATGGGGACTTCAAAATACGGTAAATAAAACAAAATGGCATAATAATAAAATAACGTCGCTTAATGCGTCTGTCTGTATATCCGGGAATCCTGCTTAACCATAAATCTTGATACGACTTTTACTATCTTTTAGAGAATTTCTTTAAAAAAAAGTAAAATCTACCTATGTTCCGGGGCAAAAATTGCCCTAAATATAATATATTTAGCATTGTAGAAGTCTAGCACATTAATGAAACAAATATGGTTGAGTTTGCAACTACCACTTTTTTATCCTAGTCTTCGAAAGTTGATATAGAAAATTAAAAGGCAACGAAAACAATGACAACTTTACGATAATCTTAATTTAAAACAGTCAGTATTATCACAATTTAAATAATATATTTTAAAAGTCCAAACCTTCTCTAGCTTGCTGCATAACTTTCACTACCATATACTTCAGTACATCAATTTTATTAAATCGCAACCGCTAAAGGATAAAACGCAGATTTTTGAAGTATCGATAAGACTATGACTAGATATACTTTAAGTCAAAATATTTTACCGTTTTAATAAGTTTTAAGGGAAAAGAATTATATATAATTGCCCTTCAGTAAGTTGTCTTTAAAATAAAAGTAAAAGTTACCATTTTACTTACCTTCGGTTTTTTTAATTACGAGCAATCGCTGGTATGGGAGTGGAGCACAGTGCGGCGTTCTATTTTAAACCGGCGGCGTAGAGGTGCTACGACCTCCTACGACTGTGGTTCTACGCTGCTACGCTGTCATTAAGCTATTGAAAAGCTATTAAATACGAAGCGATCGTGTTTCCTTACTTGTCCAATTTGCTAGGCAAATATTGATTGAGCCTAATCAATATTATAAATTCAATAGTCTGTAGGGATGGATGTTTGTCGCTCCTTCATGCAAAAACTACTAAACGGATTTAGATAAAATTTGGCATTTGTATAGCTTATAATATAGCACAGAGGCTATATTATTCATCACGTTATTAAATGTGGTTACCGCGGGAACGGGTCCGGAGCGTTACACCGAATTTTATTCGCGAAATAGCGGAAATAAGCTGATAATTCAGTAACAAGTTACTGTTCATTGTAACTCAGCGAAATACATCTAATATCTAAAAAACTTGTGATACACTCGAAATGTAATGTTGCACTAAACAAGTAACAAAACATGTCAGACAAGAAAAGAGTTCAAACCGAGGTCTGCCTTTGAGCTTTATAAACAATCAATAAAAATTTCAAATAAAATAACAAAATTAAAATACACCACACTCAGAAAACCCTTCAAAATTTTATTGGTAGTTGTCAATCTGTTCGAATCTTCGGATCAGAGTCAATCGCCGCAGTCGCTCTAGTTGCCGAGAACAAGGTTAATAAGGTTAAGTAATTTAGAAAAATGAGATTTTCATACAAATAAGGATATTTAATAAATGTCGATTTTGAATGGCCTACACGACATATTCGTATTTTATGCCCATAGTTCATGAACTTTTAATAAATAATAAATGAGTTAAACTGATTAGTGGCTTCAAACAATTTTGTTTAATACGCATTTACTGACTGTGCAGGGTTACACCCTATAATCTATGTGCAGTAGATTATAGGGTGGCCTCGGAAACAGGCGGCATAGGTATCAAGCTCTATTTTCGAACTAAACTCAACACACACTCAAATCCAAAATATCGTTATTAAATATCTCTTACAACTGTCAAAAAGGAGGTTGGATATTAGGAAGGAAAGGACATGCCGGCCGTCCCGGGGCCAGGGCACACTCACCCCACGCCAGCAACGGTCGGACGATGTCCGACAATACCAGACAGAGCGGGGCAGCCCGTCATACTGTAATAGCCGTAATACTGTAATATACAGTTGCCAAGCCTGAGGAGCCCACCTTGATGGGCGTAACCGCCTTGTCTTTTACGATAGACAAGAAAATTGCGATGCGACATGTCCATTTTAAGACACTTCTCCTTTGCATTATCCGGCGGATTTACACGTTTACTCTACTGCCTCGGTTTCACAATAAATAATAATAACTTAAATAATATGCTTAGACAAATTCACACAGCGCCATCTAGCTTCAAAGTAAGCAAAGCGAGTGTTATGCACAGATAATTATTTTTCTCTATGGTGTTATGAGTGTTAGATATCTGCTGCTGATAACTTTCCAATCTCTTTGGATAACTGATAAATTACTTATATGCTTTTCAATAATACTTATTATACATACTACACACGATCCCGTAACAGAAAATAAAATTCATCATTTTAATTTCTGCTTGGCCGGGAATCGAACCCGGGACATTGATGTGGCCACCGGCATGTTAACTCAGGTCGTCATTGCTCTAAAGAGCTCGCAAACAAACCAATTAACCTAATACTCTATAACTAAAAATATAAATGGAAAATCAACACGTTTAGGATATAAATGACCATGTTCAATGCCTACGCTATTCAATTCGTCGAAAATTACACGTCATTCGCGGCTCGGCTTTAATTAGGTACCCTTTTCACCTGAACAAGGTACGAACGAGTCGTAAAAAAGTCAGATTTATTAAACAGAACGAACCACAGGCCGAGCGAACACAGCTTGTCAAAGGCTATGGGCAGACCTAAGCGGAAAAAATCGTAGAATATGGTATTTTGTTATCTGTTTATGGCTCTCTTCACCGCGTGTGTGTAGACCGACAAATGGTAACTTACACGGTGACTACTGTCTAGGATATTTATAGATCAGAAGTTGAGCGTTTTTTAATGGAGTCTTTCGCAGGGGACCCTGATACTGCTTGACCAGTCTCGGGATTCAGCACTCAGAAGCCGAATTTTCGAGCCGCTCGCTTTCTAATGCCTGTCTATCTCTACCAACCTTCCACAAATTTGAAAGGGAAAGCGCATGCGAGCGCTCGCGTGGATGCCCATGATCTGCAATACGACTTGAACTCTGATAATAATTGTCTGTTTCATGATAGACAACTCGAATTCGTACTATCATTGCTTAAGGTTAGAACTTAGAACCTTGCAGGATTATTAGATTTGTACTTAGCTTTAGCCGGTGTTCGATTTAACTTACGGAGAATATTGAAAAAGATTAAGTTCAGATTCTTGCTTAAATTTATCCTTACCCTTAAATGACGCGCATTAAGCGCGCTAGACTTTCCTCCAACGAGACTTTACAGACCTCGCGTTTTCCCACTTAGATACGACCCAAGCCTTATTCCCACTCAGATGGAGGCGTGTGTTCTTGGCTATGTGAACCAGGAACAAGATTTATCCCTACCCTTAAATGATGTGCGTTTTATCATTTTCTAACACTAGTGCGTACACCTAGATTTTCCTCCAACCAGACTGTACAGACCTCGCATTTTCCCACTTAGATATGACCCAAGCCTTATTCCCATTCAGATGGAGGCGTGTGTTCTTGTCTGTGTGGCGAATGAACCGCGCTTCATTAGAGAAAACATTAGTCGCCTTGTACGACGCTCGTTTTATCATTTTTCAACTCTAGCGTTAGAATAAGCGCATACGCCTACCTAGACTTTCCTCCAACTAGCCTCTACAGACCTCTCGCTATCCCACTTAGATACGACTCAAGCCTTATTCCCACTCAGAAGGAGACATGTGTTCTTGGCTGTGTGGCGTTGCGTTTTTCCTCCGCATTCGTCCCTGGGCCAAAGGAGCGTGGCGAATGAAACGCGCTTCATTAGCGCGTCAAGTCGTCGGAACATGTATAATGCACCGGCGTTAAATGTAGTAGCTTGGTAGCGGCCTCCGCTGCCCTAGAAAGGGTACGCGGGCCGCGCGTGGTGTAAGTTAGTGGCGGTGGCGAGGGGGGGTGGACGTGTTGTTTGTTTTTTGACAATGCAAAAAGAATTTAAATGTATAAGTTAAAATTGGATGAGCGGCGGTTAACTACTGTACGCCTTTAAAGAAACTGGAACGATCTTCCTGAAGCGGTATCTTCGAGCGTTGGCTTCTAGAAATTTTACTTAAACCTTTTCAAAGCGCGCGCCAAGTTAGTAATTGCGCGATTGAATTATAATTGTATCGCAATTGCAGCTCAATGGCAGTTTTACACTTTTTCGGTATTCTGTTACAATTAAAATTGCTGATGAGCTGCTATTGCGATCCAATTACGAT
The DNA here is from genome assembly GCA_905147135.1 of Blastobasis lacticolella. Classification (NCBI taxonomy): domain Eukaryota; kingdom Metazoa; phylum Arthropoda; class Insecta; order Lepidoptera; family Blastobasidae; genus Blastobasis; species Blastobasis lacticolella. The sequence goes on from LR990039.1 coordinate 21,379,187, forward strand.
TCTATCAAGGTAAGTAAATTAACGGATTTGAGGCCCAGGTATATTAGGTATATAAAAAGTTTAAATGTTTATAATTTCATATTTGTTCGTTAGGATTCCAGTGTCAAGTCAATGGAAATAACAGTTACACGTCACTTAATAACAAATTTCTCACAAAGAAGACGAAAAATAATTTTAACTTATTTGTATTGGTCAAATCGTACACAAAGACTTTTTTTATGACACTAAAGTCGCAAACAAGATTACGCCCTGCCTGATGACTTCACAAAGATAGAGTAATAGACGTGTCGATAGACGCGACTGGACTCATGGTTAGTGATAGTGTTAAAATTCTGGAAGGTTGGATCCGAGTATAGTTCTTAGTTTTACAGTTCTTACAAACTACGAAGGTGGCAAACAAGCTTGCGTACTACTTGATGGCATAAAAAAGACAAAAGAAAAGAGAAGCCTACTAATGTTATAAATCCGGAAGTTTACTAATAAACTACTGAACGGATTTTGATGAAATATGGCAGTGTTGTAGCTTATATCCCAGAATTAATTGAAACTCCGAATAAATCTCTAAAATCAATGAAATTGACCTACTGCACCTATTTTTATTTCGCTGTTACTGTGACAATTTTTTTTAGTTTGTTTAAAATTATGAACCAAACAACACTTATATATTTTTTCATTTACCTATCAGAATTTATATTTTTTCGAACTTTTTTTTCATAAATATTTTGTTTCACACTCGTGTCGCCCACCGTGCCAAGTAGGCTTTTTTTTATGTTATACGGCAGACAAACAGGCAAGCGGGCCACCTGATGGAAAGCGGTCACCGCCGCATATGGACATCAGCAACACCAGGGGAGGCTTTCAGCATTATCCTCACAAACTACAAACCCGCCGCCGCCCGTCACCCAGCCCACCGGCGGCGTGTCCCAAAGGAACCGCAGCGCGCGATAAAAGCGTCATGCATAATGTACGCGGGGCCGAAATCGAAAAATTAAAACTCCCGCCATCTGTCGGCCGGCCGCGCCGACGCCGATGTGCGCGCGCCCTAATGCCGCTGACGGATAGTGGTGGTCCCCGTCGCGTGTGAAAGGGGTTTTACAGGGTTACAGGTCGATTAACGAAAGGCAGGCTCCATACAAACGAAGTTTGATCGCAATTTCCATGTCACGAAGCCAATGAAATTTTGTAAGCGATTTACAAAGCAATATCAAAATAAGTTTGTCAAACTTTCGAATACTCAAAATACTCAAATACTCTTTATCACATAAAATTCAAATTTTACATGCGACATTTTTTCATATGACGATATACTTTCGGTAAAATATATCGTCAAAGTTGAACGGGGGATAAGATTTATTATATTTATTACTATCCCATTCTCGTCGCCACTGTTAAGTCGGTTGCCCTATAAGTTAAATACAGGATAGCTTGTACGTATTCTGTATACTGTATTCGCAGAAAGGCAATACTTAAGTAGTGGGCGCAGCTGTAGAGCTGCAAATCTGAAATGTAGATTTACAATACATTTAAATATTTAACCCAGTACTATAAGTTGTATACCTATTAAAATTCTGATTTAGACACCATACCTTTTAAGGTCTCGAGACGGGTTTTAAGTAAATTTAGAAGAAAACCATATGGACGTAGATATTGGTCTCAAAATTGCTGTTTATAAATGTAGAGCTTGACGAGTACTAGGTAACATTCCTCTTTAGAAACTAGTGTACTAAGACCAGTTTCAGAGTTATAACAGTTTTAAGTTCTATTTGAGTCGCTTTGAGGCACCCCGGATGAACCAAGTATCAGAGATGTGGGCCGCTTGTACGTATGCACGCTGACGGAGTTTCAAATCTTCAAATCGTTGCAATTTTCTGAGTTCTCGGCCGATTTAGTTGATTTTAGTCTCAAAGTGTGTCTGGCTGGTAGGTTTCAAATTTTTGTTGGATTTTTAAGGCGAGGACGTACAGTTATTTTTTTATTACAATTCAAATCAAATTGACAGTTTTCAGTTTAAAAGTCACAATGATTTTGTGACTTATAAAAAAGGTTTTAATTTATTGGAATCATACATAATAAAATTACTTCCTATATTAAAAATAAATTTTGGGCTGCATTATCAAAATAATTATTTTAATTTATAAGATAAAGTATGGAAATTCATAAAAGCAATTTTAATTTACTAAATTAAAATACCAGCAGCTTTAGAATTAGCCATTAGTGCCTAAAGGACAGCTGATAGCTGTTTTAGCCAATTCCATTTGTTTAAGAATGCACCTGATATCCTGTACGTGGCAATAGCTACAAAATATTTTTTCTTAAAGTGGTAATGCACTTATGAGCGCGACTGTACTGTGACTACCACGTACATCATCTTTTCGGATTTGGGTCTACAGTTTCTCATAACGCTCTACATAAAGCTCTACAGTTTCTCTTTCAGGCAACGCTAGCTCCAAGATGGGTTAGAGATCGCAATCTTTTCCACTGCGCAGCACAAAAAGATGCAGTATGCCCGCAGAAATCCGGCAGAAATCCTAGAGTTTAAAAAAACTTCCACTTACCATCAGATGCGTTGTTTGCCTGTTTGTCACTGACCAGCAAAGATAAGAGAAAACTATAAAACAGAGCAAAGACCCCATTAGAGCCCAATCCGGCGCCGATGCTTATGATATTTAATCCGAGTAATATTATGACGTGTGCGCCTACGCACGAGTATGATAACGCTAATTGCGTATGAGTATCCGCCTCCCAAGGGCTTTGGCCCCGGATCGTTCTCCCCGGGTTCTCCCCGCAGTCCCTGTTGGAGATACTGCACCTACTAACGCGAGGGATTCTGCGTCGATTACCGATGAGTATTTGTATGTTGATGGGAGTAACATCAATGTTATGACTAACGGCAGATGGCGGGAAAAGATGCGGTTTTGGTGAAACAACTGTGAAAAGGTCGAGACGGACATATCACGATCAAATCGGGTTCAAGAAAGCTCAGGGCCTCGAGTCCGCTAATTTACTAATGGGTCTATCGAATTGTAATTGGAACACAATCAAAGTTCAATGGCAGTTTGACAAGTTTTTGATATTCTGCTACTGTTACTAAATGGCTTGATTGAATTTTAATCGGATCGAATCGCAGCACAATAGCAGTTTTGAGAGTTTTTATTTATTTATTATACTTATTACTTACGTTTTTATTTATAGTTTTTGTTATCTGCTACAATAAAACTGCCGTTAAGCTGCTACTGCGACCCCAATACAATTCGATTACAACTCTGTCAAGTCAAGTAAATTAGTGGACTCGAGACCCGTGAAGAGCTGTGAAGTAGAAAAGGTTGATTATTGTGGAGGAAGCGTGCAGAAAGTGGAACAACGGGGTCTCTGCCTACCCCTATGGGAATAAAGCGTTATGTTCTTTATGTAAATATGTATCCCATCTCAGCAACGTATTAAGAAAAGGATGAAGGCAGAGGAGGAAGGAAGGAGGGGGGGGGAGGAAGTCTGCCTGTCCAGTTGGTTAAACGTGAAGACATGCGGCATATATTACTCAAGACTAGTAGACCGCTAACGATGACCTACCAGGTCAAGAAATAGGTGCCTAATTTCCTATTTACTCTGTCTGTGCATTATTATAATTTTTAGATTTATGTACTTTTAGCTTTTATTACTTATTATGTTTTAGTTTGTGGTTGTTATAGTTCTGTATCTATGTGTAGTAGTAGTAGTACAATAAGGGCCAAAAAAGCTTGATATAAACGACAAAATAAAAATAAATAAATAAAAGCATTTTAGTTCCCGAACGAAGCGTTCGATTTCGATGCGACTTTATGCATATCTAGGAGTCTATCTAGGTGGCTATATCATTGGTTTTAACATCGTTTCATTAAAACTGGTCTAACACAATTTCACTTGTCGTCACTATGCGTACCTACGTATAATAGCTGCCGTACTCTGCAGGTACGCGCCCCGAGCAAGTCAACATTGCAACATGCAAACACCTTTCCAGGAGCAATAGTGTACCGGCGGGAATCGCCAACCTTTGGCATTGAAGGTAATTCTTTTTGTATTTAAATTCTTATGACGGTTAATTTTGTTAGTTTATTATAAGTTATAATGCCTGTGATGTCCGGCAGAATAGAATAGGACAACCCCTTACACTCTTGGGTGTCATAGGTACAAGGTGACTAACGTTGTCGTGGCAAAAGATCTAGTCCCCGTAGACTGGAAAATGGTTAGCAGCCTTTTCCATTGTTATATTTATAACATTGCGATCTCCAACCCGCCGGCCAAGCATGGAGATTATGGCAATAACCTCCCCCCCTTTCGTCGAAAGAGGCCCTTAGTCCTGCAGTGGACTGTTATGGGCTGTGATAAGGATGAAGTTATAAAAGACAATTTTTGTACTTGATGTTATTAGTGATATTATATTACCTATAAGTAAGACCGATGGGGCAGTAAAGTTCTCGAGTGGCGACCACGTACCGGTAGACGCAGCGTGGGTAGGCCTCCTACAAGGTGGACCGACGACCTGGTAAGGATCGCAGGTACCAGCTGGATGCGGAAAGCACAGGACCGGTCTTTGTGGAGATCTCTGGGGGAGGCCTATGCCCAGCAGTGGGCGTCTTCTGGCTGATATGATGAAGTAAGACCATATAACAGAAATACACTTTCCCAATTTTATGGACATATTTGTTGGTAGAGTCTTACAAACTTATCTAAACCGGTGATATCGCTGTTGTTGACAATAATGTGACATTCCAAAATGGCGACACTCGATTCCTGTTTTGTGTACCATGATAGAAAAGATTGTGGCGCTTTACATAGAAATACACACATCTTTAATAAGAACGGATAATTAGGTGTTGGGGTGACAGTGAAGTTACGGGATATTAGTATTTAATTCGCTTTTTAAGTATGTAATGTACAGTTATTGACAATATTCAAAAAGAAAACAGCGTACCTAATATATATTCCGTAAATGTACCAAATATTGTCCGTCGCTGCTGATGATGTAGCGCCTTGTGTGCCGACAGCGTGTTCATACTGTAGATACATATTGATAAATGATATTAAATATTGTACCATCTTTTAAACCTATTCGGAAATAGTCAATCCAATGTTTATAATTGGTCATGCAACAGAAGTTAAGGCATGGGCTATAGTCGGTCTTTAGAAAGTATGTCATAGTGATATGAAAGTTTCTCGTTCAGTACCTACCTACAAAACAATTCGTAATTTTTTATAAGTATTTTACAAAAATGAGTTACCAAAAGTTTACAAAAAATATTAGGTAAGTAAGTGTTCACAGAAGGCAGGCGGCATTACCATTATTTATCTTTTCGTTATTTGTTAGAGTTTATTTAAAGAAATTGTCTAATTCCTTTGAGTTATTCCTCAACACCGGTTATAAAGTTGGTTATGCCATGTTCTCAAAGCGTCGGTGGCCTAGTGGCTTATGAGATCTGACTCGTATCCCGATGTTCCGGGTTCGAACCCCAGTCCCGCCAAGTCACGTAATATCCTGGTTGCGCTCTCGCGTACGTGGGTCGGGGTTATAGCAGATAAGGTAATTACAGTGGAGCGAGTTCCATCTGGCCTCCGTAATCCAGCTACCAGGGGAGCTTGACCATATTGGATCATGATTACACATTCAGTCACCTGAATGTCTACATTACCGCAGTGGGATTCGAACCCGGTACCTCTCGCTAACGAGTTGGATACCTTACTACCAGGCCACCGACGCTACTACCACGCCACGCACACCGCGTTCATTATTAAACGCTATTATGAACTTGTAAGTTCCAAGAGCGTCGCCGTGTCAGCAGCGTGCCGGGACCGTGTTGGGCGCAAATTTGTAACTATATTATCTCACTACGAAGGCCGTGAGGTGTCTGATAATGTGGCGCCAGCGCACAAAACTTGAGCGAACCCAAAACTTGAACGAACCTAGGTAATCTATAGTATAGGCCGGAGTAGGTACAGGTAAGGAAAACAATAGAAAAATAGACACAAATACATTCCGTAGATAATCGATCGGCGTCCTGCAACTGACCCACCTGGAAAACTATCTTCCAAACTGCGGCGGAAAATTAGTGGCGGAAAAAAGCCAGCGTAAACAATTACCGAGTGGAAGGTAACGATGGCCCTAATTCGGGCAGAAACTTGTAAATTTGTTCCCCCTAGTTATCGATTATGGCCCAATTAGGAGCGTGCCAATCGCGTCACGGGCCATCCGTCAACCTTTTCCGAGTTGGAAGCGTGAAAAGGTAAGGTAACAGCACGAGAAGTGAATGGACCAATTAAATAATTTAGTAATTCGTGGAGCCGCCGGCGGCGACGTAAACATGCGTGGCGAGGGGAGGGCGGGGCGCGGCGGCGCGGGGCGTGGCCGCTCAGTCGGTCTGCACTCGGCGTCCGCAGCGGTCACGCCGCGTCGTTTCGCCCCGCACGTACGATAAATTCGCCAAGATTTTCGACAGGCAGTACCACTCGCCCTCCAAGGTGCTGAAGTTGGAGGACGACCCTTGGGGGTCATGTGCCATGTACTCCCCGGACAAGATGAAGACGGGCGGCGGGCTGATGGCGCCCCCCGGGTGCTTCCCGGGCCGCTACAGCCCCACGTACCGCGGCTCCGACCCGCGCCGCTGCGTGCCCAATCCCTCTGTGAGTACCATAGCACGCGCCACGTGCACCACGTGCGCCGCCTGCATGCCCGAGGCGGTCCACATAACCTATACGTCACCACATCGTCGGACCACCTTCGCGTCCAAACACAAACATTAAAGCCAAAACAAAAAACAGACCAAAGATAACAAAACCGATAAAAAATCAATCCTAACCACCAGCACTAATGGACTTTCTTTCAGGGATTTCCGAAGACAATTGTTGTGTTGTTTGTTTTCCGCTATGCGATTTTCCATTTCCTAGCGGCCTGGCGATTTTGTATGGAGCTCCATCATTGTGCAATTTAGCATTCGATTTCTGATCAATGGTTCGGTGTTCGAATGCTAGATTAATATTTTAACATGTGTTTTTTACGTTTCCAGCGTAGTATGGTTCAGCGCGTAGCTCTCAGTTCTTGCGTCTTCTTTAACAAGTAAAAAACGAATATTACAAGAACGCTTGTTTACAAAACTACCATTACTTTTTGTTATAACGAGTAATCTCACACGTTAACAATAACAAAACAATAAGAAGTGAAAAGACCAAACAGAAACAAATTCATAATGTTGCAATTCAAAATTCTTAGATCGATGATTAAATAATACAAACTAAACAAAGCTCTAAATGTCTAGTTAACTTCAAAATATAATTTAAAAATAAATATCATTGTCTAAAGACAAAAAGAGGGAAGTTGAAGAACAACATTAGTTGTTCACAAGTACCACAAGAAGTCAGGCTGTAATCATTGAAAATTACTTAGCAATATTTCTGTAACATACAATAAGGGCCAATTTACTGACATTACAATGGCATAACAGCTATACAAGGAGTGCTCATGTCAAATGCAACTTAGGAATACGGTGGCAAATGACAGTGACGTGGCTAAAAATGGACTCAGTTTCAGTAAAACGTCAGATGATGTCGACAGCTTGATTGTTAAAAATATAAATTCAGATATAATGTTCTCTGTTAAAATAAACTAAATATATATAATAAAATAAATACTAACTTTATTACCAGAAATATTCACTTGTTATGAATATTTATTGTACCATATTAAAAAAATGCTCTATAAACTGTACCATATTACATAAAGCCCGTCTTGCACCAAATTCTTAAACAGAAATGACTCATAAAATATTTTTGGATGATGTTTTCTATTTAATTACAGCTTAAATTCGTTTGAATATTTGGTGTAAGCCGCCCTAAAAGTGCTTTTTGTGTTCGTTAATGGAATGTTCAAAGTTGTAACGTTACAAATGAGCCTATAACAACATTACGGTTATGGGAGTGCGTCGTGACGCTGTTACGGTCGTATAGTAGTGAACTCGCTGAGAATACTGCACCTGCCATTTCATAACGCAAAGGAGTCTATATTAAGCCAATGTAATTGGAAGCACATCGAGTGGTGTTCATTTCAGAGTGTATAATAGAGTCTAATAGATAGGTAATGCCATTTTTATTAGATAATTAATCAGTGTTAATTATTTGTTGGATAAAACTCAGGATATATAAAAAAGGGACGCGTACTCTTTTCGTGAAAACGTAAACTAAAAATAAATTGCCTCAGCATTTGATATTTAAAAACTACTTATTACCATCAGTGTAAGTATAATACAATAATTTATTATTGTTAATAAATTATGGTATTAAACTGTTCAGTTTAAATTCTACATTTAAATACGAAAATAATACAATAATCACGTATTTACAGATATGAGTACATTGCAGACAATATAAATTTTAAACACTAACTAATTAATTATGAGGCCAAATCAATCGGATTAAATTTTATGATTTGCTGCACGTCGTACTGTTTTATTTTTTTAAATATTATTTCGATTTTATTTTAAGATTACTGCAGCATAATTTTTGACAATAATTAGTTGCATGTCATAAAATGAGCATTTTACTTAAAATGTTCAACTATATATTTTTTGTGTTGATATAGAGATTATAAACACGTTTAAAAACCATTTTCGATAGAATCCGGATTTAAGCCGCCGACGGCCGACGGCTTTTTCAGAGAAGCAAAAGCTAGGCTTTGCGGCATTGTTGAAAATTTGATCTAACATTGATTGAATACTTCATGCTGCAATTTAAAATAAATAATTACGTAATTAAATAATATAATAATTGCTATTTATATACTTTGATTTCTCTTAAAGTGGGTAGGCAGTTGTGGTTATTTACGATAGTAAATAAACAAAAGCATACCGTATTTATTTTCGAAGTACACTTACCTCGAATAAAATCTAAAAAAATTACTATAAGACCACCAAGTTTTACCACATAATTGGAAAAAAATAATAGATTAATGTATTTTCTAAACACGTATGTGTTATTACTAAAAACCTACTTAAGGGAATACACATAATAAATACAATGTAGTATGTACTACATAGCGCCGTGTACGCCTACGCGTCGCGTAGCCGTCGGCTACAGATTCGTAGACCGCCTACGAGCTGTGGAGTTAGCTACAATTTGATAGATTTCTTGTTGCCACTTAAATAAAGTATTTTTGTTATAAAATAGTTTGTGGTATTTTATTTCATTTTGATGTTTAAATGGAATTATTTCGGTGACGATTGTAAACAATCTTTCTGTTATAACAGTGTAAAGTCGTAATTTAAATTGAATATTAAACTGAGAACTACGCTGTGATTCAATTTTTTTTAGCAGAGAACGGGAAGAGACGGCTGCCATCAGCTGATGCGACGACCGACGGCATCTGGAAGTCTTTTACTCATTTAAATACTAAATAATAATAATAAAAAATATTTAAGGTTTCAAAGGTAAGTGTTATTCAAAAACATCAAACTACGTACAAATTAGAGAATCAGTGTTAAAATAAACAAATTAATCCCTAAAAAGCATATAAGAACAAAAAGTGTTTGCGTGTAAGAATCCGAAAAAATTTTAATATTTGGATATGTTGAAAAATACGTTGTCAAAGAAACTTAACGAAATAAAACTTCAGCCTGATTTGTTAATAATAAATCTAAATTTATTTTAATCTCGGTGAAATTAATTACGAGGAAAATAGTTATTCAACTAATATAATTATGAAAATTTTATCAAATTATTAGGCTATTCGTATTGTAATAATAAGGAGTCTCAATTTAAATTACAAATGGAAGTTAGTAATAATGAATGAATTATCTCTGCTTATAGCGTATAAGTTATATTGAACGTTTTTTATCCAACTCGGAGACAAATAGAGCGGAAAGACTTTTATATTAATTTTATTCGTGAAAAGGATGCGAAAGCCAACGGCTTCCGACGCGAGGATGCCGAAGAACAAGCGAAGTAGAGAAGAATGAGTAGGAAAGCGATGGCGGAAGCCGGGTTTGACAGCTGGGATGATGATGATGATGATTTCAACGATTAACGTTAACCAACGGTAGATCTAGATCGCGACCTATATTACTGCTAATTTTTTTAAATCCTGTTCAATGGTTTTTGTGTAAAGGAATAACAAACAACCAAATTCCTTATAAACGTTCGAATTTATAATATTCCCGTCTTGCTAATAAAAATAGTTTATACGTTGACAATTGTACCAAGCATCGGACGCTTGTTTAACGATTGTACTATACAAGGCTTATGTCACAAACTTGTCTCAGGTAACAACGTCGCTGTTATTGGAATTCACTAAAATGGTGATACTTAGTTTCAGCTTAGGCCACCATGTCAGATAGTTTGTAGAATTATTAACTTGAGAGTTCGGCGCCGATAGTCAGCTTTTGTCAAGTTACACACATGTTACTACAAACTAATTTAACCAGGTGAACAAAATAGGAACTAAGTATCGCCAATTGAATATCATTTGGCGGCAACACTAAATTCAACAACAGCGCCGCCGTCATTGGGCCAGATATATTTGTACACACGCCGTGTGACTAACGACTGTTTAACTATACAGGCGTTCAACGCTTGTTGATCAGTACTATTTTATTAGTAAGACAGGTAGAATTTAATGGGTTAACGGCAGTCCGACTCAATCGACTGCGTCGAAATAATGGGCTACCGTTCACCAAGGTCAGTGGTTTAAACCCGTAAAATCATCATCAACATAATCATTATCATCACTACATTCACATCCCGGCGTTAAATTCTGTTTTCGCCCTTGTGAGGCCAAACCCTGGGGCCTTGGGCTCTCGCCCAGGGCCTACATTCTACTGTTCTCGGTCCCCTTCGCTCGGTCTTTAGCATCCTTGGGTGGTGAGTTTATTTGCAAGTATGTCATCCTTAACCACGTCAAGCCATGGTTTCCAGGGTCGGCCTCACCTACTCGTGCCTGGCGGGGGTGGCATGGCCAGACATTTGTTCCCAACGTAATTTGCCGGTCTTTGCCGGAAGTTGAAAACATCACACCGGCTAGTCAGCTTCGTATTTACTTACACGCGTCCGAAAAAGGCGGCGCTCTACCGCCGCCATCTGTATGTGAAGGATCAATAGAATAAATTTACACTGCATTCTCCATCAGGCTTCAACCATCAATCGCTCTGCCTTTTTCGAAACAGACTGTTGCCTACGACATCATCCGCGTGTGCTATAGTTTTGTCTTTACGTTCTTAGAGGTATTTTCATTATTTCTCATAACTGCTGCCCGCGACTTCGGTAGCGACGGCTTCAGTTTTTGGGTTACTTCAGAACTTCTTATGTGTTTGTCTATCTTTAATTTATAAGATAATAGAAAGTAGTAGGTGGTAGTTACTTTAATTTTATTTTATATATAGTTCTCGATATTAGACGTACCAGCTTTTGACCGCGACTCTGCCGCGTAATACTCCGTTATAACGTTCCAGACCCGTTCCCGCGGGATAACCATGGAATTTTGCCAAACTTTATCAAAATATGTTCAGTAGTTTTTGCGTGTAGGAGTAACAAACATCCGAATTTTCGCAAATTTATCATATTAGTAAATTTATCATATTATCATATTAGTACTGTGTAAATTTTTCACGATTATTTATTATTATTATTATTAACATAACAGTAACATAGGTTTACTGACAATTATACTTATTCAAAACTAAACGAAAAATTGTTTGGCATGATAAGAATCCGGGGTATAAAAATGACCGGCTGCGCACCCTGTTAAAATCTCTCCTTCTATCACGTTTCATTGTAAATTGTCACATTTAATTTGGTATCGTCACAATGTTTCAAAGTCGTCTAAGGAGCTGTATAACTACGCTAAACCTTGTAAACTCACATTCCAGTAGCACTGGCACTAAGAGATTCTTAAAATGTATGTACTGCACGAAACATTTCGTGAAAAGCTTGTAACACTTACATTACCGCACGCTTGTGGTAATGTAAATATATAATTTCAAATTTAATCACTACTCGGGTCACTGCATAGGTCAATATGTACGAAGCCGAAAAACACGAGGACATAGGTGTGGCCTTTCCCTATCCTCTCGAGTGTGAATACAACAAAAATGGGGTTGAGATCCTGAAGTCGCAAAACCGTGTTTATATAAGCTGTGTGCGCTTATATCACAATGTGCTATTGTAACCGACAAGGACTCTATAGGACACCGCGCCATATTGTTTCCAACTTTTCACAGTCAACGTTTCAATGACCGCGTTCACCGCTGTAATACGGACGTTATATAACGCCGCCGCTATTCTAAAAAACCGTGCGATTAAATCTATATTGAAGTACTTAAATATTACCTAAACTACTGGACTGTTTTAACGATAGAAAGGTAACAACCATATAAAAGAAACTGCATAGAGGCCATTATTAATAACAATAATTATTTTAAAACTTTAATATTAATATTTGTTATGAAAAGTTTATATTTACTGTATATTTTAGAAATGTAGTATAAATCATCTATAGAAGTTGATCTAGAGATGATATAAAAATTACTTTCCAATATATTTGTCAAAAATAATTATATATCGAAGTAATATGAATTATAACATTATAAATTTAATGATACCGTTTGCTAGGAACCTTCCGCGAAACCTTCGGGTTCGTTCGTTCGTCCGGGTTTCGGGCGAAGCTGAAGGTTTGGCCGAACGGCTTTTTTGGCAGAAGGTGAACCTTCGGTCGGACAGTATTTATTTCCTGACCATTCGTTACTCACCAACTAAAACATGTATACTCAGTTTTCACGACGCCATTTGACAATTTGTACTGGAATAAAATAGAAAAATAACTTCACGCAGTAATAAGATTTCTACTAAAATACTACGTACTATTTAACTAAGGCCTTTGAATTAGCTTGAAATATCACTAAGTCCAAGAGTCTGAATTAAGTCTACATATATTCATGCTAATTTTGTTCAAAAATAAACATACCCACTTAAATAATTTAACCCAATTAAACGCCTTTCGGTCACAAATATTTGTACAGGTAAAAACCAACTCCGACCAAAAAAATATACAAAACAATTTAGTCAGGAAACTTGCGAAACTGGTCACCTGCGCTTGGCCCAACACCTAAAAACGGGGAGCCTGACTTTTTAAAGGAAGACTGAGACGACGAGTTTTAAAAACACATTCGTTTTAACGGCCGCCGCTGTAAAAACTTATTCGCAATTTAAAAATTATTAACAGGGCGGTTAGGTATTCCATAAAAGGTCTGCGGCTGTAATGCGACACTTTCAGAGTTTTACTGCGACTGAACCGCGATCTCACACGTTACAATAGGCACATAGAGAAATCTTTATTTAGCCAAAGATTTTGACACATACTCGAATATAATTAATGTGTGCATTTAGCCCACGTTCAAAAGTCATATTCATAATGACGTCTTAACACGTAACTGTGCATGACTCACATGTAAGACATTGCGACGTGCAACATGGGCGACCGTGACCCCGGGGTCATAGTCACGAACATTTTCCTTTATTTTTTAATTTATTATACGTTATTGTTCGACTCTCCATGTAATGATTTTACTATAAAGCGAAAACACAGCCAAACTAAATATAACAAAAACGCCAAAAAATCAGGTAAATATTTATAGAGAATAGTGTTGTTCATTATTAATTTAATTAAATATTTTGGTACCTGTGCAAGGCTCATACTTGACCAGATTTTCTAAGGTAAGGTAAGTTTGATGTTTGTATGTATTACCGTCATTAACTCATGACGATAGAGAAATATTAAAATAACTACAAATCTCCTAAGCAACCTCGTTTATTGTATAGGGATTACCTTAATTATTTACTTTTTTTTATTAGACCTCATAGCGACAGTGGTATGACCATGTGCTACGAAAATTTCAAGTTCCTACCAAGGTAGCAATGGATAAAAACCACAGTAACGCTCGACACAGAAATCTAAATAAACCGAGTTATTTAAATAATCGTGGACTTAACGTCTTAACGTTGTCGTCCTCTATTTTTAGCTTTATATAGTAAAACAAATTCTGAAGAAATAGCTCTGTCACAGACAGACGACCGGACGGACTCACAGGCAGTGGAGGCGTAAAACTTATGCCCTATTAGAAAAAAAAAATATTTTATCATAAAACTGTTAATACTGAAGTCAAACAATTAAAAAAATATATCAACCACTCGCGTAACAAGCTCTAGCACCAAAATAACCTTAGAATAATTTGTGTTATTAGAACGGAATCCTACGTCATATTATGTGGGTACTAATACATTTATTAATCGATTTTGACTACATTTTGCACTCACATGTTACAGATCTATACATAGTATAAAACTGTCCCTATGCATCTACGTTTATATCTTTGTACGCTTAGATCTTTTAATCTACGCAACAGATTTGAATTCGGTTTTCAACAATAGATAGAGTGATTCAAGAGGAAAGTTTATAACCAAGAAAAAATATTTAGTTATAGGCCGCCACGTGAACGAAGTTGCGCCGGGTCCACTAGTACTTTATAAAAGAAAAATGTCTGTGCCACTAGGAAATAACGTAGGTTATTATTAGTGAAAGATTTCACTAATAATAACAAATTTTTGGTAAGTGTTCGGAAGTGTCACAACCGTTAAAAACCCCTTAAACCCCTTGGTAATTTTTAACATGAGAATTGGTAGGTGTTTTGCTTGCTTAGCTTGAAGTCTAGCCCGCACTGACGGACCCATATAAAATATCAACTATTGCTTTTATAAATGACATAGGTAGGTAGGAAAATCTTTTTAGGTAGTATTCGATTTAACTCAACTTGAGCCTATTGATAGGTTTTCAAGATGATATTTTTATATTAAAAGTAGTTTTTCTTATCGTTAATAGATGGCGCAGTTCAGTTCTAATATGTCAAACATACACACAAGGTCTGTTTAAAGTTTTAACGGGGTCATAAATTCATTTAATAACATGGGCTAGTCATACTATATTTAGGATGTGAATTGAATGATATCTTCTCTTGTCTGACTATAAGAACAAACTTGATTCAAGAGTTTAGTATAGCGCCATATATTTACAAAGAGATATAATTTGGATTTTTATCTGTCTTATTTAAAACCTTTTATTTAAGTCACCTTTTGACTCAAAACCATCCCACCATATTATATGAAACCTAACGCAGCCCTGTGCGGTTCAGTTTTACCGAACACAACGCAAATTACGCGGCCGAAATCACGCTCGTGTGGCGTCAGCCTTGTACGTATGCGTAATACATTCACTAAGTAAACGAGTGCCGAGCCGACTCATTCTGACACAGCGATCGACGTTGCTGCCTCTACATGGTCGTATAACATGCGAGGAGGCAGTTTTTTGCAAACACCGCCAGCAAATGAAATAAGCAGCATCATTAAACGAAATTAAACGGAAATTATCACCTGAGCGCCCGTCGGCATGCGCCCAAATAAAACAACACAGCTACAGCACAAAGCTTTCCAAGTACAACATCCTATATACCGGCAAATCCCCCGTGCAGGGTCGTCGTTATTGCATTTCGGTGGACGGCGCGCGGTCTCTGTCTGGCGCAGGCGGCCGCGGGCGCGGGGGAGCGGGACGGCTGTCGGCGCTCGCGGCCGTCTTATTTTATTCATGGAGGCGCGTCGCGGGACGGAGGTAGGCGGTTTCAGCGCGCGAGAGCGGGACGGGGCGCGCTCGCCGCCGCCGTCCCGAAAGGAAAGCAGATGAGGGTGAACGCGGCACGCTGATTGTTATTCGAGTTATGTAGTGAGCGTCTAGCGGAGGTATGATCATAATAATAAAACGGCGTGATGCCTCGTCCACCTTGTTGACCCGCCTTTGCGGCGAATTATAATTACGCCCGCGCGTCCGCGGACCGAAATCACGAGTGCTGCGTTACGGCTGGAGATGGCACTCTGGTACTCGGCGCCTTTGCCCGACGCTGTTAACCTTCGTTGCGTATTCTGAGTGCTACCTACCTACCTGCACCTCGACTGCCTACGGGCTGGAATTTGTAGCAATAGAAGAGAAAAGATTTTCTCTACACTATCGTTCGTAGCTAAACTTACCCGTCTTACTGATAAAATTGTTCATACGTTGATCGCAGCAACATTGCTTACAGTAGAAAACTGCAATCATTTAGTGTCCGTGACAGATATTAGGATATTTTTTTATCATCTAGAGATCTCTAGATGATATAAATTACCGTGCTATATTATGCAGTCAATTTAAGCCAATATTAAAAGCTTGTGGCCTATCTTGAATAAATTTTCTGGGAGCTTTTAAACATTCGACTTCGGCCGAAGGTTGTGGCGATAGCCGATTAATCGGTTTTGGCTTCAGTGTCGGTCAGAAATTTACCTTCGGTCGGACACTACAATATTGCAAATCGGTTGCTTTAGGATTCGTATTTATTCACTTATGCGTGTGACAGAGAGGTCGCTCTACGAAACCGGATGAACCAGAAGTGCATTATTTACCTCCGACACCTTTTAGGGCCCGGCCCGAGGTGCGACTGCCTGACTCGCTATCGGGTAGAGCAATCGGATAGAGTGACGTCACCGTGCACAAATGGAGTATTTTGATTTGTTTTGATTTTAAAACATCATGCTTTTTATACATATATATTTTTAATTGTATAAACAGTTGGAACAAAATCTTGCAGAAATGGGGTGCAGCAACAGGCGACCGGGTAAAGTATCGCTTGGACCGGTTAAGCTTTATCGAGGTCAATTCGGTTTACCGTCCTTTGGCTGTTCATGTGATTTAAATGTATTACAATACGTTTTGCCGCGATTCTGTACGCACTCCCAAGATGAAAGGTGAAACAGTATTTTTTTAAAATAAAGTAAAAGTAAGTAAAAAACAGTTATTCCACTCAGACACACGGCACAAAATTACAAAACATTCACGAAGCAAAAAAAATTAGCAAAACAGACCTAAACGTAAATAGAAAAGAAAAAGATCTCTTCTCGGAGTCTAATTTCGTTACCTGTGCCATGTGGAACTCTTCACAGCAATGGAGCCACACTCAGCATATGCCACGACAGTTGCCGTGACACTGGTTTTCAGCGGGCCCAGGGTCAGTTAAATAAGTTCCTCATCCATTAGAGGCATAGGTTGCGTGCCTCTACGACCTGCTCTACATCCTCATCCCCAATCTTAATATGCACATCCCGCTCCAAAACCTGTGCCACCCGCGTCTTAGTGCCCAACACCATGAGTTTCGTCTTACTACTATTAAGCGACAATGCATTCTTATTCGCCCAGTTTCTCATGCGTTCGAGATCTTCGTTCATTTTATTAACTGTGAGTTGCGTTTGGTCAGGTGTACATGATATATATACTTGTATGTCGTCTGCAAATATATGATGCTTGCAGTGTTACATGTTTTTTACGACATCCGCACTATAAATCATAAATAACAGCGGATCCAACATCGATCCCTGCGATACCCCTCTATTCACATCATCTCAACAATAGTGGTACCATCGTCCCTGCTGAACTCCACGTGCTGCTTCCGATGTTGAAAGTAACTCGCAAACCACCGCACTGTATCCGTATGGAACCCGTAATATTGAAGCTTGGAAAGCAGCAGAGGAACATTTATGCAATCAAATGCCCTTGAAAAATCGAGCAGCATGTCCTTCATCCTGGGCAGATAAAATATCATCAACTACGTGAGCCAGGCCAGTGCAGTTGTCGTGCTGTATTTTCGTCTGAAACCCCGATTGGTATTCTGGTAAAATTTTATTTTCCTCCAAATATTTACGCAACTGGTCCGCTACCGCCCTCTCCAATATCTTAGATATACATGGCAAAATACTGATTGGTTTCAGGTCCGCAATCGATGTTGGGTCACTACTTTTGGCCAGTGGTCTAATAACTGCATGTTGCCACGCTAGGGGAATTCTCCGGTTTCCAACGACCTATTTACAATTTTTCTCCTTATCTTCTCTACTCCAAGTAATACGGAACTCCAACAGAAAAGTAAATTAACTTCTTCAGAGATACTTGGAATGACAGTCTAACATCTAACAGAAGCTGCTATATCTCAAAAATTCCTATATCCTGGATATCTGTTCCTCAGCCTTTACCACCTTCTGCTACCTATAACCTAAACTGCAGTTCGTGCAATTCTTGTAACAAATTTTTTTTAATGATATATAAGCAGGAAGGAAAAAGAAAATACTAAAACCTATGTTCAAACGCGATATTATTGAGTTGAAAGTACCCTTTGCAGTGTACGTCGGGCGAAAGTTTACTCTGTCACCACTGCTTTAAAGTTCAAACTCTAGTGGTCTGCCAGCGATACAAAGAGCTCAAATAACAAGCTTTGTCTATTGCATACTATTGTGTTAGAGTTGTAAGGTCGAGATTCCTTTCAAAGTGAGCCGGCCTTGCGGGGGAGCGCGCTAGGAGTTGGCGTGTGCCAGTCAAGCGACCCCACGCCTTAAAAACGTTTGAGGAAAACGTCCGGACGGAGAAGGGGAATAATAATATTTTTATGAAAGAAAGGAGCTTATAAATTATGTATGGATGTTTAGTTCTGTTTGCTGGAGGAAATTCTGTTTCCTTTCAAAGGCTTTTTGGGTGTACACCGGCGGCAGTACGGGAGGCGGTCTTATACTCGCTTACATCACTCTGTGGCAATATAGGACGCCAACAGAGACAATATTCAATAATGTGGCATGAAGTTCCATAAACAATGAAATGTTGTGTTAATTACATTTAATAATTATTACAGTAGACATATATTTTAAACGATTAAGTTCGTAAATTCGGAGGCTCCTAAATTATTAGCAATTTAATGCTGAACATAACTTAATTACCTTGGCTAGGGAATGTTTGTATTGCGTTTTCCACTGGCTTCTGGCATTGACCTATCTTACCACCAAGTTTTGTAGGTGCTTGTCATAACATGCGAGCAAAAGAGGGCTTTCTGATAGCTCTAATTTTTTTTCACACAATTTTTATGTAATGTTTGCCAAACATTTCATAAGTTGGTCAACTATTGCTCGATAACTTGTAAAGTAACTAGGATGTGATAGTTTTCCTTGTAACGAATTTATTTTAAATACTTTTAGGTATCCAAGTATTACTAGAACAGGACGACAACAACGACGACGACGACGACACGGGTTTCTAACAACAAAATCCACTTTGAAGCTAAATATATCGGAAACGGAAAAGTTAATCCAAAAACGTTATTCACGTTCATATCCTTAATGATTTTGAAGACCTATCCAACGATTTCGAAGACCTATCCAATCCAAAAGTGGATAATACGTTAAAAAAATAAATCTGGCGGAAGTGGCGAAACTAAAAGGGTTCCTTGGTTTACTACGGAATCCTTAAAATAATGGCACCTTGCCTTTTGTGATGCGACCAATCCATTGCAATATGACGCTGTATTTGCTATACCTATATAACATAATTATGCACAGGTGGCAGCAGAGAGAACTGACCCCCCTACCATACATTTAATATATGGTAGGAAGGTCCAGTCACTCTGCCGTTGATTGTACGTGAGGCGTAATCTTACGAGTTTCGAGGGGCGCGGGCGACTGGCCCTAGTCCAGCATCGGACTGCACTGGCAGAAAAATAATCCGCGAATAATTAAGGTGAAGATTCATGACCAACGCCAGTTCAGAACTCATTGACTGACGAAACGTTTGCCCGCCAACTGAGAAACTTTGTGTTGGATATTGAGTTTTATTGGGATGAATTGATTACGTTTAAAGATAATTATTTTATTGCGACATTAGTAAATTATTTGATATCAATTTAATTAAATTTTTTGACATTTCTATCAAATGCCATTGTCATAAAATTTTACCATATAGGTAAAAAATATATTATTGACATTTTTATTTAAATTTAATATTTGACATTTCCTTTCCAAATTCGGGGGACCTAGGTCAACTTTATTATCTGTAGGTTAGTTATAAGGGTTTTCTTTTGTTGGTGTATTTTTTAATTTGTTTTATTATAACTTTAAGGTGTTGTTAAATAAATACTTCATTTGATAATTTTGATGTATCTGATATTCATATTAATGTATTTTCATACATTGCATAATTGCAATGCATGCATTGCATGTTCTCATGAATATTTCCTATTTTTGACATTTTATGTTTTGACATTTTTGTTAATCTTATTGACATTACTATTACTATAGGTATGGGTAAAACGTTTATTATTTGACATTTTATTGTTCAATGTTAACACATTTATTACACTGTATTTTATTTTGCTTGTGACATGCAGCAAATTCTGTATTATCATTATCATTCGTCTTTGGACATTTATTTTAATTATATAAATGATGATCTCTTTTATAACAGTGTAATGAATTAAGTACAATCTAAATCTAAGTCTAATCTAATTATAAAAATAAAACTAATCTTAATCTAAATCTAGTCCTAATATTATTATTAAAACCGCGGTGACAGTATAGCAACTTCTAGCCGTGCCTCCCTACTCCACAGTCCAATCTGGCCAGTTAGCAGTAGTTGGGCAAAAGTTGTTTCTCTTTTTCTCTCAGTCTAGCGGGTTAGTTCCACTCAATTATCTACGTTGCAAGCTCTAACTGTGGCTTAAATTTTAACTGGGGGTATTGTGAGCCTTATTGAGTTAGCTAGGTTTACCTGCTGTGGTTTGATGCATTTATCCAGATAAATCAGACTCGCGGTATGTGTGGTTTCTGGCACATTTTGGTGCGTGCTTGGATTTTGATTATTAGTCGGAGGGATTCGCCGAATAGTTGGTTGTTCGTAGTTGTTAACTTGTAGTAAGGAAAGCAGTCCTTATGACGCGACTAGGTGAATGGTTAGTGGCTTATATGCATGTTGTGGCGCAATGACGTTAAGTCGTTGTTTCTAAATTCGGGCTTAGATGATGGCTCTTTTTTTTATATTTAAAATTATGTAGGGTAACGTATATCTATAATTATTGGCACTCTAAGAAAAGTTTTCACTTCATTTGTTAATTATAATCTTCGTAACATATTTTGAATTAATTCATAAGATTTAATGTATTATTTGATATGTTTTATGCATGTAAAAAAACTATCCGAAAACTTCTAAAAACATCCAAAAGTACAGTCATTGGCACTCTAATTACTAGTGATTGGCACTTCTACTTTCTATCTAATTATGTCACATTTTTTAATGGTAGGGTGGTGAAAGGTAGGGGACCATTAGTGTATGGTAAAGTCGAAGTAGGGGTACTACTGTACCTACTGGGTAGGATAGTGATAAGGCAGGGGTAGAGTAAAATAGGAAAGAAGTAGCGTAGGATAGGGGTACAGAAGGGCAGAGTATGGTATGGTAGTGGTAGGGTAGGATACCACGCGAACGCGCCGGGCCCTCTAGTATTCAATGAAATGAAACGACTTTTTAAGAATGTCTATTTATTCACGACCATTTCTAGACGTGAAATCTAAAGAGATTTCAATCAGAGAGAAATATGTTTGGAGTAAAGTACTCCAAACGATTTTTCGTTTGGAGTAAAGCTTTTGTTTAGGTATTACGCTTTGGAGTAAAGAAATTTTGTTCGAATGTGTAAACAAAAACGCACTAGTATGTAAACCAAAAATCGGTAATATTATAATGGCCACTTTATGAACAAGTGTGTTGTATGCTCGTCCATTGTATTTCATCCACCACCTCCACCACCTAACAGTTCTAGGTATAGGTGTAGCATATTCAGCTAGATTATTGTTGTACAAACAATAAATACGGTTTCCTGTTTTAAAACTATTGGATTTCTGACAATACAACATCAGTATATAGTGATTGGCACCCCTTTTAATATAATGATTGGCAGTGCCAAGAATTCGTTGCCAGGTCGGTCATATATATGTATTTCAAAACTGTAATTTAATTAGATTGTACTATTATTTTTGAAATTGTTAAAACATCAATCAACAATTAAAAAAATCATCTTTTAGTCATTGGCATAAATGCCAATGAATTAGACTTTAGTACAAGAAAATCAGTCATTGGCACCCTATTAATTGGAGTTTAGTTAAGTAAATGCTACTAAAACCCAATTAAAATTATTGTTTATTTATAAATCTAAACGTAGAGAGTAATTATTTACAAAACTTAAATAAGATATTTTTTAACATACCTGGTCGTTGTTGAATCCGTAAGAAACTCTATAAAACGCGCGCGATCTCCGGACGCACCGAGTTGATACACAAATTCTTAATATTTGGGTTATAAGTTGCATGTGCCAATCACTAGTGTGGTGCCAACAATTGTATACGTTCCCCTAGATAAATAATTTTTATTTAATTAATAATTTTTAATCTTTATCGCTTTCGATTTAGGCCTTTAAATGATTTCCTTATCTTGCAAAGAGTAATTTATGTTGAAAGAAGCTTACAAAAACAAAAAAAAACTAAACGTAAACATTGCAATATAAATTTTACAAACTTTTAACAGACATACAAATAAAATAAATATGTTTGTATGCGCTGTTTTAAAATAAACAAGAAAAAGTAAGTAAATAAACACTAAATGCTAAAAAGGCCAAGGCTACTATACTACAAATAGCTCTCAGTAAATTTCAGCCATCCAGTATGGACCAAGGAGAAGAATACCTACGTTTTCAATTTGCGACGACCTCGCGAAAGAAACTACTCTAAAATACCACCTTAAAAAATTGTAAACTGTTCCATTAAAATAAGTCCTATAAACCAAGTTACTATCCCAAGGCGAACACTAAACCATAGAAAATTTTACACATAACAGTCCAACGTTTCACCCCTAAAATCTCATTTCCAAATTTCCAAACAAAATCGGCACAAGTAACGCGAACGAACGTAACGAACCTTTTTATTTACATCACACAGTTTACTAGAAACGTGTATTAGTTTAGTTAAAAAATAATAGACACACATATACACATAAAGACATTAGGCGTGTCATCTTAGTCCATACATTGACTACGACCCTACGGTACTAAAATTTTGAAAACTAAACTGCCCTTCATACTGTCGTAGTCTATGATCCGTCCAGACTGACTTGCGTTATTTGGTGAACAAACCACGCTACACATACACATAGAATGTGAATTTAAACGAATACTGCTACAAATTATCCATTTAAATACATAATTTCCTTAACCAAATAAGACAAGTCAGTCTAGACAGATTGTATAGTGTGCTAGACACATGAATCGTAGATGTTGTGGGCGACAGTTACCGCTTACCATCTAGTAGGCTATCTGCTTGTAGGTATCGTGCTATGTCACCATGACACATCACATTTGCCACTGGGCCACCACGGCTTCATAGCCTAACCAAAGACTCAATAAAAAACATCATTCCCGTTTCAAAAAAGTGTACAGAAAAAAAATGTTTTTCTGGCTGTGCATCGTTTATGTACACAAAAATGTACAAAGTCAAAAACTAGTTTTACCCGGGCTGTAAGTAGAAAAAAGCAAAATTTTGATTTAGTTATATCTAAAGTAACAAAGTTTTTAGTTGGTATTGTACAGAATATAAATGTACATATTTATAATACACTACGTTGTCACGACAAGGAACTGTTCTATGACGATCGAGCGGCGCGTGATATATTTTGTAGCACAGATCATTCGTGCCATCTGTCCTATATTCCATGAATTTTTTCATCGTATGCTAAGGGAGAATTTCTCTGACCTAACCCCCCCCCCCCTATTATACGCCCATGAGAATTAGTATTCTCTGTTAGAGGCTTACTTCATATTAAATCATGCAATAATGCACTCTGGTTCGGCATGAAGCTACGAATACCATGATCGGATTTTGACCGTAAAATCACTAATCACTGTCCGTCGTGGTTGTGTACGTTAGGTAGTCTGGTTTGTCGGATCAGTGGGCACACGAGTGCGTTAGTGCTGATAAGGTTAAGCCCGTATTCGGGTGGGGGCTCTGTGTGAGCGAATGTACACGATGGCTTTATGGCGATAATGTACCGGTTGCGCTCTCGCGCGCGGGGCCCAGGGTCCGCCTTTACCATGATCCAATATTTGGCAAATCAGGTAATTACTGTGGAGCGACTGCCATTTGACCTCCGTGACTTTGTGAACAGCGGAAAACCTCACCAGATTGGATCATGGTTACATATTCAGTCGCGATCACGATGTTTTCGCCTCACCTCATTGAACACCATTGTGCAGATAGAAATAAAAAAATGTTGCCACAATATTTGTTATGACGAAACTTCAATTGTAGAATGATCAACAATGTGTTGCAAGACTCAAGAACGACCATTTTAATAACCACGAAATCGCATAATCGTTCCTCTAATCCAAAATACTATATCCTGATTCTGATACGCTATCCTCTATAGCCTTTCAAAACGTTGTTGTAGTAGTTGCATTCGTATATAAACTTAATTTTTGCTTTACTTTAAATCTAAACAAGCTTATATCTAAATAAATAATATTTTTTTGGTGTGGATACACCAATAAATTATTCGTTTCCTTCGTAACCGCGCACAAGCGACAGCGATTCCTTACGCGGACCTCCGCTAGCAGTCGGCCGCGCCCTCATTAGCGATTCCCTGCTGCCCGCGCCCGCGCCGGCCGAACGGCTGACGCGTTTGATTCCCGCGTCCGTCTGGGTAAATTTAACCCATCTAACGCCTCTAATGGCGTTGCCAAAATAAAATACATGAATAATGTACCGGCCATTATCTTTGGAGGCCCGGTGCGGAATGCGGGCTTGCCGAGTTGGTGCTTGGGGCCGGCGCTGCGTTTCAGGTGGTCGGTGGGCACAGACCGATGACATATGGATATTGATTGATTGTTATTTTATGTTGTCAAGCGTGATTTTTTTATTTTGGTGTCATCTGTCAAGGTTGTTGTTGAGCGACAGCTGTAAGGGCTGGAACGTGGTCCTTCAACTCGATAGTCTAGAGCAAAATAAATATTGCCGGGAAGAAATCTGTGCCGATAAAACTCTTTCTTGTTCGTGCAATCGCTTCCACCCTGAATCCCGTCACATTACTCGACGCCTCAACTTCCAACTCTGTTAGGCTGGAAGGCTGGGACGGACCACTGCCAGGGCCCTGACAAAGGCCCCAACTTTCGCGCCACAGCACAGTTAGGGCCCCATTATACGCTCGCGAGGCAAGACGTTGCCATTTTAATAACTGAACGCGAGCGGCTGCGCTCCTTAAACTTGAAATTAACTTGGTACCCGCGGGAGGTATTCTGCCCGGTATGAATAACACCAGGTTATAGTACACGGTTATACCGGGTTTAGTAACCGGATGGTGCAGGCGCGGATGCAGGCGGCAGTGCAGGCATCTAAAGACATGTCTCTCCTAACTACAGTGAGTGTAACTCGATTGAAGATTTTTATCGATGACTATAACGGAATGTGTGCAGAACGAACAACTTAGAGTAAACATGCAATTATATTGTAAAATATTTTTACAGTTGGTGGATGTAGTGCTCTGGCGTTCCGAGAACTGTAAAAAAGGTCAGGGTGGTTTTGAAGCGTAGGTAACTTCGCTCAAACCCAGTTTTATAAAACCGTAACAGTATGGAATGGCATGGTCACTTTAGGGCCCGTTTATGCGTCACCGCTTACAAATCGCGTCCGCCTAATCGCGGAGTCGCTGAATCGCGCCTTATATTGCGCAGCCTATGACGCGGTGATTAGGCAGGTGCAATGTGACGACTGTGCTGTGGGCGCTTCGCGAAACCAAAGTTGCGTTGAATTGAATTGGGACAAAACTTTAAAAATATGATCAAGCTCCTTAAATAAAGATAAAAATAAATTATGTTATTGTGCAAGTTATTGTTATTCTACAAAGTTCAGATTTCAGTTTATTACGGTAATAGTGCGTAGGGTAACAAAATTCCTACACGGTTAATTTGATGTTTATATCGTTTGTAAACTGTAATAAATAACACGGAGACGGAGAAAGACCTAGTCTATGTAAAGCACGTTTCAAGAGAAAATGAGAAAAGTAGGGCACGATAACAATAAGTAGGAATTATCCACGGAAATAAAGAATAAACTGGACTAATTTTTTTTACTGATGACGTTTTATTTCAGTAACAATACAATACAATATACCTTTACTAAAACTTCATTAAAAAGGAAACATAATTACCTAATGAAAAAATCTATAAAGGAAAGGGCGGTGTGCAGGAGTGCGGCAACTATCGAGGTATTAAACTCATGAGCCACACAATGAAGCTACTCGAACGTATTATGGACCAGAGACTTTGCCAGGAATGTTCCTTGTCGGAATGTCAATACGGCTTCAGACCGGGCTGCAGCA
This sequence comes from Blastobasis lacticolella, assembly GCA_905147135.1. NCBI lineage: Eukaryota > Metazoa > Arthropoda > Insecta > Lepidoptera > Blastobasidae > Blastobasis > Blastobasis lacticolella. Next base: position 21,405,492 of record LR990039.1, read on the forward strand.
CCATGGATCCAATCTTTGCCCTCAGAGTCCTCCAAGAGTCTCATTGCAGTAGGAATCAACCTCTGCATTACGCATTTCTCGACCTGCAGAGGGCTTTCGACAGTGTCCGTCGGGAGATAATCTGGTGGGCTCTGAGATCAAAGTCTGTGCCCGAAGCGTACATAAGTATAATACAGGATATGTATGCCAATACTGGAGCTGTCGTCAAAACCATCGTAGGCCATACTAATATCCCTTTCCGATTTATGTAGGTGTTCACCAGGGTTCTGTGCCCTTCGGAGCTCTTACTTGTTCTGCATTGTGCTCGATGCCCTCTCAGCGAAAATTCAGGACATGCCTCCTTGGCTTATGAATTATGCCGACGACATTGTACTGGTGAGCAAGCTTAGGCAGGAACATGAGACCAGAGTAAACACGTGGAAGGATGTGCTAGAAAACGGTGGTTTGAAGTTGTATGTCGCCAAAACGGAGTATATGGCCAGCTGCAGCGCAGATCCCGACTATCCTTGTAGGTAACGAAGCTGTCAAAAGAACAGATAAATCCAAATACCTCAGATCCGTGATGCACGAGTCCGGTGATATCGGCCCCGATGTCAAGTCCCGAATCTCTCCAGCTTGGGCCAAATGGCGGGAATTCACGGCAGTCACCTGTGACCCTAAAATCCCTGTAAAGCTCAAAGGGCTTATATACAAGAGTATAATTAGACCGGTGATGCTCTATGGCTGTGAGACATGGCCAGCGCTGACGAAACACGTTCGCGAACTCCACACCAACGAAATGAAAATGCTGCGGTGGATGTGCGGAGTTGCGCGACTCGATCGAGTACGTAACGAGTACATCCGTGGCAGCCTTGGCGTGAGGGATATCGCAGATAAGATCGAGGAAGCTCGTCTGCGCTGGTTTGGTCACGTGTTGTGTAAGCCTCAGGGATACGTGGGAAATAAGGTGCTTGAATCTGCCGGTATCAGGAAAGAGGCCCCGTTGGCGACCCAAGAAGCGATGGATTGACATCGCTTAGTCGAATGCGAGAGCCAACGGCTTACGACGCGAGGATGCCGAAGACCGGGCGAAGTGGATAAGAATGGGTAGGAAGGCGGACCCTGGCAGACGCTGGGATAAGCGCTAGGACGATGATGATGATGAATTACCTAATGAAAAATGTACAACAAATTAAAATAAAAACAGTATCACAAAAAGAAAACTGAATTCAAATCGCTTTTTGTGATAATATACCCATTATGCTAGCGGAGCTTACCTCTTTGAATGGCTAGACTGATCTTGGCCCGATGTACGCGCCAGCCCGTGGGTCACCTATTAACTTACCTAGTATACCAAATTCTTTGGGGTCGTCTCCACCAGGCGGGCAGATAGGCTATTTTACGGACACTTTTATTTATTTAAATAAGTAAATTTATTTAGTATATGCTGAATAATACGTTAAATAAGTCGATTTATTTAGATTTCTTTGGATACTACTTATCGTTGTCGTACCTACTCCAATTTTGTATTTTACATTTGCCAATTAATGCATCGGTTTTCACAAATCATCATCATATCAAAGTGTGAAGACATCCGATACCTGTGACCTTTACCAAGTTTATTTACAATTAGTAATTAAAAATTTAGATCAAAATAACTTCCTGCAAGTAAAATATAAATGAACAATGCACAATCACAGTTTAATACCTTTCGCATACGGTCCCGTACGTTTCAATAGAAATTTATAAGAGTAAAACACGGTATCAAGAAGTTTTATCCACGAAAATATAAATAAGAATCTATATTTATTTAAATAAGTCAAATCACGCCCTGAATCCGCCCCTGCCTTGCTAGCGGCGTGCGCCTCCGCCGGCGCCGCATTGTCGGCAAACCATGACTGCTATATGAACCACCCGACTTCACCTACTACGACCATATTAACCCTTAATTTGTTTTCCGAACTGCTCCTCTGGGTGCTGTACTGTATGAAGCCTTGAGGGCCCGCGGCGCGTTCGAGGAGTTAGGAACGAACTCGTTAGCGGGTTGCAGTTATGACTTGTGACGTTCTTTAGTAGATGTTTCAGCTTGGTTTAAACCGCTTTCGAGAGACGATAATGGTTCAAGGAACTGTTGGTTTGACAGCGGTTTTCTAATCCTACTAGCCGTAACATTATAAATGCGAAAGTTTGTAAGAATGTTTGGACGATTTAACGTATATTCATGAAATCTGGAAGTAATGTAGCCTATAGCACAGTCTATATTGTATCCCCTGGTACAGTTGACGGAAACAATGATTAAATCGCTTTCTAATGCCTTTCTTTTCTATCTCTAGTAACTTATCACGAGAGTGAAAGAGATAGGCAGTGCACGAGCGGTTCATAAATGGGGCTCCTGGTACCCAAACGAAACGAAACGGAAAATTCATTGTATTTCCCACTGAAGCCCGAACGAAGTCGCAGGCAAAAGCTAGTATTCGGGGTAAAGTGAGACACTCCCAAAAATTGTATTTGGCTACAAATACGACCAGCTGTTGTGTGACAATTAAAGCGGTTCCTGTTGCATATTTTAAACTCTGTGATCTGCAGTTCGCCTGCCAATTGACCAATACCTATATCACAAAACCCTTCCCCAATAGTCCCTGTTCTGTTATGATAATAATTATATTAAGATTAATAATATCCTGAAGAAAGGTCATAATAGCTGGAAGAAATCACGTTTGCAGAAGCTAGCTTTATGGGTTGTAGGTACATTTTTATGACAATAGACTACAAACAAACAAACAAAGCTGTTTATACGAGTATGAAACCGGGCCAAGTTAATACAATTTTATTTCTGGGAAATGTTAGTGAAGATTTTAGTTGTATTCAGGCGCCAGGGAACTCAACTCCGTGGCACTCACACATCCGAGTGTCAAAGTTGCCTCGAGCTTGAGCATAGTGTCAGTTGTATGTGTCTGTTTTTCTCACGTGGAAGACTGAGCTCCGTCGGAATTTCTGAATTACTGTTCTTTAAACAGACGTAGGTTTTCGTATTGATCATTCACAAATAGGCTAGGCGTAAAGTAACTGCGGCGTAAAGTGACTGGAAGTAAAATCAGCAACCATTTAGAAATTGTCACTTATTGATCAAAAGGTGGACCTCAGGTTACTGAGCTCATTTGCGGTTTCAGTGGATAACTGAATTTTACATATCTTACACTACTCTAATATGTTAGACGCTGTAGCCAACGTAGATGACGTAATGTAAAATTATTTAAAATCAAATTCAGTTGCCAACTGAGCCCTGCAGGTTTGACTGATTGCGGAGAATTGAAAATTTATTTTACTGGTAATAATCACTATCACTACATATTATAAAACAAAGTCCCAATCGGCATCTGTCTGTCTGTCTGTTCGCGAGAAACTCAAAAACTACTGAACGAATTTTAATGCGGTTTTCACCAATATATAAAGTGATTTATGACAACGATTTAGATGTATAATTTGTAGAGGTGTGCAGCCGGAGCCGGGTCGCTAGCAAACTATAAAGAGGAAATATAACTCTTAGCTTTTGAGGAGTCTATAACCTTTACCACCGCCTTCGCTATTGTACACCTTCTAAAATTAGTCGGTTTAAACCGTGAAACTTTGTAGCCAACGATCTACAGTAGAACAAACTTATCTGCCGCCTTATAAAGTCTTTTTTTCGAGACACCAGTGTACTTTTATAATGGCGACATGTTAGTTTCTTTTTCCGCCACGTTCTCATCGTTGCGGGCACAGTTCTGTTAAAACGGTGATGCTACATAAAACTTTTGACAGGTCAACCCAATTCCTGGGAGGGATTAATGAATTAATACATAGAGTTGACGTCATTGTCAAATATGTGTTAACTATGGATGTAAAGCCGTATCCGACCTACGGTCGGTGCGGACCTAAAATACCTCAGTGACAATCATTGGTTACAATGCAGGAACAACTTCTGCATACAGTTCTGGACGCCCAGATATAGAGCTATCGGTAGGGCCACGGTGAAGAAAGGGTTACGGCACCTATACCTTTTGACTAACGCAGTACGAATATGCGACCCAAAAAAATTGAACATTAAGGAAGGAGCTTACTCACAGCTGAAGTCACAATCTATATTTTGTTTCCGTTTTGTGTCTAAAAGGGACGGCTATAAGTTGTCAAAACCCCTACATAAGCACGCTATTGTCATATTTTGTGACCTTGGCTACCTCTATGTTCTAGCTTTTTGTATGACATTGTGTTATTTGTATAGAGTCGTGATAGAGTGACAGTGTACATTCTCTATAGGTCGCGGCTCCATCAACTCAACTCAACATCAATATCTTCGACACGACCCACAGCGACCGGACACCACACGGCAAGAGAGAGACAAAGTATTGTAACTATGATTCAATTTAAGACGAAGGAGGTCTTGCATTCGCATTCGAAGTCGCAATTCGAATTTTCGCATTTAAAATCGGCAAGGGCAATACTCGCACCGACCCCGCCGCGCGCCGCCCCGGCCGTCACGCCCGCCCATACACTATCGCGAATACTTGTTGAGCGGGCGCGCGAACGGCCGGCATTACCATCTTTTTTATCGATATCAAATCATAGGATGGAAATCGTAAACAGAACTTCGGCGCGGCGCAGACGCGTGAGCTTTGAGACGCCGCGATGGGATAAGAAAACGTATATTGCAAGTTACTAGACGATTGGATTAGACTATATTCGTGAAATATAGCTTGATAAATGTGACAGTTTTAATCAGTACTAAGGAATTGGTATAATATATGCAAGGTAATGCTATTATATAGTAATACCACTAAACACCACTCCCTTAAACCTACTTGGTCAAAAATTACGAACTCGCTACGCTCACTCATTTATTAATATGTGTTACTTCTACGGGTGTGTCTCGGCACCGTAGGTCATGACAGGTACTATGCACTTAGGTTTTAAGCATTGCATTATAGGAGACGTGAAGATTTACTTACTTGGCTATTATTACGATAATCCCAGCCTTTAAGGGCTTACTTAAATGCCAAAATTTACTTAATGGAACAAAAAACGGCTACTTAAATGATACAATGCCACAAAATTATATGACTCGGTGGCCAAAATGGAAACAACTAAATCAGAAAATCGGTCAGAATCTTTCACCTCAGAAACTGATCTGACCGGTAGACCGTCTGTGGCAAAGGCCTGCTAAGACAGATAATGTGTTCACATATGAATGTGCCGCAGAGCTACGCAGATTTCCTTGAGCTACGTCTTGGAGGAAATAAAATAATCAATATTTGCAGCAGAAATGTTACGTTTTAATTACGTTGCTTTTTCAACACATCAAAATTGAAACACATAAAACACTTAATAAATAGAACTATTAACGAAATAAATCCCAAGGATATGAAGTGAAATACCAACAGATAATTCATTAATTCAAAGGCGACGTTCACCCACTGCTCGGTCCTTGCGCCCTCAATAATAGATGTGCGTTGAATCAGTGCGGATCGCTGCGCTCGCATAATCGCGCCGCTCGCTTGTTTTACTACCAATTTTATGCGTCTTATCATTTTTACGTTTGGCCGCCGAGCGGGGCTCGTAACGTGCTAGGCGCTAGCCGTGAGGGGCGCTAGTCGTGCGGGGCGCTAGGAGTGCAATACTTTACCTCGGAGGACGTTACCTCGATGATAATTACCTCGATGTCTCTAAATTCTGTGGTACATTTCATTGATGGGTCGATGTGTTTGTTTCTTTTTTAATTCAATTCAATTCAATTTATTAATTTTTCAGACAACAAAGATCCATTTTTGTTAGTAGTATTTTTTTATTTTAGTAGTATTAGTATTCATGCGGAGCTCTGTTGAACGCACATCTGCTGCTAGGGTTGTATTGTATTTGCGGTTAGCCACAGAGTAGGTATAGTATTTATTAAAGAGGTAATTTATATTGTCTAATAAATTCCGTGTGATATTTCGTTTTTCATATTGACCGACCTAGGAAATCTCAAATCATGTCAGTATAATATATGAAAATGAGAACGATACGAAGTGTCGACAGTAAATATATCGGCTATAGGTCGTGCCAAATGGATTGACAATATCGTGTCTTGATCTCTCGGTCAACTACTGGCATTGAAAAACACAACATATACATGAAAACTGTTATAAACTTTTCTATTCCGTTAAATTGTAACGATAACAATTGTAACGAACTGCTTACTTATGGCTTCGTACTTACTGACACGCCCGCGACTGACACCACGCTCAAACTTATTTGACCCGGTGATGGTCGGCTTTGTGGGCGGCGCTGTTTTTGTCTGTTCAAATATATTCTAAAATCAAAGAAATTGGACATAGAGGTTGAGGTAGAGATCTAAGTCCAATATCTTTGTTCAAAATGAAGTGAAGCCGAACTAGCCGATCAGCGTTATTCAGCGCCGACACCTGTAGGTACTTAGTAACGGCGAATAAAAATAGGCTAAAAAGGATAACGCGCATTGACATATTACATATCGAAAGCCATGCCAACTGGCCGCTTTGGTGGAAAAACATGCAAAGAGAATAATTTGTGACCTGCATTGATTGATATGATAAGCTATAAAGCTTCGGCGTAGGGTTGCGCGCCTAACGGTTTTCCACATTGGATGTTTTGGAGAGTGAGAAAAGCAGTTGCACGACTACTGTATTTGTTAAGCAATATAGAGTTTACAGACATACATAGATACAAACCTCATTCTGCCCGTTTCTACAATCGGGAAAAAAAAAATTCGTCGATCTTCTAGTTATCTGCACAAACTGCTTTGGTTCAACCTTATGTGTACGTAATTGCTAATTAATGGAACATTTGCGAGTGTGTTCCGTGCTCATTATAAATCTGGACGTCATCAAGGCTAGAGTGAATAGGCTGTTCCTGGACAGGCATGCTCTATCTTCCGTCTTCCCATTAGGTGAGATGGCGGTCAAATGCCTATATATAAATAAATTGTACTAAGCAATATAGCTGTCGATCCGGCGTTAACCAATAACGCGCAACATCGTCGGCTAGTGCAGCTTAGAGCTACACACGCGCTTCACGTGTGCGGTTAATGCCATTATTAAGTAATATTCGCCAGATCTGGACCATAGAGTTAGTATACATCTAGACTCAAAGACATTTGTTGTCTTGCTAACGATACATGGGAGTGGTCGTTTCTTTCATATTCCAGGACACCATACGCGGCTTCTCTACGTCGCGGGCCGACGACGTAGGGAAGGGTTACAATCGATCAACGATGATAGGAAATTGACGGTTGTTATTGGGCGTTATTATTGTGGTTGTTTTACTGTGGTACCACGTGGCCGCTCCCACGACTGGACACGCAGCCCGGGCACGGAAGGGCCGGACGTTCAGCATACTTAGAACCTTATTTTCTAACTTCGCCGGAATATGTACGAAATACGAATCGAATGCAGTACTTAGAAATTCTTGTAAAACCCGCCAATTCTTGTCGATGTTAACTTAAGTTTTTAACTTGTAGTTTGTCAAAAGTCAAAATTTCTTAATTGAGAACGAAGGAAACATACAGTCCCAGGGCCGGAGACATACACCAAACGTAGACAAGGGCCGAACCGTGTCCGACAATAACAGATACAGCTGGGATGCGCTGGACAATGCCAGACAGAGCCTGACCGCGTATATCGGTATATTAATACGGCATTGTAGCCCTCGAGCGGATGGACCCAGATCAATGCGGTTCTTATTAAAAAGCCAGTTTAATTGAGGTTGTTAATTTTCTGGCATTAATATGGTTCAGTAGTTTAGAAAATATATTTGAGCTCCGTGTAAACTTTGTAGGAGGTTTTCTGACAAAGACGGTAAGGTCCATTCGGTTGCCTACAAAACCGGAGCTTCGAATCTATTTTCGATCAAGGCTTAATTTTCGTAATATCATTTAGACGTCAATATCCCCGTTATCCCGCCAAAAGAAAGGAAAGAACATTTATGTACCATCACATCACAAGATTGAAAACGACACAAGACCACAAAAAGACTTAAAAATAATACAATTATTATAACATGAAATACACGGAAAGGCACATAGTGCTGATGTTTAGTAGTACTTGATTATTGTTGTGTTTGTGTAAAAAGGACCTCACTTAGATTTATGCCGTATGAGGTTTTACAGTTTCTGAATACGGGTGTTAAGGTAAAAGCCGGATACTTGCTCCAGTTTTGAATAATATATTAGGGATGTTGTTGGCGTTAGCGCTTTATCACAATTGAAAGTGGCCCGAAGGCCTCAGTGCCATGTAATCCATCAGCGTAGGCGCATGCGTTTTGGCCTTGTGAGCAAAAATCTTCCGCGCTAAAGCTTTGACGGGCGTCACAATTATTTTGGTAAGTAATCAATATTTAATATCTTTATTACTAATTATGGCATCAGTCTACGTTTCGCTGCCCTTAAGGGCAACTATCCGCAAGTATAAAATTATTTAATAAGCAAGGACTTTTTTCTTTTAGTGTTTTTTCCATTTTATTGGGACTTCTTGCTTTATAAAATAAATATGTATTTGTCTGTGCTTTTATTTTAGGTGATCAAAATGCCTCATAAAGACAAGCGAAAATCTAATGTGGTGCCGCGCCATATTGGCTAGACAGAAGATAGTTGGCGATAAAGGGGGGAGGGGGGGACTACAACTCAACCTTCTCAGTCTGGCTGCGCCGACACCGAATAGAAGACTGCCTTCTGGGATAGTCTCGAAGAAACGCTGCAACGCGACGTATATCTTCTGAACAAATTGGTTGGATCTCACGGCATGACCAAAACCGGATGAAATATAGAAAAAAAGCAGAAAAGAGTATCCGGCCTGACAGACGCCGCGATGGTGATGATTTTATGATTTAAATAATAAATCTTAATACTATGTTTTTACAATAATTATTAAATGTTTGATTAGCATAATAAAGGATCTTAGTAAATAATAAACATTGTTTATATTCAACAAAATCATAGTGAGGCGTCTATCCCCGCACGAGGCAACTATGCCCCTAAGCATTTTTACCGTGGGGCAACTATCCGCCACAGTAGGCAACTATCCCCCTTTTGAGAGGTCAGGTAAAACAGGATTTACTCAAAATCAATAGTAATAACGTTTAACGTAATAGGCTATTATAGAAGATGAAAGACCTATGTTTTAGATACATGTTGCATATTTCGTAGTAAGTACATATTTCATCATAGTAGAGCTTTTTCGAAAAGTGGGGCAAGTATTCAGCTTTTACCCTAATCTATATGCGAAAATGCGAAAAATCCCTCATTTTGCAAATAACATTTGTCGCGACACCCCATCGACTGTAATTACTGCAAAAAATTAACCACCGGCGAATCACTTAAAACCAATCTGTTTCGAATTGGGTACACTTCGTTACGGCTTGTAAATCGAATGCTCTTTCGCATTCGTTGACCTAACCTTCCGGGGCGTTGGGTTTTGATCCCTATGCCTGACTATGTAAGGTCTAGATTCGTGTGTAGCTCGTGTTCGGGCGTGCGACAGACGTGTGGTTGTCCGCGATGCGACCTTTCGCGACTAAAAAGTCGTGGGGTGCGCGGTAATGAGCCGCACGTGCGCTTACAACTATTTGGGGACACCGCTTCCGGCGGCCCGCACGCGATCGCGGGGCAGGTGACGCCAACATTTTCCCTTTCGGTACGTTCTAAGTTTTCAACTGACTTGTGTCGAGTGAGTTCTCCTTGCCATTGTTATTGGTTGGGATAATGGAATCTGCGTATTTTTCACCGTCGATGCGTATTACAGAGCACACGAGAAAGGAAAATCCGTAGCTATCCCATTGAACTAATTCGCTAATCGAATCAGCTGGCGATCCGCAAACAATCATGTAGCGAACTAAAACAAATACACCAACGATCGAGCAGATAATGTTGTTTTATTCAGGGCCGCGGCCGCGGGCTCACACAACTCTCGGGGTTTCCGACGCCGTCAATAAAGCCAATAAACTCCTCGGGAAACTTTCTTAAGTAGCGGGCCAACGAAATTTATCGATTTAGACCTTTGCCACCCCATATGTCACTTTACAGCGTGATATTGATAGTCGGTGACAGCAGGCCGTGTGACGTCCCCCACGAAACATGTTGGTGCACATCCCGACTGAGCCGGGCCCTCGATCTCGACCGTATTCAAACGACGTAAGGTTCATAGCCTGCTATTGGACCGCAAAACAAACTTTGCGTACCGAAGAGAAACTTACGCGATGTCTCTGAAAATATTTTGCTAGATAAAATGCACCGAGGTTTCCCCCGGCCCGGCTTAGGTGGATTTGCTTCTCTCCGCGATATAGCCTTTTCATATTTGTCAAGGATTGATCCGGTCAAGAGGTTCAAATCCGGTTGAAGCCGGGAAGACGAGCTTATATCTGGGTTTTTGGATTTTATTTGTTGATTTGTTAGTGCTTGTTAGTTGTGATTTATCTGGGTGCTGATATTTTGTTTATAAATGGGGTTAAATAAGTATTTTATTGCCATGAGCATCGCTCTAATATATTAATTATAACTTATATATAAGATATATAACTTGTTAATGAGATTACTTTCAAGTTTCACATTTAGTTTGCTGCAGGTATTTTGATAGGTTACTGTAGGTTTATTTTACTATATTCCAAATATAGCTTTTTCACAATTTGCTATTAGCCATTTATGAAAGCTTTCTACTGGGTAGAGGAGTATTATTGGATTATTTTGACATTAAGGTACTTGATAAAAATAAAACCTACTTTTTATAACGGCCCTATACCAGAAAGCTCGTATAAATAAACCCACCCGTGAAAATATTTCACGGGCATGTATATATATTATTGTATATTCGGTGCAAGTTTTCGCTTAAAATTCGCTGTTTAAGTTTAAGCTTCTCTAAGTTATTGTTTCTCAATATTTATATTTAATTATAACGACATTAATCTGTATTATTTGCTATAGATTTATTAATTATAATTTTATAATGTCAACTTGACCATCACGGTCGAACGAAGCCTGGACCTATTTTAGCACGGTGGGCTATATTAGTGCAATTGGTGACTGAGTAAGTGGCTTTAATGGCTCTTTATCCCGCGATCTATATAAGATTTATTTCATTACCGGTATGTGTCTGTGCCTTCTCAATAGACGAGAACAACATCCAATGTTTCTCTAAAAACAAAAACGTGCAGATTAATTGGACAAAACATCAGATCAATATGGTACCTATTCCGCGCAGAACCCTTAAGGGCGCCATAGACTAAAAGTCCGCCTGCAGTCTCTGGTCGTATCCGCCGGCCTGCCGTCCTAGGCCAATAACGTCTACACTCTAAAGCGATTATTGCCTGTCGGCAATGGCCTGTCGTCACCTCTGCGGCAACATACTAGCAGTTCGAAATCGTCAGTTTTTTACCGGCCGGCATTGGTCGGAAAGCCAATGTGTTGCCAACTTTATTTTAACGAATCCACAAATTGTTGTATGCCACTAAATTTGGTGCTCCTTCAAACCACCAGAACACCAATAACATATTATGCCAGGCAGAATATAATATCTAAATTTAATATAAAATAAATCAACAATATTGTAATTTATATTATAAAACAATAATTTTTAATTTTATAAGTGCCTACTAAAATAATAATTGTGAAAAGGCGATTTCGCCTTCGGAAGAATCAGCTTCTACGATTTCTGTTTTTGCAGAATACATTTCCTTAGCTTTAATTTAAATTATTCAAGAAAGTAACAAACTAGTTTCGGAGAATCCCCGAAACGACTACCTTATGTTCTAAGTGTTATCTACACATAATAAATATACACTAGTAACGTAAAAATTCGAGTTATTTCCTGTAAATATGTAACTCGTGCTAGTGATAGAATTTCGTACCTTACTACTAACTGAAGCAACCAAAGCCATTAGAAAAAATCCACTAGCCACTAAAACCAAAATTTGTCTGCTAAAAGGTAAGTCTAAACTACCAGATCTAATGGAAATATCACTGAGTTGGCAAGACTTGGTCTGTTGTCCATTTAGCCAAAAAGTTCAACAAGGTGTAAAACATGAAAGTGAAGGCGCGGAAATGACGGTAGTCAGACCGCGCGCGCCCACTACCTGCTAATGTGTGTTTATTTGGCCTCAAGACCACGGACTGTCCGGTTGATATCTGCCAGCGGCCACACACTCTCAGTTCGTATTAGTCGTCAGTCCGGACTGACGATTAACTGACAGTCTTATATCGTCCGCGAACTGTTATTCTGTGGCGCCCTTAGACAACACGTAGAAAACGGGATTCGTGTACTCGATTTATTACAGCCAAAATCTATGTTTTCGACACTCTTGTGCTTGTTTTAGTTAAAACTTGTTACATTTTCTGATATTCGTACAATTGAAGACGCTAGTTAACTATGTTTTTATTTATTAGGCATAACATTTATTGAAATACAAGCATTTATTTGTATCAAGTACCTACTTTATTTGACATAGGTAAACATTTATATGCTTGACCAAAATATATAGACACCACCACACCTTAAATAAAAAACAAACTCTCACATTTACCATATCCCCAAACGTCAACGAACGCACTCCCCGTTCAAACGTTGCCAAACGTTGCCGATCGCTGCCGGAAGTGGCGGTGGCAAGATGGCCGCCAGTCACGTGACGGATCCACCGGCCGAGTGGCCACTCCGGTAATTATCGGACGATAATCGCCGCGTGTTTGCCGGGCGCCGCCGTTGCATATGCCACGATTTGCGTCGAGTGCGCGGTTTTAATTTATCACCGGGGTGACTTGCCCCCGTACGCACTTGTTTCAATCGTCTGTTAATATGCTGTTTTTCATTTATAATTGAATTGTATTCTACGTTTTCGTTAGTGTGGAGGAGTAGGACTCCCATAATTGACTTGAACTATGCTATGGTATTAAACTCCTCCGTGCGGCAAAAAGTGCTTGAAAAAGGATGAATAGTGTCCTCTTCATGTTCAGATTTGCAGCTTAAATTCCAGAATAGATAACACAGACAATAATCTGAAACTTAAGCTGCTGAGTTGGTAACAAACATAAAAAAAATCTTTTTATAATTATTACTGTAGTGATCTGCCGCGGGTGTTATTGCTGTTTTCCGCGTTACCTACAAAGACATTCTCTAAATTATAGTGAAAGCCGCATAAAATCTGTTGCGTGGTTTAGGAGGCGTTAGCGGATGTACTTCTTTACAGATAGATGAGGAAAGTGACTTTATTTTATACTATTTAAGGAAGGATAAGAAACTAAGAATATTAGGCAGAAACGGTAAAATGGCATTTATAATAATCCCAACAGGAAACATCGACCGACCTCATTCTAACATATTTACCCAATAATATATCATCAGAGAATTCCACAAACGATCAAAGCGAAACCCCAAAAAAGCATGTCCCCGTGACCCCGTTTCCGTAAACCTTATTTATAAAACCCAATAAATGGGTAATATAAAATATTCTCAGCCACAAAGGGACCGATACAATCGCGGGGTAAAATATTTTCCTTAGATTATTGTAACTCCTCATGGCCGCAGTGGCATGAGCGTCGATAGCCGAGCGGTTAGAGTATACGTCTCGTAAGCCAGAGGTCCCGGGTTCAAATCCCGCTCCGGCCATGTACCAATGACTATTTTCTGTGTTATGTATTAGTTGAATACTAACCGATGCTCTTACGGTGAGGGAAAACATCGTGATGAAACCTGCACATTCAGGCGACTGGATGTGTAACCATGATCCAATCTGGTCAGGTTCCCCTGGTAGCAGGGACATGGAGGTCAGATGGCAGTCGCTCCACTGTAATTACCTGACCTGCCAAATCCTGGATCATGGTAAAGGCGGACTCCGGGCCCTGGTGCGCGAGAGCACAACCGGGACCTTAACGCCAAAATAATTTTTTTTTCGCCTCATGGCCGCAGTATTCGTCTGCTTCACTTTATACAAAAGGCTAGAAAAAATAATACAAGAAAAAGAAAAGCGCTTACACATATATCTCTTAACCAGTCAATATACTTTTAACTATCTAAATCAGATAAAAGTACTTTTGGCCGAAGAATTTCGACAATAGTACTATTGCCTGAAATATTGTCAATACTAGTTTTAAATAATGGAGCTGGTTAAAAGTAGATTTGACTAACTGATTCCGTCAAAAGTAATTGTGACTGCTTAAATTAGTCAGGATACTGCATCGAAATCAGTCTACACAGAATATCTGGTCAAACACGCAGACACACACGTCCAACTTCCTTACCTTTTTATGCGTCGAGGTTTAATAATTGAATACTGATAAGAGCTTCCTTTGAAAACGTCTTCATGTTCATTTTTAGAAAGGTTCTCTTACATAAATTGTAAGGGTAGGCAGAGACCACATTGTTCCATTAACGGTACCACTAACTTGCTACGTTCCTGACATACAGACTGCCCAACAATTTATAAATGCAGTAAGTTACAAACACAGTTCCAAGTTAAACCCGCTTAAAGTTCAGTTTCTATTATTGAGAATCTCTAGGTTTCCAATTACTCGACATTTACTTAGTCTGTATGTTTTATGAGAAATTATTACAAATTATTTTATTTTTGTTGTTAAAAAAACATACTGTACTTATGACAAAAACCCTGCAGTTACTGCGTTTATGGTAATGACCACACATGTGGTTAATTAAAAGAGAACATATTTTAAATGCAACAAGTAATTTTACTGGGGACAGGATATGGTGCAGGTATTATTTTAGCTTGAAGTTATCCGAAAAAGTGGGTGTAGATGTACTTACTGCGACCAAATTAGTGGAAGGTAAATAAAAACGCGACTTAGTGCGTTCATGTTATTTCTATTACGCAGTGAGACAAATACAGAAAAACGGTTTTTGATTCATATAGACTGCGTTACACGCGAAGACTTCATATATTATATATCTACACATCATAAACGCAGTAAGCGAGATTTCTGCGTTTATTGAATTGTGCGGCAGCATACCTCTATCGCTTGTTCCACATTATTGTAACCTTTAAACCTTATTTCATACGTATAAGCGTCGAATTTGATCGTCAATATTTGACCTTACTTTGAAATATTTACTCCCTTCACCTTAAATTCTCTCTCAGTACATATTAAACTCCAAGGCAATTTGTTTGCCACAAATGCGGTGCAATTATGCATCAATCATGAGTAAAATAAGTTACTTTTTAGAATAGGTATAGTTTCGGTTAAATATATCTACTAAATTAAAAACCAAAAATACAAAATTAGTAACCAAAAATAACAATTTCATTTTATTTTTCAAATATCACTGAATACTTCTATGGGACAGGTATTGTAATAAAACACGGAAATACGCAAGGTATTCATTCACCTTGCGTACACTACATTCGTAGTCCTAAGATTTATTTCGTACAGCAACAAAAATAAACAAGATATATATGAAGTATATGTACAGAAGGTGGAATAAATAGGGACATTTTTATTTTGTCTTTGTTCCTGTGATTGTAAAACACATAGATAAGACAGCTCACAAAATAAACATGTACTTAAATAAAGTTGATTTAATAGAAAAACGGCTTGTTATTTTTAGTACCCAAACTACCTATATTGTTGCATAAGAGGCCAACAGCGTATATTTTTGAAAATTCCGACAGCGGGATGGAAAACGGGGAAATCGAAAAAATGACCCTGTAAAGTGGACTGCGAAATGCTGCCTAAAAACACATCAACGCATACTACATCTCCGATCTCACCGTCGCTTCCCATCAGCTGAGATAACGTAAAATAAAAAAACGTCACTTATACGCAATCCGACAACCTTTACCTGAAACGGTATAACAATGACCTAAACTCTAAACAGGGTTAGTAATTTGACATGTGTTGCGCCAAGCGGCCGTCGCGCCCGCCGCGCGGCCTGCCGGGCCGTGGCCGCAACAGTACCGTCACCGGGCCTCCACACGCAGCGCCAAAACTGTGGCCCCGCCCCCTATCGATCGTGAGGCCCGGGACCGCCCCAATGCGCTGAAGCTCCAAGCGCCCTTGTGCTCGCTCGTCTGAGTACGACACCCTCACCTCGCGCGTACTCGCATAGAACGTTCACCTTAGAGGCAATGGCTCTCACTGGGAACCTTGGCACTCTATGGTGGTTCTACACTACGTTATTGCTATTTCTGATATTGAAATCCACGTAAATGTCAGTCTAATTCTAGTATGAAGATTGATCTTTGGTGGAAAGTTCCCACTATTTGTATAGTTCCAGACACTTCAATTTTGAAATTCTGTTCATAAAACTAGGTACTTTTAGTATGTTTTCAAGCACCAAGCCTAGCACCAATTTCATAATTAACACTCAAGAGACTGAGACCGATCTAATATCTAGTAAATACGATTTTTAAATAAGAACAGCTGTTCACAAATTACTTTTTGCCGCATTGGACATGCCTATATAAACTGTGAGCTAGACTATGTGCATGGCATTATTAATTGAGAAGGCTGTGAGAAAGCTTTTGCTTTGGATCGTAGTGTCTTTAGTTATTAACAAACACGATACCTTAGAAAAATTATTGTTTCTTGGATCAATTGTTTTAATCAGGCCATAAGGCGAAAAGCGAATTTTCTTTTTCTTTTTGAGAATATTTAGATTTTTAAGTTAGGCCTTAGAGTGGAAAATCGACATAATGAGCTGACGAAAATATTCAGTTTGGTGACCGAGTGTGTACCTTATTTATTCATTTTCCGTACGGGGTTTCCCCGAGACGTCTGCGGTGAGTTGTGAATTCTGGGACGAGCAGGTGTGTCTATCGGTGGGTGCTCCAGGAACCTTAGTCAGAGATAGTGCTCATCATAATTATGAAGGGAAAAGATTTTATTATTTGTTCTCTTTATTTTTAATGGTTAAACTACTAGTAATAGTAGTCAGTACTGGCTGTAGCACAACGCACCTACGGTTTTAATTTTTTTTACCTTCAACTGAAATTTAGGAATTGTAGATGTTATGGTCTATGGATGTATGGATTAGCATAAAAAAACCTCAAAAACTATTTTAACCGATTTTAAAAGTCTTTCACATCAATAGCTACATTATCAGGAGAGAATATTGGCTACAGTTTTTTTCGAAATTTAATGCGGTTTCTACAGGAACGGGTTCAAAACTTAGTAACATAAGGAACTTAGTAACTTAGGCAAATAAGCTAGTCAAAGCATCATAAACTGTAACTTTTAACACATATCGTCGCCATCAAGGAGAGCCGAGCCGTATCGTCACTTACTTTTGCCGTGCAAAAATCAAGGCTTTAGACAACGCGTTGCGTAGGCGTTGCGTATCGCCATTCGCCCTGCAACATCGCTTTGCGTATGGCGTTAACAATATGACCAGATTATGGAAATATCATTTTTTCCGGAATGGGATGAACGGTGTTTTGATTGATCTGGATGGCTGTTTCGGAATCGAAACAAGATGGATTGCATTAACTCTGTAGTTTTGCAGCTAAAAAGAAGTATGACATTTTTTACTGTAAGTAGGTACTATTGTAGTGGCAACTTTATGTGTGTTGTGATTTAGGAAAAAATATTCCATTGCTGCTGTGAAGGAGAAATAATTTGATAAATGAAAATCACCAGTTTTATTAATAAACCCCCAAGTGGCAATACTCGCAACGCAATACACAAAGCGTTGTGCATAGCGTTGTGGAAAGCCTTGATCTGGGCACGCTATTACAGACACTTACTTTCAATTTTGAATTTTTTTCATTACAGATGTTTGTCATTACGATTGCAGGGACATTTTACTTTGTGTTAACTCAATATTAAGGCTCAGTCGCACTTACGCGGTGCTGTGCGACGCAGCACATCATACTGGCCAAAAACCGCTGGGATCCATCCACACTTCTCCGTTAAGTCTATTATTTCTAAAACTGTTTCTCAAGGTACACAACTCATCTTTTTCAGTGATCATTTTTCATAAAAAAAAATGAACAAGCAATTTTAAAGTAAGATTTCAAATACGAGAATAGCCATTTTAAACGAATGTCTGTTAGCAGAACCGCCCACAATAACCAAGCAAACTAGCATCCAATTCAAATCGATGGCAACATCGAACAGCACCCCTTTCATTGCGCCATTTCAATTACCAACATCGGATACAACCAAGGGAATAACCCTCAGTGGAATCAAGTCTAATCGCAATAACAGTAACGGTTAATGGTTACTGTTATTCGTGGTTAATGCAGTGGTACCGGTACCGACGGTTACAGTGGAGACAATGCGATACACTCGTGTTATTTTGTTTGCATTCAGGACAATACAATACAATATACCTATGTATTCAGTTTAGGTTACAATATGAACTCTTATGAACGTTAGTGTAGTGGGAAGTATAGGTTATACCTTCTTACCTTCGTTTTACGGGTCGGTAGGTGTTTACATTAACATGCGCCACGGCATCCCAGACTCGGGAAAAGACTCAGCTCGTCAAGGTAACAATATGATTACGATCGATTGTTAATACTTAACTAAGTTAATAAGTTGTTCAGATTTTTGACTAGGTGTACATTACTTACACATTACGCACCCTTATGTAGGTACATTATGTACCTACATGGTTTCGTAATTTACTGTGGTAAATGTTTCACCTGCTGGAACTTGTTTCGTGGTACAGAGAGTTTAAATACATTACGAGTTTAGTCTTTGTTTTTTTACTTTTATTTATTTCACTCGTATGTCCTAGAATCTTGCAAGCCTTATTTGACACACTCTTCGGTGTTCAGTTGAGATGGAATTGCTATAGGTTGCCTATATAACTTGAATGACAGTGCATGAATATGGTATCATAGGAACTAATAAATGCAACAAGATAACCACATCGTGTTTAGGCTCTTTGGAATGGTCTTGATGAGTACGTACTATAAAAAGCAATAAAAGTTTGATAAGAAAAAAATAATATTTAAAATGTTATATCTAGAGAGTTGTAAAAAGCTCCTCCATATATATTATACGGGCGGGTGCCTCTCTACGCTTATCGATCGACCAATACTGATCACTTCAGGAAACGCAAAATGCCCTATACGTTTAATGACCGATAAGAACGAACTAACGCAAAATGACGTATGCTCAGTAAAGTTTTTTGTATTTGTAAAATCAAAACGGCACGCCATTCGATTACCAATTCGTTATATAAATTCGAAATATACAAAATTTTAAAGTGTGAAACGCGACGTTTGGAGTTTTACTCCCAGATGCGAGTAGTATCCGAAGGGTACGAGGTCCGTTTTCAGTAAAACTTATGATAATTATATCCTTAATATTTTCTCAGACATTAGAAAGCTAGTCTCAGAGAGGGGTTCACTTAGGATTTACAGTATTAGCTTGTTGACATAGATAGGCTTTAGTGTTTTCCTGTATTGCCTGATGTAAACCTATTTCAACACCCGTTGCATAGGAGTTTCCAACAATCCATTCTTAACGGAGTGTACGTCAAACAGCTCGATCTGTTCAGTGTTCTTTTCACGTCAGTGTACAAATCAAATGAAGAATGGGCCGATAAATTATGACATATGATATTTGTTACACGATTCGAGTTACAAAAATGTAGGACCGCGGATATGTTGCCACTGTGAAAGAACTCTAAGATATCTTGTAATTGCGTGGGTTGTGTGTTGATACGTTAGTCCACACAGCTAAATTATTTTAGTTAATTTTTCTGGAAATCGATGACAAAAAAGATAACTTTGTGTGTAAACCCTAGTTGGGTTTCATATGCTCTCACCTGTGTATACCTGTACATATATACGCCCAGCCAAGAGGCAGGACCCTCGCTAAGACAAGTCTCATTGCCATAACAATAACAGCTAATGGTTACCGTTACTCGTGGCTAATGCATCTACCAGTACCGGTATCCACGCCACCGGTCTGAGGGGGTAGGCTAGTAAAACCGCATTTAACGGCATCCCTGGTAGTGGAGTATTATTGGTAGGTAGGCTGCGCTAAAGTGGCGTTGGTTTTAAATTAGGAACTACTCGTTTGCGATTACATTCAGCAGGTAAGAATATTGAAAGCGTGCGTCAGAGTTGTTTACTTTGTCACCAGGATCGGTTAAGGTGGCCTGTGAGTAGTTGGGTAAAAAATATTTAGACCTAACTAACTGAGCTTTTGATAGTTATTTAATTAATTGAATATGAATGTATACTACATCTTCGATGTCGCTTTAAATGTTGGGAACCAGTGTTGATTCAGAAATATAAATATCAAGTGAAAATTCTGATAACTTGTGAGATAAAATGAAAAATGAAGGTTGTTCACATATTAATGTGAGAAGAATTACATTTGGCTAAATTCAGTCGTCTAAATTAAGAAGCAAAAAGCGGGAGAGTAAATCAATGTGGAATGCATTGCTCTCAAATAAGGTATAATTTACGCGTCGCTCCGCTTTTCAGAAGGCGTGATACAAAAATGGACCTTACGTTTTGAGTAAAACAATCCACTTTGATTTGCTCTCACGCTTTTTGCTTCTGAATTTAGTCCAATGCAATAAGCAGATTAGTTAGTCAGGCAAATAAAGTGATTTATCCCCGTGAAACCAAAATATAGCCTGGTTGAGACTGTCAACTGTCAGAATATGATTGGCAAGAGAAAATCTGCCGTGTTGTTTTATGGCTTGCTACAGAATTTCAACCTTATGTGTGAATAGTGATAACAGAAGCTCCGTATAATTTTCAACCTTTGGTAAATAAAACTTGAATGAAATTAGAGGCTTGAAGTGGAAGGTGTAAAGGCCATCTGAATAGATACATACCCACTAAGGTAATTAATTGTTCAAGAGCTGTCAATTAAAGATAGAATGGATATCTAACAATACCCTATTAAGTATAGAATATACGTATTCTATATATGTCATAAACCATTAAGTCTATTTCTACTGTAGATCGATCGTATATGGTGGTGGTGGATATAGAATTATTTTTTAGTTAAGAGCGATCGATTCTATTGTGAACGTAAGTTTGCCTGTTATTGGATTTACATTTAAGTGTTTACGATTTTTATGTAATATTTAATGTAACAAAAAGTGTAAATCTGTTGAGAAAAAAAAATCTTGTAAGTAATCTTGTAAATAACTTGTAGTATGCGAAGGGGTTTTGTTGCATCAAATAAAAAAAAAAATGTTGATAAATGGTACGGTACACTTCGGCCTCGGTCGCTCACGTTCTCTCGAAATCACAAGTGGATTAAAGATTTTATCAACGAGCCATACCAGCCCGACGTACTATGAACGGAGGACAAATATGCAGGAAGCGCAACAGTGAGATTTGGATTACGCCGAGCCCAACATGCCTGACCAAAAGTCACTAAAAGAAAACTTTGTTTTGTGTTTATTATTTTTGTAATTGAAAGGAAACCCTAGAGGGAGCCTCACCGGCGAATGCCGGCAACACTTCGCGGCCCCCTGATATTACGGATCGATAGTGAATCGCTGGTGTTACGATCACTTAACATCAGGTGACCCATGTTCCTTTACATTACTTTATTGAATGTTGAACCAAGTTAGCAAAAATACCTAGTTTTGTAACTAAACTACGTAACCTAGGGTCGTGGATCTATACTGTAATCAAGCTGATTACGAGGCCGTTAGTAGCTGATTCGACTGTGAGCTGCTCCAGAGCGTGGACCTGTGATCAAAGCGAGGCCCTGTGGCCGGACTCAGGCGGAGCTTGCGCCATTGCTAGCAATTCTGCTCGTGGTAGAATCGCCCTGTTCGGAAGACAGTAACTTTGAAATTGCAGCTGACTTGCTACGGAGATTAACTACATACTATTTTATACTCGTCAGCGGTAAATGATATATATCGACTAGTTTTGGCTTCGTATGACCCTACGTGAAACGCATGCGACACAGACGAAGCTCACGTATCGATTTAGGTACTTGTATTCTAGATAGCTTTCTCAGCTATCTCGCTTCTTAGTGTGCGACGATGATCAAGCCTACCTAGATAGTGCATTTCACTGTTGATTTAAGGAGGCCCTTTTTGCACGAACGGTCTGGATCTGGAGAAATATGTTATCAACATCCACCTGCCCTTATCCTACTAGATATTGTTGTTGTACCAACAAAGCACAACATATCTATCGGAGTAATGCTGTAAGAAATTCTTTGGGAATTCTGTTGTAGATCGCAGTATGTTGAATACACAGGCTCATAGAGGGATTGCTGCAATTCTACTCTGCCGGAAACTACACGGCCACAAGGACAGTACATTTCAAAATTAGTAGGGCTCAAAACGTCCTCAGTCCGCCCCTGGTCTCAGAGTTCACAACTGTGGTCTGGTATTATGTACGTAAGCGTTTCGGTTCGATTTCCATCTATCTATTGATGTATTATGTAGGTCTGCATTGTGCGCTGTTTGTTCTGATGCTGTACCATCTGTAGCGGTTTCGGCAATATTAGCCCAAGTTCCGGTATCAGGGACGATCGTATTAATAAGCTGCAGCGCAGCTAAGTTGGAGATGTGATTGTATTATGCGATTGAGTGGTTATCCATTATATTATAGATACAGAGTGTGGCTTCGCACAACCTTGGCGAGAGAAGCCTCAACCTCCACGATGGCCATGCGGTTTGGTGGATTTCACGAACAAGCTTCGGCTATTACCTCTTACTTCTTTGGCATTACGTGATAGACAGACAGAGTAACTTTCTCATTCATATATTATTAGGGATTTACTGCGAAATATTCTGGTGGGATTAATACGCTTTAGAGCTTACCAATTAGAAGAGATTATTGATTAATCGCGTACGTCAGTATGGGCTCTTAGGATTTGCCAAACGCCGAATATGAAAGACCAACCTCGAAACAGCTGGTCGCCACGCAGCCTTCCACAATCAGGCCGAGGCGCAACGGAGGCCGGGCAGCCCCGGCTAAGCCCCGTACATATTTACATCTCCAGTCTCACCCTCCGGAAAGTGTACCCCAATTATCAATCCGCGCCCCGCACCCCGCCCCCGCCTCCTCCGGGACGTTAAACACAATATCTTTAAATTGCTACTAAGTACCACCACCCTCATTGAGTATTTTTATTGTCATTACCATAATCCCTGCGCCGTCCTTGTCTCTCCGCCCGGTTTGTTTTCCCTCCCTTTCGGTTAAAGCCTTGCGTTGATATTTAAGGCTCATTCTGCGAGACTCTGAGAGGCTCTGGATGCGATACCGACTCGGTAATTGCCGGAGCCTTGCGAGTGCCAACGGTTTTTTATTGCTAGGAAACTTTTCCCTCCACCCGCACAAGGCTTTTATTTAATTCCCTTGTTTTTTGGATCGTATTTCCTTTTTTATTTTCGCGCATCATTAGTGTCGCAGTTTTGTAAGCGTAATTATGAATTACTACCTTTTTGGTCCGCGGCTTTGTCAGTATCAAATTCGGATACAAAGTTTCAGACTCGTTATTGCGAAAACCACATTGAATTTTTGGAAATGCATTACCCCCTAATAATGTAGCATTTTGCAGTTAAGTTTTTGACTTTATCCATTACAAACAAACAATCAAATCTTTTCTCTTCACAATATTAGTGTAGATTGAGTACTCAAACGAGTAAGATAATAATTTCCATCATCGTTGACGTACATACTATTTTATA